>CM038050.1:38495307-39743432 GCA_021397845.1 Areca catechu
TAACATTTTAAAGGCCTGAGGATCTGAGCCAACTCTAATCAAGGCAAGCTGACACTTACAGAGTGAAGAATCAAGACACTATGCAAGCGAGCCGACTGGATTAAAGAAAGTCGACTCAACCATAACTCCTCTGAGGATTCGAGCTGACTTGAGTGATCCGAGTCGACTTGAAGGTCGATTTCAGGCTTGCAATGACTAGTTCCATAACTCAGAATTTGAATCCAAAAAGTACTCCAACAGTCAAATGTCACATCCTAACAGTTTATAGGAATGGCAATAGGCCGGGTTCGGGCCGGGTTCAGGCCGGGTTCATAACTATCCAAACCCAAACCCAAATATTCAATAAACAATCCAAACCCGATCCAAACACTATCGGGACGGGGTTTTTTTATCCAAACACATCTCAATCGGGTATCAGATAATTCAGATTTACCCGACCCGAACCCAATTGAGTCATATTAAATATTTTTTTAATTTTTTTCAACTTTAAAATCATCTACCATTTTATAAATCATACATACATTAAACAAATAAAATTTAACTATAGTTTTAGTTCAACATCGATCCGAGAGGAGGAAGAGCCGCTGAGAGGAAGAGGGAAGCTGGAGATTAATCAAGATTTACCGATTACAAATTATAATATACAATTTCCTTATTATGAAAAATAATGATTAGGATAAAGGGTTTAAATATTTTAAAATTTAATAATTAATAATTAATAATTAATAAAATATATTTCATATAATATATATTAATTTTATATATATAAATATTAAAATGATTCGAGTCGGGTTCGGGTTGGGTGTATATCTACCTAGTCCCGGCCCAAACCTAAAGTTAAGTATTCGGGTTTTACCGAAACCCAGCCCAAACCCAGTCAAAGCGTTGACTACCCGGCCCAATTAGGTCAGGTCGGGTTGGGTATCCATGAGTTTGGATTTTGTTGCCATCCCTAACGGTCTACAATGACTAAAATCATTTGAAGAATGTACAAGACTATATATTTGAGGGATTTGAACTTCTTTGAAGCAAGAGTTAGAGAGTTCTTCAAAGAATCAATGCTTTATTGAATATCCAACCTACCAACAAGGAAGAGAGCACTAAAAGCATTCAAGACAGCCTTCAAGTCTTCACCAACTATCATCTGAAGCTTGAAGCACTTGATAAAGAAGCAATAGAAGCCATTAAAATGCATTGAAGTGCATTTAAGTGGACTTCTCTAGAGCTACATCGGCAACCACTCGACAAAAATTAGTTTGTCATTTTGTTGCTTTTATTTTCAATTCATTCTTGAATTGTTGGGTTATTGGTAAGCCCGGTTGAAAAATCAAATAAGTTCTTGGTGAGCCTTTATTAAAAACCAAGTGTTGGGTTTTTGGTGATCCTAGTAAAACCAAGTGTGGGGTTCTTGGTGATCCTTGTAAAACCAAGTTGGGTTTCTTTGGTAATCCCGGTAAAATCAAAGTGTAGAGGTTTGGATTGTGAGCCTATTTAAAACAATCCGACTGTATTTCGGTAGGGGTTATAGTGGAAATCCCAAGTGATAATCTTGGATAGTGGACGTAGGAGCTGGGTTGCTCCGAACCACTATAATTTTTATGTATTTGTGTTGTGCTTCTCTAATTTATTTTTGCTTCTGTAGTTAAGTGATTTATCACAGCACCTGATACTTTAACAGGGATTTCAAAAGCACATAACTGCTTAAATTTTTTAAATTCCCGATTCATCCCCTCTTGGGAAAGCCACCTGGGCAACATACCACGACGAAGCTACAGGCCACGACGGTCCAGGCAGCAATAATAGGCATAGTGTGCCAATCTCTTATACGAAGCACAGGGTGCTAATCTCTTATTCCAGGTGCAAGATACCATATTGCCAGGAGTCGATCACTTTCTCTAAGTTACAAGGTGCCTAATTACTCATCAGCCATGAGCCAATTACTCAACAGAAGCATAGGTTGCTCAAATAACTCATCGGATGCATAATTCATCAGATAGATGCATAATTCATCAGACAGATGCCTAACTCATCAGATAGATAACTAATCACCTATCTGAGCTAGGTATAAAATTTCATAATTTCAGTAAATATGAAGTATGAGTCTTAAGATTGTAGAGCTATTACGACATGGTTGGTAAAGTGGTTGTCAAGAAGAGTAAATGACTACTTAACAAACTACTTTATAAACTAACCTCTTAATGGCCTGATCAATCTAACCACTTTCTTAACAGTATAACCATCTCATAAATGGTTACTAACTCGGTCCTCTAGTTCTATAGAAAGAGGATTGAGAGGATCTCCCGCAAGTAACTTTTTAAATACTCACTCTCTCTATTTTCTTCTTATTATTCTCCATCTCAAAGTTGACTTAAGCATTAGGCTCACTTCCAAGTCATCAGTAAGATATCGACAATATTGAAGAAATTTCATCAATTTTTTCAACATTGAGAACTTCTTTTGTAGAACAAGGAGGAGATTGGACTCACTTCCAAGTTATCAGTAAAGTATCGGCAAGTCCTCAACTAGTCCTTAGAAGGTCCCTAGAGCTCAAACCAACTCTAGCACAGCTCGCTTGATTAGCTTAGAGAAGTGTAGCAACACTGGTAATGTAAAATTAAATTTCTAAAATATTCTTAAGTTAAATCTATTAAAAATTTATATACTTATCAGAAAATATCAATCGCATGATTTATATCATTATATAAATAATGCTAACCATTAGAAAGAGAGACAATGATAGAAATAAAATCATAAAAGTAATAAATCCATAAATTAAATAGAATAGGATAATTTAGTCTAAAATTTTAATTGCTAGGGTTTGTTATATGAGGGAAGAAAAAAAGATAGCTTAGAAGGCATACATGAGATTTTTAAGAAGGATAATTTAATTTAAAATTTTAATTACAATATTACCAGAAAGAAGTAATCTAGATAGTCATCTTTCTTCAAGACTATCCAAATTACCTTTTTTGAAATAATCCAGATTGTCTTGGCAATCTGGATTACCATCCAAAACATCTTACAAAACAAAATAATATGGTGGAGCCCCTTTAAATAATTAGCAATTTAGATAAATTACTGGCTACCAAACCTTACCTTAGGATTTTGGATTGAGAAATCTCTATATCATCCTTATGTACATTGATTAGATCTAAGTTCTTGTAATGTCATTATATTATTATCTTTATCATGTAGTTGAAACCATCGATGATAATTACCATAAATCTTTTATTAATAGTTTTTATGATGGATTCACTGCTTGTTAATTTTCTACTTTCATCGGAGTCTAATAAAGATGGGATGATTAGATTATTATCCCCATTATCCATAGGGTTCGGTTTGTATCTTTCACGTAGAATAATGGTTGATCTTCTTTGTGACATAGGCCAATGGCCTTCTAACCAACTCTCCCGGCACTGCAAGAAAAGAAGTTATCATTCTTTCACATAAAAGATATTACTCCTGTCATAATCCATGAATGCATTATTATTAAAAATCTTGCATTAATGTAATCACTATTATTTATTATTAATTTTATGTTATTTTTCTTACGGACTAGCTATATAGTTTTTACACACGCATAAATAAATAAATAAATATATATATATAAACTCCCTCCTGATGTGAAAATGAAAATGTAGTCCCTTCCGTTCACTTAAACGGAATGCCATCATTCAATATTAAGTAGGTTATCTTGTTATTATTATGATGCTTAAAAGAGCCACGCAGGCATGTAAACCTTAAAAGAATCCATATATAGAACACTAAAATAGTTTCCGTTAGGTGAAACATTGGGCCTGCTAGGCTGCTAGTAATTAGTCATCAAAGACCGACGAGTTTTACCACTAAGATGGTAATGCAGTTGATGGGCATTTTACTCTTCGTCCCCGATCATGGGTTCAAGGTTTGAGCTTGTGGATTACTCGATTAAATCCAGAGATTTTCCTGGGGCATGTGACTGGGCGCTCCACTCTGGTTCTTTAGTGGTGTCAGCATGACGTACTCATGTTCGGGTGGGAAGGATACGTGGACTAAATTATGGCCCGAATCGAATATGGGCTGGTAGGTTGGGGGCGGCTATAGTGGGATTTACCTCCCCCTCTCTTTTGTTCTATCAAAAAAAAAAAAAAAGACCGACGAGTTTTACTAGAAACTAGGACATAAAAGGAGAGTTAAAAGCAACAACGTAAATCAAGAGAACAATTCTCTGGAGCAAACATTGGCACATTAACCACTGCTGAGCGGTGCAGTTGGTTGTGAAACTTTTTCACAACCAGCTGGCAGGGGTTCGAATTTTGGTTTGGACATATTTGAACGAGAAAGTTCGAGGATAAAATAAAAAATAAAAAAATAGTCCAAAAATAAAATCAAAAAAAAGAGAAAAATTAATAAAATAATCCTGGAGTTCCTGTTGGCTGGTGGTACTCGACTGACACCAGTGATAGTCAGGTTGGTGGTACTCGACTGACACCAGTGATAGTCAGGTTGACATACTTATCTCTGGATGAATAAAATCAAAAAAAAGAGAAAAATTAATAAAATAATCCTGGAGTCCCTGTTGGCTGGTGGTACTCGACTGACACAAGTGATAGTCAGGTTGACATACTCATCTTCGGATGGAAAACGGCTATGAAAAAATTAATATACGTCGTGTATCAAATATTTTTTGGCTGGAATTGGAAGACCGTCTGAAGGTGATCATGCCCGGGATCTAACTCCTTCCCTTTTTGGTTTATCAAAAGAAACATTGGCACGTTATACAGAAGACCCCATCTAATCGATGGCAAAAATATGCTGCGGCTGGATGCGAAGACGGTACCGTCATGGAACTGAAAGGCCATTGGACGTAAGTTGTGCTCGAAACTACATCACAAGTAATTTGATTTAAATTATTTTTTTAAAATTTAATTTGATTTTTATTAAAAAAATTAAAAATTAAAAAAATGGACCAACTTTGATTTAATTTTAAAAAACTCAATTTAAACCGAACAAATGATAAATCATAAATTGTCCTATTTTTTTAAAAAAGTATAGTTATATCACGTTTTATTCATTTAGCTCATTTAAAAGTTTATCATTTAGTCCACCCTATAAATTATCTATATAGTAAGGTTATAATTTAAAATGTATAACAGTCTACTTAATCTATTTTATAAGTTATCCATTTGACAAAAAATCAATAATTTATAATTCAATAAATTGAACTGAATTATTTTTGGATCAGTTTAACCTTTTTTTTTTTTAAAATGTTTAATTTTGATTTTAATTTTATAAATTTGATTTATATCGTTTCGATTTGAGGATTAACTCTAAATCTATCCAAATCGAACCGTCCACACCTCTAAATTTATCCCCATTGAAAGGAGGAAGGTTAAAAAGTGTTCCTCTCTGGGAGGATCGGAAGGGGGGCCTTCGAAGGCTGACCTGGAGATGCTTCACTGCTGTCTCTCGCACCACCACTCCTTACTGAAATAGTAAGAAATTTTATGGAGACAAAAATCTAGGGTGCAATTGATTAAGGAAGGAGATTGGAATACCAAATTTTTTTCACCCGGCTACTATGTCCGAAGGATGGCCAACTGCATTAGGCAGCTGAGATAGGATGATGGCACTATGGCGATGGATAGTTATGAGATTAGCAAGCAGTTTTTTCAGTACTTCAGATCTAGATAAACCCTTTCCCTAGGGGAGGAGATGCCACTCCAAGGTTCCTATTCGGTGGACAAGGTCTCTGATCAGGAGAACTTAAGTTTGACTCTTTTTGTATCTTTTATAGAGGTATGGGAAGCCCTCTAGTCCCTCAAGGAGGATAAATCCCCGGGCCCAGATGGATTTCCTCTCCTATTCTTTCGTGTGCTAGTCCATTGTTGGGGGCGAGGTTGTTAAGGCAATTCAGGCGATATTTACTTTAGGCATCTTTGTTGAGTGGAAGGAAACCCTGATCACTTTAATCCCAAAGAGACCGAATACTTCTGTTCCTAGCCACTTCAAACCGATCAGCCTTTGCACCATCCTCTATAAGGTTTGTGAGAGGATTCTGGTCGAGTGGTTGCAGTTGCTTGTGCCTCGTCTTATCAGTCCTAAGCAAGGAGCATTTGTCAATGGATGCTGCATCACTGATAATGCCCTCCTTGTCCAGGAGTTCGTGCATGACCTCAGGCATGCCCCTTCTTAGCAAAGTCTTATAGTAATCAAGATGAATATAGAGCATGCCTATAATCAGATGAGCTGGCATTTCCTTTGGCAGACTCTTCATGATTTCGACTTTTAGCACAAATGGATCAGGTGGATCATGGACTATGTGGAGGATCCTAGATTCGCCATTCTGGTGAATGGAACCTTGACTGAGTACTTTTCTTCATTGACAGGGCTTTGACAATGTTGTCCTCTATCCGCTTACTAGTTCATCTTATGTGCTAATGCTCTTTTCCATGCTCTGAGGGGTGCTATCTAGATATCATTACTAGAGCCTTACTATCCCACCCCTGGAGCCCTTCCTCTCTCTCACCTTCTCTTTGCAGACGATTGTCTCCTCCTTGGGTGGGCCTCTCTCCAGAATGCTAGTACCTTTGCATCCATATGGAGTCCTATTACCATGGATCCGGTTAGTTGGTCAATTTACAAAAGTTTATTATTATGTTCAGCCCTAGAATGAAGGCCAAGACAAAGTATACTATCTTGACCAGACTGAGGATCCCTAAGCAAACTGGGATTCCTACTGATGTGGCACATCCGCTGACATAGAGCCTCTGCTGGCGGTCACGCTGGCAAGAGACCCGCCACCTGGACACGGTGGCCAAACAAGGAGCCAAGGCGAGCCCTCCCGTCGAGGTCATCTCCCATACGAGGCTGTGCTCATAGGGCAAGCCCTCTATCTGAGGCCAGCTCCCGACCGGGGTCGTGCTCATGCTGCCAAGGCGAGCCCTCTTACCGAGGTCAGCTTCCAGCCGGGTCATGCTCATAGGGCGAGCCCTCTGTCTGAGCCCAGCTCCAGGCCGAGGTTATGCTCATGCTGCCAAGGATAGCCCTCTTGCCGAGGTCAGCTCCCAACCGGGGTCTTGCTTATAAAACGAGCCCTCCATCTAAGGCTAGCTCCCGGCCGGGGTCGTGTTCATGCTGCCAAGGCGAGCCCTCCTGTCGAGGTTACATCCCAGCCAGGGTCGTGCTCATAGGGTGAGCCCTCTATTTGAGGCTAGCTCCCAGACAGGGTCGTGCTCATGCTGCCAAGCTGAGCCCTCCTACCAAGGTTAGCTCCTAGTCAGGGTCATACTTATAGGGCGAGCCATCCATCTGAGGCCAGCTTCTTGTCGGGGTCATGCTCATGCAGAGAATGCGAGCCCTCCTGTCGAGATCAGCTCCCAGCTGGGGTCGTGCTCATAAAGCGAGACCTCCATCTGAGGCCAACTCCCGACCAGGGTCATGCTCATGCTGCCAAGGCGAGCCCTCCTGCTAGGTCCACTCTCAATCGACATCATGATCATAAGGCAAGCCCTCCGTTTGAGGCCTGCTCCCGATCGAGGTCATGCTCATGCTTCTAAGGTGAGCCCTCCTGTCGAGATCAGCTTCCAACCGAGGTCATGCTTATAAGGCGAGCCCTCTGTCTGAGGCCAGCTCCTGGTCGGGGTCATGCTCATGTTGCCAAGGCGAGCCCTCCTGTCGAGGTCGGCTCCTAGCCAGGGTCATGCTCAAAGGGCAAGCCCCTGCCTGAGGCCAGCTCCTGGCCGAGGTCGAGCTCATGCTTCCAGTGACAAGGCTCTCCCTACCCCGCAGGGGGTCGATATTCCTACCAACGATGAGAGAAGGAATGACCAACAGAAACTCAAACCATGGAAAGAAGGAGCTCGATCACCTATAACCTCCAGAAGGTGGTGCATGCCTTGCCATAAATTCAAACTCTACAACACGCCATTGCCACACCTGAGCGACATGCATTCCGCCAGGCTCTAGGCCCCGTAACCTACCGCCACATTGATGATCGTGCAACCGGGAGCTTCATACCTTGCAACACAATACCTAAACCTCTCCCAAGAGGAGTGTTCCATGAAGGCCTCAGAGCTCTGCGATGCTCGCACGGACCCTCTAGGGATGGAAACACCCTATCGTGAATAGGGGCTCAGTAGCATGGCGCTCATCACTCCCACAGGGAGCCATGCCATCAGAGGGACACCTAGACAAAGCCCTAGAACTGGTCTAGGCCACCCACATACATAAGATCAGAGAGAGAGAACAAAAAAGTAAGTAAACAAGCGAGAACAGGAAGCAAACAGGCAAGAAACCAGTCGAGAGAACTTTCCAAGCTCCTTGATTCCATCCCCACCTTGTCTTCATATCTAAATTCTTTGCTTTCACCCTCTATGCGGAGAGTCCCCAAGCTCTTCATCATAGAGGTTCTGTTCTCCTTGATCGTCCCCATCTGACTTGATCATCGGAATGTCCCCACCGAAATCCCCGACCTGGGTCTCCTCTTTTTTGCAAGGCAGTTGAACCAAGGAGTCAACCAGCAAGAAGAGGGACGAGCACCCCGATGCGAGCCCGATGCATCGGCAATGCGATGGAGCTACAGGCCATGGCGATCTTAGCGGTAACAGATTGGTATGGCAGGTAGGGGGGACGGCGACAAAGGGTCTTGCTACCAAGTCCCCCATTGTAAGAGAAACATCCATGAAAGCCCACGGTCTGATGGTGACCACACGATCCCACGAGGCTTCCGCCAACCACGTGGGAGACCCCTCTCACCGTGGTGATCAGAGCCTAGAGAGGGAGCTTCATGCTCCACCACCGCCACCTACGGTGGACTCCCAGATCACTGCATTGGCCCAGCAGGTCCATGCCCTGGCTATGGCGATGCACCAGCTCCATCAGAGACAACGATCCCTGGAAACACAGCAACAACCAGGAACACCGGTGGCCCGTGCTGCTAACCCCCATACCAGCCTATGGTCTTTCCAGGAGGGGCCATCGTATACGGTTTCCCATCCATGAGGAGACCACCAAGTGGTCGAGAAGAAGCAACAGCATGACCCGACCACCGGGAGAGCCACTCCCCGATCTCGAACCATGGTGCACGCTCGCACCAGCAGCATCAGTGTGGCCAGGAACTCAGGCGAGATTTACTCCACTCTGACCCCCCATCACCCCCTACGATCTCTGCCAAGGGGTCCACAAATGAGTGTTAAGAATTCGATTCCAAATCCAACCAGATTTTATGAACCAAATCTTCAAGAACAGCTTCTTTCCCGATCAAGAACAAATGCCTTGATCAACAAAGCAATTGCGGAAGCGTATCACCAGGTTATGAATGACCATATGCCAGAAATCTCCATTGAAGATTACAGTAGGATTCAGGTCTATGAAGATCAAGAATACCAAGAACAGGAGAAGAGAAAAAGAAAAAGAAAATAGAGGAATTTTATGGGAGAAAGAGATTTCCACTTCCAAGAAGTTCGTTACACCACTCCATCCTCTTACGAGAATACAATATATATATACCTCGATCACACGTGCCCGAGATCCCAAAAACTCTCTCAGCTGGCACCGTTCAAAAACAGTTCACCCGTCATCCAAGCCGACTCAAATCCATTCGAGCCGACTCATCAAGATAATAGGTTTCCTGACGTGCATCCGAGCTGACTCAAATCCATCCGAGCTGACTCGTCCAGACCACAATCACCTGTTCTGAGATGTGCCAACC
This sequence comes from Areca catechu, assembly GCA_021397845.1. Taxonomy (NCBI): domain Eukaryota; kingdom Viridiplantae; phylum Streptophyta; class Magnoliopsida; order Arecales; family Arecaceae; genus Areca; species Areca catechu. The sequence goes on from CM038050.1 coordinate 38,504,999, forward strand.
AACAGAGTCGACTCTTACTATAGAAGAGCCGACCCTAAGACCCAGACTGACCAAAACTGAGCCTAAACACATAGGACTCATACCGTACTCAACCCTAGCCCTAAACACATCATGGAAAACCATGATAGACCAGATCAATACATGTACATTGAACCAACTAGCCATGAATGCACCACCTGAGACTCAATAATCTCCATCTTGGTGCTTCAAGGCTATATATGCCAGACTCCTCAAACCCATTAACCACATACAAGAGTAGAAGCTATCCCTTGGTAGAGCCTTCATAAGTGGATCCGCTTAGTTCTCCATTGTATGAACCTTCACCAGTGCCACTTCTCCTTCCTCCACCAGCTCCCTGACTCTGTGGTACCTCACATCTATATGCTTGGTCCTAACGTGATAGACTGGGTTCTGTGTCAAGTGTATGACACTCTGGCTATCACTGTGCAGGACCATCATACACTGTTTCATCCCCATTTCAGACACTAGCCTTCTCAGCCATAATGCTTCCTTTGCAGCTTCAGTAATCCCTATATACTCAGGTTCTATTGTAGACAAAGCTGTAATAGGTTGAAGGGTTGATCTCCAAGAAACCGGTCCACCATACATGCAGAAGTGATAACCTGTTGTAGACCTTCTTGTATCAAGATCATCTACATAGCTTGCATCAACAAACCTTCCAAAGTACCTGAATCCTCACATGATTCTATGGAGTTCCATCTATGTCCTTCAAGTTGCCCACCAAATACCAGTCCATGTCTTTGAGTCCCTTGCAGATATCTCAAAATCCACTTCAATGCCTTCCAGTGTTCCTTCCCAGGATTAGCCATGTACCTGCTCACCTGGCATACAGCATATGCTATGTCCGCCCTGCAATAAATCATAGCATACATCAAACTGCCCACTGCATTGGTATATGGAGCTCTTTCCATGTACTCTCTCTCCTCCTCTGATTTGGGGCACTATTTTTTCGAGAGAGAAAAATGCCCTGGTAAAGGTGTTCCATAGGTTTGGCCTTTTCCATCTCAAACCTCTCGAGTACCCTTTTAATGTACCCATCTTGTGACAAATGGAGTATTCCTTTGTACCTATCTCTACAAATCTCCATTCCAAGGATTTTTTGAGCTGATCCCAAATCTTTCATCTCAAATTCCTGAGATAATGCTCTCTTCAACTCTTTCATAGCTGTCATACTTCTGCTGGCTATCAACATATCATCCACAAACAGAAGTAAATACAGAGCATCCATAGTATCCACATCCTTCACATAGACATAATAATCATGTTCACATCTAAGAAATCCAAGGCTTAAGATAAATGTATCAAATATGTGATACCACTGACGAGGTGATTGTTTCAATCCATACAAAGACCTCTGAAGTAGACATACCTTATTCTCCTGTCCAATCTCAATGAAGCCATCAAGTTGCTTCATATAGATTTTCTCTTCCAGTCTTCCATGTAGAAAGGCTGTCTTCACATCCATCTGCTCCAATTTCAAATTATGTTTTGCCACCAAAGACAACAACATCCGAATTGAAGTATGGCGTACCACATGAGAAAATACTTCGTATAGTCAACTCCTTCCCTCTGAGAGTATCCCTTTGCTACCAATCTTGCCTTGTATCTTACTCCACCTTACTCTGAAGGTAATGATTTCTTAGTGAATACCCATTTGGTGCCAATAGCATTAGCATCTCTAGGTAGATCCACCAGCTGCCATGTCTGATTTCTCTTGAGAGATTCTATCTCTTCCATCATGCCTTGCATCCATGACTTTTTATCAGGACTTTCTATGGCTTATACAAAACTTTCTGGATCTCCATTCACAGATATAAGAGCATATGAAATTGCTTCATCCATGCCATATCTAACTGACTTTTGGATTGTGCGTTGAGGCTTATGCAATGCCACTCCCCTTGCACTATCCTCCAAGTCTACTGTTTGTGGCTCCTCCTGCACTTCCCTTTGAACACCTGATTCTTCTTGCCTCTCCTTCACTCCTGAAGAATCTTTCTTGTCCAACTCCACCTCAACTGAGACTCCATTTCCATCTGATGTTGAAGACATATCCTTCACCTGTGATGGGCTTTCACTGCTATTCATCTTATTGATTGCATTTCCTGTTGCAGTCCCCGATTTCACCAAGATGTTCCTCTCATCAAAAATAACATCCCTACTGATCACTGTCTTTTGAGACTGTGAATCCCACTTTAGGTAACCTTTGACTCCTTGTGGATATCTTATAAAGATCATCTTCTTTGACTTAGGATCCAGCTTGCTTCTTTCAATTGCTTTCACATGAACATAAGCCGAGCAACCAAAAACTTTCAGGTGGCCAAGCTCCACCTTCTTCCCACTCCAAGCTTCTTCTAGAAGTCCACCATCCAACTTGAAATGAGGGGACCTGTTTATACGAAAACATGCCAGAGTAATAGCATCACCCCAAAAAGTTTTCGACAGTGATGACTGCAGCCTCATACTCCTTGCCTTCTCCAATAGTGTCCGGTTCATCCTTTCTGCAACATCATTCTGCTGTGGAGTCATCCTTACTGTGTAATTGCGTTTGATACCATTTTTCTCACAGTAACTCCTAAACTCTGTACTAGAGTACTCCCCACCATTATCAGTCCGAAGGCACTTTACATGTCTTCCTGTCTCCTTCTCTACCTCAGCTCTCCAAGCTTTAAACCGGGCGAACACATCTGATTTTTTTCTCATCAGATACACCCACAGTTTCCTAGAGAAGTCATCAATAAAGGTAACAAAATACCTTGCTCCACCTCTGGATAAAACATGTACTGGTCCCCATACATCCAAGTGTACCAAATCTAGCACTCCTTCACTTGGCTTGGTATAAACAACAAATTTCACTCTATGCTGTTTACCAAAAATACACGGCTCACACAGGTCATTTCCATCCTTTTTCAAAGCTAGGATGTTCCCTCTTCTGCTGAACTCCGTGAGTCCTCGGTCACTCATATGACCCATTCAATAGTGCTATAGTTTATATTTCAACTGTTCCTCCTGTACCGCTGCAAGCACCTCAGCACTATCACCACCACTGAGCCTTTCATCCTGTATAGATTATTGCTCAGTCTTCTTCCTCTCACTACCACCAAAGCTCTCTTGGTAATTCTTAAACATCCACTACCAGATTGGCAACTAAAAGCATATCCCTATTGTTCCAAGTAGCCCAAAAAAATCAAACTCTTTTTCAATTCTGATACATGTTTGATATTTGATAGAGTCCTTATCACTCCATCATACATCTTTGCCCTAATAGTGCCTACTCTAGCTACCATACAAGGGTGATCATCACCAAGACTTACACTACCTCCATCTGACCTGTCATAGGTATCAAACCAATTCCGATGTGAGGTATAGTGGTATGAGCATGCAGAATCCAAAATCCAGGTATTCTTCTAATCCGCTGATCCATCTGATACAACCAGTACTCCTTTTCCATTGCTTTCCAAAGCATTAGCACTACTAGTGTTGGCTCTCCCCTTTTCTATCTTCCAAAGAGGACAATTCTTCCTGATATGCCCAAGCTGATGATACTTGTAGCATTTCAAACTCTTGTAGTTCCGAGACTAAGATCTACCCTTGGACTTTCCCCTAGTTCTTTTCTTGGGTCTTCCTTGCCTCTCATTCACAGCAAGAACCTCTGAATTAGGATTACCTTTGTAGATCTTTTCCCTTTACTCATTGGATCTGAGCACACCAACAACCTCTTCATAGTTTAGGGTTTCCTTTCCATAAACCAAAGTTGTTATGAGACCATCATACGATCCAAGGAGTGAACACAGCAGCAACAATGCCCAATCCTCCTCATCTATCTTCATATTCAGACTCATCACCTCAGAACAAACCTGATTGAACCTCTGAATATGTGCAATAATATCTCCTCCTTCGGGCATTCACAAGCTATATAATTGCTTCTTCAGCCATAGCTTGTTAGTCATGTTCTTTCCTATGTATATGTTCTCTAGTCTTCTCCAAAGACCTTTAGCAGTAGTCTCTGAACACACCTCAGGTAAAACCTGATTAGCCAAACATATCCTAATGGTGCTGAAAGCAATCTCTTCTAATTCTTCCCATTCTTCAACACTAATCTTTTTTGATTTTTCTTTAACCAAGACCTTGTAGATTCTTTGTTGAACCAGCAAATCTTTAACCCTTTGCTGCCATAGGGTGAAGTTTCCCTTGCCATCGTACTTCTCAAAATCTACTTTGAACTCACTTGATGCCATTACCATAATCAAGAATTCAAGAGATGAAAATCATACCTGCGAGAAGCCTTACTTCCAACCCTCTGATCTTAAGATCTTCCTTCCACGAACCTTGCTCTGATACCAAATATTGAGAATTCGATTCCAAATCCAACCAGATTTTATGAACCAAATCTTCAAGAACAGCTTCGTTCCCAATCAAGAACAAACACCTTGATCAACAAAGCAATTGTGGAAGCGTATCACCAGGTTATGGATGACCATATGCCAGCAATCTCTATTGAAGATTACGATAGGATTCAGGTCTATGAAGATCAAGAATACCAAGAATGGGAGAAAAGAGAAAAAGAAGAAGAAAATAGAGGAATTTTATGGGAGAAAGGGATTTCCACTTCCAAGAAGTTCGTTACACCACTCCATTCTCTTACGAGAATACAATATATATATACCTCGGTCGCACATGCCCGAGATCCCAAAAACTCTCCCAGCTGACACCGTTCAAAAACAGTTCACCCGTCATCCAAGCTGACTCAAATCCATTCGAGCCGACTCGACAAGATAACAGGTTTCCTAACTATGCATCCGAGCTGACTCAAATCCATCCGAGATGACTCGTCCATACCACAATCACCTGTTCTGAGACGTGCCAACCAACAGAGTCGACTCTTACTATAGAAGAGCCGATCCTAAGACCCAGACTGACCAAAACTGAGCCTAAACACCTAGGACTCATACCATACTCAACCCTAGCCCTAGACACATCATGGAAAACCATGATAGACCAGATCAACACATGTAAATTGACCCAACTATCCATGAATGCACCACCTGAGACTCAACAACGAGGCCATCCGCTACCAAACAGAAAGGCACCTCAAAGAGCAGGAGCACAAGCTGGCAGATCTAGCCCACCGATTTGCAAAAGTTCAGGGCTCTCCCAGCAAGCCCACGGGTTACAATACCCATCTCCCTTTCTCCCCCAAAATCTAAGAGGAATTGATTCCTAACCGATTCTGTATGCCACAGGTTGATCCCTAGATGGGATGACCGACCTTCTGGACCACTTGGAAAGCTACAAGGCCACTCGAGCCCTACTACCGAGGTCAACTCCCAGTCGAGGTCATGCTCATAGGACGAGCCCTCCATTTGAGGCCGGCTCCTGGCTAGGATCGTGCTCATGCTACTAAGACGAGCCCTCCTATTGAGGTCAACTCCCAGTCGGGGTCATGCTATAGGATGAGCCCTCCATCTGAGGCCAGCTTTCGATCGGGGTCATGCTCTTGCTGCAAAAGCAAGCCCTCCTATCGAGATCAGCTCCCAGCCGGGGTCGTGCTCATAGGGCGAGCACTCCGTCTGAGACCAGCTCCTGGCCAAGGTCATGCTTATGCTGCCAAGGCAAGCCCTCCTACCGAGATTAGCTCCCAGTTGGGATCGTGCTCATAGGGCGAGCCCTCCATCTGAGGTCAGCTCCCGACCGGGGTCGTGCTCATGCTGCCAAGGCAAGCCCTCCTATCAAGGTCAACTCCCAATCGGGGTCATGCTCATAAGGCGAGCCCTTCATCTAAGGCCAACTCCTAGCTAGGGTCGTGCTCATGCTACCAAGGTGAGCCCTCTTGCCAAGGTCAACTCCCAATTGGGGTCATGCTCATAAGGTGAGCCCTCCATCTAAGGCCAGCTCTCGATCGGGGTCATGCTCATCTGCCAAGGAGAGCCCTCCTACCAAGGTCAGCTCCCGGTCGGGTTTGTGCTCATGCTGCTAAGGTGAACCCTCTTTCCAAGGTCAGCTCCCAGTCGGGATCATGCTCATAAGGTGAGCCCTCCGTTTGAGGCCAGCTCCTGGCCAGGGTCCTGCTCATGCTACCAAGACAAGCCCTCTTGCCGAGGTCAGCTCCCAACCGGGGTCGTGCTCATAAGGCAAGCCCCCCATCTGAGGCTAACTCCCGCTGGGGTTAAGCTCATGCTTCTAGTGACAAGGCTTCCCCTGCCCTGTGGGGGGCTGATATTCCTGCCAACGACGAGAGAAGGAAGGACCAATAGAAATTCAAACCATGGAAAGAAGGAGCCCGATCACCTGAACCTCTAAGATGTGGCACATGCCTTGCCATAAATTCAAACTCTGCAATATGCCATTACGATGTCCTGAGCAACGTGCGCTCTGCTAGGCTCCAGGCCCCATAACCTGCTGCCACATAGATGATCATGCAACCGGGGACTTCAAACCTTGCAACACAATACCTGAACCTCTCCCAAGAGGATTGTTCCATGAAGGCCCCAGAGCTCTACGATGCTCGCATGGACTCTCTAGGGATGGAAACACCCCACCGTGACTAAGGCTTCAGAGGCATGGCGCTCACCACTCCCATAGGGAGCTGTACCACCAGAGGGACACCTAGACAAAGCCCTAGAACTAGTTGGGCCACCCCATATACATAAAATCAGAGAGAAAAAATAAAAAAGCAAGTAAGCAAGCGAAAACAAGGAGCAAACAGACAAGAAACCAACCGAAAGAACATCCCAAGCTCTCTGATTCCATCCCCACCTTGTCTTCATATCTAAATTCTTTGCTTTTACCCTCTACGTGGAGAGTCCCTAAGCTCTCCACCATAGAGGTTATGTTTTTCTTGATCGTCCCCATCTAACTTAATCATCAAAGTATCCACATCGGAATCCCTGGCCCGGGTCTCCTCTTTTTTGTAGGGTAGTCAGACCAAGGAGTTGACCAGCAAGGAGAGAGACGAGTGCCCCCCCCACGGGAGCCTGACGCATCAGTGACGCACCGGAGCTACAAGCCATGACAATCTTAGCAACAACACTTACCTATCTTGGTATCCTTATGACTAGTAGGAGACTATAGAGGACAAAGTGTAGACCCATGGTGCACAAGCCCACGATCGTCTGGAGGGTTGGCAGGCCACTACTCTCTCTATGATGGGCATACTCACTCTTATTAGATCTATGTTATGTTCTATCCCTATTTACCTCCTAGTGGATATTGTATTACCTAGTGCCTGCTTAAGGGAGATGGAGCAAATGTTCTAAAATTTTCTATGAAGCTCCAGGCATGACAGTCATGGTATTCACTTGGTGTCTTGGGTTACTATTTGTCAGCTGTCAAGAACGGAGGTCTTGGGATCCAGTCCTTGCTAGATAAGAGGGAGGTTCTTATTGCCAGACATATAGTAAGATTTCTTCTCCAGCCCAACTATCTATGGAGCAGGGTGATGAGAGCCCACCATGGTGTTTGGAGTCAAGAATCCCGGATTCATACCACTTATGAATGCTCTTTCATATGGAGGGAGATCTATGCCCGTGGCCCCGCTGTGATGGCCCATGTTAGATGTTTGATTGGCGATAGGTCTACAATTGATGTCAGCTAGGATGTTCGGGTTTCTAGCTTATCTCTATCCAGGTAGCCAACCTTTATGAACATAGAGGTTGTCGACAACCTTCAGGTCTATGACTTGATGATGGATGGAGGTAGGACATGGAGAGTTCAGGAGATTACCAGACTCTTTGAGAGCCACCTGGCAAATTGGATTCTTGCTATTCCGATCCCAAGTCACTGCTATCAAGATCTGAGAGTGTGGGGTCACTCTTACTGCCATAAGGTCCCTTCGAGCACCCTTTCTGATTTATGCACTCTGATTTGTGCAGGAGATATTTTGATATGAGGATTGTGGCAATCTGGATCTGGACACTACCTGTCCACCCAATAGTGGGGGCACCAGGATCAGACACAGATTACTGGGCCCTATCTGGTTTACTTAGTCATTTGTCAAAATTTATAATCAAGTAAGATTGAGTCCTATAATAAGTTGAGGCTAATTGAGGTATGTCTCAATCCCAGTCCAATCAAATTGAGTCTTGTAAATCGTGTCCAGTACAAGTCAAGAGCACCAAAGCCGGAGTTATATCAAGTCCAGAGCCCATGATACCCGGATGCTTAGGAATATACCAAGAGCCCATGGTGCCACTTGATACCAGGAGTTTTCCAGCACCCAGCCTAGGAATTTGGCTACTAGAAGACCCATGCACCCATGCTTTGAAGACCATGCCCAAGGCCCATTGGAGGATGCTCAAGCCCCAATGGAGGATGCCCACTTGCTGCCCCACACACCAAGCCCAATAACATTAGGTGTCCAAGCCCTTTTGACCAAGTCCAAGCTCCATTTGACCAAGTCAAAGGAGGAAGGAAATCCATATCAAACAAGGAGAACCTATTCCTACTCAGCTTGTGATCCTATTCCTATTCTACTTATAATCCTTCTCCGTATCTAGCTTGTATTCCTATTCTAACAAGGAGAGGGCATGGGATCATCTATATAAACCCCACCCCTCCCCCTCTTGTAAAAAGGAACTTTTACAATGAAATAATACCTTGCTGAAATTTTTCTAGCTTGTTCCTCGTGTTCTTCTTTGGTGTGTGAGTGTTTGAGATTAGTGTGCCCTAATTCTACCAAGCCCTAGCTGCCCCAAGTGTTCTTCTTCCAAGCCCTAATTTGCCCAAAGAAGAAGTGCCCTAGGCCACCCAAGCAAGGAGATTTTCTTCAAGCATCAAGCCGGCCACATCCAAAACCCTGATTTCTTCTTTCTTCCAAACCCTAGTTCTCTTTCTTTACTTTCTTATTTGTTTATTTGCTGACCTCTGACGCTTGCAGGATCCCCATGGTATTCACCTCTGAGGAGGAGGCCCTCTTTGCCTCTAGAATCGATCCCAGATAGCTGCCCGCACTGAGGAACCGAAGGCTTGACTTCCAGGCGACAATCTTGAGTACTGTGTGACCCCGACTTCGAACAAATCTTCAAATCGGTGCTTGGTAAAATCCTTCCCCCTCCTAGCTTTTGATTTGCTGAAGGTATGCTATCCTAACTGAGGGTTTCCTAATCTCGGGAATCCTCCCTTTTATTATTTTGCATGAGTCTTTTGTGGGTATGATAGTTTCTTTCGTTACTAGTTTTTCTGCTATGCTTTACTCGATTTCGGGAACTTTAGCCTGCAAATTAAATTTTTTAAAAAAATCCTTAAAAAAATAGTTTCTATTTTTCTGCAATCATGGTAGTCTTAGGTTCATCCCGCATCAGTTTGGTATCATACCTAGTTTAGGATAGCTTGCATCTTCAACAATAAACCCTAAAAACATCTATTGCTGTTTTCTGCATCCTGTCATCTGCAGTTGGTATCTGATTTTCAGTCTAGTTCATCATCTTAGGAATTTTATTTTTCTATAAAATTTGCATGACATGTTCTCCATTTAGTTATGATAATTATAATAATTTTTAATTATTTTACAAAAACATAAAAATATAAAAACTATTGCATCTTATGAATCCTAACTAAAATCCTGAGATTTCTGTACCAGTCCGAATACCCTAGGAGTTGCATCATCATATGATTTTTTTTTTTTTTTTTGCATAAAATTTAGAAGAGATCATCATCACTGTCCATCATCTATTATGTAATTTTTTAATATTTTTTATGCATCAAAAACTATATCAAATTCTATATCAAACCTAACTCTAATTTTTGGTTCTATGATTTCTGCATACCTAACTAAACCTAATTTAACCAACTTCCAAACCCCTCAATCCCAAGCCCAATTTTGTTTGCTAACCTAATAAACTTAAACCTAACTTGCCATCTCATAAAATATCCAAAAATATTTTTAGTTTTTTTATTGTTATTAGTTTGCACTAGTGATGGGGCACGGGATAGGGATAGGATCGTCGGCGAGCTAAGAAGTCGCCGAAGATTAGGGTATCCTATTTTTTTTCTATTTTCTGATTTCTTTATGGTGGTGACGAAGGAAAAAAATAGGGATGGAGGATAACGAGGATGGACTACCACGAACCCTGAAACCCACTCTCACAGAGAGACTTCACACCTCTAGGGCATTATACCTACCACCCACCTCACTACATGCAGTCTAGGGTATCTCACCTACAACCCATCTCACTACACGCGGAGCCCAGGGTATTTCACCTGCCACCCAGGTCACTCCTGGAGCCATGAGGGGGATTTCAAAGAACGTGGAGGAAAACGAAGATGGGGGGATAACTAGGGCATCACGCCCCTATGATGTCCCGAAGGACAAAGACAACATCAACACCCGCAGGTGAAGACATAATGAGCCATAGCCCTGAACAACAACTGCCAAACCAACTGACAAACCAAATCCCAAAAATTCAATTTCATCTCCCCTTTTACAATAGGAATGAGGGGTTATTTATAAGCTCCATAACCCTCATTTGAATTTGAATACAGGATAGGGATAACTCAAATTTAAATACAAGATAGGATAAGATAAGCCTATCCATATCTCAATCCTAACCAACAAAATTCTAATTTAAATTTCAAATAAAAGATAAATCCTAAATTTATTCTTCAAATTTATTTGCTGCTCCAAAATTCATGATGCTTCAAGATTCGTGCAGGCTGATGTCCCCATCATTCTCCTGTGGTGGGGAAAAACTTGACTCTATCGAGTCAGGCTTAGCGAGATTTGACAGAACCGGAACTAATCAAAGCAAAGAAACTAGCTTAATTTTTTTTTTTTTTTTTGGCTGCTCTGGGATCAGTGAAGCTTTGAAGATTGTATAGCACTGAGATTCGTGTTGCTCCAGAAAGCGTGCATTGAAGTCGGTAATAGTGAAGGCATTTGCCTTCACGTTCGTGTGGTCCCTTTCATCCACACGGACCAAACCAGGGAGAGGCGCAATGGAGTTCGCCGGTGTCAAGGCTGGGCGGAGACCGTCCTCAGGGCAGTCATGGAGGCGGCGGTGTCCGGTGACGGCAGCAGCAGGGGTGACGATGGTGGCCGGTGATGGCGCTGCATGGCCGAGGGTGTCGCAGACGATCAGATCTAGGTGGGTGTTCGCCAGCGGCGGTGCTGGGGCAGAGAACGATGGCTCGGGGTGGTGGTTCTGGTGGATGGCACGGGGCGCGACAGCGTTCGACGGCGGTGGGGAGGCGTCGGGCATTGGATGTCGGCTCGGGCGGACGTCCGGCACGGTCACTGAGACATGAGGAGAAGGCACCGTTGGTGCTCGGGAGGACCGGTTGAGGGAGATCCGGTGACGGGAGGGGCCGGAGGAGTGAGAGCCGATGATAGAAGGACTGGAAGAAGGAGGTTCGGGAGGACCGAAGGAGGCTTACGGTCAATGGGTGCGCCAGAGGAGGCCGTTTAGGCTACGGGAGATGGAGCGTGGTGGTTCTGAGCGATGGGCTTGGATCTGAGCACCTCGGAAGACAGTGAGGAGGGGAGATCTGGCATTGGGAGATAGGGGAGGGAAGTCTTGGCAGCTTGTGATCGTCTGGAAGAACACCGAGAGGGATGGAAACTTTTTTTGTTGTGGACTGGATCGAGGGTTGAACGGTGCTTCGGGGAAGATGACTGGGAGAACAGTGGGATGACGCACGATGGGATCGGCTGCAGGGAGCACCCATGGGAGGCTAGCGGATGAAGGTAAAATTATTGCTGTGGTGTACCGATCTGATGAGCTTCAGCCACGGTGATCAGCTATTTCTGATTGCAGGCGGATGGGACTGGTGGCTGACAAGGACTGGGGAAGAAACATATCCTAACCTAACCTATGGCTCTGATACCAAGTTGATGGGGCACGGGATAGGGATAGGATCGTCGGCGAGCTAAGAAGTCGCCGAAGATTAGGGTATCCTATTTTTTTTTCTATTTTCTGATTTCTTTATGGTGGTGACGAAGGAAAAAAATAGGGATGGAGGATAACGAGGATGGACTACCACGAACCCTGAAACCCACTCTCACAGAGAGACTTCACACCTCTAGGGCATTATACCTACCACCCACCTCACTACATGCAGTCTAGGGTATCTCACCTACAACCCATCTCACTACACGCGGAGCCCAGGGTATTTCACCTGCCACCCAGTTCACTCCTGGAGCCATGAGGGGGATTTCAAAGAACGTGGAGGAAAACGAAGATGGGGGGATAACTAGGGCATCACGCCCCTATGATGTCCCGAAGGACAAAGACAACATCAACACCCGCAGGTGAAGACATAATGAGCCATAGCCCTGAACAACAACTGCCAAACCAACTGACAAACCAAATCCCAAAAATTCAATTTCATCTCCCCTTTTACAATAGGAATGAGGGGTTATTTATAAGCTCCATAACCCTCATTTGAATTTGAATACAGGATAGGGATAACTCAAATTTAAATACAAGATAGGATAAGATAAGCCTATCCATATCTCAATCCTAACCAACAAAATTCTAATTTAAATTTCAAATAAAAGATAAATCCTAAATTTATTCTTCAAATTTATTTGCTGCTCCAAAATTCATGCTGCTTCAAGATTCGTGCAGGCTGATGTCCCCATCAACTAGGGCTCATTGAATGCGCATCATCTGATTAAACTATTCTTAAGGGCAATTCACTATCTCAGATCAGGGTAGGATTTCATCACCAGTCCTGGGCCCAAAACAACCACCATCATCCTAACCTAAGCCTTACTTAAAATTAAGTAGACTTAATTTGCCTTAGTGGGCTAGGTGACACCAACAGGTCGGGTCTGAATTGTGTGGGCCAACTAGTGCATTCAATTCTCCAACTATTACTAGAATCTGGTGTCTAAGGCTGAGGGTCCAAAGTCAAACGACCTAATTGGTGTTGTGGTTTTTAATTGGGTCCCTGCGAAAGTAGGGGGGCCTCCCACACTTCCACCCCCTACCTGGCCAGAGAAAGGATTAGTTGTTGAGTTGGGTGTAAGTTGAGTCGACCCATTTAGTTTTGGCTCTAGGTCTAGCAAGCTGTAGTCCAATTTTTTTACCTTGCATGCTTGTTTGCATCATATCACCTTGCTTGTTAAGTGCATGACCACTAGACTAGGAACCCAATACCAAAAGTCTAAACCCCAACCCAGCTCAATCATGGACCCCAATCTAGAGGTTTTCATGAAGACCTTGACTGAACGGTTTGACCAAACCCAAAACCAACTTGTCCAAATAAACCAATCCAACACCCAATCCCAAAACTAGCTTACCCAATTAACCACCCAGATGAACCAAATGAATCATAGGTTTGACCAGCTGACCCAATCAAATACCCAACCAACTCATAGGTTTGACCATTTGACCTATAGATATGAGCCCATAACCTATGAACCCATAATCTATGAACCCATAACCTTAGTCGACCCACCTTTGCTACCCCAGCCACTAGTCATTTTTCCTTAGCCAAACCCCTCTTACCACCCCACTAGTTCACAAGGATGACCTTGAAGAGGAAGTGTATGAAGCTGATATGAGCTTAGTGGATGAATATGAAGAAGAAGAAGAGGAGTTACCCATAGAAGACCTAGAATTAGTTGACCTAGTAGGTACCCAGACTAAGACAAACCCAGAGTTAGTTAACCCTAACCATACCTCGATGAAAGTCAACCCAAAATTAGTTGACCTTGACCACACCCAAACTGGACCAGTATTGGATGACCAGATAGAGGAAGAGAACCCAGATACTACTATTAGGATCTTACCTGAGGAGCCACTAGAAGAAAGCCCAATTATAGAGCCCAGTCCTGAATTTCATAAGCTAGAAGAGTTTATTAAGGACTTGATCTCTGTAACCCAGTACCCTCAGGATGAATTTCCTTCCGTAGTTTCCATTGAGAACCTCTCTCCTAAAATTAGTGACCCATTTTTCCATTATGCAAATCCTGTAGACACACCTCAACCCCATATGTTAACCTCATTAGTCTAGGTCTAATCCCTGAAACCTTTTCTTACATCCTACTTCTTCCAGTCAACCCTGAACCATTTTCTTACTTTCTACCCCACCAGACTAACCCTAAATCCATCTCATATTTTTTGCCCTTTTCTTGAATCTTCTTATATTTCTTTAAGCATTCACCTGCATCATGTAGAGGTTTGCATATTGCATGCATTCATTGAGCCTATCATGTTTGCATCATACTTTTGAAAAACCCTTTGGCATCTATTAAGGGTTCCTATTAAATTTTTATGTGCATGCCAAACCAGAGTCAAACCTAGAGAGCTTATAGTCTATTAGGTTTAGGTCCCAAGATCCCAATCAGTTCACAAACCTAATCCATCTGTCTACACCTACACTAATCTCTACACAGCATTTGCATTAAGAAATTAGACAAAAGATGAACATAAGTAATGTACCCTATAAAAACTTGGCTAAATCTTGAAAACGAGCTAAAGAGTTTTCTATAGGGGATTTGTGATGATCAGGCTTTGGCCTGAGCGGTTCCCTCCAGGGACTGTAAAGAAATTGCATGCTCACGAAGCTGGACCATTCAAAATAATGAAGAGAGTTGGGTCCAATGCCTCTGTGCTCGAGTTGCCACCCGGATTAAGTATTAGTTCCACTTTCAGCACTTCAGACCTTGTGGAGTGTCAGGAGCTAGCAACGATACGTAGTGAGCACTTTGAACCAATTCCTTTCCTTGAGAATGAACCCACCCTAGAGAGTCCACTTACAAATCGGCCTAATAGTGAGGAAAGGATTGAGTGCATCCTGGATGACCAAGCCATCAGTACCGAGAACACAGGCTATCACTGGTATTTGGTCCATTGGCAAGGTTGGCCAGAATCTAAGGACTCGTAGATCACCCATGAGGATCTGCAGTACCTCAACCTAAACCTTCTTGAGCTGTATGAGAGCCACATTGACCCTTACTCGATGAGATCGAGTTCCTCCCTCCCCGGGAGAATTGGTGGGGCCACCAGGATTAGTGACAGATTACTGGATCCTATCTGGTTTACTTAGCCATGTGTCAAAGTTTTGTAATCAAGTAAGATTAAATCATGTAATAAGTTGAGGCTAGTTGAGGTGTGTCTCAACCTCAGTCCAGTCAAATTGAGTCCTGTAAGTCATGTCCAGTACAAGTTAGGAGTACCAAAGCTAGAGTTATATCGAGTCTAGAAGCCTATGATACCCGGATGCTTAAGGAATATACCAAGAGCCCATGGCACCACTTGATACTAGGAGTTTTCCAGCACCCAGCCCAGGAATTCGACCACCAGAAGACCCATGCACCCATGCTTTGAAGAGTGCGCCCAAAGACCAATGGAGGATGCCCACTTGCTGTGCCACATGCCAAGCCCAATAACATTAGGCGTCCAAGCCCTTTTGACCAAGTCCAAGCTCCATTTGACCAAGTCAAAGGAGGAAGGAAATCCATATCAAATAAGGAGAACCTATTCCTACTCAACTTGTGATCCTATTCCTGTTCTACTTGTAATCTTTCTCCCTATCTAGCTTGTATTCCTATTCTAACCAGGAGAGGGTATGGTATCATCTATATAAACCCCACCCCTCCCCCTCTTGTAAAAAAAACTTTTATCATGAAATAATACTTTGTTAAAATTTTTCTAGCTTGTTCCTTGTGTTCTTCTTTGGTGTGTGAGTGTTTGAGATTGGTGTGCCCTAGTTCTACCAAGCCCTAGCCACCCCAGGTGTTCTTCTTCCAAGCCCTAATCTGCCCAAAGAAGAAGTGCCCTAGGCCACCCTAGCAAGGAGTTCTTCTTCAAGCATCAAGCTGGCCATATCCAAAACCCTGATTTCTTCTTTCTTCCAAACCCTAGTTCTCTTTCTTTACTTCCTTTATTGTTTATTTGATGACCTCTGACACTTGCAAGATCCCCATGGTATTCACCTCCAAGGAGGAGGCATTCTTTGCCTCCAGAACCAATCCCAGATAGCTATCCAAATCGAGGAACCGAAGGCTTGACTTCCAAGCGATAATCCCGAGTACTGTGTGACCCCGACTTCGAACAAATCTTCAAATCGATGCTTGGTAAAATCCTTCCCCTTCCTAGCTTCTGATTTGCTGAAGGTATGCTATCCTAATCAGGGGTTTCTAATCTTCGGGATCCTCCCTTTTATTATTTTGCATAAGTCTTTTGCGGGTATGATAGTTTCTTTCGTTACTAGTTTTCCTGCTATGCTTTACTCAATTTCGAGAACTTTAGCGTGCAAATTAAATTCTTAAAAAAAATTTTAAAAAAATTAGTTTCTATTTTCCTGCAATCATGGTAGTCTTAGGTTCATCCCGCATCACCCAAGAGTGCACCTCTCCATTTGGAAGATGGCTTGGGATCACCTTCCTATGATGACTCTACTTAGGTGCAAGGATATGGATATCTTGATGTCATGTCCAATCTATGGCTTAGATGATGAGTCTACTAAGCATGCTATTCTGAGCTACCCTAGGATGAGGCTGATTTAGAGGCTTGCTAGGAGGTGGCCTTGAGATGAGAACAATGGTCCATGGCTATGCTCCTTCTTTGACATGTTCCAATAGTGTTCAGCTGAGGATAGTCACTACTGCGCCTACATTGCTTATCAAATTTGGTTATCTAGAAACATATTGGTCTTTGAGATGATGGCCATTCTAGGACACTGGATTCTTTAGAGAGATGGGATAACTATATTAAATATGTAATTAATCTAACTTTATCTAGTCAAAATTAATACTTTTATGTGGTATTTTATAGAAATTGATTTTATAAACATGAAGAGCTCGATTCTAGAAGTCTAACGATTCAAACAACACTTGAATCAGACTTCTAACAAGCTTGAAATCAAGTTTTTAAGATTCTAGGAGACATTGCATGAAGTTTAAAATGGTCGGTGCACCAACGACCGACCGCTCGGTCTATGGAGCATTGTGTGGACAGCCAAACACCATTAGTGAAGTCCACAAAACTGAACCATAGACCACACTTATCCACTTGAGCTGAAACTCGTGGGAGAGCTTCTTCCGATGCCGCCTAAGCCGCCGGCACTCTCCATGCTCGCCGGAGGATCCTCCCATGGCCGGAAAACCCATAAAAAAGCATTCCAAGGGTCATCTTCTTCTTCAATGATTCTTCCTTCCCTGCTACCAATCCATGGTGTTACCCATTGTTCTGACACCCCCGGAGTCACCTCCTCCACCCAAAAAACCACCAAAATGTTGCCACTGAATGATATCTTTGTCATCTCCCACGGTTTTCTGCCCATCCTGTTGTAGTCCACTGATCCGACCGATCCTTGCCATCTCACCATCCTCCTCTCTACCGTCCAGCACGAGGAAGCTCTACAATGGCTAATCGGACCTCCTCCTCCTCTGCTCTAAACTAAGCATCCTCACGATACCAGTCCAAGTTCGGGTGAATCTTTTAATGGGCCTTCTTCCATTTACTTGAGATACCACGATAAAGGTGCTATCGGTTCCTTCTCACCTATGCTGTCAGAAGATAATGTTCGAGAGAAAAAGATCAGAAGAAACATGATCAGAGTTTGAGTTTTAAAGTTGGAACGAAATCACCAAATCATGGAGATGGTTGGGAGATGGTTGGATGGGTGCGAAGCTATTACGGAGATCATGCAAGCAGGTGCGAGAATAGAAATAAGAAACTACCGCAATTTCCATGCAGGCTCGACATGATGCTTCCCATCTATAAAATCGTGACTCCACTTCACATCCCATTCGACTTTTGATATCTCCTCTCCACTCCACTCCGCATTCCATCCCACTCCGCATTCACCTCCATTTGTCCAATCTAATTCCCGTATTCTAAACCATTTACAAAGCTGATGTCCAGGTCAAGGATGCTGGCCAAAGGATCAATGGAAGGCCGAATCATACTTCTCGAAATTTTACTGTAGTGCTTGGCACAAGAGGTTTAGTTTTATTTTAATCTTTGATACTTGACTTTCTATGAAATAAAAGACTGAATTTCTTTTCAATATTTTTATGAGTCTTTATTTAATACTTATTAGGCATAGTTTATTTTCTTGGGACAAACTGTATTTAATAGATACAGTTTATACTCTTGGAATAAATTATCAAAAAAATGATTTTTATAACTTGTATGCATCCGATTTTTGACTAATTTATATTTCAGGAGAACAGGCCATGATAGGATAGGTACGGGTCGTGATCGCCAAAAAAAGATTATATCTGGATTGGAACATATAGATCATTTACATAGAAGTGGAGTGCCAGCAACCTAGCAAGTAATCAGTTAGAATTCCGAGACTCTAATTTATTGCATTTATACTTTTTCATTATCTATCTTAGTTAGTTAGTTGTAGTTAATTATTTTTTATCATCATAATTTCTTGTAAAAATATAATAGTAAAAAGTTCAAAATAACAATCGAAAGTTCCCATAGATTCGATCTTTACTCTCTCTATTCTACCAATAATAGTGGATTTAAGGCATTTAAATTGGTGCATAGCGACACGCACCGGATTTTTGGCACCGTTGCCGGGAACTTTTGGTATTATTTTAAAAAAAAAAATCAAAAACTTGAAATTCAAAATTCAAAAAAAAAAATTCAAAATTTAGTATTCAGTATTTCTCAATCATATATATCCTGACATAAGGTTGCCCTGGCATAACTTCATATTATGTTGAACGGTTGTCCTAGGATACAAGAAGATTGAATAGACTTTAAAAAATCAAAAAAAACTTTAAAAAAACTCAAAGAATATTTAAAATTTAAAATCTTGACATCCTCATAATTTATTAAGAAATTAGAGACTTAACCACCTAATTTTAAAAAAAATTAAAAAAAAGGTAATTAGTTTAATTTTGCTTGACTATAACTTTTAGTTGGACACCTTCTTTGCTGTATTTCATTTTTTCATAATTGACTTTAAGGGCATAACCTAATTAATCAGATAAGGTAGGGAGTTCAATACCCTTCCTTAGTCTACAAATCACCACCCATCATTTGCATTGACCCAAACCTTAATTTTAAAATTAATTAGATGCCAGCCCTAAGGATTTTTTAACTCAATAGGACAAGGAAATCCTAGAGTTGGACTGGGTTCAGATCATTTAGCTACTTGGTGTCTAAGAAAAGTGGTCCAAGGATAAGAGCCCGAAGAAAGGTGGTTCTTTAATTGGTTCCATTTGCTTACCTGACCAATTTCAATTGGTGTCTAAGGCAAGCAATGGAGAGATCCCCACCAACCTTACACTTACCTGGCCGAGTCAGTTAATTGGTCTTGGACTTGGAGTGCTCAAAGGTAATCTTGGAATAGTTAGGAGCTGTCTAGATCCAGGTTAATCTTAGGATAGTGATTTTGATTATGTCACTTGTTTTGAAAAAAAAGTTAATTAAAATAATTCTCTAGTTTAGGACTCTCTTAGGAGTCTTTCTTTAGACCTCTTCTCATTTTTTCTATTTAAAAAAAAAAAAAAACTAAATTGATGTTTGCTTTAGAGTACCATTGTAAGGTGTATGCTAGATCGTCGGTCACTAGAACCTAAACTCATACCCCTAGACCCAGAAGTAGACAGAACCTGTAGAGCAAACAAATCAAATAGACCAGGTACCATGGATCCCAATCAAGGAATCGACCATCCATGATAATTGAAGGAATATTTCACTCCTTCAAAGTACACCTATTCACCCTGTATCCAAGTGCCCCCTATAGACGCTGTCCAATATAAAATCAAGTCTAGTGTAATACAAATGTTACCCTCTTTCTAAGGACTTGCAAATGAAGACCCCTATAAATACTTAGATGAATTCTTGAAAATATGCTCAATTGTAAAGATATAAAATTTCTTCGATGATGCTTTAAAGCTTAAGTTATTTCCTTTTTTCTTGAAAGATAAAGCTAAGTATTGGTTGAATTTTCTGGACACTGTAACTATTTCAACTTGGGATCAACTTCAGAGAGAATTTCTTAAGAAATACTTTCCAATAGACAAAATAAATCAGATTAGAAAAGCCATAACTAGTTTTTCCCAATTAGATGGAAAAATATTTCATGAAACCTGAGAGAGATTGAAAGAGTTAATTAGAAAATGTCTACACCATACCATACTAAAATGGTGTTGAGTCTCAGGTGGTGCATCCAAGATTTCAGGAGGAAGGGCCAAGGTTTAGGTTGGTCCGGTTTATCATGGTCATGCATGATGTATCTAGGGCTAGGAATGAGTCCGGGATGAGTCCTAGAGGTTGGACTGAGTTTTTGGTCAGTTTGGGCATTAGAGTCGGCTCGGTTCTAGTTAAAGTCGACTCTAATGGTTGGCACGACATGGAAGCAGGGAGGAGAGTTGGCTTGGATTGCTGGGAGTCGGCTCAGTACTGCTGAGAGTCGACTCGGATTGCTGGGAGTTGGCTCGATTCTGTAGACAGGTAAATTGTGGTCTGGACGAGTTGACTCGAGGTCTAAGAGTCAACTCGTCCAAAGTGCTTCCTGCAGCAAGGAGTCGACTTAAAGGATTTGAGCCAACTCAAATGATAGGATTTTTTGAATCACATGATGCCGCACCGAGAAGTTTCGGAGGGGGCCATGTCCTTTGCGATCTAGGTATATATATGTATGAGTTGGGATGGTTAGAGAAAGAACGTCATTTGTAACAGTCCAAGGAAATGATCAGAATCAAGAAATCCCTCCATTCTTCTAGATCTTCTTCTTCCCCCATTTCTTCTCCTTTACTTCTCTATCAATCCAAGGGATCGATTGATCTTCGTTTGACCTGTATCCTATTGTATCCATCATGGATCACTGGCAGAGGGTCATTCATGCACCTGGATAGCTTCCTAGGGCGTGGGTTCGCCAGATCATCCCTATAAATTCGGTATCAGAGCTTGGTTACTTGAAGGAAAAAAGATCTCTATATCCAAGAAGTGCTAGAAGGTAAGATCTAGTATATATTGATTCTACTTGATTGTGGTAATGGCATCAAGCAATTTCAAGGTGGATTTTGAGAAGTATGATGGCAAAGGAAATTTTAATTTATGGCAACAAAGGGTAAAGGATTTGCTGGTTCAATAGAGGATTTACAAGGTCTTGGTTAGAGAGAGTCAGAAAAGATCAATATTGAGGATTGGGAAGAGTTAGAAGAGATCATATTTAGCACCATCAGCATGTGTTTGGCAGATCAAGTTTTGCCGGAGGTGTGTACCGAGACTAAGGTAAAGGGTCTTTGGCTGAGACTGGAGAACACATACATGGGCAAAAATATGACAAACAACCTGTGGTTGAAGAAGCAGTTGTATAGTCTAAGGATGCCTGAAGGAGGAGACCTCTATTGATTCCTTTATTGATTTTGATGATAAGCAAAACGATTAAGTATAAGTTGAGTACTAATGATTTTCTTGAAGTGTGTTTTTATAGAAAAAGGTGCTCATCAATTTGAAAAGGATTATTTGATTGAAGAAGCCAAGTTTAGATGAAAGATATGCTCAAAGAAGACTTGGTCAGTTAAAGTTTGCTTAAATGGATACTTAATTTCAATATAGACTTGATTAAGCACAAGTTTAAGTATTTTTGTGAAGATCTCAGTGAAGTGTCGACTCAAAGTGTCGACACATGACACCAAGTATTGACACATGACCAAAAAGTGTCGACTCAAGCCGGTACGCAAAGAAAGTTTCAAATGTCATGGTTGAAGTGTCAACATATGGAATTGAAGTGTCGACTCAAAGTGTCGACACATGGATCAGCTCATCGCCTGAGATTTTTAAGTCACAGAACTTGCTGAAGATGAAAAACTGCTGAAGTGTCGACTCAAAGTATCGACTCACCTGAAGAAGTGTCGACACATCTAAGATTTTCAAAAAGCTACATTGAAGACTTTGGAACTTGGTATCGACTCAAGAAGTTCAAGTGTCGACCTGATGTGTTGACTCATAGCTTGAAGTGTTAACACATGGAGTTCTGGGAACAGTAACGACTAGTTTTTCAAATACAAAACTTGTCTCTTTTCACCCCTAACGGCTAGATTTTCATGTCTAACGGCTATAAATTGGATTTGAGACCTTGGAAAGGTATATATATGCTTCAAATCAAATCAAAAGAATAATTATTAAAGATATTTGAAGTTGTTGAAAAAGAAATATCCAAGAGAGAAGAAAAGAGAGCATTCACTCCTATTCATTGAAGTTCAACCACTCTCAAGCAAAAGCAAGCCTCCAAGCATTCAAGAAACTTCAAGAGCATTAAAGATCAACCAATTTTAAGCAATCAAAGAGGCTTCATCAAGTTGAAAGCATCATAACAATGAGCTTCAAAGAGATACCCGCTTTGTCTTAGAAAGCTTTTACTGTTTCTCTATTTCAAAACTTATTTGTTGTAAGGGTTCTTGGTTAGCCTATTGCAAAACCAAGGAAGGTTATTGGTGAGCCTTTGAAAACCAATTAGGTTCTTGGTTAGCATGGAAAACCAAGGAAGGTTGGTGGTGAGCCTTAAAACTATTTAGGTTCTTGGTTAGCCCATAAAACCAAGTGAGGTTTTGACTTGTGAGCCTTGTGAAAACAAGTCAGATTTTGATTAGTGAGCCCAGAAAACTAATCGACTGTAATCGGTTGAGATTATAGAAAATTTCCAATGAGATCTTGGAGAGTGGATGTAGGTGTATTGGATAGTACCGAACCACTATATTTCTTTGTGTTTGTGGTTGCTTGTCTCTTATACTTACTCTTACATTTATTACTTTATATTTTCACTGCACATTTACTTAAGAACATTTCTTTTGAATTCATAGTACTTGGTTTAATTGTTGGATTGGATCACACAATATTGCATTGCATCAAATAATTTTTAGAGACCCAATTCACCCCCTCTCTTGCGTTGCTTACTGGGCAATAAGTGATATCAGAGCCCTGTTCTCAGTGTATAGGCTTTACTGCCTTGAGTAAAGATCTATGGCAGCTCCTATTGGTACCAGTGTAGTTGAGGGACAAGCCTCAAATAGACCTCCATTTTTTAATGGATCAAATTATACATATTGAAAAACTAGGATGAGAATTTATATGCATTCTATTGATTACAACTTGTGGAGAGTAGTTGACAAAGGTCCACATATTCCTTCAGTTGTGGTTAATGGTGTTTCTATCCTAAAGCTCGAAGAGGATTGGGATGAAAATGACATTAAACAATCCGAGATCAATGCTAAGGCAATGAATCTCCTTTATTGTGCATTAGATCCTAGTGAATTAAATAGGATATCTACTTGCACATCAGCCAAAAAAATATGGGATATACTTGAAGTTACCCATAAGGGTACCAATCAAGTGAAGAATACTAAGGTGAACATGTTGATGCATACTTATCAAATGTTCCAAATGGAACCTAGTGAGTCTATCACTGACATGTACACTAGATTTACAAATATTGTAAATGGAATGAGAAGCTTAGAAAAATTAATGTCTAATGCTGATCTTGTCAACAAACTCCTCAGGTCACTTCCAACATCGTGGGATCTGAAGGTGACCACCATTCAAAAAGCTAAAGACGTTAATAAGCTACCTTTGGAGCAATTGGTTGGATCGCTCATGACTTATGAGCTGAATTTGAAGCAAAAGTCAATGGACATGGATAAGAAGAAAAAGGGGATTGCATTCAAATCAACTATACAAGAAGAATCCTCAATTTATGAGTCTAAAGAAGAAGAAGTGAAAGTGAAGAAGCACTCCTTGCTAGAAAATTTAGAAGATTCATGAAGAGAAGAAAGTTCCCTTATAAGAAGAAATTTCAATCAACCAAAGAAAAGGGAAAAGAGAAAGAGAAAGAAAAGGAAAACAAAAAGGAGAAGGAGATACCTATATGCTTCAAGTGTAAGAAGCCGGGACACTATAAATTCGACTGCCCTCTCCTAAAGAAGTCAAGGAAGAAGTTAAAGAAAAAGGCAATGATGACCACCTGCTGTGATAGCGAGGACTCCAGTTCTGAAGAAGAGCAGACAAAAATTGCAAATCTTTGTCTTATGGCACATCAAGAACAAGATGAGGTAAATTTAGATACAGAAGTTGATTTTATTTTTGATGAGTTAAGAAATGCTTTTGATGAACTTATGCATGATTACAAGTTAATTTTGTATGAAAATAAAAAATTGAAAAAGCATGCAAATAATTTTTCTCATGAAAATAATTCTTTATTAAATGAAGTTAGTGATTTGAAAACTAAACTAGATATTTTAGAAAAGAAAAATAATGCATTAACAATGGAAAATGAAGTTTTAAAAAGATCTAAAACTATTATTTCAAATGGTGATCTTTTAAGGAAAAATAAGGATTTAGAATTAGAAAATGAAAAGTACAAAAATGAGCTTGATAAAATGAAACCTTTTGTTGAAAAATTTATCTATAGTTCAGAAAAACTAAACCTACTTTTAAATAGCCAAATAGTAGTTTTCAACAAAGCAGGATTAGGTTATAGACCTCAAAGACAACAAAAATATTTCAAAAACTTCTTTGTACCTACATCATCTAGCATAACATGTTTTTCATGTAAAAAGCAAGGTCATAAATCTTTTCAATACAATTTGAGAAAAATTAATTCTTTTGGAAAAGTTTGGGTTCCAAAGGAACCATTTTAGGTGCTAACCCTAAAGGACCCAAGTTAGCTTGGGAACCTAAAAACAAAACTTGATTTGTATTGCAGGTGTGTCTTGCAACCAAGGAGAACAAAAGACTTTGGTATCTTGATAGTGGTTGCTCAAGGCACATGATGGGAGATGTGAAGCAATTCACTTCTCTTGAAGCAATGAATGGAGGGAGTGTGACCTTCGGGGATAATGGTAAAAGAAAAATCATTGGTATTGATAAGGTTCACATTATTTCTTCTAGTTGTATTAGCAATGTATTTTAGTTGAAGATTTAAAGCATATTCTTTTAAGTATTAGTCAATTTTGTAATAAAGATTTTCAAGTTGTTTTTAAATCATTTTATTGCATGATTGCTAGTCCGGAAAAAAAATAGAGTACAATTCATTGGAAAAACACATGATAATATTTATTTGGTAGATTTAGATGATCTATCTTTGCCTAATGGAGAATGCCTTGTTGCAATGAATTCTACTAAAGATGAGACTAGTTGGCTTTGGCATAGAAGATTAGGTCATGCTAGTATGTATCTACTTTCAAAACTTTGCAAAAAGAATTTAGTTAAAGATTTACCGGAACTTTGTTTTGAAAAAGATAGAGTTTGCCAAGCATGTCAATTTGGAAAACAAGTTAAAACTTCTTTCAAACCTAAAGGTTTTGTGATTACTAGTAGGCCACTAGAATTACTTCATATGGATCTCTTTGGACCAACTAGAACATCCAATCTAGGAGGCAAGAGATATGGATTTGTCATAGTGGATGATTTTTTAAGATTTACATGGGTTTTCTTTCTGGCACATAAAAATGAATCATTTTCTGTATTTATAAAGTTTTACAGAAAAGTTTCAAATAAAAAAGGTATTTCAGTTATTTACATACGTAGTGGTCATGGTTCTAAATTTGAAAATCAAGATTTTGAAAGCTTTTGTAATGAAAAAGATATTGAACACAATTTTTCTGCACCTAAGACACCTCAGTAGAATGGGATAGTAGAAAGAAAAAATCGTACTTTAGAAGAAATGGCATGCACGATGCTTTGTAAAAATGATTTACCAAGATACTTTTGGACTGAAGCTATTAATACTGCATATTATATTTTAAATCGAGTTTTAATTCGTCCTATTTTGAAGAAAACTCCTTATGAACTTTGGAATCAAAGAAAATCAACTTTAAAATATTTTTGAGTTTTTGATTGTCAATGTTTTATCTTAAATAATGGTAAAGATAATCTTGGAAAATTCAATGCCAAGTCTGATGAAGGTATCTTTTTAGGATACTCTACATCAAGCAGGGCATACAGAGTTTTTAACAAAAGAACTTTAGTTGTAGAGGAGTCTGTTTTTGAAGAATCTACTAACAAATCCTCCAAAAAAGAGGATACTTCTGATGCATGTGCAGGTACTGATAAGCTTCAAAAGTTAACATTAAATGATCAACCATCTCAGCCAAGTGAAGAAGATCAAGATAAAAGTGAGAAAGGTGAAGACACTCCAAAGCACCATGATCTACCTAAGGAGTGGAGGTATGCTCATGGACATCCTAAGGAATTAATTCTAGATGATCCATCTAAAGGGGTAAGAACTCAAGCCTCAATTAGAAATGAATGTGACTATATAGCTTTTGTTTCTCAAGTAGAGCCTAAATATTTTGAAGATGCTGAAAAAGACCCTAACTGGATAAATGCTATGCAAGATGAATTAATTCAGTTTGATAAAAATAATGTTTAGACATTAATAAAAAGACCATCTAATGTTTCTATTATTGGCACAAAATGGGTATTTAGGAATAAGTTAGATGAAAATGGAGTTGTTAGAAATAAAGCTAGGCTGGTTGCTAAAGGCTACAATCAGGAGGAAGGAATTGATTTTGATGAAACTTTTGCTCATGTTGCTAGACTTGAAGTAATTAGACTACTATTAGCATTTACTAGTTTTATGAATTTCAAACTCTTTTAGATGGATGTTAAAAGTGCTTTTCTAAATGATTTTATAACAGAAGGAATTTTTTTTGAACGACCACCTGGATTTGAAAATCATGCACATCCTAATCATGTTTTTAAATTACACAAAGCACTTTATAGATTAAAGCAAGTACCTTGAGCCTGGTATGAAAGACTCAGCAAATTTCTGATTGAAAAAGAATTTTCTAGAGGCCATGTTGATAAAACTTTGTTTCTAAAAAAGAAAGATAATGATTTATTAGTAATGCAAATATATGTTGATGATATTATTTTCGATGCTACTAATGAAATTCTTTATCAAGAGTTTGCTAAGCTAATGCATGATGAGTTCGAGATGAGCATGATAGGAGAACTCAATTTCTTTCTCGGACTCCAGATCAAGCAAACTAAACATGGAATCTTCATTAACCAAGCTAAGTATACAAAAGAAATTATAAAGAAGTTTAGGATAGAGACTACTAAATCAATAGGTATACCTATGAGCCCCTCTTGTAAACTTGATAAAGATGAGCATGGTAAATCTATAGATCAAAAATTATACAGAGATATGATTGGCTCTTTACTGTACTTAACTACTAGTAGACTAGATATAATGTTCAGTGTATGCATGTGTACTAGATATCAGTCTGAATTTAAAGAATCACATCTATTAGCTGTTAAGCACATTATTAGATATCTATCTAGTACAATTGATATTGGCTAATGGTATTCTAGAGATTCATCTACTGAATTAATTGGATATTCTGATGATGATTTTGCTGGTTATAAATTGGATAGAAAGAGTACTAGTGAAACTTGCCAATTTCTTGGAGTTAACTTAATCTCCTGGTTTAGCAAGAAACAAATTTCAGTTGCACTATCCATAGCTAAAGCTGAGTATATTGCAGCGGGAAGTTGTTGTGCTCAAATCTTGTGGATTAAGCAACAACTTGAAGATTTTAAAATCAAGTTGACTAGTACACCTATAAAGTGTGACAATACCAGTGCTATTTGCTTGACTAAAAATCCTGTTCAACACTTTAGAATCAAACACATTGAAATTAGGCATCACTTTATTAGAAATCATGTTGAAAATAATAATATTGTGCTTGAATTTATTTGTACTGAATTTTAATTAGCTGATATTTTAACTAAACCTTTCCTAGAAGATCGGTTCTATATGATTAAAAGAGAACTCGAGATCATTAATCCTTTTGATTAAAATCTTTCAATCTTTGACTTAAAATAGATCAAATTTGACATCAATCATATTCATTTATTATTAATTTCATTGAATTTTCAGTGTTTTTTATCAGACTTTCTATTTCTTAATTTTCGGTTTTAAGTCGATGTGTCGACACATTCGTGAGGCGACACATGAATGGTAGCAGACCGAGGTTAAGGGCATTCCAAAGTATTTTTTCTTCCATTTCTCCTCCCCACTCAAGCTGACACATTCCCTAGCTTTGTCCACACCATTCCTTCCCTCCAATTTGTGCTCAAAACCCTTCAATTCTTCATTCGTGATGGTTTTTGGTTCGGATTAAGTGACATACCCTCTCCCATTTCTATTTTGAATCCTAGAAATCCTAGGTTTCTTCTCCAATCTTGTTCAAATCCTTATTATGTGCAATGGGACCCTGAAAACAAGTAGTCCATTACCCTCGGCCATCCAATCAGGAAGAAGAACGAAGAACCAAGGCCTGACATGAAGCTAGAGCTCTAGATCCACCAGTTCGACCACTATTTGTAGCTTCTAGCCGGATGAGCTCGAAGACAGTTGTCGAAGGATGCCGCGTGGACTTCAATTTTGTCAACCAGCAGCACTTCAGGATCGGTTAGTGGATTAGAGATGCTGGTCTGACATCTTTCTGTTCTCTAAGTGAGAGATACTACCCAGGGCTCATACTAGAGATGGCAATGGGTCAGGTTCGGGCCGGGTTCATAACTACCCAAGTCCAAACCCAAATATTCAATACACTACCCAAATCCAGTCCAAACCCTATCAGGATTGGATATTTTTTATCCAAACCCATCTCAATTGGGTATCGGGTAATCGGGTTTACCCGGCCCAAATCCAATTGAGTCATATTAAATATTTTTTTATTTTTATCAAATTTAAAATTATCTATCATTTTATAAATTATACATACATTAAACAAATAAAATTTAACTACATTTTTAGTTTAACAATATTTAATTTCATATTTAATCAAAATTAAATTTAAATTATCTTGAATAAATAAAATTCAACAAGACTTAATTCAATACTTATGAAGTAAATAAAAACATAAGTATAATTTATAAAGTATATATTAATTATAAAATAATTAAGTATTTTAAAATTTAATAACTAATAATTAATATTTAATAAAATATATTTAATAAATTATATATTTATTATATATTTATTATTTAAATATTAAAATAATTCAGGTCGGGTTCAGGTCGAGTGTATATCTGCCGAATCCTGGCCCAAATCCAAAGTAAGGCATTCGGGTTTTACCCAAACCAGGCCCAAACCCAGTCAAAGAGTTGACTACCCAGCCCATTCGGGTCGGGTCGGGTCGGGTACCCATGGGTTTGGGTTTTATTGCCATCCCTAGCTCATACAAGAGTTCTACGGATCATTAGGCCATGGAAGGGATATCCCCGTGACTTCAGAGATATTGAGTAGGGTATGGGATATTCCTATGACCGGTTCCGTTGTTGACAGCTTGATTGACAAAGTGAGTGGTCTCCAGTGTATATTTGAGTCAGACATTTTGCCTGAGGGAGCCACTGTGCCTGCATCCCGTTTGTCTACGAAGATGAGACTTCTGCACCATATTGTCGCTCGAATCCTTCTACCGAAGACCGGACATTTTGATTACATCACTGAGAGAGAGCTGCTCGTGATGGTCTCATTGGTACAGCACACACCCATCTGCCTTCCCGTGCTCATGGTTCATCAGATGACGGAGGCTTCAATGAGTCAGAGACTATGCTTACCCTACGGGATGGGGTTGATATTATTATTTAGGGAGTATGGTGTTACTTTTGAGGATGAGCCCTTCCGTATGCTCCTATATACTGATGTTTATGACATCAGGTCTTTACATCATATGGGATATCACCTAATCAGAGGCCAGTGGAGATGCAGAGTATCTAGTCAGGCCGATGATAGAGATAATGATGATGCTATAGAGGAGGATCATATTCTTTCCGGCATGGCAGGACCTACAGAGGCACCTCTTCCAGAGAGTCAGCCTGAGCCAGCAGCACAGCCAGAGTCTACTTCTCAGTTTGAGCCTACACTACAGTCTCAGCCAGTTCAGTTAGATACTCTAGGAGTTTTAGAGAGTCTATTGGACAGAGTCAGTCGAATTGAGACAGATATCTTGATCATTAGACAGCGACTTGACTGCTTCATTGCTGAGACTAGAGAGAGCCACAGAGGACTGAGTGATGGCATCTCAGCTATTCTGATCGCACTATCCAAATCTTCTACAGGGAGTACTCCAGTTTCTGATCCAGCTCCATCTGCCCAGCACCAGTTATTGATGATAGTGATGATGAGGAGACTGACTCTGACGGTTTCGACTTCCTAGACTTGATTTCAGAGCCAGTGCTAGAGGTGACAGCAGACTTGCCTAAGAGTCCCATTCGTGACCCTTCCTATTCACCCACTCAGACTCCTGTTTTATCTACTCTACCATCTAGATCTGATGATCATGTTCCTATTCCTATTCTTTCACTTGTTGTTGATTCACCCATTATTGATACCCCCATTATTGACATTCCTATTGTTGACTCGCCAATTACAAATACACCCATTCATTCTTCAGCTGATATGCCTATCATTGATATGCCTATCATTTCATCAGTTGATACACCTATTTTTGACACACCCACTGTTGATACACCTACCATCCATACATCCTCTCTTATCCGAGAGCTATGTTTTTACACACCTGGCTTTCAGTATCTTGATTACGGTCCATCCTTTGATCATACACCACATCCGACAGTTGTAGAGACCGTTGCCCAGATCTATTCTGTTCCTGCTGAGGGCATTGCCTCCACCTCTTCAGCTTCAGCTAGAGGTCGGATGTATGCTCGATGTAGAGGACATGGTTGTCATACTCCTCCACGACTGACCAAGACCCGTCTTCGTGATCTCAGATCGATGTGACCCCAAGCTCGCTCTTTCACTGATACTGGACCGATTGAGATCGGATCTTCCGATGATAAGGATGAGGATTAGGATACTTTGTATGTTTAGATGTTTGCTTTTATGCACTTGTTGTATGTTTTGTTGTCTTTGTAAACAAATTCTAACTTTATATGAAATCTTATGTTGTACTACATGTTATGATCTTAAATGAATGAAATGCTTTAACTTTTCTTTGATACTTCATTATCTTTTGAATGGATGAATGAACTCTTACATTGTACTTCAATGTTATATCTTGAATGACTTGCCTACTCTCTTCCTACCTTTTTAATGATAACAAAAAGGGAGAGTAATAAGACTAAAGTATAAATGTGCGAGTGAGAAGTAATAGTGTAATAGTATAAAATTTGTGTTTGGAAATTTACAAATTTGAAAATTCTTTTAAAAATTTGGTTGATCTTGAATTGAAGATTCTTTATAAATTCCTTAAGTAAGGGAGAGCAATACCTTCTTTATATTGAAAATCTATTTTGAATTGAATTTCATGTTAAATCTTTTCTTTAGATGCTTAAAAAGATGTTTATAAACTCTTTTATGAATCATCTATTCAGGGGGAGTCTAGTCTATTGCTGAGTTTTTTTTGTCTCTCTTAAACATATTTTCTTTTGAAGTATCACGATACATGAGTTTATATCTTATATATCCTAAAGCTCTGATACTCTTAATCCTTATAACACTCTTGCTCTGATACATCATTTCAATATTGCAATTACTTTGATACATCTATTGCATTTAGCTCTTTGCACCTTGAAAAATTCTTTTGAAAGTCTTTTTATGTAATTTATACTTAAAGGTTTTGTCATCATCAAAAAGGGGGAGATTGTTGACGCCTTTATTGATTTTGATGATAAGCAAAATGGTTAAGTATAAGTTGAGTACTAATGATTTCCTTGAAGTGTATTTTTATAGAAAAAGGTGCTCATCAATTTGAAAAAGATTGTTTGATTGAAGAAGCCAAGTTTAGATGAAAGATCTGCTCAAAGAAGACTTGGTCAAACGGCTAGTTTTTCAAACATAAAACTTGTCTTTTTTCATCCCCAACGGCTAGATTTTCGTGTCTAATGGCTAGAAACTGGATTTGAGGCCTTGGAAAGGTATATATATGCTCCAAGTCAAATTAAAAGAATAATTATTGAAGATATTTGAAGTTGTTGAAAAAGAAATATCCAAGATAGAAGAAAAGAGAGCATTCACTCCTATTCATTGAAGTTCAACCACTCTCAAGCAAAAGCAAGCCTCCAAGAATTCAAGAGACTTCAAAAGCATTAAAGTTCAACCATTCTTGAGCAATCAAAGAGGCTTCATTAAGTTGAAAGCATCACAACAACGAGCTTCAAAGAGATACCTACTTTTTATTAGAAAGCTTTTATTGTTTCTCTATTTCAAAACTTATTTGTTGTAAGGGTTCTTGATTAGCCTATTGCAAAACCAAGGGAGGTTATTGGTGAGCCTTTAAAAACCAATTAGTTCTTGGTTAGCCCGGAAAATCAAGAGAGGTTGGTGGTGATCCTTAAATCATTTAGGTTCTTGGTTAGCCTGTAAAACCAAGTAAGGTTTTGACTTGTGAGCCTTGTAAAAATAGGTCAGGTTTTGATTAGTGAGCCCAGAAAATTAATCAGCTGTAATTGGTTGAGATTATAGTAAATTTCCAAGAGGATCTTGAGGAGTGGATGTAGATGCATTGGATTGCACCGAACCACTATACTTCTTTATGTTTATGGTTGCTTGTCTCCTCTACTTGTTCTTACATTTATTGCTTTATAATTTTGCTGCACATTTACTTAAGAGCATTTCTTTTGAATTCATAGTACTTGGTTTAATTGTTGGATTGGATCACAAAATATTACATTGCATCAAATAATTTTTTAGCAACCCAATTCATCCCCCCTCTTGGGTTGCTTACTGGGAAACAACCTCGTTACTTACATTCAGAGGTTCAACAAGGTATGTTCTGAGATTATGAGTCTAGATATGAAATTTGATGAGGAGGATCGAGCATTGTTACTGTTGTGTTCACTCCCATGATCATATGATGGTCTTATAACAACCTTGGTGTATGGAAAAGAAACCCTGATCTATGAAGAGGTTGTAGGAGTGCTCAGATCAAATGAGCAAAGGGAGAAAATCTGTAAAGAAAATCCTAACTCGGAGGTTCTTGCTATGAATGAAAGGCAAGGAAGATCAAAAGAAAGGGTTAGAGGGAAATCAAAGGACACATCACAGTTTCAAGGTAGTAAGAAGGGTTTGAAATGCTACAAGTGTCATCAGCTTGGTCATTTCAAAAGGAATTGCCCTCTTTGGAAGACTGAGAAAGGAAATGCCAAAACTAGTGGTTTAGTGTATCTGAAGGCAGTGGAGATGTACTGATAGCTTCAGATGGATCGGTTGATTGGGATGATACTTGGATGTTGGATTCAGTGTGCTCTTATCACTATACCTCACATTGGGAGTGATTTGATACCTATGATAAATCAGATGGAGGTAGTGTAAGCCTTGGTGATGATCACCCCTGTTTGGTGGCTAGAGTTGGTACTATTAGGATGAGAATGTATGATGGAGTGATAAGGACTCTGTCAAATGTCAAACATGTACTAGAATTAAAGAAGAATTTGATTTCTTTGGGCTACTTGGAAGAGCAGGGTTATGCCTTTAGTTGCAAGTCTGGTAGTGGATGTTTAAGGATAACCAGGGAAGCTTTGGTGGTGATGAGAGGAAGAAGACTGAGCAATAATCTATACAAGATAGAAGGCTCAGTGGTGAATGAGAGTGTGGAGGTGCTTATAGTGGCACAAGAGGAGAAGCTCTCCTATCAGTTATGGCACTATCAGATGGGTCACTTGAGTGACCGAGGGCTTACGAAATTAAGCACAAGAGGAAACCTTCCAGCACTGAAGAAGGATGAAAAAGACTTGTGTGAGCCCTGTATTTATGGCAAATAGCATAGGATAAAGTTTGTCTGTGGTACCAAGTAGAGTGAAGGTATTTTAGAACTAATTCACATAGATGTATGGGGACCGGTACCTGTTTCATCCAAGGGTGGAGCAAGGTATTTGGTTATCTTCATTGATGACTTCTCTAGAAAATTATGGGTGTATCTAATGAGAGAAAAATTAGAGGTATTTGCCCGATTCAAAGCCTGGAGGACTGAGGTAGAGAAGGAGACAAGAAAACATGTGAAGTGTCTTCGGTCAGATAATGGTAAGGAGTACTCTAGTAAAGAGTTCAGGAGTTACTATGAAGAAAATGGGATCAAACGCCATTACACAGTAAGGATGACCCCACAACAAAATGGTGTTACGAAAAGGATGAATCGGATATTATTGGAGAAGGCAAGGAGTATGAGGCTGCTATCAATCTATCATGTTTTCTTGTAAACAGGTCCCCTCAATTCAAGCTGGATGGAGAACTTCCAGAGGAAGCTTGGACTAAGAAGAAGGTGGAGCTTGGTCACCTGAAGGTGTTTAGTTGCCCGGCCTATGGACATGTAGAGGCAACTGAATGGAATAAGTTGGACCCCAAGTCAAGGAAGATGATCTTCATCAGGTATCCACTAGGAGTCAAGGGTTACCTACTATGGGATCTTCAGTCTCAAAAGACAGTGATCAGTAGGGATGTCATATTTGATGAGAGGAGCATCTTGGAGAGATCGGGGAGTACATATGGAACTACAGTTTCAAAGGTGAACAGCAGTGATTGTCCTTCACAGGTGGAGGATAGACCATCTACTTCAACTGGCAAGGGTGTTTCAGTTGAGGTGGAGTTAGGCGGGAAAGGTCATCTTGTAATGAAGGATCAGAAAGGAAAATTAGTTCTTCAAAGTGAAGTGCAGGAACAACCACAAACTGCAGACTTGCAGGACAGTGCAAGGGGAGTGGCATTACATAAATCTCAATGCATAATCTGGAAGCTGATGAGATATGGCATGGATGAGAATATATCTTATGCTCTTATATCTATGAATGGAGATCCAGAAACATTCAAGGAAGCCATGGAAAGCTCTAATAAAGAATCATGGATACAAGGCATGATGGAAGAGATGGAATCTCTTAGGAGGAACAAGACATGGCAATTGGTGGATCTACTTGAAGATGCTATGCAATTGACTCCATACGGGTGTTCACAAAGAAAACAGTACCTTCAGAGCAAGGTGGAGTGAGATACAAAGCAAGGCTAGTAGCAAAAGGATACTCACAAAGGGAAGGAGTTGACTACATCGAGATATTTTCTCCTGTAGTATGCCATACTTCAATTCGGGTGTTACTGTCATTGGTGGCAGAATATGATATGGAATTGGGATAGATGGATGTGAAGATAGCCTTTCTACATTGAAGTATAGATGAGAAGATCTATATGAAACAACCTGATGGCTTCATAGAGATTGGACAGGAGGATAAGGTATGTTTACTTCAGAAGTCATTGTTTGGTCTGAAATAATTACCTCGTCAGTGGTATCAGAGATTTGATGCATTCATTTTAAGCCTTGGGTTTCTCAGATATGAACATGACCATTGCATATATGTCAAGGACGTGGATAATAATAATGCTTTGTATCTACTTTTGTATATGGATGATATGTTAATAGCCAGCAGAAGTATGAGGGATGTAAAAGAGTTGAAGAGAGCATTATCTAAAGAACTTGAGATGAAAGATTTGGGTCCAGCTCAAAAAATCCTTGGAATGGAGATTTGTAAAGATAAAAGCAAGGGGATTCTCCATTTGTCACAAGAAGGTTATATCAAGAAGATTCTTGAGAGGTTTGGGATGGAGAAGGTCAAACCAGTAGAGACACTATTATCAGGGCACATCTTTCTCTCTAAGATACAAAGCCCCTAGATAGATAAGGAGAGAAAGTACATGGAAAGAGTTCCATATGCAAATGCTGTAAGCAGTGTTATGTATGCTATGGTATGTTACAGGCCAGACATAGCATATGCTGTAAGCCAGGTGAGCAGGTATATGGCAAATCCTGGGAAGGAACACTAGAAAGTATTGAAGTGGATTTTGAGGTATCTACAGGGAACTCAAAAGCATGGACTAGTATTTGGTGGGCAGCTAGAAGGACAAGGAAGGAACTCCGAGAAATTATATGAAGGTTTGGGTCCTTTGGAAGGCTATGTGGATGCAAGTTATGCAGGTGATCTTGATACAAGAAGGTCTACTACAGGTTATATCTTCTGCTTGCATAGTGGACTGGTTTCTTAGAGATCTACCCTTCAACCTATCACTGCTCTATCTACAACAGAGGCTGAGTATATAAGTATTACAAAGGCTACAAAGGAAGCATTATGGCTGAGAATGCTAGTTGCTGAGATGGGGGTGGAATAATGTATGGTGGTCCTACACAGTGATGGCCAGAGTGCCATACATTTGACTCAGAACTCAGCCTATCATGCATGCACAAAGCATATAGATATGAGGTACCACAGGATCAGAGAGCTAGTGGAGGAAGGAGAAGTGGCACTGGTGAAGGTCCATACAAAGAAGAACCAGGCTGATGTACTTACAAAGGCTCTACCAGGAAAAAGCTTTCGTTCATGTATGTGGTTAATGGGTCTGAGGTGTCTGGTGTAATAAACTGTAATCTTAGAGCACCAAGGTGGAGATTGTTGAGTCTCAGGTGGTGCATCCAAGATTTCAGGAGGAAGGGCCAAGGTTTAAGTTGGTCCGGTTTATCATGGTCAGGCATGATGTATCTAGGGCTAGGAGTGAGTCCAGGATGAGTCCTAGAGGTTGGATTGAGTTTTTGGTCAGTCTAGGCATTAGAGTTGGCTCGGTTATGGTTAGAGTCAACTCTAATGGTTGTGTTGACCCCATAAGTGATTTTAATGATAACCAAACATTGGAGCATGTATATTTATTTCTGACAACTCTTCAAGTGTTTGACAAGTTTTTGTAGGATGGATTAAATATTCAAACTTCAACTCTTACACCTCTGTTTTCTTGTTTGAGTTGTGTTGTAATGTGTTTTTGTAAAGAAAAACCCAATGTAAAAGCTAAGAAAAAATCATATAAAGGGGTTAATTCTGTGTATGTGTACCTTGAAATTAGTTTTGAGTTGGTATGCTTGAAAAGAGTTGGTAAGAGTTTTTCTTTAAGTTCAAGTATAAAAATCCTGAAGAAGATACTCGAGCCGAACCAATTTATTAAAAAGCCGACTCCAGTTACTGACATGCAGCAAGGATTCTAGAACGCAGCAATCCAAGCCGACTCTAATGAATCCGAGTCGACTAGAATTCGTTCGAGCCAACTCTTCCAAAGTCCAATTTCTGAAGATTTCTAAGAATAGCCAGGCGAGCTGACCCGAACCAGAAAGAGCCGACTCTACCAGACCTAATTCTGAAAGCCTGAGAAAGCGAGCCAACCCGAACTGCATCGAGCTAACTCTTCCAAAGTGAGGATTTTCGAACCTGAGAAGAAGAGCCGACCCAAGCTGAAAAGAGCCGACTCCTTGAGTTCAAGTTTTTCAAAGAAAGAAGTTCAAGCCGACCCGAGCTATCAAGAGCTGACCCGTCCAGAGTGATATTTTGCATCCTGAGACAAAGAGTCGACTGCATTGAAGATTTGGCAACTCGACCTATCGACTCGAAGGATCCGAGCCGACTCGAACGTCATTTTCAGGTATCTAACGACTAGTTCTAGAATTTATTTTTGAATGCCAAAAGGTGCTCCAATGATCACAAGTCACATCCCAATGGTCAAAAACATCTCTAACTGCTTTGGAGTGATGGAAGACTTTATATTTGAAGGATTTGAATTTCCTTGAAAAGAAGAGTAGAGAGAAAAGAAAAAAGAGAGTTCTTCAAAGTTAAGAGAGCTTCATTGAAGATCCTACCAACCAACAGCAAAAGAGCACAAGAGCATTCAAGGTAGACTTCAAGAATTCACCAACTCTGATTTGAAGTTTGAAGCAACTTTGAGAAGAAGCCACTGAAGCAATTAGAGCTTATTCAAGTGCATTCAAGTGGACTTCCATCAAGCTGCACCGGCAACTATCCAATAAATTGAGTTTGTCATTTTTGTTGCATTTCTTTCAATTCATTTTTGAATTATTGGGTTATTGGTGAGCCCAGTTGAGAAACCAAATAGGTTCTTGGTGGGCCTTGATAAAAACCAAGTGTTGGGTCTTGGTGATCCTGGTAAAACAAAGTTAGGTTCTTGGTGAGCCTTGATAAAAATCAAGTGTTGGGTTCTTGGTGATCCTGGTAAAACAAAGTTAGGTTTCTTTGGTAAGCCTATTAAAACCAAAGGGTGTTGGGTTCTCTTTGGTGATCCTGTAAAACCAAAGTGTAGAGGTTTTGGATTGTGATCCAGCAAAACAATCCTACTGTATTCAGGTATGATTATAGTGAAAATTCCAAGTGGTATCTTGGGTAGTGGATGTAGGAGCTGGGTTGCTCTGAACTACTATAAATTTGGTATGTTTGTGTTGTGCTTCTTTACTCCTTTTTAGCTTCTACAATTTATAACTCTGTCACAGCACCTAACACCTTCTAAGAAATTTTTAATTGCACATTACTTGTTTTAAATTTTTAAATTCCCAATTCACCCCCCTCTTGGGTAGCCACCTGGGCAACAACTGGTATCAGAGTAGTGTCTCTGAATACATAAGAGTAAAGATTGATGGCTCATCTAATGAGTACGTCCTTGGCAAAAGGCCAATCAATTAATAGACTTCCACTTTTAACTGGCACAAATTATGCATATTGGAAAGCTAGAATAAAAATTTATATTCAAGTAGTTGATTTTCAGTTGTGGAAGGTCATTCTAAAGGGTCCTTATATCCCCATGGTTAAAATTGATGGAGTGGACGTTCCTAAATCTGAAGAGGATTGGGACGAACACGACATGAAGATGGGCGAATTAAATGCCAAAGCCATGAACTTATTGTATTATGCTTTAGATAGTAATGAGTTTAATCAAATTTCTATTTGCTCTTCTGCAAAAGAAATTTGGGATAAACTCGAAGTGATCCATGAAGGAACTTCTCAAGTGAAGTCTTCTAAAATTAATCTTCTTGTATATAGTTACAAACTATTTAAGATGGAACCGAATGAAACAATCTCTGCCATGTTTTCACGTTTCATTGACATTATTAATGGCTTAAAAAGTCTTGGCAAGGTATATACTAATGCAGATCTAGTGCAAATGATACTGAGATCTCTTCCAAATAAATGGGATCCGAAAGTGACTGCCATCCAGGAAGCAAAAGATTTGAATACCCTATTGCTAGATGAACTACTAGGATCTCTCATCACACATGAATTGACCATGCAGCACCGAACTGAAGATAATCAAAAGAAGAACAAATCAATTGCCTTCAAAGCTGCTATGGATTCTAGAAAGGATGAAGAATCAGAAGAAGAAAGCTTTTCTTCTGAAAGCGACATGGAAGACGAAGACGTTGCCATGGTCGTTAGAAAATTTAGAAAGTTCTTGGGAAGAAGAAAAGGAAGACACTTTAAAAAATTCCATAAGAACAAAGATTTTAGTAAGGAGAATGACAAAGAAAAAGAAAAAGAAAAAGAAGTGCCTACCTATTATGAATGCAAAAAGCTAGGGCACATCTGACCAGATTGTCCATTATTGAAAAAGGGATTTAAGAAAAGAAAAAAGAAAGCTATGGTAATGACGTGGAGCAACAGCGAAGTGTCCTCATCAACAGAAGAAGAAGAGACCATGAAATCTGCAAATCTATGTCTGATGGGTCTTGAAAATGAGGTATCATCCCCTGAGCTACAAACTGAATTTTCATATGATGAACTGAATTCAGCATTTTATGATTTACTTATTGAATTCAAGAAAGCTGGGGTTAAAATTAAATCCTTAAAGAAACAAAATGATGTTTTATTGAAAGACAATGATGAAATTTCTGAAAAGAATAACATTTTGCAAAAAGAATTGAATAACTTTTCTAAAAATGTTATTACTTTGAATAATGAGAAAAATGCTTTAAATGAGATAAACAATATTTTAGTTACCAAAAATACTAATTTGAAAAAAAAGGTTGAAAAGCTTAAATCTTTAGTTGAAAATCTTACTTTGAGTTCTAATAAGCTTTAGCTAATTTTGAAAAAACAAAAGAATTCAAAAAGTAAAGCTGGAATTGGATTTAATGCTTTAAATGATAAAGGAATTTCAGCAACACCATTTATATCTTCAAAAGCTTTAACTTCAAATGTTAAACTTGAAAAAGCTTTTCCATCGAAATCTATTTCAAATGGATTGAAATATGTTTCTAAGAATTCTATGCAAAAATCTTTCAAACCAAATATTTCTATCTCTGTATCTTTTATAGCTTCAAAGAATGCATCATTCAAAAATGATAAACTTATTTGTTATGCATGTCATAAATGTGGGCATAAATCTTATCAATGCAATTCGTTAAAAAATTCCATGATTGGTACATTGAAATATAAAACCGTTTGGGTTCTAAAGGGAACCAATTTTGCTAACTTGAAAGGACCCAAGTTAGCTTGGGTACCTAAAATCACTCGATTATTTTGCAGGATTGTCTTGCAGCCCACAAATTAAAGAAAAGATGGTATCTTGACAGCGGCTATTCAAGGCATATGATGGGTGACAAAGATCAGTTCATCACCCTACAAATGAAAAAAGGAGGATTGGTTACATTTGAAGATAATGGCAAGAGAAGAATAATCGGAATCGGTAAGATCAAAACAATCCCTTGTACTTTTATTGAAGATGTACTACTAGTAGATAAATTGAAGCATAATTTACTGAGTATTAGTCAATTATGTGATAAAGGCTTCAATGTTATCTTTGAATCATCTATGTGTACAGTAACTAACTCTCTTGATTCTAGCAACAAATTCATTAGCCATAGACTTGGAAACATCTATGTGGTAGATCTAAATGATCTAGCCATGTCCAGTAGTTCCAATCTAGTAGCAATGAATGCTAAGACCAAGGAGTCATGTTATTATGACATAGACGATTAGGTCATGCTAGCATGCATACAATTACCAAATTAATCTCAAAGAATCTAGTTAGAGGTTTGCCATATTTTAAAGTTGATATTGATTATGTATGTGATGCTTGTCAATTAGGCAAACAAACTAGGAGGAGTTTTAAATCAAAAAATATTATTTCAATAATTAGACCCCTTGAGCTACTTCACATGGACTTATTTGGACCAACTAGGACCACAAGCCTAGGAGGTATAAAATATGGCCTTGTGATTGTAGATGACTTTTCTAAATTCACATGAATATTATTTATTGTACATAAATATGAAACTTTTGATATATTTAGGAAATTTCATAAGAAAGTTTCAAATGAGAAAAATCTTTCCGTTATTTCAATAAGAAGTGATCATGGAACTGAATTTCAAAATCAATTTTTTGATGAATATTGCACTGAGCACGACATTGATCACAACTTCTCCGCTCCTAGAACACCACAACAAAATGGTATTGTAGAGAAAAAGAATAGGACTTCGGAAGAAATGGCCCGAATGATGTTATGTGAAGGTAATCTTCCAAGGTACTTTTGGGCAGAAGCGGTGAACACTGCTTGTTATATATTAAATCGAGTATTAATATGACCAATTTCAAAGAAAATCCCCTATGATATTTGGAATGGAAGAAAACTAAATATCAATTACTTTCATGTTTTTGGGTGTAAATGCTTTGTGTTAAAAAATGGCAATAATAACCTTGGAAAGTTTGATGCAAAATCTGATGAATCTATATTCCTTGGTTATTCCTTACATAGCAAAGCATATAGAGTGTTTAACAAGAGGACTCTTACTGTAGAAGAATCAATTCATGTTGTTTTTGATGAAGCTAACCCCTCACCATCTAGAAAAGATGAGTGTGTAGATAATGATGCAGGTTCTCTACAAAAGGAAGTGGAAGATCTAAGCATACAAGACAAGCCAATGCAAGATGGAAGTGAAATGGTAGATTTATCAAAGGAATGGAGGTATGTAACTTCACATCCCAAAGATTTAATTATTGGTGATCCTTCTCATGGTGTTAGGACTAGGTCAGCACATAGAGATGCACATGACTATCTAGCCTTTGTCTCTCAAATTGAACCACACAGTTTAGAAGAGGCTAAAAGTGATCATAACTGGACGATGGCCATGCATGATGAATTAAACCAATTTGAAAGGAATAATGTTTGGACATTAGTTAGTAGACCTATAGACCATCCAATCATAGGAACCAAATGGGTCTATAGGAACAAACTAGATGAGAATGGCAAGGTTATAAGAAATAAAGCAAGGTTGGTAGCAAAAGGATACAATCAAGAAGAGGGTATTGATTTTGATGAAACTTATGCTCCCGTAGCAAGACTGGAAGCCATTAGATTACTTCTTGTATTTGCTTACTACATGAACTTTAAACTTTTTCAGATGGATGTCAAAAGTGCTTTTCTAAATGGATTTATTTCTGAACAAGTTTTTGTAGAACAGCCACCAGGTTTTGAAAATCATGTTTTTCCAAATCATATATTTAAATTGAACAAAGTTTTGTATGGTTTGAAACAAGCACCTAGGGCCTAGTATGATAGATTGAGCAAATTTTTACTTAAAAATGATTTTAAAAGAGGAAATATTGACAAAACCCTTTTTATTAAAAATAAAGAAAATGATATGTTAGTTGTACAAATTTACATTAATGATATAATATTTGGTGTAACTAATGAAAATCACTGTGGAGATTTTGCTAAGCTGATGCAGGGTGAGTTTGAAATGAGCCTTATGGGTGAGCTCAACTACTTCCTTGGATTACAAGTCAAACAAATGAAGAAAGGAATCTTTATAAACCAAGCCAAGTACATCAAAGAAATGATCAGGAAATTCGGCATGGAAACAAGAAAAGAGGCTAACACACACATGAGCACTACTTGCAGACTAGACAAAGATGAAAGTGGATCTGATGTTGACCAAAAGCTTTATAGAGGTATGATCGGATCCCTTTTATATTAAACAACTAGTAGACCTAATTTCTTGTACAGTGTATATGTTTGTGCTAGATTTCAATGCAATCCTAAAGAAACACATATGCTTGCTGTTAAAATAATTCTCAAATACTTGAAAGGTACAAGTAATTTAGGTCTTTGGTATTCTAAAGAATCATCTTTGAA
Organism: Areca catechu; assembly: GCA_021397845.1. Classification (NCBI taxonomy): domain Eukaryota; kingdom Viridiplantae; phylum Streptophyta; class Magnoliopsida; order Arecales; family Arecaceae; genus Areca; species Areca catechu. Next base: position 38,547,848 of record CM038050.1, read on the forward strand.
CTTAATTGGTTTTTTTGATGCTGACTATGCTGGTTGCAAAATTGACAGAAAGAGCACTAGTGGTACATGCCAATTTCTAGGGTTGAATTTAATTTCATGGCACTGTAAGAAGCAAAACTCCGTAACATTATCCACTGTTGAGGCAGAGTACGTTGCTGCTGGCAGTTGTTGTGCTCAAGTGTTATAGATTAAACAACAACTAGAAGACTTTGGTGTTACACTATTTAAAACTCTAATCAAATGTGATAACACAAGTGCCATTACTTTGACAAAAGATCCTGTTCAGCATTCATGAACAAAGCACATTAAAATTAGGTATCATTTCATAAGAGAACATATATTGAATAATGATATTTTTCTTGAATTCGTGCCAACTGAAAACCAACTTGCTGATATTTTTACCAAACCATTAAATTTTGATAGATTTACAATGATTGGAAGTGAACTAGGATTATGTGACCCTCTCTAGAAATACTCCCATAGTCTTAAGGACAAATTATCTAGATAACTTCCTAATTCAAATTTTGTGATAAAATGAGCTTTGATTGAAATCCAAAGTTATTATTTTTGTGCTCCCTCTGCTCGAGCCGACTCGAGCAGATGAACTGTTGGTCAAGCCAGGTCGGATGTCGAGCCGTCTCTTTTTAGTTCAAGCCGTAGGGTTTGATTTTCCCATTTTTACTCTTAAACCCTATTCTGTCTCTTTCTAAAAACCTTCCAAATATTTCCAACTTCTAAGAACAGCATCGGAATTTGAATTTCTTCACTCTATGGCACCAAAAAGAACTGTTGGGAAGAAATCAGGAAGAGTTAGTGTTGCGGCTCTGCAAGAAAGGAGGACGAAATTTCGAGAAGACCATGTTTCCCAGAATCCACCTCAGTCTGAAGAAGAGGCTAGTCCAACTTCTCCCAGTCACCAAATCTCTCTATGTATGAGACCAATCACCATGGGCAAATGGATTTTATTTGAAAATCTGAAGGAGATAGGCTTTGTGATTGGCGATGTTATTGAAAATCAAGGATGGAGGAATTTGTGTTCTCTAGATGTTAAAATCTACCCAAACCTAGTGAGAATGTTCTATGAAAATTTAAGGTTTGGAGAGAACTTCATTGAATCTTTTATTAAGAGAAGAAGGATAATTATATCTATTGAAATTCTGAGAAGTGTTTTGGAAATGCCTTTTGAAGGCACAGAGTATTTAGTACTGAAAGATAGAACCAAAGCACTAGAAACAGTTTTAGAGAGATCTAAGGTAAATGAGATAGGAATTCTCAAAACAAGTATGTTATCTATTGAGATGAGAATTCTACATAATTTTATTAGCAGGATCTTCTTACCCAGAATTAGACATTTTGATTGGGTTAGTGAAAGATCTGTGCTTTATGGAGCTCTTGATTAATGGTGATAAGATTAATCTGCCAACAATTATGATTTGCTAAATGAAAGAGGCAGTAAGAAAGGTTAAAGCTTGCCTATCCTAGGAATGGTACTATCACTCTTCTTCCAAAATGCAAATATAGATCTGACAAGAGAGGATAGCAGGACACTACTCCATACTGATACATACACTACAAAAACTTTTCAAAGAATGGGATATCTATTGTCAGATGGCACTTGGAGAAAGAAAATTGATGCCCCAATAGTTGAAGAAATTGAAGAGATTCAAGAACATGCAGAGTTAGAGGCTGGTGAAGACATTACAGTGCATATTCCAGAACCACAGCCACAGATGGGATCTTCAGTACAAGTAGACTTTGACACCTTGTTTCAGGACATCTCAGTACCAGATATGCCTGATATATCATGTGGTACAACTACTTTTACTCAATCTACTGATGTTCCAAATCAAAGTCACACTACCACTACTCCTGCTATAGATAATTCATTGTTACAAGACTTCATGACACAACAAATGAATAACATGACTGAAACTATCAAGTCATCTATGGTTATAATGTTTGGAGAACTTCAAAAGTCAGTTGATGATAGACTAACTCAATTTGGAGGGCAGATTGATGATCTGAAGAGAAGGATGGACACACTTGAAACCTCCAAGACTGCAACTGGTGCAACCGAAACTAATCTACAGCCAATCCTTCAATTGATTGCATCAACTTCTGAATCCTCTAAAAACTCAGTCACTCAAGTTATTGAAGCATATAGAACTGAAATGGACAACTTGAGAATAAGAATGGAGTCAGTTGAAGTAGGAGAAATGATGGAAGATGATTATACCAAAGGTATTGGTATAATTAGAAGTGAGTTTGGCAGATTAAGAGGATCGGCAGAGGCATTTGCCAATATTCAAGCCACACAATTGTTTACATTGCAAAAAGAAGTGGCACAAATAAAGGAATCAATAGAAGATTTAATTGCCTCTAAAAGAACAAAGAAAATGGAAGTAGAACTGAAATCTCTGAACAACTTATAAAAAATGATGACTAAGATTGAAGAAACTCAAGCTGCTCAAAGTGCTCCTCCTTCTTCTTCTACACCTTTTTCTAGTCATTCTACTCGTCCTAGACAACCTGCTCCACACCTTAGGCCACAAGGAACCCATGATATACCACAATTTATTGACCCAATTTCTTCTCTGCCACCTGGTATTCAGATTCCCGGTCAACCTTCACATCCTAGAGTAAACATAGATAATGATTAGATGTATTACTTTTCACTTTGTACTTTGTTCTGAACTTTTTTAATGAAATGAAAAGTACACTTTTTGTCAATTAAATTGTTCTATTTCTCTATACAAATGAATGTTTATGTTCAATTGTTCATACATTGACTGATTTTTAATTAGAATTTTAAGATGAATATGAGAAAGTGAAATTATCTCAAATGAATTTTAAATACTTTTTCATTCTATTTTAAAATCTAAGCTTAACTCCTACTCTACCTTTTTGATTGATTGACAAAAAGGGGGAGAAAGTTGTGAAATTATTGCATGAAAAGGATGAAAAGGAGAAAATATATTATATTTGTTCTAATTCATAAAGCTTGAAAGCTAGGCTCAAATTAAGCTCTGATACATCATGATACATATTTAAGAGGCTTTGATACATAATGATATATATTTGTGATACATAATGTTTTAAGTTTTGACTTTTAATAGCTTAGATGCTTGATGTTCCCTTGAAACATTTTGAGCTCTGAAAATACATAGAAAGTAAGCCAAAACATGGAGTATCTTATTGAGGGAGAGATTACCTCTCTCTGCCCTAATTCTCCTTTTATTATTTGGCACTAATTGAAGTCAACTTGTTTTACTTGTTCATATATACTTGCAAATATAATTATACAAGTAACTATAAAGTGTTATATTATTGTTTCATGCCCAGTATTTTGTCATCATTAAAAAGGGAGAGATTGTTGACCCCATAAGTGATTTTGATGATAACTAAACATTGGAGCATGTATATTTATTTCTGATAATTCTTCAAGTGTTTGACAAGTTTTTATAGGATGGATTAAATGTTCAAACTTCAACTCCTACACCTCTGTTTTCTTGTTTGAGTTGTGTTGTAATGTATTTTTGTAAAGAAGAACCCAATGTAAAAGCTAAGAAAAATTCATATAAAGGAGTTACTTATGTGTATGTGTGCCTTGAAATTAGTTTTAAGTTGGTATGCTTAAAATGTAAAGAGTTGGTAAGAGTTTTTCTTTAAGTTCAAGTGTAAAAATCCTGAAGAAGATACTCGAGCCGACCCAACTTGTTGAAGAGCCGACTCCGCTTATTGGCACGTAGCAAGGATTCTGGAACGTAGAAATTCGAGCCGACTCGAAGGTAACTGAGCCGACTCTAATGAATCCGAGTCGATTGGAATCAGTCCGAGCGACTCTTCCAGAGTCCAATTTCTAAAGATTTCTAAGAACAGCCAGGCGAGCCGACCCGAACCAGAAAGAGCCGACTTTGCCAGACCTAATTCTGAAAGCCTGAGAAAGCGAGCTGACTCGAACTTCATCGAGTCGACTCTTCCAGAGTGAGGATTTTCGAAGCTGAGAAGAAGAGCCGACCCAAGCTGAAAATAGCCAACTCCTCGAGTTCAAGATTTTCGAAGAAAGAAGTTCGAGCCGACCCAAGCTATCAAGAGCCGACTCGTCTAGAGTGATGTTTTGCACCATGAGACAAAGAGCCGACTGCACTGAAGATTTGGTGACTCGACCTATCGACTTGAAGGATCCGAGCCGACTCGAACATCGTTTCCAGGTATCTAACGGCTAGTTCCAGAATTTGTTTTTGAATGCCAAAAGATGCTCCAACGGTCACAAGTCACATCCCAACGATCAAAAACATCTCTAACTACTTTGGAGTGATGGAAGACTTTATATTTGAAAGATTTGAATTTCCTTGAAGAGAAGAGTAGAGAGAAAAGAAAAAAGAGAGTTCTTCAAAGTTAAAAGAGCTTCATTGAATATCCTACCAACCAACAGCAAAAGAGCATAAGAGCATTCAAGCTAAACTTCAAGACTTCACCAACTCTGATTTGAAGTTTGAAGCAACTTTGAGAAGAAGCCACTGAAGCAATTAAAGCTTATTCAAGTGTATTCAAGTGGACTTCCATCAAGCTGCACCGGCAACTATCCAATAAATTGAGTTTGTCATTTTTGTTGCATTTCTTTCAATTCATTTTTGAATTGTTGGGTTATTGGTGAGCCCAGTTGAGAAACCAAATAGGTTCTTAGTAGACCTTGATAAAAACCAAGTGTTGGGTCTTGGTGATCTTGGTAAAACAAAGTTAGGTTCTTGATGAGCCTTGATAAAAACCAAGTGTTGGATTCTTGGTGATCATAGTAAAACCAAGTTAAGTTTCTTTGGTGAGCCTATTAAAACCAAAGGGTGTTGGGTTTTCTTTGGTGATCCCGTAAAATCATAGTATAGAGGTTTTGGATTGTGTTCCTGCAAAACAATCATACTGTATTCAGGTGTGAATATAGTGAAAATCCTAAGTGGTATCTTGGATAGTGGATGTAGGAGCTAGGTTGCTCCGAACCACTATAAATTTGGTATGTTTGTGTTATGCTTCTTTACTCTTTTTTAGCTTCTGCAATTTATAACTCTGTTACAGCACCTAACACCTTCTAAGGGATTTTTAATTGCATATTACTTACTTTAAATTTTTAAATTTCCAATTCACCCCCCTCTTAGGTAGCCACCTGGGCAACAGGTTGGCATGGCATGAAAGCAGGGGGAGAGTCGGCTCGGACTGCTGGGAGTTGGCTCGAATTGTTGAAAGTTGGCTCAGTTCTATAGACAAGTAAACTGTGTTCTGGACAAGTCGACTCGAGGTCTGAGAGTCGACTCGTCTAGAGTGCTTCCTACAATAAGGAGTCGACTCAAAGGATTCGAGCCGACTCGAATGACGGGATTTTTTGAATCAGTGATGCCACGTAGGGAAGTTTTGGAGGGGGCCATGTTCTTTGCGATCTGGGTATATATATGTGTGAGTTGGGATGGTTAGAAAAAGAAGGTCATTTTGTAACAATCCAAGGAAACGATCAGAATCAAAAAATCCCTTCATTCTTCCAGGTCTCCTTCTTCCTCCATTTTTTCTCCTTTACTTCTCTATCAATCCAAGGGATCGATTGATCTTTGTTTGACATGTATCCTACAATATCCATTGTAGATCACTGGCAGATGGTTATTCATGCACCTGGATAGCTTCTACAGGGTGTGGGTTCACCGGATCATCCCCATCAAATGGTAATTAGTCTAGTGCTTTTATGATGGCCTGTCAGAAAGGCACCGGCAAATGGTGAATGCCTCATGTGGAGGAACGTTCATGCTCACAAATGAACATGAGGCATGGCAGCTATTTAAAACCCTAAGTCAAAATTCTTTGCATCACATGTCTGCTACCCATAGATATCTCCCTATAGGATCCATAGGATCCAAGAGAGGGGGAATGTATGAAGTTGGTCATTCTGTGGATATCTACAGCAAGGTAGATGAACTATCTCAGAAGCTTTACCGAATCTTACAAGCTGGAAATACTTCCTCCTCATCTCATCAAAATCATGATGTCTGTATTATCTATTCAAGTCCTACCTATAGGATAGGTGATTGTCCAGCCGCTTACCAATTTCCTGAACTTGTTCAGAAGCAAGCCCATCAAGCCCAAACCGAATGGCTCCTAGACCAAGAAACAACCCGTACTCAAATACTTACAATCCTGGCTAGCACAATCATCCAAATTTCTCTTGGAAACCCCAACCTATCATCAATTCATCAGTTAGGCCAAACCATCAGGAGACCAACTTTATAAGCATGCCATTTTCGTAGTACCCAAGTGCCCCACAACCTCCGTTGAATAATCATGACCCTACCTTTGAAGAGAAGGTGCTCCAAGCATTGAAGGGGCTGGAAATGAATACCCAACTCCTCCACTCCCATACAATCCATTGCCAAGCTAGAGATGCAGATAAATCAGCTAGCTACAGCTTTCAACCGGAGGGAGGAAGGTAAGTTACCTAGCCAGTCGATTAGCAACCTGAAAGGACAATACATGGCTGAGAGCTCCACTGGACCTGAAAATTTTCCAGAACATGCTAAGTCAGTGATAACCTTAAGAAGTGGGAAAATATTGAACCAGCCTGACCTGACCCAAACACTAGAGTTGGCTAAGCCAGAGAAGAAGAAAAATGAAGAGGAAAAGGAATCCATTGGCTAAGCACTTATACCTAAGGCTCCATTCCCTAGTGCTCTAAAATCACCTCTACCTTTGGATAAGAAGAATTTAAAAATGAATGAGATGCTTGAATTATTCAAGCAAGTCCAAATAAACTTATCTTTTCTTGATGCCATCAAATAAGTTCCGACATATGCCAAATTTCTTAAGGATCTATGCACACAGAAACGGAAATCCAAGGCACACATACCTAAGAAAATCTAGTTAACTGAGCAAGCCAGCTCAATTTTTCAGCAGATAGCCCCACCCAAACTCAAAGATCCTGGTACCCCGATTATATCATGTGTCATAGGGGTCCTCACAATCAAAAAAAGCCTTACTCGATTTGGATGCAAGTGTAAACCTTCTCCCAAGCTCAGTGTATGATTTATTCGGATTCGTAGAATTGCAATCCATGATGGTGATGTTACAATTAGCAGATCCATCAGTCAAAGTACCCCATGGAATGTTAGAAGACATGTTGGTGAAATTAGATGAATTCTACTTTCCCGTTGATTTTCTTGTTTTAGATATGGAAACAAGCAATAATCCTAGCCAAATACCAACCATTCTTGGAAGACCCTTTTTAGCAACATCTAATGCTTGTATAAATTGTAGGACGAGAGTTGTGGATGTTTCTTTTGGAAACAAGAAAATGAGGTTGAACATCTTCAATGCATGCCAAGGACCCCCCACGTATGATTATAATGAGGTAAACATGGTAGAGGAAGTGCTAGAGGAAGTTATCAAGGATAAAATTTCTAGTTTGCTTGACTCAGATCCTCTACAAGCATGTTTAACACATTTCGATATGGATGATTTTAGTATTGATGGGTATACTGAAGAGGTGAACATGTTATTAGATTTATCTAACTTTTGCACTACTCCCCCATGGGCCAAGAAATATGAGTAGATAACCTCTCCTTTTGATACACCGATAGCTTTTTCATTAGAGACCTTACATATATTGGAACAAGAGCCACTCCTAGTCATGGTAAAGGATCCCTTCGAGCATGATGCCATTCCTGACCAGGAAACCCACCAGGAAACTTTGTAGGTTTATCGAATGAATTCAAAGAAGCTATGAGAGAAATAATCTTGGATTTGCCAATAGACTGCCCACCCAAAATGTCACTACAAGAATCAAATAATGCAGTCTGTCAACATGATAGCTTTGATAATTTGACTGAGGATCTGTTCCACAAACATCTGAACTATACTGGATTTGATGACATGGAGGAGCTAAGTAACCCGTTAGATCAAGATCCACCTTGGATATCAAAGTATAAACAATTTGTAGCATCCTCCAACCCTTACCTAGCCCCTGCACTAGAACCAATATCTACCTTGCACATCAAGTCACCCCTAGCTACTAATTATTCAGAAACATGTTTGGAAGTTACATATAAGAAAAATATCATGTGAAACATTGCAGATTGGACTTCGTCCAACCATCCACCATGGTCAAGTATAGTTTAAAAGATCCACTAAGTTTGGCTGAAAACTTAAAACTTAGCGCTCCTGGAGGCAACCCAGTTCATGCTTTTAGCTTTAACATTTTATTCTTTATTTTTAGAATAAATTGAGAGGAGTAATAAATGAAGATTGTAAGGAATATGGCGACAAAAGAACATCCAATGCTCAAATACCCTACCAAGTTATACCCTTGTCATTACATTACTAGTATCCTCTTCCATTGAGGACAATGGAAATTAAGTTGGGGGGGAGATAATTTAATTAATCAAGTCCTCGAGTAGAACTTTAATCAATTTTGGATACTAAACTTTGTCTCGATTTGAAAATAATCAAGCTTGCTAAATGATGAATGATTAATAGTTTAGACTATTTTAGAGCTATTGAGGGATGAATTATCAAGAAAACCAATAAATGGTAGAGTTTAGTCCATAAATTTTTTGAATAATTCCAAACCCTTCTGTCTATTAATCTTGATAAAGAATCTAACTTATAATAGCATGGATGAAAATATTAAAATAAAAAAAAGTTTCCTTTAAAGACTAATAAATAAGGTTTTTAGCATTTCTCACTGAGTAACCGGGCCCTTTCGCCTAAGTAAGCGTTGTTGTTCGTGTTAAAAGGTGGGGATGTGAAGAAACCCTTAGTAGAGACAGTCTTAATGCATAGCCTTTTTGACTCGAGTAAGTAAGCCTGAAGGGTGTTTTACACCTAATGCCCTAAAACCAACTGGTTTGGGAGTCATTGGCCTAAAGCTGCTACAAGGGTCATCTAGAAAGCAAGTTGTTAAGACATTGCACTGACTCTGCTTTAAAAAAACAAGAAAAAAAAGAAAAATGAGACTAAATAAACTGATACTACACTAAAACCAAAATAAGTTAAAGGATTTAGATAGTGAGATAGAAAGTTAGAAAAAAAAGAACTCTTGAAAACTTCTATGGACTTCACTCTACCACTAAATGTGTGGAATTGATAATCCGATGAAATACCTTTTCAATGGTCTAACCAGGTATCAACTGATTTTAGAATTAATAAGATCATTTTCACTTCTTGGACAAGTTAGTACACATGACCTATTCATTTCCTTTACTCAAGGACGAGCAAAATTCAAGTTGGGGGTATGATAACTATATTAAATACATAATTAATCCAACTTTATCTAGTTAAAATTGATATTTTTAAATGATATTTTGTACAAATTGATTTCATAAATGCGAAGAGCTTGATTTTAGGAGTCCAATGGTGCAAACGACACTCGAATCTCGAATCAGACTTCAAACATGCTTGAAATCAAGTTTTTAAGATTACATGAAATATTGCACGAAGTTTAAAGTGGCTGGTCCACCAAGGACCGACCGCTCGGTCTATGGAGCATCATGTGGACCGCTAGACACCATTAGTGCAGTCCATGAAATTGAACCATGGACTGCACTTACCCACTTGAGATGAAACTCGCCGGAGAGCTTCCCCCGACACCATCCAAGCCGTCGACACCCTCCGTGCTCGCCGGAGGAGCCTCCCATGGCCGGAAAAGCCGCCAAGAAGCATTCCAAGGGCTGTCTTCTTCAACGATTCTCCCTTCCCTATTGCCAATCCATGGTGTTATCTATTGTTCTGACACCCCCGGAGTCACCTCCTTTGCCCGAAAAATCACCAAAATGCTATCGTCGAATGATCTCTCCATCTCCCACGATATCTTGCCCATCCTGTTGTAGTCCACTGATTCGGCCGATCCTTGCCATCTCACCATCCTCCTCTCTGCTATCCAGCACGAAGAATCTCTACAATGGCTAGTCGGACCTCCTCCTCCTCTACTCCAAACTAAGCATCCTCATGATACCGATCCAAGTTCGGGTGAATCTGTTAATGGGCCTTCTTTCGCTTACTTGAGATACCACGACAGAGGTGCTGTCGGTTCCTTCTCACTGCTGCTGTTGGAAGATAATATCCAAGAGAAAAAGATCGGAAGACACACGATCGAAGTTTGAGTATTAAAGTTGGAACGAAATCACCAAATCACGGAGATGGTTGGGAGATGGTTGGACGGGTGCGAATCTATTACAGAGATCATGCAAGCAGGTGCGAGGATAGAAATAAGAAACTACCGCGGTTTCCATGCAGGCCCGACATGGTGGTTCCCATCTATAGAACCATGACTCCACTTCGCATCCCATTCGACTTTTGATATCTCCACTCCACTCCACTCCGTATTCCATCCCACTCTGCATTCACCTCCATTTGTCCAATCCAATTTCCGTATTCTGAACCATCTGCGAAGCTAATGTCCAGGCCAAAGATGCTGGCTAGAGGATCAATAAAAGGCTGAATCATACTTCTCAGGATTTTACTGTAGTTCTTGGCAGATGGGGTTTAGTTTTATTTTAATCTTTTGTACTTGACTTTCTATGAAATAAAAGATTGAATTTCTTTTCAATATTTTTATGAGTCTTTATTTAATTCTTATTAGGCATAGTTTATTTTCTTGGAACAAGTTGTCTTCAATAGGTACAGTTTGTACTCTTGTAATAAATTATTTATAAAAAGGATTTTTATAACTTGTATGCATCCGATTTTTGACTAATCTATATTTCAGGAGAACGGGCCATGATACGACAGGTACGGGTCATGATCGCTAAAAATATATTATATCTGGATCGGAACATACAAATCATATACATAGAAGTAGAGTGCCAGTAACCTAGCAAGTAACCAGTTAGAATTCCGAGACTCTAATTTATTGTATTTATATTTTTTCGTTATTTATCTTAGTCAGTTAGTTGTAGTTAATTATTTTTTATCATCATAATTTATTTTAAAAATATAATAGTAAAAAGTTTAAAATAATAGTCAAAAGTTTCTGTGGATTCGATCCTTACTCTCGCTATTCTATCTAAAATAGTGGATTTAAGGTATTTAAATCAGTGCATAGCGACGCGCACCAAGCCATGTTCATGGTGATGGAGTATTACCACTTTGACAATGTTACGACCCTTACACCTCAGATCCCTGGAATTCTCATGCTACCTCGGCAGTGGCTTGAAGGGCTATTTACATTTTCTAGGATCCCTTCTTTGGGGTTTATCAAGGTGAGCTTTGATGGTAGCATCCGTGATGCCTTTGGCGGTCAGGGTATGTCATCCGGGACGTCGATGGCAGGCTTCTTGTGGCTGGTAGTTTCTTCGTTCATAAGCTTTCAGTCCCAGAGATTGAGCTCAGAGTTACATGGACTGGCATTACCAAACTATATATGAATTGCATCCTGGAAGAATTTTCTGGAAGATTTTTTCACTATTATTAATTAGATTCGGAATAGAACAAAGTATTGTGATGCCGACTATCCTCTCCTTCACGGCACCTGGAGTTTCCTCTAGCTATTCTTGATAGTCTCCATTCGTCGTATCTACCTAAAAGATAAATAGTGTTGTTGATTGGATTATTTTTTTTATTTTTTTTGTTGCTTATTATTAAGGTAACTGATCTTACAATCAGGATGACAGTAATTTGTTGTTTTTTAATTTTTTTTAAAAAAGTTTGGAACTATCTTCGTACCAGCATTGCGTGACCGCCCGATTGTATTAAACAAAAAAAAAAAAATTGAAGCACCCCTCCAGCATCAAGCCATCCGGTCTAATTTAATTAGTGAGACGAAAACCCTTTTGTACCTGTACCGACGGTGTGATTCTCTTCTCCACCCACGACGAAATCCCTTCCGCCTCTTCCAAACCTTCTTTAAACCCCCACCGCTTCCTCTTGAGCGCCTCCTCCATTGTAGCTGCTCTGAATCCATTTCCATTTCCAGGGTGACATAAGCAAAACACACCCTCCGTTTTTATTTTTGCTCCTTGCCGAGGGCTTGGAAATCGCTGCTGACCAAAACCCTAAGCCCTGGTTTATTTTTTCTCTCCCCATCTCTTTGATTTGCCTGAATTTTTTTATTTTGACTTTATCCCCTTGATGAATTGACGATGTTTAACGATCCGGGCATGCATTTTATGTTGATATCCTCTCCTTGAGGATGTCTTATGGGATTGATATTTGATGGATGGAACACTTCGTTGCACTGCTTTCGTTTATTAAACTAAGAGTTGAGAATCTAATATCTTGGTGCTTATTCATTTATTTTGCACTTGAATATTTGTTTGAATGTGGTCCTGCACCTCTTGTCTTTTTTGCTGTGGTATGCCTTCTTTTTGTTTGGTTGCCTACTAAGGTTTCAGTCTTTTTCTTGCTTCTACAGGTAGTGAAGCTGAAAGCTTTCAGTAAATTTGAGAACACTTCAGAAGCTTTATCTATAGCAACCTTAATATTTGACGGTGAGCCTAGCAAGGATCTCTGCAAGTTTCTTCGTGCTCATTGTGAGGGAGAAACATTAGGTGTAGTTGATTCCAAACTTCGAAATGCAATTAAAGAAAAATTGGTACCAATTGCACTATGAGGCCATATTTAAGTACAATGACTGCACGACCTCAATATCTCGTATTTCATAGCATATTTTTTAATTATTAGTTTTCAGAAAATATAGTGCCTTCACAACAATGCTGTCATTGGAGCTAATTAGGGGACTAAGGAGCGAGCCTACAGGACTCATATGTGGGTTTTCTGTGCAAGATTTAGCTCCGCTGAGCTTGGGTTTTGTCGTGCAGTGTATCTAGGTAAAAGCTAAAGTTCAGCCTGGATAAGGTGAACTCTCTTAGCATCTCCCCTTACTTCCTCCTAGCAACATCACTCCAACCATTAATTTTTTCGGTCACCTTCATGCTTGCATCATTTGTCTGCATCTTATTAATTTATAACAATGATTCTTTGAGAACATACATTATCTATTCTTCTGCATGAGTAACACCTGAACCATATCAACTCTTCTGCACGAGTAACACCTGAACCACAATCTGTCAGACAAACAAATCTAGAACTTTGAAATTAACTTAATTTTTCTATGATATGTTTGTGTTTGTCATTTTTCATTGAGATGAATAAAGTACTGTTAGCATCATAAAATGGCTATTAGCATCATACAATGGCTAAAAATTTATTCCACTCTACAAGTGGACGCAATGATTCCACTTGATAGTGACATGGGTTTGAGGGGGAAACCATTCTCTGGAGAATCCTTTTATCTTAAAGCTTGAAGAAGTGCTACTAGCACTTGACTCCATCCTTTGATGAGTTAGGTTGAGAGGAGGCATATTTCGGAGGTGGGGTCACCAAAGTACTTACGGAGAGTGGTCAAGGTTAGAGGAAGAGAAGTGGTTGACCAGCAATTTCTTGAGGTAATATCTTAATGGGAGGAGTGGCTTGCAGGCAGGAATAAGAGGAGGATGATTTGGTTTTGAAGATAAGATAGAAAGGGGCTTAGTGAATTGGGGTTTGGAGGTTCTTATATGAGTTGGATTTTATGGGTTGGACCAGATCAAGTTGGGTCAAGTTTGGTAGTGCTGGGAGTAACCCAGATTTGACCTTGGTAGCATACCAATTGGGTCAAGTTGGGCTGGTTAGGGATTTAAACTCAGACCTGACACAATTCTCAAGTTGGTATTGTTTTTATCCAGATCAGACTGACTGGTCTTTTGAAACGTGTTGGACCAGGTCTAATTGGATCCAACCCAATGCGACCTGTTTGCAGCTTGGTTCCGCATGTTTGTACATACTTATTCTTTCAACTTTCAAGTTTTTTGATGTGTTTTATTCTTTAATTTTACAAACTTCTTCCATATCTTAAAATTTTTCCTTGTAATTTTGGTACCGTGACCTATGGTGTAGTTTTGAAGATCATTTCTTTTTCAAGTTGGAATTCTTATATTTCAATAATCATTTTATACTGGACGTTTTTGCCACATTAAGGAATCAGTTTTGTAATCTCATACTTATTATTGCTTAACATCTTGAAATGTGCCTAGTAATGATGCAAATTTTAGCACTCAAAGCCATGGTCCCAATAAAATCCCTGCTTAGTTTTTGTTATTAATCCATCTGTTTTGTGGCTAACCATAATCTCAACTTATTTTATGGCATATATAGCTTCAGATTTTTTTCCCTTTCTTTCTCTCGAGTATTTTTTTTTGGTTGAGTCTTCAGTCTTATTTTGTGTAGGCCACTACTTGAAACCAGATGGTTTTATCATAGACCGTGTATATGACCTTATTTTTTTCTGACCACATTATTTTAAATGTACAACACCTGCTTAAGACTCCAAGAACATTCTTTCTGCTTTTTGATATAATCTACCATTTGACATCTCAATATTTCTTATAGTTTTCTTAGTTTTGTACTTTGGCAATGTAACTTCTAAAAATTGTTTATTTCCTGAATTTGACTGTGTTAATAATATAATCTTGTACTTCTTCCCTTATGCTCCAGTTGCTTGTACTTCCATGGTTTAGTTTTCCAATATGTGGGCTTTGATTACTATAAGAATACAGTCAAAAAGCAGCCTAATATTCTTGTGAGAACATATTCACATTGCTTGCATCGGATATGCCGACTAATTGGAATTTATATCCTTGATAATTACAGGTCTTACCTTCATATCTTTTTCAATAATACACCTGACTAATTTCTAATTTTTAGTCACTAAAATAGCTTATGCTGATATTTTATTTTGCAAATTAGCAGGTTTAGTGATTATTAATTGTCATATTCACTTCTTTCCGTTTGATCTTTTGTGAGCTATAGTTTTTGACTTTCCATGATGTTGTACCTCTTTTCTTTTATTGAAGCACTGACCTCCAATGAGCTTAAATAATTTCCTTCAACCAGGCTAACTTCTTTACCCACAGTTGCTGTTTGATGTCTGAACCCTCTCTTGCTTGTCACTTAAATCAGCATCTTCTATGTCATGCCTAAAGTTTGCCTCAGGCAACTTTAGCTCATTTCTTGTCACTATTTGGATACTGTGTAGCATTTGGCTGACATTGAGTTATGCTGTGAATTGCATTAGCTAACTCGAAATTTATTGGAGCTTAAGAGTGACTCACATGCATAAAGAGGGCAAGCAGCTTGTGAATTAGTTAGCTAAGCAGGACAACAATGAGCAAATTGAGTTGCTTATGGAATGCTGACTTCCTGAAAAGTTGATCAGTCTGCTCACAATCGATTATAGTCTTTGTATTGAAAAGAATCTATGATCGTATTTATTTGTGTTGGTACTTAATGGGAGCCATGGTAGGTACGTCAGGTTGGATGTTCTGGTAGGTAAGGGTATCCAATTTGTGGTCATGTTCTCCCATTAGGAATTCCGAGAATAGGATTGTCTTGCAAAGCTTTGCTGCATCTGTATCACTCACAGATACCCACATGACCACACTTGCACAAGCACAGACATGCACACACCACCTATACTGCGCCCTTTAAAACTGTTGAACTTTAATAATTCTAGTGCTTCATTGGCTGTTACCTGTTCAAAACTAAATGCATATATGTATGTATATGTATATGTGTTTCTGTGTGTATTTCTGCATATGTATGTATGTACATATAGAGAGTGACTTTATATCTCAGTCTCCCTTTTTTCTTTGAGAAACCTTAGATATATGACCAATTGAACATGACTGTTTAGAGCTCTGAAGAAAAAGCACGCTACACCAACATTAGGGCTTATCTTCAATGCATCCTTAAGCGGTCAGGCAGCCCTTAAACCCAAGGGGAAATTTTCATGTTCTCTTGCTGCAAAATTTGCATTGGCTATTTGATATGATGCCCTCAGCGATCGTGAGGACAGCACTTGGAGACTGGAAAATCGAGCTGAGGCAGTGTAGGCATGAGACTACTACTATGTTATCCAATGCGCCATGGTCCTAAAATTGAATTCTTGTATTTGTGAATAGATTGAAACCTGTTTAAGAGTTCTCGAGAGTAGAGAATTGGGTCATTCTGCTGGCTTAACAAAAGGCAAGCCCAAGATTGAGTTCTATGACAAAGACCGAAAGAAGGGTGCAGGGGCTCTGATTACTCCAGCAAAGGTACAGTTGTTGTAGTCTCACTTGATTTATTCTTATTTACGACAATTCTATTAAATTGTCAAAGTCAAACTCGTGTGCCCTCATTTGCTGCTGTGTATTTTGGTCTTAGATTTCTGCCTCCTTGGTGAAAGCTCTTGTGCAGAACATGGTATATCTATATACAGACATACATACGTGCCATATTGCATATGTGTATATTATTATATGCATATACATAATTATATGCATACTCTATGTATATGTGTACAAGCAAACAAACAAACATGCATACATGCATATGTATGTATCACAGCTATAGAGATGGTTCTCATGTTTAAGTATCTGTATTGTACAACCTCAATCTTTAAATTATATGCAAACCCCTCAACTTTGAGAATTTTTAACCGATGATGTATGAAAGTTGAGAGTTAAATATCCCACATTTTCAAGCTCGACAATGATAGAAGTACTTTTATGTATGGCATCTTAAACTTGGTCTCATTTTACTTGACTTTGTACATCCAAAAGCCAATATAAAATAGAAATTGCATTTATAAGTAAACCTCTTACTTTTTTTTCACTTTTATGCTTGCACGCAAGGGCTATTTTTGATCTGTCTTTTGACCATTAGCATGTGGCATGTGCTGCATCTCCTATAACTACTAAGAAACCAAAAGGCACTGGCTTGCTCTAATCGTGGCCTGGGCTAACTGGTGCTTTTACTTTCTTTCTCAATAAAACTTCAGATTGGGTTTTGCCCAATTTTCTCTCTGTTTTTTTTTTTCCTAAAGAAACTTGCTTTAGTTGTGTCACTTTGCATTTGTAGACTTTTAATCCCTTAGCTGATCTAGTGCTTGCGCAAAGCACCAAACCGGCTGCCAAGAATTTGGCCGTTGAACAGGAGGGGGCACAACCTATATTGAGGAAGCATGAGGAAGTAGAGGTTGCTGAAGAAGCTACCTTGAAAGAAGGGGGGGATGATGAGGGGTAGAAAAGGAAGGAGAAAAAGAAGTCTGATATAGAGAGCACCCGATTGCAAAATGATGACCAGAATGCTCTAGCCATGGCAGAAGAAGAGCAGGAGATAAAGATAAAGAAGAAAAAGAAATCTAAGCTCGGAGCACCAATTTGTTAGAGAATGAAGATCAGCCTGTCATGCCAAAGACAGAAAGGAAAAGAAGAAGAAAGATGAAGGATGAGCAATGACATGCATGGGAGAGAATGATGACTTCAACTTGGTGCAGGTGAATGGAATCTGCAATTTTGGATTAGTTCATTTAGGTTTCAACACACATTGATCTGTACAAATTTACCTATTGCTGTTATGGTACTAAGGATTGACGAGGTGTTTCTGTTTTTCCTTCAAATTATTTAGCTATCCGGCTACGAAGATATGCAAGAAGAGCTCCTTGCAATGTTGATGCCAAGTTAGGTCCGAAGAAAGCATATATTTCCATCGATAAATTTGAGGATTAATTTAGAAAAATTAAAGCTCAAGCATTTAAGTTTTTTTCGTAATACAAGTTTTTTAATTGTTAAAAGCTGCATATATTTTTGGAACACTATGGTTGTAATGTGAGTTTATGAGAAATCCATCAGGCATCTTGTTAAGAGCTGAAAGTTGTCAAGTTTATAGTAAACTGCTATGGCAGGAGAATGCAGGGCCTAAGAAAGTTACTGTTGGCTAAATAGTTGTTTGCATATCTGGTGTGCAACCGGGAAAATAAATGGACAACCAAAGAAAGTAACACCTGCAGGCCTGAGGCTCCTAACATCAAAGAAAATTCTCTACGGTGCCTTCATATTGAATCGGCATCGCATCTTTAAGGGAACATAACAATAATATTTTTATTGAAAGTTCATAAAGTACAGCAAAATTTGAGGAACATGAAAAGGTTAGAAAAGAGAAATCCTTCTCCCAGCCAGAGTTGCAGCAGATGTGCGTCCAATTCCTCAGCAGTACTTTGGACGGACGGTGACCACCGCACGCCGCCGGCGAGGTGAGATGCAGAGTAACAGCAGCACCAAAGCAATAACAAATGCCAGGAGTAGCCCCATAAAATTTATCCCATTTTCGTCTGGCTCAGCACCGACGCAGCAGACCTTCCCCATGTCTATGTTTGTGTGTGCGATAGAGAGATTTCTAGGAAAGTTGATAAGGGCTTTTTGATGCTGCCGCTGTGATAGGTGAGAGTTATGGTGGTTTTCTTGATACCGAAACATCCATTCTTCTACCACGAAGATGGCGCTGGTAGTTGAAACATCATAATCAACATTTTTTTTTGTTTTTTGGTCACAATTTGTCCATTTATTATTAGCTTGCGTAAAGGAGAAGCGGTAAGGGGCCCCACCACTACCGTTTTCATTGGGGTTGGTAGGGTTTGAAATTCTTAAATCTGAATGCATGAACCGGAAAAACCTGGACCTGGGCTTCAGAACGAACCCGTGTTCAACAAACTAACGGTTTGGATATTTTTGGATTTCCTGTTCGTGTACCATATTATAAGATAAAATATTATGGAAAAGAGATTCTAGTGTTGGTCAAATTTGGAGAACCAAAAAAAAACTGGAGCATTCATGCTCGGTACCTCTAAAATGCATAGCCACAAATGTTCTTATTGTTCTAGTATCCTAATTATAAGTAATTTGTTAATGGTTTTGTTACTATGGTTTTTTCTCTCTATCTACTGTACCATTACAACGTAAACTTCCCCATCTCAATGGTCATCCATCTCCAAACCAACTACTCATGCATTATACGGTTTGCACTCCCCCATTGATAAATAGCTTTTTAGTTATTGCAATATTCTAGGTTTGACTTAGAAGGCGCAAGAAACGTCCACCATTAAAAAGAGATATATCTATCAATATTCAGTCCATTTGAGATCACATGCATTGTACGCGCCGAGGCATAATAAATTGTGAAGGACAAGAAAGCAAGTTGGCTTTCCTTTCGGATGGACCGTGTTGCAACATAAAAACCCAATGTGGGGCTGTGTTGGCGTGGCAGACAGCTTATGGACTTGTAACGTGTTATTGCCGGTTGTTTTTTTGTGCTTTGTTGGCGATGCATCAGAATGCTAGCAATAATTGGACCTAAGTTATCATCATTAAAACTCAAGTTGAACGGCTAATTATCAGAGACCCAAAACTATCAGATGCTAAAAATTAGCTTGATCGCTTTATCACCCTTCCTCTCTCTTTCATCCATGCATAGCAGCAGGAGCACCATCGTTTTCCTCCTTTTGCTCTGTTTTATTTATTTGTTTGTTTATTATTTGAACTAAACCATATGCAATCAATAAGGGGAGTGCCTGCCCACCGACAGACTCAAGCTCCGTAGGCCAACCCGTTCATAAATTGCTTCGCTGCCCACCACGAAGACTGATATGAATGCCCCCTATATTTAAGTACCACTAGTTTATGGCATGCTCATGCATCCACACACGTGCACGCCCGTGTGCGAACACACTACAACACGCACCACACACGCAGGCCAACCCGTTTACATGTTCGTTTGTAGCCCATCACGAGCACTCATGATATCCCTAATATTTAAGCACCGCTGGTTTATCACACACGCACCCATCTACACACGTGCACGCCCGTCCGCGCGCACACGTACAACACACGCGCACACACGTACAGAGTCCTCGAGGAACGCATTGTCCGTACGGAAGGATGCTATACGCGGAGCTAAAACCGTGGCTGGTCACTTCATAAGGCCTGGTGTATTGCGTGGGGCTCTTGCTTGTAGGCTAGCTTAACACCGTCAAAAGATGTAACATTGGTTATTTCTCGACTTCTGTTATTGGTTGCTGTTGCTTGCATTGTTTAAATCTTTATAGATTAGAGAAACTATTTTCGTCTATTACAAATCTAGTTACTGTTATTATTACTACAAATACTATATCAAAATGCTTTACATATCTTACCAAAAAAAAAAAAAATGCTTTACATATTTCTCCATCATCTTATCTAGAAGCTGGTTATCACTTAAGAGGAGCTCTAAGCCTATGAAACTCACAGAGGATTTTATTAAAATCTGCTTGTATTATCTTTTGGACCATGGATATAATAAAGCTATCGGGATTCTTGGTGGCTCTTATCAATATATTTCAATGTTATCTCACTGTAAGCATCATTTGTTGTATCTGTGCTAGCAACCTATCTTGTGCTCCGTCTCTTATTATTTTCAAACTGGTCTTGCTTGCTGCTGCTGCCAATTATTTACTGCTTATAGAATGGAAAAGCAGGCAGTAATCCATGAAAAGCTGTTCATCGCCAATGTCACTACAAAAATGATACTTAAATGCTTTGGACCACTGCTCATTCTACAATCTGGAAGTTGTGTTCTACTCAAGAGGAGCTCTTCCTTCGCCACAGATTTTTTTTAAAACTCTAGAGTTCTCACAAATTATCATTCCCAGATACAAGGCTGTTTCCCTGCATGTCAACCAACACAACACTATCCTTATTTCTCAAATGAATGGAGGAACTGGCAACGATCAAGCTCTGGAATCTTAATTCTTATGCTTCTACGAGACTCTACTGCAACAGTCTTACTTAGTCACAGTTTTATATGCTTAATTCAATTACATCTTGCTTCTGCTATCAGGAACTAAAGGATTATGTAATATTTTGGGTTGCAGTGTACTATATTTCCTTTCTGCTATCAGATTGGATTAACCGACCATGGTACAACCTGTTGCAGATTTTGAAAATATGTCAAAAAAGAATTTTATATAAAATCAAAAGCAATTAACCATTGTGGTGGTCCGCTGCTTGAAAAATTTATATAAATTTGTATAAATTTTAAAATTTAAATTTTTATTTTTTTTCAAATGTATCTTTGTGAAAAGATGTGTACCATATATGTTCAAAGGTCAACTTGATAATACTATATATAGTAGTGAATGCTTATTAGAAAATTTCTAATTTTTCTTCCACTCGCTTCAACAATCTTAAAACTTTATTTTATTCTATAACAAATAGTATTTGCAATATTTTGGAAGACCCCTAAAGACTTTATCAAATTAGAATGTTTTGAAGGAGAAAATTTTTTGAGATGGTATAAAAAGATATACTTTCTGTTTATAATGCTCAAAGTTTTTTTTTTTTTTTTTGTCCTAAAATGAATTATGTCAAGGTGGAAGACAGATGATGATGATTACATATGCAAAGCATATATTCTGAATAAAATGTCTTATGCACTTTTTGTTATTTTCGAGAATATGGTTACGGTAAAAAAGTTATAGGAGAAATTTGAAAGAAAATATATATCAAAGGATATAACTGAAAGATATATAGATACGAATTCGATTACAAATAAAGAAGATTGTTATGGCGACTACTTGGCTTCGAGGACTAGCTGGATCACTGACTACACCGACCAAGGAGTACTCAGATTATCAATAATAGTATTAAGTAGGAGAACGATGACTATGCTAGCC
Organism: Areca catechu; assembly: GCA_021397845.1. Lineage (NCBI taxonomy): Eukaryota > Viridiplantae > Streptophyta > Magnoliopsida > Arecales > Arecaceae > Areca > Areca catechu. Next base: position 38,569,380 of record CM038050.1, read on the forward strand.
ACTATGCCAAGTTCCCGTAACCCTTCAGACTGAGTTCTTACTTGGTCTACCTACTTAAGATTGACTACCCTGACTACTAACTCAAGACCGACTAACTACCCATGTGGATTTTGTTGGGCCTATCAGCATACAATATTAAAGCTCCACTAGCAATAAGCTATCCTTCCACTCGGAATCTACAACATCTTAGTAAGTGGCAAAAGTAGATGACTCCCAATTATCCCAATAGAGACATGGTAGACAAGATCTCAACAAATACTATTTTCCAAATAGAAAGATCCTAATAAAGAAAATTTTGGAGACAAGATCCTAACATCCAAATAAAAAGTTATCATCTAAGTTAGTAGAGGCCACCTCCGTAACAAAATTCGGTTACTTCAAGTAATCCTACAAATTGATAAGAGGGGACCCTCGGCTAGTTACGCTTGCACATCTCTCTCTCATGCTCATTCAACACCACCATCACTCTTAACCCCGGCTAATGTAGCCCATCTCAAGGGATTATGCCCTGCCGACTACCAACAGTCAAGAGACTATTTCTTGCAGGTCTCTACTTGAGAGATACCTAGATCGAGCAGCAGTACGATCCATCGGAGAAGGCTAGAAGATCCTTGGGCCCCATCCCTATTCTGAAGGAGGGTAATTTGATGGCAACAAATTGGCACTAGGTAGGGAGCAACATCTTGAAGGAGATCCCGAAGTTTGGAGCTTGATGACAAAAATGAAGACACGAGCGCAGAATATCTCCGTTAATCACACCGGATGCTCTTTGCACCATGGAGAGCCACCTAGCTAGGTAGTGGGGTCTCTTGCTCCACCACCTCTGCCATCAACTATCCAGCAAGACCTACTCGCTACCTTAGCATAGCAGGTCTAAGCACTAACTATAGAAGTGGAAAGACTGTAGCAGCAACAGGTTGTAGCAAAGTAGTAGCCTTCAGAGGTTCCTGCCATCCCTATTGTTACTCTTACTCATCCTAACCATCAATCTCCCATCAGATATCCTCTCATCGACCAATTTTTCATAGATCACAATCCTTGTCTTAGCGACAAGCAAGTCCCCAGCATGAGGAGTAGTGACATGGAAGAGAGTGAAGGTAAGATAAATGCCATCACTTCTCATCCGAATCCTCATAGGATGGATTTACTAACAAGGCTATTCGATGACTAACCGACCAATGCCTTGACGATTATGACCACAAGTTGAGCAAGATTAATTGCTGACTTGCTGATTTGTTAGGAGGAAGTCGGGACTCAATCGAGTTCAATACTGTTCCCCTCTCCCTCAATGAATCATGGAGGAATCAATCCTAAGTCGGTTCAAGATGCCCCAGTTGGATCCCTTTAATGGCACAACAGATCTACTGAACTATCTAAAGAGTTACAAGGCTCTCATGTTGATTCAAGGCTTGAGCCAAGCCTTCTCAGCCACTGGCACCTTTCTTTACATAGCCTTCCTAGCCACACTTCATTAGGCAACCTGAGTATGGTGTTCTAGATTTGAGCCAAGGAGTATCCACTCCTTCAAATAATTGGAAAAATAGTTTGTGGCATATTTCAATACTAGTCAGAGGATGCCATGAAAATCTGATAGCCTTTTCTCCATTTGATAACAAGATAGAGAGTCATTGAAAGACTATGTAGCTTGATTCAAGTCAGCCATGTTGGAGATCTACAATTTGGATAAGTTCGTGGCTATGTTAGCCATGAAAAGGAGACTTTATTCCTCCTGATTCACTTATTTCCTAGATAAGACTTATCCTAAGTCTTATTTAGAGTTGCTAGTCCATGTCCAGAAGTACATTCATTCAGAGGAGGGTGCTCTTACTCAGTGAGAGAACAATGAAAATCTAGAGAAAAGAAAGTTTGAAGAGAGCCAAGTGGGAGTCAGACCAAGAAGACCAACTCATCCCATAAATAGAGTCCTAAGCCAAAGAATCTAGTTGGCAAATTTGATCACTAACTCCTCTCCTAACCCCTAGAATTAACATTCTTATAAAAATTAAAGAAGAATGATATCTCCAGAGGCCTCCTCAAATGAGAACTCCACCAACCTTTCATAACAAGAACAAGTATTGCCACTTCCATCAAGATCATAACCATGACATTGAACATTGCATTATGCTAAAGAATAAAATTGAAGATCTCATCAAGTATGGCTATTTCAGGAAATACGTTCATAGAGGAGAGGTTCAAGCCAATGCCCAGAACCTTGGTTAGTAATAGACTCAAGCTAGGTTGATAATCAACCGATGGATGGCCTAGTTGATATGATCTCTTGAGGCTAGAGCATCCTTCGAAGGGGCCAAGAGAGAAGGAGGAAGAAAATGCAATTTCTTTTTCTAATAAAGAGTTAGTCGAGATCCAAATTCTCCATGATGATGCAATTGTCATGTCCATAACAATAGCACAGCATGATGTAAAGAGGATTTTAATTGATAATAGAAGCTCAGCTAATATCTTGTTTTATGATATTTTTGTTCTGATGGACTTATTAAAAAATTAGTTAAAACATGTTTCTACACCCTTAGTCGGCTTCTCTGAAAACTTTGTTAGGGTTGAAGGTGAAATCACTCTTCCTATCACTGCTGAAACTCTATCCCAATAAAGCACCATCTTTTTTACATTTACAATTATCTGGGTGCCCTCCATGTACAATGCCATTCTCAAATGGCTAGGGCTAAATCAGTTAGATGCTATTATCTCGACTAAATACCTCGTCCAATTTTCAATAAGGAATGGAGTCACTAAGATACGTGGAGATCAGCAACTAGTTCGACAATGCTTCCTAATATCAACTAAAATATAGAAGGCTGATGAGATATCGACCACCAAGCAATTGACTAAAGAGAACTCGAGAATCGGCCAAGCAGTTATTATCTTTACCATTAAAGATTGATCCTTCGAAGACTGTACAAATTAGAGCTCTTCTACTCGAGAAGGAACAAAACTAACCACTGGAGTTCCTCTAGTGAAATATAGACATTTTTGCCTAGTTGGTGTTTGATATGCCTATAATTCCTTTCGAGATCATTACTCATAGGTTAAATATTGACCCCAAATTCAAGCCAATTCAATAGAGGAAAAGGAACTTTGCTCTCGAGAGGTAAAAAATTATTGATGAAGAAGTTGACAAGCTACTAACCACTAGATTCATCCAAGAAGCTCACTATCCTAACTAACTAGCCAATGAAGTCATGGTCAAAAAGGTTAATGGGAAGTAGAGAATATGCATTGACTCCACCGACCTCAATAAGGTATACTCGAAACATAGCTTTTCACTATCAAAAATTGATCAACTAGTTAATAAGATTTTAAATAAGATTTTTAAAAACCAAATCGATCAAAATATGGAAGTTTATGTCGATGATATGCTCATCAAAAACTCCAAAGAAGCTGATATATTAAAGACTTGGAAGAAGCCTTCAACACCCATCATCGGCATCAAATGAAGTTGAATCCGAGTAAGTATATATTTGGCATTATTGATGGCAAGTTTCTCGGATTTCTAGTCACAAAGTGAGGTATCAAGGTAAACCCAGAAAAAATCCTGGCCATTCTTATATATGGAATCCAACTTCCAAGAAAGAAGTATAGTAGCTAATCAGATGAATCACAACACTTAGTTGGTTCATCTTGAGATCAGCAGAGCACTGCCTACCATTCTTCAAAGTTCTTCGATGAATGCATGACTTCACTTGAATAGATGAGTGCTGACAAGCTTTCGAAGAATTGAAAAGTTTCTCAACTCTCTACCTCTAGTCTCTAAGCTAGAAGTTGGTGATGAGATCTAGTTGTACTTGGTAGCATCCCTTGTAAGCTCTGTGCTCATTCGGTTGGATGATAAAGGAGTCTGAAAGCCCATCTACTATACCAGTTAATACTTCATGATGCAAAGACCAAGTACTTTAAACTTGAGAAGATTGTTTATGTACTAATCATCTTTACATAGCACCTCAGGCTTTATTTTCAAGTCCATTTGATAGTTGATAATCATATTATGTACACATATAAAAGTATTAATTTAATAATTAAATTATTTTTATTTATATCAAATTGATATTTTTATATATCATTTAGAGAAAATAGGACTGTCATTATGAAGAGCTTGACTTTTGAAGTCCAACAGCATAAATGGCTCTCAAATCGAAGTTCAGACAGGCCCAGAATTGAATTTTGAAGATCATATAAGAATTACATGCTTTTTAGAGTAGCCGGTCCACCATGGACAGGTTGCTCGGTTTATAAAATGCGAATGGGTCCACAGCTACCATGACCGCCGATCCATGAACCTGCTCCATGGACCACCGACTTCTCCAAGCCTTTTCTTCACCGAAAAAGTTGTCGAAGGCCCTTCCCTTGCCGCCAAGAGCTTCCCCGCATCACCGAGAGCCTTCCCTCACCGGAAAACCATGGGAAAAGCCGCCAACCATCATTTCTTCTCTTCTTTGCTCCATCACCATCAGCCATCACCATCCTCACGCTACCGTCGGCCATCTCCAAGCCACCGGACATGCCATCGTCGTCCTCCTTTTCTTCCATCATCACTGTTCCTCCCATCATCCTGGCACCATCGATCATTGGTCAAGCCTCTACCCATGCCCAATCCACCATGGTCACCGGCTATCTTGCTATTCATTTCCACCATCTTCGATCACCGCCCTTTTGCTCAACTTCTCCATCCCGAGATCCAGCCATTCCCATGCCATGATCTACTCACTAGCCACTGGCCACCCAACACCAGCACTCCTTGTTGATTAATCTCCCTACCACCACTACAGCCACTACTGTCCGCCCATGCACCGTCGCTCTCCATTGCCCATCATCGTCTATAGGAGAGGCTCAATAGAGTTCCAGTCCAAGTGGGAGACCTAGGGATTCGGGGACTCAGAGATTCGAGAGGCCGGATTGGACTCTGTTACCAGAGAAGGGAGGAGTGTTATCATCGATCCATCATGCAGCAAATCGACGACCCAGACTTCTCCCTAACTATTCAGCCAATCTAAAGCCCGATTGAGTCCAAATTTGATAGGGAGGAAGTCCTAGACAAGCTCTATTTAAAGGATCCTTGGGTTACAGAAGAGAGCATCTTGGAGAGAGGAGTACAGTACAAGATAGGAGGTCCAGCTTTGGGTTATGGGTTGGCCTCTAAGAGTGAGGTTTCTTAAAAGAGAAACTATCTTCTATGCCATCTTTTCACCTACACCGATCTCCAGATCAAAATCCAAGGAGGAAGAAGTAGAAAAAGCCAGTTCACTCTGGGAAGTATAAAGGATGAAGGGAGTTCGTCGACCATCTTCTCGATGAGGCTATGCCAATCTACTTCCAGTCTTTGTTACAGTTTTTCTTAGTTTATTTAGTTATTATTTTCAATTCCTTATGATCAAATTTTTTTATGCAATTTAAATTTCTATTATTTATTCTTCTTGTAAGTAGATGCTAAGATTCGACTAGCGGATCAAACATACTGAGTTTTATTTCTTTGTTGCACTTTGAACATCTTTTTTCAACTTCAAATCATTCTTTCTTTTCCTAATAAAATCAAAGATCTCAATTTTTTTATGCACTGCCTTCTCTGTGGATTTGACCTGACTCACCTTTTCTATGAATTTTTAATTTTTTTAAAAGTCGGTTAATTAAACTGATATCCACGGTGTCTTAACGATAATATCGTGGCCTATCAAGTTTTTAGCACCATTGCTGGGAAAGGCATAAATGCTAACATTTTTATTTTTTGATTTCTTATAAATTCAAGTGTACTATTTTTTTCTTATTTTTTACTGTAGAAAAAGAACCAAAAAAAAGGAAAAAAAGAGGAGAAGGAAAATTCTGCAAATCTGGTGAGATCAATCCTAACCCTAAATAACTTTCCTTTTGCCTTAGCTGCTTCTAATTAATTTTTGCCTTTTCATATTTACTAAAAAAGATTTCCTTTTTTCTTTGTTTCCTTTAATTAGCCATCTTTTTTTAAAAAAAATACAAATTTTTTTTATTACTATCCTCTTTTTCCAATTAACAAAAAAATTTCTTTTTAGTTTCTTCCTTTTAATTAGTTTCCTTTTTTTCAAACTAATAAAAAAAAATTTAGTTTCTTCCATTTTGAATTGACCTAAATAAAAACTTGACTTTTTTTTTAACTATCTTAAATACCGAGTTGATGTCTTGCCTTAATCTATAGTTTGTTTATTTACTTAACCTAATTTTAATCCTTTTTTCACACCTAATTAATCAAGAGTAAAACATGTCCTTTTATCCCTCTTCCTTTAAATAATATAATATAAAAAGAAAATAAACACACCACATAATACTTAACTAAAATACTGTAACTAATTAAACTTAAAAATTTTTTACTTGTTTGGGACATCTTTCTTTTTTGCCTAGTATATTTTTGTAAAATATCTTAAGAGCATTACCTTATAAACAATATAAGGTGGTAAGTTGATAATCCTTTCTTGGTCTACAAACCACCACCCTACATCTTGCATTGACATAAGCCTATTAATTAAAATTAACTAGACATCAGCCCCTAAGAAACTAGAGCTCAATAGGACAAGGCATCCAAAAGAGTTGGACCGAGCCAGGATTGGCTGATTAACTAGTGTCTAGAAAAGGGATTCAAGGATGATGTAGTCTTGAAGAAAGATGATTTGTAATTAGTTTCGTTGATTGACTTAGCTAATTTTAATTGATGTCTAAGATAAGCAATGAAGAGACCCCCACTGATCTTATCCTTACTTGACCAGTTGATTAGTTAGTTTCTGACTTGGAGGGCTCCAAGGTTGTCTTGGCAGTTAGGAGCTGTTTAGATTTAGGATAACCCTAGGATAGAGATTCCATGTATGCTAACTTATTTATAAATAACACGAAATCCTAACTAATTCTTCTTCTCTCTCTTAGCTCTAGGTATCTGGTTGGCCCTTTTTTTAGAACTCTTCTCCTTCTTCATCTCACCACTCCTCTTAAAAAAATAGTAATAATAATAATAAATAAATAATAATTGCTCTAATCTAAATCTTTGATTACATATCCCAAAAATTAGAACAATCTGATAGACTGAATCAGTGCCAAGAGAATGAATCCTTATAGTAGAGTACCCTTTCTCCCGGCACACCAAGTTTATTCGAGTCCCCTTCACTTTGAGAGTGGGTGCCCAACCAGATACCAACCTTTTGAGTTTAGGTATGACCAAGTTTATCAAGATCAAACCCAACCGGCCTACAACTCAGAAGATAACCCATATTATAATGCCTATAATTCATGTTGGGGGGCTCAACCAGACTTTTCATGTCAACCACACCCAGTGGTTGCCCTGGCCACCCAAGGATCCATGTTCATAGAGACATCATATTATGACCAGCCCTATCCCCAGTATCAACCTTCTCCAACTAATTATAGCCTATTATTTGAAGAGAAGGTTCAACAAGTACCATACCCACCTCCCTTACAAACCAACCTAGATGTTTGATAGATTTGATCAATTTTAACAAATGATTATAGCCCAACAGCAAACTATGAATAAGCTAATGGATCAAACTGATAAATGATTGATTGAGCTTAATAAAGAGGAGGGAGGTGAACTGCCTAGTCAACCAAAGAGTAACCTAGAGGGACCATACCTAGCTTAAAACTTTAATGACCCTCTAGTTTTTTTTGAATAATCAACTCTAACTCCCAGGAATGAACTGGTATTAAAACAATTCTACACAACCATAAAGATCAATATAGATAATTTTGCTAAGGCAGAAAAATATATAAAGATATTAAACTTGTGGGACGAACCAAAACCATCATTACCCTACTTACCTATGGCCCCATTCCCTAGAGCCCTAGAATTATCCATGCCTTTCAATAAGATGGGAGAACAAATTGATGCAATGATGGAATTAATAGAGATCTCCCAAGAACCACAAATACATAACTCAATAGAGGAAGCCACTGATAAATCTTGGATTTACACGATTATTTTAAGTATTTTAGTTAATTATTGGTGCTAACATTCTTTTAATAACCTAATTTCATAATTAATTTGGACTTTCTTGCAAAACTAATTATTTTAAAAATATATTTGAAAAGTGTGAAATTAGAGTACGTTCATGACAAATAGATTTCAAGTCAAAGCACCACACACCCATTTAAATGATTAATAAAATATTTAATAATTATAATTAATGATCATGGAATTGGTAAAATTAATAAGATTGAAACCCACCAATAGGTAGAGCTTGATTTATGGAATCCAACGACGCAAACGGTACTTAAATCAGGTTTGAAATGAAGAAGTTATGAATTTTCTAAGATTTTTGCACACATTTTGATGCTGCACGATTTTTGGAGCAGCTCGTCCTCGTTTTTTTTTTTTATTTTGCATTTGGTTCACCGGCAGCCATGGCTGCCATGGCTGCCGGTCCACGGAATAGGCCGTGGACCACGGCCCTCCAGAGGCGCCGAAATTCGCCGGGAAGCACGCCGGCGGTGTCCCTGGCCGGAGGAGAAGCTCCGGCGATGCTTCGACGGTCGGTGGCGGTGTTTTTCGACGGCAAAAGAGAGGAGGCAGCCCACGTTTCCCACGGCCACCTCCTCCACGGCGGCCACCTCCTCCACGCACGCCCTCCATGGCGGCCACCTCCTCCACGCGCAGCCCACGGGCATTCTTCACGGGCAGCAGCGCGTTGCCGAGCTCCTCCACGCGCAGGCCGAGCTCCTCCACGCGCCGTCCGCAGGTGCTCTCCACAGTAGCACAGTCCACGGCCGGGCAAGCACTCCACGCGCACGTCCGCGGGCGTTCTCCACGATGGCTCCACGCGCACGGCCATGCTTCTCCACGGGCGTTGCCAAGCGGTCGTCACGGCATAAGCTGGGCGTTCTCCACGAGCTCCGCGGCGTAATCAATGGAGCAACAATGGCAGTCATGTTTTTTTGTCCCACATCGCTAGTGTGTAACGAGCTCCCCTCTCCGGTCAATTATAAAATGAACCCCATTGTGCAAGATAGAGGGATCCCCGGAGAAAAGAGAAGGTACAGGGTAAAGGGCATTGCTTGGGTTACGGGTTAGCTTTTGGGAGTGAGGTTTCTCAAAGGAGAGCGTGTCCCTACACCATCTTCCAGCCTTCTCTCTCTGAGATCAGGATCCGAAGAAGAAGACGCAGAGGAAGCCCAGTTCGCTCCAAGGAGTACGAAGGAAGGAGCTATCTTCCCGACGAGGCTGCGCCGATCTGTTCTTATCTTTGTTATTTGTTTTGTTAATTTAGTTTTTTTTGCATTGTATCTAGACATTAAATTTCAATCAATGCAATATTTTTTACTCCTGTCTTTCGTCTTGTCTGCACGTAGATGCTAGGATCTAAATAATAGATCCTAGTACCAAGTTTACTTTTCCTAGAATTTTAATTTTTTTTATACTTTTCGACTTCAAATATTTTTTTTACAAAATCAAAAAGATTTCAAATCCTAAACACCGCCTTCTCTGTGGATTCGACCCGACTCCTCTTGCTACGCATTTTTTAATATTTTAAGAAGTCGGATTTTAAACTGATAGCCACGGTGTTTTAACGACAACCCCGCGGTCCTACCAAGTTTTTGGCGCCGTTGCCGGGGAGGGCATTAAAATAATAGTTTTTGATCTTTTTGATTTTTTTATATACCATGCTAACTTTTCTTTTTCTTGCAGATTAAAAAAAAAAAAAGGGGGAGAAAAGCAGAAGAGGAAGGAAGTCTCCCAATCAGTAAACTTTCTTTCCTCTTTTACATATTAATTATTTATCTTTTTAGTTTATTTTCTTATCTCCAAAAAAAAAAAAAAAAAAAATTCAAATTTCAAATTTTAAAAAAATTTCAAATTTCAAATTTAAAAAAAAAAAATTCAAATTTCAAATTTTAAAAAAAAAAATCAAATTTTAAATTTCAAACAAAATTTTTTTTTTTTTTTTCATTTTTAGATTCATTTAGGTAAATTTATCTTTTCTGCAAAATCCAAAAAAAAAAAAAAATCGCCCAGACATTTCATAATTTATTAGGATTAGAAACTTAATCACAAAATTAAAAAAAAATATATATAGCTTTAATTTAATTTTGTGTGTTTATAACTTTTATTTTGGACATCATATTGCATTTCATAAGCTCATAATCATCTTAAGGGCACTTTTCCATAAACAAGATAAGGTGGGGAGTTCAATACCCTTCCTTAGCCCATAAACCATCACCCCTCATTTTGCATACCTAAGCCTTCTAAATAAAATTAACTAGACGTCAGCTCTAAGGAACTCGAGCTCAATAGGACAGGGCACCCGGAAGAGTTGGACCGGGTCAAGATTAGTTGGTTGACTGGTGTCTAGGAAAGGGGTTCAGGGATTACGTCCCGAAGGAAGGTGGTTGGATCCGCTTACCTGGCCAATTTTCAATTGGTGTCTAAGGCAAGCAAAGAGGGAAACTCCACCGACCTTACCCTTACCTGGCCAGTTAGCTAATTGGTCTTTGACTTGGAGGGCTCCAAGGCGGTCTTGGAAGTTAGGAGCTGTCTAGAATTAGGGAGCCTAGGATAGAAATCTGTTTGATAAGTGTTTGAAAATAACAAAAAAATCATATATATATATATAAATAAAATAAAAAAATTTTGGGTTGCACTGTTTCATGCACGGTAGAAGATCTCTATTTCCAGACCTAGTTGACTTCAACCCTGAAATTGAACGGCTGATCCATAGTACACCAAAAAATCAAATGGCTGGAAACCCAGAAGAATCACCTAGACAGATGAAGGAATACTTTATTCCATCCACCTACAACCCATCGACTTGTATCCATTTACCTGAAATACCTGCTAGACAATATGAGATCAAGTCTGCCACAATCCAGATGCTCCCTTCCTTTTATGGGAATACCAATGAAGATCCTTATAAGCATATAGATGAGTTTTTAGAAATCTGTTCTACGGTGAAGATCCAAGATTTCACTGATGATGCCCTTAGGCTAACCTTGTTCCCCTTCTCACTTAAGGATAAGGCCAAGTACTGGCTTGGCACACTAGGGAAACCAATTCGAACTTGGGCTGAAATGCAGCACGAGTTCCTTAAGAAATTCTATCCTATAGGTCGAACCAACACCATGAGGCGAGCCATCACTGGATTTGCTCAGCTTCCTGGTGAACAAATTCATGAATCATGGGAGAGACTTAAGGAACTCCTTAGAAAATGCCCACATCATGGTCTGTCTAAGTGGCAAATTGTCCAAGCTTTTTATGAGGGATTAGGAGACCAGTATAGACAGATGGTGGATGCATCTTGTGGAGGTGCATTCATGAGTAGAAGTGAGGATGAGGCCTATACCTTGTTTGAAACCCTAAGTGAAAATTCGATCAACCATGCTTCTTTGACTTCATATGAAAGATCGATTCCTCACCAAAAGCGGGCAGGGATTTATGAAATTACACATTCAAATTCCAATGTCGACTTGAACCTAATATCCCAAAGATTAGATACAGTCGACCTCCTTTCTCAAAATTGGATCAAGTCCTAGCCCTCAGTCAACAATCTCAATCTCCTGCACAATACCCATCACACCCATCACAATACCCATCACCCTCTAATCATCAGGAGATTTGTTCTATCTGTGCTAGCCCAGCCCATCAAATGAATGAATGTCCTACGATTGCACAGTTACCACCTTTCATCCAAGAACAAGTCCAAGCTGCTCAAGGTTGCTCCAAGCCGGGTAATGACCCATTTTCAAATACTTATAACCCGGGTTGGAGAAACCATCCTAATTTTTCTTGGAAACCACAACAGACTCAGGTTCAGACCCAAACTCCTCCTGCACGGAACTTTCAAAATAGGCCCCCATACCAAAACTATGCCTATAATAGAGGTCAGCCTAGTCAGCCTGCTCAGCCACCATATCAGCCACCATATCATCATCAGTCATCATATCAACCTCCTCAACATACCAATCTAGCCGACGATAGGTTTGATCAACTTCAACAATTAATCATGACCCAACAACAATCTATCGCCAGGTTAGAAGTTCAAATAGGACAGTTAGCTGAATCTACTATGAGGAGAGAACCAGGTCAACTACCGAGTCAACCAATACCGAATCCTAGAAACAACCCACTCATTCTTCAGCCTAATGTTCCACCTAAGAACCCTCAATTTGAGAATGCTAAAGCAATTTCTGAGCTTAGAAGTGGTAGGATTTTAGGGACCCATATCAAAACCAGGAGAGAGAGGCTAGTACTGATGCTAGCAAGAATGAGAAGTTAGAAGATGAGACTAACCATGTAGAAGAGCCTGAGCCCGGGACTAGTACTAATACTGGTTCCGATTTAAATGAGAAAGGGAAGAAGAGAGCAGATGAATTACCTGAGACTTATAAACCTAGAGTCCCGTTCCCTTCAGCCCTAGAAGCTGGCTTTTCCCGTAAAAAGCAAGGAGCACGCAACGAGGAGCTAATGGAATTATTCAAGCAAGTTCATATTAATTTACCCCTCCTCGATGCAATTCAGCACGTTCCAGCTTACGCTAAATTTCTCAAAGAACTCTGCACCCAAAAGCGTGAGCCACGAACCATTAAGAGAATCATTTTGTCTGAGGATGTAAGTGCAGTTTTGTTGAATCAATTACCTCAGAAAATGAAAGACCCCGGTGCTCCTTTAATTTCTTGTGTTATAGGAGGCATTACCTTTGACCGAGCCCTGTTAGACCTAGGAGCTAGTGTGAACCTTCTTCCAACCTCGGTCTATGAAAAATTTGGGATAGGTGAACTAAAACCCACGTCAGTCATTCTTCAACTAGCCGATAGATCTGTCAAGACACCACGTGGTTTGATTGAGGATGTCTTAGTTAGAGTGAACCAATGTTATTTCCCAGTAGACTTCCTTATACTAGACATGGAACCATCCCAAGAGCTAAATCAGAATCCCATAATCTTAGGTCGTCCATTCCTAGCCACTGCCAATGCCAATATCAATTGTAAAACGGGAGCTATGGACATTTCTTTTGGGGATCAAAAGGTGAGAATCAATATTTTTAATGCCTCAAAGTTTGCTCGAGAGGAGGAAAATTGTTCTGTGATTAGTTTAGTAGATGAGATTGTTGAGTCTGAATTTTCCTCCAATTTGATGGAAGATGATGAGCCTATTGCTGAAACCCAAGTCCAAGAGGTAAATGCCCTACCTGATTCACCTCAACCTTCACCACCTTGGTCAATGCAAACTGAATCCTTACTTGACCTAGGAACTGAGCCTTTGCACCCTTCGATTCAGGCCCCACCACAACTTGAACTAAAAACTTTGCCTGAATCACTTAAGTATGTGTTTTTAGGACCTGACAAAACCCTGCCTGTGATCATTGCTTCTGACCTAACCATTGAGCAGGAAAACCAATTGATAGATGTTCTGAAAACACATAGGGAGGCCATAGGTTGGGCCATTGCTGATTTAAAAGGCATTAGTCCATCAATTTGTATGCACCATATCTATACTGAGGATAGTGCCAAGCCTACTAGAGAAATGCAAAGACGGCTCAACCCAAACATGCAAGAAGTGGTCAAGAAGGAAGTGATTAAATGGTTAGATGCTGGTATTATTTATCCTATTTCTGATAGCCATTGGGTGAGTCCTACTCAAGTCGTTCCAAAGAAATCTGGACTCACGGTTGTCCGTACTGACCATGGGGATTTAGTGCCAACACGACTTTCTACTGGGTGGCGTGTTTGTATAGATTATAGAAAACTTAATGCAGCTACCCGCAAAGACCACTTTCCCTTACCATTTATTGATCAGATCCTAGAAAGATTAGCTGGCCAGCAATACTTTTGCTTCTTAGATGGATACTCAGGATACAACCAGGTAGCTATCTATCCAGGAGACCAGGAAAAGACCACCTTCACATGTCCCTTTGGAACCTTTGCTTTTCGTAGAATGCCTTTCGGTTTGTGTAATGCACCTGCAACCTTTCAAAGGTGCATGATATCAATTTTCTCGGACATGATAGGAGATTTCTTGGAAATTTTTATGGATGATTTTTCAGTCTTTGGAGAATCTTTTGAGAGTTGCCTCAATAATTTGAAGAAAATTTTAAAACGATGTATTGAGGCTAATTTAGTTCTGAGTTGGGAGAAGAGCCATTTCATGGTTCGAGAAGGGATTGTTTTAGGACATATTGTATCTAAGAGAGGGATCGAGGTAGATAAAGCAAAGGTTGAATTGATCTCTAAACTTCCTCCACCCATCTCTATCAAACAAATTCGATCTTTTCTCGGCCATGTAGGATTCTATCGTCGCTTCATCAAAGACTTTTCCAAAATTTCCCGTCCTTTGTGTAATCTGCTCGCCAAGGACATTCCTTTCAATTTTGATGAAGATTGTCTTAAGGCTTTTGAGTTTCTAAAGGAAGCTGTGACCCAAGCCCCAACCATCCAACCCCCAGATTGGTCACTACCTTTTGAAATCATGTGTGATGCTTCAGACTTTGCCATAGGAGCTGTCTTGGGCCAAAGGGTAAACAAATGTCCCATAGTGATTTATTATGCTAGTAGAACTTTGAATGATGCCCAAAAAAATTATACCACTACTGAAAAGGAGTTGCTAGCCGTGGTGTTTGCCCTGGAAAAGTTTAGATCATATCTTTTAGGTTCCAAGATTGTGGTTTATTCGGATCACTCAGCTTTGAGATACCTGCTCTCAAAGAAAGATGCTAAACCACGATTGATTAGATGGATCTTACTGCTACAAGAGTTTGATATTGAAATTCGAGACAAGAAAGGATCCGAGAATGTTGTAGCAGACCATCTATCTAGGATTTTAGTTGAAGAGTGTGAACCTGCATCAATTGAAGAATCTTTTCCAGATGAACAACTCTTAGCAGTTTCACATGCAAAGGCCCCTTGGTTTGCAGATATTGTGAACTACTTAGTGGTTGGACAAATCCCTGATGGCTGGTCCAAGAATGAAAAGGATCGATTCTTTGCTCAAATTAAATACTACTTTTGGGAAGATCCTGAACTCTTTCGAATCTGTGCTGATCAAATCATCCGTAGATGTGTTCCTGAATCTGAACATCTGAGTATTTTGAATTTTTGCCACACCCTTGCCTGCGGAGGACATTTTTCTGGTCGAAAAACTGCGGCTAAAGTTTTGCAAAGCGGATTTTACTGGCCGACTTTGTTTAAGGATGCCTATACTTTTGGCAAAGAATGTCTTAAATGTCAAGCCTTAGGAAATATTTCAAGAAAAGACATGATGCCTTTAAATCCAATCTTGGTAGTTGAAATCTTTGACGTTTGGGGAATTGATTTTATGGGACCCTTTCCACCCTCTAATGGTTTTGAATATATTTTGGTGGCTGTCGATTATGTTTCTAAATGGATTGAGGCAATGGCTACACGAACCAATGATCATAAGGTAGTCATAAAGTTTGTTCAAAAGAATATCTTCTCTAGGTTCGGATTTCCTCGTGCCATCATTAGTGACGGAGGTGCCCATTTCACAAACTACCAATTTCGAATGCTTTTGCAAAAATATGGGGTCACACATAAAGTAGCTACACCTTATCACCCGCAAACAAGTGGCCAAGTAGAAGTATCCAATAGGGAGATCAAGAACATTTTGCAAAAGACTATTAGGCCCGATCGTAGAAACTGGTCAGATCGATTAGATGATGCATTATGGGCCTATCGGACAGCTTACAAGAATCCCATTGGAATGTCTCCCTATAGGCTGATCTTTGGAAAAGCATGTCATCTTCCGGTAGAACTTGAACATAGAGCCTATTGGGCGATTAAGCAATTAAATTTTGATTTAAAGCAAGCTGGTTCTAACCGGATGTTGCAACTGAGTGAACTAGATGAACTGAGGCGAGAGGCTTATGAAAACTCGCGTATTTATAAAGAGAAAATGAAAGCCTTTCATGATCAATTTATTTCTAGGAAAATCTTTAAGCCAAATCAACAAGTCTGGTTATTTAATTCAAGGCTTCGATTATTTCCTGGAAAATTAAGATCTAGATGGGATGGACCTTACATTGTTAACCAAGTTTTCCCCCATGGTGCTGTCAAAATTTATGATCCTAGGTCAGGAAACTTCTTTAAGGTAAATGGTCAACGTTTAAAACCATACATTGAAGGAATATCAACAAATCGAACCATTGACCAAGTAACATTAACTGACCCACACTAAACTGAGCTGCATTATGTCTGGCTGAAGACATTAAACTTAGCGCTCGTTGGGAGGCAACCCAATATGTACTCTTTATTAAAAAAAAAAAAAAAAAAAAAAAAAAAAAATTTGCAGCCTCTACATTGTTCACGAGCTCCTCTTCTCAGGTATCTCTTTACATTTTTAGTTCTTTTCATACCATTAGGGACAATGGTATTTAAGTTGGGGGGTCAGGACAAATATTTTTTTTAATTTTTTTTTAATTTTTTTTTTAATTTTAAAAAAATAATAAAATAAAATAAAAAAAAAATAAATAAAAAAATAATAATAATAAATAAATTTTTTTTTAATTTTTTTTTAATTTTTTTTTTTAATTTTTTTTTAATTTAAAAAAATAATAAAAATAAAATAAAATAAAAAATAAATAAAAAAATAATAATAATAAATAAATTTTTTTTAAAAAAAAAAAAAAAAAAAAAAAAAAAAAAAAAAAAAAAAAAGTTTTCATGTGCCAAAAATAAATCTGGAGCACGATAGACTAGGAAAAGTAATAAGAGTTAGAGAGTGTTGCTAATGACTGTTAGCGAGTCAAGAAGTAGACTAGCGTGTCAGACTTTTAGGGCCTACTTAGATCACCTAAAGGCTATTAGCACTTCCATTGCACATGCACGCTAACGAGACAAAGTAAGTATTAGTTGTAAGGACAATTGAGGACTTAATTATCACTGAAAACTGGTAATTGATATATATCCCAATTTAAACTTTTTTTTTTTGAGGAAAGAGCTACCTACCTGAAATAAAAGTGCAAAACATAGAGTATATGTGGATCGCCCTAAACTTAGTAACCGGGTCTCTGCACCTAAGTCAAGTGTGGAGGTTCGCGTCAAACGGTGAAGGGAAGGCCAGGATGCTCAGCAAAAAAAAAAAAAAAAAAAAAAAAAAAAAAAAAAAAAAAAAAAAAAAAAAAAAAAAAAAAAAAAAAAAAAAAATCAGGTAGTGTGAAAGCTAACTCAGTTCATAAGCTTAATTTAGGGATGTATAGAAAATTAACCAAAGTAAGTGTTAATCAAAGATACATTTGTTCTTGCAAACTAGTACCGAAATGTTAAGTTAGTCATCACAAACACAAGTGCTGTAGATCTTTAGATGAACTCTAAGAAAGTTTCTAATTATGTTGACTGCAAAATTTATTTCTGAAACTCAATACTTAATTAGTGATACTTGCTAGATTTTTTTACTTTCAAACCTTGATCTATTTTTGCAAAGGATGATCTTTGTGTCACATAGTTATACTTTTTGCATTGCTAAGGGACTAGCAATATTTAAGTTGGGGGGTGTGATAAATCTTGGATTTACACGATTATTTTAAGTATTTTAGTTAATTATTGGTGCTAACATTCTTTTAATAACCTAATTTCATAATTAATTTGGACTTTCTTGCAAAACTAATTATTTTAAAAATATATTTGAAAAGTGTGAAATTAGAGTACGTTCATGACAAATAGATTTCAAGTCAAAGCACCACACACCCATTTAAATGATTAATAAAATATTTAATAATTATAATTAATGATCATGGAATTGGTAAAATTAATAAGATTGAAACCCACCAATAGGTAGAGCTTGATTTATGGAATCCAACGACGCAAACGGTACTTAAATCAGGTTTGAAATGAAGAAGTTATGAATTTTCTAAGATTTTTGCACACATTTTGATGCTGCACGATTTTTGGAGCAGCTCGTCCTCGTTTTTTTTTTTATTTTGCATTTGGTTCACCGGCAGCTATGGCTGCCATGGCTGCCGGTCCACGGAATAGGCCGTGGACCACGGCCCTCCAGAGGCGCCGAAATTCGCCGGGAAGCACGCCGGCGGTGTCCCTGGCCGGAGGAGAAGCTCCGGCGATGCTTCGACGGTCGGTGGCGGTGTTTTTCGACGGCAAAAGAGAGGAGGCAGCCCACGTTTCCCACGGCCACCTCCTCCACGGCGGCCACCTCCTCCACGCACGCCCTCCATGGCGGCCACCTCCTCCACGCGCAGCCCACGGGCATTCTTCACGGGCAGCAGCGCGTTGCCGAGCTCCTCCACGCGCAGGCCGAGCTCCTCCACGCGCCGTCCGCAGGTGCTCTCCACAGTAGCACAGTCCACGGCCGGGCAAGCACTCCACGCGCACGTCCGCGGGCGTTCTCCACGATGGCTCCACGCGCACGGCCATGCTTCTCCACGGGCGTTGCCAAGCGGTCGTCACGGCATAAGCTGGGCGTTCTCCACGAGCTCCGCGGCGTAATCAATGGAGCAACAATGGCAGTCATGTTTTTTTTGTCCCACATCGCTAGTGTGTAACGAGCTCCCCTCTCCGGTCAATTATAAAATGAACCCCATTGTGCAAGATAGAGGGATCCCCGGAGAAAAGAGAAGGTACAGGGTAAAGGGCATTGCTTGGGTTACGGGTTAGCTTTTGGGAGTGAGGTTTCTCAAAGGAGAGCGTGTCCCTACACCATCTTCCAGCCTTCTCTCTCTGAGATCAGGATCCGAAGAAGAAGACGCAGAGGAAGCCCAGTTCGCTCCAAGGAGTACGAAGGAAGGAGCTATCTTCCCGACGAGGCTGCGCCGATCTGTTCTTATCTTTGTTATTTGTTTTGTTAATTTAGTTTTTTTGCATTGTATCTAGACATTAAATTTCAATCAATGCAATATTTTTTACTCCTGTCTTTCGTCTTGTCTGCACGTAGATGCTAGGATCTAAATAATAGATCCTAGTACCAAGTTTACTTTTCCTAGAATTTTAATTTTTTTTATACTTTTCGACTTCAAATATTTTTTTTACAAAATCAAAAAGATTTCAAATCCTAAACACCGCCTTCTCTGTGGATTCGACCCGACTCCTCTTGCTACGCATTTTTTTAATATTTTAAGAAGTCGGATTTTAAACTGATAGCCACGGTGTTTTAACGACAACCCCGCGGTCCTACCAGCCACCCCCATAGTTCTCTCTAAGAATTTGTAGATCCCTATCTAGCTCAACTCAGGATGGATAATTTTAATGTAGACGGGTATACCTTACAAGTAAATTACTCAATACAAATAGCTCACTTTGAAACCATCCTATTTTTTATTGATGAACAATAAGAGCCATCACCTAGCCCATTAATAGTCTCTTTATTAGAATCACCACCTCATTTAGAACTAAAAACACTTCCTGATACACCCATTGAAACTTTTCCAATGAACCTTATCCAGGAAGCCCAATTCAGTGGTATTCTAAAAGTACATAAAAATGCTACCAGGTGAGATGTTACTAAAATGAGAGATCATGATCTTAAAAATTTTATAATTGATTTTTCTATATTCGGCACCAATTTTGAGAACTGCCCTCAAAATCTTTCCATAGTATTAAAGCGATGTATGGAGACATGTTTAGTATTAATCTAGAAAAGGTCCCTAACTCAGAGATGGAAAGATATATTGACTCAATACATCATACCCGAGAAAGGGAGTAGGGTAGATCAACCTATAATTGAAGAAATTTCTAAGCTACCACATCCAATCTTGATCCAACAAGTACAATCCCTTCCTAGGTATTTTATAAACTATAATACTATTTGTTGACTCCTGTCTTAATTTTAATGAATAACAAAATACTTAAGTATATTTGAGTACTAACTGTATGTTAAAAGTATGTTTATCAGAACAGGGTACTCACTTGTTGAAAGTTTAAATTGCTTATTTTCTTGATCGAAGAAGTCTATTTTGTGGTTGAAATTTTAAGTTAAATGAACTTAAGTATATAAAAGTGACTTGGAATGATTCAAGTTTAAAGTTTGAATAAGTTTTAGCAGTGTTTCAGAAGTGTTTTAGAAAAGTTTCAGCTAAGTATCGACTCATAGTGTCAACTCACAGAGGCTTGAGCTGATACGCAGAAGAAGTTTCAGATGGCATGCTTGAAGTATCGACTCGTGGAGCTCAAGTATCGACTCAAGGCCTAAGACAAAAATGATACAGAACATGCCGAATTTCAAGATTTTTTTCAAGGATTGACTCATAGAAGCAAGTGTCGACTCACCAGAAAAAGTGTCAACTCACTTGAGACTTCGAGAGAGCTTTAGAAGATTTTTGTTGAACTAGTATTGACTCATAAAGATGAAGTATCAACTCAAAGTATCGACTCATGACCTGAAGTGTCGATACTTGAAGTTCTGATGAACAGTAATGGCTAGTTTTTTGAAGCATAGAATTGGTTCTTTTTGCCCCCAACAGCTATTTTCTCCTCTCCAATGGTCAAAAATAGCCATTTAAAGTTTGGAAGGGTATTTAAAGTGGACCAAACTCAAGAGAAAAATAACTAATGAGATTTTATTGATTATCCATTAAGAGTTCATTACTTTTGAGGAAAGTTGAGCCTTCAAGCATTCAAAGCATTCAAGAGCATTCAAGTCCAACTATTCAAGCATTAATTAAGACTTCAATAACTTGAAGACAAGCATCTTCAATTATAATCAAAGAACTTCAAAAAGATATTTATTTTTAGTTGAAAGCTTTTTGTATTTTATACATTATACTTGAATCTTGTTATTATTTCTAGTTTCAAGGGAATTGAAACTAGAGTTGAGATTTATTGGTGAGCCTTTGTGTTAAAACCAATGAAGGTTTTTGGTTAGCTTAAGTGACAAAACCAAGGAGGTTGTTGGTGAGCCTAAGTTACAAAACTAACTAGATTTTTGGTTATCTCATAAAATCAAAGAGATTTTGACTTGTATTCTCGATGAAAATAAGTTGGTTTTGATTAGTGAGCTTGAAAAACTAATTGACTGTAATCAAGGAAGATTATAGTAGAATTTTCAAGTGGATCTTGGAGAGTGGATGTAGGTGCTTTGGTATGCACCGAACTACTATATATCTTGGTATTTGTGATTGCTTGCCTTCTCATTATTTGCTCTTATTTACTTTGCTTTACTTATTTATTTTCACTGCATACTCTTAAATAGCATACAAACACTTGTAATTCACTAGCACCTAAATTATTTTTGAATTGGCACATACTTACAAAAGTTTTTAAAACCCAATTCACCCCCCTCTTGGGTTGTTTGCTGGGCAACAATATTTTTAAATCCTGGAATAACATGCTTGCCTACTGTATTTTATTGATTTAGGTTAATCATTATAGAGTACTCTATGAATAATTTTCTACCATGATGACAAGGCCTCCTGATTAGCCCTGTTCTTTTGATGTTATGAGGGATACACTAAAGTTAACTATATATTGGACTCTCTCATAATGTCTAGCTGAAGATGTTAATCTTAGTGCTGGTTGGGAGGCAACCCAATAATCTTATTTTTTCTTTAGTATAATTATAGAAACTTGGAAGTATAATAGCCCACTACTTCACGAAGCCTTTTCAACTTCCAAAGCACATCCACTCCAAGTATATTCTTTCCTATTCCTTTTTACATATTGTACCATTTATTTTTCTTCTCCATTGAGGGCAATGTCAATTAAGTTGGGAAAAGAATAACTAATCTAATTAAATTCTCAAGTATGACTAGAAGTAATTAATTTTATACCCAGATTTTATCTCGATTTGAAGTTAATTAGGCACCCTAATCAATGATTGATTAACGACTTAGATAGTTTTAGAGATACTAAGGGGCAAATCACTAAGAAAACTCGACAAATGGTATAGTGTTGACCAAATTAAATTTTGGGAGTGATTCCAAAACTCTCTCCCTTCTTATCTTAATAAAAAATTTGCTTATTGAGAGTTAGGGTGGAAATGTTGAAAAGCCCTAAAAAAAGTATTGAGAGTTAGGGTAGAAATGTTAAAAAGTCCTTAAAAAAGAAAGAGAGTCAATCTAATCTCATAGCACTTCTTGAACTCTTATTGAGTAACTGGACCCTTCGCCTAAGTAAGCGTTGTGTTCATGTCAAAAGGTGAGAATGTTAAGAGATATGTTAAGCAATGGCATCCTACTGAGTAATCAGGCCCCTTCGTTCTAAGTAAGCATTATGGTTCGCATCAAAAGATGAGGATGCTAATACTTAAGAGGTCAATACATTACATTAGACTCCTCAAAAAAAAAAAAAAAAAAAGAGAAAAAAAGAGAAGGAACAAAAGGACCCGACTCAAATTAAGTTAGAGGATTTAAAGGATAACTTAGGAAGATAGTAAGGAAGATCTCTAAAGATTTCTATGATCAACACCCAAACCACTAATTGGGTTGACTCGATGATCCAATGAAATACCTCTTTAATAGTCTGGCCAGGTATCAACTACCTTTAGGACTTTCTAAGTCAAATTTCAATTCAAGGATGAGTTTGTAATTTACTTTACTTGAGGATGAGCAAAGTTTAAGTTGGGGTATGATAATCATATTATGTACACATATAAAATATTAATTTAATAATTAAATTATATTTATTTATATTAAATTAATATTTTTATATATTATTTATAGAAAATAGGATTATCATTATAAAGAGCTCGATTTTTAAAGTCCAACGGTGCAAACGACTCTCAAATCGGAGTTCGGATAGGCCCCGAATTGAATTTTAAAGATCTTATAAGAATTGCATGTTTTTTGGAGTTCGGACAGGCCCATAATGGATCGGCTGCTCAGTCTACTAAATGCGAATGGGTCCACAGCTGCCATGACCACCGATCCACGAACCTGTTCTGTGGACCACCAACTTTCTCAAGCCTTTTCTTCATTGAAAAAGTCATCGAAGGCCCTTCCCTCACCGTCGGGAGCTTCCCCTCATCGTCGAGAGCCTTCCCTCACCGAAAAAACTATGGGAAAAGCCGTCAGCCATCATTTCTTTTCTTCTTCTCTCTGTCACCACCAGCCATCACTGTCTCCATGCTACCGTCGACCATCCCAAGCCACTGGACATGCCATCGCCATCCTCCTCTTCTTCCATCATCATTGTTCCTCCCATCATCCTGGCACCATCGATCACTGGCTGAGCCTCTACCCATGCCCAATCTGCCATGGTCACCGGTCATCTTGCTATTCATCTCCACCATCTTCAGTCACCACCCTTTTGCTCAACTTCTCCATCCCGAGATCTAGCCATTCCCATGCCATGATCTGCTTCACCAGCCACTGGCCACCCAACACCAGCACTCCTTGTTGATTAATCTCCCTACCACCACCGTAGCCACTACCATCCACCCATGAACCGCCGCTTGCCACCACCCATCACCGCCCATGGGAGAGACTCATAGTAGAGTTCTAGTTCAAGTGGGAGACCTAGCGATTCAGGGATTTAGAGATCCAATAGTCCGAATCGGACTCTACTGCTAGAGAAGGAAGGAGTGCTGTCATCAATCCATCATGCAGTATATCAACAGCCCAGACTTCTCCCTATGATATTCAACCAATCTGGAGCCCGATTGAGTCCAAATTTGATCGAGAGGATGTCTTAGACGAGCTCTATTTAAAGGATCCCTAGGTTATAGAAGAGAGTATTGTTGCCTAGGTGGCTTTCACAAGAGGGGGGTGAATTGGAAATTTATAAAATTAATCATATATGTGCTCTTTTACATCTACTTTAGTGGTAGGTGCTGTGTTTCAAATAATTAAGAGTGGAAGCAAATGCAAACAGAAAAAGCACAATGCAAACACAGCAAATTATAGTGGTTCGAAGCACCCTCGCTCCTACGTCCACTATCCAAGATACCACTTGGGATTTTCACTATATTCACTACCGAAATATAGTCAGATTATTTTACTAGGCTCATAATCCAAACCCAACTTGGTTTTTCAACCAGGCTCACCAAAAATCCAACACTTGGTTTTGAGTAGGATCACTAAGAACCTAACCTTGGTTTTGACTGGGCTCACCAAAAATCCTTACACTGTTAGTTTTAAAATGGGATCACTAACAACCCATAATTGGTTTTTAAACTGGGCTCACCAATAACCTAAAACTCAAAAAGAGTTAAAAGAAAGAAAGCAACTATTGACAAACTGAAGTTGTCTGATGGTTGCAGTTGTAGCTCAAGAGAAGCCTTCTTAAATGGGCTTTAATGCACTTCAATGGCTTCCTCTTTCATCAATAAGTGCTTCAAGCTTCTGGTAGGAGTTGGTGAAGACTTGAAGGCTGACTTGAATGTTCTTTTAGTGCTCTCTTACTCACAAGCTCTTTTAATGTTCAATTAAGCATTAGCTTCTTCAAAGGTTATCCAAATCCCTCATTTATAGAGTTTTTACTCTTCTTGGGTGGATATAGTTATTGTAGACTATTGGAATTTGATATTTGATCATTGGAGCACTTTTTTAATTCAAAAATGAAGTTCTGGAACTAGGCGTTACTTGCCTGGAATCGACGTTCGAGTCAGCTCAGATACCTTGAGTCAGCTCGAATTCTTAGAGAGTTGATTATTCACTCTGGTCGAGTCGGCTCGCCACAATTAAGTCAGCTCGGATCCTCAGTGTCAATAATTCCTTACTCTGGTTGAGTTGCCTCGCCTCAGTCAAGTTGGCTCAGATTCTCAGGTCTTCAAAACTGTACTTTGGAGGAGTCAGCTCGGGTTCCTTCGAGTTGGCTCTCCTAGCTGTTCTCTCAGAACTGATTTTTCTGGACTCTAGAGGAGTCGGCTTGAACTTCTGAAGGGTTGACTCGGATGCCTGACTAAATGGATGAGTCAGCTTGGACTTTCTTCGGGTCGGCTCGCTTGTCTGATTCAAGAAATGATGCATTGGATGAGTCAGCTCGGGTTCTTTCGAGTCGGCTCAGATCTCTGTGTGCCAGAATCCTTCAACCATGCCAAGTATTAGAGTCGGCTCTCTTCATGCAAGTCGGCTTGAGTGAATCTTCAATAAACACTTTAACTTTTCTCCAAAATTCTTCCAGCAACTCTTCAACACTTAAAATACTTTCCAACTCAACTAATGATAAATTCTAATGAAATTAAGCTTGAAAACACATAGAAGTAACCCTTTTTCAAGAATATTACATCAATTTTTCTTTGGATTCTTCTTTACATGAAACATTTACAACACAACACATAACAAAAAATAAGGATGTAGGAGTTGCAATTGGGTATTAAGATCATCCTACAAAGACTTGTAATTCACTTGAAGAGTTGTTAGTGAGATAAATACATGCTCCAATATTTTGTTATCAAAATCACTCAAGGGGTCAACAAGCATCTTGGGGAGAGGAGTACGGTACAGGGTAGGAGGTCTAACTTTGGGTTACAGGTTGGCCTCTAAGAGTGAGGTTTCTTAAAGAAGAAGCTATCTTCTATGCCATCTTTTCATCTACACTGATCTCCAGATCAAGATCTAAGGAGGAAGAAGCAGAGAAAGCCAGTTCACTTCAAGGAGTACGAAGGAAGAAGAGAGTTCGTCGACCATCTTCCTGACGAGGCTATGCTAATCTACTTCCAGTCTCTGTTACTATTTTTTTTAGTTTATATAGTTGTTATTTTCAATTCCTTGTAATCAGATTTTTTTTGTGCAATTTAAATTTCTATTGTTTATTCTTCTTACAAGTAGATGTTAAGATCCGACTAGCGGATCGAACGTATTGAGTTTTATTTCTTTGTTGCACTTTAAACATCTTTTTTTGACTTCAAATCATTATTTCATTTTCCCAATAAAATCAAAGATTTCTTTTACGTACTACTTTCTTCATGGATTCGACCCGACTCATCTTTTTTATGAATTTTTTTTTTTAAAAAAAGTTGGTTAATTAAAGTATAATAGTCCCAAAAACTTGATAAGCCCACGATGTTGTCGTTAAGACACCACGGCTATCAATTTAATTAACCGACTTTTTAAGAAAATTAAATATTCATAAAAATGATGAGTCAGATTGAATCCATGGGGAAGGTAGTGCAAAAAGATTCAAATCTTTGATTTTAATAGGAAAAGAAAAGAATGATTTGAAGTTGAGAAAAAGAGATGTTCAAAGTGCAACAAAGAATTGAAAGTCAATACGATCGATTTGCTAGTCAGATCTTAGTATCTAGTTGCAAGAAAAGTAAAAGAAAATTTAAGTTACAAGAAAATAAACTTAATATTAATTAGACAAAGATCCTATTATAGGGAATTAAAAGGTATGCTTGAATGAAATTAAATGCAACTAAACATAAGGCAGTAACAAAGATTGGAAGAAGGTCGGTGTAGCTTCGTCAGGAAGATAGTCGATGAACTCCCCTCTTCTTTCGTACTCCTCGAAGCAAACTGGGGCTTGCTACTTCTTCTCTAGTTCTTGATCTTGAAGATGATGTTGGCTTGAAAATGGTATACGGACAGAACTCCTCTCCAAGATACCCCACTCTCAGAGATCATACAATCTAAGTAGTGCCCTCTATCTTATACTGTTCTCTCTCCAGGATGCTCTCTTATGTAACCCAGGGGTCCTTTAAATAGAGCTCATCTAGGAGTTCCTCCCAGTCAAATTTGGACACAATTAGGCTTTAGATTGGTTGAATATCATAGGGAGAAGTCTGGGCCATCGATCTACTACGTGATGGATCGATGACAGCACTCCTTTCTCTAGCAGTGGAGTCCGATCTGGACACTCGAATCTTCGAATCCCTGAATCCCTAGGTTTCCCACTTGGACTGGAACTCTACTGCAAGCGTCTCCCATGGGTGATGATGGGCGGCATCGAGCGACAGTGCATGGGCGGACGGTAGTGGCTACGGTGGTGGCAGGGAGTGCTGGTGTTGGGTGGCCGGTGGCTAGTGAAGCAGATCATGGCATGGGAATGGCTAGATCTCAGGACAGAGAAGTTGAGCAAAAGGGTGGTGACCGAAGATGGTGGAGATGAATAGCAAGATGGTCAGTGACCATGGCGGATTGGGCATGGGCAGAGGCTCAACTAGTGATCGGTGGTGCCAGGATGATGGGAGGAACATTGATTACGAAAGAAGAGGAGGACGGTGATGGCATGTCTGGTGGCTTGGAATTGGCCAATGGTAGCATGAAGGATGGCAATGGCTGGTGGTGACAGAGCAAAGAAGAGAAGAAATGATGGCCGATGGCTTTTCCCACAATTTTTTTAGTGAGGGAAGGCTCCCAGTGATGCGGGGAAGCTCTCGATGGTGAGGGAAGAGCCTCCGATGACTTTTCTACTGAAGAAAAGGCCTGGGGAAGTTAGTGGTCCATGGAACAGGTTCATGGACCAGTGGTCATGGCAGCCGTGGACCCATTCACATTCTATAGACCGAGCAGCCAACTTGGGAAAGGACTTCCTTGTTGGGCTGGGAAGGAATATTCCTTTCTTTGACTCGGTCTTCCTCTTGGTCACCTGGGCTTGTCATGAATGGGCCAAGGGCACCAACTGCTTATGGGCTTCTGGGCTGGGGTGCCTGGAGGGCAGTATATTCCCTAGGGATCTTAGTGGCACCATGGGCTTGGAAGGAAGTATATTCCCTGGGTATCTTGGTGGCATCTTGGGCTTGGGAGGCATGCAAAGGCCAAGGTGGCTTGTGTAGTGTGGTCTCTAGCTCCTGGGTGAGGCCTGATAAACTCTTGAACTGGGTATCCTCCTCTCTTGTACAAAATTTGACAAGAAACACACTTACAATGACTTGTAACATACTTACAAGACTCAAACACTCATACAGGACTCAAGAGGTTGAGACAAGGGACTTACTGGACTCAATCGGACTTCTTGCCTCAACTTATTACAGGACTTAATATAATACTTATTAGTATTACAAAACTTGGCTCACTTTGATATAAGTGACACAGTATTGATGAACTACAGGACTCAGAATTCTATTACAGGACTTAACTCAACTTAACTGGACTAACTTAATTACAAAACTTGACACATTATTAAGGATTCAAAAAATCCTAATCAGTGAACCAGATAGGACCCAGTAATCTATGTAGATCCTAGTGCCCCCACCAGTTGGACTCCAAAAATTGAGCTCTTTACAATAACTATTTTATTTTCTATAAATAATGTATAAAAGTATCAATTTAATAAAATAAATATAATTTAATTATTAAATTAATACTTTTATGAGTGTACATAATATGCATATCAATAGTAGCTTGACCGACCAACCACTCAATGATATCTTGCAATAGCCAGATATCTCTAGAAGAATGGTTAAATAAAAAATTAAGCACAATGAGTTTGACATCTTCTACCTTCTAAGATCATCTATGAAAGTCCAAATCCTCACTAACTTCTTCATTGAGTGCACATGGTTAGACGATAAGCTTAAAAAAGTACCTGCCAAGCAACTTGCTGAGCAATCTGACCCAGGGATGACCTAGATTCTCCATGTAGATGGAGCTTCTAATCTCCAAGGGAGCGGAGTATTCTCATAAATTTGGATAGAGTGATTGCTGAGTATTCACTTTGCTTTCATTCAAGGCAACTAACAACTAGGCTGAGTATAAAACCCTGCTAGCTGGACTAAGGCTTGCCAAGGAGCTTGAGGTGAAAAGCCTTCAAGTTTTCATAGACTCCCATCTCATAGCTGGCCAAGTTACTAACGAATATGAGGCTGGGGACCTAACAATGGCTAGGTATCTTGATAAATTTTGAAACTTTATGTCAACCCTCAAGTATTTCGGCATTTTCTTCATTCCAAGGTAGGAGAATGCTTAAGCTAACAAACTTTCTTGACTAGGAACTTTGACCAACAACTCTCTCGATTGAACTTACATTGAATATTCAAAAGCACCTAACATCAATTAAATCGAGGAAATCCAACAAGTCAACTACAAGCCTAATTGGATTGACCCATTGGTCAAGTTCCTGATAGAAGGAATCCTATCGACAACCCCTCGAAAGCAAAGAATTTGAAATGGAAAGATTCTCATTACGTGCTGTTGGATGGACAACTTTATAAGAGGTCCTTCTCTCTCCCCTTGCTCAAGTGCTTGCAGCCCACTGAAGCCGACTACATACTTTGGGGATCCATAAAGGAATCTATGGAAATTACTTAGAGGGTAGATCTTTATGCTATAAAACTTTAAGGCAGGGATATTATTATCCCACCATGCAGGAAGATGTGACAATATTGTTCGAAGATTTTACCAGTGCCAACGGTATGCCAGCATCCAGCAGCAACTGACAAGTCAGCTAGCCCAACTATCATGTCCATGGCCGTTCGTTTAGTGGGGAACGAATCTACTTGGCCCATTTTTTTCAGCAATTGGTTAGCAAAAATTTCTCATCGCCGCCATTGACTACTTCACTAAATAGATAGAAGCAAAATCTTTGGCACTAAAAGTCAAAGACTTTTTTCTGGAAGTCTATCATATACCCATTTGGACTCTCCCATATCATCATTATCGATAATGGCCAACCGTTAAATAATCGAGCATTTAAGAAATCCTATACCAAACTTTATATCCAATATCGATTTGCATCTGTCGACCATTCTCAATCAAACAGAAAAGTAGAAGTCATGAATCAAACAATTCTACAAGGGCTCAAGACCAAGGTAGATGAAGCCAAGGATATATGGGCAGAAAAGTTATCCAGAATGCTTTGGGCATACTGAACAACTGCTTGGATACCAACCAATGAGTCCTCGTTCAATTTGGACATCAGTACTGAAGTCAAGATCTCAGTTGAGATTGATCTACGATTATAAGGATTGAGTATTATGATGAATCAAGCAACTCAAGTCACCTAAGGGCCAATCTCGACTTGCTGGAGTAGACTCAAAATCAAGCCCACTTATTGATGGCAATGTACCAATAATGAGTTGCTCAGTACTATAATTCTTAAGTAAGGTAAAAACTACCTAGAAGATCTCATCCTATGGCACACTAATATCTCAAGGCTGACCAAACAAAGAAAGCTATCACCGAATTAGAAAGAACCTTATCGAGTAGCTAAAGCCCATCACTGAGAAGCTTATAAAATTGAAAAACTTAAGAGCACCAATTTCTTAAACTTGGAATGCCAAAAACCCTTGATTATATTACTAATGATGTATCAATACTTACTCAACAATACAATCAAAGATTTTCTTTAGCATTGTTCCTTGAGTTCTCATCTTGCTGTTTAACTCAGCTATCTAGCTATCTAGCACCAAGTTTGACAAAGTGTACCGAGCCCTCTTTCAAGGTTTCTACATTCCTTGACTTCTTAACAATTGATTGATCGATGATCCATCATCCCTACTAGGATTTCTATATCCCTCGATCACTTAACAACTGGTCAATAGATGATTCATCATTTTCTTCAGGGTTTCTACACCCCTTGGTCACTTAAGAATTGGCCAATAGATAATTTATCATCTTCTTCAAGGTTTCTATGGTGCTCGGTCACTTAACAATTGGCTAATAAATGATCCATCATCTTCTTTAAGAGTTTTACACCCCTCGATCAATTAACAACTGGCCAATAGATGAACCATCATCTTCTTTAGGATTCTACATCCTCTAACCACTTGACACTTAGCTGACAAAAAAATTAATTACCAACTTAGTTGATCTACATCGATTAAGTAACAGTAACAACCAATTGATACTTAGATGCAAGATTTTAGGTTGTTGACTCATTCTCTGTGATTAGAACAAGGATTACACTAAAGCTAGTCAGACCAAGGTGACCCTTACCAATTAAACACTACCTACCAGCAACCATCCAACTATGCATAGTTGGGAATGTATAAGTCCTAAAATGGGGAGCTTTACAACTACGAGTGGAAGCTAGCATCCAAGCAACATCAACATAGTTTTCCTAACTAAGGGATTATGCAAATTTTGTTGGCAATTCGTTGTCAGACATCCAAGGTTTTATGGTCGGGAGCTTCGTTCTTGTATCAAAAGTTACCTATCTGACTTGTGGATCATCAACCTAACTAAGTGACTAGGTGTTACTTCCTCAGGTCTACCCTACTCTTCCAACCATGTTACTTAGAATGTTTAGGCATTCTTCATAAATAGTCATTCAACACAGACAAAATGAAAGAAATTTCATTTCATTAATACTAAAAAGTCAATACATGAAGGGTCAATCCCAAAGAAAGCCAAAATACAACCAAAAAGGGAGAAACAGAAAAATCCCTAAGTCTACCCCTTGAGATCTACCATGAATTCTATGGGGATTGAGGTCAGGTCCATCTTAGAAGTCCCAATGACCTCTTTAGTGACAACTTCTTCAATCTTGATCCTAGCCTCCACATCAGCTTCCTTTCCCTTTTCCTCCTCTCCCTTAGCCTCTTCTTTGGGTTCCAGGTCAGGGATCCCACTCAAGTCAAGGTTTGGAAATGCCTCGATAACTTTCTTCTTGCATTCAGTGAAACTAAATTTGAAGGTGTCCAAGGAGCTCTCCGCCACCTCATCTTCAAGGCTTTGGACCCTCTAAACTCCTCGACCGCTCGGGCCCTCGCAGACTCTACCTGCTTCTCGGTGACCCAAATCTTGGCCTTAATGGCCTTGACTTTGGATTCAGTGGCCTAAAGTTTTGCTTCGATAACCAACCCCCTTGATTCAGAGTCGGCCAACTTTGCCTATAGCTTAGTCACTCGAGCTCTTTCCTTGGTGATTTATTGGGTATCTCCTGTTACTCGGGCTTTTAGATCCTGAGTAACTCTTCTAGAGGCTTGTAGCTCCTCCTTGAGCTTGGCCTCTTGGGCCTTGCTCTCTTTCTTCAGCTCCTTGGAGACCTGGCTTCAATCGTGGTAGTCTCTGCTTAGTCCCTCAGCATTTAGCTTAGGTTGGCAAAGCTCTCAAACCCTTCCTGGATGATGGAGATGTCTTGGGCAAACTACAAAAAAAAAGATTTCAAGTAAGTTGCTTAGAATTCAAGTAGTCAAAAAAAATTATAAAGAATACTTACCCCCACTAGAGCCAGAAAGGACCTCATGGTCTCCTCCAGAAGGTAGGTCTTTTGTCCTGAGGGAGGAGAATCATCTTGACTAGCTTCTCAGCTAGTCCCTTGCTTTGGAACACAAAGGCGGTCTTCCTTACCTACGCCTCCATCAATATATAGTCATTGTTCTGCGGAGCCCCTTTGGGCTTTAAGGAGGTCATCAGAACCTTCCCTCTTGCTTCGGTCTCTGCCTGAGCTGAAGAGATCGATTGTCGATGATGGAGCTGTTCTAGTGTTGCTGATGTTGCTACTATTAGTGGTACTAGCACCAGAGACGAGGCTGGCATGACAAGAGTCAACACTAGGATGACCACCATATCATCATTATCTATGGTAGTGGAAGCCTCTCTTGGTTTTGGCACTAACACCCTAACTGAAGCCAATGGAACCCCAAGAGAAAGGCCCACTCAGGGCTTCTTAACCATAACTCTTTTCGGCTTCAAAGCCCTCCCTCAACTATGGCCCTCTTCCAATTGGCATTTTTCAGCGCCTCTAGTGAAACCTTCATATCTATAAAAAATCGAGTAGAAGACTTAGCAAAATCAAAGACAAAGAAAAGAGAAGCTTTAGTGGACTTAGAGAGTTGACTGGACTAAGTTCGGTATCAAACAATACTCTAACAACAAATCTAGCTATCGAGGGATCTCCATGTTCAGTAGTCAATTGAAGTCCTCTTCATTGGCAGCGAGGATCTCATCATTCTCATTTGGTGATCTATTGGGCTCGTCCCAAACCCAACTAATCTCCTAGGGAATATCAGAAGGAATAAAGAAACATCTACTCTTCTAGTTATGAATGGAAGAGGGAAGACAAGAAAGGAAAGTATAATCCCGGTGAGAGCCAATGAATCACCAGCCCTTTGCTATCGGATGTCTCTTCAAGAAGAAAAATGATCAAAACAAAGAAATCCTAGGTCAGGTTCCGAGCATGTTGCACAAAATAACCAAAAATACAATAATACAGAAAGAGTTAGAAGCCAACTGAGCAGAAACAACTCAATAAAAATTAAGGACATTTCTGATGAAAGGATGAAAGGTAGTCAAAGGCCCACATGGAGGAATTCCTCGTACAAAGCAATTTTGTCTGAGCCAAAAAAAAAGATTTTTTTTGTTTGAAAAGAGAGAAACTAATTAAAAAGAAGAAGCCAAATTTTTTGTGTTAATTTGAAAAAGAGGATAGCAGTAAAAAAAGAAACAAATCTAAAAAAACTAGATAGGTTTTTTTAAAAAAAATGACTAACAAAAGGAAACAAAAAAAGAAAATATTTTTTAGTTAATATCAAAAGATAGAAATTAATTAGAAGCAACTAAAAAAAGAAAATTAATCCAGGATTAGGATAGATCTCACCAAAATCATAAAAATTTCCTTCTCCTCTCTTTTTTTTTTCTTTTTTTGATCTGTAAAAAAGAATAAGAAAAATTAGTAAACTAAATATACAGAAAAAAATCAAAGAAATCAAAAATATTAGCATTTATGCCTTCCCCAACAACAGTGCCAAAAATTTGATAGGTGACAATGTTGTCACTAAGACACCATGGCTATCAATTTAATTAATTGACTTCTAATAAATGAAAAATAAGTAGATAGCAGCAAGTTAGGTCAAATCCATAGAGAAGACAGTGCTTAGGATGGTTTGAAATCTTTGATTTTTATAAAATAAAAAAAAATGATTTGAAGTGGAAAGATGGAAATTAAAAAAATAAAAACTTAGTACATTCAATCTGCTAATCATATCTTAGCATCTACTTGCAATAAAAATAAATAACAAAAATTTAAAGTATATAAAAATAAATATTACATTACTTTAAAAAATCTAATTATAAAAAATTAAAAATAATAATTAAATAAACTACTAAAAATGATTACAAAGTACTTAAAATCGATTGGCTCAGTCTCGTCAAGAAGTTGGTTGATGTCACTTCGCCTTCTTTCATCGTACTTCATGAAGCGAACTAGGCTTTTTCTTCTTCTTCCTCTTTGGGTCTTGATCTCGAAGATGGAATAGGCTTGAAGATGGTGTAGGGGCAGAGCTTTCCTCTAAGAAACCTCACTCTCAGAGGTCAACTCGTAACCCAAAGCTATACCCTCTATCCTATATCGTACCTTCTTTCCAGGTGTCTTTCTTTTATAACATAGGATTTTTTAAATAGAGCTCATCTAGGACTTCCTCCCGGTCAAATTTGGACTCAATCAGGCTTTAAATCGATTAAATATCATACAGAGAGATCTGAGTCATCCAGTGTATTATGTGATAGATGGATCATAGCCTCCTTCCTTCTTGGCTATGTAGAGTCCCAACCTGGACTCTCAGAATTGCAATTCCTTCTCCCAATTGGACTCTTCCTCTCCCAATCTTGGCACTACGGGCAGATGGTGGTGGACGATGGTAAGAGGTGGCAGCCGACGGTGGAGGAAATGGATAGCTAGTGGTGGATGGTGGAGAGAGGGTGGCTCGGTGGTGGCACGGAGGAAGAGGGGAAAGATGGTGGTGGGAGACAAGCGACAGGCAAAAGATATGGGGAAATGATGGATTAGGATAGTGAGACAGGGAAGAGGGTGGCCGGCTACAATGGAATAAAAATGGGATGGACACCGATGGTGGTTGATCAGACTGAGAGAGGGCCGAGATGGGGTGGTGGCTTTGTGGTGAGCTTCTCCGGCAAGCAGAGTAGCAATGGTGAGCGGTGATGGACAAAGGAGGGAGAGGAATCAATGAACAATAATGGCCAGTCCAAAAATGGGTCTCCCGGCATCATTGGTGGCGACAAGAGGGCCTCTCAGCATCTCCTTCGATGACAGGTGGCAACAGGCGGTGACTGGTGATGGAAAACATGGCTCGAGAAGGAGTTGGTCCACATAAAGGGTCCATGGACTGGCAGCCATGGCTACCCGTGGACCAAGTAAGCTCCCTTAGACCAAGTGACTGGTCCATGGTAGACCGTTTACTTTAAAATGCATGCTCTTTCTTCATTAACTTTCAAATTTTGATTCTAGACCTATTTGAACATCGATTTGACTGTCGTCTATGCCTTTGAACTTCAAAAATTGAGCTCTTTTTGTTCATGGACTCTTTTTCTACAAAACATTCATAAAAAATATTAATTCTTTCTAAATACTAATTAATTAATACTTATTTTAATAGTTAAATTAGAATAATTGATAGACTTATCACATCCCCTAACTTAGTCATTGCTAGTCCCTTAGCAATGCAATTAAGATATAAGTATTAATTTTATAACCATGTGTTATTAAGTTTATCCTTTGGATCTAGGTTTAAAGTCAAAAGAAATTAGCTAGCATCACTAACTAGGTATTGAGTTTCCAAAGTGAATTTTGCAGTTAGAACTATTAAAAACTTTCTTAAAATTTATCCAAAGGTCTACAACACTTGTGTTTATGATGGTTGACTTAGTATTTCAGTGCTAGATTATAAAAGACAATTATATCTTTGCTTATCACCTACTTTTGTCAATTTTCTATACACCCCCTAATTTAAGCACATGACTGAGGTAGCTTTCACACCACCTGAATTTTTTCTCTTCTTTTTTTTTGTTGGCAATGTCTTCATACTATCCACTTTTTGCTATAAACAACAATATTTACTTAGGTAAAGGTACCCGGTTACTCGGTGGGAAACCAATATTTAAAACTTGCTTCTTTTTTCTTTTTTTTATTTCTTTCTTTTTAGGTAGGTAGCTCTTTTTTTAAATTTGAGTTAAATGGGGGGTGTATATCAATTATCAATTTTTCAATAATAATTGAATCTTTAATTGACCTTACAACTAATACCTACTACCTACTTTACCTCGTCAGCGTACATATGCGATGAAAGTGCTAATAGCCTTTAGATGACCTAAGTAGACCGCTAAAAATCTAACAAGCTAGTCTAATTCTTGACTCTCTATAGTCATTAGTGAAGGCTTTCTAACTTTATTATCCTCTTCCTTGTCTATTTAGCTTAAGAATTTCTTTCATGGCATATGATTTATAAAAGATAAGATTTTTTTATCTTCAAGATTTTTAAAAGATTTTTTAAAGATTCTTAACAATTTTTAAAAAATTTTCAAAAATTTAAAGTTCCCTACCCCCAACTTAAATATCATTGTCCCTAATAGTATAAACAAGTTCAAGAAATAAATTTAAACCATAAGGATGATAGAGGTTACCTGAAAAGAGAAATTTATCAATAGGATAAAGGTTGTAATAATCAACTTGGATTAAAATTTTTTTATTATTATTATTATTTTATTTGTAATGGTATAAAAAATAAATATTGGATTGCCTCTCAATAAGCACTAAGTTTAACGTCTTCAGTCTAACATTATGAGGGAATCCAGTAGATAATTAACTTTAATGTATCCCTCATAACATCAAAAAGATAAGACCAATTAGGAGGCCTTGTCATCATGATAGAAAATTATTCGTAGAGTACTCTATGATGATTAGCTCGACTCAACAAAGTACATTGGGCAAGCATGTTATCCTAGGATTTAAAATGATTATTATAGTTTATATGATACTTTGGAAGGGATTGTGCTTGTTGGGCCAAGATTGAAGGTAGTAGTTTAAAAATTTCTTCAATAATGGGCTGGTCTACCCTACTCTCCTTCTTGGGAATAATATATTTGGTCAATATCCCTTTCCATTTTAAATTTAGGCATCTTTTCTAGATTAATATTAGACCTATCTCCAAACATTGTTTTAATATCATGAAAAGATTTTAGAGGCAGTCCTCAAGATTAGTGTCGAATATGGAGAAATCTATTATAAAGTTTTTAAGATCTTGATCCTTCATTTTAGTAATATCCCACCCAATAGCTTCTTTATGTACTTTTAGTATACCACTAAGTTGGGCTTCTTGGATAAGATTCACTGGAAGAGTTTCAATAGGTGCATCAAGAAGTGATTCTAGTTCTAGATCAGGTGGTGGTTCTAATAGGGGAGCTATTGGTGGGCTAGGTGATGGCTCTTATTGTTCATTAATCAAAAGTAGGGTGGTTTTACTTGTGAGGTATACCCTTAAATATTAAAATCATCAACCCTGAGCTGAGTTAGATAGGGATCTAACAAATCCTGGGGAAGAACTGTGGGGGTGACCTCCTCTATTAAGTTATATATTTGTGGTTCTTGGGAGATCTCTACTAATTCCATCATTGCATCTATTTATTCTCCTATCCCATTAAGAGGCATGGACAATTCTACGGCATTAGAAAATGGGGCCATATGTGAGTAGGGTGATGATGGAATGGTTCATCCCACAAGTTTAATTTCTCCATATATTTTTCTGCCTTAGCCAAATTGTCTATATTGGTCTTTATGGTTGTGCAAAGTTATTCTAAGACCAGTTCATTCTCGAGAGTCAAAGTTGATTATTCAGGAAAAGATAGAGGGTTATTAAAATCTTGAGCAAGGTATGGTCCCTTTATGTTACTCTCGGGTTGACTAGGCAGTTCACCTCCCTCCTCTCTATTAAGTTCAATTAATCGTTGGTCAGTTTGATCCATTAGCTTATCGATAGATTACTATTGGGCTATAATTATTTGTTAAAATTGAGTAAACCTATCAACATCTAGGTTGGAATGTAGGGAAGGTGGGTATGATGCTCGCTGAACCTTCTCTTCAAATAATGGGCTATAATTAATTGGAGAAGGTTGATAATGGGGATAGGGCTGATCATAATAGGGTGTATCTATGAACAGAGATCCTTGGATTGCTAGGATAACCACTGGGTATGGTTATCATGAAAAATCTGCTTGAGCCCCCCAACCTGAATTACATGCATTAAGATATAGGTTACCTCCTGAGTTGTATGCCATTTGGATTTGATCTTGATAAACTTGGTCATACATAGACTCTAGAGGTGGTACATGGTTGGAAACTCACTCTTAATGTAAGTGGGACTCGAATAAACTTGGTGTGCCGGGAGAAAGGGTATTCTACTATAAGGATTGATTCTCCTGGCACTGATTCAATCTATCGAATTATTTTAATTATTTGGATAGGCAATCAAAGTTTTAGATCATAGCAATCCTTATTTATTTATGTATTTATTTATTAATTATTATTATTACTATTTCTTTAAGAGGAGTGGTGAGATGAAGAAAGAGAAGAGTTCTAAAGAAGAGGGCCTAACGAGTCCTAGACCTAAGAGAAAGAGAAGAAGAATTAGTTAGGATTTGATATTATTTACAAATAAGTTAGCATACATGGACTCTCTATCCTAGGATTATCCTAAATCTAGATAGCTCCTAACTACCAAGGTAACCTTGAAGCCCTCCAAGGTAGAAACTAACTAATCAACGGCCAAGTAAGGATAAGATCAATGGGGGTCTCCCCGTTGCTTTCCTTAGACACCAATTAGATTAGCCAAGTCAGCCAACAGAACTAATTAAAAATCACCTTTCTTTAGGGCTACATCATGCTTGAACCCCTTTCCTAGACACCAGTTAATCAACCAATCCTGGCTCGGTCCAACTCTTTTAGATGCCTTGTCCTATTGAGCTCAAGTTTCTTAGGGGCTGGCATCTAATTGATTTTAATTAATAGGCTTAGGTCAATGCAAGATGCAAAGTGGTGGTGTGTAGGCCAAGGAAGGGTTATCAACTCCCCACCTTATATTATTTTTAGGTTAATGTCCTCAATAATTTTATGAAAGTATGCAATGCAAAATAGAAAGATGTCCCAAACAAGTAGTAATCTTTTAAGTTTTAATTAGTTATGTTATATTAGTTAAGTATTATATAGTATTTTTATTTTTTTATATTATGTTATTTCAAGCAAGAGAGGTAAAAGGCAACTTTTAATCTTGTTAATTAGGTGTGTGAAAAATAAAACTAAAATTAGGTTGAGCAAATAAAGAAACTACAGATCTTATAATTAAGGCAAGAAATCAAAGTGACAATTAATTAAAAAGTTAAGTAATAATTTTTTTAGATTAATTTTTTTTTAAAGGAAGAAGCTAAAAGAAGATCTTTTTTTCTTTTTAGGTTAGTTTGAAAAGAAAAAGACTAATTAAAAAGAAGAAGTCAAAAAAAGAATTTTTTTTGTTAATTTGAAAAAGAGGATAGTAGTAAAAAAGGAAACAAATCTAAAAAAATAGGTAGTTTTTTTAAAAAGATGGGACTAACAAAAAGGAACAAAAAAGGGAAATTTTCTTTTGTTAATATAAAAAGATAGAAATTAATTAGAAGCAACTAAAAAAAGGAAATTAATTTAGGGTTAGGATTGATCTTACCAAAATCACAAAAATTTCTTTCTCCTCTCTTTTTTTTTTTTTTTTGATCTACAAAAAAAAACAAGAAAAATTAGTAAATTAAATTTATACAAAAAATCAAAGAGATCAAAAATATTAGCATTCATGCCTTTTCCGGCAATGGAGCCAAAAACTTGATAGATCGTAATGTTATCGTTAAGACACCATGGCTATCAGTTTAATTTACTGACTTCTAATAAATAAAAAATAGATAGATAACAGCAAGTCAGGTCAAATCCATGGAGAAAGTAGTGCTTTGGATGGTTTGAAATCTTTGATTTTTATAAAATACAGAAAAATGATTTGAAATCAAGAAGATGGAAATTAAAAGTATAAAAGAAAATGAAAACTTGGTGCATTCGATCTGCTAGTCAAATCTTAGCATTTACTTATAATAAAAATAAATAATAAGAATTTAAAATACATAAAAATAAACATTACATTAATTAAAAGAAGAATTCAATTACAGGAAATTAAAAATAATAATTAAACAAACTATTAAAAGCGATAACAAAGTATCCGAAGTCGATTGGCATAGTCTTGTTAGAAAGTTGGTTGATATCACTTTGCCTTCTTCCATTGTACTCTATGGAGCAAACGGGCTTTCTCTTTTTCTTCCTCTTTGGGTCTTGATCTTGGAGATGGAATAGACTTGAAGATGGTGTAAGGGCAGAACTCTCTTATAAGAAACCTCACTCTTAGAGGTCAACCCGCAGCCCAATGCTATACCCTCTATCCTATACCGTACCCTCTCTCCAGGATGCATTTCTCTTGTAACATAGAGTCCTTTAAATAGAGCTTGTCTAAGGATTCCTCCCGATCAAATTTGGATTCAATTAGGCTCCAGATCAGTTAAATATCATACGGAGAAATCTAAGCCATCCGATGTATTATGTGATAGATGGATCGCAGCCTCTTTCCTTCTTGGCTATGCAAAGTCCTAACCTGGACTCTTGGAATCACGAATCCTTCTCCTAATTGAACTCTACCTCTCCCAATCTTGGCACTGCGGGCAGATGGTGGTGGGCAACTAGTGGCGGGCAGAAGATGTAGGGAAATGATGGATTGGGATAGTGAAACAGGGACGAGGGTGGCTAGCTACAATGGAATAGAAATGGGACGGATGCTGGCAATGGTGGATTAGACTAAGAGAGGGCCGGGATGGGGTGGTGGCCTAGTGGTGAGCTTCTCTAGCAAGCAAGGCAGCGACGGCGAGCAGTGATGGATGAAGGAGGGAAAGGAATCGATGAACAATAATGGCCTGTCCAAAATTGGGTCTCCCGATGGCCATGGTGGGCCTTTCGGCATATCCTCTGGCGACAGGCAATGACGGGCAGTGACGGGTGATAAAAAATATGGCTTAGGAAGGAGTTGGTCCATGAACAGGGTCTGTGGATTGGCAGCCATGTCTACCTATGGACCAAGTGAGCTCCTATAGACCAAGCAACTAGTCCATGGTGGACCGACTGCTTTAAAATGCATACTCTTTCTTCATTAACTTTCAATTTTTGAATTAGAGCTTGTCTGAACTTCGATTTGAGTGCCATCTTCTTCGTTGAACTCCAAAAATCGAGATATTTCCATTCATGGACTCCTTTTCTACAAAACATTCATAAAAGTATCAATTCTTACTAAATACTAATTAATTAATACTTATTTTAATGGTTAAATTAAGATAATTGATATACTTATCAGGGACCATAATTTATACATTGCCTTAATGGTTGAGATTGAAACCTCGATTTGGTTGAAACCTTCAGATCCTAACATGTGGCCTAGTCTTGGCTAACTAACACTACACTACTTTGAAAACACCACCAGTCAATTATCTCTCGATGTTAGGATCCATGCAAATTATTTAAAAGTCAGTATCATGTCACATGGTGCATCCCTGTTAGCTAAGAAGGATTGGATAAATCATCAACCATTCTAATTGCTGTCATAGATGGTCAAAAATAATTCACCAACTCAAATTCTATAGCTAGGGTGAGTCAGGATCGTATCCTTAGGGATCGAAAGGCTAAGTTGTGATTGAAAAAGAATAAGAAGCACAATTTGGTTTACTTGGAAAGAAAAATAAAAAGTAAACATAAATTAAACTATTCTAATAATAGAATCTCATAAAAGTAGGTATCTCGGAGGTTATAAGTCAATCTTGTAACTAACAAAGTTATATTTCTTTTATAATTTAATTCAAGTGAATACCTATCTTTTCTCGGCATGTCTCATATCCATAACAGATCATGGTGCATCTTCGAAAAGCATAAAGTGTATCTTTTTTACAAAGTAATGGTAATTAAGCTTAAGGGAATACCTATCTTCCCTTGGCATCATGTATCCATAGATCATGGCACGTCTCCTGGAAATACTAGGTATTCAACTCTTCTTTTCTCTGCATACCCCATATGCATAGATCATGGCACGTCTTCTGGAAGTAAGAGTTGTCCTTAATCCTAATTTAATATGGAAGCTTAGAAGAAATCTAATAAAAGAAAGTAGATAAAATTCATAATTAAACACATAATCTTTTATTGCATATAAAAATAAAAGAAATACAGGAAAGATAAAAGAACTGCTTTGCTTTGCTACAAGACCTCCTCTCTCCTCTCGAGATTTTTGCACTAGTCGCTTATGAGTTGATCCTTCCTCTCCCTTTATACAAAGGCTCTAAAGGGATTCCAGAGAGTGATGCCTCCAAGTAAAGGTATAGGAGCCTTTTTATATGGTTTAACAAGGAAGTGGTCTTCATATTTTTTTGGTATGGGACTAAAAAATGGGATACATAAAGGGCTATGATTTTATTTTACAAGCAATGGATGGTTAGATGAGTGCTCAACAAGAAAATAGAGAAAGAGGGACTCCTGCCCATAAAAAAAAATCAATTTTTAATTGAAGCAGGCTTTAGAATCCAATTATAATTTGTATTAGGTTGTCTAGCTTCTTTTTCTGCTATTGGGTCTTGTCAAAGGTTTAGAAATCAACTTCATCAGGCTTGATCACATTAGTATCAATATAAGCTGTTGAATTGCTTTTAGATCTATGCTCGTCCTCTTCCTTCCATCATAGGTATGATCACCATCGCCCAAATGCCACCGCCAGAACATGGATCTTTGTTAGAACCACCACCGAAAGCACCACCAAAAGTACCATTGAAGTCACCGTCGAAACCACCATCGAAGTCGCCAACGAGTGCTCTGT
Source organism: Areca catechu (assembly GCA_021397845.1). Lineage (NCBI taxonomy): Eukaryota > Viridiplantae > Streptophyta > Magnoliopsida > Arecales > Arecaceae > Areca > Areca catechu. The sequence continues at coordinate 38,611,780 of CM038050.1, forward strand.
GACTGCCATTTTTTTCCTTTCAATCACTTGCCCCATCATTGAACCATCCCTCCGTCACTTGATCATCTATTGATTACTATTGTAGGAGATCAAAAATAAAATCTAACTCACTACTATAGCTAGGAGGAGTAGGGATCATATCCTCGAGGATCAAGGATAATTGTTTGACAAAAAAAATAAAGAAAGAGATAAATATTTAGATTTTTTTAAAAAAGATAGATAATTATTTAACTAAAACTAATCAATTTAAATTAAATATTAGATCAAGGGGTTTAAATGATAAAATGATATCTTCAGGTTTCTAGGTAATCACAAATATAAATTATGTATTTATTCTAATCTAAACAATCAAAATCCATATTTGTTTTGGAATCTTTCAAACTAATATCTAGCAAAGTCTATCTCACTGAGTACGAACCATATCTTATTAGAATCATAGCCCATCCCACAAGTATAGTGATGAGGGATAAACATGATGGATGCGGGATGAACATACTAAAGATCATCATAAAGAAAAATCAGATTATTATGAGCAGTGATTTCAGATTTTTGTGGTTTGATTCCCGAAAGAAACGAAAAGAAGTTAGGGTTATCATGTAAAGATCTAGTTCTACCCACATAGCAAGATCTAACAAAATAATAAAGAAAAAAAGGATCCTAGGGTTAAGAAACATCTATTAGGAACATGTTCAACTTCAAGAACTCAGACAAAGAGAAAAGGGAAGGGTTAGAATTACCTAGCAATGATTCTCCTTGCATCATAGAAGATATCTCACACCTCGAATCGGTGCCTGGATGATGAAGCAGCTTTCCTGCAGATCAGCCAACTTTTTATCAGCTGATTTCGGGGGCAAGAAAGACTTCATCCAAAGAGCATAGTACTGGAGGGATCTTGCAGACATCAAGGGTTAGGGCTTATGAAGATGAAAAAAATATAAAACATGGAATTAGAAGAGAAGTGAAAGCGGGAGGGGTGCCGGGCTGATTGGCGGCCTGGATAGATGGTTGGATGCTTGGCTTGATGGAGGGGGTGGCCTGGAGTTTGATGAAGATGCCTGGATGTTTGACGGGGTGGCCTATAGGAGGATGATGCCTGGAAGGGGTTTAGGGGCTGGCAGTTAGGGTTTTGGAAGGGATAGAGTGGGAGGCCAAGAGTGGAAGAAGGGATGGGGCATCCTAGGATTTTAGTGGATGGATGGTGGGCGGCCAAGGATGGAAGAAAAAAGCTAGGGTTTGAAAGATAGTTGGGTTGCACCTCACATGCCCTCCTTGCGGAGTGAATATGGGCCTCACACCCTCTCCCTCATGGAGCGTCAATGTAGAATTGCGTGAAAATAAGAAGAAGAAATATAATTTTTATTCACTCATGACATCATTCATCATTCATCATTACAAGAGGGAGAAAGGGTGGGGTATTTATAGACTCACCAAGGGCTCTTTCCCTATCAAAGTGGGATTATAAGTTTGTATCAAACAAGGAGTACAAGGTTTGAGTAGGATTAGGAGACTGGAGTCCTTGTAGAACTTGGATATTGAACTCCTTGTACTACTTGGACAATTGACTCCTCTTGGGCTTGGACTGCTTGACTCCTTGCTGGGCTGGGATGACAACCACTTGGACTTGGTCAAAGCCTTGGGTGCCAACCTTCTTGGATTGGGTCAAAGCTTGGGAGGGGATGCCAACCATGAATGGGCTTGGGGTGGGGTGCCAATAAAAAATGGGCTTAGACTGGGTGCCAACTTCAGGAAGTCTTATGGGCTTGGGATGCTAGGGGCTTGGTATGTTAGGGCACCTTCTCCTGGTGGCCTAGGGCATCAACTCTTGATGAAATGGGGCACCCTGAAGGGGGGGTCCAGTGGAGGGGTGCAGGAAGTCTACTTGCCTTGCTTCATTGGGGTCCATTGGTTCTCCTCTTGTCTTGACCTAAATGAACGAAAATTACGGGACTCAAAAGGGCCTAATTGACAAGACTCAAAATAGTTCCTAACAAATGGACTCACTTTTATTACATGGACTCAGTTGACTCAACTTGATTACAGGACTCAATGAGCAAATGGACTCATCGGACTCAACTGACCTAATGGACTTGACCAAAAATTGACTGACATGAATCAGAGACCAAATAGAGCTGTGTAATCTATGTCGGTCCTAATGTCCCCATCATTCTCCCGGTATGGGAAGAACTCAACCCTATCGAGCAAGGGTCAATTGGCTTTGGTACTACTCCATTGAGTCTAGGTTGAGGTGTTGCGGATCCTCTCGAGCGATCCATAAATCCTCAAATTCTGGTCGACCTTGCCAACAACCAAATAACATGGTAGCCTTGGATCCGGGTATTATTAGCTTGGTCATCTAGGATATGCTCAATCTTTCCTTTCCTAGGTTAATTTAGTGATGGACACTCAGGGATGGGTTCGCTCTCAAAGAAAGGGTCAGGTCCAATAGATTCACTGGGTATCATTGCGGGCTCGCTATACTCAATAAGTCTGAGATATTGAAGGTTGAGGTAATGCCAAATTCGATGGTAACTTGAGCATTAGGTCCAACTTTTTTTATTACTTTGAAGGATCCAGCTCCACGAGTATGTAGCCTAATCATTACAAAATCTCTCTAGTGAACTCTTTAACTCTTTCAGGAATTAACCATGTTTTATAAATGTCATTTCTCACATGAATCTTATGGTCAATTTCCTATGCAAATCTCTTATCATGCAGTGCAAAAGACTCACAACAATACCTAATGGACTACAGGATCGACTAAACCTCTAACTACAACTGGGTGTCTGACCCTTGGTTGGTGGATGACATATAGATGAAAACTTGGCATGAACTCCTAATAGATGCCATAGGGTCTTCTAGAAGTAGGATGCAAACCTAACATGCTCAGTGGACTGATGCAACATGTTAACCTCTACAAAATGTAATCTAATGGCCCTAAAAATTTTGGAAGCCTCAGGAAAAGGTATAAAATAGGAAGAGGATTCATCGACTAGTTCTGGATTCATGGGGATAACCTTAAGGTGTGGACATTGATCTACAAGAAATAAAAGGTCTACTGTATGGAAGGATAAGTTGTAATTTCAGGAAAGAGATCTTCAATTGGGATGAAAGGGGTGAATTCTTCTTAAGGGTACTAAATTAAAGAGATCATGTCCTCAATAAATTCTTTGATTCATGAATTTCAGGACTGGGCTCTATAATTTGATTCTCCTCTAAGATTTCCTCAGGTAAAGTCATCGTGGTAGCAAGGTCACACTCCTCATGGTTCTCCTCTTTTGATTAGGTTTCCAATATAGGCTCAATCTGAGTACTTTCCTGGTTAACTAGTTCTAGGTCGGCCCTACAAACTTCTTCTTCAATGTCAGTCTTAGGGACAAGTGGGGTAGTAGGGGTGGGTCGACTAAGGGAAACTTGACTAGTACTTGGCTGATAGCTAGGGATACTAATCCTATCGAGTTTGGGTCGACTAAGGAGAACTTGACTAGTACTTGGCTGATAGCTAGGGATACTAATCCTATCGAGTTTGGGTCGACTAAGAAAAACTTGACTAGTACTTGGCTGATAGCTAGGGGTATTAATCCTATCGAGTTCAGGTCGACTAAGGAGAACTTGACTAGTACTTGGCTGATAGCTAGGGGTACTAATCCTATCGGGTTCAGGTCGACTAAGGGGAACTTGATAGTACTTGCTGATGTATAGGGTTACTAATCCTATTAGGCTCAGGTTGATGGGCTATGGGTTCCTTGGGCTCATAAGACATGGATTCAGATTGATGGGTTATGGGTATCTTGGGTTCACAGAACATGGGTTCAGGTCGAGGAGTCATCGGTCTCTTGGGCTCATAAGACATGGGTTCAGGTTGAGGGGTCATGGATCTCTTGGGCTCATAAGACATGTTCAGATCGATGGGCTTGGGTCTACTGGGCTCATAGGACAGGGGTAGGGATCGATGGGCTATGGGTCCCTGGGCTTATAAGATAGGGGTAGGGATCAATGGGCTATGGGTCCACTGGGCTCATAGGACGTGGGTAGGGACTCAGATACAAGATTGTGTCCTTGACTTGGCCTCTGCCATTGTTCTAGGGGTCTCTGATGATAGGGTACAAGAAGGTACTTTCCCCTAATTTTGCTTTTCATGGCTCTCCAGGTAGCTATAGGTATTTCTTCTCTGTTTCTAGTCATCCTTTCAACATTACCCCAATATATTCTAGCCTGGCGAACTAACTTGAGTTTAGCAAACTTAAACTTCCTTTCTTCAATCACTAGATCCCTCTAAAAATATTGATCCATCCTCTTTCCCAATCAAGGTAATCCTCAAGATCAAGATCACCACCAAAAGTAGGTGCTTCTAACCTAATGTTCCTAGTGGCTCTCTCATCATGGTCCATAAAATCATAATTGGGTCTCCTATGATTAGTTTCCCAGGTTGGGTCATGGAATGGGGTTCTCCTAGGATTGGGCTCTAAGATTGGGTCAGGGTGTAGGGCTCTCCTAGGGTTGGGAGGTGTGGGAAAAGGTGACTCATTTTAGGTTTACTATGGGTCTTTTTGGTCCTTTCTAAGTTTCCAAGACGTTCATCCAATTGGTCAAACCTATTGCACGTTGGGAGCTCATTTGGGTAAAATGTTCTATAATGGTCCTTAGTAAGGTGTCAACATTAAACTCCATGGCTAGACTGGGTTGGGGTTAGGACTGATGAAATTGGGCTCCTAATCTAGGGGTCATGCAACAAGCACACAAAACATTCTAGGGTAGCTAGACCTAGCAGCTCAGGTAGAATGAGTTAGCTCAACTTACGACCAATCAAACAATTACCCTTTCCACTAGCTACGTAAGAGGTGGGAGTGTGGGAGGCTCCCCCTGCTCTCACAGGGTCCTAATTAAATAACCACAGCACTGCTTAGGGTGTTTGCCTCTGGACCTCTAGCCTAGACACCAGTTTCAAGAAATAAGTGAAGGATTGGGTGCACTAGCTTTCTCACAAGACCACGAACTAGACCTGTTGGTGTCCCTAGATCAATTAGGTTGCTACTCAATTTTAATTAAGGCTTGGATTCGAATGCAATGTGGTTATTTTGGGCCAAGGAAAGGTGATAAAATCCTTCCCTCATCTGACATAGTAAAATTGCCCTTAAGTTGGTTTATTGATGCATACACATATATGAAAAACCTAAGATGCAACATGGAACTAAGATCAAAAAATTACAAAAAAATTTTCTATTTTTTTTTCTGTGAAGATGGTATATTTAATAAGGATTAACAGCAGCTAATTAAATGCAAAAAAAAAAAAAAAAAAGATTAAGTTTTGAAGGGTTTTGATGCAAACAGATTTCAACCCTATACTAGTTGCAGAAATTTTAGCAAGGCATACTTGGGGTTCTCATGCAGAATTTTGTTTTGTTTTTCAGATCAGAAAATTACAAAGAATTGAAAAAATATAGAGAACCAAATATGTGTTTGATTGATGATAATTTTGATGCAAATCAAATGGATTTTGATGGAGGTAAGCCCTAGGTTTTAGAACTAGTATGCAAATTTCAGCATGCAAAAATTCTAAACTGTGATGCAAGAACATATCCTAATCCTGCTCTGATACCAAAAATAATAAGGGACAAACATGATGGATGTGGGATGAACATACTAAAGATCATCATAAATAAAAATCAGATTATTATGAGTAGTGATTTCAGTTTGATTCCTAAAAGAAACGAAAAGAAGTTAGGGTTATCATGTAAAGATTTAGTTCTACCCGCATAGCAAGATCTAACAAAATAATAAAGAAGAGAAGGATCCTAGGGTTAAGAAATACCTATTAGGAACATGTTCAACTTCAAGAACTCAAACAAAAAAAAAGGGAAGGGTTAGAATTACCTAACAATGATTCTCCTTGCATCGTAGAAGGGATCTCATGCCTCGGATCGGCACCTGGATGATGAAGCAGCTTTTCCATGGATCAGCTAGCTTTTTATTAGCTGGTTTCAGGGGCAAGGAAGATTTCATCCAAAGCACGTGGAACTAGAGGGATCCTGCAGACATCAAGGGTTAGGGCTTATGAAGATGAAAAAAATATAAAACATGGGATTAGAAGAGAAGTGAAAGCGGGAGGGGCACTGGGCTGATTGGTGGCCTGGATAGATGGTTGGATGCCTAGCTTGATGGAGGGGGTGGCCTGAAGTTTGATGAAGATGCCTGGATGTCTGACGGGGTGGCCTGGAGGAGGATGATGCCTGGAAGGGATTCAGGGGTTGGCAGTTAGGGTTTTGGAAGGGATAGAGTGGGCGGCCAAGAGTGGAAGAAGGGATGGGGCATCATAGGATTTTACTGGATGGATGTTGGGCGGCCAAGGATGGAAGAAAAAGGCTAGGGTTTGGAAGATAGTTGGGTTGTACCTCACGTACCTTCCTTGTGGAGTGAATATGGGCCTCACACCCTCTCCCTCATGGAGCGTCAATGCAGAATTGCACTAAAATAAGAAGAAGAAACACAATTTTTATTCACTCATGACATCATTCATCATTACAAGAGGGAGGTGGGGTGGGGAATTTATAAACTCACCCAGGGCCATTTCCCTATCAAAGTGGGATTATGAGTTTGTATCGGACAAGGAGTACAAGGCTTTAGTGGGATTAAGAGACTGGAGTCCTTATAGAACTTGGATGTTGAACTCCTTATAGAACTTGGATAGTTCACTCCTCTTGGGCTTGGACTACTTGACTCCTTCCTGGGCTGGGATGACAACCACTTGGACTGGGTCAAAACCTTGGGTGCCAACCTTCTTGGACTGGGTCAAAGCTTGGGAAGGGGTGCCAACCATGAATGGGCCTGGGTGGGGCGCCAATCAAGAATGGGCTTAGACTGGGTGCCAACTTCAGGAAGTCTTGTGAGCTTGGGATGCCAGGGGCTTGGTATGCTGGGATGCCTTCTCTTGGTGGGCTAGGGTGTCAACTCCTGATGGGCTGGGGCACCCTGAAGGGGGTGTCCAGTGGAGGGGTGCAGGAAGTCTGCTTGCCTTGCTTCATTTGGGCCCATTGGTTCTCCTCTTGTCTTGACTTGAATGAATGAAAATTATAGGACTCAAAAGGGCCTAATTGACAAGACTCAAAATAGGCCTAACAAATGGACTCACTTTTATTACATGGACTCAATTGACTCAACTTGATTATAGGACTCAATGAGCAAATGGACTCATCAGACTCAACTGACCTAATGGACTTGACCAAAAATTGACTGACATAAATCAGAGATCCAAATAGAGCTGTGCAATCTATGTCTGGTCCTGATGTCCCCATCATATAGGCTATCCAATGATTGAGTTGAAAAGATCCTAAAAGATACATAAATAAAAATTATATAATTAATTATTTATGTTAAGCATGGATCATATCATGCTAGGATCATGATCCATCCCACCTAGATAATTAATTCACAAAATCCAACAAAAAAGAAAAATAAGTTGAAAGTATTTTTTCAATTGTATAGAAGAGAAAATAATTACAAAATTTAATGAAAGGATCCCTATACTTCCTATAAACTATACCTCAGTCTTACATGGCTCCTGGATATATCTTCTTGGAGATTTGGGCTCTGTCATTGCACCTCCTCTCCTGAAGAATTCTTTTTCTTTATTGCTCTCCCTCTCTTTCTTAAAGCCTAGACTAATTACAAGAATAATAAAATAAAATCTTATCAATAAAATTGATGCTTGGATTTTTGTCTGGGGTCCTCCTTTTATAGAGCTCATCAAGAGCTTTCTCTCGATCAAATTCGGAGTCAATCTGGATCAAAATCAATTGTATATCATGAAGATTAATATCAGCCATCCAATGTGTATCCTGATGGAGTGATCAGCAACCTCTTTCCTTCTTAGGCAAACTGAGCTCATCCAGTTTCTAGATTGAGTCCTTGATGTCAAAGACTCCTCCGGGTCGAGTTCAACCTTTGATTGGGCTCAACATCCTCCCTCGGTCAGTGATGGACTACAGCGATGATCGGACAGCTGGCGATGGTGATGGTGCTTGACAAGCGATTAAGCAACAAAGAGGAAAAATGGAGGCCGACTGCAAGTGAAACAAGGGAGAGGCGGGCACCTGAAGGTCTCAGGCCAGTGGCGGCAAGGGTGGATGGCTACTGAATGGCGATGGTGATGGATGGAAACGGTGGCTCAAAGGTGGCTTGGATCTGGATGCAGGGGGACCACGATGGACCAAGAGATGATGGTAGCAGCTTCTCTGATCATGGACAGTGATGGGAGAATGGTAGCCGGTGAGCAGCAATGAGATCAGATGATTAATGATGAAGGGAAAATGGAAGATGGTTACTGGAAGCTTTGGAGGTGAGGGGTGGTCGCCGAAGTCCGTGGGATGGTCGCCGGCCATCCCCTTGGCTAGTGGAGCATTGAAATCACCCATGGTCCATGAAGCTCGGTCATGGACCATGGTTAATGGTAGATATAGATCAATCAGCGTTATATGGACCAAGCGGCCGGTCCATGGTGGATTAGCTGCTTTAAAGTTCATGCAATTCCTTGATCAATTTTAAATTTTGATTCCTGACTCATTTGAACTCCGATTTGAGTGTTGTTTGCACCGTTGAATTCCAAAAATTGAGCCCTTTCTAACCATAGACTTCTTTTCTATAAAACGCTAATAAAATTATCAATTTATAAGAAATCTAGATCAATTAATATTTATTTTAATACTTAAATTAGGTTATTTAATAGACTTATCATACCCTCCAATTTAATCATTGCTAGTCCCTTAGCAGTGCAATTAAAATATAATCATGTATCACTAAGATCCTCCTTTATAAATTTAGATCAAGGTTTAAGGTTAAAAGAAGTTAGCTAGTATCACTAACTAAGTATTAAGTTTTCAAAGTAAATTTTACAGTCAAAATTATTAGAAGTTTTCTTAGAGTTCATCTAAAGATCTATAACAGTTGTATTTATAATAGCTAACTTAGTATTTTAGTGCTAGATTGTAAAGAATTATATCTTCCCTTATCACCAATTTTTGGTTAATTTTTTATGCACCCTCCAAATTAAGAACATGAATTGAGGTAGCTTTCACGCCACCTGCATTTTTTTTTTGCAATGTCTTTACACTGTCTACTTTTTGATGCGAACAACAACACTTAGATGAAGGTGCCAGGTTACTTCATGAAAAATTATTATTTAGAACTTGACTTCCAATTTTTCTTTTCTTTTTTTTTTTTTTTCTTTTTTTCTTTTTTTTCAGGCAGGTAGCTCTTTTCTCAAATTCAAGTTAAATGGGAGAGGTGTATATCAATTATCAATTTTTTAATAATAATTAAATCTTTAATTGACCTTACAACTAATATCAACTTTTTCTCATCTATGTGCATATGCAATGGAAGTGATAATAGACTTTAGGTGACCTAAATAGGTCACTAAAAGTCTGACCAGCTAGTTTACTCCTTAACTCGCTACAATAATTAGCACATACTACCTAACTCTATTATCCTTTCCTAGTCTATTTTGCTCAAGAATTTCTTCCATGGCACATGATTTATAAAAAAAAAAATTCTCCGTAATTTTTTTATTTTTTTTTTTCAATTTTTTTAAAAGATTTTTAAAATAATTTTAAAGATTTTTTAAAAGATTTTTTCTTATCCCCAACTTAATTTTCATTGTCCTCAATGGAGTAAGAAAAAATAAGGACATGAAAGTAAAACAAGAAGAGGTACCACCTAGACTAGATATATATCATGAATTGTTAGGTGTGTCTGTAAAGAGCAATTCATTATTCCTACAAAAGAAAAATCACTAAAGCAAAAATTAATAAAAGATTGGGTTGCCTCCCAAATAAGCGCTAAGTTTAACGTCTTCAGCCAAATCTTTTAGAGTTCTTATCCTATTCCTGCCTGAATCTTAATGTAGGTTTATAATTCCCTACGTGATTCAGGTTCAGCTTCAAAATATTTCCTACATGGGACCACTAAGTGGCTTGTTCCCTTGATAGCTAACAATTTTTTCTTTATAATTGATCTAGGTACAACTTAAGTATTAGTCAAGGTTCTAATAGACCTAGATCTATGTACTCAATGTGCTCAATGTATGAAAGAAATATTTTAGGATCCCTATTTGATTACTCTTCCTTCATAGGCAAGGGTGCAACCAGTGTCATGAGGGGTTCGATTAATAATTTTGATCTTAGCGTAAGCCCTTTCTGATCTATAACTTGGCACTTTTTTCAAATCAATATCAACTTTGCCTCCATATATAATTTTAATATTATAGATAAGTTTTGAAGGTAGTTCTTGAAAGTGGTTCCAAATACAGAGAAATTAGATATAAAATTTTTAAATTCATTATCCTCCATATGTACAATATCCCATCTAATAGCTTTTTTATGTACTATTAGAATACCTACAATTTGGGCTTCCTGATCACATATCACTAGTAAGGCATCGATGGATGTGATAGGAAGTGGCTCAATTCTAGGTCAAGTGGTGATTATAATAAGGGAGCTATTGAGGGTTTGGGTGATGGCTCATATTTTTTGATCCAAGATGAGGTGGTGTTGGGGTAGCGTGTTTCTACTAGGTCATTCATTTTTAGGATACATCCCTCTATATCAAGATCATCCACTTCAAAATGAGCCAGACTAGGGTTTAATTAATTATTGGAAAGAATTTTATGCATGACTTCCTCTATTATATTTTGCATTTATGATCCTTGGAAAGTCTCAATTGATTCCATCGTTACACCTATTTGTTCTTCCTTTTCATTGAAAGTAATGGATGATTCTAGGGTTCTTGGGATTGAGACCATAGAAAAGTTGGGTGATGATGGAAATGGTTCATCTCTCTATTCTGATTTCTCTTTATAAATTTTTGCTTTAGTCAAATTATCTAGGTTGGTCTCTTTGGTTGTACAGGATGGCTCTATAACTAATTCATTTTCGAGAGTCATCATCGATTGCTGAGGCACAGTTATAGGGATACTAATGCTTTGAGCCAGGTATTATCCCTTAGGATCACTCTCGGGCTGACTAGGTAGCTCTTTTTCACCTAACTAATCCAATTGCATCTCCAAATAGGTAATAGCCTGGATGTTGGAGGTTATCTATTGGCCCGTGGTATGTATAAAGTTATTCAGGGTAGCGTTAGTGTTCTTAATTGTAGCATCAAGGTCAGCACGGGATTTAGCCAAAGCTTCTAGGACTTTTCTTAGGGGACGGTGTTCTTCCTTTAGATATAAACATGGTTGATTATTTAGTAGTTGGCTAGGCCTAGGGTAGGGTTGATAAAAATTATGGGTTCTTAGTATTATATCTTGTGACCACACAAAATTAGGATGATGATCCCATCCTAGGTTATAGGTTGGGGCATAAGGTTCAGTTATATATCTGTTATTGGCTACGCTCCCCTGTGTAAACCCATTTGGATTGGATGCATCAAGTAAGGACATTCCTCTACAATATGATCTAGTGCATCACATGCCATGCACATAGGTCCTGGCATATGATGAAACTGGGTATATCTTTTTCATTTTAAGACTTTCTCAATCTTATAGATCAAAGATGCCAGGTTAATTTCTTAAGTTCCTTGTATGATTGTATGCATCTTCGAATCTCATGAAATTAGGGTGCATATCAGTCTATTATGATCGAATCATAAAATTGTTAGCTAGGGATCTAATTCTAGATGGTCAGACAAAGTCAATCATGTATCAATAATCTTGTAGGGTTTGAGGTCATTCAATAAGATCTAGGTAGCAATAATCCATTAGACTTTTGAGTCGTTCAGTGGGATCCATGACCTTTTAATCTTGTATAGTTTGGACTATATCTGACCAATCGTTGTTTTGTCTTAGCAAAATTTTGTAGGGGATCAAAAATAAAACTTAACTCACTACCATAGCTAGGGTGAGTAGGGATCCTATCCTCAAGAATCAAGGATAATTATTCATGAAAAAAATAAAGAAAGAGATAAATATTTAGATTTTTTAATTTTTTTTACGAGGAGAGAAGAAAAGGAAGAAAGATAGAAGAATTCTAAAGATGAGAGGCCTAGAGGATCCTAAATCTATAGATAAAGAGAAGGATGGTTTAATTAGGTTAAACTTTTGTTAGCAAATAAGTTATCAAACATGGACTCTCTATCCTAGAGTTATCCTATGTTTAGACAGCTCCTAACTGCCAAGGTTGTCTTTAAGCTTTTGAAGTCAAATACTAACTAGTCACTGGCCAAGTAAGGGTAAGGTTAGGGGGGTCCCCTCGTTGCTTTTCTTAGACACCACATAAATTGGTCAGGCCAGACAGTGAAACCAATTAAAGAACAATCTTCCTTCAGGGTTACATTATCCTTAAATCCCTTTCCTAGACACTAGTTAACCAATTAATTCTGAGCTAGTCCAACTCTTAGGGTCCCTTGTCCTAGTGAGCTAAAAAATCCTTAGAGGCCAACATCTAATTAATTTTAAATTTAAGGCTTGGGTTATACAGTATGAAGGGTGATGATTTGTGGGCTAAGGAATGGTGATGAAATCTTCACCTTATGTTGTTTAGAGGTTGTGCCCTTAAAGTGCGTTATGGGAATGCAATGCAAATCAAGCAAGGTGTCTAAGAAAAGTTAGAAAGTTTTTAAAATTTATTATTTGTTTTCTTAAATTAATTAAATTTTATGGAAAGATATCTTTTTATTTTCTTTTGGATTATTTAAGTTAAGTTAATTAAAATAAAAAGTTAATTAGGTTAGGAGTTGATTTATGAAAAGAAGGAAAGTAATTTTTTTTATGTTAAAAAGAAAATAAGAAAATCTAATAATTAAGGCAACTAATAAAAGTTAATAAACTAAAAAGAGCAATAACTAAAATAAAGAAGAGATTTTTTTTCTTTTTTTCTTTTTTCATAAAATAATCATACCTTGATCCCTAGTAATGGTGCCAAAATTTGATCACTATCATAGGCGTCAAAAATAAAACCTAACTCATACTATAGCTAGGATGAGTAGGGATTGTATCCTCGAGGATCAAGGATAATTATTTTATAAAAAAATAAAGAAAGAAATAAATATTTAGATTTTTTTAAAAGATAGATAATGGTTTAATTAAAACTAATCAATTTAAATTAAATATGAGATCGAGAAATTTAAATGATAAAAAGATGTTTTCAAGTTTTTAAGTAATCATAAACATAAATTATGTATTTTTTCTAATCTAGACAATCAAAATTTGTATTTATTTAAAAATCTTTCAAACTAATCCCTAGCATAGGCTATCTTGTCGAGTATGAACTATATCTTATTAGAACCATGGCCCGTTCCACAAGTATAGGCTATCCAATGATTGACTTAAAAATATCTTAACAAGATACATAAATAAAAATCCTAAAATTAATTATCTATGTTGAGCATAGATCATATCGTGCTAAGATCACGATCCATCCCACCTAGATAATTAATTTAGGAAATCAAATAGAAAAGAAAAAAGAGTTGAAAGCATTTATTCAATTGTATAGAGGAGAAAATAATTACAAAATTTAATGAAAGGATCTCTTTACTTCCTTACAAACTATACTTTAGTCATACATGGCTCTTGGATACATCTTCTTGGAGATTTGTGCTCTATCACCACACCTCTTCTTCTGAAGAACTCTTTTTCTTTATTCCTCTTCCTCTTTCAAAGCCTAGACTAATTACAAGAAGAAAAATAAAATAAAATTTTATTGGTGGAATTGATGCTTGGCTTTCTACCTGGGGTTCTTTTATAGAGCCTGTCAAGAGCTTTCTTCTAGTCAAATTTGGAGTCAATCTGGATCATAATTGACCATATGAAGATTAATATCAACCATCTGATGTGTATCTTGATGGGGTGATCGGCAACCTCTTTCCTTCTCAAGCACATCAAGCTCGTGCAGTTTCCAGATCGAGTCCTTGATGTCAAAGACTCCTCTCAATCGAGTTCAACCTTTGACTGGGCTCAACATCCTCCCTCGGTCAGTGATGGACTGCGGCGATGATCGGATGACTGGCGACGATGATGGTGGTTGAGCAGCAGTTGAGCAATAGAGAGGAAAAATGGTGGCCGAATACATATGGAACAAGGGAGAGGCGGGTACCTGAAGGTCTTAGGCCAGCGGTGGCAAGGGTGGATGGTTGCTAAATGGTGGTGGTGATGGATGGAAACAGTGGCTCGAAGGTGGCGGTTGGCATGGTGGTAGTAATGGTGGTGGAGGTGTTAGGAAACAGTGGCTCGAAGGTGGCTTGGATCTGGATGCAGGGGGACCATGATGGACCAAGAGATGGTGGTGATAGCTTCTTCGATCATGGATGGCGATGGGAGAATGGCAGTGGGTGAGCAATAATGAGATTAAGTGATTGACGGTGAAGGGAAAATGGAAGATGGCGGCTAGGAGCTTTGGAGGCGAGGGGTGGTCGTTGGCCATCCCTTTGGCCAATGGAGCATTAAAATCATCCATGGTCCACAAAGCTCAGTCATGGACCATGGTTAATGGTAGATATAGTCCAATCGGTGTTATATAGACCAAGCGACTGGTCCATGATGGATTGACTGCTTTAAAGTTCATATAATTCCTTAATCAATTTCAAATTTTGATTCCTGGCTCATTTGAACTCCAATTTGAGTGTCGTTTGTACTGTTGGATTCCAAAAATTGATCTCTTTCTATCCATGAACTCCTTTTCTATAAAACTCAAATAAAAATATTAATTTCAAAAAAATATAAATTAATTAATATTTATTGTAATACTTAAATTAGAATATTTAATAGACTTATCATCTACCTTAAAAGCTTTGCCGGAGTCACCCCATGCCAAAGCCATTGTCTTCATCACCTAGAGAGGTTTGCTCGAGAGTCTCTGGTGACTATGGCCCAAAAATCTTCATCGAAATGCCATTATCATTGAATCCACGAACCATTGCCCTCCTCACTGGTCTGTGAGCCTCGCTGGAGTTCTTGAGATGGTTTCCAACCATCATCATGGCTGGTAGCTGGTGAAAACTACTGTGGTCCATGAAGTTTAGCTGTGGACCACGAGTAATGGCAGCCATGGACTGAACTCGGTTCTATGAACCAGGCAGCTAGTCCACCATGGACTAGTTGCTTTAGAATTCGTATGACTTCTTAATAAATTTCAAACTTCAATTCTGAGCTCATTTTAAATCCGATTTACTTCAAACAATTTCATTTGAACCTATAAATCATACTCTTTACATTAACAATCTTCTTTTCCACAAATGATGTATAAAAATATTAATTTTAAATAAATAAAGATCATTTAAATTTTAATTAATACTTATATACATGTATATCATGTAATTATCATATTTTCCAACTTGAACTTTACTCGTCCTCGAGCAAAGCAGATAAATTAGCCATGTGTGTCAACCTGTCCTTTAATTGCAAGTTAGCTTAGGCAATCTTAAAAGTGATTGATATCTAGCCAGACTACTACTAAGATACTTCATCGAATTATCAATTTAATCCAATTAGTGGTTGAGTAAAGTCCATAGAAAGTTCTAGAGTTCTTCTTTTATCAACTTTCACCTTACTCTTTGAATCCTCCAGCTTACCAAGATTTTATGAAGTGTATTTTTGCCAATTAGTTTCACCTCTATTTCTTTTTTTTGTAATTTCAGAAAAGTTCGATACAATGTCTTAGCCTTTTTAGTGTTAGCATCCCCACCTTTTGACGAGAACCATAATGCTTCTTAGATGAAGAGGCCCGGTTACTTAATGAAGTACCATTGCTTAGTAGATTTCTTGGCCTTCTCACTTTTTGATGCGAACCACAATGCTTACTTAAGCAAAGAGGCCCAGTTACTCAGTAAGAGTTTAAAAAAAGCTATGAGGTGAGATTGACTCTTTATTTTTTTTCAAGGGAAAACTTCAGTATACTTTTCATTTATATCCTCATAAAATAGATTTTTTATTGAGATCAATGGTCAGAAGTTCTGGAATTGCTCATTGAAATTATTGCTGGTCTAAACCCTACTATTTATTGAGTTTCTTTAATAATTTATCCCTCAACATCTCTAGAGTTATTTAAATCATTAATCAATCATCGATTAGAATGCCTATGTAACTCCAAATCAAGACAACAATCAGGTACATACAATATAATTATTTTTAATCATACTCGAGAATTTAAGTAAGTTATTTGTCTTCCCCCCAACTTAATCAACATTATCCTCAATAGAGTAGAAAAAAAATAAGCAACTAAAAGAAAAGAAGTGAATGCACCTAGGGTAAGTATGCTTCGGGAGTTAAAGAGGGCTTCATAAAGTAGCAGGCTCTTGTTCTTCCACCTGAGTTCCTATAATTGTACAAAAAAGAAAATGGGATTGCTGAGTTACCTCCTAGATAGTTCTAGGTTTAACATCTTCAACCAAACATTATGAGGGAGTGTTCTGATATTGAACTTGGATACGTCCTTCAAGATTTTTAAAAGACAAGACCAATCAAGAGGCCTTATCATCATGATAGAAAAATGCTCATAGAGTGTTCTATGATGATTAACCATGATCAATAGAGTGCATTGGGCAAGCACACTAGATCAAGATTTGATAATATTAGTATAGTTTGGATGAAGATTAGAAAGGAATTGTATATGTTGGGCCGAGAGTGGGGGTGCTAGCTTGGAAATTTTTCTAACTCTAGAAAGATCTACCCTAATCCCTCTCTCGAGTATGATGTATCTTGGCATCATCCTTTCCTGATGGTACTTTATCCAAGTTAACTTTAAGTTTATCTCCATACATTATTTTAGGATGGTAGATAGATTTTGGAGGCAATCCTCAAAAGTAGTACCAAAATGGAGAAATTAGTTATACAATTTTCAAGATTGTTATTCCTCATTTTAGAGATATCCCATCCAATAACTTTTTTATTCATCTTTAGAATACCAATAATTTAGTCTTCCTGGTTAGGGATCACTGGTAGGGTGTCAGTAAGTATGACAAGAAGCAACTTCAAGTCTAGATTAGGTGGTGATTCTAACAAAGGAGCTATTGGGGAGCTAGGTGTTGGCTCATATTGTTCAATCCGAAGTAGAGCAGTTTTGAAGTACGATATATCTAGTAGGTTACTCATCTCTATGATATATCCATCTATCTTAAGGTTATCTATCCTGAAATGAGCCAAATCGGGATCTAATGACTTTTGGAGATGAATTGGTAGTGTCCCTCTAAGTTACTCTTGGACTAACTAGGCAGTTTTCCTTCTTCCTCACTATCAACTTCAATTAATAATCAATTAGTTTGATTCATAATGATGGGGACATTAGGATCAACCCTAGTTCACTATGGATCCCTGAATGTTGAGTCCCTTAGTCATTTTTCAAATTTTGTCTTTGAGTCTAATAATCAAGTCCTATTAGCCCTTTAAGTCTTGTAAGTAGGGCTTAAGTAACCTGAGTCATTTGGAGTCCTGTAACAAGGGTTTTATCTTGTAAGCCCAATGCAGCCCTTTGTGTTCGATAATTAGGGTTTTGTTTAGTAAAGCCTAATTGTGCCCATTGAGTCCTATATTTGGGCCTTGAGCTCTGTTATACTTGAGTCATGTATCTAGATTCGACTCATGCCATTGGGGTTCATGAGTCAAGCTTGGATTATGGTTAGCTCATTCAATTTTAGTTAATCAAGTCAGCTCATTATGGATCTTTTGTCAATTTTGAGTCCTGTAATAAGTTCAGTGGTCTCAACCAGTCTAATTAAGTCCTATAAGTTTATCCAGTACAATTCCAGTTTTATACAAGAGGAGGAGCCCCAGCCAAAGCCTTCACTAGGCCCTCCCAGGTCAAAGCAAGTCCAAGCCCATGAAGCCCTCCACATATGAAGATTCTAGGTGCCACCAGGGAATATTCTCCAGTTCAAATTTAGCCCATGCGCCAAGCCTTGCACCAAACCTTTGGAGGCTACCCAAGCCCAATTTGGAGGATGCCCTTGCTACCCTAAAGCCCAAGCCCAACTCATGTACACGTCCAAGCCATGAGAGAGGCCCTTTGACCAAGCCCAAGGTGCCCCTTGACCAAGTCAAATGAGGAGAGGAGTCCACTTCCTTTTAGGATTCAAGTCTTAATTTTATTCAACCTTGTAATCCTTTTTCTATTCACCTTATGTACTCCTAGTCCTAAGAAATTTTGTAATCCTATCCTAACAAAGAGAGGGCATGGAACATCTATAAATACCCCACCCATCCACTCTCTTGTAACAATTATGATTGATTGATTGAATGAATGAATGTATTTTGAGAGGAAATTTGAGTATTCTTTCTTCTATTTTACCTTTGTTCTTGTGAACATTGAGCTCCGAAAGGGAGTGTTGCCTTTGCTCTTTGAGCATCGAGGGGTGTGAGACCCTGGTTACCAAAACCCTAGCCTTCTTCCACCTTAGGCGCCCAATCATCAGCTTCATCTTAGCCGCCCCTACTACCCTTTCTCTTCCTTTCTTCTTCGGCAATTCATCCCTTTCTCCTTGTTTTTCTAACCCTCCTTTGGTCTTTTACAGGTCCCTCGAGTTTCACGATGTTAGGGTTCTATTTGCCTAACCGTCGGACCATCGGATGAAAAGTCGATGGATCTGCAGGTATTCAGCTTGACTTTCTTGGCTACATCCGAGAGTGCAGAGTGATCTCTTCACAGAAGCAGTAGCAATCATTGCTAAGTACACATACCCTAGCCCTATATATCGGGTTATTGCAGAAGAGCTAGTCCTACCGGGGTTTCTTAGCCCGGCGGTCCTATTTTCATCTCTTTTGAGGGTCTTTTTATGGTATAGAATTTCTATAGGATTATCCTTTCATCTATGTGACTTGAAATTCAGGAATTAAAATCCTAACTTAATACCAAATCCATGAAAGTTTTCTTGCATGCTAATTAGTTCCCCATCACATAAGCTCATTGATAGATTGCTAGTGAGACATGATTAGTTGTTGAAATTAAGCAAACCTATCGATTTCTAAGTTGGTATGTTGGGAAGGTGGGTTCTGATCAATTTATTCTATTTGGTCTATTGCTCGCAAAACCTTCTCTTCAAATGATAGGCTATAAGGAGTAGGAGAATGTTGATAATATAGGTAGGGTTGATCATAATAAGGTGCATCTACGAATAGAGGTCTTTGTGATACCAGGGTAACAACTAGATATGGTTGCCACGAACAGTCTGGTTAAGCCCCCTAACTTGGATTGTAAGCATTAAAGTTTAGGTTCTTTGCTGGTCTGTAAGCCATATGAATTTGATAATGATAATCTTGGTGATACGTAGACTCAGAAAATTAGTACGTGGTAGGGCATTCAAAGTAAGTTGGGCTCGAATATATAAAGCATGCCTGTTGTGTAGGAAGAAAGGAAGGAGTGGAAGAGTGTCGGATAACTAGTAGATGATCTAGTTAATGGGACAAGGCATCCAATCTACTATCTAAATTATGGAATAACTTATCCACTCTGAGATCCATGTTCCTAGCACTGCTATAATTCATCGGATTATTTTGATGGTTTTGAATATTTAATCAAAGGTCATAGATCAGAGAAATCCTTTTCTAAGTTTTTTTATTATTATATTAAAGAGAACAGGAGAAAAGAAGGAAGAAGAAAAATAGAGAAGAATTCTAAAGATAAGGGTCAAAGGAATCCTAGAGCTAAGAGAGCTAGAAAAGAATTATTAGTTAAAGTTTTATGTTAATTGCAAGAAAGTTAGCATATAACGGACTCTCTATCTTAGGGTTTTCTAATTCTAGATAGCTCCTAACTATTCTAAGGTGCCTTCAAGTCCTCCAAGTCAGAAACTAATGAGCCAACTGACCAGGTAAGGATAAGGTCGGTGGGGGTCTCCCGTTGCTTTCCTTAGACACCAAATAAATTGGCTAGGTCATACAATGGAACTAATTAAAGAACCACCTTCCTTCATGGCTACATCATCTTTGAACCCCTTTTCTAGACATCAATTAACCAGCCAATCCTGACTCAATCTAACTCTTAGAGTTCCATGTCCTAGTGAGCTCGAAAATCCTTAGAAGTTAATATCTAATTGATTTTAATTATAGGCTTATGACAATGCAATAAGAGGGTAGTGATTTGTGGGCCAATGAAGGATAATGAAATTTCCACCTTATATTGTTTAGGATTTAGTACCCTTAAGATGTTTTATAAGATATGCAATGTAGAAAAAGAAGATGTCCTGTACAAGTAATAAGTTTTTAAGACTTGATTAGTTTCTTTATTTTAATTACATATGATGAGGTGTCCTTGTTTTCTTTTTATGTTAGGTTGTTCTTAGGTAAGTTTTAAATTTAGTTAGGAGCAGTAAATGAATTATGATGGCAATAAATTATGAAATAAATTGGAACTAAATTTTTTTTAAAAAAAATACAACCATGCCTAGGATCCCCAGCAACGGTGCCAAAATTTGATCGCTATCATAAGTGATCAAAAATAATTCACCAACTCAAATTCTATAGCTATGATGAGTCGAGATCATATCCTCGGGGATCGAAGGGCTGAGCTATAATTGAAAAAAAATAAGAAGAATAATTTGATTTACTTGAAAAGAAAAATAAAAAGTAAACAGAAATTAAACTATTTTAATAATAGGATCTCATAAAAGTATGTATCTCGGATGTTGTAAGTCAATTTATAACTAACAAAGTTATATTTTTTTTATAATTTAACTCAAGAGAATACCTATCTTTCCTCAGCATGCCTCGTATATAACAGATCATGGCATGTCTCTGGAAAGCTTAAAGTATATCTCTTTTACAAAGTAATGGTAATTAAGCTTAAGGGAATACCTATCTTTTCTCGGCATGCCCCATATCCATAGATCACGGCGCATCTCCTGGAAGTACTAGGTGTTCAACTTTTCTTTTCTTGGCATGCCCCATATCCATAGATCACGGTGCATCTCCGAGAAGTAAGAGTTATCTTTAATGCAAATTTAACATAGAAGCATAGAAAAAATCTAATAAAAGAAAGTAGATAAAGAATTCATAATTAAATGCACAATGTTTTATTGCATATAAAAATAAAAAAATACAGGAAAGGTGTAGAACAAAAGAATGGCTTTACTTGGTTACAAGACCTCCTCTTCCCTCTCAAGATTTCTACACTAGTCGCTCATGGGTTGATCCCTTCCTCTCCCTCTATGCAAAGACTCTAGAGGGATTCTACGGAGTGATGCCCCTAGGTAGAGGTACATGAGCCTTTTTATAGAGTTTAACAAGGAAGAGATCTTCATGTTTTTTGATATGGGACTAAAGAAAAGGGATACATAAAGGGCTAGGATTCTAATTTACAAGCAATGGATGGTTAGATGAGTGCTAAACATAAAAGAGAGGGAAAGAAGGACTCCTATCCATTAAAAGAATCAAATTTCAGTTGAAGCAGGCTTTAGAATCCCATTATAATTTATATAGGTTGCCTAGCTTTTTTTCTACTATTGGATCTTGATCAGAGGTTCAGAGATCAACTACATCAAGTTGGATCACATTAGCATCAATGTAAGCCATTGGATTGCTTTTAGATATGTGCTTGTCCTCTTCCTTCCATAATAGGTCTGATTGCCATTGCTTAAACACCACCACTAGAACTTGGATCTTCATCAGAACCACTATCGGAACAACCACTAGAACCACCACCGAAGTCACCGTCGGAACCACCACTGAAACCATTGCTGAAGTCACCGTCGGGTGCTCTGTGACTACCATTTTTTTCCTTCCAATCACTCACCCCATCATCCAACGGATCCCTCCATCACTTAATTGTCTGCCTCAAAAGCTTTGCTAAAGTCTCCCCATGTCGAAGCTGGTGTTTTCATTGCCTAGAGAGGTTTGCTCAGGAATTTTTAGTGATTGTGGTCGAAAAATCATCACCGGAATGCCATTACCATTGAATCCAAGCACCATCACCCTCCTCGCCGGTCCATGAGCCTCATCGGAGTCCCTAAGGTGATTATCAATGTTGGGAATTGTGTTCCAAAATCAATTATCTAGACTGTAGATGGTTGTGCTATTTTGTAATTGTATATGAATTTCTTAATGAATAAAAGTGATTCTTTTGGTTGTTCATCACATATGCATTTTTCTGAAAAGAACTCTTGTGTGATGGAGTCCTTAGAACTATATTATATTTGATATAGAGAGGATATATCGAGTAGTTCTTAAACTGGTTCACAACCAAAGGATACATTTTTATAGAACAGCGATGTATCAAGTATAGGTTGTTGTATATTACATTTGTTGGTTGTCCTCTTAACCAAGAAATGTACGGACACTGATGTGACATATAGGTAAAATGTATGACATCTCACTGAATGTGACCAACTGTAGAGCTCCCTTTTATCAAAGGGTTGCTCACAAAGGGATATGGGTATATGTGTCCCTCATACCTGAGATCACCATGATAGCTTGCAAGCAACTCATTGTACTTTGGTGTCGAACTACCTGGATTTCTAATCCAATGATGAAAGGCTTCTGGGTACAGTCAAGTACTTGTGGAGCGATGGTGGATCAAGATGGGATTGACCTCTTCAAATGGTTTGGAGTGAATGACTCACTATGTCTCAATTTAGCAAAATCTTGGCTAGGGTAGTTCCTATGAGGAGTCACAAAACTTGTAAGGTTAAGACACGATCTGGATGTACCAGGTTAAGGTTGGCAGTCAAATCCTAGGACATCCTGAGCATTATGAGGTCAAAGAGATGAATTATGTAGTAACCATATACCAAAGGTTCTAGAAAGTTGCTCTGCAATCTTCGACCTATCCGAACGTCTGGTATCATTGCTAGATGATGACTTTGACTGGTACTGAAAGTGTTCCAATGCTATCGATTTAGTGTTCGAACCTATGGGGTCATATACCATAGGGGTTTCTATCTAATCTAAAGGCTGATAGATGATTGAGAATCATTTGCCATCATTGGAGGTCAATATGATTGACCATGTTCCAAGTGTCGATATTTCCAAGTGTCGACACTTAGAAATGTCAACACTTGCAAGTGTCAACACTTGGAAAGTCTACACTAGGAAGTGTTAACACTTGGCTGTGACGAGCAAAAATTTTAGAAAGAAATTTTGGAAGGTTTTGACCTCAATTCGAATTTAGAGTTTTGGTTGGATTTGGCTCCAAGCCTTTATGAAATAATGGTCATTCTTTAGAAGGTTTTGATCTTAATTCGAATTTTGAGTTTTGGTTGGTTTTGGCTCCAAGTTTTCATAGAATGATGGTCATTCTTGCCTTATGAGCTTAGAGCCAATTTAGTATGGCCCTTGACCTTCTCCCCCAATCACTCCTCCTTCCTCTTTCTCCCTCTCATGGTTGCCTCTATAAATAAGAGTTATTTTAGGGGCTGCTGGTTGGTTGAAGAGATTTTCTTGTTGAATGAGATTACTGAAATTCTAAGAGAAAAAGAAAAGGGGCTTGAAAGGTCTAGGGTTTTGGGTGTTTGACTATCTAGCACTCAAGTTAGGTCTTGGGAAGAGAGCTAGTTAGGAAGGGTTCAACCTCTCCTCTTTGTCTTCCAATAAGAAGTAGATCGGCCTCAAGGATCCCAAGGAGCTAGCACTCTAAAGGAGTTGATCAGAATCGAGCCCTGATGTGAACTACCCATAGAGGCCAGACACGTGTATGGCTCGAGGGCTTTTTCACAACCTTTTTCTAAAGGTATAACGGTAAGGTATCCTTATGCCTTTTGGTTCTTTTTCTGCTTATGATATCTTTTGCATGCTACATTATCATACTTGTTCCTATTACAGGTAGATTGGTAGATCGTTTTGATCAATCTACCAAGCCTTGCATTGTGCTTATTTTAAAATTATTTTAAAATACATCTTTTCTGCCATGCATGCTCATTTTGCTTTCCCTTAAATGGTATCAAAGCCAAGTTCTTCGTAGTATAATAATGCTAGCATGCTTTACCATCATAGTTTTCTTTTAAAGTACTTGGATTGAGTGCTTCACCATGGTCGTCCAGTCATATGAGAAAAGTAGGGCTGCAAGACCCTCTCTTTCCATTCATTGGGGTCTCCTATGGTGTATAGGGGTGCTGCTTGTGATTGACTCGTGAAGAAGAAAAATAAAAGAAAATATAGATTAAAATATTTTAATTTAATGTTATGATGATAAAATAAATTTAGATGAGATCTAAGAATTTTGTTTTGATCAATTTTGATTAAAAGTTTTTTAAGAAAAACTTTGGATTTGAAATCACCATTTTTGCCTTATGATAGGCCTTGAGTCGACCCAAGTATCGACACTTGAGTCGACTCATGCATGCATACAAAAAATGTGACTTTCTGTTAACACTCTGTCTCAGGCCTTGAGTCGACCCAAGTGTCGACACTTGAGTCGACTCATGCGTGCATACAGAAAATATGACTTTCTATTAATACTCTGTCTCAGGCCTTGAGTTGATACTTGAGTTGACTCATAAGTGCGAAGTGTCGATACTTTAGTTGACTCATGAGTGCATAGTGTCAACACTTGACCTGAGAATGCAAAAAAATAGTGAATTCAAATTTCGATTCGTTATAAAATTGTTTTACATTATAAATTAAAATTATTTTAATTTATAAAGGCTATTGAACTTAATTAAGAATTAAGTTACCTTGAATGACAAAGAACTCTATGAATATGATTCAAGATTTTAAGTCATTTCAATAAGCCTTAAGGGTCATGGATTATTGAAACTATTTTTTCTAGTTTGTTTCTTAACCATACTTTGATACTCTTTAAATTTATCAAAGGCTTTAGATTTATATTTCATAAGATACATATATCCAAACCTAGATAAATCATCAGTAAAGGTGATGAAATAAGAGTATCCTCCTCTAACTTGAGTTAACATGGGTCCACATATATCTATATGTATTAATCCTAATAACTCAATTGCTCTATCTCCATGATCGATAAATGAAGATATGTCTTTCTACCCATGAGATAGGACTCACAAGTTCCTAATAATTGATAATCATAAGGATCAAAGAATTTATCTTTATATAACTTGTTTATCCTAGAGTCACTAATATGACCTGACATTGACATCTCTCTTTCTTTTTTATTTTTAACAAGTAAAACTTCATTATTGAGTGAAAGAACTAAAAAATCATTAATAAATAAACTAGTGTAAAAAAATTTATTAGAATGAAAAATAGAACATCCACTACTCTTTATTTTAATTTCAAAATCTTATTGTAATAACAAGGGTACAGAAATAATATTTCTAATAATATTTGGAACATAGTAACAGTCTTTTAATTCTAAAACTTTGTTCAAAGGCAATAACAATAGATAGGTGCCTACAGCTTCCGCTTAAATTGCTTCACCATTTTCACCATAAAGCTTGAAGTCATCCTTCTGTGAAGTCCATGTAAAGACTTGTATATATAAGACTCACATGCGGTATCCAATACCCATGAATCAGAAGCTGAAGTACTCAATGACAAGTTGGTTTGTATCATGTACAAATCTTTTGATACTCCACTAGCATCAAGCTTCAAACTAGCAGGATATGACTTGCAGTTCTTCTTCCAATATCCCTGCTTACCACGGTGAACAAGTTTCGTCAACAAAAGGCTTCTTTGCCTTCTTCCTCTTCTAGATGCTTTTCTTAGAGTTTCACTTTCTTTTTGAACCCTTCTTCATTACTATTATTTTCTTCCCATAAATTAAAAGAAGATGAGCCATGTTCCTTTTAAAATGGCTCTCAGCTATCTTAAGCATGTTAAGTAGCTCTAGTAATGAAAAGTTCAGTTTGTTCAAGTGATAGTTCATAACAAACAGAGAAAAAATCAGGAAGTGACTGCAGGATCAATTCCTGATTAAGCTCTCCATCCATAACAAACCCTAATTGACCTAATCGAATGATTAAGTCAATCATCTTTGGTATATAGACTTGAACAGACAAGCCCTCACTCATCATGCTCAGAACAACTGCTTTGATATTTTATATCAGGCAGTCCTACTTTGCTTTCCATAAAGCTCTTTAAGATTAAGCAGTATGGATTGAGATTTCATTTCTTCATATTGCCTCTATAATTCATTGCTCATAGAGACTAACATAATGTACTTGACAGTTAAACTATCATTCTATCACATTTTATATGTAGCTCTTTTCTCCTTCGAAGCTCATATCCGATCAGATCTAGATCAAGAGAATCGAGGATGTAAGATACCTTCCCCTGAATTAAGATAATTCTCAGGTTCCTTAACTAATCCACATAATTAAGGTAGAAGCACCTAAATTTGATGGTGATTTTGATCTTGAGTATTATATTAATTGGGAACAAGATATAGATCAATATTTTAAGAGGGATCTAATGTCTGAAGAAAGAAAGTTTAAGTTTGCTAGGCTTAAGTTAGTTCACCAGGCTAGAATCTATTGGGATAAGGTTGAAAGAATGACTAGAAATAGAGGAGAAATCTCCATAGCTAACTGGAAAGCCATGAAGAGCAAACTTAAGGAGAAGTATCTTCCTGCACCCTACCATCCCAGATCCTACGAACCTAGATCCTCTGAGTCCATGTCCTATGAGCCCAAGGAACCCATAAACTCTAAGTATCAGCCTAGTACCAGTCAGGTTTCCCTTAGTCAATCGGAATCCCATAGGATTAGCACCCTTAAGTGCAAGCAAAGTCTTAGTCAAGTACCCCTTAGTCAACCCACCCCTGCTATCCTAGACACTCGTCAATTTTTTCTTAGTCGACCCACTCCTACTATCCCATTGGTTCACAAGGATGACATTGAAGTGGAAGTGTATCAAGCTAAGGTGAACTTAGTAGATGAGTATGAAGGATAGAGGAGATACCTATGGCTGACCTAGAATTAGCTGACCCAGTATGCACCCAGGTTGAAGCCAGCCCAAAGTTAGTTGACCATGACTATACCCTAACTGAAACTGTACTGGTAGGATCCTTAGAAAAAGAGATCCATGAGGAGTCTAACCCTATTGTTAGGACCTTACCTGAGGAAACACTAGAAGAGAGTCAAACCATAGAGCTTAGTCCTGAAGTAATGAACAAGGACTTGATTTTTCCAAACTAGCACCTTCAGGAAGAATTCACTCCATTAGTCCCCATTGAAGATCTTTTTCTTGAAATTCTTGACTCGTCCTTTCTTCAGGCTAACCCTTTATTCCCTGTAGGTGTGAATTAATGTCCAACCCTTAAGGTTAACCCCGTTAGTCTAGGACTAATCCATGAGCCCTTTTCTTATTTCCTACCCTACTAAGTCACCCCCCAAGCTACTTCTTATTTTCTACCCTTCCCTAAGATTTCCAATGTTTCTAGAACCATAGGTTATACTTTGTTGAGGTTAGCATGTTTCATCAATCCTTTAGCCTTATTAGATTTTCCACCTATATTTGGAAAACCTTATGGCATTTATTAAGAGTTCATGTTAAGTTTTCATCTACATGTCACCCGTCGACCAAGGGTCAAGCACAGAATTGAAATTAAGGACTTAAAAAGATAATAAATAAATAAATTATCTTCACTAGTAATGCATAGTGAGTCTATTAGATGTCTGCAGAGTCATATGCACAACACATTAAAGAATTGTATAAGAATCATATGGTTGACCCAAGAAAAAAAAGACTCAAAGAATTCAATGAAGGAGACTTTGTCATGGTAAGGCTACGACCTGAATGGTTCCCACCTGGAACCATGAAAAAGTGACATGCCCATAGTAGTGGACCATACAAAGTAATTAGAAAAATCAAATCTAATGCCTACATGATTGATTTACCACCTAAGCTAGGTATTAATTCTACTTTCAACGTTTTAGACCTTATAGAGTATAGGGAGCCAACGTTGATTCCTAGTGAGCCTTTTGGGCCTAATCTAATCCCTAAGAGTGAGCCAACCCAAGTGTGTCCACCTGCCATACTACCAGCTTGGAGAGATAAGATTGAGCAGATCTTGGACAATAAGATTATCGCTACTTGGAGCAAAGACTACCAGCGATATCTAGTTCGATGGCGAGGATGACCTAAGACTGACGATTCTTGGATCACCAGAGAGGATTTACAAAGAATTGACCAAGACTTAATAGAGCACTATCACAGCAAAGTTGACCCATACTCGACAGGATCGAGTTCCTCCCACCCGGGGAGAATTGGTGCGGACACCAGGATCAGAAAAAAATAACATGTCAAACTCACATCCTTGTGGATCACCTATGAATGAAGCCCTAAGCCCAAACCCCAGATCACTTGTAAATAGTTATCTTAAATTCTATTATTTTAGCTTAGTTGGGTTTAGCCCTAAATCCCAAAATTGAGTCATCTGTAAAAATTCCTAGACCCAAAATAGAGTCTATAAAAAAACTCCAATTTCAATTGGGTCATAAATTCTATTATAATGGTCCAGTGTTATTTATCCCTTTCTACCAATTTTAATTGGATTTTGTATTTGCAAGCCTAATTAAGCATGGTATGGTTCAGGTATGAGTTGGTTATGCCTTTTGATAAATTTGATCAAGTTGGGCTATTAGTTATTTAGTTAGTTGAGTCTTGTAATTTTTAGTTGAGTCCTGTAATACAAGAGGGGACCAGAGTCACGACCCTTGTGACTCCATGTGCCAACCCAAATCAAGACATCATGTGCACCCAATTCAAGATCCCATGTGACACCATGTGCCAACCCAACACATCATGTGTCAACTACCTATTGGCACCTCACCATCACATGGGATCCATTTGGATCACCAATTAAGAATTACAACTTGATTTCATGACATCCGGATATCCAGACATCCAAACATCAAGACATCCGAAATCTAGACATTCAGACATCAGGATATCAGACAATTAAGACCTCATCCTATTTTATCCAAGGAGGGTGCCTCATTTAAATTTCAAGTTATCGATGGATTTAAGAGAATTAAAGTAGAAGGACTCTCATCTCTTTAGCACCTCCTCTCATCCTTATTTTGTCACCCACATAAAGAGGAGCACCTCCTCTCATCCATTCAAAATTCAAGCCAAGTTCCAAGGATTATCTTATTAGCTTTCAAATTCAAGATGGAGGATTATCTTATTTTAAATGGAAGAGGATTAACATGGATTCCAAGATGGGATTAACATCAAGATGGAAAGGTTTGGATGCCACATCTCTCTCAAGTTGTCGCCCACTCTCAAATTTGAATTCAAGAAACCAGAAATCAAGAAGGAAGAATGCCATCTCACTTCTTATTTTGTTGCCCATCTCATTTTGTCGCTCATCACATTGAAGAATCCAACTTCAAGGGAGAACCTATCTAATTTAAATTCAAGGAATTTCAGCCACTTCAAGGAAGAGATTAGAATCCTATGTTAGCTTCAATTATCTTGTATTCAAAGGGAATTCAATGTTATCTCGCTACCTTGTATGGAGGGTCTATAAATACCACCCCTAAACCCCCTTGTATGACAACAATTATTCATCAAATAAAGATGTCATTCTACCAATCCTTTGTTGTGTCAAGCATCGCGGGGTGTGAGGCCCTTTTTTTTTGTTCTTCAGAGCATCGTGGGGTGTGAGTCCCTATTCCTTTGTTCTTCGAAGCATCATAGGGTGTGAGGCCCTAGTTATCCTACATATCCGACCATCAGAAAACCCTAACCATCATCTTCCAACTCTCTTTCCTTCCTCCTTTTCCATTTTCTTCCTCTTTCTACAACCATCTAACTTGAGTGTTTTTTTTTTGAGTGATTGCAGGTTATCGAGATCTGAAATAAGGGTGCTTCTTGCCTTGGAACCAACATCATTGAAGTTCGGAGCCTGAAGATCGACCATCTTGAAGCCCTGCCGCAAGATCCTAGAGAGTCTAGTCATATCAGATCCTCAACAAGAACGAAAAAAAAATCTTCGTTGGTAAAATCTAAACCATTCCTAACTCTTAATTTATGATCCTTGGAAGTTCTAAATTCTAGTTTATGGTGGTTTCTTAATCACCATATCCTTAATTTCTGATTAGATTTGTTAGATCTGCTTTGCAGGTGATAACTAGTTAACTAGTCTTACTTTATTCGATACTTTGAGTCATTAATTCTAAAAAAACTCAGAAAATTAATCACTATGAATTTTATTTAATTAGATTTAAATTTGATAATTTAGTTTTTACATATTGTCCTACATCATATACCCTTTAATAGCAAGTTACCCTATAATTTGATCCTTCGATCTTCCTTTATCCCGAATAAGTGATGGATATGAAAAATTATTAAATCCTCACACTTTATTCATTCAAACCTCAAATCACTAATGAAGACTCAACCGATGAAAGATTAGAAATCCTTTTCTAATTTCATCCAGCTTTGATCAAACACTTCCTGAGTCATCATTTGATGAGATTATATGGGATAAATACACCTTTTTACTATGAGTGATCGATTCCTTATTAACCTACTCATAACCTTCATGCACAATTCACCATATCCATGAACATCCCGTATATGACTGAGTCATGAATGAATATGAACCAAAACATAGATTCATGTATACAAAATAGCATGGTGATCTCAGGTCTAAGAATCAATTGCACAACTTTTACTAAAAGAATCATCTTTTGATAAGTAAGACTTCCATAGGATATTCTCATAATAAATCAATTCAGTGAACTCATATCATGATGAATACCCATATCCTTGTATTAATGTCCCTATACAAGTGATCGTGAGACCAACCACTCTCTCCATCAAGCATAATTAAGAGTTCCAGTCTCTCTGAAAACATCGATCCCCGACTCGATGATCCTATAACTAGGAATATTTTGGATTAGGATTTATAAGATCTTAGGTCTCACTATTATAAACTCCATCATAACCCTAAAACCATTGTCTTAATTTATGGAGTTCATCATAATCTTAAAATGATAAAGTATAAGACACAGCATATGATGAAATAAAATATCTTTTATAATATCATACATTAGTCGAGAGAATTTTATAGATAAGCCCCTATTTCATAAGAAATATGATTAGCTTTTAGGGCACTATTCTTTCAAATCACACTTTAGAAATCATTTTAGGTTGCTTGATCACCTCAAATCATGCTGCATAAGCCTCATTGATGAGTATATTAAATATACTAGTTAGAACATCAATTTGTAAACCAATTCATCCTAATTCTTTAAGAATTGATGCTTCTTTATATCTTTTGTAGGAAAAATGTTCATCAATGCAAAGATCCAGAATTGTAGGTCAAAGACTCAAATCGAAGTTCAAACGAGTCCCATAATCCAAATCAAAGTCAACCCAACTTAATTAGTCTATGATGGACAAATTATCTGGTCCACGAGGAGGGAGTGGACCAACAAATGCGGCTCACAGGACCAATTGAATGCAGCATACAAGTACATGAGGCTCATAGGTCTTTCACACTCATAAAGGAATGATGTCCACATTAAATGCACAATGGCTTTTCATGTGGAGGTATTGTTGTAGTCTACCAAGGAACACGGGAGGAAAACATTGAATGTGGCTCATAAAAACACTTTTCTTTTATAGGGAAAAGGGATAGTGGGGATAAATCTGGCATAGCTATCCCTACAGATCCCCATCCTACTAGAAAATGTTCGATTCAAGGTACTAGACTTTTGCAACCTTTTCCCATCAAAGGATGAGTACTCTCACTCATAGAAACACTTTCACCTAGCTCCTAGAAACTCCCTATAACAGCTTCATGTAGTATACAAAATTGATGTCACAGTCTATAGCAAATTAAATGTGGTCTTCACATGGTGTAGGAATTAAATGTAGCATCTAGGTGCTATTGTTCGATTGAAAAACTTCTCTCGCGATAGTGGAAAATTGAACATGAATTGCCAATGGACTTTGCAGCACATTTAACATCGCGGTTATCGCCATCTAATGGCCTGCAAGCAACAAAAATGCCTGATCCAATGGCTCGAACTAATTCCGACATACTTTGGGCTTTTATATGGAGTGATTGACTAGAATTTTAGCTTTTGATCATAATTAGAGGGCAAGGAAGGGTTGGCATGATTCTAGGCTTGTTGTGATCCAATTCTACTCCAAATTGAACCGGGATTTGTCCCATGACAAGCTCTATAAAAGAAGAGCGGTGGGGAACCTAAAGAAGCACCAAGCAAAAGCAGAGAGTAGCCAATTGTTTTATTTTTAATTTCCTTTTAATCATGTAAGGGATTTTAATGGGAGAGAGGCCAGCAAAAGATTGTTCTTCTTCCTCATCTTCCTTCCATGAAGATGATGCTTGCGGACACCATGCACGGTTAATCTCCAAATCTCTAGAGGACTAGAGAAGGTTCCTTTAATATTTTATATTTTAATTTTTTTTATGTAATTAGATCTTGATTGTAATGATTTGTTTATTCTTGAATAAAATTACTTTTTCATTATTTCAAGCTTTGTGCACCTTGAATAAACTATAATTTAGATTTTTCAATAATCTATAATTATATAAAGATGAGTTATGATCTAAGAATATAATTCATGCTCAATAGAGAGATTATACTTGAAATCTAATTATAAGGTTTTTTATTATTTATATGATGAGTCTTTGAATAGCCTATGACTACATAGGGATAGATCAAGGTACTATGATCTATACCTAGTGAGATAGGTTATGCTCAGAATATCAATCATACTTTTACTAATTACATAATAAAAAAATTAATTTATATTTTATTTAAAAAGTTGAATCAAAATCCTGAGACATATATCTTATATTATTTTCTTGCTTATTAGTTATTATTTCCAATCAATTAGAATTCTTATTTCCTTTTTTAATATCAATCATATTTTTCACTTTCTCTTAATTTTTAGCTTTTATAATTTAATTAGATCTCTAAATAAAACTCCTAATTAAATATTAATATAATCCCAACAGATCTCTAAGGATACGATCTCGACTCACATAACTATAATTTAAGTTAGTGAATTATTTTTGATCGTCTATGATAGTGATTAAATTTTATCACCATTGTTAGAAATCATTAGCATAATTAGTTCATAAAAAAATATAATAAAAATAAAATAAAATATTTTTAATTAAATAATTAAAATTTGCAATATATTAGAATTTTTTAGAGACTTAAAATATCAAACTAACTTATTTGGACACCTGTTTGTATTGCATTGCATCTTCATAAACTATTTTAAGGGCATTAAACCCAAAATAATATAAGTTGGGGATTTCATTACTCTTTCTTGGCCTACAAACTATTACATTGCATATTTCATTGACCCAAACCTTTAATCTAAAATCAATTAAACATTGATCCCTAGGAATTTTCGAGCTCATTAGGACTAAAGACTCTAAGAGTTGGACCATGTTGCCCAGCTAAAGCAACCCAAGAGGGGGGATGAATTAAGTTTCTAAAATTTTTTTGCAAGAATTAAAAATAGGTGCTAGTGTATTTTCAAAGTATTTATGTGCTCAATAAAACTATGCAATAGAAGTAGTAAAGTAAATGCAGAAAAAGTAAATGACAATCATAAACACAAAAGTTTTATAGTGGTTCGGTGTATTTAAAAATACCTACGTCCACTTCCAAGCTTTTCTTGGGTATTTCACTATAATCTAACATTGATTATAGTAGATTAGTTTTCCAGGCTCACTAATCAAAATCCCTTGGTTTTCACAAGGCAAACCAGAAACCTAGTTGGTTTTCATACAAGGCTTACCAACAACTTAAGTTAGTTTTCACTCAAGGTTCACTAGCAAACCAAGTTGGTTTTCACTCAAGGCTAACCAACAACCTTGATACTAGTTTCAATCCTTTTGAAACTAGTAACAACAAGAATAATTCAAGTATAATTTAAAAATATAATAAGCTTTCTCAAAAAGCAAATAAACTCAATGAAGCTCTTGAATGTTGTCAAAAAGCTTGTCTCCAAGTTGTTGAAGCCTCAATTAATGCTTGAAGGATGTGAACTTGAATGCTCTCTTTGAAACTTGAATGCTTGAAGGCTCAACTTCACTCAAAAGTAATGAATGCTTTTGATATTTGCAGTTAGTTCTTCATTAGTTGCTTCTCTCTTGTATTTGGTGGGCTTTAAATTCCTTTTCAAGCCTTAAAAGATCATTTATAGCCGTTGGAGAGAAGAAAATAGTCGTTAGATACAAATTGGAGAAGTTCTGCACTTTAAAAAACTAGTCGATACTGTTCACTCAGACATGCAAATATGGGCACTTCAGTTGATGAGTCAATACTTTAGATCATGAGTCGACACTTGAGTCAAAAAAATTTTCTGAAGCTCTCTGGAATGTACTAGTGCATCGACACTTCTTCTGATGAGTCGACACTTGAGTTGATACTTTATCTTCTTGAGTTGACACTTGGATAACTTCTTGAAATCAACAAGTTCTATCTTCTTTTTGGTCTTAGGCCTTGAGTCGATACTTGGCTGACCTTGAGTCGATACTTGGCTGACCATGAGTCGACACTTGAATTGACACTTGATGATTCATGAGTCGATACTTTAGCGTGCCGGCTGAAATATTTTCTGTGTATTAGCTCAAGCTTTTATGAGTCGACACTTGAGTTCCATGAGTCAACACTTGGCCGAAACATTGCTAAAACTTATCCAAATTCAAAATTTGAGTCCTTCAAAGTTATTCTTATATGCCAAGGTCCATACAACTTAAAAATCCATCAATATAAGTGACTTCTTCAACAAGATGACAAGTATTTTGAAATCTTCAATGCTTTATAACTTTGATGAGTACCTTATTCTGATAAATATACTTTTAACATACAATTAGTACTCAAATATACTTAAGTATTTTGTTATTCATTAAAATCAAGCCAAGAGTCAACAATCCCCCTTTTTGAAAATGACAAAACCTTTAAGTATATAAATATAGTAAGCTCAAAAGATTTGTAATATGTATCAGAGAAATTGATTATAAGTATCAGAGCTAAGTTGTAATAATTATCAAGAGCAAAAACTCATCATTTAATATGTAACTTAAAAAAATCTACAATCTATTAGAGCTATATATAAGAATGAATTCAATTCACATAATTACAATATATCAAAGCAAAGTATCATCATTTAGTATATAACTGGAATGAATTTGATTCATATAGCTACAATGTTTTAGAGCATATGCTTACATAAGATATTTAAAAGATGTATCAAAGCTATATATATTAGAATGTATTAGAGCATATTCATATATAAGATGGTTAAAAAGTATATCAGAGCTAAGATAGATTTGGAAGAATGAGTATTAGAGCAAAAACAAAAAGTTTGAAATGTAATGTGAGTGTTAAAGAACAAACTTTAGAGTATCAAAAAAATAATATAATATGAAGATAGAGAGTATCAAAGCATATAAAATAATATGAAGATAGAGAGTATCAAAGCATATAAAATAGAATATTAGAGCTAAAAATAGAGAGTATCAGAGCATGAAAATAAAGCTCCCCCTCAACATATGATCTAAAATATTTTTTCAAACTTTTTAATACTTTAGAAATCTCTCTCTTTAATACTTTCTCCTCTTACTTATTCTTCCTTCATGATTATTACTTATTACTTTCTTCTCTCCCCCCTTTCATTTTACTTATACCATTTGTTCTCCCCCTATGTTTACCATTTATACCATTCTCCCCCTTTTTGTCATCATAAAAAAAAATGAAGAGTAGCGCAAAGAGGAGAAAGAAGTACCAAAGCTCCCCTTTAATGTAGGGATGAGGTGTAAAGAATAATAAGAAGGGTGTCAAAAGCATTGAAAGTAAAGAAGGAATACACAAGTAAAAAATGCTAAAAGTATGATATATATATATTTCTAAACATTTTGTGATACAAGAGAGATGTATACAAACAACATCCAAAATTTGATACACTGATATAAAATTTGATATAAAAACTGAAGCACTGATACAAACTACATACAAAATATGATACACATCATATATCTAACTGATACTCTGACCAATCCTAGTGGGCACTGTCCTCATCAAAGGAAGACCCAATCTCTAATACAATAAGTCCGATAATCCTAGAAGGTCAAGGTCAAGGCCACATGGATCGAAGATCTGCTAGTCTGGTCTGGATGGCTCTAAAAATGTCTCCACTGGCTCTTCCTCTGGCTCTGGCTCATGTTCTCCCTCTGGCTCATGCTGGAGGAGAAGTAATGTCAGAAATAGGGTTAGAAGGGGAGAAAGGGTCAGCAGGTGTATGATCAAAGATAGTACCAGTGGAAAGAATATGAAATCCAGGAGTGTAGAAACCTAACTCCTTGGATAAAAAAGAACTAGCGAAAGATACAGAATGTATTACTGGTGTCCTATCAGAAGAAGTAAGGGGAATAGTGATCGATGGTGTAGGTAAATCAATGAAAGTATCAGGTGAATCAGTAGATAGAACAGGTGTTGATACATCAGGGTCAGAAGGATCAGATATGATAGGAGTGTTAGGTAGGATAGGAGTCTGAAGAGCTAGACTCAAAGGAATGGAAGCATCCTCAAAAGACAACGTGACATCAACCGCAGCAGACTCCATCGAATCCATGACCTGATCAGCTCTTGTCTCAGGCTCGGGCTCCGT
Source organism: Areca catechu (assembly GCA_021397845.1). Taxonomy (NCBI): domain Eukaryota; kingdom Viridiplantae; phylum Streptophyta; class Magnoliopsida; order Arecales; family Arecaceae; genus Areca; species Areca catechu. The sequence goes on from CM038050.1 coordinate 38,648,273, forward strand.
TATAAAGTCATCAATATCAAAGTCCACTGACGGAAAACCTTGATCATCTCCTATCTCAGTATCATCTGCTGGTGGAGTTGGTGGTGCTGGTAGAGTAGGTGGAGAATCTGACGATGGTGGAGTGGAAGATGGTCTGCCAGAAGTCAATCTCTATAGAGTAGCCATCATTGTAGCAAACCCTTCTCTTATCTCATTAAATCCAATCCTCATCTCTCCATGAATCTGATCAACTTGCTATCTCATAGTCTGCATCTCAGTCTCTAGGAGAGTGATCCTATCCTCAGTAATGTCTACTGGAGGTGGCACCTCAGTATGTGCTAAAATAGAGGGCTTGGGCTGCATCTCAAAATCTTTAGGTGGCTCAGATGGCCTTGCCTCATCTCTTTGTGTGTCTTCCTCTATAAAAGTATCCTCCTCATCATCCGAGTTAGTGTCGAATGCCTGTCCAAAGACTCTGCACCTCCAATGACCTCGGTGTCTCTAATAACCCATCCGGTGTAGAGACCTCTCATCATAGGTGTCGATGTGTAGAAGCTCTCTATAGGGCTCTCCGATGACATCAACTCCATAGGATTTAAATAGTCTGGTGAGATCCATGCCATATGGCAAATAAAGTCACCTGCTCATCGCCACCTCTATCATCTGATGAACCATAAGTACTGGCAGGCAAACGGCATCCTCGAATGAGTGCCACCATGACCAAAAGCTCTCTTTCTATAATGAAGTTAAAATGCCCAGTCTTCGACAGTAGGATCCGGGCCACAATGTGATGAAGAAGCCTCATCTCCACTGATAACTATGATGCAACAATAGTAGCTCCCTCATTGAGGTCATCTCTCTCCAAAATGCATCTGAAATCATTGATTCGGTCTCCAAGAGAGTATATAATAGTCCCCCTAATGGATATCTCCCAGACATGACTCAGAATCTCTGCTAATAGCGAGATAGAGATTCCTTTAACCTCTTCAATCCACCCATCACTACCATTGGCCAAGGTCCCGTAGAACTCTGATGAGCAAGATAAAATCTCTCACGGAGGGTACAAAACTGAACTAAACTAGCATATCTCAACCAGTCTCCAATCCTGAAGTACTACTAGACAATGAAATCAAAGTCTACTCGACGTCCCCCTACAATGACCTTGGAGGCCATGCAGTCTGCTCCTGAGACTGGTGGTGGTCGAGCTGGAATGTCGTGCTGTGGTGCATCTACAGGCTGAGGAGAATCATGTCTGGCCTTGGTGTGGTGCTCCACACCCCGATAAACTAATCGTGGTCCCCTCACTAGCTGCTTCCTAGGCTCCATTGTCCGAAGAATAGGGAAGTACCAAAATGAAGAGGGAAACGGGCAATGGAGTCATGGTCAAATCATGAAGAGTAAGAAAATATGAGGGAAAATGGCTTAAAACTCAAAATAGAAATGTTAGAACCCTAAACAGGAACTAACAGAGGTTAGGGGACAAGGAGAAGAGGTGTCGGCTCAGAGAGAATGGAAGAAAAAGGAGATCATTTGCCTTATTTGATTAGCATTTCTGCCGGTCAAGTATCGACTCACAAGCTAGGCCAAGTGTCAACACTTCGAGGTGTCGACACTTCCAAGCATCGACACTTTAGAAAAAATAGAGAAAAATAAGAAAAAATCATAGATAATATCAAGAAAATTAATTTCAATAGCCAATAATGATTGATCATGATTTTCTAGGACATTAGGTCAAAAAATTTTCAAAGAGAATTCCAAAGGTCACAAGTAATGATCAAGCTCTAATTAAAAAGATCAATGACCCCTAATTCTCTTCTAATCATACAAAACCTATCTTCATTAAAAGGCTTGGTCAGAATATCAGCTAGTTATTTTTTAGTACAAACAAATTCAAGCAAAACATCATTGTTTTGAACATGATCTCTAATGAAGTGATGTCTAATTTCTATGTACTTCTTGAATGTTGTACAGGATTTTTAGTTAAGTTTATTGTACTTGTGTTATCATATCTAATAAGTGTCTTAGTTAATTTAATGCCAAACTCTTTGAGTTGATGTTTAATCCACAAGATTTAAGCATAACAACTTCCAGCTATAATATACTCAGCCTCAGCTATAGATAGTGTAACTGAATTTTTTTTCTTGCTAAACCAGGAGATTAAATTAACTCCAAGAAATTGACAGGTTCCAGATGTGATTTTTCTATCTAATTTACAACCAGCAAAGTCTGTATCAAAATAAGCAATTAAGTCTATTACTGAGTCGTTACAGTACCACAATCCAATATTAATAGTGCCAAATAGATATCTGAGTATGCGTTTAATAGCCAATAGATGAGATTCTTTAGGTTTAGATTGATATCTTGTACACATGCATACACTAAACATGATATCTGGCCTACTTGCAGTTAAGTATAATAAAGAACTAATGATGCCTCTATAAAATTTTGATCTACTTTCATACCAGATTTATATTTGTCAAGCTTACATGAAGGGCTCATAGGTGTGCCACTAGGTTTAGTATTCTCCATCCCAAACTTTTTCAGAATTTTCTTTGTATATTTAGCTTGGTTGATGAATATCCCTTCATTGGTTTATTTAATTTGGAGTCCGAGAAAGTAGCTCAATTCTCCCATCATGCTTATCTCAAACTCTCCCTGCATGAGCTTAGCAAATTCTTGAAAAAGACTTTCATTAGTGGCACCAAAGATAATATCATCAACATAAATTTGTACTACTAAGAGATCATCAGCCTTTTTCTTCGAAAAATAAGGTAGTATCTACATGATCCCTAGTAAAGCCATTATCAATCAAAAATTTGCTTAACCTTTTATACCATGCATGTGGGGCCTATTTTAAACCATAAAGGACTTTATGCAGTTTGAAAACATAATCAGGATGTGCATAATTTTTAAAACCAGATGGTTGTTCTATATATACTTCTTCAGCTATGTATCTATTTAGAAATATACTTTTAACATCCATTTGAAATAATTTGAAATCCATGTAATATGCAAATACTAAAAGTAATCTAATAGCTTCAAGTCTAGCTACTAGAGCAAAGGTGTCGTCAAAATCAATTCCTTCTTCTAGATTGTAATCCTTAGCTTCCAGTCTAGCCTTGTTTCTAGTTACAATTTCATTTTCATCCAATTTATTTCTATATACACATTCAGTGCCTATTATTAAAGTATTGGATGGTATTCTATTAATGTTCAAACTTTTTTCTTTCAAATTGGTTTAATTCTTCTTGCATAGCAATCATCTAATTTAGATCTTTTTAGCTTCTTCTATTTTCTTAGGTTCTATTTACGAAACAAAAGCAATATAATCGCATTCATTTCTAATAGAAGATCTAATTCTTATCCCTTTTAATGGATCACCTAAAATTAGTTCCTTAGGGTGTCCATGAGAATACCTCCATTCCTTAGATAGGTCCTTGTACTCCGATGAAGGTCTTGTGACTTCTTCATTTTTCTTGTTTTGCTCTTCCTCGTTCTCTTTGGAAGGATGATCATTCAAAGTCATCTTTTCAAGTCCTTGAATACCTGCATCATCATAAGTATTCTCTTTTCTAAAGAACTTATTAGTAGACTCTTCAAACAAGCATGCATAGATTCTTCTATTACAAGTGTTCTTTTATTGAAAACCCTGTATACCTTACTAGATGTGGAGTACCTAAGAAGATACCTTCATCTGACTTGGCATCAAATTTGCTTAAATTATCCTTGTCATTGTTTAATATGAAACACTGATAACCAAATACATGAAAATACTTTAAAGTATATTTTTTTTCTTTCCAAAGTTCATAGGATGTTTTCTTTAAAATCGATCAGATTAAAACTCGATTTAAAATATAACAAGCAGTATTGATAGCTTCAGCCCAAAAATATCTAGGAAGATCATTTTTACAAAGTATTGTGCATGCCATTTCTTCAAAAGTTCTATTTTTTCTTTCTACTTCCCATTTTATTGAGGTATTCTAGGTACAAAATAATTATGTTCAATATCTTTTTCATTAAAAAAATCTTCAAAATCTTGATTTTCAAATTTGGTTCCATGATCACTACGAATGCAAATAATAGAAGTATCTTTTTTATTTAAAATATTTCTATAAAACTTTGTGAAAGCAGAAAAAGATTCATCTTTATGAGCTAAAAATAAAACCCAAGTAAAACGAGAGAAATTATCAACTATTACTAATCCATATCTCTTGCCTCCTAGGCTTGTGGTCCTAGTTGGCCCAAAAAGATCCATATGGAGTAGTTCTAGTGGCCTAGTAGTTGAAACAATTCCCTTTGTTTTAAAAGTTCTTATTTGTTTATCAAATTGACAAGCATCACAAATTTTATCCTTTTCAAATCTAAGTTTTGGCAAATCTTTAATTAAATCCTTTTTGCACAATTTGAAAAGGAAATACATGCTTGCATGTCCTAATCTACAATGCCATAACCAGCTAGTCTCATTAATTCTAGCATTCATTGCAACTAGGCATTCACCATATTGTATAGGAAGATTATCAAAATCAACTAGATAGATGTTGCCATGCCTATTTCTAATGAATTTCATCCTATCATCACTAAGACTAGACACCATGCAAAGAGATGATTCAAAGATAACATTAAAACCTTTATCACAAAATTGGCTAATACTTAGTAAATTATGTTTTAAACCTTCTACTAATAACACATTAATAATAAAAGTAGATAAAAAAATGTGAACTTTACCAACACCGATGATTTTTTTTCCATTGTCTCCAAATGCCACATTCCCTCTATTTAAAGCTTCAAGAGAGGTGAATTGCTTCACATCTCTCATCACGTATCTTGAGCAACCACTATCAAGATATCATATTCTTCTTTTCTTCTTGGTTGCAAGACACACCTGCAAAAGAGATCAAGTTTTTGCTTTAAGTACCCAAGCATCTTAGGTCCTCTAGGGTTAGTAGTAATGGTTGCTTTTGGAACCCAAACTTTTCCAAATTTATTTACCTTTCTTAAATTACATTGATAGGTTTAATGTCCAAATTTTCTACAATAATAATATGTAATACTACAAGATGAAGGAACAAAGAAGTTTTTGAAATACTTTTATTATTTTTGAGATATATATCCCAAACCAACTTTATTGAAAACTCCATGTTGACTATTCAATAATAAATTCAGCTTTTCAGAACTAAACAAGAATTTTTCAACAAAAGGTTTGACTCAATCAAGCTCTTTTTTAAACTTTTTGTTTTCAAACTCAAGATCTTTGTTATTTTTCATAAACTCATCATTTGAAACAAGAACCTTGGATCTTTTTAAAACTTCTATTTCTTTTGAGAGAGCATTCTTTTTCTTTTTCAAAATAGTAACCTTGACTTTTAATTCTTTGTTTTCATTTCCAAGATTGTTGTTTTCAAAAGCAAAAGAATTAGCTTGCTTCTTTAATTTCTTGTACTTAATTTTTAACAATTTATATTCATATACAAGTTCATCAAAAACATCTTTAAGCTCTTCAAAAGTAAATTCAGATTCGGATTGTACCTCATTTTCATATGCCATGAGGCAAAGATTGGCAACTTCTTGCTCTTCTTCCTCCGAGCTAGAATTTTCACTTTCTTTCTAAGTAGCCATCATTGCCTTCTTCTTGTATTTCTTTTTGAGCTTCTTGAGGGGAGGACAATCGAACTTGTAATGATCAGGCTTCTTGCATTCAAAACAAATGGGTTGGTCCTTCTCCTTCTCCTTTTCTTTTTCTTTGTCCTTGCCTTTATCTTTCTAGGCTCTCCTTTATGTAACTTCTTTTTGTATGAGTACTTCTTCTTCCTCATAAATCTTCTAATTTCTAGCCACTAAAGCCTCCTCATCTTCATTTTCACTTTCTTCAAACTTCTCACTTGAAGGTTCCGTTGGTGCTTTGAGGGTAATTGTCTTCTTCTTTCTACCGCATCCACTACTTTTTCTTTAGGTTCAATTCATACGTCATGAGTGAACCAACAAGCTACTCCAAGGGTAGGGTCTCAACATCCTTTGCTTCCTGGATAGCCATCACCTTTGGATCCCATGAAGATGGCAAAGACCTGAAAATTTTGTTAACCAAATCAGCATTAGACATTGCTTTGCCAAGACTTCTCATTCCATTAACAATATTAGTAAATCTTGTGTATATATCAGTGATAGATTCATTAGGCTCCATTCTAAACATTCATATGTGTGCACAAGCATATTTATCTTTGTGTTTTTCACTTGATGGGTACCATTATGTGTAACCTCAAGTATATCCCATATTTTCTTCGTCGATGCACATGTGGAAATCCTATTAAAATCACTAGGATTCAATATGCAATAAAGCAAGTTCATTGCTTTGGCATTAAGGTCAGATTGCTTAATATCATTTTCATCCTAATCTTCTTCAAGCTTGAGAATGGAAATGCCATTAACCAAAATTGAAGGAACATATGGACCTCTAACTACTACTTTTCAAAGATTATAGTCAATAGAATGCATATAGATGTGCATGTGAGTTTTCCAATATGTGTAACTTGTGCCATTGAAAAATGGTGATCTATTTAGAGCTTGACTCTCAACAATACTAGTACCTATTGGGGCTGCCATAGATCTTTTACTCAAGATAGTTAGACCTACTTAGCTGAGTACAAGGCTCTGATATCACTTGTTGCCTAGCTAAAGCAATCCAAGAGGGGGGTGAATTAAGTTTCTAAAAACTTTTTGCAAAAATTAAAAATAGGTGCTAGTGTGTTTCCAAAGTGTTTGTGTGCTCAATAAAATATGCAGCAGAAGTAGTAAAGTAAATGCAAAAAAAGTAAATGGCAATCATAAATACAAAAGTTTTATAGTGGTTCGGTATATTCCAAAATATCTATATTCACTCTCCAAGCTTTCCTTGGATATTTCATTATAATCCAACATTGATTACAGTAGATTAATTTATCGAGCTCACTAATCAAAATCCTTTGATTTTCACAAGGCTAACCAAAAATCTAGTTGGTTTTCATAGAAGGCTTACCAACAATCTAAGTTGGTTTTCACTCAAGGCTCACCAACAAACCAAGTTGGTTTTCACTCAAGGCTCACCAACGACCTTGATACTATTTTAATCCTTTTGAAACTAGTAACAACAAGAATAATTCAAGTACAATGTAAAAAATACAATAAGCTTTCTCGAAAAGCAAATAAACTCAATGAAGCTCTTGAATATTGTCAAAGAGGTTGTCTCCAAGTTGTTGAAGCCTCAATCAATGCTTGAAGGATGTGGACTTGAATGCTCTCTTTGAAACTTGAATGCTTGAAAGCTCAACTTCACTCAAAAGTAATGAATGCTTTTGATATTTGCAATTAGTTCTTCATTAGTTGCTTTCCTCTTGTATTTGGTGGGCTTTAAATACCTTTTCAAGTCTTAAAAGATCATTTATAGCCATTGGAGAAGAGAAAATAGTCGCTAGACATAAATTGGAGAAGTTCTATACTTCAAAAAACTAGCCATTACTGTTCACTTAGACCTACAAGTGTCGACACTTCGGTCCATGAGTCGACACTTTGAGTCGACACTTTAGATCATGAATTAATACTTGAGTTTAAAAAAAAATTGAAGCTCTCTAGGATGCACTGGTGCATCGACACTTCTTCTAATGAGTCGATACTTCATCTTCATGAGTTGACACTTGGATAAATTCCTGAAATCAGCAAGTTCTATCTTTTTTTTGGTCTCAGGCCTTAAGTCGACACTTGGCTAACCATGAGTCGACACTTGAGTCGATACTTGGTGATTCATGAGTCAACACTTCAACGTGCCGGCTAAAATATTTTCTGCATATCAGTTTAAGCTTCTATGAGTCGATACTTAAGTTCCATGAGTCGACACTTGTCTGAAACATTGTTAAAACTTGTCCAAATTCAAAATTTGAGTCCTTCAAAGTTATTCTTATGTGCCAAAGTCCATACAACTTGAAAATCTATCAACATAAGAACTTTTCAACAAGATAACAAGTATTTTGAAATCTTTAATGCATTATCAGTATAAGTGACTTCTTCAACAAGATGACAAGTATTTGGAAATCTTTAATGCATTATAACTTTGATGAGTACCTTATTCTAATAAACACACTTTTAACACATAATTAGTACTCAAATATACTTAAATATTTTATTATTCATCAAAATCAAGACAAGAGTCAATAGACTGGATTAGAGTTGATCAGTTAACCGATATCTAGAAAAGTGGTTCAGGGATAAGATCAAGAAAAAAAGTGGTTATTTAATTGGTTCCGTTAATTGGCCTATCTAATTTATTTAGTATCTAAGGAAAGTAACGGAGGGACCCCCAACCTTATTCTTATTTAGCCTATTGGCTGATTAGCCTTTGAGTTGAAGAGCTCAAAGGTGACCTTGGAATAGTTAGGAGATCTAGGTTAATCCTAGAATAGGAAGTCCACTATATGCTAACTTGATTGTAGTTAACATCAAACTTTAACTAATTCTTCTCTAACTCTTATCTCTAGGACTCCTTAGTCCCTCATCTTTAGAACTCTTCTCTTTCTTTTTTCTTCTTTTCTCCTCTTCTCTTTAAAATAATAATAATAATAATAAAATAAAAGTGGATTGCTCTGATCTAGGATCCTTATCTCAATAATAGATTAGATAAATTATCCCATAAAATAAAGTAGATAAATAGTCGATTAGATTGCCTACTAGCTATCAAACACTCTTCCTCTCTATCTTTTCTTTTTACATAATGCTCAATATGTTCTAGCCTCGCTCTTTTTGTGAGTAAATGTCTAGTTGTTTACTAATGTTCTAAGTATATGTATGACCAAGTTTATCAAGATCAAACCTAAATGGCCTATAGACTAGAAAATAACCAATAATGCCTATAATTTAGGCTAGGGGGCTCAACCTAATTTCTCATGGAAATCACATCCAGTGATTATCTCGATAATATAAGGACCTCCATTCATAGATGCATCATATTACGATCAGCCTTATATATAATATTAACTCTTTCCAACTTCTATAGCCCAATATTTGAAGAGGCGGTTCTATAAATATTAGATAAGATAGAAAACCTTCAAGCCTCTACACAAAATCTAACCGAACTAGAAATTCAAATTAAGCAACCAGCATTTGCATTTGGTAGGGAGGAGCAAAGAGAGTTGCCTAATCAACTTGAAATTAATCCTGAGAGACAATACCAAGCTCAAAGTTTTAATGACCTTTTAATTTTTTCCTAAATAATCAACTATAACTCTCGAGAATGAACTAGTCATAGAGCAACCTTGCACAACCAAACAGACCTATATAGATAATTGAACTATGGTAGAGATATATAGGGAGAAATCAAATTGGTAGGATGAGCCAATTCCATCATTACCTTGCTTACCTATGGCCCCCTTTTCAAGTATCCTAGAATCATCTATACCTCTTTATGGGAAGGGAGGACAAATAAATAAAATGATGAAATTAGTTAAGGCTTCCCAAAAACCACAAGTGAATAACACAATTGGGAAAGTCAAACCTACAATTAATCTCTAGAATTCATTGGATCCTTGTCTGGCCTATTTTAGTATGGACAATTTTAATGTAAATGGGTCTACCACAAATGTAAATAACCTAATAGAAACATCCTATTTCGAAACCACCCGATTACTAATTGAAGAACATGAGCCATCATTTAGGCCCCCATTAGATCTCTTGTTAGAATCAAAATCTATATTAGAGATAAATCCACTTCCTAACGCACCCACTAACACCTTACCAATGATCTTTAACTAGGAAGCCCAATTTGTGGGTGTTCTAAAAGCACGTAAAGAAGCTATTTGATAGGTCATTGCTAATATAAGGGATCATGATTACGAGAATTTTATGATCGATTTCTCTATTTTGGTACTACTTTTAAGGACTGTCTCCAAAATCTTTATAGGATGCTAAAATGATGTATGAAGATAGATTGCATGTTAATTTAGAAAAAAGTGTCATGCTTTAGATCAGGACGGGGTTATGCCAAAATACATCATACACGAGAAAGGGATTAGGATAGATAAAATTATAATCGACGAAATTCCTAAACTACCACCCACAATCTCAGCCCAATAAACACCATTCCTTGGTTATCAAAAAAACTACAATAATATTTTAAAGTCCTGGTATAGTATGCTTATGCAATACACATTATTAGATTGGGCTAATTATCATAGAATACTTTATGAATGTTTTTCTACCATGATGACAAGGTCTCCTGATTAGCCTTGTCCTTTTGAAACCTTGAGGGACATATTAAAGTTATTTATAAGTGGGACTCCCTTATATCATCCAGTTGAATATGTTAAACTTAATTCTTGTAAGAAGGAAACCCAATTTCCTAGGAATAGCCTTAAAAAAATTATAATCTTAATAAAAGTTTGGCTAAAGATATTAAACTTAGCTCTCGTTGGGAGACAACCAACTTACTTCCTTTCTCTTCCTTTTATCTTTTAGGTCTTCTAAAGAAATCTACTCCACCTTAAAGATTTAGAATGACATTTGCAAGCCTCCTCCATCCCAAATCAATTTCAACTCCTAAATAGCCTAACCCAAAGTGACATCTCTATCCTCTTTGCTTTATTTTCCTTTCTCCATTAAGAACAATATCGATTAAGTTGGGAGGATAAATAAAATTAAAAAATTTAAAGTTCTTGAATAAGTTAGTATTTAGTTTTTGGGCACCTGATTATGCTTGAGAATCAAGCTGAACTAAATATTTTTTTTAAAATAAATTGATACTTAGATGAGAGAGTTTGTGAGATATTAAGGGATCAAGTATTAAAAAAATATAATAGAGAGTTAAGTCTAGAACATAAATATTTTTCTTTGAGCACTTCTAAGTTCTCCTACCAGCATCAAAGAAGAGTTTACTTCTTATGGGCTAGCATAGAATAAGTGTATATTTTTTCATAAAAAAATAAAAATAAAATAGTTTTCAAAGTACTTCTCATTGAGTAATCGAGTCTCTTTGCCTAGCAAGAATTGAAGTTTGCATCAAAAGATGAGGAGGGCAAAGAAGTTCATTGTAAGGTTAGTCTTAACTCGTAGCCTATTTGATTTAAGTAAGTCAATTCAAGGGGTATTATATACCTAGTGTCCTAAAGTCAATTGATTTGGAAGTTATTAGCTGAAAACTTGCTATATGGATCTAACAGAAAGCTTAAGGGATTAAAACATTCAATACCAATACAATGTTAAAAAATTTAAAAAAATAAAAAGAAGTAAGATCTAAACATTGATCTCCCATCGAGTAACCAGGCCCATCTAAGCATTGTTGTTCGCATCAAAAAGTGGGTAATGTGAAGATGCTTTTCTAATAAATGAAGGAGGGGAGTAACAATATATAAACCCATATGAAAGTTAACAATTCAGAGATTGATACGGCTGTATCCGTTGATGTGGAGTCCATCTGAACACCGGTTGTCAGCTGATAGGTGGAGGTGCCACTTGAGCATGGCACCCAAGCGAGGAGCCAAAATGAGCCCCGCTACCGAGGTCAGCTCCCGGCCGAGATCGAGCTCATACTACCACCAACTGAAGAAAGGAGGATGATAGAGATTTAAATCATGACGGGAAAGGGGGTTGTCTTCATCAAGACTCTGCCACTGCAATAGTACGACTGACAGGTAGCGGCCCACCGCCTGAGACCTATGGAGGGAGATGCCTCGCCGAAGCATCAGGATCCTCTCAGGCCCCGATTTACACTGATTGGGAAGGGATGCCCCATTCGAGACGCGGTGCCCCTCAACCTACTGTCTACATCATCCACAAGAAGAAGGTCGCGCCAAAGGATTCAAACCCTGGGGCGATCGCCCACATACCAATGCTCTGCCAAGCTTCCCAAAACATGGCGATCAACTAGAATATAAGAGCCAGCGACATAACTCCCTGCCACAAAGGGAGAAAGGAGAGCTCATGCACAGTCCCTGAATGCTACCGGATGTCAACCCTCGGAACTCTCCCAAAAGGGGAATATCTGGGAAGCAAGCTCAAGGGGCAACACTACCTCTCTATAACAAACTAAAAGGGGCCTCCGACCAAGAGGACAAGCCACAAGCAAGCAAGCAAGGGAGAGGACAAGCAAGCAAGGGGCAAGTAAGGTAATTATCGACATACAGAAGGGGAGAGTAAACTAGACAAAATGCTCTAAGGCTACCTGAGAATTCGTCAAAAGAATCCCATGGACATAGCCAACCCTACTTAGGCTCTCCTTCTCTACTGACACTCCTTTCTCACTTTCTCACTTTCTTTTCTATAAAAGATAACCTCTGAACGTGGAGACCTCACCGAGATCCACCGAGGGGGATCCGTTCTCCTGGATCACCCACAGACTTGATCATTGAAGTGCCCCCGCCAGAATCCCTGGCCTGAGTCTCTTTTTCTTTTGCAGGATTAGGTACATGCACAGGATTCCAAACGAGGAGGGAAATGCCCGATGCCATATCGAAGCTACAGGCCATGACGATCCAGGCGGAATAGATTGGCGCACCAGGTAGGGGGGCAGGATGCGAAAACATCAGCCAAACCAATCCCACCACTACAAAAGCAGCTCCACTTGAGGCATGGTGGTGACACACACGTGAGAAGCCTCTACCAACCACGTGGGAGGTCCTCCTTCTCACGGAGGCCCATGTATCCCGGAGGGGGAGCTCCCCGCTCCATCACAACTGCTCTCGGTGGAAGTTTAGCCCGTCGTGCTCGCCCAGTAGATGCAGACTCTGACCATGGCCATGCGGCAGTTGTAGCATCAGCACCGGTCTCTGGCCACCAAATAATAGCTAGAGACCCCCATGACCTTAGCTGCTCGACCCCATGGTAGCTTGCGCTCCTTCCAAAGCAAGCCACCGCAACTACAGGACATGACTAATCCCTGGGGTAGCCTCCAGACCCAGGCGAAGCAATAGAGGAGCGGGTCGATCAATCAGAAGAGCCATTCCCCAGTCTTGAAGCGTGCCACCCTCGGGCACCGTAGATGTTGCCAGAGCAAGGCCCCTTATCATGACCCTCCTCAGATCACCTTTGTCCTTTCCAACAGCCTCAGCGGAAGGTTCCACTGATGAGGCTATCAGGTGCATGGCAGAGAAGGACCTGGAAGAACAAGAGCGTAGACTAGCAGAACTGTCTCATTAGTTTGTGAATATGCAAGGCTCCTCTCGCGAGCCAGCGAGCTATGATGCCCGACCACCCTTCTCCCGAGAGATCCAAGAGGGGTCGATCCCGAGTAGGTTCTTCATGCCCCAGGTGGATCCCTACGATGGGACCGTCAACCCCCTAGATCACCTAGAGAGCTACAAGGCTCTCATGAGAGTCCAGGAGGCAATAGACACCTCCTTTGCATAGCCTTCCCCGCTACTTTTCGGAAGGCTGCTCAAGTCTGGTTCACTCGCCTTGAACTTGAGAGTATTAATTCCTTTGCGAAGCTAGAAAGAAAGTTTGTGGCATACTTTGACGCTTGCCGGAAGGTGCCATGAGAAGCCGATAGCCTTTTCTCCATCAGGCAGTAGGACCACAAGTCCTTGCGAAACTATGTGGCCCACTTCAAGGTCACCGCACTAGAGATCTACAATCTAGACGAGCCCATCACCATGCTAGCACTGAAGAGAGGGCTCCGGACTTTCCGCCTGACCTACTCCATGGATAAGAAACCGTCGAAGATGTACTCTAACCTCCTCCTCCATGCCCACAAGTATATCCGTGCTGAGGAGGCGGACTGCTCCAGGAGAGAACTAGATGGGAAGCCTTTGGAGAAATGAACCCCGAGGGAAGCCCCATGAGCATGCAAGCCCGGGCCAAGCTCGAGTCCCCAAGCGAGGCCCTAGCCAAAGAGCGGTCTTGTTCTGGAAGAAGCATATACTCCTCTCCTTACCTCGAGGTCGAAGATTGGTGGGGACACCAGGATCAGACACAGATCCCTGGATCCCATATGGTTTAATTAGTCATGTGTCAAAGTTTTGAAAGTTTTGTAATCAATTAAGATTGAGTCCTGTAATAAGTTGAGGTTAGTTGATTTGTCTCAACCCTCAACCTAGTCAGTATTTTGAGTCCTGTATATCAATTATGAGTCCAGTATTAGCCCAGTTTTTGTACAAGAGAGTAGGTCACCCTATTTTGGAGTTCCACCAGGCCACATCCAGGAGTCAGAGGCCACTACATCAGCCCATTGGATTTTGTGTGACAACCCAGGATCCAAGATGCATACAGAAACCCTGATTCTTTCCAAATATCCTCTAGATGCCCAGATTCCTCCCCAGATACCATAGCATATTTCTAAACCAAGGCATCCATGATTCTAGAGGTCCACCTGCATCCTAGCCTAAAGAAATCAAGCCCAAGCACCAAGCCCAAGCTCTTGAGAAGCAAGATACAAGAAATATTCCTGCTACCAGGCTACCAGGCCACCCCAGCTTCCAGAGGCCCAAGCCCATGCACCCAAGCCCCTTTGGGCTAGTCCCTTGTTCCTCCTAGCAGCCCAACATGCCCCCTAGGCATCCTTGAAGTGTTGACCAAGTCCAAGAGGTGTCCTTGAGTGGAATAGTCAAAGCATGAAGGGAGAAGGAGAAGACTAGGTCAAATCCTAACCTAGTTGAGACTTATGCTCCTAATTGTTTTAAGATTTATTTTTCTAACCTAGCTAGGAGAGGACTTGTAACCCAAGTATGTAACCTTAGTTAGAGGGCATGGGAACTCTAAAAATACCCCACCCCTCCCCCTCTTGTAATCAACTTTTATTCATGATATCAAAACCCTGGTAAATTTATTTGAGCTTGTGTTGTGTGTTACTTTGTTTTTTTTTCTTTGGTTACTATTGTGCTTGGCCAAAGTCCTTGCTACCCTAGCATCCTTCCATGCCCTAACTCTGCCATCCAATCCTTTACACATCCAGGAAGGAGTTCCCTAGGCTGCCAAGCAGGGAGATCTTCAACAAGCTTCAAACAGCTAAGCTTCTAATCCCTAACCTGATTCCTTCTAAACCTAGTTTCCTTTCTTTTTTTTACTTGCTATTTTGATTGACCCTTAACATTTTACAGGATCCCCGAGGTGTTTCACCTCCTTAGAGGAGGCTTTCCTTGCCTCCAGGATCGTCCAAATCAGTCATCAATTCAAGGGAAACCAACCTTCATCATCCAGACTACAATCAGAGTGCCGTGTGATCTCTTTATCGAAAGTTCTTCAAATCACTGATTGGTAACATCCTTCCCTTCTTTTAATTTCTGATTTGATGAAGATAAGCTATCCTAATCCAAGAGTTTCTCAATTCTAGGTTCTCAAATTTATTATTTTGCATGAGTTTGCCTGCGATATGATGATTCTTTGCATTGCTGTTCCTTATGCTAGTTCTTACTTAATTTTGAGAATCTAGCCTGCAAATTAAATTATAAAAATTATAAAAAAATTAGTTTACTATTTTCAAGCATGTTTAGCAATTTTAGAGTCATCCTGCATCAATTTGATATCAGAGCATGTTTAGGATAGCATTCATCTGCATTAGGATCACAAACCCTAATTTCTGCATCCTACTAACTGCATTAGGTGTCTCTCTTGCATCTGATTTTGACCACCTAGGAATTTTATTTTTTCATAAAATTTGCATGAATTATTTTTTGTAATTAATTTTACAGAAACCCTAAATCATTAAAACTTGGCATATTAGGAACTCTAACAAAAATTCTGAGATTTCTGTAGCAGTCTGAAAATCCTAGGATTTGCATCATCATTTGATTTTTGTTTTGTATCAAATTTGGTAAGTATTATCACCACCATCCATCCTCTATCATAGAATTTTTCTGATTTTTTTCTGCATCTATATCTGTGTCAAAATCTGCATCATCCAAAATCCTATTTTTTTAATTTCTGCACTTATTTGACCCAACCTAATCAATTTCTAAACCCCCAATCCTAAGCCAAAGTTTGTTTGCTAACCCCAGTTAACTTGAATTTAATTTGTCACAGCATAAAATAATTAAAAAAATATTTTATTTTTTTGATTGTTTTACATTGCATCAGGATCATTGAATGCTATCATCTCTCTAATCTAATCTTAAGGGCAATCAATATAATATTAGGTCAGGAGGTCATAACCTGTCCTGGGCCCAAAATAACCATCCTGCATTTTCACCCAAGCCTTAATTAAAATTGATTAGACTTAATTTGCCCTAGTGGGCTAGGTGACACCCAACAGGTCGGGTCCGCACCGTGTGGACCAACTAGTGCATTTAATCCTTTAGCTATTACTGAAAGCTGGTGTCTAAGGCTGGGGGTCCAGAGTTAAACGACTTAAGTGGACTAGTAGTTTATAATTAGGATCCTGTGACAAGTAGGGGGAGCCTCCCACCACCCCACCCACTACCTGGCTAGTGGAAGGTTAGCTGCTGGGTTAAGTGTAAGTTGAGCTGACTCACCCAGTTTTGGCTCTAGGTATAGGAAACCCTAAATTAAGCTAACCCATTTTGCATGCTTGGCTGCACCATCTCATCCTGACTGATTGTTTGATTGCATGATCACTAAACTAGGAACCCAATACCAAAAATCTAAATCCCAACCCGGTTCAACCATGGAGTCCAATCTTGAAGCTCTCATAAGAACCATGAATGAATAGATGGTTGTCTAATTAACCACCCAGATTAACCAATCCAATACCCAATTGAACCATAAACTTGACCAACTTATCCAATCAAGTAATCAAGCAATCCATAGTTTTGACCAAGTAGGAGATCGGTTAGGAACCCTATACAAGACCCATAGGACTGAACCCATAACCTATGAACCCATAACCCTTAGTCAGCCTGAGCCCAATAGGATTAGCACCCTTAGATATGAACCCAGTGTTAGTCAGGAGGACCTTAGCCAACCCACCCTTGTCACCCCAATCATTAGTCAGTTTGTCCTTAGTCTACCCCCTCTTACCATCTCATTGGTTCACCAGGATGACCTTGAAGAAGAAATATATGATGCTGATGAGAGCCTAGTGAACGAGTATGTGGAAGAAGAGGAGTTCCCCATAGAAGACTTAGAGCTAGTTGAATCAATAGATATCCAGGTAGAAGCCATCCTATAATTAGTTGACCCTACCATACCCACATAGTAGAGACCCAAAGTTAGATGGCCCAGATCACACCCAGGCAATAATGGAAGAGCAGTTAGAGGAAGGGAACCTAGATCCTATTACTAGAGCACCACCTGAGGAAGCTTTAGAAGAGGATCCAATTATAGAACCTAGTCCTAAATTTCTTGAACTAGATGACTTTATTAAGGATTTGTCTTATCAGTACCCTCAGGAAGGATCCTATCATGTAGTTCCCATTGACGATCTTTTTCCTGAAATTAGTGACCCATTCTTCTATAAGGCAGACCCAGTAGATAGACATCAACCCCATAGGGTCAATCTTATTAGTCTAGATTTAATCCCTGACACCCCTTCTTACATCTTATTCTATCCAATCAACCCTTTCTACCCCACCAAACTAACCCAGAATTCATCTCATATTTCCTATCTTTTTTTGAATTTTCTTATATTTCTTTAATCATTCACCTGTGTCATGTAGAGGTTTGCATGTTGCATTCATTTATCGTACATGTTAGGTTTGCATCTTACTTCTTGCATACCCTTTGGTATTTAGTAGGCATACATAGTAAGTTGTCATGTGCATGCCATGCTAGGGTCAAACCTAAAGAGTCAATAGTCTGTTAGGTTTTGTCCCTAGAGTCCAATAAATTTCCTTTGATAAGGAAGTCTAATCGAGTCTATTAGGTGTTAGTTGAGTCCAATAAATTTATAGACCCAATCCACCTATCCACACATGCACTAGCCTCTGCACAGCATCTGCATCATGAAATTAGTCAAGAGCTGAACATAATTAATGAACTAAATAATAACTTGGCTAATTCCCAAAAGAAAGATAAAGAATTTTAAGCAGAGGAATATGTGACTGTCAAGAATTTTCTGCTCGCAAAGCTGGCCCATCTAAAATAATGAATAGTAGTGGACCCAATGGATATCACCTGATTTAGGTATTAGCTCCACCTTCATCATCTCAGACTTTGTAAAGTTAAGGAGCCAGCAGTGATACCCAACAAGCCCCTTGAGCCACTCACGTTCTTTGAGAGAGAACCCACCCCAGAGCGCCCACATATAATTTAGCCTTATGGTGAGGTAAAAATTGAAAGAGCTCTGAATGATCAAGCTATCGATACCCAGGATAGAGACTATCAGCGGTATTTGGTCCGGTGGCAAGGTCAGCCAGAATCTGAGAACTTGTGGAACATTGGTGCGAATCTGTAGCGCCTCAACCCAGACCCTCCTTGAGCCAAATTGACCCATACTCGACGGGGTCGAGTTCCTCTTGCCCCGGGAGAATTGGTGGGGATAACAAGATCAGACACAGATCCCTGGATCCCATATGGTTTAATTAGTCATGTATCAAAGTTTTGAAAATTTTATGATCAATTAAGATTGAGTTCTGTAATAAGTTAAGGTTAGTTGATTTGTCTCAACCCTCAACCTAGCCAATATTTTTGAGTCCTATATATCAATTATGAGTCCAGTATAAGCCCAGTTTTTGTACAAGAGAGTAGGTCACCCTATTTTGGAGTTTCACTAGGCCACATCCAGGAGTCAGAGGCCACTATATCAGTCCATTGGATTTTGTGTGACAACCCAGGATCCAAGATGCTCTTAGAAACCTCGAATCTTTCCAGATGTCCTCCAGATGCCCAGATTCCTCCCTAGATGCTAGAGCATATTCCTAAACTAAGGCATCCATGATTCTACAGGTCCACCTGCATCCTAGCCCAAAGAAATCAAGCCAGGTGCCAAGTCCAAGCCCTTGAAAAGCAAGATACCAGGGAATATTCCTGCTACCAGGCCACCCTAGCTTCCAAAAGCCCAAGCCCATGCACCTAAGCCCCTTTGGGCCGGCCTCTTGCTACTCCTAGAAGCCCAACACGGCCCCCTAGGCATCCTTAAAGTGTTGACCAAGTCCAAGAGGTGTCCTTGAGTGGAATAGTCAAAGCATGAAGGGAGAAGGAGAAGACTAGGTCAAATCCTAACCTAGTTGGACTTATGCTCCTAATTATTTTAAGATTTGTTTTTCTAACCTAGCTAGGAGAGAACTTGTAACCCAAGTATGTAACCCTAGTTAGAGGGAATGGGAACTCTATAAATACCCCACCCCTCTCCTCTTGTAATCAACTTTTATTCATGATATCAAAACCCTGGTAAATTTATTTGAGCTTGCGAGCTTTTGTGTTTGTTTTTTTTTCTTTGGTTACTATTGTGCTTGGCCGAATTCATTACTGCCCTAACATCCTTCCACGCCCTAACTCACTTCCATCCATGCCTTCACACATCTAAGAAGTAGTGCCCTAGGCTGCCAAGCAAGGAGATCTTCAACAAGTTTCAAACAGCTCAGCTCTAATCCCTAACCTGATTCCTTCTAAACCTAGTTTCCTTTCTTTTTCTTACTTGCTATTTTGATTGACCCTTGACATTTTGCAGAATTCCTGAGGTGTTTCACCTCCTCAGAGGAGGCTTTCCTTGCCTCAGGACTACCCAAAATCAGTCATCATTTCAAGGGAAACAAGCTTCATCATCTAGATTTCAATCAGAGTGCTGTGTGATCTCTTCATCGGAAGTTCTTCAAATCACTGATTGATAACATCCTTCCCTTTTTTAATTTCTGATTTGATGAAGATAATCTATCCTAATTCAGAAGTTTCTTAATTCTCTGGTCCTAGAATTTATTATTTTGCATGAGTTTTCATGCGATATGATGATTCTTTGCATTGCTATTCTTTATGCTAGTTCTTACTTAATTTTAGGAATCTAGCATGCAAACTAAATTATAAAAAATATTTAAAAATTAGTTTATTATTTTCAAGCATGTTTAGAAATTTTAGAGTCATCCCACATCAGCTTGGTATCAGAGCGGGTTTAGGATAGCGTTCATCTACATTAGGATCACAAACCCTAATTTCTGCATCCTACTAACTGCATTAGGTGTCTCTCTTGCATTTGATTTCAACCACCTAGGAATTTTATTTTTCCATAAAATTTGTATGAATTGTTTTTGTTTATTCCTTTATTTTATTATAATTTTTATTAATTTTATAGAAACCCTAAGTCATTAAAACTTGGCATATTAGAAGCTCTAACAAAAATTCTGAGATTTTTGTAGCAGTCTGAAAATCCTAAAATTTACATCATAATTTGATTTTTGTTTTGCATAAAATTTGGTAGGTATCATTATCACCGTCCATCCTCTATCATAGAATTTTTTTAATTTTTTTCTGCATCTATATCTATGTCAAAATCTACATCATCCAAAATCCTAATTTTTTGAATTTCTGCACTTACTTGACCCAACCTAATCAATTTCCAAACCCCCAATCCCAAGCCAACTTTGTTTGCTAACCTCAGTTAACTTGAATTTAATTTGTCACAGCATAAAATAATTAAAAAAATATTTTATTTTTTTGATTATTTTAGATTGCATCAGGATCATTGAATGCCATCATCTCTCTAATCTAATCTTAAGGGCAATCAATATAACATCGGGGCAGGAGGTCATAACCTGTCCTGGGCCCAAAATAACCATCCAGCATTTCCACCCAAGCCTTAATTAAAATTGATTAGACTTAATTTGCCCTAGTGGGCTAGGTGACACCCAATAGGTCGGGTCCGAACCATGTGGGCCAACTAGTGCATTTAATCCTTTAGCTATTACTGAAAGCTAGTGTCTAAGGCTGGGGGTCCAGAGTCAAACGACCTGAGTGAACTGGTGGTTTATAATTAGGACCCTATGACAAGCAAGGGGAGCCTCCCACCTCCCCACCCCCTACCTGGCCAATGGAAGGATTAGCTATTGGGTTAAGTGTTAGTTGAGCTGACTCACCCAGTTTTGGCTCTAGGTATAGGAAACCCTAGATTAAGCTAACCTATGTTGCATGCTTGGCTACACCATCTCATCCTGACTGATTGTTTGATTGCATGACCACTAGACTAGGAACCCAATACCAGAAGTCTAAACCCCAACCCAGTTCAACCATGGAGTCCAGTCTTGAAGCTCTCATAAGAACTATGAATGAACAGATGGTTGCCCAATTAACCACCCAGATTAACCAATCCAATACCCAATTGAACCATAAGCTTAACCAACTGATCCAATCAAGTAATCAAGCAATCCATAGTTTTGACCAAGTAGGAGATTGTTAGGAACCCTAGACAAGACCTATAGGACTGAACCCATAACCTATGAACCCATAACCCTTAGTCAGCCTGAGCCTAATAGGATTAACACCCTTAGATATGAACCCAGTGTTAGTTAGGAGCACCTTAGCCAACCCACCCTTGTCACCCCAATCATTAGTCAGTTTGTGCTTAGTCTACCCCCTCTTACCACCTCATTGGTTCACCAGGTGACCTTGAAGAAGAAATATATAATGCTGATGAGAGCCTAGTGAACGAGTATGTGGAAGAAGAGGAGTTCTCCATAGAAGACTTATAGCTAGTTGAATCAATAGATATCCAGGTAGAAGCCACCCTAGAATTAGTTGACCCTGACCATACACACATAGTAGAAGACCCAGAGTTCTATGGCCCAGATCACACCCAGGCAATAATCGAAGAGCAGTTAGAGGAAGGGAACCTAGATCTATTACTAAAGCACCACCTGAGGAAACTTTAGAAGATGACCCAATTGTAGAGCCTAGTCCTAAATTTCTTGAACCAGATGACTTTATTAAGGATTTGGCTTATCAGTACCCTCAGGAAGGATCCCATCATGTAGTTCCCATTGACGATCTTTTCCTTGAAATAAGTGACCCATTCTTCCATAAGGCAGACCTAGTAGATAGACATCAACCCCATAGGGTCAATCTTGTTAGTCTAGATTTAATCCTTGACACCCCTTCTTACATCTTATTCTATCTAATCAACCTTGAATCCTTTCTACCCCACTAGACTAACCCAGAATCCATCTCATATTTCCTGCCTTTTCTTGAATTTTCTTATATTTCTTTAATCATTCACCTGCATCATTTAGTGGTTTGCATGTTGCATTCATTTATTGTACATGTTAGGTTTGCATCTTACTTCTTGCATACCCTTTGGCATTTAGTAGGCAAACATAGTAAGTTTTTATGTGCATGCCATGCTAAGGTCAAACCTAAAGAGTAATAGTCTGTTCGGTTTTATACCTAAAGTCCAATAAATTTCTTTTGATTAGAAAGTCTAATCGAGTCTATTAGGTATTAGTTGAGTCTAATAAATTTACAGACCCAATCCACCTGTCCACACATGCACTAGCTTCTACACAGCATATGCATCATGAAATTAGTCAAGAGCAGAACATAATTAACGAACTAAATAACAACTTGGCTAATTCTTAAAAGAAAGATGAAGATTTTATGCAGAGGAATATGTGACTGTTCAAGAATTTTTTGCTCGCAAATCTGGCCCATCTAAAATAATGAATAGTAGTGGACCCATTGCCTATGTACTTGAGATATCTCCTGATTTAGGTATTAGCTCTACCTTCATCATCTCAGACTTTGTAAAGTCTAGGGAGCCAGCAGTGATACCCAGCGAGCCCCTTGAGCCACTCCTGTTCTTTAAGAGAGAACCCACCCCAGAGCGACCACATATAATTTGGCCTTATGGTGAGGTAAAGATTAAAAGAGCTCTAGATGATCAAGCTATCGGTACCCAGGATAAAGACTATCGACGGTATTTAGTCTGGTGGCAAGGTCAGCCAGAATCTGAGGACTTATGGAACGCTGGTGCGGATCTGTAGTGGCTCAACCCAGACTCTCCTTGAGCCAAATTGACTATACTCGACGGGGTCGAGTTCCTCCTACCTGGAAGAATTGGTGGGGACACCAGGATCAGACACAGATTCCTGGATCCCATATGATTTAATTAGTCATGTGTCAAGGTTTTGAAAATTTTATAATCAATTAAGATTGAGTCCTGTAATAAGTTGAGGTTAGTTAATTTGTCTCAACTCTCAATCCAGTCAGTATTTTGAGTCATGTACATCAATTATGAGTCCAGTATGAGCCTAATTTTTGTACAAGAGAGTAGGTCATCCTATTTTGGAGTTCCACTAGACTACATCTAGGAGTCAGAGGCCACTACAAAAGTCCATTGGATTTTGTGTGACAACCCAGGATCCAAGATGCTTCCAGAAATCCTGATTCTTTCCAGATGCAGAGGCCACTACAAAAGTCCATTAGATTTTGTGTGACAACCCAGGATCCAAGATGCTTCCAGAAATCCTGATTCTTTCTAGATGCTTAGATTCCTCCCCAGATGCCAGAGCATATTCCTAAACCAGTGCATCCATGATTCCAGAGGTCCACCTGCATCCTAGCCCAAAGAGATCAAGCCCAAGCCCTTGAGAAGCAAGATACCAGGGAATATTCCTGCTACCAGGCTACTAGGTCATCCCAGCTTCCAGAGGCCCAAGCCCATGCACCCAAGCCCAACACGCCCCTAGGCATCCTTGAAGTGTTGACCAAGTCCAAGAGGTGTCCTTGAGTGGAATAGTCAAAGCATGAAGGGAGAAGGAGAAGATTAGGTCAAATCCTAACCTAGTTGGGACTTATGCTCCTAATTATTTTAAGATTTGTTTTTCTAATATAGCTAGGAGAGGACTTGTAACCCAAGTATGTAACCCTAGTTAGAGGGCATGGGAACTCTATAAATGCCCCACCCCTCCCCCTCTTGTAATCAACTTTTATTCATGATATCAAAATGCCAGTAAATTTATTTGAGCTTGCGAGCTTGTGTGTTACTTATTTTTTTTTCTTTGGTTACTATTGTGCTTGGCCGAATTCCTTGCTGCCCTAGCATCCTTCCATGGCCTAACTCACTGCCATCCAAGTCTTCACACATCCAGGAAGGATTGCCCTAGGCTGCCAAGCAGGGAGATCTTCAACAAGCTTCAAATAGCCCAGCTTCTAATCCCTAACCTGATTCCTTGTAAACCTAGTTTCCTTTCTTTTTCTTACTTGCTGTTTTGATTGACCCTTGATATTTTGCAGGATCCCCGAGATGTTCACCTCCCCAGAGGAGGCTTTCCTTGCCTCCAGGACCACCCAAATCAGTCATCAGTTCAAGGGAAACCAAGCTTCATCATCCAGACTCCAATCAGAGTGCTGTGTAATCTCTTCATTGAAAGTTCTTTAAATCACTGATTGGTAACATCCTTCCCTTCTTTTAATTTCTAATTTGATGAAGATAAGCTATCCTAATCCGGGAGTTTCTCAATTCTCGGGTCCTGGAATTTATTATTTTGCATGAGTTTGCCTGCGATACGATGATTCTTTCCATTGCTATTCCTTATGCTAGTTCTTACTTAATTTTAGGAATCTAGCCTACAAATTAAATTATAAAAAATATAAAAAAATTAGTTTACTATTTTCAAGCATGTTTAGAAATTTTAGAGTCATCCTGCATCAAAGATTCTCTTGGAGATTGAGGATGTGCGCTACCTACGTCGCCCTCCCCCACCGGGGCCGTCTGGTGGCCACGACAAGTCAAAATAATGTCGGTTCCATCGTGACCATGGCAATGACATCGAGGAATGCTACCACTTCAAAAGAGAAATTGAAGATTTGATAAGGAAGGGCTACCTCAGAATGTTTATGGGTGGCAAGACCCCGACAGAGCCTCAAGCACTTGTGGCCTTTCCTCCTACCCTCGCAGTTGATAATCAGCCCATCGAGAAGCCCGTAGATATGATATGTTGGGGGACAAACTCTGCCCAGACTGGAAAGGTCCCTATGGAGTAGTCAAGACCCTTCCTCCTGGAGCCTATTACCTCATCGAACTTGATGGCACCCAGTTAGCACAGGCCCGGAATGACAAAATTCTAAGGACGTACAGCCAATAATGTAAGGCTCCCTCCTTTCTATAAAAGATTCCTTTTAGTGCAATGTTGTCTTTATCTTGCAAGAAAACCATAGCCCGACCCCAGGCCTGGCGATCCAAGCCGAGAAACTCCTGAAGCCCCATACTGCTGCTGAGCCCACGGTCCAGGGATGTCAGCCATGAAACCCTAGGGGTCCCACCATCTATCACCTGATTCTCAATTTAGCTCTTGCCATGCTCACAGTAGGGAGATGTCCGCGGTGACTCAACGAAGTCCGCCATCTACCACGAGGCTCACAATTTGGCAACTACTGTACTAATAGTCCGAAGATGTCCACGAAGACTCCAAAAGGCCCCCGTCGTCTACCACCTAACTCTCAGTTCAGCTCTTGCCATTCTCACAGTCTAGAAATGTTCGCGGTAACTCAACGAAGTCTCGCAATCTATCACAAGGCTCATAGCTTGGCATCTGCTATGCTAACAATCCCGAGATGTCCATGGGGAATCATGGCAGTCCCGTCATCCACCGCCTAACTTACAATTCGGCACCAAAGCCAGGAAACTTTTAAAGCCCTGCACTCAAGCCGGAAGCCACAGCACCTCGCATCAAAGCCGAGAAACTTTTGAAGCCCCGCACTTGAGCCCAGAAACTTATGAAGCCTGGCACTCTAAGTCCGGAAACTCCTAATGCCTGGCACTCTAATCCTGGAAACTTATGAAGCCCGGCACTCTAAGCCCAAAAACTTACGAAGCCTAGAACTCTAAGCCCAGAAACTCCTAAAACCCGACACTCTAAGCCCAGAAACTCTGAAGCCCGGCACTCTAAGCTCAGAAATTTATGAAGCCTGATACTTTAAGCCCAAAAACTTACGAAGCCTAGTACTCTAAGTCATGAAACTTTCGAAGCCCGACATTCTAAGCCCGGAAACTCTAGAAGCCCGATACTTTAAGCCCAAAAACTTAAGAAGCTCGGTGTCTCAAGCCGGGAAACTCTTGAAGCCCCGCACCTGTCACCGTGGTTATAGTTTGGAGATGTCAGCGGGACACCCCAGAAGTTCCACCATCTATCGCCTGACTCATAGCTCAGCACCTCAAGCCAAGAAACTCTTGAAGCCCCTCACATGTCGCCTACTCATAGTCCAGAGATGTCAGCGAGACACCCCAAAAGTTTCCACATCTGTCGCTTGACTCGTAGCACGACACCTCAAGCTGGGAGACTCCTGAAGCCCCGCACCTGCTACCATCCTCACAGTCCGGAGATGTCAGCAAGACACCCCAGAAGTTTCACCATCTATCACCTGACCGACAGCTCGGCACCTCAAGCTGGGAGACTCCTAAAGCCCCGCACCTGTTTCCATCCTCACAGTCTAGAGATGTTAGTGGGTCACCACAAAAGTCTAACCATCTGTCGCTTGACACATTGCTTGGCACCTCAAGCCGGGAAACTCCTGAAGCCCCGCACTTGCTACCATCCTCATAGTCCAGAGATGTCAGGGGACACCCTATAAGTTCCACTATCTACTGCCTGACTCACAGCTCGGCACCTTGAACCGAGAAACTCCTGAAGCCCACACCTGCTATCATCCTCACAGTCCAAAGATATTAGTGGGACACTCCAGAAGTTCCGCCATCTATCGCCTAACTCACAGCTCGGCACCTCAAGCCGGAAAACTTCAGAAGCCCCGCATGCAACCCACTAGACCCCCAATTCGGTGATGGCAAAGCAGGGCACTCCTGAAGGCCCACACTCCATCGACCAAACTCAAAGCCAGTGAGGACAATCTCAAGACTCCTCAAGTCAAGTGCCCTAACTTGATGGTCTCCCAGGTTCGCTCAAGCCCCCCTCAAGCCATCCACCAATTCTTGGCTCAACTGGAGAGTTCCCAAGACAAGCAGCTATTGAAGAGGTTTGAGGTAACCATAAAAACAAGAACTCAATGAAGCAAAAAGGACTTTATTGATATTGCATGAAAAAGATACATCACTAAAGGGCCCCCCGACAGGTCGGGGAGTCCCAAATAGTTTCCGAAAGGAAATTGGATCCTATCCCCTTGCAAGCTCCTTCCCAGGATGATGGATAGGCACGCCGGCATCCCCTTGGGCCTCTCCAGCCCCTGTCGATGGGACCTCCTCAGCGGTAGGAGCAGGCTCCACCTCAGCCATGGTAGTAGGAGTCACAGTTCTCCCTGAGCCTCCACCAAGGCTGCCCAGGACCATGACCTCATCTAGCTTCAACTTTGGGAAGAGCTAGGCCATCAGAGATCTACAGACTCCGAATCCTTTACGAAGGAATCTGTGGCCACCTCTCGGACTTCATCGAAAAACACTACCGAGGCCTTGAACATGGGCCCTGCCTCGGCGGCCACCTTCTTGGCAGCCTCCATCAGGCCACCACCCCAGCGCTCTATCCTCGACTGCTGACAACTGAGCTTGCATTGCCTCCAACTATGCTTGGAGGCCACTCCTTAGCTCTTCTGCCTGGGAAGCTTCTACTTTGAGCTCCTCCATCCGGTGGGAAGCCCAATCCCTTCTAGAGCCAAGGACACTTCGAGGTCCTTAACCCGATTATCGGCATCGACCACCTTGGCTTAGAGGACCTTATCTTTCTCCTCCAAGGCCCGGGCCCTGTCAGTTTGCTCTCGGGCCTTAGCCACTAGCAACACCCTTTCCTGCTCCCACTAGGCATCTCTCTTTTTCACTAGGTGCAGTAGTCATGGATGAGAAGAATGTCGATCCCGATCTGCATCATCAAAGGAGTTAGCTACGGCAACCAGACTGAAGTCATAGCAAAGAAGAAGACTACCGTGAAGAGGAGGAAAATGATGCCAAGAAGGGCCTCCGCCAGCTTCCTACCTCTCCTCTCACGGCGGTCACATGACTAAACCGTGAACTCCATCATGCACTCTGCAAGTGCAAGATCCTGGGTGACCGCCGAGTTTAATTTCACCCTAGGTGCTGCCCTCCGGACAGCAGCCCTCCTCAGTGCTAGGGGCACCGCCGCGTCCAGGGGAACCGCCTCTGAAGGCATCTCATCCAGTGGGGAGGAGTTTGTTGCCATGGGTGGTGGCATCGTCAATGGTGGCTCCGCCACCCCTTCTCCCTCCATGTCCACCTTGATGACTGTGAGAGGATAGGCTGCAACGGCAACAGCTGACCTAGCCTGTGCACCCATGCTAGGTTCTCGAGCCAGGAACTGGGCTCGTTGCCTCGAAGGCCCAAGGGCCGGCTCGATTGCTCGCCCCGCAGGGGCCAGGGACTGAAGCAAGCCCCACCGATTGGCAGGGCTCGACTCAAGCCCTCTTTAATGGAGCCTCGTCGGGCCCGGACGGTAGGCCTCTCCTTTGGATGGACTCCAGAAGCTCCTCCATCAAGAACTTCATGCCTGCAGGAAGAAAAAGATAATGGTCAGCAGTAGACCGAAAAGGACTCATGGAAGAAGAGATATCCCTCCAGACTCACCTAGACCCTGGATTAGGCTGATCCTAGCATCGAACAGGTTCTGCTTTGATAGAAAAACCATGAGGGAAGAAATCTGATCAGAAATAAGCTGGTCATATATTTCTTGATCAGAGGCCTCAACCTGGGAGTTCCAATTTGGGATCCGGTCCTGATCACTCCAGACCCAGTCCACTCCTTCGACAGAAGCAAAGAAGAATTTACTCTTCCATCCTTTGATGGAAGAGGGATGTTCAAACTTTATGCCCTTTGGATGAGGAGAAATAAATCACCACCCGGTCTTCAGTCGGGTGGTGTTTTTGGATAAAGAAGGCCCTGAACAAGGAGAAACGGATAATAATCCTGTGGAAGTGGCAAAAATAATGAAGCAGTTAATGACCCTAATGGCATTAGGGGCCAACTAGGCAGGAACAAGACGGTAGTTGTTGAGGAAAGAGAGAGAGAAGGGATGAAAAGGCAAATGAAGGCTCCCGAGAAAGAACTCCTCATAGAGGGCTATTTGACCTGAGCCACTAAAGGTGACCCGCTCCCCTGGTCCCGAAACCAAGAGCCGGATGGAGTCTGGGATCTCGTAGGTGGCCTAGATCATAGAGAGATCCTCCCTTGTCATCGTCGAAGTGACACCAGAAGGCCCGGTTAGACAGGAGGACCTAGATGAAGCAATAGGAGCGGAAGAGATAGGAGGAGCAGGAGGAGCCCTAAGCCCACCTATGACTACTCCGATCGGGCAAAGGTTCCTATGGATGACGAGAGAAACTTCCTCCTCCTCATCAAAAGATGGAGTCCTCAGTTGGGAGGAACCTGCCTCATCAAGGTTCCAGGAAGAGCGATGGTTCCGACAGAACAGAGCCATCCGAGATCAAAGAAAGAAGGAAGTGTAAAGGAAAAGAAGGCTTGGGAACCCTATAGGAAAACTCGCTTAACCGGAGAAGAAGGAGAAGGCCAAGGAAGACTAACCTGGTTGTTGGAGAAAAAGATAGCCGGAAGAAGGAAGAAGCTCTGGTCTGACGACGAGCAGAAAAGTTTCAAAAGGGGTGATTAAGGGAAAGCTTACCCTCTTTTCAAAGTGGCCAAACTGCAGCTATATGTCCTTATAGCACTCCCACCATCGGATGGGCACCACGTGGCAAATCAGCCAAAGACGACACCCCGATGTAACAGAAACAGCCTCGGGTTGTACATCCACCATTATGCTTCCTCGGACCCACTGATGTGGTGCCCCCATACTGGCTTCAAGGCACGGTGCACGAAGTGGTTGCAATCGTGGCATTCAATGGTGCCAGGTCTTAACCTTTCTATGTCACCTCCGTAATTACTTAGCCCTAAGTGCGATGTTTTGTCAAGGCTTGGGAGCAGGAGGCAAATGAAGAAGCAACATCACCGGGTCCCACTCAGATCCAGCTGACAAGGTTGCAACCATAAGCTCTGTCCCTTCAAGTCCTTCTGCTGGGTTGGCTCCTCCCAGGTCGAGACTCCAGCAGAAGCCAAATTCCTCTTCAAGTCCTTTCGTTGGGTTGGCTCCCCCCAGGTCGAGATTCCAGCCGAACCTGGACTCCACCTTCTGCTGGGTTGGCTCCCCCCAGGTCGAGACTCCAGCAAAAGCCAAATTCCTCTTCGAGTCCTTCCGCTGGGTTGGCTCCCCCCAGATCGAGACTCTAGCCGAAGCTGGACTCCACCTTCTACTGGGTTGGCTCCCTCCAGGTCGAGACTCCAGCAGAAGCTAAATTCCTCTTCTAGTCTTTTCGCTGGGTTGGCTCCCCCCAAGTCGAGACTCCTGCCATAGCCGGACTCCACCTTCTGCTAGGTTGGCTCCCCCCAGGTTGAGACTCCAATAGAAGCCAAATTTCTTTTCGAGTCCTTCCGCTAGGTTGGTTCCCCCCAGGTTGAGGCTCCAGCGAAAGCCGGACTCCACCTTCTGCTAGGTTGGCTCCCCGCAGGTCGAGACTCCAGCAGAAGTCACATTCCTCTTCGAGTCCTTCCACTGGGTTGGCTTCCCTAAGTCGAGACTCCAGCCGAAGCCGGACTCCACCTTCTGCTGGGTTGGCTCCACCCAGGTCGAGACTCCAGTAGAGGCCAAATTTCTTTTCGAGTCCTTCCACTGGGTTGGCTCCCCCCAGGTCGAGACTCCAGTCGAAGTCGGACTCCACCTTCTGCTGGGTTGGCTCCCCCCAGGTCAAGACTCTAGCAGAAGCCAGATTCCTCTTTGAGTCCTTTAGCTGGATTGGCTCCCCCGGGTCAAGACTCCAGCCAAAGCCGGACTCCACCTTCTGCTGGGTTGGCTCCCCCAAGGTCGAGACTCCAGCAGAAGCCAAATTCCTCTTTGAGTCCTTTCGCTGGATTGGCTCCCCCCAGGTTGAGACTCCAGCTGAAGTCGGACTCCACCTTCTACTGGGTTGGCTCCCCACAGGTCTAGACTCTAGCAGAAGCCACATTCCTTTTCGAGTCCTTCCACTGGGTTGGCTCCCCCTAGATTGAGACTCCAGTCAAGGCTAGACTCCACCTTTCACTGGGTTGGCTCCCCCTAAGTCGAGACTCCAGCATAAGCCAAACTTCTTTTCAAGTTCTCCTGCAGGGCTAGCTCCCCCAAAGTGCACACCCATAGAGGGCACCATCACGGCCTGGTGCTCAATTTCAAATACTGAAGGCCCCTCAACTAAATTATGGAAGTAAGCCCTTCATGGCCCCTGGCGGGCCTCCTTCGGAGTAGCTCAAGCGCAGTAAAGAAGGGAAGGAATACATAAGATGGTGCAGTTGGAATACAAGGTGTTTCAGCTGAAGGGAAGTGGAAGGCTACATCAACTAAATGTTCTTCGCTCCGGGGGTAAATTCTTAACGCCCTGGGAAGCCAAGAAAAAAAGAAGAAGGTTGAAAAGGAGACAAGAAGGAGAAGTGCACAATGGTCAAAACAAAAGCCTTCATTGATCAAAACTCTCTTACATCCTACGGAGGTTCCCGACAGGTCAGGAAGCCTCCAGGCGATCTAAGTTACAGATAAGAAGGGATCCTCCCTGGTGAGGGGTCCTACTTTCGGAAGCAGTTAGAGGTATGCTAGTCTCTCCCTCAACTGAGCTTCCTGGGAAGGAGGACGACGACGTGTCCACCTCTACCATGCCATCCTCCCCGGGAGTCCGACGGTCTCCAGAGCCTGGCATCGTTCCAACACCCCGAGGTTGCAGGTGCCTTCCTCAAGTGAACACCCAAGGAAGGGGTACAGCAACGCATCCTCCTCAACCGCACTATCCTCCTTGGATCTCACCAATCTGGTGATTCCAGAGCAGTTGCGGCCACTCCTCATTAGGCCACTCTCAGTAGTGCCATGGCAACCATGGCCTTCTCCACGGCGACTGCGACCATGGCCATCCCACCATTCAATTGCATGACCAGGCGCACCTAGGAGGTTCGTAGGTAGGCTGCTCCCATCACACGGGCAACCACCTTCTCTGCCCCAGGGCCTCTCCACTTTCTCCTCCTTCAGGAGAATCTCGTGCTCAGCGGACTTCTTCTTCGACCAGGACGCCCCTGCCAGGACACTGGCTAGACGTTCCCAGAGAAACATCATGCGACCTCTTGGCCCTTCGTTTAGGGACCTGAAGCTCACTAGAAGATCTCCTTCGGCACAAGCCAAGAGAGAAGAGTTAAAGAGAAAAAGTATTGGAGAAGGGAAGAGACTCTACGAAGGCCTATCCACCTGCGCTTAAAAAGGAGAGAGATGGCTTCTCTGAAACAAATCCTGCCACTCCCTTATACCGATTGAAGGTACACGCCTCATTAATTGCTAGGCCAACCAAAAGATGCCACGTAGTGGCATCGAGTGACACGAATGCTTCGTTCCCAGAGGATTCGCATCGACTCAAGAGAAGCATTTATGACCACCATCGGCAAGCCGAGCACCACGAAACCCCCATCAATGTGAAGGCATGGTCTATGAAGCACAGGCGCGCAGAGACGTCGATAACATAAGAGACGTCCTAATCCATGTCATTATGATCATTACTCTCCATGCCCTGAGCGTCGTACCATCTTCCGGGCTCTAGAGTGGGGGCCAACTAATATGGCTATATCCGCTGATGTGGAGTCCATCTGGATGCCGGCTGTCAGCTGATAGGTGGAGGTGCCACCTGAGCATGGTGCCCAAGCGAGGAGCCAAAGTGAGCCCCCTGCTGAGGTCAGCTCCCGGCCAGGGTTGAGCTCATACTACCACCAACTGAAGAAAGGAGGACGACAGAGATTCAAATTATTGCGGGAAAGGGAGATTGTCTTCATCAAGACCCTGCCACTACGATGGTACGACTGACAAGCGGCAGCCCGCCACTTGAGGCCTACAGAGGGAGACACCTTGCCGAAGCACCAGGATCCCCTTAGGCCCCAATTTACACCGATCGGAAGGGATGCTCCATTCGAGGCGCGGTGCCCCTCAACCTACCGTATGCATCATCCACAAGAAGAAGATCGTGCCAGAGAATTCAAATCCTGGGGCGGCCGCCCGCATACCAATGCTCTACCAAGCTTCCTAAAACATGGCGACCAACCAGAATGTCAGAGCCAACGACATAACTCCCTGCCACAAAAGAAGAAAGGGGAACTCATGCACAGTCCCCGAATGCTACTAGATGTCAACCCTCATGACTCCCCAAAAGGAGAACATCTGGGAAGCAAGCTCAAGGGGCAACACTGCCTCTCTATAACAAACTAAAAGGGGCCTCCAACCAAGAGGACAAGCCACAAGCAAGCAAGAGAGAGGACAAGCAAGCAAGGGGCAAGCGAGGTAATTATCGGCACACAGAAGGGGAGAGCAAACTAAATGAAATACTCTGAGGCTATCGGAAAATTCGTCGGAAGAATCCCACGGACACAGCCAACCCTGCCCGGGCTCTCCTTCTCTGCGGACGCTCCTTTCTCACTTTCTCACTTTCTTTTCTCTAAAAGACAATCTCTGAACGTGGAGACCTTACCGGAATCCACCGAGGGGGATCTATTCCTCTAGATCACCCACTTACTTGATCGTCGGAGTGCCTCCGCCAGAATCCCCAGCCCAAGTCTCTTTTTCTTTTGCAGGACCGGGTAGCGCGCAGGATTCCAGGCGTGGAGGGCGACGCCCAACGCCACATCGGAGCTACAGGCCACGACGGTCCATACGGCAACAGAGATAAAGATAGGAATAATTTAGAAAAAGATTTAATATTCTTTACTTAGTTTTCATATTGGGTAAGTATTAATACTTCAATATATACCTTACTCTCACTCTACTAAATATCAATGACCCTTTAAAAAAAATTGCTCGATAAAACTTAAAATCCTAAACCAAAAGGTATCTAACTCTAAATCTTTTTTGTACTCGAGGATGAGCAAAGTTCAAGTTAGAAGTGTGATGAATACCTTAAATATATCTATAAGAATATCAATTTATAGGCCAATTCATCCTAACTCTTTATGAATTGATTTTTTTTATATTTTTATCGAAAAGATGATCATCAATACAAAGAATCAGATTTATAGGTCAAATGACTTAAATTAAAATCCAAACAAGTTTCAAAATCCAAAACAAAGTTAGTCCAATTCAGTTGATCATGGACCAAGTGCCTAGTCCATCAGAAGGAGTAGACTAACACATGCGGCTCAGGACCAATTGAATGAAGCATACCAGCACTTGAGGCTCGTAGGTCATTCACGCTCACAAAGGAAGACATGGCCCACATTACAATGGCTTTTCACGTGGAGGTTTGGATGCAGTCAACCAAGGAACATGAGAGGAAAACGTTGAATGCGGCTCACAGAAACACATTCATGTGGCTCCTAGAAACTCCCAGCAACGGCTTCACTTGGTCTACAAAATTGATTGTCATGGCATGGCAAATTACATGTGGTCTTCATGCAGTGTAGGAATTAAATGCAGCGCGTGGGCATTATCGTTCGATTGAAAAGCCTCTCCTGTGGTAATCCGACGGTGGAAAATTAAAGATGAACTACCAAAGGACTTTGCAGAGCATTTAAGGTCATGATTGTCACCATCTAATGGCCCGCAAGTGACAAAAATGCTTGATCCAACAGCTCAAACTAATTTTGACATACTTTGGGATTTTATACAGAGTGATCGACTAGAATTTGAGGCATTTGAGGCTTTTGATCGCAATCAGATGGCAGGGAAAGGATGGCATGATTCTAGGCTTGTTATAATCCAATTTCTACTCCAAATTGAACCGAGAGTTGTCTCAGTGATAATTAGATTAGATACGTACATACATATATATAAATATTAATTTAAAAATTAAATTATCTTATTTATTTAAAATTAATATTTTATATATTATTTATAGAAAAGAAGACCGTCAATGTGAAGAGCTTGGTTTATGGATTCAAATGAAATAAGTTTGAAATAAATTGGATTTAAAATGGACTCGGAATCGAAGTTTGAAAATTCATTGTACAAATTTTAAAGCAACTAGTCCATGATGGACCTGCTACCTGGTTCACGGGATGCTCGAATAGTTCATGAATGCCATTAATGATGGTCCACGGCTAGGCATCATGGACCACAGGAGTTTTCGACCCACCATTGGCCAAGAGGATGGCCAGCAACCACCCCACAAGGTTCAGCGATGATGCTAAATCCACGGTCATAGGGGACTCCTGAATAGCAAATCTAGGCAAGCTTATGGTGGCGGCGGTGGCAAGGAGTCTCTGGCAGCTGCAGTGGCATCGCAAGGGGGCTCCGACGATGGCAGCACGAGGGGACTCCAGTAGTGCTGGTGTGGCAACACACGAGAGATGGTTCCAACGAGATTTTCAACCATGGGGACCGGTAGCATAAGAGTAGGGCAGAGCTCGAGTGATCCTTGGCAAATCTGGTGGCTATGGTGGTAAGGTCCACGGTAATAAGAGTGGCGGCACAAGGAGGTTCCGACGATGGTTCCGGTAAAGATCTAAGGCACAGTGATGGCATTTGGGCGACGGTGGATCTGTTGATTGAAGGAAGAAGACAAGCATCATAATTCCACCATTGGATCTCAATCCAACGGTCTGAATCAAAGCCAGTTAGAAACAAGCCTGATCATAGGTGATCCAGATCCAATGGTTAGAAAGATCTTCACTAGTGAAACATTAGTTGGAATGGGGATTAGAAGCCTAATACTACTAAGATTAGGCATATTCATATCTAATCATTAAATCTTGTAAAACAAAATTCCAGCCACTCTTATGATCCTTATGTTTAGTTCCATATCGAAAAATCATGAAGACCTCTCCCTTGTTAAACCTATAAAAAGGTTCCTATATCTTTATCTGGAGACATCACTCCTAGAATCCCTCTAGAGCCTTTGCAGAGGGGGATAGGAGGGGATCAATCCAAGAGTCACTAGTACATAAATCCTGAGAGGGAAGAGGAGGTCTTGTAACAAAGCAAAGTGGTTCTTTTGTTCTACACATTTCCCATATTTCTTTTATTTTTATATATAATAAATGATTATGCATTTAGTTATGAATTTTTTATTTATTTTCTTTTATTAGCTTTCTTCTATGCTCTCATGTTAAATTAAGATTAAGAACAACTCTTGCTTCCTGGAGATGTGCCATAATCTATGGATATAGGGCATGTCGAACACCTAGTACTTCTCGGAGATGCACTGTGATCTACGGATACGGGACATGTCAAGGGAAGACAGGTATTTTTTTAAGCTTAATTATAATTATTTTGTAAAAGAGATATACTTTATACTTTCCGGAGATGTGCCATAATTTGTTATGGATATGGGGCGTGCCGAGGAAAGACAGGTATTCTCTTAAGTTAAATTATAAAAGAAATATAACTTTGTTAGTTACAAAATTGACTTACAACTTTTGAGGTACATGCTTTCATAAGATCCCACTGTCAGAATAGTTTAATTTCTATTTACTTTTTATTTTTATTTCCAAGTAAACCAAATTAATCTTCTTATTCTTTTCAATCACAACTTAGCCCTTCGGTCTTTGAGAATATGATCTTAACTCAGCCTAGTTATAAAGTTTGAGTTAATGAATTATTTTTGACTGCCCATGACAACGATCATCCATGCTGAGCTTTATAAAAGAAGAGTCATGGGAAAACTAAAGAAGCATCAAGCAGAAGTAGAGAGCTACCATGCATTATTTTATTTTTATTTTTCTTTTAATCTTGTAAGGGGTTTTAATGGGAGAGAGCCCGGCAAAGAATTATTATTTTTCCTCATGTTCCTCCCATGAAGATGATACTTGCGGACACCATGCATGACTAATCTCTAAGTTTCCAGAAAAGTAGAGAAGGTTTTTTTAATATTTTATATTTTAGTTTCTTTTTATATAATTATATCTTGATTGTAAAGATTTATTTATTCCTGAATAAATTTCTTTTTTATTATTTCAAGCTTTGTGCATCTTGTATGAAATATAATTTAGATTTTGAATAATCTATGACTACATAGAGACGAGTCATGATCTAATGATATGATTTGTGTTCAGCAAAATAGATTATACTTGAAATCTAATTATAGGATATTTTTATTATTTCTATGATATGGCCTTTGAATAGCCTATGACTATATAGGGATAGATCAAGGTACTACGATCTATACCTAGTAAGATAAGTTATACTTGGGATATCAATTATACTTTTACTAATTACATAATAAAAATTAATTTATATTTTATTAAAAGAAATCGAAACTAAATCTTGAGACATATATCTTATATTATTTTTCTACTTGTTAGTTATTATTTCCAGTCAATTAGAATTCTTATTTCCTTTTCTAATATTAATCATATTGTTCACTTTCTCTTAATTTTTAGCTTTTGTAATTTAATTAGATCTCTAAATAAAAATCTTAATTAAAATGTGAACATTACCTTAACTGATCCCTGAGGATACATTCTCGACTCACCCTCGCTATAATTTAAATTTGTGAATTATTTTTGATTACTTACAATAGTAATCAATTTTTATACCATTATCGAGGATCATTAGCATGGTTAACTCATAAAAAAATAAAAATAATAACATAATAACATAATATTTTTAATTAAATAAAAAAATAATTAAATTTCATAATATATTAAGATTTTTTTAGAGACTTAAAATATCAAACTAACTTGTTTGGATACCT
Source organism: Areca catechu (assembly GCA_021397845.1). Classification (NCBI taxonomy): domain Eukaryota; kingdom Viridiplantae; phylum Streptophyta; class Magnoliopsida; order Arecales; family Arecaceae; genus Areca; species Areca catechu. Next base: position 38,685,707 of record CM038050.1, read on the forward strand.
ATTTGCATTGCATTGTATCTTCATAAACTATCTTAAGGGCATTAAACCATAACAACATAAGATAAAGATTTCATCATCCTTTCTTGGCCCATAAACCACCACCCTGCATATTATATTGACTTAAACTTTTAATCTAAAATCAATTAGATGTTGACTCCTAGGGATTCTCAAGTTCACTAGGATGAAGGATCCTAAGAGTTGAACTAGGTTAGGGTTGATCAGTTAATTGATGTCCAGGAAAGTGGTTCAAGGACAAGATTCTGAAGGAAGGCGGTTACTTAATTAGTTTCATTAACTGACCTAGCCAATTTATTTAGTATTTAAGAAAAGTAACAAGGAGACCCCCACCGACCTTACACTTTCCTAGCCAATTGGTTGATTAGCCTTGGACTTGGAGGGCTCAAAGGCAACCTTGGAATAGTTAAGAGATGTTTAAATCTAGATAACCCTAAGATAGAGAGTCTACTATGTGTTGAAGTAGAGATCCGGCAAAATCTCACCCTGCGAAAGTGATCCAGGTGCGTGAAACCTTCTACCGGCGATCCACCAAAGATGCGATAGGATATAGGTCAAACGAAGATCAAACTATCCATGGATTGGTAGAGAAGAAAGTGAAAGGGAGAGAAGGTAGACGAGATCTGGAAGAAAACTAGGGTTCTCTCTATTGATCGATCTTCTTGGACTGTTACAGAATGACCTCTTTATCTAACTAACCGTCCCATATACATATATATACTCCCTGATCACATGGACCGAGACCCCCCAAAAAACTTCCGAGCGCGGAAACACGTGATTCAAAGAATCCCATCATCCGAGTCGGCTCGAACCCCACGAGTCGGCTCCTTGCAGCAGACAGCACTCTGCACGAGTCGACTCTCAGACCTCGAGTCGGCTCTTCTAAAATACTATTTTACCTACCTGTGTAACTGAGCTGACTCCCACAGAATCGAGTCGACTCGAAGCAACCGAGCCAACTCGCAACAGTATCAAGCCGACTCTTCACAGAACTTTTCCTTGCTGCCATATCGTGCTAACCATTAGAGTCGACTCGAACCAGAACCGAGCCAGTTCTAATGTCCAAACTGACCAAAACTTAGTCAAACATCTAGGACTCATCTCGGACTCATCCCTAGCCCTAGATACATATTGTGTGACTATGATAGACTGGACCAAGTCCTAAACCTTAGCCCCTTGGAGCCTTGGATGCACCACTTGAGACTTAACAATCCCCACCTTGGTGCTCCAAGGCTACAGCCCATTACACCAGCCTCCTCAGACCCATCAACTACATACATGAACGAAATCTTTCTCTCGGTAGAGCCTTTGTAAGTGCATCAGCCTGGTTCTCCTTTGTATGAACTTTCATCAATGCCACTTCTCCTTCCTCTACCAGCTCTCGTATCCTATGGTACCTCACATCTATATGCTTTATGCGAGCATGATAGACTTGGTCTGAGTCAAGTGTATGGCACTCTGGCTATCACTATGCAGGACCACCATATACTGTTTCACCCCCATCTTAGCAACTAGCCTCCTCAGCCATAGTGCTTCATTTGTAGCCTCTGTAATACCTACATACTCAGCCTCTATTATAGATAGAGCAGTAATAGGTTGAAGAGTTGATCTCCAAGAAATCCATCCACCATACATGCATAAGATGTAACATGTTATAAACCTTCTTGTATCAAGATCACCTGCATAATTTGCATCTACAAACCCTTCCAAAGGACCCGAATCTCCATATAATTTTCCAGAGTTCCATTCTCGTCCTTTTGGCTACCGATTGATGGGGACATCAGGATCAATCCTAGTTCACTATGGGTCCCTGAATTTTGAGTCCCTTAACCATTTTCCAGATTTTATCTTTGCATCCAATAATCTGGCTATATTAGCCCTTTGAGTCCTGTAAGTAGGGATGAAGTCATCTGAGTCATTTGAAATCCTGTAATAAGGGTTTTATCATGTGAGCCCAATACAGCCCTTTGTGTTCGGTAATTAAGATTTTACTCGGTTAAGCCCAATTGTGCTCACTTGAGTCCTATAATGAAGCCTAATTTTGAGTAAGCTAAGTTTTGTAATAAGTACCCTATTGAGTCCTGTAATAAGTTGAGTTGTCTCAACCTTGTGAGTCTAGTTGAGTCCTGTAAATCTTAGTTAGTCCAGTTTGGTACAAGAGGAGGATCACCAGCCAAAGCATTCACTAGGCCTTTCTAGGTCAAAGCAGAGTCCGAGTCCATGGAGCCTCCACACTTGAAGATACCTGGCACCTCGGGAATATTCCTCCTTCCAGGTGCCCCAGCCTAGAAGCCTACTCAAGCCCAAAAGAATTGGTGCCCAGGCCTCCAAGATTGGTGCCCCAGTCCTAGTTCCCTAGCTTAGAGCCCCAGGCCCAAGCCCATGAAGCCTTGGCGCCCCTCCTAGGCCCTCTTCAAGACATGGCGCCCCAACCCAAAGGCCCATTCATGGAGTGGTGCCCCTCCAAGCCCAGCCCAACAATGTTGGCACCCCAAGTCCCAGCCCACCAGGGAGTGGAAAAGTCAAAGCTCCAAGCCCATGAGGAGACCAAGTCCCAAGCCCAAGGGAAGAGGCTTTTCCAGTTCCACAAGGAGTTGTAATTCTTATTTTATTCAAATTTTGTAGTCCTTTTTCTATTCAAATTTTGTACTCCAATCCTAACAAGGAGAGGACCTGGGTTAGCCTATAAATACCCCACCCCTCCACCCTCTTGTAACTATTGAATGATTGATTGAAAGAATAATAATGGATGAATTCTGATTAATAAAAAGTTGAGTGGTTTTTTTGCATTGCCTTTGCCTTTGTACATCGACCTCCATGAGGAAGTGAGTGAGAGACCCGTTTGCCTTTGCTCTACGATGCATCAAGGGGTGTGAGACCCTGTTTATCAAAACCCTAGCCTTCTTCTACCTTGGATGCCCACAATCGAGCCTTATCTTGGTCGCCCCTGCTACCCTCTCTCTTCCTTTCTTCTTCAGTGATTCACCCTTTTTTTTCTTTGTTTTTCTAACCCTCCTTTGGTATTTTACAGGTTCCTCAAATTTCATGATATTAGGGTTCCATTTGCCTAGCCGTCGGGTCAGCAGATGAAAAGCCGACGGATCCGTAGGTTTTCAACTTGACTTTCCATGCCACATCTGAGAGCATAGAGAGATCTCTTCAAGGAAGCAGCAGCGATCATTGCTAGGTATACACACCCTAACCTTCTAGATTGAGTTATTACAGAAGAGCTTGCCCTGCCTGGATTTCTTAGCCCTGGCGATCCTATTTTTATCTCTTTTGAGGGTCTTTTTGTATGCTTGTGGTCTAAAATTTTTATAGGATCACCCGTTTATCTATTGACCTAAAATTTGGGAATTAAAACCCTAACTTAATGCTGAATTCATGAAAATTTCCTTGTATGCTAATTAGTCCCCCATCACCCACCAAATACCAGTCCATGATTTTGAGTTCCCTATAGATACCACAAAATCCACTTCAATGCTTTCCAGTGTTCCTTCCCCAGATTTGCCATATACCTGCTCACCTGGCTTACTGCATATGCTATGTCTGGCCTGCAACACACCATAGCATATATAACACTGCCTACAGCATTTGCATATGGAACTCTCTCCATGTACTCTCTTTCCTCATCTATTTGGGGGCTTTGAATCTTAGAAAGAGATATATGCCCTGGTAATGGTGTCTCTACTAGTTTGGCCTTCTCCATCCCAAACCTCTCAAGAATTTTCTTGATATAACTTCCTTGTATCAAATGGAGTATCCCCTTACTTTTATTCCTGCAAATCTCCATTCCAAGGATTTTCTGAGCTGGACCCAAATCTTTCATCTCAAATTCTTCAGATAATGCCCTTTTCAGCTCTTTCATAGCCCTCATACTTATGCTAGCTATCAATATGTCATCGACATATAGAAGTAAATACAAAGCATTATCAAAATCCACATCCTTGACATACACACAGCAGTCATGTTCACACCTGAGAAATCCAAGGCTTAAAACAAAAGTATCAAATCTCTGATACCATTGAAGAGGTGACTACTTCAAACCATACAGTGACCTCTAGAGTAGACATACCTTGTCCTCCTGTCCAATCTCAATGAAGCCATCAGGTTGCTTCTTATAGATCTTCTCTTCCAGACTTCCATGTAGAAAGGCTATCTTCATGTCCATCTGCTCTAATTCCATATCATATTTTTCCACCAGTGACAACAACACCCGAATTGAAATATGGCGTACCATAGGAGAAAACACCTCTATGTAGTCAACTCCCTTCCTTTGTGAGTATCCTTTTGCAACTAGCCTTGCTTTATATCTCACTCCACCTTGCTCTGAAGGTACAGATTTCTTTGTGAACACCCATTTGAAGCCAATAGCATGAGCATCTTTAGGTAGATCCACCAGCTGCCATGTCTTGTTCCTCCTGAGAGATTCCATCTCTTCCATCATGCCTTGTATCCATGATTCTTTATCAGGACTATCCATGGCCTCCTTGAATTTTTATAGATCTCCATTCATAGATATGAGAGCATAAGAAATATTCTCATCCATGCCATATCTCATCGGCTTCCGAATTATGTGCTGAGGTTTATGCAATGCCACTCCCCTTGCACTGTCCTGCAAGTCTTCTGTTTATGGCTATTCCTGCACTTGTTCCTGCACTTCACTTTGAACAACTGATTTTCCTTTCTGATCCTTCATCACAAGAGGACCTTTCCCACCTAACTCCACCTCAACTGAAACACCCTTGCTAGTTGATGTAGATGGCCTATCCTCCACCTGTGAAGGGCAGTCACTGCTGTTCACCTTTGAAGTTGCAGTTTCATCTGTACTCCCTGATCTCTCCAAGATGCTCCTTTCATCAAAAATGACATCTCTACTGATCATTGCCTTTTGAGATTGCGAATCCCATAGTAGGTAACCCTTGACTCCCCATGGATACCCGATGAAGATCATCTTCCTTGACTTAGGGTCCAACTTACTCCATTCAGTTGCCTCCACATGTGCATAGGCCAGGCAACCAAACACCTTCAGGTGACCAAGCTCCACCTTCTTCCCACTCTAAGCTTCTTCTAGAAGTCCTTTATCCAGCTTGAAATGAGGGGACCTGTTTACAAGAAAACATGATAAAGTAATAGCATCACCCCAAAAGGTTTTCGGTAGTGATGACTGCAGCCTCATACTCCTTGCCTTCTCCAATAGTGTTCGGTTCATCCATTTTGCAACACTATTCTGCTGTGGGGTCATCCTTACTGTGTAATGGCATTTAATCCTATTTTCCTCACAGTAACTACTGAACTCTTTAATAGAGTGCTCCCCATCATTATCAGATCGATGGCACTTCGCATGTTTTCCTATCTCCTTCTCTACTTCAGCCCTCCAGGCTTTGAACCGGGCAAATATTTCTGATTTTTCTCTCATCAGATACACCCACAATTTCCTAGAGAAGTCATCAATGAAGGTAATAAAATACTTTGCTCCACCTCTGGATAAAACAGGTGCAGGTCTCTATACATCCGAGTGAACTAGTTCCAAAACATCTTCACTCTGCTTGGTACCACTGGCAAACTTTATTTTATGCTGTTTGCCATAAATGCAGGGCTCACACAGGTCATTTTCATCCTTCTTCAGCATTGAAAGATTTTCTCTTCTACTTAATTCAGTGAGCCCTCGATCACTTAAGTGACTCATTCGATAGTGCCACAACTTGTATGCAAGTTGCTCTTCTTGTGCCACTGCAAGCACCTCTACACTATAATTCACCACTGAGCCTTCCATCTTGTACAGATTATTGCTTAATCTTCTTCCTCTCATCACCACCAAAGCTTCCTGGTTATCCTCAAACATCCACTACCAACTGGGCAACTGAAGGCATAACCCTTCTCTTCTAAGTAGCCCAAAGAAATTAAATTTTTCTTTAATTCTGGTATATGTTTGACATTTAATAAAGTCCTTATCATTCCATCATACATTCTCACCCTAATGGTGCCAACTCCAGCCACCGGACAAGGGTGATCATCACCAGGGCTTACACTACCTCCATCAGACCTTTCATAGGTATCAAACCACTCCCGATGTGAGGTATAATGATGAGAGCATGCTGAATCCAATATCCAAGTATTATCCCAATCAACTGATCCATCTGAAGCTATCAGTATATCTTCTCTACTGCTTTCAAATATACCTGCACCACTAGTGTTGGCCTTCCCTTTCTCAATCTTCCAAAGAGGGTAATTTCTTTTTAAATGACTAGACTGATGACATTTGTAGCACTTCAAGCCCTTCTTACTATCTTGAGACTGTGATCTGCCCTTTGATTTCTCCCTAACCCTTTTCTTTGGTCTTCCTTGCCTTTCATTCACAGCAAGAACCTCCGAGTTAGAACTTCCTTTGCAGATCTTCTTCCTTTGCTTATTTAATCTCAGAACTCCAACAACCTCCTCATAGATCAGGGTTTCCTTCCTATATACCAAGGTTGTTTTCAAACTATCAAATGATCCAGGGAGTGAACACGACAACAACAATGCCCGATCCTCCTCATCAATTTTCACATCCAAACTCATCACCTCAGAACATACCTGGTTAAACCTCTGAATGTGAGCAACAAGGTCTCCTCCTTCAGGCATTCTCAAACTATATAGTTACTTCTTCAACCACGGCTTGTTAGTCATATTCTTGGCCATATATGTGTTCTCCAATCTCAGCCAAAGATCCTTTGCCGTAGTCTCCATACAAACCTTCGGTAGAACTTGATCTACCAAATACATTATGATGGTGCTGAAAATGATTTATTTCAACTCTTCCCAATCCTCAACACTGATCTTTTTCGGTCTCTCTCTAACCAAGATCTTATAGATCCTATGTTGAACCAGCAAGTCTTTTACTCTTTGTTGCCATAAAGTAAAATTCTTCTTGCCATCATACTGCTCAAAATCCATCTTGAAACTGCTTGATGCCATTACCACAATCAAGTAGAATAAAAAACATACTAGATCTTACCTTCTAGCACTTCTTTAATGTAGAGATCTTCCTTTCCTCATGCTACCCCTGCTTTGATACCAAATTGTTGAAGTAGAGATCCAATGAAATCTCACCCTGCGGAAGCGATCCAGGTGTGTGAAGACCTTCTACCAGCGATCCATCAAGCATGCGGTAGGATACAGGTCAAACAAGATCAAACTATCCATGGATTGACAGAGAAGAATATGAGAGGGAGAGAAGGTAGAACGAGATCTGGAAGAAAATGAGGGTTCTCTTTATTGATCGATCTTCTTGGACTGTTACAGAAAGACCTCTTTATCTAACTAACCATCCCATATACATATATATACTCCACAATCACATGGACCGAGACCCCTCAAAAAACTTTCCAGTGCAGCAACACGTGATTCAAAGAGTTTCGTCATCCGAGTCAGCTCAAACCCCATGAGTCGGCTCCTTGCAGCAAACAGCACTCTGGATGAGTCACTCTCAGACCTCAAGTCGGCTCTTCCAGAATACTGTTTTACCTGTCTGTGTAACCGAGCTGACTTCCACAGAATCAAGTCGACTCGAAGCAACTGAGCCAACTCACAGCAGTATCGAGCGACTCTTTACAGAACTTTTCCTTGCTGCCCTGCCGTGCCAACCATTAGAGTTGACTCGAACCAGAACTGAGCCGGCTCTAACGTCCAGACTGACCAAAACTCAATCAAACATCTAGGACTCATCCTGGACTCACCCCTAGCCCTAGATACATCATGTGTAACCATGATAGACTGGACCAAGTCCTAAACCTTGGCCCCCTGGAGCCTTGGATGCACCACCTGAGACTCAACACTGTGTGCTAACTTGGTGTAGTTAACATCAAACTTTAACTAATTCCTTTCTATCTCTCTTAGCTCTAGGACTTCTTAAGCCTTCATCTTTAGAACTCTTCTCTATTATTTTTCTTTCTTCTTTTTTCTTCTTCTCTTTAATAATAATAAAAAATAGAAGTAGATTGCTCTGATCTTGGATGTTTATTGCAAATCCAAATAATCAGAATAATTTGATAAAATAAAGTAGAGCAAGGGATATGGATCTCAATAGTAGATTGGATGAGTTATCCCGTAAAGTAAAGTAGATGAGTAGTTGATAAGATTGCCTACTAGCTACCAAACATGCTTCCTCTCCATCTTTTCTTTCTACACAATTCTCAATATGTTCTTGCCCCACTCATTTTGTGGGTGAATGCTCAACCGTATACCAATTTTGATAAACTTAGTCATTTACTCACAAAGTGAGTAAATGACCAAGTTTAGCAAAATCAAATCCAAATGGCTTATAGATTAGAAAATAACCAATACTTTAATACCTAGAATTTAGGCTGGGGGGCTCAACCTAATTTCAACAATCAAATATGGTAAAAATTATTTTTCTTCACAGCCATTTTTCTAAAAAAAATAATTTTCAAGAATCATCAAATTATCATGTAATTTGACATACCCCAATCAAATAGACCCTTAAGGATAAGAGAAAAATGAGATAGGGGCTCAAACCTGTTATGTTTACTAGTGTGAGACTGATCACTATCATAGGTGATCAAAAATAAAAATCTAACTTACTCTATAGCTAGGACGAGTAGGGATCGTATCCTCATAGATCAAGGATAATTATTTCATGGATAAAAACAAAGAAGATGAATTATAAAAGATTAGAATAGTGGTTTTAAAATAAAGCAATTTTAAATTGATTAATTTATGAAAGCAAGAAAAGTAACCCAAGAATCCGAATCCACCATGCATATAGGTTTTATTTTTCTTTTCTATGTTGCAATAGTAATAATACTTGCAAATTAAGTATTAATATAATTTATCTTTTGTTAGGTACGGGCCATATCCGGAGATCATGGCATGGCCATTTAAAGTATAAACTATCTAATTTAATTACAAGATTAGGAATTTAATATGCCATACTACAATCTATCTCTCTTAGGCATGTATTATATATGGAGATCACGATACATTGATAGAGGGTGTAGGTCATGTATGTTAGATCAAAATCTCAATCAGAAAAATAAATCAAGAGATATATAAGGAAAAGCATGATTTTTATTACATAAGAATCAAGTACAGAAAGAAAAATAAAATCTAGTTACATGCTTCATCTTCATCCCAAGTTGAAGGAGTCTAGCCGTGCATCATTGTCGCCAGCATCTCTTCCATAATTTCTCTCTTTTTAAAGCATAATCACTGATCTAAATAAGAGAGCAAGAAAATAAATTAATAAAAACTTATTGTAAAAATTGATGCTTGGACTATTGCCTAGGGAACTCCTTTTATAGAGCTCGTCAAGAACTTTCTCCTGGTCAAATTTGGAGTCAATCTAACTCAAAATCAGCCATATATAGCGAGAAATGCTCTAAGCCATCCGATCTGTAGCTTGATGGGATGCTGGTCATTATTATTGATCTTTTTCCTTCTCCAGGCAAACCAAATCCTTGCCTAAGAACTCCTTCTCCCATTCGAACACCTCCATTGTCTAGTGGCAACAGCTTCTCCTGGTCAATGATGGACTGTAGCGATGATTGGATGGATGGTGGGCTTCTCTGGTCAACAATGAATGGCTTGGAATGGTGAGGTTTAGAATAGGGAGGAGAGTGGTTATAGCCAGATTGTGTTGAGCGACATTAGTTGTATTGTCTTAAGCAGTGGCAAGAGATGAATGGCCGACTGCAGGTGAAATAGTAGAGAGGCAAGCATCTCAAGAAGGTCTCAAGCCAGCGGCGAGTGCTCGGGATGTGAAGGAAGAAGGCAACAGTCGGTGGTCATGGCAGTTTGGTAGGTGTGGTGAGTGGGGAAGATGACCGTATTAGGGGAAAAAGAAGATAGCTGGCGATGATGGCATCATCCGGTGGTTTCTCTAACCAGGGATGGTGGTGGCTTCATCGATGATAGGCGAACAACAGCAATTGATGAAAGAAACATGGCACGTCCAACCATGGTGATGGGTGAGAGGCCATGGGCAGAGCAGAGAGGAGGTCAGTGGCTTCTCTGGTCATGGATGGCTTCTTGGCAGTTTCTTCTGCTAGGAACAACTCTCGTCGGCGAGGGTGAGGTGTTGACGATGAGGAAGAGCAGAATGGTCCACGAACAAGGGTCATGGACCATCAATAATGGCTACCATGGACCCATTCCTTTCTCTATAAACCAAGCACCCGGTTCATGGAAGATCGACTGCTTTAAACTTCATGCAAAATTTGATTAAATTAGTTTTTTTTATTTCGAGTCTATTTGAACTCCGATTTGAGTGCTGTTTATATCGTTGGATTTCAAAAATCGAGCTCTTTCTATCAATGGACTCCTTTTCTACAAAATATTAATAAAAATATTAATTTTTAAAAATATAGATCAATTATAATTTATTTTGATGTTTAAATTAGGATTATTGCCGCCAAGATCATCATGGCCTGTAGCTACTGTCGGCGTTGGAGCGCACCTCCTCAGCTGCCTCACCGTCCGGCGGACCTCGACCTGCAAGACAGGGGTTAGTGACCCGGACCGGGGTTTCCGATGGGGGCACTCCGACGGTCAAGTTAGTGACGATCCAGGGGAACAGATCCTCCTGGTCGAGCCCCTCTTGATGGACTCCAAACGAGGAGGAGTGTGTTGTGTAAAAGTGAGTCACAAGTATGTCGGGGGAAGTATGGCCTAGTTAGAGGGAGTCTCTATGTGGCCCTTCTTCCCGACCTTGCTCTGGAATACTGGTGGTGCCATGCCCCTCTTCCTGGTGGGGTTGCACTCTCTTTTTTTTCTGTTATGGCTTGTGCTTTGCTTGTGTGTTGGTGTTGTTGTGTTACCTCCAAGTTTGTTGCGAACTAGGTTACCGTTGGGTGCTCGTCTCGGGATCCCCACCGGGCTGTCAAGTGCATGCGGCGGTGTCCCGAAGAGTCTTTCCCAATTCATGATAAGGGGAGCTGTCATGCACTTCGACACTCCTCTTGGTCACCTCATTTTGGAAACCTGGCAGTACCTCGAATGATGGGCCGCCATCCCCGGGATTCGAATCTCCCGGTTGGCTTCCTCTCTTGGATGATCCAGGTGGTTGGTGATGAGCGTGGCATCTTGATCAGCATGCTTCTTTCCTTTCTAGTGTAACCGGTGACTGCAGGTGGTCAGTACGGTCTAGGAGGCGCTCCAGTGTAGCCCTTGAGTGGTTCACCGGTGTTTTAGGCTGGTGGGACCCACGTCCGAGCTGGGGCCGAGATGGAATGATAGGGGTCACTCCGACCTAGACGCACCAAGCTTGTGGGGTCGTCTTGGTGGAGGAGGGCAAAGTGCGGGTCTGGTCCAGAGGGCTCGCACTCGGAGAGGCTCCACGTGGTGGGGGAGTGCTGAGCTCGACTCCGACCACAGGGCTCAATCCTCCGAGGGTCTCGCTCTAGAGGGTAGAATGTGGGCCCGGTCTAGAGGACTCGTGCTCCGAGAGGCTCCACGTGGCAAGGGAGTGCTGAGCTCGACTCCGACCACAGGGCTCAATCCTCCGAGGGTCTCGCTCTGGAGGGCAGAGTGCGGGCCTGGTCTAGAGGGCTCATGCTCGGAGAGGCTCCACGTGGCGGGGGAGTGCTGAGCTCGACTCCGACCATAGGGCTCAATCCTCCAAGGGTCTCGTTCTGAAGGGCAGAGTGCAGGCCCGGTCTAGAGGGATCCTGCTCGGAGAGGCTCCACGTGGCGGGGGAGTGCTGAGCTCGACTCCGACCACAGGGCTCAATCCTCCAAGGGTCTCGCTCTGGAGGGCAGAGTGTGCGCCCAGTCCAAAGGGCTCGTGCTCGGAGAGGCTCCACGTGGCGGGGGAGTGCTGAGCTCGACTCCGACCACAGGGCTCAATCCTCCGAGGGTCTCGCTCTAGAGGGCAGAGTGCGGCTCCGGCCTAGGCATCCCGAGCTCGCGGGCCCGACCTGGCAAAGGACGAAGCTTGGCTCGCCGTCTCAAGGGGGCTCAGCTCAGCTCGGCAGTGGAGTCCGGGCTGGAGAGTTGATGCGGTGTCCAACGTGGCATCTTCCCTTGACGTGGTGCCAGTCGGCTCCCACACGTCAGCGATCCCGTCACATCATTTGCCCCTACTCCCGAGGCTCGTTAGTGCGCGGCGCTCGAGCCGAAGGGAGTAATTATGGTACTGACATGGAAAGGCAAAAATCTGCATGATGATGGCCATGATTGCTGGTGCTTCGAGAGATGGCCCTGTGGGCCAATGCAGGGGTGCCACGTGGCCACGTCCGAGGAGTAGTTAATGTTGGCGCAGAATTCAGAGTGGCCGGATGCCATTTTTGTCGATGGGCAACACGTAGCGTGGATCCATTGGTGGAGGGGTCGGATTGGTACGAATCCATCGGGTCATTTCTAAATGAAAGGAGGGCCTTACCTGAAACATCTATTCTTTTGAATTCTCTGTGCCTGCTGTGTGCCCAAGCTTTCTTCTTCCTCACAGTTGCCTCAGGTTTTTTAAGGAACCAAGTTAGTCTCTTCTTCCTTCTCCCCCCGTTAGAGTAGGGTTCTTTCTCTAGGTCTGTGGTCTTCTTCGAGTTGAGTCTGCTCTTCCGTCCCTCACTTCGAGTCCTTCATTCCCCTTATTCTTGAGGATGTCCCGCTTTGGCCCAGCTTCTGCCTCTCCATTGATTAGGGTGAGGCCGGTCCTTCCGAGCGGAGGCCGGCATCTTCTTCTTCTTCTGGCGAGGAGGAGGATGTAACTCACTTCGAATTTAGTAGGAGGCGTTCTCCCAGTCCGGTACTCATCAGGGAACCAAGATCCAGTCCTTCTCTCCCTCCTCCTTCTTCTGTTCTCCGGGGTCGCCTCGATGATCACCATCAAGGAACTAAGGACCGTTCGGGATGTCTATGGCATCCCGAGTTCTGTTCGGCTCATGATCCCTCGTCCGGGGGAACGGGTCACTTCCAGTGGCCTGGGCCACCTTGCTTTTTATGAGGAGATCTTCTCTAGGGGTCTCTGGTTTCCTTTTCACCCTTTCTTCCTGTCCATCTTGGACAACTACCATTTGGTCCCTACACAGTTAGTGCCAAATGCTATTAGGGTTATCTTTTCTTTCATTGTGCTCTGCCACCTCCACGGGTTCGTTGCCCTGTTTTCTTTGTTCAGGGCCTTCTTCGCCCTAAAGTGCCACCCAACTGAGGATGGGTGGTGGTCCTTGTCCTCCCACCCGAAGGGCATTAGATTCGAGCTCCCCTCTTTCATCAGAGGATGGAAGAGTAAATTTTTCTTTATTGAGGTTGAGGGGGTCGACTGGGTCTGGAGCGATCCGGACAAGTCCCCCAACCAAAATTATGTGGTCGATGCGGCTGACCAGGATGACTACGAGTAGCTCCACACCACTCAAATTCCTCCTCTCGAGGTCCTGTTATCTGAGCAGAACCTCACCGACTCCGGGGTCGACCCAACGAATGGGTTGGATGAGTTCGACATGAACTTTCCTTTTTTTTCCTTGCATTTCTTGCACTGCTTCCCATGGAGTCTGACTGTTGTGTGACTTGTATGCAGGGATAATTTTCTTCGAGAGTGATCTACTGGCGATCACTCGGAAGAGGCTACCAACCAGGCTGGCCGGGGAGCCCCCATCGAGGCAGGTCCGGGGCGAGAGTGCACCTGTGGCTGCCCCTGCCGTAATGGCTGGTCCGAGTTCTGTTGCTCCCGCCGGTTAGAGCTCGGAGGTGACTCAAGCTGCCCCTGCGCCAATAGAGAGGGTGGCATATGCAGCGTCGAGGCCAGTCCAACAGGAGGCCCGGAAGGTTCCTGAGCAGCGTGGTCATCAGGGGGCGGCTTCCTCTCTTGGGTTATCCAGTGGTTGGTGAGGAGCGTGGCATCTCGATCAGCGTGCTTCTTCCCTTTCTAGTGTAACCGGTGGTTGCAGGCGATCAGTACGGTCTGGGAGGTGCTTTAGTGTAGTCCTCGGGTGGTTCACCGGTGTTTGGGCTAGTGCGGCCCACGTCCGAGCTGGGGCCGAGCTGGAATGACAGGGGTCGCTCCGACCTTGATGCCCCGAGCTTGCGGGGTCGTCTTGGTGGAGGAGAGCAGAGTGCGGGCTCGGTCCAGAGGGCTCGTGCTTGAAGAGGCTCCACGTGGCAGGGGAGTGCTGAGCTCGACTCCGACCATAGGGCTCAATCCTTCGAGGGTCTCACTCTGGAGGGCAGAGTGCAGGCCCGGTCCAGAAGGCTCACGCTCGGAGAGGCTCCACATGGCGGGAGAGTGCTGAGCTCGACTCGACCACAAGGCTCAATCCTCCAAGGGTCTCGCTCTGGAGGACAGAGTGCAGGCCCGGTCTAGAGGGCTCGCGCTCGGAGAGGCTCCACGTGGCGGGGGAGTGTTGAGCTCGACTCCGACCACAGGGCTCAATCCTCTGAGGGTCTTGCTCTGGAGGGCAGAGTGCGGCTCCGGCCTAGGCATCCCGAGCTCACGGGCCCGACCTGGAGGAGGACGGAGCTCGGCTCGCCGTCTCGAGGGTGCTCAGCTCAGCTCGGTAGTGGAGTTCGGGCAGGAGAGTTGACGCGGTGTCCAATGTGGCATCTTCCCTTGACGTGGCACCTATCGGCTCCCCCATGTCAACGATCCCGCCACATCAAGGATATTTAATTAACTTATCATACCCCCCAACTTACTCATTGCTAGTTCCATAGCAATAAATATAAGTATTAATTTATAACCATGTATCATTATGATCCTTCCTTACAAAATTAGATCTAGGATTAAAGTTAAAAGAAATTAGCTAGTATCACTATCTAGGTCTTGAGTTTCCGAAATAAATCTTGCCATCAGAATTATTAGAAACTTTCTTAAAATTCATCCAAAGGCCTATAACACTTGTGTTTGTGATGGCTAACTTAGTATTTCAGTACTAACTTGTAAAGAATAATTGTATCTTTGCTTATCACTTATTTTGGTTAATTTTCAATACACTCCCAAATTAAGCACATGAACTGAGATAGCTTTTACACCACCTAATTTTTTTCAATTGACAACATCTTTACATTACCCACTTTTTGACATGAATAATAATGCTTACTTAAACGAAGGTGCCCGATTATTTGGTGGGAAACCAATGTTCAAAACTTGCCCCCCCCCCCCCCTTTTTTCTTTTTTTGATTATTTTTTTCTTTTTTCAGGTAGATAGCTCTTTCCTCGAATTCAAGTTAAATATGGGGTATATATCAATTACTAATTTTTTAATAATAATTGAATCTTTAATTGACCTTACAATTAATACCACTTTATCTCATCAGTGTGTATGTATAATAGAAGTGCTGATAGTCTTTAGGTGACGTAAGCAAGTAGCTAAAAGTCTGACCAGCTAGTCTATTCCTTGACTCGCTATAGTAATTAGCAAATACTGTCTAACTCTATTACTATTTTTTAGTCTATTTTACTCAAGAATTTTTTTCATGGCACATGATTAATATTTTTTTTTCACATAATTATAAAAAAAATTAGTAATTCAAATTTTCAAAAATTTTTAAGGTATTTTCAAAATATTTTTTAAAATATTCAAGGTATTTTTGAAAATATTTTTCAAAAAAGTTTTTCTTTACCCCCAACTTAATTTTCATTGTCCTCAATGGAGTAATGAAAAATAAAACAAGAAGAGATATCACCTAAACGAGATATGCATCATATAATGCCAGGAGCGACCGTATAGAGCAATCCATTAGAAATAAAAACCACTTAAACAAAAGTTAGCAAAATAATAAAAATTTGGATTGCCACCCAAAATATGCTAAGTTTAACGTCTTCAACCAGCCATCATGGTTTATTTTGGTTCATGTAAAGTCATAGCCTCTCCAACTTCTTCAGTGGCTAATTTTAAGAATGGTTTTAGGCGCTGTCCATTAACTTTGAAAATGGCATTATTACTTGGATTTTTAATTTCTATGCCTCAATACGAGAAGACTTCTTTCACTATGTATGGTCTAGTCCATCTAGATTTTAATTTTCCTGGGAATATGTGAAGTCTTGAATTATATAAAAGAACTTTTTTTCCATGAGTAAAAGATTTTATAAATATAGCTTGGTCATGGAAAGCTTTAGTTCTTTCCTTATAAATTTTAGCATTCTCGTATGCTTTGTTCCTAATTTTTTCAAGTTCATCCACTTGTAGTTTCCTCTGGCCTTCGACTATATCCAAATTCATGTTTAATTATTTTATAGCCCATATGACTCTATGTTCTAGTTTTACCGACAAGTGGCAAGCCTTACCAAACACAAACCTATATGGAGACATTCCTAAGTTAGTCTTGAAGGCAGTACAATATGCCTATAGTGCATCCACTAGCTTCAATGACTAATCATTTCTATTGGAGCTTATGATTTTTTCTAGGATCTGTTTGATTTGTCATTAGAAACTTCTACTTGTCTACTTGTTTACAGATAATAGGGTGTGGCCATCTTATGAGGAATATTATACTTTTTCATCAATGATACAAAGGATTGTTATAGAAGTGTGTTCCGTGATCACTGAAGATGGTTCTTAGAATACCAAAATGAGAAAGGGTATGTTTCTTGAAAAATTTTATAATAAATTTGTTGTCATTGATTTTACAAGATATTGCCTCTACCCACTTGGAGACATAATCCATGGCTACTAAAATATACTCATTTTCAAAAAATTTTGAAAACAGTCCTATAAAGTCAATTCTCCATACATCAAAATTTTCTACAATCAAGATTGGATTTATATGCATCATATATCTCTTTATGATCAGGCGTATTTGCCGGCATAAAATATAATTTTTACAATACTTATAAGTATCTTTAAAAAAGTTAGGCCAATAACTAAACCTGGCAACTTGCTAACCTAAACCCAATAATCTAACCTATCAGCCCGTTAACCCAAAACCTAGTAACCCGTGTCCATTAACCTGCTAAGCCAAACCCATTAATACAAACCCATTGTCTTAATCCAATAACAATTCAAATTTCTTAACCTAGTAGGTAATCTTTAATCTGATATATTAAAGCTTTTTCTCCCTTTCCGTTCCATCAATGTACTCCTCATTCTTTATTTTTAAGTTGGAGAAAAAGGCTGCTGCATTTGAAGTGGAAGGATGCTGCATCTAAAGCAATAACCCTTCAAAAGCTCTCCCTCTAATAATTTTTTTTCTTATGGGATGTGGAAGGTTTCTAAAATCCTAGCAGCAACCCTCCCACATGACTGATGAGAAAGTAAAAGTTTTTCTCATATGGTGTCCTAAGGGATTGGAAGGTTCCCAGATAGATTCTGAATAGTAACCTCCCAAAAAATTGATATGAAAGCAAAATAATTAAAAAACAATTTCAAAAAAAAAAAAAAAGCCTATGCTAAGGCTACCCTCTTTCACAAAGCTTTCTTCATGCTACTGTTTTTCATCATATTAGTCCTCCTACATGTAACTAATTCGGAGAATGACTCAAGACAAATGATTTGAAATGACCTTGACATGATTGATCCATTTATTTAATTTCATTCCTCTTTTTTCATATTAGAAGGTTCCTCTCCCTTCATTTAAAGTTTGTCTATCCTATGTCCTATTAAAGCTAAAAGTTCTTTTTTCCATTTAAACCTAGCATGATGGTAGGGCTGTCAACGGGTCAGATTCATGTCGGAACTCAAATATCCAGACCCAAACTCGATCTTAACTACTGGATCCAGATCCGGACCCGAATATCCGACGGCTCTAACTTTGAAGTACCAGACCCGGACCCAAATGGATCCCGGGTATCCATATCCAGACCCGAACCCGGATCCAAATAGGGGGGGACGCCCGTGGCCTGCCGCGATTTACCTCGGAGAAAGGGGGGAGGGAGAGTGGAGAGGGATGTGATTTACCTCAGAAAAAGGGGAGAGGGAGAGGGGGGGAGGGATGCGATTTATCTTAGAAAAATGTGAGGTCGAGCCATCGAGGGGCGGAGGGGAGAGGCGTCGGCCGTCGAGCTGTCAATGGACGGAGGGGAGGCAATAGCCATCGGGCCGTCATGCCGTTGAGGGGCGGAGAGGAGGCATTGGCCGTCGAGTCGTCGAGGGATGGAAGGGAGGCATCGGCCGTTGAGTCATCGAGGAACGAAGGGAGGAGGCGTCGGTCGTTGAGTCGTCGAGCCATTGAGGGGCAGAGGGTAGGCATCGACCATCGAGCTATCGAGGGACGGAGGGGAGCATCGGCCATCGATGTGGGATTTGGGGAGGCGTCAGCCATCGAGGGGTCGACCGTCAGGGGGGGTCCGGGGGAGGCATCGGCCATCGAGGATCGGCCGTCGAGGCTCGAGGAGAGGGGTTCGGGGATGTGTCGGCCATCGAGGTGGAGATAGGATTTGGGGGTTTGGTGGAAGAGAGAAAAGCCAAGTAGGGCACGGCCGCACGAACACGAAGCCACGAACGAGACGAATGGAGAAGTTCTATAATAAAACCAAGGATTGATCATGAACCATTGGATCATGATCCAACATACTATATTTATATAAATATATATATATATATATAATATTATTTTATTTAATTAGGTCTCAGGTTTGCCGGATCTGGATATGTATCTGGATATTACATATCCAGATCCGGATCCATTTAATTATGATTAAACGGGTCCGGGTCCGGATCCGGATAAATAGGTCCAGATTTAAATCCAGATCTGGATCCATTGGATCCAGACCCGTGGGTCTCGGATCCGGATCCGATCCATTGACAGCTCTACATGATGGCACTTCTCCCCTAAATAATTGGATCCGATTCATTGACAGCTCTACATGATGGCACTTCTTCCCTAAATAATAAGGTAAGGGCCACCTTTGTCCTGCTCCCCCATGTGCAATTTTTTCTTCTCTCCTCTCTATCCATAGATTTGCTAGGTTACTAACATGGAATGCACACATAGAACACTGATGTGGAGGATGACATCAACATGGTATGTTGATGTAGAATGTTGACATGGTGCACTAATATGAGATGCTGACATGGGACGCCAATGTGAATTGCTGACATGGGACGCCAATGTGAATTGCTGACATGGAATGATGGTGCTAATGTGAAACTTTGATGCTGACGTGAAACACTGATGAAGAGTGCCAATGTAGTAATGACGATGTGGCATGTTTATGTATGATTGAAACCACTGCTACCATATATCTAAGAAACTGTTATTGTAGTTTTTTTGTTTTTTTTTAGCCTACATGTCATCGTTATAGGGGATATGGGAGAGGATTGTATAGATTTCTAGTTAGGTCAATTCCCAAGGAATAAACACTTAGAAGCCACATTGCCGTCTAATGGCAACATCATCTCTTCAAGCATATGGGTGTTGGTGTTGCAATTATAATTACTGTTGCTATTGTTTAGTGAATGTCAATTTGAACTCATCAAAAGTTGATTTAATTCAATCCAAAAGCTAGTGAAATCAATAACCATGGTTAGCCCCAGTGACATGCTCTTACCAAGTGTTACAGCCGTGACAGTGACGTGGACAGGCTCAGGTATCGCCGAATGAGAGCAAGCCATGTGTAAGTTTCCCCGCCGGATTTTGCGCCACGTCCACAAAGCTAGGAGCGGCAAGGACCGCACCACCCTATGACTGTTTGAAGCAAACCGCCCTCGCCGAGGTCAAGCTCGGCCCGGAGTTCCTCTACCACCTCATTGGCGCCCGGGCCCGGAGGGTTTCCGCCCAAGCGAGGTCGGCCGAAGTCGGGCGACCCCCTGCCGCCTCGCCAGGTGTCCGCCCAGGAGGGGTCCACCTGAGCTGAGGTCGGCCGATCCTTCGCCTTTCGCCAGGTGGCCACCCGGAGACGGGCCCACCTCGGAGAAAGCCGGGCGACCCCCTGCCGCCTCGCCAGGTGTCCGCCCAGGAGGGGTCCACCTGAGCCGAGGTCGGCCGATCCTTCGCCTTTCGCCAGGTGGCCACCCGGAGACGGGCCCACCTCGGCCGAAGCTAGGCGACCCCCTGCCGCCTCGCCAGGTGTCCGCCCAGGAGGGGTCCACCTGAGCCGAGGTCGGCCGATCTTTCGCCTTTCGCCAGGTGGCCACCCGGAGACGGGCCCACCTCGGCCGAGGTCAGACCGCTCGTACGGAGAAGCCCCCGGGGAGAGAGACGGGTCCCGAGACCACCCCTCAGGCCGTACAGATCCCAGACGGCATCCCGTACGGAGGGCGGCGGCACGCGGAACGTCACTTGCATCGGCCCGGCAGGTCCCGCAGCCGAGAGATCCGATCCTGACAGAACAGGCCCCATAAACGGATGGCGCCCACGCTCGGGGAAAGGAGCGCTCTCACAGAGCCCGAGGCCTGACAACCGGCCGCACTGCCAACGCCGCCCTCCCTCTTTTTCTCTCCTGTCTTTGCCTTTTCCCTGCTGGGCCCGGCGGACGAGGTCGGAAAGCCGCCTGGCCTCCCTCACCGAAAAGGGAAAAGGAAGGAAAGCAGGGAAGGGGAGTTTCCGAGGAGGAGAAGGACAAGCGCACGATGGAAGGAGATAAAGAGGGAAGAATCTGGGGACTGCAAGGTAAGCCAATTAGCCTGGGGACAAGGGAGGAGCACCGGCACAAGGCCTTGCGCCGAGAAAGAAACCAGAGATCCCGAGAGAGGAACACTGGGCGTGAGCTCGGCGAGCAGGCCCAGCCGAGATCCCGGTCCCCAGAGCGCTTCCTTCACCAATTAACTCTCTAAGTCGGGGACCCTCTCGAGGGCCCGGGTGGGAGAGTCTGTTCCTCCTCGTCGTCTACTGACTTGACCGTCGGAGCTCCCTCGCCGGGATCCCCGGCCAGGGTCTTCTAACCCCTTTCTTGCAGGTTCTCCACGGGAAGGGAGGCTCCCTCGCCAGGCGGTCGGGAAGGATCGGCTGATCCACGGCACGGGCGCGACAACGAGAGCGGCAACAGATTGGCGCGCCAGGTAGGGGGGCAGGACACTAACCCCTAGTGGGAACCAGCTTTCTGCAGGTGTCGCGCTCTCCAGCAATGGTGGTCACTCGTGGTCGCGAGGCGTCCACCAGCCGTGTGGGAGAAGCCCACTCCCCTCCAGGGGGCCACACCCCCGAACGGGAGCTTCCGGCTCCTCCTCCTCTTTCGCAGCAGCCTGCCCCGGTGGACGGATCCCTTGCGGCCATCGTCCAGCAGCTGCAGACCTTGACCTCAGCGGTCCGACAGCTTCAGCATCAGCAGCGGTCCCTGGCCACTCAGCCGCAGCCTGGGACTCCCGCGGCCCGAGCCGCGGGGCAGCGTGGGAGCCTGCGCTCAATCCAGGGCAGGCCATCCCATCCGCGGGCTACCTCCAACCCTCGGGGGAGCCACCAAGCTCCCTTGAAGAGAAACTACTCCGGTTCGGGGGATCACGAGAGTCGATCCCCGGCCAATGGGGCCGAAATGGCGCATCGCAGCAAGCGACGCCGAGGCCAGACCTCGCGCCGAGACCAATCGGCGCCCCCTTCACCTGCAGTCTCGGTGGAAGACTCCACCGACGAGGCCATCCGGCGCCAGGCCGAGAAGCGTCTGGAAGAGCATGAGCGCAAGTTGGCGGAGTTCACCCGATGGTTCGCCGACCTGCAGAACTCGTCGGCTGGCCCGGCGGGCTATGACTCCCGCCCCCCTTTCTCTGAAGAAATCCAGGCAGAACCGATCCCGAAACGGTTCCGCATGTCGCAGGTGGACCCCTACGACGGGACCACCGACCCCCTGGACCATTTGGAGAGCTATAAAGCTCTCATGAGGGTCCAGGGCGCCACCGATGCCCTCCTGTGCATCGCCTTCCCAGCGACCCTTCAGAAGGCCGCTCGAGTCTGGTTCACCCGTCTCGAGCCCGGATCCATTTGCTCCTTCCAGCAGTTGGAAGGAAAGTTCGTGGCGCACTTCGACGCCTGTCGAAAGGTGCCAAGAGAGGTGGACAGCCTCTTCTCCATCCGCCAGCAGGACCAGGAGCTGCTCCGGGACTACATCACCCGGTTCAAGACCGCAGCACTGGAGATCTACAGCTTGGACGAGCCCGTCGCCATGCTGGCCTTAAAGCGCGGACTCAAGACGTCCCGCCTAACTTATTCCCTGGACAAGAAGCCGCACAGGACGTATTCTGAGCTCCTCCTCCGCGCCCACAAGTACATCCAGGCGGAGGAGGCCGACCGCACCCGTCGAGAGCTGGACGGGAAGACTCCAAAGAAGCCGCTCCCGAGGGACATCCCGGGAGCTCGGAGGCCCGGGCCATCTGCCGAGCTCCGTCCAAATCCAAAGCCGAGAGGCGAACCCACTCCAGAGCGGAGGTACACCCCTCTCCTCGCACCTCGAACGAAGATCCTCATGGAAATCGAGGGCGAGCGCTACCTCCGCCGACCTCCTCCTCAGAACCCGAGAGCCGCCCGAGACAAATCGAAGTACTGCCAGTTCCATCGCGAACACGGACACGACACGGAGGAGTGTCGCCATCTGAAGCGGGAAATTGAGGAGCTGATCAGCAGGGTTACCTAAGGAAGTTCGTTAAGAACGAGGCCCCCTCTGAAGGGCAGCCGCTCGCGGCCCTGCCGCCTGTCCCGGCGATCGACAA
Source organism: Areca catechu (assembly GCA_021397845.1). Classification (NCBI taxonomy): domain Eukaryota; kingdom Viridiplantae; phylum Streptophyta; class Magnoliopsida; order Arecales; family Arecaceae; genus Areca; species Areca catechu. Next base: position 38,708,227 of record CM038050.1, read on the forward strand.
CCGCCCGACGGAGAAGCCCGTGGGCATGATCTCGCGCGGGCCCGGCCGAGCAATGAAGAGAGCCCGGGAAGTCCCGGAGAATGTAATCCCTCCCGAGGGAGGGGAAATTAATGACAATGTAAACAACGATGCCGTGGTGGTCGAGATGACCATCGCGAAGCATCCTGTACATCGAATCATGGTGGATAGTGGAAGCTCGGCCGACATACTTTTTTATGATGCTTTCTCTCGAATGAACTTATCCCCTGATCGGCTGAAACCAGTACACATCCCGCTGGTGGGTTTTACAGGAGACTTCATGGGGGTCGAAGGGGAGATCACTCTCCCGGTCACCGCCGGATCCCCACCCCGGCAGGCGACCGTCATGATAACGTTCACTGTCGTCAAGCTCCCTTCGCCTTACAACACCATTCTCGGGCGTCCCGGGCTCAACCAACTGGACGCCACCATCTCCACGAGGAGGCTGTTGGTGCAGTTCCCCATGCCTTCCGGGCCCGGGGAAATGAAGGGGACGGTCCAACCGGTTCCGCTCTGCCTCCAGACGGTCCCAGGCACCAGGAGTGCAGAGCTCGCCCACGATATCGAAGATCTCGATCTGAGAGAGAAGGAACCCAGGGGAGGGCCCGTAGAGCGCCTGCTAACTTTCCCCTCGGTTCGGACCCCATGAAGACGGTGCAAGTCGGGGCCCAGCTCCCCGAGGAAGAGCGAGCCCGCCTGCTGGAGTTCCTCCGAGCCAACGCTGACGTGTTCGCCTGGTCAGCGGCCGACATGCCGGGCATCCCCCCCGAAATCATCATGCACAGCCTGAACGTGGACCCGAGTTGCCGCCCGGTCCGCCAGAAGAAGAGAAGCTTCGCCATGGAGAGGCAGAAGGCGATCAACGAGGAGGTAGAAAAGCTCCTCGCCGCCGGTTTTGTCCGGAAAGTTCAATACCCCAGCTGGCTAGCAAACGTGGTCATGGTAAAGAAGAGTAGCGGTAAGTGGAGGATCTGTGTGGACTACACCGACCTCAACCGAGCCTGCCCGAAGGATAGCTTCCCTCTGCCGAAGATCGATCAGCTGGTCGACACCACCTCGGGGCATCGTCTCCTGTCATTCATGGACGCCTTCTCCGGATACAACCAGATCCGGATGAACCCGGAGGACGAAGAGCGCACTGCCTTCATAACTGACCGCGGGACTTTCTGCTACAGGATGATGGCCTTCGGCCTCAAGAACGCAGGGGCGACGTACCAACGTCTGGTCAATAAAGTCTTCAGAGACCAGATAGGCCGCAACATGCAGGTGTACGTGGACGACATGCTGGTAATGAGCAAACTCGATTCGGACCACGTGGCCGACCTGACGGAAACATTCGGCAACCTCCGGCGCCATCAGATGAAACTCAACCCGGCGAAGTGCGCCTTCGGCGTCTCCGCCGGGAAGTTCCTGGGGTTTATGGTGACCCAGAGAGGAATCGAGGCCAACCCGGAGAAGGTCCAGGCCATCCTGGACATGGAGCAGCCCGCCTCCAAGAAGCAGGTGCAACAACTAACCGGCCGAGTTGCGGCCCTTAGCCGTTTTATTTCCAGGTCGGCGGACCGCTGCCGTCCCTTCTTCAAGGTGCTGAGGAAGATGAATGGCTTTGCTTGGACCGAGGAGTGCCAGCAGGCCTTCGAGGAGCTGAAGAAGACGCTCGCGTCCCCACCTCTGCTGTCCAGGCCCGAGGAGGGAGAGGAGCTAACCCTCTACTTGGCGGTTACCCCGGAGGCCGTCAGCTCTGTCTTGGTCCGAACCGACGACCACGGGCTCCAGCGGCCGGTGTACTATACCAGTAAACTCCTCCGAGACGCGGAGCTCAGGTATTCCCGGCCCGAGAAACTTGTTTTTGCGCTAATAGTGTCTGCCCAGCGTCTCAGGCCCTATTTCCAAGCGCACCCCATCGCCGTCTTGACGGACCAACCGCTGAAAGCGGTGCTCAGCCGACCTGATACCTCGGGATGATTGGCCAAGTGGGTACTGAAACTCAGCGAGTTCGACGTTACATACCGACCGAGGTCGGCCATGAAGGCGCAGGTGTTGGCCGACTTCTTGGTCGAGTGCGCAGGCTTGGGCAAGGAGCCCGAGGAGGGCCCCCGGCCCGGTCGACGGATGTTGGCACCGACGAGCCCGGAGAGGACGCCTGGATCCTCCATGTGGATGGGGCCTCAAACTCCGGTGGAAGCGGAGCTGCGCTCATCCTTGCCAACGGCGACGGGGTCATCGCCGAGTGCGCGCTCCGCTTCCAGTTCCCCGCAACAAACAACCAGGCGGAGTACGAGGCACTTCTTGCCGGACTGAGAGTCTCCCGCGAGCTGGGCGTGACCAACCTCAGAGCTTTTACTGACTCCCAGCTCGTGGCGGGGCAGGTGTCCGGGGAGTACATCGCGCACGACCCCCAGATGGCGAAGTACTTGGAGCTCATCAAAGCGGGCGCGTCCAAGTTCCGGCGCTTCAACATCTTCCATATCCCCCGCGGGGAGAACGCCCGCGCGGATGCCCTCTCTCGGCTGGCAACTCTGCCGGACACGATGTTGGGACGCGCTCATGTGGAGCGACTTGAGGTCCCAAGCCTCGAAGCACCGGTGGAGGTCCATCAGGTCAGCCAGGAGCCCGGCTGGATGGACAAGTACACTGCGTACATCACCAGCGGCACCCTGCCGGAGGACCGGGAGGCGGCTCGCCTCATCAGGAAGAAGGCCGTGCGGTTCGTCCTGATGGACGGGCAGTTATATCGAAGATCCTACTCTTACCCCCTCCTCAAGTGCATCGGACCCACAGAAGCCAAGCTCGTGCTCCAGGAGATTCACGAAGTGATGGGGAACTAATATGCATGCAATTTTTTTGTATGTTTTACATGTTGAGTTAGGTGATTAATTCCCAAATTTTAGATCAAAATTATTTGTAGGGAATTTTGTATGAATTTTTGAAGATCAGCATGCAGATTAGGACCTAGAAAAGTAGCAAAGAAGGACCGCCGGGGCTGAGAAGCCTCGGTTAGGGCAAGTTCTCCTACAATAAAACTACTGGAGGTAGAGGGGTGTACCTGACAACGTCTGTGAAGATCGCAGCGAAGGGGTCTCTCGTTCCTCGACGGATACGGCCTGGAAAATCGAGCCAAAGACCCGCGGATACCCGGCTTTCTGCTCGGTGATCCGATTAAGGCTTGGCTGGAGTCGTTGGATTCGTAGGAACTCAGGGACCTGCAAACGACCTGTCAGGGGTTAGAAAGCTCACAAAGGAACAAGAAAACAAAGTAAAAACAGCAATGGAAGGCTTCTTTTGGAGTGGGCATCCAGGGATCTGGAGGGTTTGTTGGCAGCAGGAAGATGATTGCAAACACCGGGAAGAAGAACTCTCACAAACCCCTTTATGCACACAGCAGGGTATCACACCACTCAATAGAAGAACTCAAGGTTTTCATTCATCAAAAATTCCCTCATACAAGAGGCTAGGGTCCCTTAAATAGACCCTTAACCTTGGGCTCCAAGTAAGGGTACATAAGTCTTTACATAAGAATCCTTTTCCCTCTCAAACCCTAGCTAGAAAATAAGGAAATATTAGGTAGAAAAATCCCTAAAATTTTTCTTGACTTGGTCAAGACTCCAAGGATGCCTAGGGGGGCGTGTTGGGCTTCTAGGAGTAGCAAAAGGCCGGCCCAAAGGGGCCCGGGTGCATGGGTTTGGGCCTCTGGAAGCTGGGGTGGCCTGGTAGCCAGGTAGCAGGAATATTCCCTGGTATCTTGCTTCTTAGGGGCTTGGGCTTGGCACCTGGGCTTGATTTCATTGGGCTAGGATGCAGATGGACCTCTGGAATCATGGATTCCCTTATTTATGAATATACTTTGGCATCTGGAAGGGAATCTGGGCATCTGGAGGGCATCTGCAAGGAATCAGGGTTTCTGATTTTTCTCCTGGGGTCTTCAAATCTTCAAGCTGGGTTGGACTTGGGCTAAACTTCCATGTCTTCAATCTGGCTGGACTTGGTCTTCACTTGTATAATATAGTCTTGAGTCTTCAGTATGCTTGGACAGGACTCAAAAAAATAAAATTAGCTCAACATGAGCTAACTAGCATTGGACTGAACTAGCTCAACATGAGCTGACTAGTACAGAAGTGAAATAACAACTAAAAATACTCAAATAACAACTAAAATGGACTCAGATGAGCTAAGCCCTTATTACAGATGGACTCATAAATTATTGATCAATTACAGAGGGTTGAGAAGCCTCTGCCTTATTCTGGTGCCTTTGGTGTCCGCACCAATTCTCCCGGGGTGGGAGGAACTCGACCCTGTGAGTGAAGATCAGACTGGCTCACATATCTCTCGAGAAGGTCTGGGTTGAGGCATTGCAAGTCCTCTCGAGAAATCTACGAATCGTCCGACTCTGGCTGGCCTTGCCATCGGATCAGGAAGCATTGATAATCACGGCCCCGGGTTGTGATGGCTTGATCGTCCAGGATACGCTCGATCCGTTCTCCTCTCTCAGGCCAATTTGTTAGTGGACACTCTGGGTTAGGGTCACTCACAATGAAAAGGAATAGGTCCAAAGACCTTACTAGGTATCGCTGCCGGTTCCCTATACTCAACCAGGTCTGTAATATTGAAGGTAGAACTAATGCCCAAATCCGAAGGCAAGTCTAACACCTAGGCATTTGATCCAATCCTTCTCTATCACTTTAAAAGGTCCGGCTCTGCGAGCATGAAGCTTCTTTTAGGCCTAAGCCTAACCAAGATAGAATCCACTACATCAAATTCTTTGACCCTTCTTCGGGAATTAGCCAGTTGTTTTAAGATTAGTGCGGGTGGTGAACATGCTAGGCACATGCAGACAAATGATGCAAAGGACTCATACTGACACCTAACAGACTCGACTATGCATTCCTATCGAAGGAAATTTTATTGAACTCTTTGGATCTAAACCTAATAGATTATAGGTTCTCTAGGTTTGATCCTAGCTTGACATGCACATGAAAATTTATAGTGAACTCCTAGCAAATTCCAAAGAGTATGCCAGAAGTAAGATGCAAACCTAACATGCGTGATGAATGCATGCAGTATGCTAATCTCAGCTAAATGCAATCTAATGATCCTAGAAATGCTGGAGGTGTCAGGAAAGGGCAGAAAATAGGAAGTGGGTTCAGAATTAGTTTGGTAAGGTAGAGAAAAAGGTTCATGGTTAGTTGGATAAAATAGGATAAAAGACGGGGTGTCAGGAACTAATCCTATACTAATGAGGTTAACCTTATGAGGTTGAGCTATATCTACAGGATTTGCATAATGGAAGGATGGGTCACTAATTTCGGGGAAGAGGTCCTTAATGGGAACTATAGGAGGGGACTCATCTTGAAGGTATTGATTCAAAGAGATCAAGTCCTTAATAAATTCTTCTGGTTCTTGTATTTTTGGACTAGACTCTATAATTTGGCTCTCCTCTATGGTTTCCTCAGGTAAGGCTCTAGCAGCAGTACCTAGGTTCTCTTCCTCTATTTGTTCTTCCATTATAGCTTTAGGTTGGATGTGGTCAAGGTCAACTAGCTCTGGGTTGGAATCTACCTGGGTATCTACTGGGTCAGCTAATTCTAGGTCTACTAAAGGTGTCTCCTCTTCTCCCTCATACTCATCCACTAGGCTCACATCAGCTTCATACACTTCCACGTTAATGTAAGCCTTGCGAATCTCAGGAATGGTTGGAGAAGGTCGGCTAGCAGGAAATTGGTTAGGTTCTGGTCTCTGATTATGGGTACCACTCCTAGTAGGTTCAGGTTGTATAAGAGGTAGTGGCTCACTATTGGGTTCATATTTAGGGATACTCATCCTATAGGGTTCAAGTTGACTAGGGGAAGCATGACTAGTACTAGGCTGATACTTAGGGGTTATGGGTTCTCTAAGCTCATAGGACAAGGGTGCAGATCTATGGGTCATGGGATTATAGGATCTGGGGTCATAGGATTTTGGGTCAGCTCTATGATCAGGTTCTAAGGTTGGATCAAGGTATGGGGTCCTCCTAAGGTTGGGCTCTCTATATGGGTCAGGATATTAGGTCCTCCTAGGATTGGACTCCCTATATGGGTCAGAATATTGGGTTCTCCTAGGGTTTGACTCCCTATATGGGTCAGAATATTGGGTGTTGGGTCTACTAGGCTCATAGGGTATGGGTGTATAGGATCTATGATCATGGGATCTAGAGTCATAGGATCAAGGTTCATAGGTTATGGATTCATAAGTTCTAGGTTCATAGGATTTAGAGTCATAAGATCTATAGGTTGTGGGTATACTAGGCTTATAGGGAGAGGGTAAATAGGATCTATCTTCTTGGTCTATAAAATCTTGATTGGGTCTTCTAGGACTAACCTTAGGGATTGGGTCAGGATGATGGGCTCTCCTAGGTTCAGCCTCAAGGTATGGATCAGGGTTTGGGGTCCTCCTAGGTTGAGGATTGTAGTACGGGTCAGGATAAGGGGCTCTCCTAGGTTCGACCTCATGGTATAGATCAGGGTTTGGGGTCCTCCTAGGTTGAGGGGAGTCAGGATCTGGCTCAGACTGTGACCCATGGGTTTTTCTTGGGGTCCCTACCCGGACTTTTAACTGATCAAACCTATTGGCAAGATGGTCAATTCTATCATTGGTTTGAATACGAGACTGAGTTAACTGGGTCATCTGGATAGTTATCTGGGCAATTTGATCAGCTAGGGCTTTTATTTGGGCTTGTAAATTTTCCATGGGTTCAGACATTTATGAAGGAGGTGGGTGATATGAAACTCCTGATCTAGTGCTCATGCAAGACTCGATCAGACCGACTATAGCTGACTAAACCTAAAGTCCAAACTAGATGCTCAATCAGGGTGGCAAACTAGCCTATAGTAACCCTGTACTCAGCCAGGCAGGTGTAAGGGGAGTGTTAGGTCCCTGATTGCCAATCCTAGACACCAATCAGAGATTGGCCAGGTAGGCGGACCAGCACACAAGCCCTTCGGGATTGAATCCCTAAACCACCGTTCTAGACACTGAGCACAAGGCACACACAGGTTAACTTGACACAGTGATCTAACACTAGCCCGGACCCGACCAGTTGGTGTCCCTAGCCCACTAGGGCAAATTAAGTCTAATTAATTTTAGGTTAAGGCTTGGGACTAAATGCAAGGGATGTGGTTTTGGGCTAAGGAGAGGTGATCAAATCCTCCCCCATCTGATATAGCAAGAGTGCCCTTAAAAGTAAATTATGCAATGATGGCATGCAGATGAGGATGCAAATTAGGGTTTAGATTTTTTTTTTTTTTTTTTTGGTATTTTTGGAAAATATGTATTTTTTTTGGTATTTTTTAAATATAAGAAAACTTTCAAATCATGTCCTAATATACTGGAAATATACTAAAATTAAGAAATATGCAAAAACTCCTAAACAAAATCCTAAAACTTCCAAACATGTCTTGCTAAAAAAAACAGAGCCGAGAATTTGCAGGCCCTATTTCGGCTTTCAGAAAATTCACAGGCCATAATAAGATCTGAAAAAAGTTTTAAAATTACTGTGAATTATGATAAATCCAGGAAAATAAATTTCAGAATTTTTAGAGTTTTTAACAGGGAGAAATAATTAAAATAACAGAGTATATACGGACTGAAAAATTACAGAAAACAAGCCCTAATCTAAGCTCTGATACCAAATGATGGGGAACTAATATGCATGCAATTTTTTTTGTATGTTTTATATGTTGAGTTAGGTGATTAATTCCCAAATTTTAGATCAAAATTATTTGTAGGGATTTTTTATGAATTTTTGAAGATCAGCATGCAGATTAGACCTAGAAAAGTAGCAAAGAAGGACCGCCGGGCTGAGAAGCCTCGGTTATGGCAAGTTCTCCTACAATAAAACTACTGGAGGTAGAGGGGTGTACCTGACAATGTCTGTGAAGATCGCAGCGAAGGGGTCTCTCGTTCCTCGACGGATGCGGCCTGGAAAATCGAGCCAAAGACCCGCGGATACCCGGCTTTCTGCTCGGTGATCCGATTGAGGCTTGGCTGGAGTCGTTGGATTCGTAGGAACTCAGGGACCTGCAAACGACCTGTCAGGGGTTAGAAAGCTCACAAAGGAACAAGAAAACAAAGTAAAAACAGCAATGGAAGGCTTCTTTTGGAGTGGGCATCCAGGGATCTGGAGGGTTTGTTGGCAGCAGGAAGATGATTGCAAACACCGGGAAGAAGAACTCTCACAAACCCCTTTATGCACACAGCAGGGTATCACACCACTCAATAGAAGAACTCAAGGTTTTCATTCATCAAAAATTCCCTCATACAAGAGGCTAGGGTCCCTTAAATAGACCCTTAACCTTGGGCTCCAAGTAAGGGTACATAAGTCTTTACATAAGAATCCTTTTCCCTCTCAAACCCTAGCTAGAAAATAAGGAAATATTAGGTAGAAAAATCCCTAAAATTTTTCTTGACTTGGTCAAGACTCCAAGGACGCCTAGGGGGGCGTGTTGGGCTTCTAGGAGCAGCAAAAGGCCGGCCCAAAGGGGCCCGGGTGCATGGGTTTGGGCCTCTGGAAGCTGGGGTGGCCTGGTAGCCAGGTAGCAGGAATATTCCCTGGTATCTTGCTTCTTAGGGGCTTGGGCTTGGCACCTGGGCTTGATTTCATTGGGCTAGGATGCAGATGGACCTCTGGAATCATGGATGCCCTTATATATGAATATACTTTGGCATCTGGAAGGGAATCTGGGCATCTGGAGGGCATCTGCAAGGAATCAGGGTTTCTGATTTTTCTCCTGGGGTCTTCAAATCTTCAAGCTGGGTTGGACTTGGGCTAAACTTCCATGTCTTCAATCTGGCTGGACTTGGTCTTCACTTGTATAATATAGTCTTGAGTCTTCAGTATGCTTGGACAGGACTCAAAAAAATAAAATTAGCTCAACATGAGCTAACTAGCATTGGACTGAACTAGCTCAACATGAGCTGACTAGTACAGAAGTGAAATAACAACTAAAAATACTCAAATAACAACTAAAATGGACTCAGATGAGCTAAGCCCTTATTACAGATGGACTCATAAATTATTGATCAATTACAGAGGGTTGAGAAGTCTCTGCCTTATTCTGGTGCCTTTGGTGTCCGCACCACGAAGGCATCTGCGGGAACCACATGGGGGGCAGGGCATTGGCATACAAGGCCCTCCGTCAAGGCTACTTCTGGGAGACAATGAAGGAAGACACCGCCGACTTCGTGAAGAAGTGCGATCGGTGCCAGCGTCACGCCACGGTGCAGCGGCAGCCCTCCAACCCAATCTCTCAGCTCTCAGCCCCCTGGCCGTTCGCCCAGTGGGAGATGGACCTCCTGGGCCCATTCCCGCCGGCGTCCGGTCAGCGAAAGTTCTTGATAGTGGCTATCGACTACTTCACGAAGTGGGTCGAGGCCGAGCCCTTGGCGAGAATCATCGAAGCAAACGTCGCCAAATTCTTCTGGAAGTCCATCGTCTGTCGCTTCGGCCTCCCCCACACCGTGGTCACCGACAACGGACGCCAGTTCGACTATCGGGAGTTCGAAGACTTCTGCAGTGACCTCGGCATCAAGCATCGCTTCACCTCGGTGGCGCACCCTCAGACCAACGGGGAAGCCGAAGTCACGAACAGGACCATTCTTCAAAGCCTCCGCACGTGGCTAGACCAAGCCAGGGACAGGTGGGCCGACGAGCTCCCCAGCGTTCTTTGGGCATACCACACTACCCCAAGGACGGCTACCGACGAGACTCCATTCAACCTCGTCTTCGGAGCCGAGGCAGTCATCCCGATCGAGCTCAGCCTACCCACACTGCGCGTGGAGCAATATGATGAGACAGAAAACCCGGCCAGGATGATGCTCAACCTGGACCTTCTCGAAGAAACGAGGGACAAGGCCCGAATCCGAATGGCGGCATACCGGCAACGTGTAGCCAGATATTACAACTCCCGAGTGCGGCCGAAGGTTTTTCGTCCCGGGGACTTGGTCCTCCGACGCGCGGAAGCCTCCCAGCCACGGGAATGCGGCAAGCTTTCACCCAACTGGGAAGGCCCATATCGGGTGGCGGAAGCCCTCCCCCATGGGGCATATTACTTGGAAGAATTGGGAGGTGCCAGGTTCCCCCGGACTTGGAACTCCTCGAACCTGAGAATGTACTACCAGTGATGTAAGGCTCCCAGTTTCTGTAACAAAAGCTTCCCCAGTTCACGCACTCCCTCCAAAACTTTGACAAGAAGGCCTGAGGCATCGAGCTCAGTCCGGAAGATCCTGGGCTTCGGCCTGGAAGGTGGCGCCGAACCCAGTTCGCCCACGCAAGCCCGGAGCACAGCCCAGCAAGCCGTGCAAGGTTTGAGAAAGCCTGCGACATTGAGCTCAGTCCGGAAGATCCTGGGCTTCGGCCTGGAAGGTGGCGCCGAACCCAGTTCACCCACGCAAGCCCGGAGCACAGCTCAGCAAGCCGCGCAAGGTTTGAGAAAGCCTGCGGCATTGAGCTCAGTCCGGAAGATCCTGGGCTTCGACGTGGAAGGTGGCGCCGAACCCAGTTCGCCCACGCAAGCCCGGAGCACAGCTCAGCAAGCCGCGCAAGGTTTGAGAAAGCCTGCGGCATTGAGCTCAGTCCGGAAGATCCTGGGCTTCGGCCTGGAAGGTGGCGCCGAACCCAGTTCGCCCACGCAAGCCCGGAGCACAGCTCAGCAAGCCGCGCAAGGTTTGAGAAAGCCTGCGGCATTGAGCTCAGTCCGGAAGATCCTGGGCTTCGGCCTGGAAGGTGGTGCCAAACCCAGTTCGCCCACGCAAGCCCGGAGCACAGCTCAGCAAGCCGCGCAAGGTTTGAGAAAGCCTGCGGCATTGAGCTCAGTCCGGAAGATCCTGGGCTTTGGCCTGGAAGGTGGCGCCGAACCCAGTTCGCCCACGCAAGCTCGGAGCACAGCTCAGCAAGTCGCGCAAGGTTTGAGAAAGCCTGCGGCATTGAGCTCAGTCCGGAAGATCCTGGGCTTCGGCCTGAAAGGTGGCGCCGAACCCAGTTCGCCCACGCGAGCCCGGGACACAGCTCAGTGAGCCGCGCAAGGCTTGAGAAAGCCTGCGGCACCAAGCTTAGTCCGGAGATCCCGAGTTTCGGTCTGGAAGATGGTGCAGAAATCGTGTTGTCCGCCCAAGCATGAAGGCAGCCCGAAATCAGACCTGCTCAAGGTTTGCCTCGCTGCAACGTGGCTCAGCGGGCCCCATCCTTCGATTGGAGCAATGGAAGGACCAAGCTTGCAGCTACTTCAGGTGTTCCAGACCGACATCTCAGAAAGAAAAGAAGAAAGAGTATAACGAAACTACGAACAATGTTTCGATAAAGCTTGGATCTTCATTAATATAAGTGGTCGTTACAAAGCTGGGAGCCCCGACAGGCCGGGACTCCCCAAAAGAACAAAAACTACAAAGATGAATAACAAGATGGCGCCGGGTCACTGGGGCGCGGGTTCGGAGCCATCTGCCGGAGGCGCGGGCGCTGCTTCCTCAGCTTCTGCAGTAGCCGGCTCCTGGGGCTGCTCCGGGGCCGCGGCATCGCTGGTCGACGGCGCCGCAGGCATCGCTCTGGCCGCGCCGGGAACCCTGCTCTCGCCCCCTGGCTTCCGGCCGCCGACGACGACCCCGCTCAGGTCCAGGTGGGGGAAGAAGGCCCCCACTTTCTCCCGGCACATCCGGAACCCCTTCAGGAAGGAGTCCACGGCGGCCTCCCGGACCTCCGCCGTGAACTCGTCGAAGGCTCGGAACTTGGGGACGGCCTCTTGCGCTTCCCGCTTGGCCGCCTCCAGGAGCCCGTTGACGTAGGCGCTCCGCTCCTTCGCCGCGGCCACCTCTCGTCGGGCCTCCTCCAGCTGGCGCTCCACCCAGTTGGAGTGGGCCTGCAGGCGGGCCTTCTCTGCCGCCTCCTCCTCGGTTCGGCGCTGATTGGAGGCCCGCTCCTCCGACAAGGAGGCCTCCAGCTCCTTGTTCCGCTCCTCGAAACGCGCCAGGTCAGATCGGAGGGCTTGCTTCTCGGCTCGCAGCTCGGCCCCCTTCTCCATCAGGTCCTTCACGTCGGCCGCGAGCTTGCCGAGTTTCAGCTCTCGATCGGATTCCCTCTTGGCGTTCCCTGCGAGGTAATTCCTCAGTAAGAGGACGTCGTTCCCGATCTGCAATACAAAGGCAACACCTGTCAGAGCAGAGGCAGAAAAGCCTCGAGGTTGAAAAGAGAGAAAGAAGAGGAAGCCCACACTCACCGTAAAAAGCTGAGGAAGGATGCCGAGCAGGGCGCCCGCATAGTCTCGGCCACCCCGAGCTCGGCGGTCCCGGGCGGTGGAGGCGTACTCCATCATCTTCTCCGCCAGCCCCCTGTCGAGGATGACCGAGTCCTGGTGGGAGATCACCGGTGCCGGACCTTTCGGGCCGGCCCCTGCGGCAGCTGCCCCCTCGGCCGGAACCACAACTGACGGGCCGGCGGTCGCCACAGACGGCGCTGTCGGGCCGGCGGCGATGACGGGCCCGGAGACAGGCGGAGCGGCGGGCGCTGGAGCTCTCTCTGCGGCGCCGCCAGGTCTCGTGGCCGAAGCACCGGGAACCCCGCCCTGAGGAGGCCTGGGCGGGGAAATGGCAGCATCCGGGTCGGGCACGGTCGCCGCCACGACCTCCCGGCTCGTCTCTGTACGAGCCCTCTTCGCTGCGGGCTCATCCACCTCCATGGCGTCCCACTGGGCCGCCCCCTCCAAGAGGTTCTCCAGAGAAAACTTCATCCCTGCGAAATGAAAAAGACAGAAGGTCAGACAGCTCGACCTTAAAGAAAGAGGGGGAGGCAGAAATCAATGCGGGGCCAAATCTCACCAGTCTCACGGATGGGACTGATGCCGGCCTCATAAAGGTTCTGCTCAGAGAGCAGAACCTCGAGCGCCGGGACCACGTCACTCAGGAGCAGGGCATAGGACTCCTGGTCCGCAGACTCCACTCGGGAATTCCGGTTCGGCGACCGGTCCAGTTCGCTCCAGGCCCAATCGACGTCGTCGACCGAGGCGAAGAAAAACCGGCTCTTCCATCCCTTGACCGAGGAAGGGAGGTCGAACCGGAGACACCTAGGCCGGGGCGAGATGTACCACCAGCCGTCATCGGTGGAGCACTTCTTCAGGGTGAACAGGGCCCTGAAGAGAGAAAAACGGGCAACAAACCCGTGAAAGTGGCAGAAGACAATGAAGGAGAAAATGACCCGGATGGCATTAGGAGCCAGCTGGGCCGGGACGAGCCGGAAGTGGCTGAGGAAGGAAAGAAAGAAAGGATGCAGGGGAAAACGAAGACCCCCGAGGAGGAAGTCTTCGTAGAAAGCAATGCGGCCGGGGCCACTCATGGTGACACGCTCCCCGGACCGCGGAGCAAAGAGACGGATAGACCCCGAGATGCCATAGGCATCCCGGAGCAGAGAAAGGTCACCTTCGGTCATGGTAGAAGCATGACCGGAGGGACCGGCGGGAAGAGATGGCGGAGCAGGAAGAGAAGGCAAGGCAGGAAGAGAGCGGAGGGGCACGGCAGGCGCAACCGGAGGGGACCGGATCCCCCTGGGGATGCCAATAGTGACACCCCCGGGTTGCAAACGCCGGCGGACCTCCTCTGGAATTACCTCCTCATCCGAGGAGGAAGAAGATGGAGTCCTCGGCCGGGATGGACCGGCCTCGTCCGGATTGGAAGAGACATGGCGACGGCGCGCCATTGAAAAGGAAAGGACAAGGAAGTCGGACAGAAAATGCGAAAGAAGGAGGGGGGGCCGAAGAAGGAGAAGGAGGCACTCACCGAAAATGCACAGACGAGCGCGAGCAGCAGAAGTTGTTAGCCTGCAGCAAACCGCCCACGAAGCAAGGGAAAAGGCCTCGTTCTGGAAAGTCCCCTCCCTTTCAAACTCAGCCGACAGCAGCCGTACCCATCATTCCGCCTCCGACCACTGGATGGTCGCCACGTGGGCGCACGCCCGACACCGACGCCTCGTTAGCAGAGTAACGGCCTCTACCTCGAAGCGACGCATTGATTACGGGCAAGTGGACGACGCGTGGCGGCTCCCATAGGTCTTCAGCTGCATCGAGCCACGACGAGCAAGGATCGTGGCAATTATGATGCAAGATCTTCGCCTCCCCACGTCATGTCCGCAATTAATCCCGACGTTCCGTTCTACGATGTCCCGACGGAACGGCGGGCTGGGGGGCAACTGTTACAGCCGTGACAGTGACGTGGACAGGCTCAGGTATCGCCGAATGAGAGCAAGCCATGTGTAAGTTTCCCCACCGGATTTTGCGCCACGTCCACAAAGCTAGGAGCGGCAAGGACCGCACCACCCTACGACTGTTTGAAGCAAACCGCCCTCGCCGAGGTCAAGCTCGGCCCGGAGTTCCTCTACCACCTCATTGGCGCCCGGGCCCGGAGGGTTTCCGCCCAAGCGAGGTCGGCCGAAGTCGGGCGACCCCCTGCCGCCTCGCCAGGTGTCCGCCCAGGAGGGGTCCACCTGAGCCGAGGTCGGCCGATCCTTCGCCTTTCGCCAGGTGGCCACCCGGAGACGGGCCCACCTCGGAGAAAGCCGGGCGACCCCCTGCCGCCTCGCCAGGTGTCCGCCCAGGAGGGGTCCACCTGAGCCGAGGTCGGCCGATCCTTCGCCTTTCGCCAGGTGGCCACCCGGAGACGGGCCCACCTCGGCCGAAGCTAGGCGACCCCCTGCCGCCTCGCCAGGTGTCCGCCCAGGAGGGGTCCACCTGAGCCGAGGTCGGCCGATCTTTCGCCTTTCGCCAGGTGGCCACCCGGAGACGGGCCCACCTCGGCCGAGGTCAGACCGCTCGTACAGAGAAGCCCCCGGGGAGAGAGACGGGTCCCGAGACCACCCCTCAGGCCGTACAGACCCCAGACGGCATCCCGTACGGAGGGCGGCGGCACGCGGAACATCACTTGCATCGGCCCGGCAGGTCCCGCAGCTGAGAGATCCGATCCTGACAGAACAGGCCCCATAAACGGATGGCGCCCATGCTCGGGGAAAGGAGCGCTCTCACAGAGCCCGAGGCCTGACAACCGGCCGCTCTGCCAACACCGCCCTCCCTCTTTTTCTCTCCTGTCTTTGCCTTTTCCCTGCTGGGCCCGGCGGACGAGGTCGGAAAGCCGCCTGGCCTCCCTCACCGAAAAGGGAAAAGGAAGGAAAACAGGGGAGGGGAGTTTCCGAGGAGGAGAAGGACAAGCGCACGATGGAAGGAGATAAAGAGGGAAGAATCTGGGGACTGCAAGGTAAGCCAATTAGCCTGGGGACAAGGGAGGAGCACCGGCACAAGGCCTTGCGCTGAGAAAGAAACCAGAGATCCCGAGAGGGGAACACTGGGCGTGAGCTCGGCGAGCAGGCCCAGCCGAGATCCCGGTCCCCAGAGCGCTTCCTTCACCAATTAACTCTCTAAGTCGGGGACCCTCTCGAGGGCCCGGGTGGGAGAGTCTGTTCCTCCTCGTCGTCTACTGACTTGACCGTCGGAGCTCCCTCGCCGGGATCCCCGGCCAGGGTCTTCTAACCCCTTTCTTGCAGGTTCTCCGCGGGAAGGGAGGCTCCCTCGCCAGGCGGTCGGGAAGGATCGGCTGATCCGCGGCACGGGCGCGACGACGAGAGCGGCAACACCAAGTTCCAAACATGCATGAATAATTTAACATCCAAGTTATATCATCAGCATGAAGTTGATTTGAGCAAAGAAAAGAAAAGAACACAATTTCGCTTTAGCCTTATAAAATTAGGATTTTGAGTTTGACTAAGGGATTGACAATCCTATCTTGATACTAGATCGGTGAAAAATGCTAGTTTGACAGGCCATGATTGCCGTACAAAGCATGTGGAGATGGATTCGGATAATGGGTTGGGACAGGTATTCTTGGGCCCATCCTCCACCATTGGAAGCATTGTCCAAGTTAGGCTCAACCTATCTTCATGTGTCAAATTTACCTCAAGTTGGCCATGACCAACTCCAGCCCAACCTCGACCAAAAGACTGCAAGCCATGTATGTGGCAATAAAGGAAATTCTTTGTCCACTACCCTTGGTGAAGAAAAATTACATTACTTCATCGAATTGGACCACATGTTATAATTAATAATTAGGCTGCATTGTTTTCTAATGCCATAGGCAACTTAGCTTTTCTTTTCAAATTTTTCTTGATAAAAATGTCCTATATCTATTTTATGACATCATGTTAGCTATTATGACTTCCTGTTATTTCTTATGATATCTAATTTTTTTATCACTTTTTATGTCTATATTATGACATCCTATTGATTATTATGCATTTTTCTTATTTGTTATGATATCCAATTGCTATTAATTAATAGGATGTCATAAGAAATAATAAGAGGTTATAATAATCAATAGAATATAACAATATAGATACAAGAAATCATAAAAAGTAAATAGATATCATAAGAAATAATAGGAAGTCATAATAACCAGTAAGCAATCATAATATAAAGATAGGAAGTTATAAAAAGCAATTATATATCATAAGGAATAACAGGATATCATAATAACCAATAGGATGTCATAATACAGATATAAAAAATTATAAAAAGTAATTAGATATCATAAGGAATAACAAGAAGTCATAATAACCAACAAGATATTATAATACAGCGAAATGATATATCCGTTAGAGTTTTTTTTACAAAAAAAGCTAAGTTGCATCAAATGGCTATGGCATTGGAAAGTAGTATAGCCCCATTATTAATTATAACACATGGCCTAATATGGTAAAGCGGTGCAATTTTTCTTCACCGAAAGTGGTGGACAAAGAATTTCTTGTGGCAACAATGGTAAGACATTAAAACATTTTCTTGATTTTTGGGATCCTATATGGAGAGTTAGCATGAGTAATTTGTTTTTCACATATACATTATTCCATTGCTACATAGAACATCTTTTATTGTGCTATGACTTCATTTTATTGAATATACATGTTCTAGGAAAATATAATACATGTTAGTATATGTGGCATGTTGTCCTTGTTCAAGGTTCTAAAACTTGTGAATATGCTCCATGTGAAGATTATCCATTTGCTTGATACATGTCAAATTTCATTTTGATCCTCTTATATCAAAGTTGATCTATCATCATACAACTATTATAATCCTCTAACCAAATCATTTAGTAGAAAAATAATGGTTTCCCCTAGACTTTGATAGTTTACTAGGTTCATGTTGATAGCAATTTCCCAATTACAAGTGTTATCCCATGCTATTTCTTTCTTCTATAGCTCCATGGCTTAGAAAGATGACTCTATGGTAACATCATGTTTATTAAGCATAGATCTCTCTCTACCTATAGTAACATCTTGTTTATTGAAGCTCCTCTACCGTGATAACATCATGTTTATTAAGCATAGATCTTTCTTGGTTGCTAGGGTTGGTATTGTTAGTAGTTATTGCAGTACTTGCAATTCCAACAGCTCTCCAATTTTAGTGTATTGCTGCTGAACTCCTGGCTTGGGTCGACTTGGCTAGAGGAGGGGGTGGCTACTACTAAGTAATGATGGCAGAACATGAAATATAAGATCTTGACTGAAGTTGGCTCCGATGGAGACTCTCCAATACTCAAGTCAAAAAACTAGAAACAAATAGAAAGGAGTGAGAGAGGAGTTGAGAGCATACGTGGGATCCCCTATTGGCCTCTATTTATAGTTAGAGAGTGAGGTACCGTAAGGAGAAAGGGGTATTGGACCATTGTTCATGCCTTATCAAGTGAGATACTCCCATTGTCCCTTGCCTTATCTAACTATGGCATGCTATCACTGGAGATCTTTGGATTTTACCAACCATGTGTGATTTAGGTAGTAGTTCAAAAGTAAAATTTGCCAGGAATGCTGGCTTGGGTCAGTAGAGAAAGTACCTTGGATTAATCAAGATCGAAGGATGGCCACATTAAGGGATATAAACTAGGATGAAGTTTTTCTCACCATATCAAATGCCCCTTAATCTTAAATCCAAGCTAAAACTAGGTCAGATGAAGAGAGTAGATCAATTTTTAGATCCTTCCTTCCTCGCATATGAGGACCAAGCTTATTGCTACAAGTGAGACCGCCGGGTAGAGATATAGTTCTTCACTTGACTTGGGTTTACTAAGAAGTGGAGATGAACCAAGTTTACTTTTTAGCTCATCGAATGCTTTTTAGCACTTCTTGATCCATCGAAAGTTATTTGGTTGTTTAAGGATTTTGAAAAAGGGGAGATACTATTTGACCAACCCAAAGATAAATCAATTAAGGACAACTACCTTACTAGTGAGGCATTGGACTGCTTTTATCAACTTTGATGGATTCATCTCCCGTAAAACTCGGATCTTTTCGAGGTTAGCCTCAATGCCCCATCATGAGATTGTGAATCTGACAAATTTTCTGAAGGTGATCTTGAAGACACTCGATGGAATTTAGCTTTATTTGAAACTTTTAAAGGATGGTAAAAGTCTCCTTGAGATCGTTAATGTGGTCACCTGAGACCTGACTCTTGACTAGTATGTCATCCATATATATCTCTATGTTACTATTGATTTAATCTTTGAAGATCTTATTCACCAACTACTGGTAGGTTCACCCATATTCTTAAGCCGATAGGCATGGTCCTATAACAAAGAGGCTTTAATTAGTAGTAAAAGCAATCTTCTCATCTTGAAGTGCCATCTAGATTTGATTATATCTTGAAAAAGTATCCATAAAGGTTAGAAGCTCATGGCCCGAGATAACATCTATCAAATGGCCGATCCTAGATAATAGATATCTATACTTTGGACATGCCTTATTTAGATTAGTGAGGTCTATGTAGATTCATTATTTTCTGTTCATCATTTTCAAATAGACCACGTTCATGAGCCAATTTGAATAGGTCACCTCCTTGATGAACCTGATTTTGACGAGCATGTTCACTTCCTTCGCAATCTCCTTCTACCATTCTAAGGCAAAACTCTGCTTCTTTTAGTTAATAGGTTGGTATCCAAAATTCATGTTCAGTCGATGCAATATTACTATAGGATCTATGTTGGGCATGCCGATAGCCGACCAAGTGAAGACATTGACATTCTCCTACAAAAAGATTACAAGGTGATGTTTAAGCTAACTCATCTAAGTATGATTTGGCCCAAACATTCACTCCTCATTTCCATCTTCAAGAGGGACTATGATGATGTCCTATATAGGCTCTTCGTGTCGGTTGATCAGCTTGTCATGATCATCCAATCTTTCAATGAGAAGAGCATTAGGTAATCTTTTTTCTCGGAGTGTGGTCATGCAATATTATCATGCTTAGGCTTGATCTCCTCAAATCTTACCAAGTTTCCACCTTGTTGAAAACCTTACCAGTAAATGGTATGTCGATACCATGGCTTAGAGTGTGTTTAATCATGACTGCTTGAGATGTCGAAGAGACATTGACAAGTAGGAAGTCAAGTTGCATTATAGACTATCGAGGTGCCCAACCTGCCATGGCCAGTAGGGTGATGACCCCTTTAACAAGCATGGCATCCCCAAAAAACCTAATGAGTAAAGAGTCAAGCCTTTCTAACCGATCTGAGGTAAAATCCATTTTAAATAATACATTATAGAATAATATGTTGGCTGAACTTTTACCATCTACTAAATGTGATGTATATCAAAATTTATAATATTAAGAAATACAACCACTACATCATTATACAGAGACTGAACTCTTTAAGCATATTCATCAAAAAAAGTAATGGTTTTTCAATTCTATGCCTTTTGGTCAACGTTCCCGATCTTTTGACATGTCGGTGAATTATTCCCTAGTGATAGTATTTATCATCTCAATTGTAGGCTGGTTCTTCACAATTTCTTATTATCGATATAGTTCAGGTTCCTAAGATAATTTGCTCCTCCCTTCGATGCCTATGTCTAGTCATCCATGTTGGATGAATTTCTTAATCTTATCTTGTAGCTGGATCGAATTCTCAGTATCATGGCCATGGTCATGATGATTAAACTTGCTTATCGAATAGGTCAGGGCTAGGCTTAGCATAGAGAACATTCTAGGCTCGAGCCAGGCATAACCCAGGATTTAGGACTCCTCAGGCTAGAGCTTGCTCCATCTTAGGCTAAAGCTTGCTCCATCTTAGGCTTTGGGCTTTCAGGCTAGGCCTTGGACTTCCTTGGATGAGGAGAAGGTGGCGAGGCAATGAGGCGGCGAGGAGGTGGTGAGGTGAGGGGACGATGTGAAGGTCGAGCAACATGAGAAGGTGGAGAGGTGAGGAGGTGGCATGAAGGCCAGGCCATGCCAAAAGGGAAAAGGGAGGTCAGCACTCGGAAAGAAGGGAAGAGTTGAGAGAGATAAGAATCAATTCGGCCATTAATAGCCTCTCTCATGGTTATGGAGGTGCGAGGAGGAGGAACAGAGGCGCGATGAGGCATGGAGGAGTGGAGGTGAGATGTTGAGCATGTTAACAAGGTGGCGATCAATAAGAAGGTGGTAGCGATAGGGAGGCTAGGAGGAGGCACACCGGCAACTAGCAAGAAGGTGGTGGTGGAGAGGGGCAACCCTAGTTTGGAACTCGAGAAGAGTAGAAGATTCAAAAAATTGGGGATGCCATCGGGTCGGTCTCAACCAATAAGCCTCTTGAATATTTATGGATGCCATACGCGCCCATGCCAGGTCGACCTAAATTCGAGCCCGACCCATTTCACATCTCAAACTTAATTTTAAGCCTTGTTCCAATCCATTGGACTAAAAACCCTAAGCCCATTTTAAATGAGATGGGCTTGGATAGGCTACCCATGGTTTGAGTAGGTCTAATAATGATAGAGGTAGTATTTATTTTAATAACATTGGGTCAACTTGGTTTGCATCCTCCTTACTTTTGACAATTGCTCCTTTATCTCTATCAATATTTGAACTCTAAGAGCATTCAAAGGGGTGTAATTAGTGAACCTTCTTGGTGGTGATGTGTTTCTTCAACCTCAGGGATGACTCCTCTACAGTCGGTTCTAAGGTGGGGTTCTGGATCTTCGATTTTGACATGGAGTCCTAGATCGTCACAAAACCTTCTAGTGATCTTTCCAACTTGGTGAGCCCCTTCTCAGCCCTTGCCTCAAATGAGGTACCATGTAGCTCGCAAGCTTTCTCAGTAGTAGCATACTTCTTTGCCTGAGCAAGCATCTTAGTGAAGTCCTTTGGATACTTTTTCTCTAGCAAGAAGAGGAATTGACATTTTTAGAGTCCATCTTTTAGGATAGACATCATGATTGATCATGTATCTCAAGAATGGCTACATTAAAGTGGTGCACATAAGCTTGAAGGGAATCTCCTTCCCTATGCTTGATATTCACTAGTGAGTCTAGTCCGCGATGCTACCTCCTACTACTAATGAAGTACATCGTGAATGACCAGCTAAGCTATTTGAAGAAATGGATGGAGCCCGGCTTTAGGCTTGAGTACTAGTACTGAGTTACGTTTTGCAAGGTGAAAGGAAAAGCTTGGCACAGAATTCCATTTATGGTGCCATACAAAGGCATTAAGATTTTGTAGCTTTTGAGATGATCTATAAGGTCATTCGAGCCATTGTAGGTCTCCAACTATGGCATCTTAAAATGGTCAAGGTTCAAACCTGCATAATCTTTGTATTAAATGGTGGATTGGCATTAAAGCTGAGCTCACCACCTTGGGTCGGGGCCTAGTTGCATAGTGCCTCGATCCACTAATTTATCTCCCCTAGTTTTCGATCTATGTTGACATCTTAGGCACCGTATACCTTCAAGTGACAAGGTGAAGAGTGGCTTAAGGTGGAGTCTTTCCTAGATTGTGGAGTAGGGATGGGATTGCTTTCTTTCTTGATTGGGGCTTCTGGGTCGGCTAAGCCAACTTTGTCTCTACTGCTTCAGGTTATGCTAAGGAAGCTAAGGTGGTGCTAGCTGAGACACCCCTAAAGCATTGCATTTGCTTGTTTCATTGCTTGGACTGCTATGGCTAGAGTCTACACCCACTGGACATGTAGGTTAAACTAGTTTACAACCCCATGGTGGGTTGTGAAAAAGGTGGTTCTTCCGGCTATGGCAAGAGTTTATACTCTCGTGGAGGGATGTGAAGGAGGCTAAGGTGGTGCTGACTGAGGCACTCTTGAGGTGCTGCATTACCTTATTACATTACTTGGACTGCTATGCAAGAGTCTATACTTATTGGACAAGTAGGTTAAATTAGTCTACACTCCCACGATGGGCTATGAAGGAGGCGATGCTTCTAGCTATTGGACTAGCACCTCGCATTGGTAGGAGCCTTGGTAGTTGGATGCCATATCTTAGTTGGCCTTATAGTGATGAAGCTCGTTTAAAATGATGCTATGGTGATTGATCACTTGTCCTTTCAGTGAATGGGTCTAGACCCTTCCTCTAGCACCAATTCATTACTTCCAGACTCTTGGCTTGGATAGATTCAGTTGGAGGAGGAGGGCAGCTGCTACTAAGTAGCTATGATAAAACCTATAAGATAAGTTCTTGATCAAAGTTGGCTTCGATGGGGACTCTCTAACAACCAAGTCAGAAAACTAGGAAAATATAAGGAGTAAGCAAGGGATAGTTAAAAGCATACCTAGGATCCCCTATTGGTCTCTATTTATAGGCAAAGGATGAGGAATCCTAAAGAGAAAGGGGTATTGGGCCATTGCTCATGCCTTATTGGGCGAGACATATCCATTGTACCCTACTCTATCTAATCGTGGCAAGTTGTCACTAGAAATCTCATGATTTTACCAACTATGTGCGGTTTAAATAATAGTTCAAAAGTAAAACATGTTAGGAATTCTGACTCAAGTTGGCGGGACAAGTATTTTAGATTGGTCAAGATTGAAGGTCGCCACATCTAGGGCATATAAACACTGGCGGAGCCTAGGTAAAATTTTTCTGACCATAGCATGGTTCATCTATTAATGGTAGGTCTTTTGAATTTTAAGTTTTTAAAATTTTTATGATCTTCTAAGAGGAGTATATTGATCTTGATTTTAATTTGAATACTGAATTTGGTGTTGGTGTGCTTAGATACTTGACTTCAATATTTGAGATTTGGACTGGATTGGTTTTTCATGAAAATTAATGGATGAGTTCCTACTTCTTGTACCATAATTCACTAAATAAAGTTTACAGGTGGGGCTATTCCTTTACCTTTTCACAAAATGAAAATAATGCGTTAGAAAAACAAAACAATAGCTGGATGATAAAAATATGGTACTTAATCTTAAACCTCGATGGATTAGAGATACCCTTGCCAATATTAGCATCAAATGAAAATTTTATAAGACTATCGGTATGTTAGTCCCGGTAATTAGAAAAAAAAATGAATTTGGATGATTACAAGCATACATTAAACTTGTTATGTCTGCACGGCTTCACAAAGTATTATATTACCTTGTTACCGATGGAAAAGCATTACTTTTTTTCAAATACAAATACCACCACCAAATTAACAAGAACATGGTATGTGCCTGTCAGCAGCCAATGATGTTATGTGCTTACGTGCTTACTTGATAGTAGATGATTGATAGGATGATAAGAATTGTATCTTGTTGACTCTTGTCTTGATTTTGATGATTGACAAAATATTTAAGTATATATGAGTATTAATTATATTTTTAGTGTGTTTATCAGATCTTAGTACTCATCCATGTTGAATGAAGAAATGCTTGTATTTCAGTTGAAAAAGTTCTTAAATTAATGGAAAATCAAATTATAAGGACTTTGGAACATAAGAAAGACTTGGAAGGACTCGAAGTCTAATTTTGAAAAAGTTTCAACATATTTCAGCCTGGCACAGATGAAGTGTCGACACCTGGAAATGAAGTATCGATACCTGAAGATCAAGTGTCGATACTTGAAGAAATAAAGTGCCGACTCAAGGCCTGAGACTTTTGAAAATATAGAACTATGCCATCTGGAGGTGTTTTGCCTCAAGTGTCGACTCACGGGAATGAAGTGTCGACACCTGGAGATGAAGTATCGATACTTGAAGGTGAAGTGTCGACACTTGGAGGTGAAGTGTCGACACTTGGACAATAATGGCTAGTTTTCTGGGCTGCAGAACTTCTCCAACTTACTTTCAAATTACTATATTTTCATCCCTAATGGCTGTAAATGTTGGGAGGCTATATAAACATCTAAAATCAAATGGAGAAGTAATCTTTGGTGAGATCATTGAATATTCTTCAAGGATTCAAGAGTTGAGTGGTTCAAGCCTTCAAGCTTCCAAGTTTCAAAGAGAGCATCCAAAGTTCACATCATCAAGCTACAATCAAAGGCTTCAACATCTTGAAGATAAGTTCTTCATTAACAATCGAGGGTTTCAAAGAGGTATTTCCTTTATTTTAGAAAGCTTTAATTGTATTCTTTCATATTTGTTCTTACATTATTTTACTTGAGATTTTTGGTAAGCCTTGGAAAATCAAAGTGGTTGTTGGTGAGCATTGAAACCAACTAGGATTTTACTTGTGAGCCCGAAGACAAAATAAGTTATTTAGGTTCTTGGTTAGCCCGTAAAACCAAGGGTGGTTGTTGGTGAGCCTTGAAACCAACTAGGGTTTGACTTGTGAGCCCAAAGACAAAATAAGTTGTAAAGGTTGTTTGTGAGCCTAGGTTACAAAACCATCTTAGTGAATTCCTAAGGGGATCTTGGGAAGTGGATGTAGGTGCCTTGGAGTGCACCGAACCACTATAAATTTTTTGTGTTTGTGTGGTTGTTGTCTTTGTGCATTTACTTTATTTATTCTACTGCATATTATTTCGAAGCACACAAATACATTGCCTAGACTCAAGCATTTGATTTGAATTAGCACATACTTGCTTTAGTTTATTACAAATAGTTGAAAAGTTTTATAAATCTCAATTCACCCCCCCCCCCCCTCTTAGGTTGCCTACCTGAGCCTATAATTGGTATCAGAGCACGGTGCTCTGTTTAAAAATCTTACGATTTTGAGCTAAAGTTCATGGTAACCCTTGTAGGTATTAATGTTAGACCATCATTTTTCAATGGCATAAATTATACATTTTGAAAAACTCGCATATATTCAATCTATTAGTTATCATCTTTAGAAAATTATTATTGATAGTTCTCATATTCCTTCCATTTTGGTTAATGACATTTCCATTCCAAAGCTCGAAGAGGATTAGAATGAATATGACATTAAACAAACTAAAATCAATACTAAAGCAATGAACTTGCTTTATTATATATTGGACTTAAATGAATTTAATAGAATCTCGACATGCACATCGGTGAAGGAAATATAAGACATACTTGAAGTTACTCATGAGGGTACTCTTCAAGTAAAGAATTCTAAAATTAATTTGCTTGTACATTCTTTTGAAATTTTTGAAATGATGCACTATAAATCTATATCTGATATGTTTACTAGATTTATGACTATTATTAATGAATTGAAAAGTCTTGGCAAAATCTATACTAATGCTGATTTGGTGAATAAAATTCTTAGATATCTACCAATATCATGGGATCCAAAGGTGATGGCGATCCAAGAAGCTAAAGATGTAGAAACCTTACCTTTTGACGAGCTTATTGGTTCACTCATGACTCATGAGTTGAATTTATAGCAAAGGAAAGTAGTTGCTGATCAAGAGAAGAAGAAGATAATAGCCCTCAAGGCCAAAAAGAAATTCAAGGCAATGATAGCAACTTGGAGCGATAACAAAGATTCAAGTTTGGATGATGAAGTTGCCCATCTTTGCTTCATGGCAAATAAGGAAGAGGTATGTTCTAAAAATGATAATGATTTTACCTTTGATGAATTACATGATGCATTCAATGATCTTGTGCATGAATATAAATTGCTAAAAATTGAGCACAAAAAATTAAAAAGATATGCAAATTTTTTTTCTCTTAAGAACACCAATCATGTCAATGAAAATGATGATTTAAATGCCAAGATTGATGTTTTGAAAAATGAAAAAAATAATTTTTCAAAAGAAAAGAATTTCTAGAAAAAGAAAATGATGTTTTGAAAGTTTTATGTAATAAATTTTTGAATGAGAAAAATATTTTGATTGAAGAAAAGAAGCAAAAATTTTTAAAAAACTTCTTTATTCCTGCTTCTTCCAATTTGACTTGTAGATCTGGATTTAATGCATATCCTTGTAGATCAAGAAAAGTTTGGGTTCCAAAAGGAACCATAGTTACTAATCCTAAAGGACCCAAGAAAGTTTAGATACCAAAATTGTCTACTTAGTAGGTTTTGCAGGAATGTCTTGCAGCCCAACATGAAGAAAGGAAGTTTTTGAAAAAGTGGCTGTACAAGACAATTTAAAGAAGTTGACAAGCTATATTTTGGACTAAATGGTAAAGGAAGGATTATGTATATTGGTAAATTCTAAACATTTCCTTCCATAATGAAAAATTTAGTTGAATATTTGCATCAATTATTTTGAAAAATTATTTTAAATATTTAATTAGAATCAAGTTTAAACTTATAGTTGATGTGGCGGGACCACTGACGTGGAAGGCTGACAGGCACCGCGGCAAAGGAGACCGCCACGTTAGATGCCAAGGCAGCACTTCAGCCCGGACCGCTCTGCCGAGCTGAGTTGAGCTCCCTTGAGACAACAAGTCAAGCTCCGTCCTCTACCAGGTCGGGCCTGCGAGCCCGGGATGCCTAGGCCGGAGCCGCCTTCCGCCCTCCAGAGCGAGACCCTTAGAGGTTTGAGCCCTGTGGTCGGAGTCAAGCTCAGCACTCACCTGCCACGTGGAGCCTCTCTGAGCGCGCACCCTTTGGACCGGGTCCACCTTCTGCCCTCCAAAGCGAGACCCTCGGAGGTTTGAGCCCTGTGGTCGGAGTCGAGCTCAGCGCTCACCCGCCACGTGGAGCCTCTCCGAGCGCGCGCCCTCTAGACCAGGTCCGCCTTCCACCCTCCAGAGCGAGACCCTCGGAGGTTTGAGCCCTGTGGTCGAAGTCGAGCTCAGCACTCACCCGCCACGCGGAGCCTCTCCGAGTGCGTGCCCTCTGGTTTGGGTCCACCTTCCGCCCTCCAGAGCGAGACCCTCGAGGTTTGAGCCCTGTGGTCATAGTCGAGCCCAATGCTCACCCGCCACATGGAGCCTCTCCGAGCATGCGCCCTCTGGACCGGGTCCGCCTTCCGCCCACCAGAGAGAACCTCGGAGATTTGAGCCCTGTGGTCGGAGTCAAGCTTAGCACTCACCCGCCACGTGGAGCCTCTCCGAGCGCACGCCCTCTGGACCGAGTCCGTCTTCCGCCCTCCAGAGCGAGACCCTCAGAGGTTTGAGCCCTGTGGTCAGAGTCGAGCTCAGCACTCACCCGCCACGTGAAGCCTCTCCGAGCGTGCGCCCTCTAGACCGGGTCCGCCTTCCGCCCTCCAAAGCGAGACCCTTGGAGGTTTGAGCCCTGTGGTCGGAGTCGAGCTCAGCACTCACCCACCACCTGGAGCCTCTTCGAGCGCGCGCCCTCTGGACCGGGTCTGCACTCTTCCCTCCTCCATCAAGGTGACCACACGAGCTCAGAGCATCCAGGCCAGAAAAAGTGCTACCATCCTGGGACGCCGGCGAGCCGCCCAAGGATTACGGAGCGACGCCCCCCATACCGCCATAACTACCTGTCTGCCCGTACCTCTAGGGGGATGGGCCAGCCAGAAAGCATGAACCCCTAGGGCGGCGACCCCCGGATCAAGGCTCTGCCAAGCTTCCCAGAATGGGGCGACCGGAGAGGATGTCAGAACGAATGGAAGCTTTCCCTACCACCTGTCAGGAAAGACATCTCGTCCACAACACGGAATCTCGCCGCACGTGCCTACCAACCCAGCGAAGATCCCGAGGCAAGTGCCTAATGGCCAATTTTCAACTACAAAGAAGGTAACAACAATAATCCACCAACAACACAAATGCAAGCTCGATCAAGAGGGCAAAGTGGCAACACCACCACAGTTGAAAGAAAATGAGGGAAACAAGGAGAGGTGAAGGAACATGGAACCCCTCTATCCCCGCTATCATTCTCCCCCTGCTACGTTTTCATCTTCACACACAACTTTTACTCCTCCTAGTGTGGAGTCCATCAAGAGGGGCCCGACCAGGAGGATATGTTTCCCTAGATCATCACTGACTTGACCATCGGAGTGCCCCCGTCAGAAACCCTGACCCGGGTCGCTAACCATTGTTTCACAGGTTCAGGAGCAGAGGACCGCCAGGCAGTGAAGGGAGCGCACTCCGGCACCGGCAGCAGCTACGGGCCACGGCGATCTTGGCGGCAACAGATTGGCGCGCCAAGTAGGGGGCAGGGACAGCGATATTGTGAACGATCTTTGATCCAAGTCGAACCCTCCATCTCTTCACAGACAAGCTAAGCAGGAGGATGGTGACGACAAGGGCAAGGGAGGCTTCCACCAGCCTTGCGGAGGACTCCCCCTCCCAGGGGAACCCACACCGCCAAGAAGCGGAGCCACCCGTTCCTATCCAGCCACCTCCATCGGAAGCCCAGCTAGCTGCACTTGCCCAGCAAATGCAAGTCCTTGCCACGGTAGTGCACCAGCTTCAACACCAGCACCGGTCCGTGGCTACTCACCAGTAGCTAGGAACTTCGGTAGCTCACATCGCAGCTCCCCGTGACAGCTTGCGCTCCTTCCAAGGGAGGCCGTCGCAGCCATGGGCCACCACCGACAACCGGGGCAGCCTTCAAGCTCTGGCGAAAAGACAACGAGTCGGCTCTGTCGATAGGGAGAGCCGCTCGCCAAACCTCGGTCGGGAGGTGCCCAGACCCCATCGAGGCAAAAAAAGCAAGACCCCCGCCATGGGTGCCGTGCACCCATGTCACCTTCTCCATCTCCTTCGGCGAAGGGGTCCACTGATGAAAACGTCAGGCATGCGGCGGAAAGGTACCTGGAGGAACATGAACGCAAGTTGACGGAGTTTGCCCACCAGTTTGCCAGCATGCAGGGCTCCGCTAGTGAGCCAACGGGCTACGACGCCCGTCCCCCATTCTCCCAAGAAATCCAAGCAGAGCCGATTCTGCACCGGTTCTGGATGCCGCAGGTGGATCCTTACAATGGGACCACCGACCCCCTAGACCACCTAGAAAGCTACCGGACCCTCATGAGGGTTTAGGGAGCCACCGATGCTTTCTTTGCATCACTTTTCCTACCACTCTCCGGAAAGCAGCCCGGGTGTGGTTCACTTGTTTGGAGCCGGAGAGCATCAGCTCCTTCGCCCAGCTAGGGCAGAAGTTCATGGCTCACTTCGACACTTGCAGGATTTTGCCACGAGAGGCAGACAACCTCTTCTCCATTTGGTAGAAGGATCGCGAGCCCCTACGGGACTATGTGGCTCGCTTCAAGACCACCGCGTTGGAGATCTACAATCTTGAAGAGCCAATCGCCATGCTGGCACTGAAGCGAGGACTCAGGACCTCCCGCCTAGCCTACTCGCTAGATAAGAAGCCCCCCAAGACCTACTCCGAGCTCCTTCTCCAGGCCCAAAAGTACATCCACGCCGAGGAGGCAGACCATACGAGGCGGGAGCTCGATGGAGGATCCCTGAAGAAGTCGGCCCCCACCGAAGCGTCCGGAACCCGGAAGCCAGCACCCCAGGCTCCGAGCTCCCAAAGGGACCGACCGAGACTGAGAAGGACTCCCATTCCCGAGGAGGGCTATACCCCTCTCCTCGTCCCAAGGACAAAAATTCTCATGGAGATCGAAGGCGAGGACTACCTGAGATGCCCGCCTCCATTGAGGCCCTCTACTGGCCATGACAAAATAAAGTACTACCACTTTCACCGCGACCACGGCCATGACATTGAGAAATGCTGCAACCTTAAGTGGGAGATTGAGGAACTCATCAAGAGAGGCTACCTCAAAAGGCTCATGGGGAGCAGACCTCAAGTGGAGTCTCAGGTGCTCGTTGCTCTTCCACCAGCTCCAACCATCAACAACCACCCCACCGAGAAGCCGGTGGGCATGATCTCCTAGGGAACTGCGCGTGCACCCAAGAGGACCCGGGGGGAAGGGAACTCTGAGAATGTACTCCCCTTTATGAGGAAAGGGGAAGACATGGAAAAAAATATAAATAATGATGCCGTGGTCATCGAGATGACGATCGTGAAGCACCCTGTAAAGTGCATCATGGTTGGTAGTGGAAGCTCCACGGACATGCTTTTTTATGATGCCTTATCTAGGATGAATCTCTCCCCGATCAGCTTAAGCCCATGCACACACCCCTTGTTGGTTTCACGAGCGATTCCGTAAGGGTAGAAGGAGAAATCACTCTCCAGGTCACTGCCAGAACCCCACCTCGGCAGAGCACCATCATGATGACTTTTACGGTTGTAAGGCTCCCTTCCACCTATAATGTGATATTGGGTCGACCCGGGCTCAATTTGCTTGACGTCGTCGTCTCCACCAAGAGGCTACTTGTACAATTCCCAACTCCCTACGGTGTCGGGGAGATGAGGGGAGCACCCTAGTTAGTGCAGCATTGTTTCCAGACCCTCCCTGGGGCCAAGGTCCCCTAGGACAACCCTAGTGCGGATGACCTCGACCAAAGGTCCCAAGACCCCAGGGGAGGCCCGGTCGAGTACCTACTTTCCTACCCGCTCAGAGATGACCCCACAAAGACGGTGCAGATCGGAGCCCAGCTACCCGAGGAGGAGAGGGTCCAACTGCTGGGATTCTTGCGGGCGAATGCAGATGTGTTCGCCTGGATGGTGGCAGACATGCTAGGTATCCCTCCTGACATCATTATCCACAAATTGAGTGTTGACCCAAAGTACAAACCAGTTCGACAGAAGAAGAGAAGTTTTGCCCCGAAGAGACAGGCAGCTATCAAGGAAAAAGTTGACAAACTCCTGGCTGCCAGTTTTGTTCGAGAGGTCCAATACCCGAGCTGGCTGGTGAATGTAGTGATGGTCAGGAAGAATAATGGCAAATGGAGGATCTGTGTAGACTACACCGACCTCAATAAAGCCTGCCCGAAGGATAGCTTCCCTCTTCCGAAGATCGACCAGCTGGTGGACGCCACCTCAGGGCCACCGGCTACTCTCTTTCATGGATGTGTTCTTCGAGTATAATCAGATCCGCATGCATCTAGAAGACGAGGAGCACACCGCCTTCATCACCGACCAAGGGACATACTGCTACAGGATGATGCCTTTTGGTCTGAAGAACGCAGGAGCCACCTATCAGCGCCTGGTCAATAAGGTCTTCAAGGACCAAATCGACCGCTACATGAAAGTGTATGTGGATGACATGCTTGTCATGAGCAGGCAAGACTCGAGCCATGTAGCTGACCTCGCCAAGTCCTTCCACAACCTGTGGCAACATCAGATGAAGCTGAACCCGGTGAAGTGTGCCTTCGGGGTGGCGGCAGGAAAATTTCTTGGCTTCATGGTCACCTAGAGGGGCATCGAAGCAAACCTGGGAAAGGTGCAGGACATCGTCGACATGGAACACCCGACCTCCAAGAAGCAGGTTCAGTGCCTGACGGACATGTCACCGCCCTCAGCAGATTCATCTCGAGGTCGGTTGATCATTGCTTGCCATTTTTTAAGGCACTACACAAGATGCACGACTTCACCTGGACCGAGGAGTGTAGGACAGCCTTCAAGGAGCTGAAGAACTTCCTCGCCTCCCCCCCTTTGCTCTCCAGGCCGGAGGAGGGAGAGGAGCTTTTGCTATACCTGGTGGTTACACCGAGAGCTGTCAACTCGGTTCTCGTCTACACAAACGAGGACAAATCTCAAAAGCCGGTGTACTATATCAGCAAAATCCTCTACGATGCGGAGATCAGGTATACTCACTCCGAGAAATTCATTTTTGTATTAATAATGTCTGCTAAGCATCTTAGACTCTACTTCCAAGCACACCCAATAGTGATCGTGACGGACTAACCTCTGAGGACCATAGTCAGCTGACCTGAGACCTCTAGGAGGTTGGCTAAGTGGTCCCTGCTGCTTAGTGAATTCGATATAGCATATCGACCGAGGTCTTCACAAAAGGCCCAAGTCCTAGTCGACTTCGTGGTCGAGTGCACCGGGTTCGCCGAGGAGCCAGAGCAGACAGCAATAGAGCCCGGGCTAGGAGAAGAGCCCTGGATCCTCCACGTAGATGGAGCATCCAATTCTGGCGGGAGCGAAGCATGCCTCATCCTAACTAACAGCGATGGGGTTATGGCAGAATGCACCCTCCGCTTCGAGTTCGCCGCAACCAATAACCAGGCGGAGTACGAGGCACTCCTCGTGGGCCTAAGAGTCTCCCGTGAGCTAGGTGTGCAGGACTTGAAAGTCTTCACCGACTCCTAGCTGGTTGGTGGACAAGTTTTCGGAGAATATGAAGCGAGGGATGCCTAGATGATGAAGTACCTAGAGCAGGTCCGCATAAGCATGGCAAGCCTCCGACGCTTTAGCATTTTCCGCATCCCCCGAGGGGAGAATGCACGTGCGGATGCGCTGTCTAGTCTCGCGACCTTGCCAGACTCGTCGCTGGGACGCGCCTACATCAAATACCTCGAAAGTCCCAGCTATGAGAGCTCGACAGAGATAAATCAAGTCACTCCCGAGCCGAGCTGGATGGACAAGTACGTCCAGTATATCACTGACGGCACTTTGCCCGAAGATGCGCGTAAGCTACCCTCGTCAAGAAGAAGGCCTCCCGATTCGTTCTGATGGAGGACCAGCTTTATCGCTGATCTTACTCTTACCCACTCCTGAGATGCCTCAGGCCCGTCGAGGTAACCTTCGTGCTTCAAGAGATACATGAAGGCCTCTGTGGAAACCACGTGGGAGGGAGGACATTGGCTAATAAAGCTCTTCGCCAGGGGTACTTTTGGGAGACCATGAGGGAGGACACCGCCGACTTTGTTAAAAGGTACGACAAGTGCCAGCGCCATGCAAATATACAGCACTAGCCAGCGGCGCCGATCTCCCAACTCTCAGTCCCTTGGCCTTTTGCCCAGTGGGGAATGGACATCTTGGGACTGTTTCCCCCAGCACCAGGGCAGCAAAAGTTCCTACTGGTGGCGATCGACTACTTCACTAAGTGGGTCGAAGCAGAGCTGCTAGCTCGGATCGTGGAAGCCAATGTCCACCAGTACTTCTAGAAGTCGATTATTTGCTGCTTCGGGCTCCCCCGCTATATCATCATCGACAATGGGCGATAATTCGACAATCGTGAGTTCGAAGGATTCTGCACTGAGCACGGCATCCAACACCGATTCATCTCAGTGGCTCACCCTCAAATAAATGGAGAGGCCGAGGTGACCAACCGAACCATCCTCTAAGGACTCAGGACTAGGTTGGATCAAGCTAAGGGTAGGTGGGCGGAAGAACTTCCAAGTGTCCTGTGGGCCTACCACACGACGCCTAGGATGGCAACCAACGAGATGCCCTTCAGCCTTATCTTCGGTGCCGAAGCGGTCATCTCGATCGAGCTCGGCGTGCCCATGTTGCGGATACAATAGTACGACAGAGCACGGAACTCGGCACACCTCCTACTTAACCTGGACCTTCTTGAAGAAGCAAGGGACAAATCCTGGCTATGAATGGCGGCCTACCATCAACGAGTGGCCCGGTATTACAATGCCCATGTCAGGCCAAAAGCTTTCAAGCTCGGAGATTTGGTGCTCCAGCGGGCGGAGGCGTCTCAGCCCAGGGAAAGCGACAAGCTTTCACCGAACTGGGAGGGCCCCTACAAAGTGGCTGAGGCCCTCTCACAAGGGGCCTACTATCTTGAAGATCTCGGTGGTGTCATATTCCCCAGAACGTGGAATGCCTGCAACTTACAGAAATACTATCAATAGTGTAAGGTTTCCCAACCATAATAATAATGACAATGGTTTTTTCCTTGTGCAAGTGTCTATCTATCTTGCAGGAAAATTCCAACAACATTTATGAGCCTAGCTCCAGGACGTCAAGGGATATTCGAGCCATGTAGCTCGCAATCAACAACGTCCTTGAGCCCAGCTCCTAGACGCTGACCCAAGACCGGAGCTCAGACTTCCGGCCAAGGGATCTTCGAGCCACGCAACTCTCAATCTCAAGCATCCCCGAGCCTAGCTCCAAGACATCAAGGAAACTTTGAGCCACGCTGCTCTCAACCAACAAGGCCCCCGAGCCCAGCTCTAGGGCACTGACCTAAGACTGGAGCTCAGACCTCCAGCCAAGGGATCTTCGAGCCATGCCGCTTTTAATTAACAACGTCCTTGAGCCCAGCTCCAGGACACCGACCCAAGATCGGAGCTCAGACCTCCGGCCAAGAGATCTTCGACCACGCCACTCTTAATCAACAACATCCTCGAGCCTAACTCCAGGACGCTGACCCAAGACTGGAGCTCAGACCTCCGGCCAAGGGATCTTCGAGCCACGCAGCTCTCAATCTCAAGCATCCCCGAGCCTAGCTCCAGGACGTCAAGGAAACTTCGAGCCAAGCCATTCTCAATCTTAAATGCCTCGAGCCTAGCTCCAAGAAGCCAAAGACCTGAGCCAAGACCTCAGGCAATCCCTGGACTGGAGCCCAGCTCTCCGGCCAGGAAGGCCTCGAGCCTAGCTCCAAGGTAACCAAACCCTGTGACCCTCTTCTCTGATCTCCCCGCTCATCAAAAAAGAGAGGGGAAGGAAAGAAAGAGAATGAGAGGGAAACATGGCAAGGACCCTCTTCTCTGATCTCCCCGCTCATTAAAAAAAAAATAATAAAAAGAAGAAGAGAGGGGAAGGAAAGAAAGAGAACGAGAGGGAAGCACGGCAACGAAACTACTACTCCTCAGTTATCCACGTCCTCGAGCCCAACTCCAGGATGCCAGCCCAAGACCTAAGCTCAGATCTCAGGCCAAAGGACCTTCGAGCTATGCAGCTCTCAGTTATCCACGTCCCCGAGTCCAGCTCCAGGACGCCAGCCCAAGATCGGAGCTCAGATCTTCGGTCGAGGGACCTTCGAGCCTAGCAGCTCTCAAGTGTCATCAACTCGCGCCCAACTTGCCGACGTTGAAGTTTAATAACTCAACCCCATGCAAGGTGAGGCCCTCCTCTCTGATCTCCCCACTCATCGAAAAGAAAGAAAGAGAATGAGGGGAGTGAAAGAAAGAGAGAAAGAAAGGAAGAGCCAGACAAAGAAACTGGTTGCAAGAAAGTTTATGCTTTATTGATTAAGTATCAATTACAAGCATCCAATGGGCCCCCGACATGCCAGGTGGCCCTGCCAAGTACAGAAAAGAAACAAGGTACAAAGAAAATAAAATTAACTACTCCCCAGCGGGACTGCCGAGCTTGGAGTCTCCATCAGCAGGGACTTCCGGCTGCACAGCTCCGGGTTCAGGTGGCATGGTCCTGACCTCGGCTAGCGTAGAAGACTCGAGAGCAACGGCCTCCTCAGCACCCACCTCCTGGTTCGAAGTGCCGGGATAGTCGAGGCTACTGTGGCCCTCGGTCGAGATGAATCCCTTGATCAGGCGATGCAGGTACATGAAGCCCTTGAAGAAGGAGTCCGACGCCGTCTGTTGAATCTCGGCGAGGAACTCATCCGAGGCCCTGTACCTCGCAACCGCCTCCTCGGCTTCCTTCTTCACCACGGCCACCTCACGCCTGGCATCCTCGGCTGACCTGGCCTCCTCCTGGCCGCACAGCTGACTTCTCCTTTTCGACCGCCAGCCAGGCCTGGAGGGACTGGGCGATCCCCTTCTACCGAGCCGCCTAGGTGTTAAACATGCCCAATCTCTGCTCGGCATCGACAAGCTCCTCAGCCTTCTTCCTCGACTGCCCCTGCTCGTGGTCGAGGCTCTCCTAGAGCTCCTTCGCTCGCCCTTCAGAATCGGCGAGCTGCCTTTCGAGGTCCTTGACCCGTCGGTCAAGTGGCCCTTCGGAGTCGGCCCTCCCCTTCAGGTCGACCTTCAGCGACGCGATCTCAACCGCCTGTTGCTGCTCAGCCGCTCCCAGTTCCGGCAGCTACTCCTGATAAAAAGGGCTTCGACACGATCTACACCATATGAAAAGGTAAAAAAAAAAAGAAAAAGAAAAAAGAGAGGAAGGAAAGAATGAAGCTACTTACCATGTAGAGCTGGGGGAAGATACTGTCGATCACATCCCCCAGCCGCAACCCAGCCATCTCCTCCCGGTCGCATGGCTGGATGGAGAAATCCATCATGCGAGCGGCTAGGGCATTGTCAGCCAAAAAGTTCTCCGGCCCTAACTTGAACGGGAGATGGTGCCTCGCCTCGTCTCACCTGCTCTCTCGGGGAGCAGGTGCACCCATCCCTCCGGTGGTGGGACCCCCAGGAACCGGTCGAGGGCTCGGCACTGTCGCAGTCGGAGCCCCCGTAGTAAGAGGAGCTCTAGCATGGGCCTCTCCTCCCTCAGCCTCAATCATCCTCGGACCCGTAGAGCGGGGCGGCGCGGCAGCGACAGTAGCATCAGCCCGGACAGTCACCTCAGGCTCCAGAATAGGGACTTCGCCCTGTGGTTTCGTCCATCCTTCGATCTCCCGAACCACCTGCTGACTCGGACTTGGCATCGCGGATGACATGGGAGCCCCCTCGGGCTCCCTCCTCGGGGTGACTGGCGTAGCTAGGGCAGATGCCGGTGCACCCTCAATCCGGGCCCGCCTCGGAGGAAGCTCAGCGACCATCCCGGGGGACGGCCTCTTCTGGGAGATTGGCAATAGTTCGCCCTCTGACAAGACCGTCCCTGTATCCAGGAGCCAAAAAGGTTAGCCTGAAATGAAGAAAAGAGAGAAAACATATATAGGGGAAAGAACTGGACTCACCTGGCCCCATTGATGAGTCGACCCTGGCATCAGAAAGGTTCTGCTCCGATAGCAGGACCTCTAGAGAGGGGATCTGGATGATGCGAAGCTGCTCATAGTCATCCGATCAGCTGCATCAATTGTAGAGATCTGATTGGGGGACCGATATGGCTCGCTCCAGGCCCAGTCGACCCCCTCGACGGCCGCGAAGAAAAATCTGCTCCTCCACCCTTTGATGGAAGAGGGGAGCTCGAATTTTATGCCCTTCAGGTGAGAGGACAAGGACCACCACCTGTCCTCAATCAGGTGGCATTTTAGGATAAAAAATACCATGAACAAGGAAAACCGGTGACGAACCCGTGGACATGGCAAAGTACAATGAAAGAGAAGATGACCCTGATGGCATTTGGCACCAAATGTGCAGGGACTAGACCGTAGTTACTCAGAACAGATAGGAAGAAGGGATGAAAGGGAAATCAAAGACCCTCGGAGAAGGTCTCCTCATAAAAGGCGAGCCTGCCCGGGCCATTGGAAGTGACCCGCTCCCTCGGGCGGGGGATCATGAGCCAGATAGAAGATGGGATGCCATAGGCATCCTGGATGGCCCCCAGCTCCGCGATGGAAATCGTCGAGACGACCCCACCCGGACCAGTTGATCGGACAGATTCAAAAGCTGGTTTGAGTTGGAGAGGAAGATAGGTAGGATGAGAAGAAACGGCCCCCGGCTCCCTAACAGACATAGGGTGGACAGGAAGGGCCAGTCTCCTACTAATCCTGAACTGTGCCCCATCCGACTCTTCATCGGAGGAGGAAAGCACTACCCCTGTACAGAAGGATCGGGACAAGACATCCTATAGAAATAACCTAAGGAGAAGGAAGACTAGACCCAGAAGAAGGAGCCTACCCCAAGGGAAAAGGAAGAAGAAGGACAGGACCAATCCGGTTCCCTAGAGAAGAGAAAGGCAAAAGTGGATCATGGAGAAGGAAGGGTCCCGGTACTACAACAAGCGTGAAGGATTTGAAAGAATGAAAGTTTTGAGTAAAAAAATTTCTTTTCACTTCAAGGAGACCCATCGAATCCGCGTTGTTATGACCCCCTCGCCAACGGATTCGCGCCACCTGCTGCCTATCGAGGAAAAGGGGAGTCCCGACCGCCCCAGATTCCATGCCAACATCAACTACTCCTCAGATATGGCCACGTGGCACCCCTGCACTGGCTCACGGAATCGCCTCATGAAGCGGCAACGGTCATGGCCATCATTGCGTCAGATCTTCGCCTTTCCATGCCAGCATCATAATTACTCCCTTCGACCCGAGCACCGTGCACTAACGAGCCTCGGGAGTGGGGGGCAAATGATGTGGCGAGACTGCTGACATGGAAGGCTGACAGGCGTCGCGGCAAAGGAGACCGTCGTGTCAGACGCCAAGGCAGCACTTCAGCCCGGACCGTTCTGCCAAGCTGAGTTGAGCTTCCTCGAGATAGCAAGTTAGCTCCGTCCTCCGCCAGGTCGGACCTGCGAGCCCGGGACACCTAGGCCGGAGCCGCCTTCCACCCTCCAGAGTGAGACCCTCGGAGGTTTGAGCCCTGTGGTTGGAGTCGAGCTCAGCACTCACCCGCCACGTGGAGTCTCTCCGAGCACGCGCCCTCTGGACCGGGTCCGCCTTCCGCCCTCCAGAGCGAGACCCTCGGAGGTTTGAGCCCTGTGCTCAGAGTCAAGCTCAGCGCTCACCCACCACGTGGAGCCTCTCCGAGCGCGCGCCCTCTGGACCGGGTCTGCCTTCTGCCCTCCAGAGCGAGACCCTTGGAGGTTTGAGCCCTGTGGTCAGAGTCGAGCTCAGCACTCACCCACCACGTGGAGCCTCTCTGAGCGCCCACCCTCTAGACCGGGTCCGCCTTCCGCCCTCCAGAGCGAGACCCTCGGAGGTTTGAGCCTTGTGGTCAAAGTCGAGCCCAGCGCTCACCCGCCACGTGGAGCCTCTTCGAGCACACACCCTCTGGACCGGATCCACCTTCCGCCCACAAGAGCGTGACCCTCGGAGGTTTGAGCCTTGTCGTTGAAGTCGAGCTCAGCACTCACCCGCCATGTGGAGCCTCTCCGAGCGTGCGCCCTCTAGACCGGGTCCGCCTTCCGCCCTCTAGAGCGAGACCCTCGGAGGTTTGAGCCCTGTGGTCAGAGTTGAGCTCAGCACTCACCCGCCACATGGAGCCTCTCCAAGTGCATGCCCTCTGGACCGGGTCCGCCTTCCGCCCTCCAGAGCGAGACCCTCGGAGGTTTGAGCCTGTGGTCAAAGTCGAGCTCAGCACTCACCCGCCATTTGGAGCCTCTCCGAGCGCATGCCCTTTGGATCGGGTCCGCACTCTTTCCTCCTCCATCAAGGTGACCACACGAGCTCGGAGCATCCAGGCCGGAGCAAGGCCTGCCATACTGGGATGCCGACGAGCCGCCCGAGGACTACAGAGCGGCGCCCCCCATACCGCCATAACTACCTGTCCGCCCATACCTCCAGGGGGATGGGCCAGCCAGAAAGCACGAACCCCTAGGACGGTGACCCCCGGATCAAGGCTCTGCCAAGTTTCCCGAAATGGGTGACCGGAGAGGATGTTAGAATGAATGGAAGCTTCCCCTACCACCTGTCAGGAAAAGACGTCTTGTCCACGACACGGAATCCCGCCGCACGCACCTGCCAGCCCAGCGAAGATCCTGAGGCAAGTGCCTAACGGCCAATTTTCAACTACAAAGAATAGTCGACACCCCCGAAAGGAGGGAGGTAAAATAATAATCCACCAACAACACAAGCGCAAGCTCGATCAAGAGGGCAAAGCACCACCACCACCACAGTTAAAGAAAAATGAGGGAAACAAGGAGAGGCGAAGGAATAAGAAACCCCTCTGTCCCCGCTATCATTCTCCCCCTGCTACGTTTTCATCTTCACACATAACTTTTACTCCTCCTAGTGCGGAAGTCCATTAAGAGGGGCTTGACCATGAGGATCTGTTCCCCTGGATCGTCACTGACTTGACCGTCGGAGTGCCCCCACCGGAAATCCTGGCCCGGGTCACTAACCCCTGTTTCACAGGTCCAGGAGCAGAGGACTGCCAGGCAGCGAAGGGAGCGCACTCCAGTGCCGGTAGCATCTACGGGCCATGGCGATCTTGACGGCAACAATAGTCATTGGTTATGATTATGAACTTTTTGATGTTGATGAATTTCATGCTATCATGATTAAACTTGTGATCGTAAGACTTTCACTTGATTTTGATTAATGTATCTTAAATTATTTCATGAAAAATACTTTTAAAGATGCATATTGTTTTGAAAATGCTTTCAATTGATTAATTAGAATCAAGCTTAGACTAATAGTCATCTGTTGTAATCATGAATTTTTTGTTTGTTGATGGATTTCATGCTCTCATGATTAAACTTATAATTATTAGACTTTCACTTGATTTTAATTAATATAGTTTTTAAACTATTTCAAGTGAAATGCTATGATTTATGTGCTTTCATTTTTGGCATCTATGCTTAAGCTAGAAATGATTTGGATCCAGTATAGAACTGGTAGTTAAGGGTTACATTTAAGAAGAAGGTATGTATATTGATAAACCCTTGCTTTAGTAGCTAGACTTGCTATAAATTACTTCTAGCATTTGTATGGATATCAAATCATTTTAAATGAATTTGAAATTATGCTAAAATTTTTAAATGATCAATGTTTTGCAGTTTGAAAATCATGAATATCTTAAAAAATTTCAAATCTTTGCTATCAGACTTAGAATTTATGCTCACATCTCAAATTATCTGAAATTATGATGCTATGTGCTTTCATGCTTTATTCCTCAAATGAATGCATATTTTTAAGGGAGAATAATATTTAGGGAGAGCATCCAAATATTTGTTATCATTATATATATATATGTCCTTGAGTATTCTGTTTGATATCATGCTGTACTTATATTGCTTTGATACTCATTCTCCTTGTTTTCAAATCTAATCCTTTGAGAGGAGTTACATTCAAGTGGTATCATATTTAATTGGTATCAAAATTTAATTTTAAAAGAATTCCTAGTAACCGCTTCGGATTGGGTAAGTCACCATGGCCGCCAGTCATAGGAGATAAGTAGGGTTTAAAGACCCTCTCTTCTTATTCAATGGGATCTCTTATGACGTGTTGGGGTGCCGCTGTGACCTTATCCCATGAACAAGTAAGGTGAATGGTTAATATATCTTCAATCATTTTTTGCATGTGCTTATCATTTTGTGGTATCATGGTCAATTTGTATCATATTCAATTGGTA
The DNA here is from genome assembly GCA_021397845.1 of Areca catechu. Lineage (NCBI taxonomy): Eukaryota > Viridiplantae > Streptophyta > Magnoliopsida > Arecales > Arecaceae > Areca > Areca catechu. The sequence goes on from CM038050.1 coordinate 38,749,254, forward strand.
TCATAATTATTTAATTTCATGTATTGATTTTGATGATCTACTTGCTATTTTTCTACCTTCATTTTCATTTTGTATTGCCTTTCATCCTTTTTCATGATGTCAAAAAGGGAGAGAAAAATGTTAAATATAAAAAGGGAAAGATTGGATAAATATGAAAAATCATATGAGAAATGAAAGAAAGTGCAAAAGGGGGAGAAGAAAGCAATAAGTTTTTATCTTAAGGGAAGAATCAGTAAGATAGAGAAAAAATGAATATTTTGCATATTTTGAAAAATATTTTGAAGAATTTTTAAAAATTTTGTGGATCATATATTGAGGGGGAGCTTGGTGCTTATTGATTTTGAGCTTACATATTTATCTTATTGTTAATCTTTTTAAGCTTACTCTATTCATACACTTAAAGGTTTTGTCATCATCAAAAAAGGGGAGATTATTGACTCTGGTCTTGATTTTGATGATTGACAAAATGTTTAAGTATATATAAGTACTAATTATATTTTTAGTGTGTTTATCATATCTTAGTATTCATCCATGTTGAATGAAGAAATGCTTGTATTTCAGTTGAAAAAGTTATTAAATTAATGAAAATCAAGTTATAAGGACTTTGGAACATAAGGAAGACTTGGAAGGACTCAAAGTCTAATTTTGAAGAAATTTTAGCATGTTTCAGCCTGGCACAGATGAAGTGTCGACACTTGAAAATGAAGTGTCGACACCTGAAGATCAAGTGTCGAAGGACTCAAAGTCTAATTTTGAAGAAATTTTAGCATGTTTCAGCCTGGCACAGATGAAGTGTCGACACTTGAAAATGAAGTGTCGACACCTGAAGATCAAGTGTCAACACTTGAAGAAATGAAGTGTCAAGGCCTGAGACTTTTGAAAATACAAAACTATGCCATCTGGAGGTGTTTTGCCTTAAGTGTCGACTCACGGGAATAAAGTGTCGATACTTGAAGATGAAGAGTCGACACCTAGAGATGAAGTGTCGACACCTGGAGGTGAAGTGTCGATACCTGGAGGTGAAGTGTCGACACTTGGACAGTAACGGCTAGTTTTCTGGGCTGCAGAACTTCTCCAACTTGCTTTCAAATGGCTGTATTTTCATCCCTAACGGCTATAAACGATCATTTAAGTGTTGGGAGGCTATATAAACATCTAAAATCAAATGGAGAAGTAATCCTTTGGTGAGATCATTGAATATTCTTCAAGGATTCAAGAGTTGAGTGGTTCAAGCCTTCAAGCTTCCAAATTTTAAATAGAGTATCCAAAGTTCACATCATCAAGCTACAATCAAAGGCTTCAACAACTTGAAGACAAGTTCTTCATCAATAATCAAGGGCTTTGTTGCCGATCTCACCGTGGTGGCCTATAGCCCGTGAGCTGGCGCCGGTTCTCAGACTCTCTCACCTCAAGATCTCCAAACTTCCAGAACTGCAAAACAAGGTCAGAGACCCGGGCCGGGGGTTCCGACGGGGGCACTCTGACGATCAAGTTAGAGAGCGGCAAGATGGAACAAGATCTCTAAGGCAGGCTCCCGAAGGATCCCCATGCTTAGAGGAGATGTAAAATGAAAGAAGTGTGGGGAAGAGAGGAGTTGAGGCCCGACCTCCAGTGCTAGGGCCACCGAGCTCTCGCTTGAGGACTTCTCGAGATCCTCCCGGATTGTTCTTTTGGTGTTCTCCCCTTTTTTCCACCTACCTTTCCATCCATTTTTACCGTCCCTTTTATATCACCGAACTGCCTTCAGCCTACGTCCCCTCTAGGGGGCTCTCTGAGACCTCTGGACCTTCTCCTTCCCCTTCTTCTTCGAGTCTGGAAGTTAAGTGGCCGGCCCGCCTCGTCTGCAGTGTGTCACGAAAGGGGGAAGACTGGTGAGGCCTTGGGCCAAGCATGGGAGCTCTCCTTTCGGGGCGTTGACGATGGGCTTCCAACCGTTTCAGGCTCCTGCCCGCTAGGATTTCATTCTTCGGTTGCGAGACCCTGATTAACTGGTGTAAACGAGGTTTCGCGTATCACTACAGGCCGTATCGGTGCCTTGTACGGAGTGCGGCACGCGCTGGCTCTAGTGGCGACCTCACGACCTGTGTCTCTGCCTCCCCGAGGCTTTGCAGAATAGGGCTGACCTCGACCAAGATGGACCCATCAAGGGGCGCCACCTAGCAGTGGAGCAGGGGCTGCCAGCTTTGGTCGAGGTGGACCCCTTCTAGGTGGACACCTAGCGGAGTGGCAGAGAGAGGCTCAACTTCGGCCGAGGTAGACCCATCTTGGGGTGCCACCTGGCGAAGGAGCAGGAGGGCCTGGCTCGACCTCGGCAGAGATGGACCCGTCTTGGAGTGCCACCTGGTGAGGGAGTGAGGGGTCGCCAGCTTCAACCGAGGTGGAACCCTCCTGGGTGGACACTTGGCGGAGTGGTAGAGAGAGGCTCGACTTCGGCCAAGGTGGACCCGTCTTGGGGTACCACCTGGCGAAGGAGCAGGAGGGCCCAGCTCGACCTCGGCAGAGGTGGACCTGTCTTAGGGTGCCACTTGGCGAGGGAGCGAGGGGCCACCAGCTTCGATCGAGGTGGACCCCTCCTGGGTGGACACCTGGCGGAGTGGCAAAGAGAGGCTCGACTTCGACCGAGGTGGACCCGTCTTGGGGTGCCACTTGGCAAAGGAGCAGGAGGGCCCGGCTCGATCTCGATAGAGGTGGACCCATCTTGGGGTGCCACCTGGCGAGGGAGCGAGGGGCCGCCAGCTTCGGCCGAGGTGGACCCCTCCTGGGTGGACACTTGGTGGAGTGGCAGAAAGAGGCTCAACTTCGATCGAGGTGGACCCGTCTTGGGGTGCCACCTGGCGAAGGAGCTGGAGGGCCAGGCTCGAACTCGGCAGAGGTGGACCCGTCTTGGGGTACCACCTGGCGAGGGAGCGAGGGGCCGCCAGCTTCGACCAAGGTGGACCCCTCCTGGGTGGACGCCTGGCGGAGTGGCAGAGAGAGGCTCAACTTCGGCCGAGGTGGACCCGTCACGGGGTGCCACCTGGTGAAGAAGCAAGAGGGCCCGTGATGGGGGACTAATATGCATGCCATTTTTTTTGTATGTTTTACATGTTGAGTTAGGTGATTAATTCCCAAATTTCAGATCAAAATTATTTGTAGAGAATTTTGTATGAATTTTTGAAGATCAGCATGCAGATTAGAACCTAGAAAAGTAGCAAAGAAGGACCGCCGGGGCTGAGAAGCCTCGGTTAGGGCAAGTTCTCCTACAATAAAACTACTGGAGGTAGAGGGGTGTACCTGACAACGTCTATGAAGATCGCAGCGAAGGGGTCTCTCGTTCCTCGATGGATGCGGCCTGGAAAACCGAGCCAAAGACCCGTGGATACCCGGCTTTCTGCTCGTTGATCCGATTGAGGCCTGGCTGGAGTCGTTGGATTCGTAGGAACTCAGGGACCTACAAACGACCTGTCAGGGGTTAGAAAATTCACAAAGGAACAAGAAAACAAAGAAAAAATAGCAAGGGAAGGCTTCTTTTGGAGTGGGCATCCAGGGATCTGGAGGGTTTGTTGGCAGCAGGAAGATGATTGCAAACACCGGGAAGAAGAACTCTCACAAACCCCCTTATGCACACAGCAGGGTATCACACCACTCAATAGAAGAACTCAAGGTTTTCATTCATCAAAAATTCTCCTTCATACAAGAGGCTAGGGTCCCTTAAATAGACCCTTAACCTTAGGCTCCAAATAAGGGTACATAAGTCTTTACATAAGAATCCTTTTCCCTCTCAAACCCTAGCTAGAAAATAAGGAAATATTAGGTAGAAAAATCCCTAAAAATTTTCTTGACTTGGTCAAGACTCCAAGGATGCCTAAGGGGGCGTGTTGGGCTTCTAGGAGCAGCAAAAGGCCGGCCCAAAGGGGCTCGGGTGCATGGGTTTGGGCCTCTGGAAGCTGGGGTGGCCTGGTAGCCAGGTAGCAGGAATATTCCCTGGTATCTTGCTTCTTAGGGGCTTGGGCTTGGCACCTGGGCTTGATTTCTTTGGGCTAGGATGCAGATGGACCTTTAGAATCATGGATGCCCTTATCTATGAGTATACTTTGGCATCTGGAAGGGAATCTGGGCATCTGGAGGGCATCTGCAAGAAATCAGGGTTTTTTGAATTTTCCTCCTGGGGTCTTCAAATCTTCAAGCTAGGTTGGACTTGGGCTATACTTCCATGTCTTCAATCTAGTTGGACTTGGTCTTCACTTGTATGATATAGTCTTGAGTCTTCAGTAAGCTTGGACAGGACTCAAAAAAATAAAATTAGCTCAACATGAGCTGACTAGCATTGGACTGAACTAGCTCAACATGAGCTGACAAGTACAGAACTGAAATAACAACTCAAAATACTCAAATAACAACTAAAATAGACTCAGATGAGATAAGCCCTTATTACAGATGGACTCATAAATTCTTGATCAATTCACAGGATTGAAAAGCCTCTATCTTATTCTGGTGCCTCCGGTGTCCCCACCAATTCTCCCGGGGTGGGAGGAACTCAACCCTGTCGAGTGAAGGTCAGACTGGCTCACATATCTCTCGAGAAGGTCTGGGTTGAGGCGTTGCAAGTCCTCTCGAGAAATTCATGAATCGTCCGACTCTGGCTGGCCTTGCCATCGGACCAGGAAGCGTTGATAGTCATGGCCCTAGGTCATGATGGCTTGATCATCCAAGATACGCTCGATCCGTTCTCCTCTCTCAGGCCAAATTTGTTTGTGGACACTCTAGGTTAGGGTCACTCACAATGAAAAGGAATAGGTCCAAAGGCCTCACTAGGTAGCGCTGCCGGTTCCCTATACTCAACTAGGTCTGTAATATTGAAGGTAGAACTAATACCCAAATCCGAAGGCAAGTCTAACACCTAGGCATTTGATCCAACCTTCTCTATCACTTTAAAAGGTCCGGCTCTGCGAGCATGAAGCTTCTTTTAGGCCTAAGCCTAACCAAGATAAAATCCACTACATCAAATTTTTTGATCCATCTTCGGGAATTAGCCAGTTGTTTTAACATTAGTGCGGGTGGTGAACATGCTAGGCACATGCAGACTCCTAACAAGATGATGCAAAGGACTCAAACCTACACCTAACTGACTCGACTGAAGAGGTTTATTAGGTCTTAACTACCACTTGGGCATGGGGGCATGAGTCATGGTTGATGGATGACATGCAGAAGAAAATTTGCTAGTAACTCCTAATAAGTGCCAGAGGGTCTGCCAAAAGTAGGTAGCAAATGGGATGGGCTCTATGGATCCTTGCAACCTAGTAACCTCAACAAAATGTAACCTAATAGTTCTAGACACATGAGAAAACTCAGGAAAGGGTAGAAAATAGGAAGTGGGTTCAGAATTACTCTAGTAGGGTGGAGAAAAAGGTTCTGGGTTAGTTGGATAAAGTAGAATCAAAGAAGGCATGTCAGGGACTAATCCTAGACTAATGAGGTTAACCTTATGGGGTTGCGATATATCTACGGGGTTTGTATAATGGAAGGATGGGTTATTAATCTCAGGAAAGAGGTCCTTAATGGAAACTATAGGAGGAGACTCATCCTGAGGGTACTGATTCAAAGAGATCAGGTCCTTAATAAATTCTTCTGGTTCTTGTATTTTAGGACTAGACTCTATAATTTGGCTCTCCTCTATGGTTTCCTCAAGTAGGGCTCTAGTAGCAGTACCTAGGTTCTCTTCCTCTATTTGTTCTTCCATTATAGCTTTAGGTTGGATATGGTCAAGGTCAACTAGCTCTGGGTTGGTTTCTACCTGGGCATCTACTGGGTCAGCTAATTCTAGGTCTACTAAAGGTGTCTCCTCTTCTCCCTCATACTCATCCACTAGGCTCACATCAGCTTCATACACTTCCGCGTTAATGTAAGCCTTGTGAATCTCAGGAATGGTTGGAGAAGGTCGGCTAGCAGGAAATTGGTTAGGTTCTGGTCTCTGATTATGGGTACTACTCCTAGTAGGTTCAGGTTGTATAAGGGGTAGTGGCTCACTACTGGGTTCGTATTTAGGGATACTAATCCTATGGGGTTCAAGTTGACTAGGGGAAGCATGACTAGTACTAGGTTGATACTTAGGGGTTATGGGTTCTCTAGGCTCATAGGACAAGGGTACAGATCTATGGGTCATGGAATTATAGGATCTGGGGTCATTGCATTTTGGGTCAGCTCTATGATCAGGTTCTAAGGATGGATCATGGTATGGGGTCCTCCTGAGGTTGGGCTCCCTATATGGGTCAGGATATTGGGGCCTCCTAGGGTTGGACTCCCTATATGGGTCAGAATACTGGGTTCTCCTAGGGTTGGACTCCCTATATGGGTCAGAATATTGGGTTCTCCTAGGGTTGGACTCCCTATATGGGTCAGAATATTGGGTATTGGGTCTACTAGGCTTATAGGGTGTGGGTGCATAGGATTTATGATCATGGGATCTAGAGTCATAGGATCTAGGTTCATAGGTTCTGGATTCATAGGTTCTAGGTTCATAGGATTTGGAGTCATAAGATCTATAGGTTGTGGGTATACTAGGCTTAGAGGATGTGGGTAAATAGGATCTATCTTCCTGGTCTACAAAATCCTGATTGGGTCTTCTAGGACTAACCTTAGGGATTGGGTCAGGATGATGGGCTCTCCTAGGTTCAGCCTCAAGGTATGGATCAGGGTTTGGGGTCCTCCTAGGTTGAGGGGAATCCGGATCTGGCTCAGACTGTGACCTATGGTTTTTTTCTGGGATCTCTACCCGGACTTTTAACTGATCAAACCTATTGGCAAGATGGTCAATTCTATCATTGGTTTGAATACGAGACTGAGTTAACTGGGTCATCTGGGTAGTTATCTGGGTAGTTATGTGGGTAGCCATTTGGGCCATTTGATCAGCTAGGGCTTTTATTTGAGATTGTAAATTTTCCATGGATTCAGACATTGTGAAGGAGGTGGGTGATATGAAACTCCTGATCAAGTGCTCATGCAAGACTCTATCAGACTGACTATAGCTGACTAGACCTGGAGTCCAAACTAGATGCTCAATCAGGGTGGCAAACTAGCCTATAGTAACCCTGTACTCAGCCAGGCAGGTGTAAGGGGAGTGTTAGGTCCCTGATTGCCAATCCTAGACACCAATCAGAGATTGGCCAGGTAGGCGGACCAGCACACAAGCCCTTCGAAATTGAATCCCTAAACCACCGTTCTAGACACTGAGCACAAGGCACACACAGGTTAACTTGACACAGTGATCTAACACTAGCCCGGACCCGACCAGTTGGTGTCCCTAACCCACTAGGGCAAATTAAGTCTAATTAATTTTAGGTTAAGGCTTGGGACCGAATGCAAGGGATGTGGTTTTGGGCTAAGGAGAGGTGATCAAATCCTCCCCCTATCTGATATAGCAAGAGTGCCCTTAAAAGTAAATTATGCAATGATGGCAGGCAGATGAGGATGCAAATTAGGGTTTAGATATTTTTTTTGATATTTTTGGAGAATATGTAATTTTTTTTGGTATTTTTTAAATAGAATAAAACTTGCAAATCATGGCCTAATATGCTGGAAATATACTAAAATTAAAAAATATACAAAAACTGCTAAACAAAAACCTAAAACTTCCAAACTTGTCTTGCTGAAAAAATAGAGCCAAAAATTTGCAGGATGTATTTCGGCTTGAAGAAAATTCACAGGCCATAATAAAATCTACAAAAATTTTAAAATTACTGTGAATTATGACGAATCCAAAAAAATAAATTTCAGAATTTTTAGAGTTTTTATCAGGAAAAATAATTAAAATAACAGAGTATATATGGACTGAAAAATTGCAGAAAACAAGCCCTAATCTAAGCTCTGATACCAAATGATGGGGGACTAATATGCATGCCATTTTTTTTGTATGTTTTACATGTTGAGTTAGGTGATTAATTCCCAAATTTCAGATCAAAATTATTTGTAAAAAATTTTGTATGAATTTTTGAAGATCAGCATGCAGATTAGAAGCTAGAAAAGTAGCAAAGAAGGACCGCCGGGGCTGAGAAGCCTCGGTTAGGGCAAGTTCTCCTACAATAAAACTACTGGAGGTAGAGGGGTGTACCTAACAACGTCTATGAAGATCGCAGCAAAGGGGTCTCTCGTTCCTCGATGGATGCGGCCTGGAAAATCGAGCCAAAGACCCGCGGATACCCGGCTTTCTGCTCGTTGATCCGATTGAGGCCTGGCTGGAGTCGTTGGATTCGTAGGAACTCAGGGACCTGCAAACGACCTGTCAGGGGTTAGAAAACTCACAAAGGAATAAGAAAATAAAGAAAAATAGCAAGGGAAGGCTTCTTTTGGAGTGGGCGTCCAGGGATCTGGAGGGTTTGTTGGCAGCAGGAAGATGATTGCAAACACCGGGAAGAAGAACTCTCACAAACCCCTTTATGCACACAGCAGGGTATCACACCACTCAATAGAAGAACTCAAGGTTTTCATTCATCAAAAATTCTCCTTCATACAAGAGGCTAGGGTCCCTTAAATAGACCCTTAATCTTGGGCTCCAAGTAAGGGTACATAAGTCTTTACATAAGAATCCTTTTCCCTCTCAAACCCTAGCTAGAAAATAAGGAAATATTAGGTAGAAAAATCCCTAAAAATTTTCTTGACTTGGTCAAGACTCCAAGGACGCCTAGGGGGGCGTGTTGGGCTTCTAGGAGCAGCAAAAGGCCGGCCCAAAGGGGCTCGGGTGCATGGGTTTGGGCCTCTGGAAGCTGGGGTGGCCTGGTAGCCAGGTAGCAGGAATATTCCCTGGTATCTTGCTTCTTAGGGGCTTGGGCTTGGCACCTGGGCTTGATTTCTTTGGGCTAGGATGCAGATGGACCTTTGGAATCATGGATGCCTTATCTATGAGTATACTTTGGCATCTAGAAGGGAATCTGGGCATCTGCAAGAAATCAGGGTTTTTTGAATTTTCCTCCTGGGGTCTTCAAATCTTCAAGCTAGGTTGGACTGGGCTATACTTCCATGTCTTCAATCTAGTTGGACTTGGTCTTCACTTTTATGATATAGTCTTGAGTCTTCAGTATGCTTGGACAGGACTCAAAAAAATAAAATTAGCTCAACATGAGCTAACTAGCATTGGACTGAACTAGCTCAACATGAGCTGACAAGTACAGAACTGAAATAACAACTCAAAATACTCAAATAACAACTAAAATAGACTCAGATGAGCTAAGCCCTTATTATAGATGGACTCATAAATTATTGATCAATTCACAGAGGATTGAAAAGCCTCTATCTTATTCTGGTGCCTCCGGTGTCCCCACCAGCCCGGCTCGACCTCGGCAGATGTGGACCCGTCTTGGGGTGCCACCTAGCGAAGGAGCGAGGGGCCGCCAGCTTCGGCTAAGGTGGACCCCTCTTGGGTGGACAGCTGGCGGAGTGGCAGAGAGAGGCTCGACTTCGGCTGAGGTGGACCCGTCTTGGGGTGCCACCTGGCGGAGGAGCAGGAGGGCCCGGCTCGACCTCGGTAGAGGTGGACCCGTCTTGGGGTGCCACCTAGCGACGGAGCGAGGGTCCGCCAGCTTCGACCGAGGTGGACCCCTCCTGGGTGGACACCTGGCGGAGTGGCAGAGAGAGACTCGACTTCGATCGAGGTGGACCCATCTTGGGGTGCCACCTGGTAAAGGAGCAGAAGGGCCCGGCTCGACCTCGGCAGAGGTGGACCCGTCTTGGGGTGCCACCTGGCGAGGGAGCGAGGGGCCGCCAGCTTCGACCGAGGTGGACCCCTCTTGGGTGGACACCTGGCGGAGTGGCAGAGAGAGGCTCGACTTCGACCGAGGAGGACCCATCTTGGGGTGCCACCTGATGAATGAGCAAGAAGGCCCGGCTCGACCTCGGCAGAGGTGGACCCGTCTCGGGGTGCCACCTGGTGAGAGAGCGAGGGGCCGCCAGCTTCGACCGAGGTGGACCCCTCCTGTGTGGACACCTGGCGGAGTGGCAGAGAGAGGCTCGACTTCGGTCGAGGTGGACCCGTCTTAGGGTGCCACCTGGCGAAGGAGCAGGAGCACTTCTTCCTGAACGGGGGATCTTTTGAAAAAAAAGTTGACGTGGTACTGACCGTGTCCAGCTGGACCTAACACGCGCTCCACGTCAGCGATGTAGCCATATCAGGCTTCAAAGAGATATTTGCTTTATTTTAGAAAGCTTTAATTGTATTCTTTCATATTTGTTCTTACATTATTTTACTTGAGATTTTTGGTAAGCCTCGGAAAACCAAAGTGATTGTTGGTGAGCCTTGAAACAAACTAGGATTTTACTTGTGAGTCCGAAGACAAAATAAGTTGTTTAGATTCTTAGTTAGCCTGTAAAACCAAGTATGGTTGTTGGTGGCCTTGAAACCAACTAGGATTTGACTTGTCAGCCCGAAGACAAAACAAGTTGTAAAGGTTGTTGGTGAGCCTAGGTTACAAAACTATCTTAGTGAATTCCAAAGGGAATCTTGGGAGTGGATGTAGGTATTTTGGAGTGCATCGAACCACTATAAATTTCTTTGTGTTTGTGTAATTGTTTTCTTTGTACATTTACTTTGTTTATTCCGCTGCATATTATTTCGAAGTACACAAATACATTGTCTAAACTCAAGTATTTGATTTGAATTAGCACATACTTGCTTTAGTTTATTGCAAATAGTTGAAAAGTTTTATAAATCCTAATTCACCTCTCTCTTGGGTTGCCTACCTGAGCCTACATATCTTTTACATAGAAGAAGGGTTAACCTTCCTGAAATTGCTCAATGATTGCTTTGCACATTATGAAAACTAAGTTAGGATTCGATAATCAATATTATAAACAAAAATTATCGCGTGAAAGATACAACTCTATTCTTGATAGCAAGTTTAAAAATAATAGCATGTAAAGGAGGATTTTATTACCCTCAAGATAATAGTTGAGCTAACTGGAATCTTGTCTCACATTCAATAGGACACGAGGCTGTGACGATTGAATGAATAAGGAGAGACATACAAGATAGCTACGCTGAGTTTATTTTTTTATTTTTTATATTTATTATTAAAAAAAGAAAATAAAAAAGGAAAAGAAGAGAATTTTGTTGCCTACGTAACTGCATTTGCCTTGTCAAGTGCAGCGACATAAATATGTAAATGAGCCAGCAAGAAAAGTAAAATCTCGATATATAATTCAGGAGTAATTGGACTATTCGCGAAGAGCCGCCCTAGCATCGCTTGGTGTCACATCAGGTGAGACGGTATATTCCGGCCAGCAGATGCCAAATCCTCTCGCCTGACACCGGCCATGCCCTGCCTGAATCCTACGCCGTAAATAAGAGAACCATTCTGGTCTCCTCCGTCCAATCGTCAGCGCTTAGAAAACGGTTCTAGTACGCTGTCGTACCTTCTCCGCCCAGATTTAAACAAACCGGTCATCCCGACCCATCCCCAAATAAAAAAATCTAAACCTGCCTACCGTCTCCACTGTTGCACCACGCTCTACCTTTGGTTTTCTACCCCTTCCGTCGCCAAGTAAGCACGTCCCATGTGGATCACAACCAGATTCTCGGCTCCCAACTCCCAAGTCCCGAGTCCCAAATATGCCCCTTAAAAAAAATTAACATGGCCCAAATTCGTGCCCAAAACACATGCACAATGTGAATTTCCCAATGTCTTTGTGCCACGTCAGATGGAGATTAAAGTTGGGTAACCTGCTTGGGCTGTGTAGTGACAGTACCCTCTAACCTAAAAGCTTCCTTTGACCGACTTATGTCCCGCGGATGCGGCCCAAAAATTCTCCAACCCCCCTGCTGAGTCAAAGGACTCTGCTGAGCTCCGACCGGGCCTCCGCCGGAGCAAGTTACCGCTGCCTTTTCTTGTCTCTCTCCTCTCCGTTTCCCCTCTCCTGTTCTTTTTGGTTTTTCGTTCATTATTTCATACTGAGCTCCGACCGGGCCTCCGCCGGAGCAAGTTACCGCTGCCTTTTCTTGTCTCTCTCCTCTCCGTTTCCCCTCTCCTGTTCTTTTTGGTTTTTCGTTCATTATTTCATACTTACCGCCTTTTCGTCTCCCTATTACCTGCGCCAATCGCGGGAACTTCTCCCAAAATAATTGCTAGCCAAGTGAAGAGAAGGATTTTACTCGAAATCTAGGGTTCCGCAGGATCGCCGGCTACTTGGGTGGCGCGGTGGGGGAGTCAGTTCTACTAGGGTTTACGGACGGCGGCGATTGCGGCGGAGGACGATGAGGTGAGATGGGTTGCGTGCTCGGAAAAGAGGCGGCCCCATCTCCCTCACGGCGGAAGGAGAAGGAGCAACACCATCAGCACAACCGCCACGATGAACCACTGGCGGTCGCATCTGGCTGGAAAGCCCAGGCGTCGCTGCCTAAGATCGAGACTGGAGTCGACGTTCACGACGCTGATCGGGCGGAGGAGGAGGAGGAGGAGAGGGGGGTCAAACCGGATGGCGGCGGCGGAGGGGCAGAGAAACCTCTGAGGAGGGATAGACGGCGGCCGAGGATGGACCCGCGGCTGAGCAACCTGCCCAAGGGCGTCCAAGGTGAGCAGGTCGCCGCTGGGTGGCCGGCTTGGCTCTCCGCCGTCGCCGGGGAGGCCATCCGGGGGTGGACCCCCCGCCGGGCCAATAGCTTCGAGAAGCTGGATAAGGCAATTCTCTTGCTTTTAATCCCTTTTTTTCTCTTTAATCCAATGGTTTCTTTTTTCGTATTTTATCTAAAGTTAGCATTTTGATGTGTTTTTCAGATTGGGCAAGGGACTTATAGCAACGTCTATAAAGCTAGGGATATGTTGACGGGAAAAATTGTTGCTTTGAAGAAGGTCCGGTTCGATAATTTGGAGCCGGAGAGTGTGAAATTTATGGCCAGAGAGATCAACATTCTGAGGAGATTGGATCATCCCAGTGTTGTGAAGTTGGACGGATTGGTTACTTCTAGAATGTCATGTAGTTTATATCTAGTTTTTGAGTACATGGAGCATGATCTTGCCGGTCTCGCTGCTAGCCCTGAAATCAAATTCACAGAGCCTCAGGTTTGATCATTTTTATATTTCCAACTGTTACTTTAGGGACAAGGTTGTTCCTTTTTTCATCTTAAATTTACATTAAAGTTCTATTTTGGGCAGGTGAAGTGCTACATGCATCAGCTGCTGTCAGGGCTGGAGCACTGTCACGATCGGGGTGTGCTGCACCGTGACATCAAGGGATCAAATCTTTTGCTTGATAATTCCGGACAACTCAAGATTGCGGATTTTGGGTTGGCTTCATTTTTTGATCCAAACCATAAGCAGCCCATGACGAGCCGGGTGGTCACACTTTGGTATCGGCCACCTGAGCTTCTCCTGGGGGCTACTGATTATGGCGTGGGGGTGGATCTCTGGAGTGCAGGCTGCATTCTAGCAGAGCTGTTGGCTGGGAAGCCTATTATGCCTGGGCGGACTGAGGTATCTCATCTTTTATCAATACCAAGCACTAACATCCATTTCTGCACTGTCAGTCACATGAGATATATTTTGTTATTTGATATGATGATGTTCATGTCTTGATTACAATTTGCTTGTTTTATGAATAACTTTTTTATTCAAATGGATGAGAAAGATCTTCATCCAGGATTGGATAGAGTATATGAACGTTATAATTCTGCAGTCGTTTGAGATAATTATGTTTTCAAGTGGATAGATCTTATGTCGTGATTATGCTCTATTACTTCATCATTCGGCAAATATGAAGAAACTTCCATGCAAACTATTGTTTATTCAAATAAATGCAAAGGTCTCTCATCTTGCATCAAATATTCTGTGGTTTCTTAGTTCACTCTTGTAGCTTATTTTGTTTTATTTTAATATTTAATGTGTGTATTCTTATGTAAGATTCTACTCATGTTACAAAACTAGTTTTTTCATTGCTTTTTCTATTGTCTAGAAACTGGAGCCAAAGGTGTCACCAGGTAGGTTTCAATTATCCAATGTGCTATTTTAATCCCTCTATCTCTATCTTTCACAAGCACATTAATAGCCCATTATTGTCCCTCATTTACTGTCTCCCTCTTTTCCTAAAGCAGGACTCTTGATCCGTTTAGTCTCTTTCTTCTTCTCATCCATTTATTTCTTACTCTTCTTTTATCTTGTCAATATGATGTTCAAGGTAGCACATGATGTGGTCATGGGAAGCCATTTCATTTCTTTGGGTTTTCCAAATTGCCTTGCCTTCACTATGGGGTCCACGATCTTTAGTAAAATTAAAATCAGTTAGAACAGAACAAGAAACTCTCTTGATTTTATTTTATGTATTTGTTTCAATTGCTTATGTTTATGTTCTTATCAGAAATGCAGTTCATATTAAACAACATCGTATAAAACTATGGAGGTATGAAGAAATATCATAATGAGTTTGGTTTTTCTCCATCTCATATTTCCATCCAGTCCTAGGGACCTTGTGATGGTTGGATCATCCTAATTGATTATCAGTCTTCAAAGACTAGAATTGGGCCGGGCCGAGCCAGGCCATGCCCCTACCCGAGCCTGGCCCGACAAAATTTCGGGCTTCGGGCCGGGTTTAGGCTCGAAATATTTTGAAAACATCATATCCAAGCCCGGCCTGAATCAGAGCTGGCCCGAATCAAAGTCCAAATGACCAGAAAAAAATAAATCTTCTGGCCGAACCACAGGGGGCGTGAGGGTACCGGGACCGAGGGAGCAAGATCGAAGCCGGGGAGGGGGGTTGCGAGGTCGTGCGGGAGGCAAGGGGTGTCGTGGTCGGGGAAGGGAGATCAGAGCCCGAGAGAGGCTGCGGGGTTGCACATTTGGGCGGGGCCGTCGGGTGTTGGGGCCAGGGAGGGAGATTGGAGCTGGAGGGGGACTGTGGGGTCGCACGGGGGCGAGGGCATCGGGTGCGGGCGCTGGGCCAGGAGAGGGAGATTAGAGCTGGAGGGGGGTCACGGGTTCACAAGGGGGACGGGTGCATCGGGTGCGAGTGCCGGGACCGGGGGAGGGAGATTAGAGCTGGGGGATGGAGATCGGAGCCGGAGGGGGGCTGCGGGTTGCACGGGGGGTCGGGTGCGTTGGGTGCCGGTGCTGGGATCGGGGGAGGGAGATTGGAGTCGGGGGAGCGAGATCAGAGCTGAGGGGGGCCGCGGGGTCGCATAGGGGGCGGGGGCGTTGGGTGCGAGCGCTGGCCGGGGGGAGGGAGATCGGAGCCGGGGGCAACGTCGAGTGGCAGGGGCAATGGGCTCTTGGAAATGAGAGAGAGAATGGAGAGGGGAGACTAAACGGGGAAAACAATCAGAGAACCAAAATACTTGGGCTTGGGCTGGTTCGGGTTGGGCTTATTATCGGTCGGTTTCGAGCCGATCCGGACTGGGCCAAAGGGGTGCTCGAGCCCGATCCGAAAATTGAATGGGCTCTATTATAAAATTCGAAGCCCGACCCGATTTACTTGGAACCTAGCCCGAAGCTCGACCTGATTTCGGGCCAGCCCGGCACAGCTCCAGCCTTAGAGTCATTGAACTGCAGTTGACAACAGAATCTTTTGTTCAGCTACTCTCAGTGTACTGTTTAAATAAATAGGGAATTTTATCTGGAGGGAATTGATGGATACATGAATTGGAGAGGATCCAATCTTAGTTTTAATCTTTAAGGCTTTAATTCTATGAAAAGGTTCGATTTCTAGGGCTTTTCTCTTTCCTTTAACATCTTCTGCCATATTTATGATTTTGAAGTTTTAAATATTGTTATCCCCATGCTTTTGGAGTTGATTGTGTTTTTGATTTTTTTCTTGGTAATATGATAATTCTTATGCTTGGTGCAATCTAAGTGGATAATAGGGCCCATAGACCGAAAAGAGGGTGATTGGGGATTTATATCATCAAGTTCTAAGCCGGTTCTTCTTGATTTTTTAGTGGTTTTTAATATCAGTCTGCACATAAGCCTTTATTTGAAATTTAAGTTGATTTTTTGAGTGTTTTTGTATATAACCATAACCATAATTTTTCAGGGCCATAAATTGAAATTTTGAAGTCCTTAGTTAAATTATACTTGATTTTAGTTGACGATGACGAAGTTTAGCTTTTGGATGTCTTAGGTGCCCAGGTGATCTTGCTTAGACCAATTTTTTGTGGCTTGAAAGGGGTAGGACTGGACTAGAGACATAAATGTCTTTTATAACTTCTTGGTCTTAACTCTTAAGTTTGTATTAAGCCATGATTGGTTTAGTTTACTTAATAAAGTAGACTAACTATAAGTCATTTAGGGTTATTGAAAGGAGGAGATGAAGCTGGTGTAACAACATGCAGAAAATTAAATGTAAGATCTGATTTCCTCTTCATCTTATATAATTTTGGTTGATCTTCTTTGACCAAAGAATGGAATATTCAGACACCAGTGCAAATTGTTTTGTTATTATCGAAAGTCTCAGTCTCTAAGGAATTATAGTAGAAAGTTTGGGTCTAATTTTCACCCAAGGATCACCATATTGGTCAGTACCATATTATGTTGGTCAGTACCATATTGTCCTGGTATGCAGTTTTGTATTGTACAGACACTCAGTACTCCTCGCCATCCCATCCCGTATCTCATACTAACACTATAATAGAATGGTACCAGTACGTGGTCTGATATCGAGATAGCAAACTTTAGGTTCACCTAATCTTTTGTCCTTAGGGGTAGTGGAATCAAGTGTAATACAACATCAACTGGGTTTTTGCTTCTTTTTGACAACAAATGTGTTGATATATTTTGTTATAGTTGGTGGAAGGATGTGAAATTCTTTATTTTAAAAGTATAAGACAAAAAAAATCATAAAAGAAGTCCAAGACTTGTCAAAAGAAAAGGTGAAAAGACAAACATGAAACATGCCACTATTACAACAGGGCGAACTAATCTCTGACTTCTTAATTCAGTTATTTTACTATGATGTGGAGTTTTGCCCTCAAACAGCTTCTTTGTAACAATAAATGCCAAGACATTCATGTCTTTCAGTTCATGTATGATCCAACTTCAAATTGTTTGCATTACCAAGGTATATCTCTAGTAAATCCACTGGCAGCCAATGATATGAATGATGATTTTGTTGTTCATCTGAGTTATCTAATAGGAATGTACATGTTCATGAGTACTAATGTATCTTGATTCCATTTCCACTTGCATAAACTTACTAAAAATGTTTTTTTGATGGTTTTCTTCCTTGAAGAACTGCCTGAAATTTTGTCAAGGAAATATGATATTGTTACTGCAGATAATTGTTAGGAAGTTCCTTGCTATATTTTTGTTCACCACCAATGCTTAACCGAATACTGGTTATGCTTTATTGTCACTGGGTAATGACAGTAATGATGTTTACCTATTCTAGGTGGAGCAACTGCATAAGATTTTTAAACTGTGTGGTTCCCCTTCAGAAGAATACTGGAAAAAATCAAAGTTACCACATGCTACAATATTTAAGCCCCAACAACCATATAAACGGCGCATAGCAGAGTCATTTAAAGATTTTCCTCCATCGTCATTGCCTTTAATTGAAACTCTTCTTGCAATTGACCCAGCTGAGCGTCAAACTGCCTCTGCTGCATTAAGGAGTGAAGTAAGTTTCCTATGTCTTTATGTATACTGTTGCCTTTTGTGGTGTTGCAAATGACATAACATTTTGTATTCCTTTAGATGAAATATCCTCTAAGGTGTTAAGCATGTGTTAAAAGCCTTTTTTAAGAATACATCAAGCACAAGATACTTTATTATTAGTAGTACAACTATTATTATTTTTGTTGTTATTCAAGGTTTCAGATTTTGGTATTAGATCTCGTATTGGCTTTTTTGCTTGAAAAGAACAATACCAGATGCCAACATAGTACGAAATTGCATCTCATACCAACACATTGTGTACCGATTCAGAAAACCTGTTGGAATAATACAATACCATTCATACTATCCTATTTTGATTGTATTTGAAACCTTATTATTGTTATTGTTGTTGTTATTCTCATTATTGTTGTTTTTACTACTAGCATTCGCCGAACCACCTCGAATAGTCTAGTTCGGGGCATGTGAAACTATGCCAGCAGCCAGCCAACACAGTTCTGGCATAAAAAAGGTACACTGGTGAGGAGGGAGAAGGAAAAAAAGGAAAGAGAGAGAGTGAAAGGGGAAGGGAAGGAGAGGAAGGGTCGGAGAGGTTGCCGAAGGTCGTCGGAGACCAACCAAGGCCATTAGAGGGCTGCCGAGGCTTCTGAAGGTCTGCCCTCCTCTATAGAGAGGAGAATGGGAGAGATAGAGAGAGATAGAGGGAGGGAGGGAGGGAGAGCAATGGAGGGAGGGAGTGCTCGGGGATGCCAATGGTGGCCGTTAGAGGGCTGCTGAGGCCTCCGGAGGGCGGGATCTTCCTCTCCACCCTTCGTCGGTCAAAACAGGGGCGACCGTCCTTGTTTATTATTATTTTTTAATGCTGTTAATAGGTTTGCTGACTTAACTGTGGATGGGGTTTTAAAAAAATACATAACATATCAAAACATGGGCGGTCGACCTGACAGAGGACAAGGAGGAAGATCTTACCCTCCAACGGCCACCATGAGCATCCCTGACCACTCCCCCTACTTTTGTTCCTCTCTCTTCCCCTCTTTCTCTGGTTCTCTCTCTCTCCCGCTTCATCATGTCGGTTTAGGCCCAGTATGAAATGGTTTGGGACGTGCCAAACTGTATTGCCAGCTAACTAGCATAGAGTCCGGTTTTGGCATGGCGAACCTTGATTACTACTATTATTGTCATTGTTGTTATCATTATTATTGTCATTGTTATTAAATGAATAATTATAGTGAAATTTTTTTGTGTAATTTCTGAAAGAATGTTTTTGGCCTTTGGTATAATCAGCTATTATGCTTAATTATAAAGGATGATTAATTGGTTTTATCATATTCTTTATGCATTAGGAGTTACATAGTAATGCATGACTTGAATTTCATCTTGAAAAGAAAAATCATAATGTTTAAGCTTTTGGAACACAACACGAGACATCATGGCAAACTAGAACAAAGCCCCTTGATTATGGTCTTAAAATTTCTAGATGTAGCCAGTCTTCATAAATTTCTTAAAATAACACTTTAATATAAGCATTGGGACTAAATTTGCTGTTAGCTAAGCAATTGACCCCAAAAGTTTAAGCTGATTAGGAATTGGTCAATGGAACACTTAGCACCCCCTCTCACATGTGGCCCATACCATTTAAACAGAAAGATATCTAAGTCAAGGATAGACAAGAATTAGGATAACAGATAACTGGGGATAATTAATTAAATAATTGAACAGAAGTGGTTAGAACTTATGATCTCCAGCAAACCAAAGCTCTAATACCATGTTAAGCATACTTAACTAATTGAACCTGAAAGCTTAAGCTGATGAGCAATGGGTCATCTATGTATTTCAGGCTTAACAAGTTCCAATTGCTTTGTGGGTGGCTTTTCTGGCCTTCCTGACCTTTAAAAAGGTTCCAATTGCTTCCAAGCACCAAATGATTTGTGCACTAAGGGTCTAGATCCACCACTTTTTTCCTTTGTTAAAGTGTTCCATTGACTTGTCTATTTAGATCTTGTTCAAGATAATTAGATATTTATGTTTTTTGATGTTTATATGCTAACTTGTTATATTATCATTGATTGTCAAAATGCAATTGTTTTGGAGGTTATTCTTTTGGACATTGTGTAAACTTTGTTACTTGCTACTCATGCCAAAAGTGTTCAGATAACAATTGACCCGGATTCTTCTTCTAAGTTTGCCCCTTTTTATTTTTGAAATGATTTCATATTCAGTAGTTGTTCCTGGGAAAGGAAAATTCTTTTCCTTTTTTTACACATAATTTTCTTTATCAGATTGAAGGTCTGTATTGCTATCAAGTTCAGAAGTGATTTTTGATGATAACCATGTTCGGAGTGAAGCTAGAAGAATAAAATGTATAAGCTTAAAGTTTGGCAGCAATGACCGCTCCTTGCTTGTGGCTGCTTTAAGCTGATAAGGACTGTCCTCCAAGTTTAAGCAGTTTATTTGAATACTGTATTTGGACAGATTCACCTCTGCGCAGAAGCATGTATTTGTATTGTGTCCTTTGGCACAACCTCTCTTTTCATTCTTAGAGTTTAGTCCTCCATTGTGTACATAAAAAGAAGAGACCCTTTTTTTTAATTTGGAGATGAGGATGACAAGAAGAAATTCTGCTTTAAAAGGAGATTATTATATAAGGATCGGAAGGGATGGGGAGAGGAAGTGGACATGATAGAGCTCTATGAGTGCCTTCAAGTATTTTGACTTTGTTTGACACTTCGAAATGTTATAAATATGGGATGAGAGTTGGGATAAGAATTTATTGGAACTAAGTGGATTTAAGTGAGATAGAATAAAGATTCTTTTTAAGAGAAAGAAATTAAAAAAAAAAAAAACACAAGAGTCATGATAGGAGATTATCAGGAAGGGAAAGATTTTAGAGATAAATAAAGCAAAAGAGAAGAAATAAAAAAAGAGGGTGAGCCTTTGCACAATGATAAGGTTGTTCCATTGTGAGGGAGATACCACATTTGGAAAAAAAGAAAAGCCTATCTGCATGTGGGTATAAGGCTTGCATATATTTGACCCCTCTCTGGACCTTGCAATGGCGGGAGCTTCATGCACTGGGCCACCCATTTTAGGAGAAGAAATAAACAAACATGAGAGAAGATAAATGGAGAAAGAAAAGAAGCAATATAAGAAAATATTAGAATAATTATATAACTAAACTATCATCTTCTTCTGTCACAATTTTGTGGAACCTGTCATTACAAGAGAACCCATGAACCTTGTGCTGCCCTAAGTATCTTTTCATGAATTCATGACTCTTGAACTTATTTAGATGACATTTTGATGAATCATTGCATCGCACTCTTGGATTACTTGTGGTGACTCTTTAGTATTCATGAAACTGTCACTTTTTAAGCAATATTATGGCAAAAAAATGTTTTAACTAAATGACTGGATGTTGTCGAATGCTTTAGACAAGAATGAAGAACTGGCAATGGTACTTCTAAGCAACATGAGAATCAAACTGTATTAAATGAATGGATGAATGTTGAATGCATTTACGGACTGATACTTAGCAATATGGGAATTACAATGTTATGGGATCTCCATCTTTCAATCTAGAGGTTATTAATCATTTCAGATGAGACCACCTTTAAATGTATTTGGCACTTGTGCCATCCATCTTCTTATGTTCAGAAGATGTGAATCGCTCTTTTGCTTTGAAAAGTTTTAGGGAGCGTTGATTTTGATCAGACAGCACTAAATGAAATCTTGCGGAGTTTGTGTCAAGACCAGCACGAATATCCTTTCTATTCCGGACTTTTATAATCAAAAGAAGATGCTTTTAACCAGCAGCAATGCAATGCCACAATTGAAATGCATTGGTGAAACCAAGACTATATGGAAGCACTTCGATTAGAAGAACAAATTTGAGAACTTAAAGAAGAAAACCAATTTCTCTTAAATGAAATCCAGAAGCGCGGGATAGAAGTTAATAGATATGATGCATATGAGGTGCTACTCCATGACCCAGTTCATGTCAAGTTTCCAAAATATCCTGGACACGGGCTGATGTATTCTGCACCACTGTGCAATGGATATATGCACCCCCCCCCACCCCCTTCTCTTTTTTCTTTCGTGTATTATGTATATACGTATGTTGTCTGTTTGTAGTTCAATAAGTAGGTTTAGAGTTTAAACTTGTTTCGTGTCTCATTAGGGAAAATATTCTTAAGTGGTATCCATCAAGTTCAGCAATACCATCATGATCATCATAAACCATCACTATTATTTGATCAAGCAATAGACACTAAGAGAAAATGAGAAAAACTTTTTCAATCATTTATATTGCAAACTTATTGGAGGTGGCTCACAATATTAATGGCTCTTAAGTGACATGAGAAAGTAAGAAAAATATTTTTCCTTTAATATCTAAAAAGAGATAGGTGATGGTGCTGTGCATCTATCACAACTTCACATGGAAGTCTCTTCACCAGTTTCTTGAAATCTGCCAGTCTTGTAAAGCAGGCAAAAATTATTCATAAGTTAATTTTTCCATCACAGTTACTTCAACCATATAGACACCTCAACAAAAAGAGCCTGGAGACTGGACTTATGTTTGGTAAAGAAGTTCCTTACAATGCATGTTCAAGACTCAAGCACCTTTTAACTCATTTGTCAAAAAATTGGGTGTGCTTAGAAATTAGTTTCCTGATGACAAATTTAGAATACTTATACACAATCTTGCATAAAACTGTAATAATAGCAAAATGGGTACACGTTAAACATGCTTTGGACATTACGACAGTGGAAAGAAAAAAACTATTTACCATATTGTAGGGTAGGGTGGATTAAGATGTGTTGGGCTGTTGACAAGGTTGCGGATGCTTTAGACAAGCACAAATGTTGGTCGGACGTGTCATGGAAGGTATTGAAGCTAGCTTTAAGCACACGAATGATCAGATGAGAGTGTATCATTTTACCTAACAAAGAAGATCTTGGAATCATGTGGAAAATTTACAAGGGTGGCAAAGATCCTAGCAGGCATTATGGAAGTTGAGGGATATGAAAAAGGATAGTCCTTGGTACATAGAATGGGGAAGGATTAGTTCACTAACCTGGTGAATAAGGCTACTTGATTATGTACCAGAATACAATTTTGGCATTTTGCATGGATGCGACTTTGTATGCTTTGGGTAGATTTGCTTATGTTTCCCTTCTTGATTCTAGTTTTAAGTCATACGTTCACCACTTCAGCTGACTGCAGCATCTTGTGTAGTACGGTACTGGAACTATGTATGGCAGAAGGATCACCAATTTTGATTTGTAGCTGCTATCATTTCTGCAGTCATCCATTTGTATTGTCTCCTCTATACATACATCAAGTGATATTTAGGAGCTGGAGAAAAAAATCACTTTTTTTTTTTTTCTGTTGTACTGCAAAGTTAGTCATTTTCCTATCTGCTTTCAGTCATCAGAAATCATGCTTGTATAAATGTTTCATATTCAGCTACCAACAGCGTTCTATAAGATTGCCTTTATGAACTGAATAACTTTTAATGTCGCAGTTCTTCACAACTAAACCTTATGCATGTGAACCATCAAGTCTGCCAAAATACCCTCCAAGCAAAGAGATTGATGCTAAACGAAGGGATGAAGAAGCTAGAAGGTTTTTGATCATTGACTTGTTACATTCTTTAATTTGAGTTTTAAAAACTTTTTTTTGTGGAAACTCTGCTATTTAAATCTTCCCTTGAGCATTCAAAACCGTTTAGGGCCTGCTTGGGAGAATTCTGCTGGATCCAGCGGGGTCTGGTAAGATGGCTAGAGAGAAGGAAAGGAGAGTGGGAGGGGGAGGGAGAGAGTGTAAGGGAGGAAGGGCAAATAAAGTGAGGTTGCAGGTCCCAATTCCAGATAGAAGAAACAAGAAGGCCTCTTGAGGTCTTTTTTCTCTTCTCACGGGAATTGAGCCCTGCGACCGCTGGTGACTTCTTCCTTTCCACATGGCTGTCTCCTTCGATGCTTCTCTGACCCATCCCGCTGGATCATGCAGGGTTTAATCCAAATAGGCCTTATAGAAATATGTCATCATGAGTGATCATAGCAGCTCCATATAAGCACAAGAATTGTAAGTGTTTTTGATTATTATCATTGTTGAGAAACATATCTAGAATTTACATTAAGCACTTTGCTGAGAGAGCTCTTTTTTGTTGTATCTTTGCCATGTTTTTTAGGCTATTTGCTTCAGCAGAGAATAGATAAATATTATTTTTTCTATAATTTTTTATAGAATCCTTGACTAAATCTTTGATTGAAGATGATCGTGAATCTGATTACTAAACTAAGGGATGTGAAATTTCATATCTTGAAAATAGTGTCTTATCCAAATAATCATTTCAACAAGCAGTCAAGCTGAAATGTAATTCCACTGTTATGGTCTTGACGATGAAGAGTCATTTCGTGCTCAATACTAATATAGGGTGATATAGCAACTTGCAATAATCATGACCATCGAACCTTGGATACTATTAAGGTGGGTAAGCCTCTTTTCTTTATGGGGTAGTTTTATATGTTTGCCACAACTGGCTATTGTGGACCTGATATCAGCCTCTAGCCTTGTTTGGTATTGCTTTTGGAGGGCCAAAAAGCACCTCTTGGACTGCTAGAAGCTCTTTTGGTGATTTTGGATGTTTGATAATAATTTTAAAACAGCTTTTTAGCTCCTTTAATAGCTAAAAAAGTTTACCAGGAAAAAGCTCCAATTTGAAGCTTTTGGTTAAAAGCTCTACTTGAGACATGTTGGGAAGCTATTTTTTTCCCAAAAGCTCACTAAAGAGACCTCGGTTCAAGTCTCGGCAATGAAATATTTTAAAATTTAAATTTAAATTATTTCCATGATCATTTAAGTTGGTGTCTTGTAACTGTCATAATTATGTAATTAAGAATTTTGAGTTTTACTTTATGATGATGAGGAGGATCTACCCTCTTTTGATTGTTTAGAGATTTATAAACTGCAGAAGGAAAGGAGATGGAACAAGGTCAAACACTGAATAACCTTGAGATTTTTATGTGACTATATGCAACTCTTCTTATGGGTCATTGATTTGTTTCTTAAGGATATTGTGCTTGTAACCAGGGGCTGCAATGCTTAACACATTTAACTTGATTCAGCCTCCTATAGGGTGGCTTAGATTAATTGTTTAATAAAATGGTTAGGTTTAGGTCTGGATTTTTGACTCATTGAATAAGCAAGTCAAGTTCAGGCTGATTGGATTTTATTAACTTATATCCAACCCGGTCCGTATCTAGTTCTATCCAGCTTGACCCAATTGCCACCCTTACTTTTAACATGGATATTGAGAAATATTGGTAAATATTTATGTTGCTATCATGATTGTGGATGTATGAATAATTTATTGTATTTAGATGAACAAAACCAAGTAATTATGTTGCTATTAAAGTCAAGAGCTACCTAGTTTGCTGTTATGATATTCTTTAATACTTAGTAATCACCTATAAAAAAAATAGGTATATTGTTTATATATTATTTAAATTAGAATATAAAAAATAATTTATAAATTAACAATACTTTATAATAATATTATAGTATAGTAAAATATAATATAACATAATTATTATCATTATTATATTATAATAATAAAACAATAATATAATATTATGATTATTATAATACAATATAATTATAATATTATATTAAAATAATAATGTCATAGTAGTATAATTTAATAGCATTATTATTATAATATACTGACATTATAAAAATATTATTGTACTTTATAATAAATATAAAAAAATATTTATCATATTATTTAGATTAAAATATTAAAATTTATAAATCAAGATTTTTGATAGACAAATAGTTAGACAATTAAAAGTATTATGCAGTATATTTTATTGCCATTTCCTGATATCAAAAGTACATTCTCAATTTGGCTACCAAACAAATGTTAAAGTTCGATAGCACTTCAAAAATGTTGTTACCAAATAACAAATGAATTTTTATTAAATGCTCTACTGCTGGAAGCTTTGTAGGAGGCAAAAGCTTTACTACCTATAGGGATGCCAAACAGGGCCTCTACCTTTTTTGTCCTAGCTTAAAACTAGCATCCATGTTTCTTAGCCAAAAAAGATAACCAAATGACAAATTATGGTTATTGTTCTATAATGAGGGATAATATAAGTTGCTTAAAGCTTGCATCGCAGTTACCTGATTAGGAGTCAGTGGCCACTCATTTATTGACATATAAAGTAACAAGTTATGGTTACATTACTAGAAACTATGAAAAGCTATATACCTAAAGCTAGATATGTGTGCTGAATGGCAGTGAATTTGTCTGAGGGGACTGGGTCTTCCCAATCTTATTCTCAAAAAAGAAAAAAGAAAAAAAGAAAAGAGAAAAAGGTGTCAGGGCAGTTGGATTTATGATAAACAAGCTGATTTATAATATCTTGGCATGAAGTTTATGGTAATATCATTTTTGGAGCATCTATAGATAACATAATTTGCTTCTCTCAAATTCTTGTGAATAGAGTAATCTTTGTTCCATGGAAAAAACATTAAATTGTTCAATGAACAATAGTATTTCATAATGAGCAGTAACAGGAAGGCAAATTCGTGATTGGGAAAATACAGCAAAATCTTAAGATTGCCAGGCAATCCTACCAATGAAAGTTGACATGAGGAAGGGTTCTTCAATGTGATTTAGCTGACTTTCAAGATTAATTTACTTATTAGACATCCTTGGACTTCCCATCAACTTCATCCAGCCATGGATGTACATTTTTTTTTTTTGTAAAGGACAAGCCATCAGGAGTGAGCTGCCAACCAACTGCACTAATAGTTGTTGGGAACCATGCATGTACTTCAACTTAGTGAATGCAACTTCCTAGGAGCATGTAATTGCGAGACAGGCATTGCTAAACCATGCAGAAGAGGAACATAAATTTTCTAGCTCTAGGTAATTTCAGATTATGATGATATTGATAGCATCAGCAAATTCTTGTTAATGCTGCAAATTAATACATGATCTTGGTGGTCTATCACATACCCCATGCTCCTACAGGTTACCTTTGATATTTGGTGTTGACATCAGCTGCAGAAAATGCTTATTTTAATTGATTTCCCTTGTTCTTTTATATTTGATTTGTAAGTTTGCATAAAAAGTCACATTGGCATTTAGATTAGAGTTTTATTTTATTAAGAAAAGACATAATCAACCATGTCACTAAACAATTTTGCTGACTTATTTTGGTGGCACCACGATGGTGGACAAGAGAAGAAAGTCAAGTGTCAAAAACCATCTTCTGATCGACCTTTCATATTCAAACCACCAAAGCCTATTTAGTTTCCTTTCTTTCCCCAACCATTGGATTGTTAAATTTCTGATGAACATAGATTATTTGAGTGTCTTTTAGGGCTTTTATAGAGGAGGGACGAGGGTATAAATATTTGACTTACAAAAATATTAAAAAAACTGAATTTTCTTTTCACCATTTTAATGATGTGCTATAAGATGTGATAATGATGTTGTTAATTAATATTTTATATTGACTTCTTTTGAGATAGACTTGTACCTAGTGAATAGATACGTCATTCTAATTTTTTAGCTATAATTTCAAGATGGCTATAGCTAAATTAATTAATTATATAGTTTCATCTAGTGTCATCCATATTCTTTTTATTTGGTTCATATGAGTCCATTTTTTTTTTTATATGCATTTGTCAATCATAGGACACATTGAAAATAATCTTAAGTAGTGACATAGTTAAATTGGAAAATAATTTATGTTTCTTGGATTCCTTTCCAATTTGAAGATTTTTTTTGGCTACATATCTATGATACACATGTTCTTGTGTTTGGATTATAAAAAGCGCATAAAGTGCTGTTAAGTCAGAATATATGAATGTAGGTTAAGAGCTACTGGTGGAAGAGCCAATGGTGATGGAATAAAGAAGACAAGGACACGTGATCGAGTTGTTAGGGCAGTTCCAGCACCTGAGGCGAATGCTGAACTACAGGCAAACCTTGATGTATGTCAGGTTAACCATTGCCTTCAACTATTATTTCCCTTTTGGTCATTCTATTATTTAGTACACCGCAAGTTCTTGAGCTAATCAACTTAGTATATATGTATGTACATATGTATGTAGGCATGCATATATATATGTAGAGAGAGATGGACCATTCTCCTCTTGGAAGAAGAGGATCTACTTCTCTCAAGTCCAAAATCAACAATCAAGCAGTCAAATCAAAGATCACACTGTTGATCATGATGTGTACCACTAAAATGCCTAGAAATCATCAATCACATATTTTAGCTGTCTCCAACCTATGCATTAAGTAAACAAAAAAAATGGACAGTTTTCATTGTATTGGTGTGCTAAAGTACATGATACAGCTTTTATATTATGAATCCACTTTATTGATCATGATCTAAATATGTTAAAATATATATGGAGTTAATGCATAGATCATAATAAAATATGATCTCATATCATTTTTACTATATATTTTTGCACCTGCTTGATGCATAGGTTAGAGACTACTAATCACATGATTTTTGGTCTCTAGGAATTTCTAATGGTATAGATCATGATTAATGGTATGGATCTTCAATTTGGATAGCTGGTTATTGACTTTTAACCTGAGAGGAGTACATACCCTCTCCTCTAGAAAGGAGTGTAGTCCATCACACATGCACACAACATACACACACGCACATACATATGTATACATATACATATCTGTATATACACATATCTATGCACATACATATGTATACATATACATATCTGTATATACACATATCTATGCATATACATATCTGTACATATACATATCTGTACATATACATATCTATGTATACACATGTGTACATATGCATATCCACACACACATATACATATATAGATATATACATATAGATATCTAACTTTTATTGATATATTTGTAGTAGAAATTTGAGCAATACAAAATGTCTGCTATATAAGATTTAGTGGGAATTGTTTGCAAATTTTGTGGAGATTTTTAATGGTTGCTTAAATGAAAAAACCCACCTTAACTAGCTTTTCTAACAAATGGATGGTTAGTTAATTGCAATAATAGATAATCAAGCAATGAAAATATTGTGGCTGATGTATATTCTTGAAAGTGACAGGTGTTTATTTGTAGAACGTGACTTTGTTATTTGCTAGATGTTGTAGATCTGCTTTCCCCTTGGAAGGTTTGCAAAGATATTTTCAATTTATGCCAGGAGATATAATTATCACTTGATTTCTTTTATTTGTGATTTTTGTTTTAAAAAATGAACAAAATTAACAACAATAGGACCTTGCTGGTACTGTTTTGGTTGGACTAGTTACAAGACTTCAGCTGTTCAGATTACTTTTGAAATATATGTGGTGGTCTTTTGCCCAGCTGCCTATACAACTGCCTTTTTAAAGTTGTAGACTTCTTAGTTCATCCACAATTTTTGATGTGCTCTCTCTTGTTGTCAGTCATTCTCTAATTGCATTGATTTGCAAGGATGGTTGGCAGCTTTCTCTCAGTTTTTTTACTTATAAGAAAAATGTTCGCTGCCGCGGCCATGTTTGTTACTTCTGCCCTGGGAATCAACTCTATATTACAAATGGCCAACAATTTTTCCCTTGGTATTCTGCTTTCACTACCATTCAAGATAAATTTGCCCATCCTTCTTGGGAAATCTTGACAGCAACCAAGCATCAGCTAAGGTACCAGCTTCTTGGAACCGGAGAATTGTAGCATTTGTCAGATGTGATGATACCAACCGCCCAGACTGTTTTGTTCATATTAGTATATCTGAATTCATGCTGCAATGTTGAGAGTGTATACAGAAGTAGTGTATGTGGTACTTTCAAAACATGCTACTAAAGTTGATCTTTTCTGTACTAACAGAGGAGGAGGCTAATCACACATGGAAACGCAAAGAGCAAGAGTGAAAAATTTCCTCCACCACATCAGGATGGCGCACTCGGCTTTACCTTGGGTTCTTCGCATCACATGGATCCTGTCTTTGATCCAACAGAGGCTTCATTTAGCACGGTGTTTCCCTATCAGAAAGCCTCTGTCCCGACTTGGTCTGGTCCATTGGTGGAGCCTGCTCCGGTTGGCCATTCGAAACGAAAGAAACAGTCTCGCCACTCTAAACCTTGGCAGAAAAGATAATTCTCAAATTCAATGAAAAAAATTGAAAATTGAAAAATTTTATTTTATAACATTTCCTTGTTATATTAGGATATTATACGATAGCCCTTTGATGGCCGGGAAGCCTATTTATTTAGTGTATGAAGAGGGAAAATATCCTGTTCATTATTTTCTCTGTCTACCGTTTCCATCTTTCCTGTTCAATATTTTTTGGACCTGGATGTATAGCCTGGATAGAAACAATTGATTACCATGTATATTTTCCCCATATCGAAAAATGGAATCCTGGTTAGGACTATGCCAAACATTTCTTATAGAATCCTTTCATTTATCTGTATATGTAAATTCCTTTTGCACGATGAAATACACAAAGTCAAAGTACATGGAAAATTAAAAAAAAGGAAAGAGAAAAAACTCAAGTCGAGGGTGTTTGCATCTTTTACAATGACCAGAGAAAAATAACAAAAGATTTGATCAAAAGCTAATGTACTTTCTTTAACACAGTGGAGGTCCTTGAAATTGTCTAAACAGCTACTGGACTTCTTGCCTCATGGATCTTGATAAAGGATTTCATATGTTCATGTGAAGAGAATATGACATTCTAGCCTAGGAAATTTCTCTAGCCTCAAGATGAAAGAAAACGGGTGCTTGTCTATTTGCGCAAATGTTTCATTTCTTATATTGTTCAGCTTTCCGGTACCTTAGAAAATTGTTCACTCTGGGAGGAACACGAGAAACGACAGGTAGTAATTTGCTAATAAATGAAACAAAGCACAATGATGCCCATGGCCATACCAACCATAATGCTCATGTAGTTACGTGATACATGCTCGGTTTCTCCTCATCCGACCAACCAGAGGTAAGCTAGGTTGAAAATTGCCGCCTTTATGTAGTTTGCTAGTTGCATGACGCATGCAAAAACGCAGGCCAACTAAAATTATTTCAAATTATAAAAATAATCTATTTGATTGTTCTATAATCTCCTTATTTACTATCATATTTAATTGATTTTATAAACATATTTTGTCCATCCTATTATTTTACTAGCATATAATTGAGTCCTAATGGTATGATATAAATATATCCTAAAAATGAAGTGATGCGGAAGGAAACTCCATCCTCGGGATCCCGAATGTTTTAAGACCAGGAAAAAAATGACTGAATCTATATTGAAATGGGATGAAATTATACCCAACTACTTTTATCTCAAATGCTGAATCTATAGTATTTCAGATATACAAACACCTACATCATCTAAAAATAATCGGGCCTGTATGACTAGTACGATTGGATCTAGCCCTCCTACAACCAAACCTCAAGACAAGGGCATCATGACTTGTCATTGGGTTGCAGATCTAAGGGCCTTACCATTGGGATGAACCATCAAATAGAAAGGTAACCCCGCCTAATATGGAGTGATCTTGTGCTGGAGCTTGCCTTAGCATGATATTGAATCATCCAAAAGATAAATCCTGCTTCAGGATAGTCTCCTAAAGTATTTTCTCGATCATCTAGTTCTGCCTGTCAAGAGTGGAAGTCATGAGAAATACTTCAATTTCCAAATCTACTAGACATCATACTAAGATACATTCGGCCCCTGGGCCTTTGCCAGATCTAACCTTCGGCCTTACAGTTCCTTACCAATATGGATCTCTGGTTTTTCGGTCTCCTAATAGGCCTAACCTCCGACCTCTGAGACCTTGCCTAGATAGACATTCGATCATTTGACTTACTATTTCACAAACCCACAATTAAGACACATTTAACTGGATCCTTCTAGCATAATTGATGCCTGGTCTATCCAACCTCGACATTCAGAAAGTCTCCAGTCCCGAAGGACTCCCATATTTGCTAAACCTAAAGATACATGAAATCTAGGATCGGTCACTAATATCTCGTAAGGACATACCATAAAATGATCGAAGGAAAGGACTACTAATGCTCACTCTGACATGCCTCTCATAATGGATAAATTGCCAAATTCTATTATTAAAAGCATAGCTCAATTATTAAAGAAGCGTGGTTTTTATTTAGGTTATAACTCCCGGAGCCATTAAGACAAATAATAAAAGGCATGAAAGACAAAACCTTTTATTAATGGAAAGGGGACATTCCAAATAATAAAGGATGATTCTTTTCTAAAAAGTCTTGACAGGGGCCCAAATCCAATCATCCTCTATCTACCCTTTAACATATGAAGGCATTTCTAGACTATCCCTGTAGTTGAAGTATAAAAAAGGAGGGTTCTCAGTGAACCCCCCAGAGGTACGCATCCTTGTATATACTTTCACCCACACTTTCTTCACTCCATTTTTACTCTATGGTATGAGATATTGACTTGATCGTCGGAGGATCTTCACCGGAGCCACCTCCAATCAGGGCTTCTTTTGCAAGTGCAGCTATCAACACTCCCTCTCTAGCTCATTCTAGTATTTGAATATATTTTAGCACCATTAGATAGAGGAAGGGTTATTTGCCTGCTATTTAAAAAAACTTCAAGTGTGAATTACATGCCACTGAAAGGTGTGTCCACCTAGTGCTCCAGCGGCACCACTTGCCAGCGAACAGTCAAGCCACTAGGAATTAGGTTTGAGGGACTCATGGCTGACACCATCCTATAAGGAAGCCAACTCAATATCCTAGAACAGCTCACCCGGCAAGTCCATGAGCTAACTACCACTGTCCAAGCAATGTAACGTTCAACGATGTCTACAACATCGGTTGCTGCTCTATGACCAGAAACAGATTGGACCATGCTACCACAAATCCTTGCACTCATGGGAGCAGTGTTTGGAGCCACGCCAGCTCCCACTCCAACAAGATATCGTGCAGGAAGAACCAGCTCCTCCTATGGCATTGGAGAATCACAAACAGGCAGGGAGGCATTACCCTTTGCCTCGATCAGATGAAAGGTCCACACCAGCTCGTTCATCTCCTTAACCTTTTGGAGCACACCTAGCTAGAGATCCTGAACTGGACCATAAGTTCCAAGAGATGGACCAATGCATTGAAACTTTGCGAGGCTTAGTACAGTCTAGAGATGAAGATCTTGGTTTCACTATTGAACCACCTTTCGAGGCCTTTATCATATAGAAGCTGCTGCCAAGACATTTCAATATGCTATAGCTGGAGATGTATGATAGGTTTACTGATCTAGTATACCACCTACATAGTTTCGAAATAATGATGCTCTTGAACAGAGCCATCGATACAGTGCTATGTTGTGCCTTCCCCTTAACCCTCAAAAAATGGGCATGATATTGGTATTCTAGCCAAAACCAAGTTCTATCCACTCCTTTGACCAGTTAAGTCAGTCTTTTGTTTCTCACTTTGCTAGTAGTATGAAACCACAACAGAGTTCGGACTTCCTGATTCATATTAAGCAGAAGGAAGGAGAGTCTCTCAAGTCTTATGTAAGCTAGTTCAATGAAGTGACTTTGGAAGTATATAACCTCGATCACTTGGTTGCCATGACTGCCTTGAAGTGTGGTATCTAGCAACATTCATTTCTTTTTTCTTAGGAAAAGAAACCATCGATGGATTTTTTTTGAGATGCTCATAAGGATAAAGAAGTATGCATGAGCGGAGGAAGCATATGGTGCTCACGTTCCTCTAACTATTCCGCCCACCCTAGATTTTATTCCATCTTCGACTTTGCTACCTACCTTGATACCTAAGGAGTAGCCTTCGGCCTCAGAATTTTTCCTGGAAAGAGAGGATCAGAGAAAAAGGATAAGAAGTTGATCACCTTGGCGATGTCGAAGGATGCCTCCCCTGATCTGGTGCCTGCGAAGCCTTGACCAACTAGGCATTCTACCACCATGGAAGTTTCAATCAATATACCTCTCTCAATATTCCATGTGCTAATATTTTAATACGCATTCGAGAATAATTGCCTGAAGCCTGAAAGATGCAAGCAAAGCTATAAAGAAGGAACCAGAATAAGTACTATCTTTACCACTGAGACCATGGCTATGACACAAAAGAATGCTACAGCTTCAGGACAAGATTGAGAAGCTTATACAATGTGCAAGTTGAACAAACTTCTTCAAGATTGAGAAAAAAGATGTGATGCTCCGGTCCCAACCCTGCTAGAGCCTCCACCGAGAGTGGAGGAACCCACTGATCAACCTACCAAAGATCATGTCCATGCTATCACCGAGGGATTGGAAAAAGAAGCCAAAGCTAATAGCCAAGAGGAGAGTCTTAACAAGGCCACAACCTTCACTTGGACTGATGCAAAGGGGGTCCAATACCCTACCATAATCCCATCGTCATAATGCTTAATATTGACGATGTAATATTCACTGTGTACTTTTGATAATGAAAGTTAATGTGGGATGGGCTAGCTGTCCTAGACCTAATAAGCATCTATTAAGATTAGTGGATTAAATTAAATAGGAAATAGTAGCATATGTCAAAGATAGGTAGGAATTAAGCTAATTAGATTTAGTCAAAATTAAGGTTCAATCTAGGAAGTGATTTGATCGACACGCACATTCAATTATTTTAAGAGATGGGATCGTTGGTCATTAAGAAATGACTGCTAGGCTAGGTTAGTTTAATTCAATTAAATCAGATTAGACTGAATTAAAGATAGGACAACTAATCAAATAAAATTTCTAGTAATAAATTTTTAAATTCTATTCAAATTCATAAAAAAGTTTTTCACCAAGTATGAGATGTCACAGAATCTTGAAAAAGGAAGATCAACCTGGAAGTAATTGAGGTATCCAGCCAATGATTCATGAATAAAACAAGCAAAAATCTTAAGAGCTGGGTCAACCAAAACCATAAGGTAATTAGTTAAGGCAGATAATAAATAGTCCAATAAATCCAAAATTAGAAGTTGGTTCGGGATCTATGTTTGCTCTATATTGCATATGAATTTCTTGATCGTGCATGTGATTCTTCAACCGTGTGATCAAGACACACAGAGATTAACATGACAGAACTAGTTAAATAAACCCAAGTTCTTTTTTTCTTCTTTCCTCATTTCTTTTATTTCTCTTTTTTCTCCTGAAATTAGTTTGAAGTCGGCAACAATAAATGATTTTGCTTTGAAAAGCATGAAGATTCTTCCTACTTTCATGATTGTACAAAGAGGGGTCATCTTCTCAGATTATTGAACCGAAGACTAGGTAGAATAGGGGATTCTCGTTGGCTCGAAGGAGGTCAGGGCACTGGTGACGAAGAAGGGGAACTCGTCGGAGGTGTGGGTGGAGATCATTTGTCAGAGGGAGGGAGACCCATTGGTGGAATGGTAGCATGGAGGCTGGTTCCATGGCCCTATTCCAGGGATCGGCGGCATAGTTGGGAGAGTAGGAGTGATGGGTAGAGGGCTTGATGGCAGCCGGTGGCAATGGAGAATAGAGGTCCATATGTGAGGAGTTCGGTAATGGATGATTGTGGGATGATTTAGTCAGGTAGTCCTTTCATGGATGAAAGAAGAGAAACGGCCATGGACTTTCTAAATAGGATGAGGGAGGAAGCTGTGGGTGTTGGGTCGTTCGACGGTGGTGGTGAATTAGCATTGGGCAGAGGTGGTGGAGTCAGCAGTGATGTCAGAGGAATTGGGATTGGACTCGGTCGATGGGATCACAGGGCTATGTTTTCCTTGGGCCATGGTTGATGGAGTTTGACAAAGAAGAGGAGGGTAAGTCGAGCCGGGCATGGGCATTGGTCCGCTATGGTGGAGGAGAGCTGGAGTAGCCAAGAATGGTGGACGGTGGTAGTCGAGCATGGGTGGTTGTTCAATGGTGAGGGGTGGTCTATGTCAATGACGTTCAGTAAAATTTTTCTGAATGAAGGATGTGATTTGGGATCTCAGGAGTTTGTATAGCAGGAGGCAAAAGAAGAATAAGAAAGAAGGAAAAGAGAGGAAGAAGAAGTAGAGAAGGGGAAGAAGAATAGGAAGAAGAGAAGAG
Source organism: Areca catechu (assembly GCA_021397845.1). NCBI lineage: Eukaryota > Viridiplantae > Streptophyta > Magnoliopsida > Arecales > Arecaceae > Areca > Areca catechu. Next base: position 38,784,882 of record CM038050.1, read on the forward strand.
GAAGAGGAAGAAGAAGAAGAACTAGGAAGAAGAGAGAAGAGAGAAGAAAAGGGAGGGAGAAGAAGAAAAGAGGAGGGAAATAAAAAAGGGGGAAGGGAGTCGTTGGGCAAAACAATCCAAATATTTTTAATAATTTTTAAATCCATTATTCCAAATAGAAGAGTTCCTTAAATAGATTTTAGTCCCTGACAAGTAGGAGACGAATTTTACCAGAACTATAGGACTCTAAACTAATCTGAAACAAGTAGACTAATCTAAAATGGACTTCAAACTAATCTAGTTTTCATGCTTTGAGATCTGTGCATAAGCTGGATAAAATAATATGCCTAATCCCTATACACCCAAATAAAAATACATATATATGCTTAAAGATGTGCATTAGAATCTGTGCTGAATGATGTTCTCATCACTTTCCTGGGATGGGAAGAACTCGACTCCGTCGAGTTAGGCTCAATACTGCTCTAGAAGTACTCAAAAAATCCAGAAATCCTCTAACTCTAGCCTAGCTTGCTAGAGAACCAAAGGGCCATGATAGTTTCAACACCTAGTGAACTTGATCTGCTCGTCCAATATGCGATCGATCTCATTTTGCTGCTCTTGAGTCTATTTTCTAATGAAATAATTTTATAATTTTGAAGTTTTCTATGGATGGGACTCTAAAATACTAAAAGATGCACATGATATGCAGAATGCTGAAACAAATACTGAATATGAAATTCTTTTTCAAATGCAATGCAAATATTTCTAACCTAACCTAAACCTTGGTCTAATACCAAATCTGATGCGGGACGGGCTAGCTATCATAGTCCTAATAACCATCTATTGAGATTAGTAGATTAAATTAAATAGGCAACAGTAGCATATGTCAAAGATAAGTAGGAATTAAACTAATTAGATCCAGTCAAAATTATTTCAAGAGGTTGGATTGTTGGTCGTTAAGAAATAATCGCTAGGCTAGGTTAGTTCAATAAAATTAAATCAGATCAGACTGAATTAAAGATAGGATAACTAATAAAATAAAATTTTCAGTAATGAATTTTTGAATTCTATTCGAATCCAAAATTTTTTTTTGACCAAGCATGAGATATCACAGAATCCTGAAAAAGGGAGATCAACTGGAAGTAGTCAAGGTATCCAGCTAATGATTCATGAACAAAACAAGCAAAAATCTTGAGACCCGGGTCAACTAAAACTACATGGTAATCAGTTAAGGTAGAGAATAAATAGTCCATTAAAACTAAAATTAGAAGTTGGTGCAGGTTTCTAGGTTTGCTCTATATTGCATGCAAATTTTTTGATCGTGCATGTGCTTTTTCAACCATGAGATCAAAATACATGGAGATCAATGTGGCAAAACTAGTTAAATAAATCCAAGTTCTTTTTCTTCTTTTTTTCCTCCTTTCTTTCTTTTCTCTTTTTTTTTGAAATTGGCTTGAAATCGGCAATAATAAATGATTTTGCTTTGAAAAGCATGCAGGACTCTTCTTGCTTCATGATCATGCAAAGAGGGGTCGTCTTCTCAGATTGTTGAACCAAAGGCTAGGTAGAATAAGAGATTCTTGCCAACTAAGAGGAGGTTGGGGCATGGTGATAGAGAAGGGAAACTCACCAGAGGTGTGGGTGGAGATCATTTGATAGAGGGAGGGAGGCCCATTGGTGGAACGATGGTGCGAAGGTTTGGTTCCGTGGCCCTATTTTAGGGATTGGTGGCATGGTTGGGGCAATAGGGGAGATGGGTGTAGGGCTTGATGATGGCCCGTGGCAACGGAAAATGGAGGTCCACATGTGAGGAGTTTGGTAATGGGCGATCATGGGATGATTCAGTATGGTGGTCCTTTCAAGATAGAAGAAGAGAAACAACTATGGGCTTTCTGAATGGGATGAGGGAGGAAGGTGTGGGCATTGGGTTATTCAACAGTGGTGGTGAATCGACATCAGGTAGAGGAGGTGGTGAGTTAGCGGTGATGTCGGAGGAACTAGGGTTGGCCTCGGTCGATGGGATCACAAGGCTATGTTTTTCTTGGGCCACGGTTGATGGAGTTTGATAGAGAAGAGGAGGGGAAGTCGAGGCGGGTGTTGGTCAGTTGTGGTGGAGGAGAGCTAGAGCAACCGAGAAGGGTGGATGGTCATAGCCGAGAATGGGTGGTTGTTCAGTGGTGAGGGGTGGTTAGTGTCAATGGTGTTTAGTGAATTTTTTTTGAACGAAGGATGAGATTTGGAATCTTAGGAGTTTGGATAGTAGGAGGCAGAAGAAGAATAGGGAAGAGAGAAAAGAAAGGAAGAAGTAGAGAAGAAGGGGAAGAAGAATAGGAAGAAGAGAAGAGGAAGAAGAAGAAGAACCGGGAAGAAGAGAGAATATAGAAGAAGAGGGAGGGAGAAGAAGAAGAGAGAAGGAGGGAAAGAGAAAAGGGGAAAGGGAGGAGTTGGTCCAAATAATCCAAATATTTTTTAATAAATTTTCAAATATATTATTCTAAATACAAGAGTTCTTTAAATACAAGAGTTCTTAGGAGTTTGGATAGTAGGAGGCAGAAAAAGAATAGGGAAGAGAGAAAAGAAAGGAAGAAGTAGAGAAGAAGGGAAGAAGAATAGGAAGAAGAGAAGAGGAAGAAGAAGAAGAACCGGGAAGAAGAGAGAATATAGAAGAAGAGGGAGGGAGAAGAAGAAGAGAGAAGGAGGGAAAGAGAAAAGGGGAAAGGGAGGAGTTGGTCCAAATAATCCAAATATTTTTTAATAAATTTTTCAAATCTATTATTCTAAATACAAGAGTTCTTTAAATAGACTTTAGTCCCTAGCAAGTTGGAGACCAACTTAATCATAATTGTAGGACTTCAAACTAATCTAAAATAAGTGGACTAATTTAAAACATACTCCAAACTAATCCAGTTTCCATGCTCTGAGATCTGTGCATGAGCTGGATAAAATAATATGCCCAATCCCTATACACCCAAATAAAATTATATATGTCTGCTCAAAGCTGTGCATTAGAATCTATGTTTGATGATGTCCTCATCAAAAGTTTAATGGATATTTTATTTTATGATGCACTCTTAAAGAAGAACATTCCTCTCACATGACTGAAAAAGGTGCACCGATAAGTGGATTTTTAAGAAAATCAGTTCCTGTTGAAGGTACATCACTTTGCTAATGATAGCAGGGAGTGCTCCTCGACGATCCCAAGTGCAGCTCACTTTTACGGTTGTAGAGATCCCCTCATCTTATAATGTCATATTCAGCTAATCAAGATTGAACACTCATCGAGTGATAGTGTCGACCTACTATATGCTAATGAGATTCTCTACATTGAAAGGAGTCGAAGAAGTGCACGGAAACCAAGCCTTAGCAAAACAGTATTACTTGGTGGCCCCCTAAACCAAGCAAATATGTTGACTCTGGTCTTGATTTTGATGATTGACAAAACACTTAAGTATATATGAATACTAATTATATTTTTATGTGTGTTTATTAGATCTTAGTACTCATCCATGTTGAATGAAGAAATCCATGTTTTCAGTTGAAGAAAGTCCTTAAATTAATGAAAAATCAAGTATATGGACTTTGAAATTGATATGGAAGAACTTGAAGAGGCTAAAAATCAATTTTGGAGAAGTTTTAGCAAGTTTCAGCACTAGCACAAACAAGTGTCGACTCATGAAGAAGTTCAAGTATTGACTCAAGGCCTAAGAACAAGAAAAATACAGAATAGTGTTAAACCAGAATTTTTGCCTTGAGCTGACCTAAGTGTCGACTCATGATGAAGTATCGACTCATGAAAAAAATTCAGAAAATTCAAGTGTCGACACTTGGAGCAATGTCTAGTTTTTCAGAAGTGCAGAATTGATTCCAACTTGCTTCAAACGACTAGTTTTTTATCCCCAACGGTCATAAACGGTCATCTATGGGTTGGAGAGATATATAAACACCAAAAATCAAATGAAAAAATAATCCTTTGGTGAGATCATTGAATATCCTTCAAGGATTCAAGTGTTGAGTGGATGTAGGTGCCTTGGAGTGCATCGAACCACTATATATTTATTGTGTTTATGTGATTATTTTTCTTTGTGCATTTACTTTATTAATTCCACTGCACATTATTTTGAAGCACATAAATACTTTGGAAAATACAAGTACTTAATTGTAATTAGCACATACTTGTTGAAATAGTTCAAAAAATTTTATAAAACCTAATTCACCCCCCCTCTTGGGTTGCTTCATCACTGGACAATAATTGGTATCAGAGCCCATAACCTAAAATCGTTGGTATCTAAACTTGGTGCTTTGCAAAGAATCCAACGATTTTGAGTTAAAAGATCATGGCAGCCCTAGAAGGTGCTTGTTTTGCTATAGGACATGCAACTAATAGACCACCATTTTTTAATGGTACTAATTATACTTTTTGGAAAACTCGCATGCGCATCTATATTCAATCTATAGATTGTTATCTTTGGAAAATGATTGTTAATGGTCCATATATTCTTTCAATATTGGTTAATAATGTTTCCATTCCAAAACTCAAAGAGGATTGGAATGAAAATGATATTAAGCAATTTGAGCTTAATGCTAAAGCAATGAACTTGCTTTATTGTGCATTGGACTTTAATGAATTCAATAGAATCTCCATATGCACATCGGTGAATGAGATATGGGATACTTGAAATTACTCATGATGATACTCTTCAAGTAAAAAATACTAAAATTAATATGCTTGTTCATTCTTTTGAAATGTTTGAAATGCTACATTATAATTCTATATATGATATGTATACTAGATTTATGACTATTGTTAATGAATTGAAAAGTCTTGGCAAAGTCTATACTAATGCTGATTTGGTTAATAAAATTCTTAGGTCTTTGCCAATATCATGGAATCCAAAGGTAACGGCGATCTAAGAAGCCAAAGATATTGATACCCTACCTTTGGAGGAGCTTATTGATTCACTCATGACCCATGAGTTTAATTTATGGAACAAAGAAGTTGTTGCTGATCAAGAGAAGAAAAAGATAATAGCCCTCAAGGTTAAAAAGAAATTAAAGACAATGATGGCAACCTGGAGCGATAGTGAAGATTCTAGTTTGGAGGAAGAACAAGAAGTTGCCAATCTGTTTCATGGCAAATGAGGAAGAGGTATGTGCTAAAAATGAATATGATTTTATCTTTGGTGAATTACATGATGTATTTAATGATCTTGTGCATGAATACAAATTACTATAAATTGAGCATAAAAAATTAAAAAGGCATGCTTTAATTATGAAAAATTTGGACTTAAAGCATATCCTTGTAGATTAAGAAAAATTTGGATTCCAAAAGGAACCATATTTACTAATCCTAAAGGATCCAAGAAAGTTTGGGTACCAAAATTGTCCATCTAGTTTATTTTGCAGGAATGTCTTGCAGCCCAACATGAAAAAAAGAAGATTTTGAAAAGTGGCTGTATAAGATAATATAAAGAGTAGACAAACAATATTTTGGACTAAATGGTAAAGGAAGGATTATACATATTGATAAATTCTAAACATTTCATTCCATAATTGAAAATGTAGTTGAATATTTGTCACAAATATTGTATCAATTATCTTAAAAATTATTTTAAATGTTTAATTAGAATCAAGTTTAGACTTATAGTCATTGGTTATGCTCATGAACTTTTTGATATTGATGAATTTCATACTATCATGATTAAACTTGTGATTATAAGACCTTTACTTAATTTTGATTAATGTATCTTAAATTACTTTTTGAAAAATATTTTTAAAGTTGCATATTGCTTTGAAAATTATTTCAACTGATTAATTAGAATCAAGTTTAGAAGAATAGTCATTTGTTATAATCATGAACTTTTTGATGTTGATGGATTTGATGCTCTCATGATTAAACTTGTGATATTAGACTTTCACTTGATTTTGATTAATATAGTTTTAAACTATTTCAAGTAAAATGTTGTGATGAAATGTGTTGCCGCCAAGACCATCGTGGCCCATAGCTGCTGTCGGTGCAGAGTGCGCTCCCCCTGTTGCCTGCGGTCCTCGGGTCCCGGACCTTCGTGCTGGGTGTGGTCGTCTTGCTGCTCGGCGGTCCTCCACTCCCGGACCTGCGAGATAGGGGTTAAAGACCCGGGCCGGGGTTTCTGGTGGGGGCACTCCGACGATCAAGTCAGTGACGATCCAGGAGAACAAATCTTCCTGGTCGAGCCCCTCTTGATGGACTCCGCACTAGGAGGAGTGGAAAATGTGTGCGAAGGTGAAAACGTTGCAGGGAGAGAGTGATAGCGGGGATAGAGGGGTGCCCTGTTCCTCTGCCTCTCCTTGTACCCCTCGTTTTCCTTCAACTATGGTGGTAACGGTGCTTCACCCTCTTGGTCGGGCTTGCGCTTGTGCTCGTGGTGGTGGTGGTGCCATGCCCCTCTTGCTGGTGGGGGTTGCACTCCTTCTTCTCTTTTTCTTTTTTCTGGCTTGTGTTTTTTTTGCCTGTGTGTTGGAGTTTTTTTGTGTTACCTCTGAGTTTGTTGCAAACTAGGTTACCGTTGGACGCTTGTCTCGGGATCCCTACCGGGCTATCAGGTGCATGCGACGGTGTCCCGAGGAGTCTTTCCTGATTCATGATAAGGAGAGTTGTCAGGTACTCCGGCACTCCTCTTGGTTGTCTCATTCCGGGAAACTTGGCAGTGCCTCAAATGGCGGGCCGCCGCCCGCGGGATTCGAATATCCCAGTTGGCTTCTTCTCTTGGGCAATTTGAGTGGTTGGTGAGGAGTGTGGCATCTCGATCAACGTGCTGCTTGCCTTTCTGGTATAACTAGCAGTCGCAGGTGGTCAGTACGGCCTAGAAGGCACTTCAGTGCAGTCCTCGGGTGGCTCGCCGGTATTCTGGGCTGGTGAGGACCTCGTCCGGGCTGGGGCCGAGCTAGGATGGCAGGGCTCGCTCCGACTTAGGCACTCCGAGCTTACAGGGGGGCCTTGGCAGAGGAGGGCGAAGTGCGGGCCTGGTCCGGAGGGCGCGCGCTCAGAGAGGCTCCACATCGGCGAGTGAGCGCTGAGCCCGACCTCAACTACAGGGCACTAACCTCGAGGGTCTCGCTCTGGAGGGCAGAAGGCGGACCCGGTCCAGAGGGCGCGCTCTCGGAGAGGCTCCACATCGACGGGTGAGCGCTGAGCTCGACCTCGACCACAGGGCACTAGCCTCCGTGGGTCTCTTTCTGAAGGGCGGAAGGCAGACCCGGTCCAGAGGGCGTGCGCTCTGAGAGGCTCCACATCGGTGGATGAGCGCTTAGCTCGACCTCGATCGCAGGGCACTAGCCTCCGAGGGTCTCGCTCTGGAGGGTAGAAGGTGGACCCGGTCCAGAGGGCGCGCGCTCGGAGAGGCTCCACATCGGTGGGTGAGCGCTTAGCTCGACCTCGATCGCAGGGCACTAGCCTTTGAGGGTCTCGCTCTGGAGGGCAGAAGACGGCTCCGACCTAGGCTTTCCGGGCTTGCGGGCACGACCTGGTGGAGGACTGAGCTCGGCTTGTTGTTCTGAGGGAGCTCAGCTCAGCTCGGTAGTGGAATCCGGGCTGGAGAGTCGACGCGGCATCTTTTCTTGTCATGGCACCTGCTGGTTCCTCCACGTCAGTGATCTCTCCACATCATTTGCCTCCCACTCTCGAGGCCCGTTAGTGCACGGTGCTCGGGTCGAAGGGAGTAATTACGAGGCTGACATGGAAAGGACAAAATTTGGCATGATGATGGCCATGATTGCTGGCGCTTCGTGGGCCGGCCTTGCGGACCAATGCGGGGATGCCATGTGGCCACGTCTGAGGAGCAGTTAATGTGGGCATGGAATTCAAAGCAGCCGGGATGCCACTCTCGTCGATGGGTAGCACGTGGCGTAGATCCATTGGTGGAGGGGTTGGACCGTACGAGTCCCTCGGGTCATTTCGAAATGAAAGGAGGGCCTTGCCCGAACCATCTATTATTTTTGAATTCTCCATGCCTGCTGCTGCGCACCCAAGCTTCTTCCTCCTTCTAGTCACCCCGAGTTTTTTAAGGCAACAGGTCAGCTTCTTCTCCCTCCTTCCCCCGCTAGAATGGGGTTCTTTCCCGGGGTCTGGAGTCTTCTTTAGGTTGAGTCTTCTCTTCCGTCCTCTACTCCAAGTCCTTCCTTCCCCTCGTTCTCGAGGATGTCCCATTTTGGTCTGGGCTTCCACCCCTCCACTGATCAGGGCGAGGCCGGTCCCTCCGAGCAGAGGCCGGCATCTTCTTCTTCTTCTTCTTCTGATGGAGAGGAAGACGCAACTCGCTTTGAGCTCAGTTGGTGGGGACACCGGAGGCACCATAATAAGATAGAGGCTTTTCAATCCTCTGTGAATTGATCAATAATTTATGAGTCCATCTGTAATAAGGGCTTAGCTCATCTGAGTCTATTTTAGTTGTTATTTGAGTATTTTGAGTTGTTATTTCAGTTCTGTACTTGTCAGCTCATGTTGAGCTAGTTCAGTCCAATGCTAGTCAGCTCATGTTGAGCTAATTTTATTTTTTTGAGTCCTGTCCAAGCATACTGAAGACTCAAGACTATATCATACAAGTGAAGACCAAGTCCAACTAGATTGAAGACATGGAAGTATAGCCCAAGTCCAACCTAGCTTGAAGATTTGAAGACCCCAGGAGAAAATTCAGAAAACCCTGATTTCTTGCAGATGCCCTCCAGATGCCTAGATTCCCTTCCAGATGCCAAAGTATACTCATAGATAAGGGCATCCATGATTCCAAAGGTCCATCTGCATCCTAGCCCAAAGAAATCAAGCCCAGGTGCCAAGCCCAAGCCCCTAAGAAGCAAGATACCAGGGAATATTCCTGCTACCTGGCTACCAGGCCACCCCAGCTTCCAGAGGCCCAAACCCATGCACCCGAGCCCCTTTGGGCCGGCCTTTTGCTGCTCCTAGAAGCCCAACACGTTCCCCTAGGCATCCTTGGAGTCTTGACCAAGTCAAAAAAAATTTTTAGGGATTTTTCTACCTAATATTTCCTTATTTTTTAGCTAGGGTTTGAGAGGGAAAAGGATTCTTATGTAAAGACTTATGTACCCTTACTTGGAGCCCAAGGTTAAGGGTCTATTTAAGGGACCCTAGCCTCTTGTATGAGGAGAATTTTTTATGAATGAAAACCTTGAGTTCTTCTATTGAGTGGTGTGATACCCTGCTGTGTGCATAAAGGGGTTTGTGAGAGTTCTTCTTCCCGGTGTTTGCAATCATCTTCCTGCTGCCAACAAACCCTCCAGATCCCTGGACGCCCACTCCAAAAGAAGCCTTCCCTTGCTGTTTTTACTTTGTTTTCTTGTTCCTTTGTGAGCTTTCTAACCCCTGACAGGTCGTTTGCAGGTCCCTGAGTTCCTACGAATCCAACGACTCCAGCCAAGCCTCAATCGGATCACCGAGCAGAAAGCCGGGTATCCGCGGGTCTTTGGCTCGATTTTCCAGGCCGCATCCGTCGAGAAACGAGAGACCCCTTCACTGCGATCTTCACAGACATTGTCAGGTACACCCCTCTACCTCCAGTAGTTTTATTGTAGGAGAACTTTCCCTAACCGAGGCTTCTCAGCCCCGGCGGTCCTTCTTTGCTACTTTTCTAGGTCCTAATCTGCATGCTGATCTTCAAAAACTCATACAAAATTCACTACAAATAATTTTGATCTAAGATTTGGGAATTAATCAGCTAACTCAACATGTAAAACATACAAAAAAATTGCATGCATATTAGTTCCCCATCATTTGGTATCAGAGCTTAGATTAGGACTTGTTTTTTGCAATTTTTCAGTCCGTATATACTTTGTTATTTTAATTATTTCTCCCTGTTAAAAACTCCAAAAATTTTAAAATTCATTTTTCTGGTTTTATCATAATTCAAAGTAATTTTTAGAATTTTTAAAGATTTTATTTTAGACTTTGAATTTTCTTCAAGCCGAAATACATCTTGCAAATTTTTGACTCTATTTTTTTTTTTTTTTTCAGCAAGACAAGTTTGGAAGTTTTAGGTTTTTGTTTAGCAATTTTTGCATATCTTTTAATTTTAGTATATTTCATGCATATTAGGCCATAATTTGCAAGTTTTCTTCTATTTAATAAAATATCAAAAAAAAAATTACATATTCTCCAAAAATACCAAAAACATCTAAACCCTAATTTGCATCCTCATCTGCCTGCCATCATTGCATAATTTACTTTTAAGGGCACTCTTGCTATATCAGATAAGGGGAGGAGTTGATAACCTCTCCTTAGCCCAAAACCACATCCCTTGCATTCGGTCCCAAGCCTTAAACTAAAATTAATTAGACTTAATTTGCCCTAGTGGGCTAGGGACACCAACTGGTCGGGTCCGGACTAGTGTTAGATCACTGTGTTAAGTTAACCTGTGTGTGCCTTGTGCTCAGTGTCTAGAACGGTGGTTTAGGGATTCAATCCCGAAGGGCTTGTGTGCTGGTCTGCCTACCTGGCCAATCTCTGATTGGTGTCTAGGATTGGCAATCAGGGACCTAACACTGCCCTTACACCTGCCTGGCTGAGTACAGGGTTATTATAGGCTAGTTTGCCACCTTGATTGAGCATCTAGTTTGGACTCTAGGTCTAGTCAGCTATAGTCGGTCTGATCGAGTCTTGCATGAGCACTAGATCAGGAGTTTCATATCACCCACCTCCTTCACAAATGTCTGAACCCATGGAAAATTTACAAGCCCAAATAAAAGCCCTAGCTGATCAAATGGCCCAGATGGCTACCCAGATGGCTACCCAGATAACTACCCAGATGACCCAGTTAACTCAGTCTCGTATTCAAACCAATGATAGAATTGACCATCTTGCCAATAGGTTTGATCAGTTAAAAATTCGGGTAGGGACCCCAGAAAAAAACCATGGGTCACAGTCTGAGCCAGATCCTAATTCCCCTCAACCTAGGAGGACCCCAAACCCTAATCCATACCCTGAGGTCGAACCTAGGAGAGCCCCTCATCCTGACCCATACTATAACCCTCAGCCTAGGTGGACCCCAAACCCTGATCCATACCTTGAGGCTGAACCTAGGAGAGCCCATCATCCTGACCCAATCCCTAAGGTTAGTCCTAGAAGACCCAATCAGGATTTTATAGACCAGGAAGATAGATCCTATTTACCCTCTCCCTATAAGCCTAGTATACCTACAACCTATAGATCTTATGACTCCAAATCCTATGAACCTAGAACCTATGAATCCATAACCTATGAACCTAGATCCTATGACTCTAGATCCCATGATCAAAGATCCTATGCACCCACACCCTATGAGCCTAGTAGAACCAACACCCAATATTCTGACCCATATAGGGAGTCCAACCCTAGGAGAACCCAATATTCTGACCCATACAGGGAGTCCAACCCTAGGAGAACCCAGTATTCTGACCCATATAAGGAGTCCAACCCTAGGAGGACCCAATATCCTGACCCATATAGAGAGCCCAACCTTAAGAGGACTCCATACCATGATCCATCCTTAGAACCTGACCATAGAACTGACCCAAATTCCTATGACCCCAGATCCTATAATCCCATGACCCATAGATCTGCACCCTTGTCCTATGAGCCCAGAGAACCCATAACCCCTAAGTATCAGCCTAGTACTAGTCAGGTTTCCCTTAGTCAATTTGAACCCCATAGGATTAGCACCCCTAAATATGAGCCCAGTAATGAGCCACTACCCCTTAGGCAACCTGAACCTACTAGGATTAGTGTCCATAATCAGAAACCTGGACCTAGCCAATTTTTTCCTAGCCGACCTTCTCCAACCATTCCTGAGATTGACAAGGCTTACATTAACGCGGAAGTGTATGAAGCTGATGTGAGCCTAGTGGATGAGTATGAGGGAGAAGAGGAGACACCTTTAGTAGACCTAGAATTAGCTGACCCAGTAGATACCCAGGTAGAAACCAACCCAGAGCTAGTTGACCTTGACCATATCCAACCTAAAGCTATAATGGAAGAATAAATAGAGGAAGAGAACCTAGGTACTGCTACTAGAGCCTTACCTGAGGAAACCATAGAGGAGAGCCAAATTATAGAGTCTAGTCCTAAAATACAAGAACCAGAAGAATTTATTAAGGACCTGATCTCTTTGAATCAGTACCCTCAGGATGAGTCTCCTCCTATAGTTCCCATTAAGGACCTCTTTCCTGAGATTAATAACCCATCCTTCCATTATACAAACCCCGTAGATATATCGCAACCCCATAAGGTTAACCTCATTAGTCTAGGATTAGTCCCTGACATGCCTTCTTTGATTCTACTTTATCCAACTAACCCAGAACCTTTTTCTCCACCCTACTAGAGTAATTCTGAACCCACTTCCTATTTTCTATCCATTCCTGAGTTTTCTCATGTGTCTAGAACTATTAGGTTACATTTTGTTGAGGTTACTAGGTTGTAAGGATCCATAGAGCCCATCCCATTTGCTACCTACTTTTGGCAGACCCTCTAGCACTTATTAGGAGTTACTAGCAAATTTTCTTCTACATGTCATCCATCAACCATGACTCATGCCCCCATGCCCAAATGGTAGTTAAGACCTAATAAACCTCTTTAGTCGAGTCTGCTAGGTGTAGGTTTGAGTCCTTTGCATCATCTTGTTAGGAGTCTGCATGTGCCTAGCATGTTCACCACCCGCACTAATGTTAAAACAACTGGCTAATTCCCGAAGATGGATCAAAAAAATTTGATGTAGTGGATTTTATCTTGGTTAGGCTTAGGCCTAAAAGAAGCTTCATGCTCGTAGAGCCGGACCTTTTAAAGTGATAGAGAAGGTTGGATCAAATGCCTAGGTGTTAGACTTGCCTTCGGATTTGGGCATTAGTTCTACCTTCAATATTACAGACCTGGTTGAGTATAGGGAACCGGCAGTGCTACCTAGTGAGGCCTTTGGACCTATCCCTTTTTCATTGTGAGTGACCCTAACCTAGAGTGTCCACAAACAAATTTGGCCTGAGAGAGGAGAACGGATCGAGCGTATCCTGGACAATCAAGCCATCACGACCCAGGGCCATGACTATCAATGCTTCCTGGTCCGATGGCAAGGCCGGCCAGAGTCGGACGATTCGTGGATTTCTCAAGAGGACTTGCAACGCCTCAACCCAGACCTTCTCGAGAGATATGTGAGCCAGTCTAACCTTCACTCGACAGGGTCGAGTTTCTCCCACCCCGGGAGAATTGGTGGGGACACCGGAGGCACCAGAATAAGATAGAGGCTTTTCAATCCTCTGTGAATTGATCAATAATTTATGAGTCCATCTGTAATAAGGGCTTAGCTCATCTGAGTCTATTTTAGTTGTTATTTGAGTATTTTGAGTTGTTATTTCAGTTCTGTACTTGTCAGCTCATGTTGAGCTAGTTCAGTCCAATGCTAGTCAGCTCATGTTGAGCTAATTTTATTTTTTTGAGTCCTGTCCAAGCATACTGAAGACTCAAGACTATATCATACAAGTGAAGACCAAGTCCAACTAGATTGAAGACATGGAAGTATAGCCCAAGTCCAACCTAGCTTGAAGATTTGAAGACCCCAGGAGGAAAATTCAGAAAATCCTGATTTCTTGCAAATGCCCTCCAGATGCCCAGATTCCCTTCCAGATGCCAAAGTATACTCATAGATAAGGGCATCCATGATTCCAAAGGTCCATCTGCATCCTAGCCCAAAGAAATCAAGCCCAGGTACCAAGCCCAAGCCCCTAAGAAGCAAGATACCAGGGAATATTCCTGCTACCTGGCTACCAGGCCACCCCAGCTTCCAGAGGCCCAAACCCATGCACCCAAGCCCCTTTGGGCCGGCCTTTTGCTGCTCCTAGAAGCCCAAAACGCCCCCTAGGCATCCTTGGAGCCTTGACCAAGTCAAAAAAGTTTTTAGGGATTTTTCTACCTAATATTTCCTTATTTTCTAGCTAGGGTTTGAGAGGGAAAAGGATTCTTATGTAAAGACTTATGTACCCTTACTTGGAGCCCAAGGTTAAGGGTCTATTTAAGGGACCCTAGCCTCTTGTATGAGGAGAATTCTTGATGAATGAAAATCTTGAGTTCTTCTATTGAGTGGTGTGATACCCTGCTGTGTGCATAAAGGGGTTTGTGAGAGTTCTTCTTCCCGGTGTTTGCAATCATCTTCCTGCTGCCAACAAACCCTCCAGATCCCTGGATGCCCACTCCAAAAGAAGCCTTCCCTTGCTGTTTTTACTTTGTTTTCTTGTTCCTTTGTGAGCTTTCTAACCCCTGACAGGTCGTTTGTAGGTCCCTGAGTTCCTACGAATCCAACGACTCCAGCCAAGCCTCAATCGGATCACCGAGCAGAAAGCCGGGTATCCGCGGGTCTTTGGCTCGATTTTCCAGGCCGCATCCGTCGAGGAACGAGAGACCCCTTCGCTGCGATCTTCACAGACGTTGTCAGGTACACCCCTCTACCTCCAGTAGTTTTATTGTAGGAGAACTTGCCCTAACCGAGGCTTCTCAGCCCCGGCGGTCCTTCTTTGCTACTTTTCTAGGTCCTAATCTGCATGCTGATCTTCAAAAATTCCTACAAAATTCACTACAAAATTTTGATCTGAAATTTGGGAATTAATCACCTAACTCAACATGTAAAACATACAAAAAAAATTGCATGCATATTAGTTCCCCATCATCAGTAAGAGGCGTCCTCCTAGTCTGGTACTCATCAGGGAACCGGGATCTGGCCCTTCTTTGCCTCCTCCTTCTCCTTCTGTCCCCGTCTCTGAGTCAATCCGGTCCACATGTCCTGGTGGGGTTGCCTCGATAATCACTTCCGGGAACTGAGGACCGTCCGGGATGTCTTTGGCATCCAGGCTTCCGTCCGGCTCATGATCGCCCAGCCGGGAGAACAGGTCACTTCTAGTGGCCTGGGCCGTCTTGCATTTTATGAAGGGACTTTCTTTGGGGGTCCTTGATTTCCTTTTCATCCTTTCTTCCTATCCGTCTTGGATAATTATCATCTAGTTCCCGTGCAGCTAGTGCCAAATTTTATTAGGATTATTTTTTCCTTCATTGTGCTTTGTCACCTCCATGGGTTTGTTGCCCGATTTTTCTTGTTCAGGGCTTTCTTTGCCCTGAAGCGCCACCCAACCGAGGATGGGTGGTGGTCCTTATCCTCCCGCCTGAAGGTCATCAAGTTCAAGCTTCCCTCTTCCATCAGGGGATGGAAGAGCAAGTTTTTTTTTGTTGAGGTCGAGGGGGTCGATTGGATCTTGAGCAATCCAGACAAGTCTCCCAACCAAAATTCTGTGATCGATGCGGCTGACCAGGATGATTACGAGCAGCTCTGCACCACCTAGATTCCTCCTCTCGAGATCCTGTTGTCTGAGCAGAACCTTGCCGACTCCAGGGTCAACCCAACGAATGGGTTGGGTGAGTTCGACCTGATTTTTTCTTTTCCCTTACTCTCGTACTCCTTGCATTGTTTCCCACAGGCTCTAACTGTTGTGTAATTTGTATGAAGGCATGATCTTCTCTGAGAGTTACCTTATGGCCATCACCAAGAAGAGGCCGCCGACCGGGCTGGCCGGGGAGGCTGCACCGAGGTGGGCCCGGAGTGAGAGCGCTTCTGTGGCCGCTCCCACGGTAGTGATCGGTCTGAGCTCGACTGCCCCGATGGGTCAAAGTTCAGAGATGTCCCGCACTGCTCCCGTGCCGGTGGAGGGGGCAGCTTCTGCGGCACCAAGGCCAGCCCAGCAGGCCCCCGCTGCAGAGCCCAAGGTAGTGGTCCGGGCGAGGGTCGGGGCTGCTGCCGCTGCACCCTGTTGTCCTCCGAGTCCGCTCGTCGCCGACGTCAGGGGTGAGGAGATCCGGGCTGCGCCCAGGGCCACGGTCGAGGTGCCACTTGCACTAACACCGGCCTTCCAGCCCATCCCCCGGGATCCTTCAGCCAGCGGTGCGAGGCCGCCTGCTCATGGAGAGAGCCGGAGGGAGGAGGCACGGTGCCATCTCCCTTTCAGGATGGGGCTAGAGAGTTCATTTTTCCAGAGCCCCGAGCTAGCCGAACGCATGATGGATTTCTCCATACAGGTATGCGACCGGCAAGAGATGGCCGGGATGTGGCTGACCGATGTCATCATCGCCATCTTTCCCCAGCTGTACTCGGTGAGCTATCCCCCTCTTTCTTTCCTTTTCTTTTTCTTTATTCTTTCTTTCTTTTTTTTTTTCTTTCTTTCTTCTTTCTTTCTTTCTTTCTTTTTTTTTTTTTAAGGCTGACCTCATTTCATGGTGCATATCGGTGCCGAGGTTCTCTACATCAAGGGTCGCTACCAGAGCTGGGAGCATCTTGAGCAGCAGCAGGCCGCTGAGATCGAGTCTTTAAAGGCTGACCTGAAGGAGAAGGTTGGGGCAAATGGGGTCCTTGAGTCAAAGGTCAAAGATCTTAAGAAAGAGCTCATCGATGCTGAGGAGCGAGCGAAGGGACTCCTGATAGCTCACGATCTAGAGCGAAGCCGCTCGAAGAAGACGATCGACGACCTCTCTGTTGTCGAGAAAAAATTGAACTAGTACAGTGTTGAGGCTGATCGGCACAAGGAGATCGCCCGAGCTGCCCAGGCGGAGCTGGCAGCTGTGAAGGAGAAACTTGCCACTACTGAGAAGGCGATAGAGATGGCAGCCAACTCGGCGGAGGCAGCCAGGTTGGAGGCCACCGAGTCGAAGAGGGTGTCCGCTAAGGCCACGAAGGGTGCTGAGGGCGCTGTTGCCAACTTCAAGGCCTCGGAGGTGTTCATCGCTGAAATCCAGCAGATGGCGTCTGACTCCTTCTATAAGGGTTTCATGTACCTGCATGGCCAGGTCAAGGCACTTATTCCTGACAAGGACCGTAGCTACCTCAAGTACCCTTCGACCTCGGAGGCGGAGGCTGACGAGGAGGTCGTCACGGGAGCCATGGGCCTAGGACCTTCAATGCCAGCTGCGGGTGACCCTTCCAGAGTTAGGGCAGCCCAGCCGAAAACTTCTCGACCTCAGGATCCAGCAGAGAAGCCGGCCGGCGCGGAGTGGCCCTTTTCTTCCTTGCTTCATTTTGTGCTTTTGTTTCTTGTATTCAGTCAGGGTCACCCGGCATGTCGAGAGCCCAGAAAACACTTGTAACTTGTGTTTAATTAATGAATTTTTTTGTCATATGTTCTCTTTGCCTGGTTCTTCCCCTTTTTTTCTCTCTTTCTTTCACTCCCTTTCTTCTTTTCTCTTCTTCCTTTTTTTTTTTTGCATGGGGAGATCAGAGAGAGGGGCTTCACCTTACTTGGGGTGAAGTTGTAACACTTGAGAGTTGCGAGGCTAGAAGGTGTTGTTGACTGAGAGCCATGTGGCTCGGGGGTCCCTTGGCAGGGGATCTGAGCTCCGATCTTGGGTCGGCGTCTTGGAGCTGGGCTCGGGGACGTTGATGACTGAGAGCTGTGTGACTCAAAGTTTTTTGGCCGGAGATCTAAGCTCCGGTCTTGAGTGGGCATCCTGGAGCTGGGCTCGGGGACATTGGTGACTGAGAGCTGCGTGGCTCAAAGTTCTCTTGGCCAGAGATCTGAGTTCCGATCTTGAGTGGGCATCCTGAAGCTGGGCTCGGGGATGTTGGTGACTAAGAGCTGCGTGGCTTGAAGTTCTCTTGGCCGGAGATCTGAGCTCCGATCTTGAGAAGGCATCTTGAAGCTGGGCTCGGGGATGTTGATGACTGAGAGCTGCATGGCTCGAGGTTCTCTTGGTCGGAGATCTGAGCTCTGGTCTTGAGAGAGCATCCTGGAGTTGGGCTCGTGGACGTTGATGACTGAGAGCTGCATGGCTCGAGGTTCTCTTGGCCGGAGATCTGAGCTCCGATCTTGAGTGGGCATTCTGGAGCTGGGCTCGGGGATGTTGGTGACTGAGAGCTGCGTGCCTCGAGGTTCTCTTGGCCAGAGATCTGAGCTCCGGTCTTGAGTGGGGAAAGTGGTAGCTTCGATGATGCTGTATTTTTCTCTTGTTCTCTCTTTCTTTCCTTCCCCTCTCTTCTTTCTTTCTTTTTCTTCTTTTCTTTTCTTTTTTCTTTTTTTTTTCTTTTAGAGTGGGGAGATCAGAGAAGAGGATGCTGGTTGTGCCCCCATCTTGTTCTCTTTCTTTCCTTCCCCTCTCGTCTTCTTTTCGAGTGGGGAGATCAGAGAAGGGGGCTGCCGGGCTTCCCCTTTTGTTCTCTTTCTTTCATTTCCCTCTCATCTTCTTTTCAAGTGGGGAGATCAGAGAAAGGGGTTACCGGTCTTGGTTGCCTTGGAGCTAGGCTCGAGGCCTTCTTAGACGTGGAGCTAGGCTCGGGCCCAGGGTTGCCTGAGATCTTGGCTCAGGTCTTTGATGCCTTGGAGCTAGGCTCGAGGTGTTGATGGGAGCTACGTGGCCCCATGATCTCTTGGCATCTCAGAGCTGGGCTCAGAGATGTTTGAGATGGAGAGCGGCTTGGCTCGAAGTTTTCTTGATCGGAGATCTAAGCTCCGGTCTTGAGCCGATGTCCTGGAGTTGGGCTCGGGGACGTTGTTGACTGGGAGCTTCCTGGCTCAAAGGTCTCTTGGCCGGAGATCTGAGCTCCGGTCTTGAGTCGGTGTCCTAAAGCTAGGCTCGGGGACACTTGGAATTGGGAGCTACATGGCTCGAAGATTCTTTGACATCCTGGAGCTGGGCTCGGGGATGCTTGGAATTTGGGAGCAACGTGGCTCGAAGTTCTCTCAGTCGGAGATCTGAGCTCTGGTCTTGAGTTGGCATCCTAGAGCTGGGCTCGGGGATGTTGATGATTGAGAGCTGCTTGGCTCGAAGGTTCCTTGACATCCTGGAGCTGGGCTCGGGGACACTTGAGTTTGGGAGCTACGTAGCTTGAAGATTCTTTGACATCCTGGAGCTGGGCTCAGGGATGCCTGGAATTTGGGAGCTACGTGGCTCGAAGTTCCTCTGATATCCGGGAGCTGGGCTCGGGGATGCCTGGAATTTGGTAGCTATGTGGCTCGAAGTTCCTCTGACGTCCGGGAGCTGGGCTCGGGGACACTTGGGACTGGGAGCTACATGGCTCAAAGTTCTCTAACATCTTGGAGCTGGGCTCGGGGACTCTTGGGACTGGGAGCTACGTGGCTCGAAGTTCTCTGACATCCTGGAGCTGGGCTCGGGGACGCGATCGATTCTTTCCTGCAAGACATACAGATCCCCATGCAAGGAAAAAATCGTTATTATGATTGTTGATAAGGGAACTTACCTTATTGGGGGCATCTTTGTACGCTGTAGGCCCTCCTCCCTCGGGGGAGCCTGACGCCGTCGAGTTCTTCGAGGTAATGGACCCCTCGTGATGGAGCTTCGACCGTCTCGTGGGGGCCTTCCCATGGTGGTTCGCGACCGTCGTCCCGACGTCCGTGGCATCTTTATTTACCTCTCTCCTTCACTCTCTTCTCCCCGCACGGCGGGGCAATTATCCTCGGGGTCCCTTGCCCCTCGAGTCTTCTTAGATGCATGCATGATTCTCTAGGCAATCACGCCCATCGGTTTCGTGGTGGGGTGACTGTCGGTGGTCAAAGCTGACGGGAGAGTGGCGAGTGCTTGGGGCCCCGCTTGAGGTCTGCCCCCCTGCAAACCTTTGGAGGAGAGCCTCCTTGACAAGCTTCTCGATCTCCTGCTCGCAGTTGCGACACTTTTCGATGCTATGGCCTTGATCGTGGTGGAAGTGATGATACTCCGCCTCGTCGTGACCGGTGAAGGGCTTCACTAGTGGCAGGCGTGGTAGTCTGGAGGCTCACCGGCTAAGCCTCGCATGCTGATGAACCGGTGGAAGAATCCCGCCATCTTGCGCTCATGCTTCTCCAGGCACACTTTCATTGTGTTCCTGATGGTTTCATCAGCGGATTCCCCATCGAAGGGGACGGAGGGGGTGACGTCCTGGAGAGGCCTAGAGAAGATCGCCAATATGTTGACCTTTCTAGCCTGTGTCGTCACCATTCTTCCACGATATGTTGACCTGTGAGGAGGTGGAGGACTTAGTCATGCCCATCCTGCCCCCCTTCCTGGCACGCCAATCTGTTGCCGCCAAGACCGTTGTAGCCCGTAGCTGCTGTCGTCGCTGGAGTACGCTCCCCCTGCCGCCCGTGGTCCTTGAGTGCCGGACCTCCATGCTGGGTGTGGTCATCTTGCCGCTCGGCGGTCCTCCGCTCCCGGACTTGCGAGACAGGGGTTAGAGACCCGGGCCGGGGTTTCCGGCGGGGGCTCTCCAACGATCAAGTCAGTGATGATCCAGGGGAATAGATCCTCCTGGTCAGGCCCCTCTTGATAGACTCCGTACTAGGAGGAGTGGAAAATGTGTGCGAAGGTGAAAATGTTGCAGGGGGAGAGTGATAGCGGGGACAGAGGGATGTCCTATTCCTCCGCCTCTCTTTGTATCCCTCGTTTTCCTTCAACTATGGTGGTAACGGCACTTCGCCCTCTTGGTCGGGCTTGTGCTTGTGCTCGTGGTGGTGGTGGTGCCATGCCCCTCTTTCTAGTGGGGGTTGCACTCCTTCTTCTCTTTTTCTTTTTTCTGGCTTGTATTTTTTTTGCCTATGTTGGAGTTTTTTTGTGTTATCTCTGAGTTTGTTGCAAACTAGGTTACTGTTGGGTGCTTATCTCGGGATCCCCGCCAGGCTGTTAGGCGCATGCGGCGATGTCCCGAGGAGTCTTTCTTGATTCATGATAAGGAGAGTTGTCAGGTGCTCCGGCACTCCTCTTGGTTGTCTCATTCTGGGAAACTTGATAGTGCCTCGAATAGCGGGCCACCGCCCACAGGATTCAAATCTCCCGGTTGGCTTCTTCTCTTGGGTGATTTGAGTGGTTGGTGAGGAGTGTGGCATCTCGATCAACATGCTGCTTGCCTTTCTGGTGTAACTGGCTGTCGCAGGTGGTCAATATGGCCTGGAATGTGCTTCAGTGAAGTCCTCGGGTGGCTCGTCGGTGTTCTGGGATGGTGAGCACCTCGACCGGGCTGGGGCTGAGCTGGGATGGCAAGGCTCGCTCCGACTTAGGTGCTCCGAGCTTGCGGGGGCGCCTTGGTGAAGGAGGGCGAAGTGCGGGCCCGGTCTGGAGGGCGCGCGCTCAGAGAGGCTCCACATTGGCGGGTGAGCGTTGAGCCCGACCTCAATCGTAGGGCACTAACCTCCAAGGGTCTCGCTCCGGAGGGCAGAAGGCGAACCCGGTCTAGAGGGTGCACGCTCGGAGAGGCTCCACATCGGTGGGTGAGCGCTGAGCTCGACCTCGACCGCAGGGCACAGCCTCCGAGGGTCTCGCTATGGAGGGCGGAAGGTGGACCCGATCTAGAGGGCGCGCGCTCGGAGAGGCTCCACATCGGTGGGTGAGCGCTTAGCTCGACCTCGATCATAGGGCACTAGCCTTCGAGGGTCTCGCTCTGGAGGGCGGAAGGCGGACCCGGTCTAGACGTCGCGCGCTCAAAGAGGCTCCATATCGGTGGGTAAGCGCTTAGCTCGACTTTGACCGCAGGGCACTAGCCTCCGAGGGTCTCGCTCTGGAGGGCAGAAGATGGCTCCGACCTAGGCATCCCGAGCTTGTGGGTACGACCTGGCAGAGGACTGAGCTCGACTTGTTGTTTTGAGGGAGCTCAGCTCAGTTCGGTAGTGGAATCTAGGCTGGAGAGTCGACGCGGCATCTTTTCTTGACGTGGTGCCTGCTGGTTCCTCCACGTCAGCGATCCCTCCACATCAAAATGTATATATTTTTGTATTCATGCTTAAGTTAGAAATAATTTGGATCAAGACTAGAACTGGTAGTTAAGGATTGTATTTAAGAAGAAGGTATACATATTGATAAATCCTTGCTCCACTAGCTAAACTTGGTACTATATTACTTCTAACATTTGCATGGGTAATCAAAATCATTTCAAATCATATGGTTTTCATGAAATGTATTATATTTCATATCCATGCTTAGACTAGAAATGATTTGGAACAAGTATAGAACTGGTAGTTAAGGGTTACATTTAAGAAGAACATATGCATATTGATAAACCCTTAATCTAGTAGCTAGACTTGGTATCATATTATGATGGGGACCTCACCAGCATGGATCCCAGAGCAAGCACGAATCTTGGAGCCATGTGAATCTCGGAGCATATCTAGAATAAATTTAGGATTTATCTTTTATTTGAATTTTGAATTAGGATTTGGTTGTTTAGGATCGAGATATGGATAGGCTTATCTTATCCTATCTTATGTTTGAATTTGAATCATCTCTATCTTTTTATCCTGTATTCAAATTCAAATGAGGGTTGGACAGGTTTATAAATACCACTCTCAGTCCTTTGTAAAAAATAGTTTTTGAAGAAAAAAAAATTAAATTTTTTAGAAGAGTGATTCTTCTTGCCTTTGCCTTCGGGCATGGGCGTGATGCCCTAGTTATTCCCCTTCCTATTCCATCTTCTTTATCCCCTCGTGACCTTTGAAATACATCCTAGAGCAGCGCCTCCAAGTATCGAGGAGGGTGTAATGCCCTAGAGGTGAGAGGTCTCTTCGTTAGGATGAGTCCCAAAGTCCATGAGATCCAGATCCTGATCCTACATCCCCACTATTCCTTCGCCACCCCTAGAGAAAAAATATCAAAAAAAAAATAGTACCCTAATTTTGGTGACTTCTAGGATCACCAACGATCCTATCCGTGTCCCTCATCAATTTTGGTATCAGAGCATGATAGATTAGGGTACGTTTCTTTTTCAAATCCCAGACTTTCTCCCATCCCATCGATTCTACAGTTCTCCGTCTTTCCTGTTCTTGCTCTACCCTGTAACAGTCCATGAAGAATCCACTGTTGTCCTTAGCCCCGGATCTACTGTAGCCGAGTCTCCACCCAGCCCTCCGTCAGTGCAGCTACCGTCCCCTTCCCTTCTCTTTGGCCACCACAGATCCTACCAAACAAACACCTGAGGAGAAGAAGGATCAACACCCAACAGTAACGGAGCAGCATCTACCGCTAGGGTAACAGCAGCAACAGCAGCGCAGGTTCCATCTTCTCCAATTCTACAACCCCCAACGCCAAGATCCATCGAATCCAACCCATAACCCCACCACCTTCATACAGGCTGACACATCGCCCTTCCCCCCTTGTTGCCACCGCCCAGAACAGCCGTGGATTGCAACGCCCAGTCCCCGTGCCACCCAACTCCTCTGCTCCAAAGCTCCACCGATCCACCCTTCATCCAATCTCCTCCATCCAACCCTCCCTCCTTCCACTCTTCCGGCCTCCCGTGGCTAAATAGTCTCCACCGGTCTCCCGTTGCCAAACTTTCCTCCTCCATCTCCCATCGTCCGATAGCCGTCAACCGATCGTCCACCTCCGGTCTTTCCGGCCTAGATCATATCCCCTGCTCCTCAAGCTCGCAAGCAACCTTCCCGGATGTCTGTTGCCAAAAGCCGACGACCCGATCCGCCTGTTTTCTTTCCCCCTCCGGCCCGCACGTCATCGGATCACCTTCCTCCGATCCGCCATCAACAGCACCCACCGAAGCCGACTCCTCCAGTCTCTTGCCATTCGAAAGCCCCCCTCCTGGTCTCCTGCTATCCGTAAGCTTCCTCCCAATCCACCGTCACCCGACCACCCTCATCCGGTCGTACCCAAGCCTGGTTCACCTCCCTGCTCCTCGGGCTCACCGTAGCAATTCCAGGCATCCTCAATGCTGGCCTCTTCTCCGGACCACCTCTCCTCGTAGATCTGGCCCAAACCGAGCACGCCTCTAAAGTTGTCGATCCAGACGATCCATGGCCCAAGTTGTCCGGCGATGATATCTACCTGTTCCTCGCCAGCAAGCCGGCCCTCCCTCGTCCGTCTCTCTGCCCACTACCTTCCGTGAAGTCTCCCATCTCTACCCGACCATCATCCTCAGCCCCTCCGGCCGTTTCCCCAAGCAAGCCGGCCACCGAAGGCGTGAAGAAGTCCACCGTCTCTGCAGCCTGCAACCGAATGGAAGCAGCTTCGCCCTCCAGTCCAGATCTCCGTGCCACCCCTTCTCCGACGACGGCTCCTTCGAGAACACCGGTGGAGATCCTGTCCGAAGCCTCCCTGCAAGCCCCCTTGTGCCACAGGTTCGCTGACGCCCCTGCTGTCGCAACCGTTGCGGTCTCCGGCAAAGCCCTTTCCTCCATCGTCCGGTCGCCAATTCCATCGCCCACTGGATTGCTCCCAGAAAGCCGTCCCCTCCGCTCTGTGCTAGCTGAGCTCATGACCGTCTTCTTCCTCTATGGCTGAAGCTCCTCGGATCGGAGCCTCCACAGCCGCCTGAGCCTCTGCCTTCCCCGTCCAGAAGATTCGATGACCACCGCCATCCGAGCCGCCATCTTCGCCCCAGCACCGCCATGGACGAATGCCCGCCGGACTGCCCTCTGCGAGCCTCCCCTGCTCCAGATTATGGTCCATGGAGAAGGGAGAAGAAGAAGCTCCAGTGCACGATCGTGAAGGCAACTTCTGCCCCTATTGCCGACTTCACATCCTGCACGGTTCTCAAAGTTGCACGATTTTTGGAGTTACATGGATCTCAAAGAAGGCACATATCTCAAAGCTACACAACTTTCAAAGTTGCACAAATTTTAAAGCAGAGGAGAATAAAAAAATAAAAATAATAATAAATAAAAATAATAATCTCTTGAAGCTAGATTCTGATCCTGACTCGATGGAGTCGAGTTCTCCCCACCTCAAGAGAATGATGGGGACCTCACCAGCACGGATCCCAAAGCAAGCACGAATCTTGGAGCCATGTGAATCTCGGAGCATATCCAAAATAAATTTAGGATTTATCTTTTGTTTGAATTTTGAATTAGGATTTGGTTGGTTAGGATTGAGATATGGATAGGCTTATCTTATCCTATCTTATGTTTGAATTTGAATCATATCTATTTTTTTATCCCGTATTCAAATTCAAATGAGGGTTAGACAGGTCTATAAATACCACCCTCAGTCCTTTATAAAAAATAATTTTTGGAGAAAAAAAAATAAATTTTTTAGAAGAGTGATTCTTCTTGCCTTCGCCTTCGGGCATGGGTGTGATGCCCTAGTTATTCCCCTTCCCATTCCATCTTCTTTATCCCTCGTGACCTTTGAGATACATCCTAGCGCCTCCAAGTATCGAGGAGGGTGTAATGCCCTAGAGGTGAGAGGTCTTTTCGTTAGGGTGAGTCCCAAAGTCCATGAGATCCAGATCCCGATCCTACATCCCCACTATTCCTTCGCCACCCCTAGAGAAAAAATATCAAAAAAAAAATAGTACCATAATTTAGGTGACTTCTAGGCTCACCAACGATTCTATCTGTGTCCCTCATCATATTACTTCTAGTATTTGTATAAATATCAAATCACTTCAAATAAATTTAAAATCATATTAAATTATATTTTTAAATGTCAATCTCCTGTATTTTAAAAATTTTATATATCTTGAAAATTCAAATATTTGATTTCAGACTTAGTATGTATGTTTATATTTCAAAATGTCTGAAATTACGTTGCTTGTGCATTCATATTTTATTCCTTAAATAAATACATATTTTTAAGGGAGAAAAATATTTAGGGGAAGCATCCAAAGATTTGTTGGCATTGTATACATGTATGATGCTTTCAATGTTTTCTTGATATCATACTTATATTGCTCTGATGCTCCTCCTTGTTTTTAAATCTAATCCTTTGAGGGGAGTTACATTCAATTGGTATCAAAATTTTTTTCATTAAGAGTCTTAAAAAAAGGAGAGAAGAGCTCCTAGTAACTGCTACGGATTAGGTTAGTCACCATGGCCGTTCAATCATAGGAGCTAAGTAGGGTTTAAAGACCCTCTCTTTCCATTCAATGGGGTCTCTTATAATGTGTTGGGGTGCCACTGTTGTCTTATCCCATGAACAAGTGAGATGAATGGCTTGTTATCTTGCTATCAGTTATGTATATTAGAGCTAATATATATTGAATTATTTTTTGCATGTGCTTGTCATTTTTGTGGTATCATGTTCAATTAGTATCATATTCAATTAGTATCATGATTAATTAATTTCATATATTGATTTTGATGATCTACTTGCTATTCTTTCCACCTTCATTCCCATTTTGTATTGTCTTTCATCATTTTTCATGATGACAAAAAGGGGAAGAAATATATTAAGTATGAAAAGGGGAAAGATATGATAGACATGAAAAATTATAAGAGAATTGAAAGAAAATGCAAAAGGGAGAGAAGAAAGCAAAATGTTTTACTCTTTAAGGGAAGAATTAGCAAGGGGGAGAATGTTTAAAAATCTTGAATGATTTTTGAAAATATTTTGAAATCATATTTTGAGGGGGAGCTTGATACTTATTAATTTTGAGCTTACATGTTTATCTTATTGTTAATCTTTTCAAGCTTACCCTGTTCATATACTTAAAGATTTTGTCATCATCAAAAAGGGAGAGATTGTTGACTCTGATCTTGATTTTGATGATTGCCAAAATACTTAAGTATATGTGAGTACTAATTATATTTTTAAATATGTTTATCAGATCTTAGTACTCATCCATGTTGAATGAAGAAATCCATGTTTTCAGTTGAAGAAAGTCCTTAAATTAATGAAAAATCAAGTATATGGATTTTGGAATTGATATGGAAGAACTTAAAAAGGCTAAAAATCAATTTTGGAGAAGTTTCAGTACTGGTACAAGCAAGTGTCGACTCATGAAGAAGTTCAAGTGTCGACTCAATGCCTGAAAACAAGAAAAATATAGAATAGTGTCAAACCAAAACTTTTTCCTTGAGCTCACCTAAGTGTCGACTCAAGAGGTTGACTCATGGTGAAGTGTCGACTCAAGAGGTCAACTCATGAAGAAAACTCAGAAAATTCAAGTATCGACACTTGGAGCAACGACTAGTTTTTCAGAAGTGTAGAATTGATCCAACTTGCTTCAAACAGTTAGTTTTTCATCTCAACGATCATAAATGGTCATCTATGGGTTGGAGAGCTATATAAAGTAATCCTTTGGTGAGATCATTGAATATCCTTCAATGATTCAAGTGTTGAGTGGATGTAGGTGCCTTGGAGTGCACCGAACCACTATAAATTTATTATGTTTGGGTGATTATTTTTCTTTGTGCATTTACTTTATTAATTTCGCTACACATTATTTTGAAGCACACAAATACTTTGGCAAAACACAAGCACTTAATTGTAATTAGCACCTACTTATTGAAATAGTTCAAAAAGCTTTATAAAACCCAATTGACCCCCCCTCTTGGATTGCTTCATCATTGGGCAATAAAATCAAGCCCCTGGATGATCTTCCTGTCAAAGGGCTAGACACCAGAGATGAAGTAATTGAAGAAAGAGGAGAGCCTGTATAGGATCTCATTGTCATACCCCTGCATGATGAAGATCCTCAGCATGTTGTTTAAATTGGTTTAAGATTAGATGAAGATATGAAGAGGTAGCTAGCAGTCTTCTTACAGAAGAATGCTAATATCTTTGCTTGGACTCCCATAGATATGCGAGAATTGATTCCGAAGTAATGACACACTATTTGAAAGTAGATCCAAATCATGCCCTATGAAGTAGAAGAAAAAATGCTTTGCACTAGACACCAAAGAACCTTAGCAAAAGAAGTGCAGAGACTAACTAACACCTAGTTTATCAAAGAAGTTGATTACCCTAGATGATTGGCCAACATGGTAATGGTAAAAAAGACAAACAAAAAATGACAGATGTGCATAGATTTCACAGACCTTAATAAGGCCTACCTAAAGGACAACTATTCTCTCCCCCACATTGAGTAGCTAGTAGATGCCGCAACCGGCCATGAACTCATCACTTTCATAGATGCATTTTCGAGATATAACGAAATCCAAATGGCACCCAAAGATGAAGAGAAAACTTCTTTTATTATTGATTAGGATCTATTTTATTATAGGGTAATGCTATTTGATTTGAAGAATGCAGGAGC
The DNA here is from genome assembly GCA_021397845.1 of Areca catechu. Classification (NCBI taxonomy): domain Eukaryota; kingdom Viridiplantae; phylum Streptophyta; class Magnoliopsida; order Arecales; family Arecaceae; genus Areca; species Areca catechu. The sequence continues at coordinate 38,812,808 of CM038050.1, forward strand.
GATATACCAGTGACTAGTAAACAAGATCTTTAGAGATCAGATTAGCTGCAACATGGAGGTTTATGTCAATGACAAACTAGTCAAGAATCACACCTCCCAAAGTCACGTAGAAGATCTTAAGGAAACCTTCACCATCCTATAATGGTATTGGTTGAAGCTAAACCCTGCCAAATGCTTGTTTGGAGTGACCTCCAAGAAGCTCCTCAGGTTTATGTTGTCTAGCCGAATGACTAAGACCAACTCGAAGAAGATTCAAGTTGTAAGACAGATGGCTGCCCTGAAGACCGTGAAAGATGCCAGAGACTCACCAGACAAATTACTACTCTCGCCAATTTATTTCTAAATTAGCCGGACGATGTTTACCTTTTTCTAGATTTTGAAAAAGCCAAAGGACTTACTATGGACTAAAAAATATCAGTGCTTCTCCATTTCTTAGCAAGCCAAAAGAGGGTGAGGATCTATATCTGTACTTGGCAGTTTTCTCCTCTGCCATTGAAGTTGTTCTTGTTCAAAAAGAAGACCAAATATAGAAGTTGGTGTATTATGTCAACCAGGTTTTGCAAAATATCAAAACTAGGTTTCTCAACTATAAAAACTCATCTTTGCTCTCATAACATCGGCTAGAAAAATTTGACCATAGTTTTAGGCCCATACGATTATGATCCTCACAACCAACCCTCCAGATGATTCTACGTTGGCATGATGCATCAAGCAGAATGGCTAAATAAACTCTTAAACTTTTTGAGTTTGATTTAGCATTCCGCCCGAGTCCTTCTGTAAAGGTGCAAGTATTGGCAAACTTTGTCACTTAATATACTATTCTCGAAGAGGAACCTGAAGGAGGAGACTCGATGCTCAAAGATCCTAAGAACCAATGGATGATATGTGCAGATGGAGACTCAAATGCTAATGGCTCTGGAGCAGGGCTCATCTCATTAGTCTAGAAGGGTGGGACATCTAATATGCCCTCCGGTTCAGGTTCTCTTCCATTAATAATGAAGCTGAATATGAGGCCCTAATTACTGGCCTCATCATCACCAAGGAGATGGGAGTGCAACACCTAAAAGTCCACAGTGACTCCGGCTTGGGGTGAGTCACGTCCTGAATGAGTATGAGGCCCGAGAGGAGAATAAGAAGTGATATCTCCAAAAGGCTAAGGACCTGATTTCAACCTTTTGTAGCTTTGACATTCAACAAATTTTTAGAGAAGAGAATGTCCGGGTCAATACTCTATCCAAGCTTGCTACACCGTATCCAAGGACTTATGTGCACAAATCTTTTTTGAAGTTTTGGAGGAGCTCAGCATTAACAAGCCAATACCAATACTCCAAATAGATACTAAACCATGCTAGATGGATCCACTCATCCAATACCTCCACAATTGGAGCCTCCTTATAGATAGACAAGAAACCCGAAAGACATAGAACCGAGCCTCCATGTTTATCCTCTATGAAAAAAAGCTCTACAAGAGGGGATTCTCCTAGCCCTTGCTGAAGTGTCTACACCCCTTTAAAGCAATGTACATCCTTCAAGAAGTCTATGAAGAAATTTATGACAACCACTTGGATGGTATAACCTTATCCCTCAAAATCCTGAAATAAAGATATTATTGGCCTACCATGGAGCAAGATACAAAGGACATGGTCCGGAAGTATGATCAGTGCTAATGCTACTCCACTATACAGTGAATGCCAGCTACTCCACTCACCCCCTTGAGCGCACCTGGCCTTTTGCTTAATGGGGCATGGATATATTGGGACCATTTTCTCCTGATACCGAAGGATGGAAATTCTTTCTTATGGTAATTGATTATTTCACCAAGTAGATAGAAGCAGAACCACTTGCCAAAATCACCGAAGCCAAAGTATAGGACTTTATTTGGATATCCATCATCTGTCGCTTCGGGCTACCCTGAACCTTCATCATCGATAATGACCAATAGTTTAGTGGTTTCAAACTTTCTAAATTTTGCTAGGTCTTGGGTGTGACCCAATATTTTATTTATGTCAACCATCCCCAAGCTAATGGAAAGGCTAAAGTCACCAACTGAATTCTTTTACAGAGGTTGAAAATGCACCTGGATCGAGTGAAAGCATGGTAAGTGGATGAATTGTATCATGTCCTCTATGACACCGAATCATACAGAGGACTCTGATGAATGAAATCCCCTTCAATCTTGCCTTCAGTACTAAAGCTATCATTCCTTTGGAAGTCAAACTCCCATCACCAAGGGTGGAAAATTTTAAAGAAGGTAGCAACTTTGAATGACTTTGAGTAAATTTGGATATGGTAGAAGAGGTTCAGGAATGTGCCACTATAAGGATGGTGGCTTACAAATGAAGAATCACTCACTATCATAAAGCCTGAGTTCGTAGCAAGTTTTTCAAAGTTAGGGACCTAGTCTTGAGGCAAGCCGAAGTATCTTAGCTAACTCATCAAGGAAGTCTCTCCCTAAATTGAGATGGATTGTATCGGGTGAAGGAGGTCATTCAACCTGACATCTATTACCTAACACAGCTAGATGGCATGCCCTTACCTCGACCCTGGAATTCAAAAAACCTATGAATGTGTTATCAATCGTGTACCTATCTCTTTTTGAAGGCTATAATCACATGTTCTGGTTAATAGGAAATCCAAAAAGCTGATATGACAACTGAACCAAAGATCCCGGAGGAAAGGAGGGAAGCTCTCGCTATAATTAATAGAACCAAGATGCGAGCTATTGGTAAAAATGCAAGCAACCATAAGTCCCGAGATACGACAAATAGCAAGCATACAACATCATGCATGAAAAATATAGCAAATAACCTTTCCTCCTCAAAAGTTATAATACATATCATCATTCTAATTAAGTTACATATTTTCTAAAGACATTCTATGAAATGTAGGTGGGACATAAAAAACCGTCAAGAAGGTCATGATAGAGAGGTACAACATGTAGTCGAACAAGGCCAATGGACAGCACATTCGGACCCTCATTGCATCATGTTAAGGCAATGAAAAGGCCCCCTTTGGTCTGTTGACAAGTGAAGAAGAGGGAGCTCATGTGGACCAAAAGCCCCCACCTGTTACAAGAAGGAAAGGGAGAGGAACATCCTAGAGGTTCCTGATTGCCTACTGCCTATGACAAAAGCCCTAAGAGGATATCCTCCGCTTCTCCCTCCATCCCGATGGCCATTGACACTGGATGAGGAGGAAAAACTAGGAGAGAAGGTTCACCATGAGAACCCTCCAATTTCATACCCTCACAAGAGAGGGTAACAACAACATCGTTGAACCGTCGGTATTGCCACTACTACCCCCATCCACCTGGCTGCTATTGCCCCCACCCCTTTCCTTATAACAAATACAAAGAATTTTGCTTTACTAATCTGATAATCTATAGCTAAAAAGAAAAAGATTAGAAGATATACTCAACTATCTTTGACACAAGGATATATTCATCCCATTTGACATGGTGCAACCATATATAAAAGGGTTGCAACATGTCTATCTGCCTGCCTAATATTTTTACCCACCCTACCTAAAATTCAACCTACTTCAGAGGATAACAAAAACTTGACCCGGGTGCATTTGGAAGATGCCTACACACCAGCCCCTAGATAGAGACACTAGGGCCCATGAACCCAAGCAGCACTAAGAACATTCATATATCTTCATTTGTTTTAGTTTTTGACTTGCTTATTCTTTACAAACCTAATCTTAATTTCTAGATATGTTTGGAATCTATCTTACCCCTCTTCAAGTTAACTTTTAAATCATTTTCTGAAGAATACTTTTAGAAGTGGAGGAAAGCACCTGAAGGTTGTAACTAGGAGTCTAAATAGCACTATGTAGATTGCACATTCACTCATGTCAATTTATCGGTGGATGCATATAGCTTTTTGACCTAATCATGCACCTTCATCTTCCAGAAAGAGATACATTGTGGGTGATATTGTATTATGTTGTATTGCAATTTGCGCGCGTGCACACACTCAAATTTGTTATCTTGGTGATATCTACTAGGGTCTTGTACCTTGAACAACAAAGAGTCTCACATAAATCATTAGGTGGTCCCTAAAGTCAAATGATAAAAATATTAAACTTGGATATTTGTAATAGATGATTATTGTTAAGGTTGCAAGTAACATGACAAGATTGTTTTAAATTGGCTTTATTGCTGGTAATTGTATCTCAAAGATGTGTGTGGTTCTCTATAGCAATCTTATAAGTCTTTATAATAATTATTGATTGTTGAGAATTATTCTTTGATTTAAACTAAGAATATATTTTTCGTGATGATTTTGAAATATACAATCTGTTGACCCCATAAGTGATTTTGATGATAACCAAACATTGGAGCATGCACATTTATTTCTGACAACTCTTCAAGTGTTTGACAAGTTTTTGTAGGATGAATAACATATTCAAACTTCAACTCCTATAATTCTGTTTTATTGGTTGAGCTGTATTGTAAATATTTTTGTAAAGAAGAACCCAATTAAAATGCTAAGAAAAATCAATTAAAAGGGTTACTTCTATGAGTGTGTGTGCCATGAATTTTAGTTTGAGTTGGTATTGTGTGAAATTGTAAAAGAGTTGGTGAGAGTTTTCTTTAAGTTCAATTATAAAAATCCTAAAGAAGACACTCAAGCCGACCCTAAATAATGAAGAGCCGACTCTACTTATTGGCACGCAGCAAGGATTATGGAATGTAGCAATCCGAGTCGACTTGATGGAAAGCGAGCCGACTCCAGTGAATTCGAGTCAGCTGGAATCAGTCCGAGCCGACTCCTCCAGAGTCCATTTCCTGAAAATTTCTGAGAACAGCTAGGCGAGCCGACCCGAACCAAAAAGAGCCGACTCTGTCAGACCTAATTCTGAAAGCCTGAGAAAGCGAGCCGACCCGAACTGCATCGAGCCGACTCTTCCAGAGAGAGGTTTTTCGAACCTGAGAAGAAGAGCCAACCCAAGCTGAAAAGAGCCGACTCCTCGAGTTCAAGATTTTCAAGATTCAAGTTCGAGCCGACCCGAGTTACAAAGAGACAACTCTCTAGATTGATATTTTGCATCCTACGACAAAGAGCCGATTGCATTAAAAATTTGGTGACTCGACCTATCGACTCAAAGGATCCGAGCCAACTCGAAGGGATCCGAGCCGACTTGAATACCGCTTTCAGGTATCCAACGGCTAGTTCCAGAAATTATTTTTGAATGCTAAAAGGTGCTCCAATGATCAAAAATCATTCTCCAACGGTCTACAATGGCTAGAACTGCCTTGGCATGATGGAAGACTTTAAATTTGAAGGATTTGAACTTTCTTAAAGAGAAGTTATTAGTGAGTTCTTAAAAAGAAAAGTGAGCTTCATTGAATATCCCACCAACCTATAGCAAAAGAGCACAAGAGCATTCAAGTCAAGCTTTCAAGTCTTCACCAACTCTAATCTGAAGCTTGAAACAACTTTTGGAAGAAGCCATCGAAGTCATTAAAGCTTATTCAAGTGCATTCAAGTGGACTTCCAACAAGCTGCACCGGCAACTATCCGACAAATTGAGTTTGTCATTCTTATTGCATTTATTTTTAATTCAATCTTTGAATTGTTAGGTTATTAGTGAGCCCGGTTGAAAAACCAAATAGGTTCTTGGTGAGCCTTATTAAAACCAAGGGTTAGGTTCTTGGTGATCCTGTGAAAACCAAGTTGGGTTTCTTTGGTGAGCCTGTTAAAACCAAAGGGTATTGGGTTTTCTTTGGTGATCTCGTAAAACCAAAGTATAGAGGTTTTGGATTGTGATCCTGTAAAACAATCCTACTATATTCGGGTATGAATATAGTGGAAATCCCAAGTGGTATCTTGGATAGTGGACGTAGGAGCTGGGTTACTCTGAACCACTATAAATTTGGTGTGTTTGTGTTGTGCTTTCTTGACTCTGTTTAGCTTCTGCATTTTATAACTCTATCACAGCACCTATCACTTGCAAAGGATTTTGAATTGCACATTACTTGCTTCAATTTTTTAATAGATCCAATTCACCCTCCCTCTTGGATAGCCACTTGGACAACAACTGGTATCAGAGCAGTGTCTCTGATTATCTTGGAGTAAAGATTGATGGCTCATCCCATGAGTACGTCTTTGGCCGAAGGTTAGTTAACTAATAGGCCTCCACTTTTTACAGGCACAAATTATTCTATTGGAAAGCACGAATGAAAATCTATATTCAAGCTATTGATTTTCAATTATGGAAGGTCATTCTTAAAAGGCCACAGGTTCCCATGACTAAAATTGATGGCATGGATGTCCCTAAGCCTGAAGAGGATTGGGATGAACACGACATGAAGATGGGGGAATTGAATGCCAAAGCAATGAACTTGCTTTACTGTGCTTTGGATTCAAACGAGTTTAATTGAATTTCCATATGCTCTTCAGTGAAGGAAATTTGGGATAAACTTGAAGTGACCCATGAAGGAACTTCACAAGTGAACATATCAAAGATAAATCTTTTAGTGCATAATTATGAATTGTTTAAAATGGAACCTAATGAAAGTATTTCTGCCATGTATACTAGATTCACAGATATTATTAACGGTTTGAAAAGTTTTGGCAAGGTATACTCAAATGCTGATTTAGTACAGAAGATTTTGAGATCACTTCCTGATAAATGGGATCCTAAAGTCACTGCCATCCAGGAAGTTAAAGATTTGAACATTTTATCAATGGATGAATTAATGAGATCTCTCATCACACATGAACTAGCCATGCAGCATAGAACAGATGATGATCAGAAAAAGAAGAAAACAATTACATTCAAAGTTGCATTGGAATTAAAAGATGATGAAGAGATGGAAGATGACTCTACCTTCTCCGAAGATGATCTTGAAGATGAAGACATTGCAATGGTCGTGAGGAGATTTAGAAAGTTTATGGAAAAGAAGAAAGGAAGATATAATAGAAAATTCCATAAATGAGGAGAACAATCAAGAGAAAAGGACAAGGACAAAGACAAGGACAAGGAACAGCTCCCCACCTGCTATGAATGTAAGAATCCGGGACACATTCGTCCAGACCGTCCTCAATTAAAAAAGTTTTTTAAAAAAAGAAAAAGAAAGTGATGGTTGCCACATGGAGCGATAGTAAAGATTCCACTTCAACTGAAGAAGAAGAGACCACAAAAACAGCAAATTTATGTCTAATGGGTCTCGAGGATGAGGTAAATTCCCTCGACACACAAATTGAATTTACTTTTGAGGAATTAAGTGCTGCATTCCATGATTTATTATCTGAATTTTAAAAGGCAGGAGTAAAGATTAGATCATTAAAATATATCAATAATTCTTTACTCAAAGAAAAAGATAAGATTTCAGAAAAGAACAGTTTATTATAAAAAAAACTTAATATATTTTCTGAAAAATGTAATGCATTGAAAACTGAGAATAGAGAATTTCATGATAAAAACAATAATTTGATGAAAGAAAACAATGAGTTGAAAAAAGAGGTTGAAAAACTCAAGCTACTTGTTGAAAAATTAACTTTATCTTCTAATAAGCTTGAGTTAATTCTTAAAGATCAAAGAATTTTAGGAAATAAATTTGGAATAGGTTTTAAAGCTTCAAATTTAAATTACATTTCAGCTACTACATTTTTGAAACAGAAAGATTTTGTTCCCAAGTTTACTTCTTATAAAACCTTTATTACAAAAGACTCTACTTCTATTTCAAAACCTGCTATTTCTGTACTTCATGCATATAGAACTTCAAAGTCTGAATTACTTCAAAATTCTAGAATCAGATGTTTTGCTTGCAAAAAATCAGGACATAAAGCTTTCAATTGCGATATTATTAAAAATATCCATAGCACATCAAGAAAAGTTTGGGTTCCCAAAGGGACCATCTCAGCTAACCTGAAAGGATCCAAGTTAGCTTGGGTACCTAAAAGCACTCTTTGACTTTCTTGTAGGAATGTGTTGCAGCCTAGAAGTCAAAGAAAAGATGGTATCTTGATAGTGGCTGTTCAAGGCATATGACGGGTGACAAAGATCAATTTATCATCCTGGAAATGAAAGAAGGAGGTATTGTTACTTTTGGAGACAATGACAAAGGAAAAATAATCAAAATTGGTAAGATCAAAATAACTCCCTGTACTTTTATTGAAAATGTATTGCTAGTAGATAACTTGAAGCACAATCTATTGATTATTAGTCAATTATGTCATAAAGGCTTCAAAGTTATCTTCGAATCATCTATGTGTATAGTAACAAACTCTCTTGACTCTAGCAGTAAATTCATTGGACATAGACTAGGAAATATTTATGTGGTAGATCTAAATGATCTTGCCATGTCAAGTAGCTCCAGTTTGGTTGCAATGAATGCTAAGACCAAGGAGTCTTGCTTATTATGGCATAGAAGATTGGGTCATGCTAGCATGCATACAATTGCCAAGTTGATTTCCAAAAATCTTGTTAGAGGCATGCCTAAGTTTAAAGTTGATTTTGATCATGTTTGTGATGCATGCCAAATGGGTAAACAAACTAGGAGAAGATTTAAATCCAAAAATCGGATTTCAACTTCTAGACCTTTAGAACTACTTCATATGGACTTATTTGGACCAACTAGGACCACAAGCCTAGAAGGTGTGAAATATGTCCTTGTGATTATAGATGAATTTTTCAGATTTACATGGATTTTGTTTATTGCACACAAAGATGAAACTTTCAAAATGTTTAGAAAATTTTACAAAAAGGTTTCAAATCAGAAAAATCTTTCTATAATTTCAATTAGGAGTGATCACGGGACTGAATTTGAAAATCAATTTTTTGATGATTATTGTTCGGAAAATGGCATTGATCACAACTTTTTCGCTCCTAGAACATCATAACAAAATGGTGTTGTAGAGAGAAAAAATAGGACTTTGGAAGAAATGGCCCGAATAATGTTGTGTGAAGGTAATCTTCCAAGGTACTTCTGAGCAGAAGTGGTGAACATTGCATGTTATATTTTAAACCGCATTTTGATCCGTCCTATTTTGAAGAAAACCCCATATGAGCTTTGGAATGAAAAGAAACCCAATATAAATTATTTCCATGTATTTGGATGCAAATGCTTTGTGCTTAACAATGGTAAGGATAATCTAGGAAAGTTTGATGCTAAATCTACTGAAGCTATTTTTCTTGGTTATTCACTACATAGCAAAGCATATAGAGTGTTTAACAAAAGGACTCTTACTGTTGAAGAGTCGATGCATGTCATTTTTGATGAAACTAACCCATCACCATCTAGAAAAGATGAGTGCATTGATAATGATGCAAGTACCATTTAAAAGGAGATGGAAGACATGAGTATTCAAGAAAGACCAGTTAAAGAATGAGAAGAAACGGTAACTAAGGATCATACCGATCTACCAACCGAATAGAGGTATGCTACTTTCCATCCTAAAGAATTAATTATTGGTGATCCTTTTCAAGGTATATGGACTAGGTCTACACATAGGATTGCACATGATTACCTAGCCTTTGTATCTCAAATAGAGCCTCACACCTTAGAAGAAGCAGAAAATGACTCAAATTGGATGTTAGCCATGCATGAAGAACTGAAATAGTTTGAAAGAAACAAAGTTTGGACACTAGTTGATAGACCTAAAGACCACCCAATTATAGGAACCAAATGGGTCTATAGGAACAAATTAGATGAACAAGGAAATGCCATTAGAAACAAAGCGAGATTAGTGGCTAAGAGATATAGTCAAGAAGAAGGTATAGATTTTGATGAAACTTATGCATCTGTAACAAGATTAGAAGACATTAGATTACTTCTTGCATTTGCTTGCTACATGAATTTCAAACTTGTTCAAATGGATGTGAAAAGTGTATTTTTAAATGGTTTTATCGCCGAACAAGTTTTTGTAGAACAACCACCGGGTTTCAAAAATCATGCTTTTCTGAATCATGTGTTTAAACTGAATAAAGCTTTATATGATTTGAAATGAGCTCCTAGAGCCTGGTATGATAGACTTAGCACTTTCTTAATTAAAAATAATTTTTCAAGAGGAATTGTTGATAAAACTGTTTTCATTAAAAAGAAAAACAATGATATGTTACTTGTACAAATCTATGTTGATGATATTATTTTTGGTGGAACTAATGAAAGTTTTTGTGAAGAATTTGCTAAGCTAATGCAGGGAGAATTTGAAATGAGCCTAATGGATGAACTGAATTACTTTCTCGGACTTTAAGTAAAATAAACAAAGGAAGGGAACTTCATCAACCAATCCAAATACACCAAAGAAATCATCAAGAAGTTTGGTATGGAGATGAGCAAACAAATGAATACACCCATGAGTCCAACCTGCAAATTGGACAAAGATGAAAGTGGATCCAATATTGACCAAAAGCTATATCAAGGTATAATCGGATCCTTATTATATTTAACTGTAAGTAGACCAGATATCTTGTATAGTGTATGTGTATGTGCTAGATTTCAATGTAATCCCAAAGAAACACATATGCTTGCTGTTAAAAAAATATTAAAATATTTGAAAGGTACAAGTAATTGGGTCTTTGGTTTTCAAAAGAATCATCTTTAAATTTAATCAAATTTTCTGATACTGATTATACTGGTTGTAAAATAGATAGAAAAAGTACTAGTGGTACTTGTTAATTTCTAGGATTGAATTTAATCTCATGGCACTGCAAGAAATAAAACTCGGTAGCACTTTCTACTGTTGAGGCAGAGTATGTTGCTATAGGGAGTTCTTGTGCGTAAGTGTTGTGGATTAAACAACAACTAGAAGATTTTGGTATTTCTCAATGCAAAATTTTTATTAAGTGTGATAACACAAGTGCTACAAATTTAACCAAAAATCCTATTCAGTATTCCAGGACTAAGCACATAAAGATTAGACATCATTTCATTAAAGACCATGTTTTGAATGGTGACATAGAACTAGAATTTATCCCAATAGAAAAATAACTAGCTGACATCTTTACCAAGCCACTAAATCAAGATAAATTTGAGTTGCTTAGAGGAGAATTAGGGCTATGTTATCCTTTCTAGATCCAGTAAACCTAATTTCCTTCAAGAACCAAGAAAAAATTATCTAGAAAACCTCATATAATCTTTCATTATTTATTGAACAACTTTCCTTGAATTTTCAGTATATTGAATTAAATTTCTAAATTATTTGATTTCATGTGAAAAGTTTTGGTTTGAGTCGACTCGTGCAATTTTGCTCTGGTCGAGCCGGCTCGAATATTTGAGTATCGTACTCTTACTCTGGTCGAGCCGACTAAGTCTTTGCTTAGCCGACTCGGTGTTCTAGCTGCTCTGAGTTCGCTCTGGTTGAGCCGACTCAGATATTTTTAGGGCTGAGCGAGCCGACTCAAAAGTTGAGAAATCGCTATTTAGGAAGTTCTGAACTATCTTTTTTAAGTACTTCACTCTTTTACTTTACTTTGAACACACTCCACTTCCCTCGAAAGTTTTACCTTTCTCCCAAAAATCATTCCCTAGAGCCTAAAATTCCTTAATCCCTCTGTAATGGCTCCTCAAAGATCTGCAAAGAAGGTTCTTCAAATCGGTGAATCAAGTGCTCGCAGCACAGATGCAAAAGAAAGAAAGGAAAAGAGAAAAAGGTCTGCTCCAGTCTAGCAAGATGAAGTAACTCCTCCTCCCGGACAGCATGTCTCAATGATCAATCATCCTGTCACCTGCGGAAGAAGGATCAACTTTACATTCCTAGAAGAAATGGGAATGAAAATCGAAAACTAGATAGAGAGTCAGGGTGGAAGCATTTCTGTTCCTTGGATATATTGACCTACCCTTCACTGGTATAAATATTTTTGAAAACCTTATCATTAAAGAATTTCATTTGGAATCTACAGTCAAGGGGAAGACAGTCATAGTAAATGAAGAAAGATTGGGCAGATTACTGCAAATGCTAATGAACGGTGCTACTGAACTTCTTCTACCAGACAAAGAACACATTCTAAAATTAATTTTGGAAAAAGAATATGTGAGCACAGTCCAACATGTACAAGCCAATCTACTATCGAAGGAAATGAGGCTACACATAATATGATCAGTAGAATATTTCTTCCAAGAACTGGCCACTTTGATTGGGTCAGTGAGAAGGATATGACAATTATGGGACACTTAATTGAAGAAAAGCCTCTCAACCTTCCCTATATAATGATGATCCAAATGACTGAAGCAGCAAGAAAGGTCAAAGCCTGTCTACCTTATGGTATTGTCTTCACTTTGTTATTTGAAGAAGTAGGAGTTGACTTATCAAATGAAATAGGCAAGCCATTATACTACTTTGATATCTACTCCTTCAATTCACTAAAAAGAATGGGATACAAGTTACAAGAAGGAGAATGGATAAAGAAGATGCCTAGTCAGGTTGCTGCTACCAATTCTGAAGAAATGAAGCTACTGATGAAGAAGGGATTGAAGAAATAATGGTTACTCCATCAAACCTAAGAAATCTGATATTTCAAAAGATGGAAGCTATCTCCAACTCTTTGACTGATCATATGGATTCTGCAATTAAGGAAATCAGAAAATCAGTTGACATTAGATTGTAGAAATTAAGATCCGAACAAGAGCTTCACCAGCAAAAAGTGGAAAAGGAAATGGAGGACTTCAAGCAAGAAATCGGAAGCATCATATCGCAATCACAAAAGGAAACCATTCTCACTGAAGATGCTCCTGAACAGATCATCAAGGAATCACTTGACTTTCCTGCTCCTGTTCCTTTGTCTGATCCACCTAAACCTACTAAACAACCCAAAATCAAGAAAACTAAAGTTCTTAGAGCCCCTGTTAGAACTAGATTCAGGGATTTAAGGTTTATACCCCTGAAAACTAAGACCTCTGATAGAGTTATAGAGGTAGGCTCCTCTTCTTCTAATGAAGAAGAAGAAGAATAGATCCTTTAGTTAGTCTTTTGGTTGGTTTTGAAATTATCAATGTTATATTTTTTTTGCAATATGAATGTACTGGTATTTTGAACTTATGTGAAAATCTTATCAATGAAGTATCTTTTGATTTTATTCACTGTCGTGTACAATGATTCAATCTTTGCACTTGTTATAGTACAACTATAATAAAATTTTAATTAGAATTTCCAAGTTGAGAATATGAAATTATCTCAAACAAATATTAAAAACTTTCTCAATCTATTTTAAAATATGAGCTTTATTCGAAATCACCTTTTTGATTGATTGACAAAAAGGGAAAGAATTATGAAATATGAGAGAAATTTGAAAAGAATGGAAATAGTATATATGTTGAGTTTCCTACCAACTACTTTTAAAGTGCATGAAAATAGTAAAAAAGGGGGAGCACAAAAATGATAAATGATAGCACTGCTTAAACTACTTTACAATCTAAAGAAAGGGGGAGATTCTCTTGAAATGATCTTGCTCTAATTATTATCTTAATGCTCTGATTACTATTGCATGCTCTAAATTGATGTTAATTCTATCAATTTCTTTTTGGAACTCTGATACTCTATGTTTTGTGCTAATTATAATATCTTGAAGCATGAGAAGTTCAATATTTTGATGATCTACTATGATATCATCTCTTGAGCTCTGATACTTACCTACTAATTCCATTAGCTCTGATACATGTGAATATTTAATTTTCAAATACTGTTATACATGTAAAGTGTAAAGAATTTTTCATGCCCAGTATTTTGTCATCATCAAAAAGGGGGAGATTGTTGACCTCAAAGTGATTTTGATGATAACCAAACATTGGAGCATGTACATTTATTTCTGACAACTCTTCAAGTGTTTGACAAGTTTTTGTAGGATGAATAACATGTTCAAACTTCAACTCCTACACTTCTGTTTTGTTGGTTGAGTTGTGTTGTAAATATTTTTGTAAAGAAGAATCCAATCAAAATGCTAAGAAAAATCAATTAAAAGGGTTACTTCTGTGAGTGTGTGTGCCATGAATTTTAGTTTGAGTTGGTATTATATAAAATTATAAAAGAGTTGGTGAGAGTTTTATTTAAGTTCAATTATAAAAATCCTGAAGAAGATAGTCGAGCCAACCCCAAGTAATGAAGAGCCGACTCTACTTACTGGCATGCAGCAAGGATTCTGGAATGTAGCAATCTGAGCCGACTCGATGGAAAGCGAGCCGACTCCGGTGAATCCGAGTCAACTGGAATCAGTCTGAGCTGACTCCTCCAAAGTCCATTTCCTGAAGATTTCTGAGAAAAGACAGGCGAGCCGACCCGAACCAAAAAGAGCTGACTCTGCCAGACCTATTTCTGAAAGCCTGAGAAAGCGAGCCGACCCGAACTGCATCGAGCCAACTCTCCAGAGTGAGATTTTTCGAACCTGAGAAGAAGAGCTTACCCAAGATGAAAAGAGCCAACTCCTCGAGTTCAAGATTTTCAAGATTCAAGTTCGAGCCGACCCGAGCTACAAAGAGCCGACTCGTCTAGAGTAATGTTTTGCACCCTGAGACAAAGAGCCGACTGCATTAAAGATTTGGTGACTCGACTTATCGACTCGAAGGATCCGAGCTGACTCGAAGGAATCCTAGCCAACTCGAATGCCACTTTCAGGTATCCAACGGCTAGTTCCAGAATTTATTTTTGAATGCTAAAAGGTGCTCCAACGATCAAAAATCATTTTCAATGATCTACAATGGCTAGAACTGCCTTGGGATGATGGAAGACTTTAAATTTGAAGGATTTGAACTTTCTTAAAGAGAAGTTATTAGTGAGTTCTTAAAAAGAAAAGTGAGCTTCAATGAATATCCCACCAACCTACATCAAAAGAGCACAAGAGCATTCAAGTCAAGCTTTCAAGTCTTCACTAACTCCAATCTGAAGCTTGAAACAACTTTTGGAAGAAGCCACTGAAGTCATTAAAGCTTATTCAAGTGCATTCAAGTGGACTTCCAACTAGCTGCACCAGCAACTATCCGACAAATTGAGTTTGTCATTCTTGTTGCATTTATTTTCAATTCAATCTTTGAATTGTTGGATTATTGGTGAGCCCGGTTGAAAAACCAAATAGGTTCTTAGTGAGCCTTATTAAAACCAAGGGTTAGGTTCTTGGTGATCCTGCGAAAACCAAGTTGGGTTTCTTTGGTGAGCCTGTTCAAACCAAAGGGTGTTGGGTTTTTTTTGGTGATCCCGTAAAACCAAAGTGTAGAGGTTTTGGGTTGTGATCCTGTAAAATAATCCTACTATATTCGAATATGAATATAGTGGAAATCCCAAGTGGTATCTTGGATAGTGGACATGGAGCTGGGTTGCTCCGAACCACTATAAATTTGGTATGTTTGTGTTGTGCTTTCTTGATTATATTTAACTTCTACATTTTATAACTCTATCACAACACCTATCACTTGCAAAGTATTTTGAATTGCACATTACTTGCTTCAATTTTTTAATAGACCCAATTCACCCCCCCTCTTGGGTAGCCACCTGGGCAACACAATCCCCATTACTCTTTTCTCGATAATTTTGTTCTATGTCTAGACTCTTTCAAGTTTAGGGAAAGCTAGGACATGGCTCCTAATTTACATGTGTTTAGACACCGTAGATTGTGATATTACAAGGGAACATTTCTCTCATAGCATTCAATTATCCATAATTTGTGCTAGGTCTTTCACTTTGGCAAAGTTGACGAGGCAAGGAATTGGAAAAGGTTAGATACTACAAAAATTCTCAAATTTTCTATGGATAAAAGAAACCTTAATAGTACCTAAAATTATAATGTGTACAATAAATTCCATTATGTCCAAAGATTAAAATCTAGAAAGGGATATCTTTCTGTACTCATGTTTACTTTTAGGGCCCATTCTTTTATGAATAAATATCATAAAAAGGTTGATCAATTTTTTTATTGACCAACTTATCTATGTTCTTGTACTTTTCAAAATAGATAAGTTATTTTTTTTGGATAGCATTTATCTATAAATTAGCAAAAATTCTTATCCATTTGCAAGGTGACTAAATCATTTTTTCGATAGCTAGTAAAATAAATATTTAATTTTATTTTAAAAATATCTTTCTGATTTTGAATGCCTTCTCATTCAATGTCTAATAACTCAATTGTCTACTATTCCCAAACTTTAATCTCCATAAAGAGTGTTACGAGGAATGTGGATACATTTTAGCAGCTTATCCAGGAAAGTAATAATATAAAAGAATATGGAGAACAAATTTTAAAATCACTTTTTCATGCATAAAAGAATATAATTAAATCATTTTCCTATCCAAATATTGCTTGAAAAATATTTATCTAGAAAAATATAATTTTTTTGCTAAATCTTTTACCATCAAAAGAACGAGCCCTTGGTATTACATTGAACTTCATATTGTATTGCTTTCCACATTAATTTGACTTCAAAGAATATGAATACTAAAAGTCATGGCAATGAAACTTTTCCTGTTGTTCCAATAAAATGGACTTAGATACTGTACCAATTTTAGTAGCAAACTCCATCCAAATGTCAAATGTAGTTCGGTGTAGTGTCACTCCAACCTTGACAAATCTTCTTGTATATTTTGAGATCAAATCCTAGTTATTTTTCTTGTAACAGATGTTGTACAAGGAATGCCATATTAAAAACTCAATTAAGATTTAGAAAGAAAAACACTTCCATGTCAAAAAAAGCAAGATGGTAATAGACTTGCAATATAGTAATTTTGTAACCTTGATCAATACTCAGTACTTGAATACATGAAAAGTAAAAAAAAAGAAATTCCCTTGTAATATTACAAAGATGAAGAAGATACAATTTTCATTGAAATAAATGATACAACATTGGGTCTTAGCTAGGTAACTTAAAAAGGGGCACATGGCTAGAGCATGATTCTATAGTATGAGAAACCAAGAATCTTACAACAATAATATATTCTACATCCTGAGCATAGTTAAATGCCATCACAAGTTACTAGTATGAAGTTTTTCCAGAAAAGAGTAAAAGGTAGCATAGGAAGTTAATGGCTAATTATTATTTTTTTGGTAAAAAATGGCTAATTTATTTGAAATAAAGAAAAGGATTCCCCTGTCACCTTATACAAACCCTGATGTCCCCCTCAATAAATCACAATACCCCACTCTTCTCTGCTTATAGTTCTTGTCTTCTTTAGATACACTCCTCTCGATGCCCCCTCCTCTCTCCTGTTGCCGTCGTCTTCCATGGAGCTCCTCTTACCCCCAAAGAAGAGAAAGATATCACTTTCTTTGGAGGAGGAAAGGCAGCTAGTCATAACATCTCTGTGCTCTGATGAAGGTTATTACAGCAAGTAATGTTCTGGAAAGAATAGTGCCCTGAAAGCCAACTATATTTCTTATGTATCAGAGGCATTTCTATAAAATTCTCTCAAATCATGTATGATATTAATATGAGGCATTTTGTTTCATCATATGCTATGTTTTATACTTTATTATTTTAAGATTATAATGAACCCCATAGATTAAGACAATGATTTTAGGGTTGTGATAGAATTCATAACAATAAGATCTATGATCTCATAAATCTTAATCTAAAATATTTCTAGTTATGGGATCTTCGAGTTAGGGATCGATGTTTCTGAAGAGACTGGCACATCCTATGTATGCTTAATGGAGAGAGTGGTTGGTCTCATGACCACTTATGTAGGGACACTAAATCAAGGATGTGTGTGCTCATAAGGATATGAGTTCATCGAATTAATCCATCATGAGAACATCTTGTGGAAGTCTTGTCGAAAGATGATTCTCTTAGTGGGAGTTGTGCAAGTGATCCTTAGACCTGAGATCACCATGGTACCTTATAGACATGAATTTATATTTTGGTTCATACTCATTCATGACTTAGTCATGTATGGAATGTTCATGGATATGGTGAATTATGTATGAATGTTATGAGTAGGTCAATAAGAAATCGATCACTCCTAGTAAGAGGAGTATTTATCCCATGTAATCTTATTAAATGGTGAATTATGTAGCTCTTATCCTCGATTCTCCTAATCTAGATCCGATTGGAGATGATGCTTTGGAGGAGGAAAGAGCCATATATAAAATGTGGTAGAATGATAGTTTAACTATCAAGTGCATAATGTTGGCCTTTATAAGTAATGAATTATAGAGACAATATGAAGAAATAGAATCTCAGTCCATACTACTCAATCTTAAAGAGCTTTATAGAGAGCAAAAGGGCTGCCTGATATGAAATTTCAAAGCAGTTGTTCCAAGCACATATGAGTAAGGGCTCATTCATTCAAGTCCATGTACTAAAGATGATTGACTTAATTACTTGATTAGATCAATTAGGATTTGTTATGGATAAAAAGCTTAATCAAGACTTAATTATGTAATCACTTCCTGATTCCTTCTCTCAATTTGTTATGAACTATCATATGAACAAATTGAACCTTTCATTACCTGAGCTGCTTAACATGCTTAAGATGCTGAGAGCCAATTTAAAGGGAACAAGGCTCATCTTCTTCTTAATGATGGGAAGAAGAAAATAGTAATGAAGAAGGGTTCAAAGAAAAAGTAAAATCCTAAAAAAAGCATCCAGAAGAGGAAGAAGTTAAACAGCCTCCTATTGATGGAACTTGTTTTCACTATGGCAAGTAGGGACATTGAAAGGAGAACTGCAAGTCATATCTTGCTAGTTTGAAGTCTGATACTTGTGGAGCATCAAAAGGTTTGTACATGATACAAACTAATTTGTCATTGTATAATTTAGCTTCGAATTCATGGGTATTGGATACCGCATGTGGTCTCATATATGCAAGTCTTTGTAGGGACTTCATAGAATTAGGAGCTTGAAGAAGGATGACTTTGAGCTTTATGGTGTGAGTGGTAAAGCAATTCAAGTGAAAGTTGTGGGCACCTATTTATTGCTATTATCTTCGGGCAAGATTTTAGAATTCAAATACTATTATTATGTTCCAAATATTCTTAGAAATATTATTTCTATACTCTTGTTATTACAAAAAGGTTTTGAAGATAATATAAAGAGTAGTGGATACTCCATGTTTTATTCTAATAATTTCTTTGGAATTGGTTTGTTTGTTAATAGTCTTTTAGTTCTTTCACTTAATGATGAAGTTTTTTTTGTTGAAAACAAGAAAAGAAAGAGATAAGATATCAATGTTACTTTTCTTTGGCATTACCGAATAGGTCATATTAGTGAGCCTAGGAAAAATAAGTTATACAAAGATAACTTATGATTATCAATCATTAGGAACTTGTGAGTCCTCTGTCTCATAGGTAAAATAACCAAATCTTCATTTACTAGTCATGGAGATAGGGCAACTGAGTTATTAGGGTTAATACATACAGATGTATATGGGCCTATGTCAACTCAAGCCAGAGAAAGGATACTCTTATTTCAACACCTTTACTAATGATTTATCTAGATTTGGATATGTGTATCTTATGAAACATAAATCTAAAGCCTTTAATAAATTTAAAGAGTATCACAATATGGTTAAGTAGCAAACTAGAAAGAGTATTAAAATTCTTTGGCCAATTTGATAAGGAGAATACTTATCTAGTAAATTCCTTGATCATCTTAAAGACAAAGGCATTCTCTTAGAATCGACACCTCCATATACACCATAATTAAATGGTGTAGTAGAAAGGAGAAATCGTATCTTGTTAGACATGGTAAGGTCCATGATGAGCTTCACTGATCTTCTTGTATCCTTCTGGGGTTATGTTCTAGAGACTACTAACATACTAAATAGATTATTATCAAAATCAATAACTAGCACTCCATTTGAATTATGAAAAGGAAAAGGACCAAGTTTTAAATATCTTAAGATTTGGGATAGCCCAGCTTATCTTAGAAATGTGTTTAGACATAAGCTGAGTGCTAGGGCTGATAAATGTAGGTTCATAGGTTATCCCTGAGAGAGTGTTGGATATCTCTTTTATCATCCTACTAAATAAAAGGTTTTTGTCAGTAGGCATACGATTTTCTTGGAAAAATAATTTATCTAAGAAGAAGGTAGTGGGAGGATAATTGAACTTAGTGAAGTTCAGGATCAACAACCTACTCCTATATATAATCAACCTCAAATTCCTCAACCACAAGTATCTATTAATCAAGTACATCCATAATACATACCTCCTCTTTGTAGGTTAGAGAGTACTGAATGCACCTCTCAGATATGGCTTTGTGATTGAAAATGATAATGAAGCTAGCATCATTCAAGATGATAATCCTTTGACCTATATGAAAACAGTTAAGACTAAAAACTCTGATAAATAGCTTAATACCATGAAATCTTAAATGGACTATGTATTCCAACCAGATTTGGACCTTGGTTGATCCACCTGAGGGAGTAAATCTACTAGGATGCAAATGGATCTTCAAAAGGAGGATTGGAACAGATGGCCAAGTAGAAACCTACAAGACTAGGCTAGTGGCGAAAGATTTCAAACAAATACATGAAATTAACTATGATGAAACATTTTTACCAGTAGCTATGTTCAAGTCTATTAGGACTTTGCTTGCTATAGCTATATACTATAATTATGAAATATGGCAAATGGATATAAAGATTGCATTCCTCAATGGGTATCTTGAGAAAGAAGTCTATATATCAGTATGCAAGCTTAAAAAATCTATTTATGGATTAAAGCAAGCATCGAGGAGTTAGAATATTTATTTTGATGAAACAATCAAAAAATTTAATTTCATCAAAAATGTGGATGAACCATGCATGTATAAGAAAACAAGAGGAAGTACCATTGTCTTCTTAATATTGTATATTGATGACATACTTATCATTGGTAATGAAATTCCAATATTGCAATCGATCAAAGCTTGGCTATCTAAATAATTTTTCATTAAGAATTTGGGAGAAGCATCTTATATACTAGGTATAAAGATCTATAGAAATATATCTAAAAGGATGCTCAACTTATCCCAATCCAGGTACATTGACTTTACATTGAAAAAACTCAATATGGATGAAAGTAAAAGGGATTACTTGCCCTTGACTCAAGGAATACATCTTTCTAAAAAGATGTCTCCTAAGACACCTGAAGAGAGACAAAGGATAAGTAAGACTCCTTATGTTTTAGTTGTAGGATTAATTATGTATACCATGTTATGTACCATGCCTGATGTTGCTTATGCCTTAGGCATAGCAAGCAGATTCCAGGCTGATTTAGGAGAGGATCATTGGAAAGCTATAAAAAATATTCTTAAGTACCTTAAAAAGACTAAAGATATTTTTTTAATATATGGAGGATCATACTTAAAACTAGAAGGCTATTTGACTCTAGTTTTCAATCAAATTTAGATAATAGTAAATTCATCTCAGGGTATATCTTTACTCTGTATGGAGGAGCAATGAGTTGAAAAAGTACTTAGTAGCAAACTATAGCTGACTCAATTATTCAAGCAGAATACATAGCTACTAATGAAGCCATTAAGGATGATGTTTGGATGAAGAAGTTCATCTGAGTTGGGTATAGTTCTTGCGATACAATAACTGGTGCCACTTTATTGTAATACTATTGAAGCTTTGCATAAGCTAAGAAACCAAGGTCTCATCAGAAGTCCAAATACATCCTAAAATACTTCCATCTCATTCGAGAGATTATCGAAAGAAAAGATGTGGTCATAGAACGAGTAGACATAAAGAACAATATAGTAGACCCATTCACTAAGACCCTTCCTTAATAGCAATTTGATCGTCATTTAGATTGTATGGAAATAAAATACAAGAATGATTGGCTTTAGTGCAAGTGGAAGATCGAAAGAATAGTGTCCTGAAAGCTAATTATATTTCTTATATATCAAGATATTTTTATAAAATTCTTTCGACTCATGTATAATATTACTAAATGATATTTTATTTCATCGTATGCTATGTCTTATACTTTGTTATTTTAAGATTATGATGAATCCCATAGATTAGCATAATGATTTTAGGATTATAATGGAATTCATAACAGTGATACCTAAGATCTTATAAACTCTAATCTAAAATATTTCTAGTCATAGGATCATCGAGTTAGGGATCGATGTTTCTGGAGAGACTAGCACATCCTATGATGCTTGATAGAGAGAGTGGTTGATCTCATGACCACTTGTGTAGGGACACTAATACAAGGATGTAGGCGCTCATAAGGATATGAGTTTACTGAATTGATCCATCATGAAAATATCTTATAAAAGTCTTACTTGTCAAAAGATGATTCTCTTAGTGGGAGTTATGTAAATAATCCTTAGACCTGAGATCACCATAGTATCTTATACACATGAATCCATGTTTTGGTTTTACTCATTCATGACTTAGTCATGTATAAGATGTTCATGGATATGGTGAATTGTGTATGAAGGTTATGAGTAGGTCAACAAGGAATCGATCATTCCTAGTAACAGGAGTATTTATCCCATGTAATTTTATCAAATAATGACTCCGAAAGTCTTTGATCAAAGCAGGATGAAATTAGAAAAGAGTTTTTAATCTTTCATCTATCAAGTTTTCATTAATGATTTAAGATTTGAATGATTAAAGTATGAGAGTTTGATAATTTTTTATACCAATTACTTATTCGGGATAAAGAAAGATCGAATGATTGAATTTTATGGTAACCTATCATTAAAAGGTATTTTGATAATTTTAACCAAATCTTTCATCTTTTGGGTAGGTATGATATGTTGCTAAATATCAATCATGTTTTATAAGTTTTCATGTATTAAATTGATTGAATTAATGAGTCAATTTGAAAGATAGTTCAAATTGACAGTTAGGGTTAGCTCGATTTGACTTAATTTGATTAGTTGATTTCTAATCGAACTAAATCGACATAAATTTAGACCTAATATTGGCTATATGAGAAGTCCAAAGGATCATACATACTAAGAAATTGATCAAGTCATTTATATCTTTATTAGGATCATAGGATCCTAATTGACAAACTAATTAACATACTAGCATATGTTGACTAGCCTAACTCTTAACCTAATTAGATTGGATTTAAATGCTTGCTATTTGGGCTAACTAATTTGAGTGGGACTAAAATTGGGTTAAGCCTTAAGTGGGACAATCCATTGGGATTTATCTTGATTTTATAACCTTTATCCATTGACTAAACTAAGAGTCCCAAGGGCTTAGGACTCTTGGCACCAATATTGGCATGCACACATATTAAGGGATGTAGAAGGATCAAGAGTCATTCTATAATTAAAATTATCTTTTTGGTGATAAACCTTAGCCCTTATCCTCTTTAATACAAATCCATTTGGACTGGATTTGATCGGTCAAACTAAGTAATGATGGATGCAATTTCATGAAGGGATGCGATGCTGGGAATATATTGCTCATGAGATGGGTTAGAGTCCTTTTGCTTATCAATCATCTTTTTTGGATAAACCTCTCTAGTTTATATGCCTACTAGGGTGTTGGACCAAGTCTTTAATTTTAAAATTAAAAACTAATTATCATATTTTTTTTAAAGAGTTGCGATAAAGAACTCTTGGTGCAAAATATTTACGAAACAACTTTCACTTAGCACCTTTCTGCCTAGAGACTCCTGCTTGAAGGGTCTTATCTAATATGTTAAATATTAGATTAGGGGCTGATGAAAGGATATTTTAGACATCTCTTTTCTTTATATTTAAAGGCTTCGATGATTGAAACCAAAGTATCCGAAGTTTATCTTGACAACTCTCTTCCTTCCCTTGTTAGGGCAAGTCTTTTATTTTAAAACAAGTTTACTATTTTAAGATAAAGGCTTAGAAAGAGAATTAGAAATGATAATAGGATAGTAAGAGAGTTTTTAGAGAGATTTTGAAGTGCACTTTGGAAGGAAAAATGTCCTAGAAGAGAGGAAAGGCTCTAAAGGAAGAAAGGCTACCGGGGGAGTCAAACAAGCAAGAGAAGTACTTCCTTGATCTAGTTCCTATGTGGATCACCTTTAGAGGGCATACACTTGTGTGCCTAGTAGAATAAAGGATTTAACATTACAAGTATTCTTCTATTTACTAATATTTTATCTTGTTAATTGTTATGATCAAGGGGGTCCTGGGTTTAGGATTTTGGTTGATGAGGATTTCATGCATTAAAATTTTAAAATCCAGTCTTCCACTGCATAACCATAACCTAACAGTTTTGATCACTGGAAATTTAGATGAGAGTGAAGGACAAAAGGAAAGATTGGAAAGAGTAGAGGGGAAGAAGAAATCGAAGAAGGGAAGAGCTTAGAGATGGAGATCTTAAAGGGGGAGAGAGAATTAGGGAAAAATGTATACTCCTTTCCATATTTCTGTTATCCATCTTATAGCCTACTTATACTCCTTAGCTATTCAGCTGAAATTACAAAGAATTTAAATGAAAAGCTTAATATGTTGGGCTAGCCTTCATGGGTTGAAGGGTGGTTTCTTCGTGGGTTGGGCCTGGGCTGCTTTCATTGCATCGTAGTGGATTTGAAGGTGGGTTGGGTCTAGATTAGCCCATTATCTACATGCTCGAAAGGATTTAGGTTGTGCCAATCTAGAGAGTTCTCCGGATCTCTCTGGATCCTATCATTGACTTCTTCTCACCTTCTCCTTTGTGCAAATCCTAGAAAGCACCTAGGATTGAAGCTCCTTTGCTTGCCACCATCTTAGGCCCTGGGAAACCATGATTACTCCTTCCCGTTCCTGCTTCCAGTGCTATTTCATAGAGATAAAGTCCTTATTCTCTTTTCTTTAATACTTTCTACCACTTATACTACTAAAGTTGACTCTTTTATTGCATGTTACATTTCCCCTACTTTAGAGGATCATTATCTTCAAGAATCAAAATGAGGAAACTGACCCTTGAAGGCTTCGAAATCCTTCCAGGTGGCTTTTTCCTCACCAAGGTTGCTCCATTTGACTATCACTTGAGTAGCTACTATGTTTCCTGGACAAAACATTCTACAGTCCAAGATCTTCTCTAATTGGGCTAGAAGTTGCCCATCTTCCCTGGTAAGAGTCACTATCAGTGAGGCTTTCTATGGAACTCAAATCCCTTATTTTAGTTGGGATACATAATAGATTGGATGTATTTAGGACCCTTCAGTAAGTTGAAGTCTATAAGCCATAGATCCAACTCTTTCCAATATCTTGTAGGGGCCATAATATTGCGAGGTAAGTTTAAGGTTTTTTTAGATTGCCACCATACTTTGCCGGTATGATTGAAGCTTGAGATATACCATTTCTCCCTTCGTGTACTCTTTGTCAACCCTTCTTTTACCTACATTTTGCTTCATACAATTTTGATCCTCTCTGAGTATGTCCCTAAGCATCCATATCATTTTGCACCTTTCCTTGTTCCAATCCTCTATAGTAATGTGTATGCCCATTTCCAAGTTAACCACTAAGTACATCGAAAATGGATGACCATATAAGGCATGATAGGATGCCATCCCTAAGGAGGAGTGGTGGTTGGTATTGTTTCTCCACTTAGCTAGGGATATCTATTGGCTCTAAGGAATGATTTTGATAAATAACAAAATATTTGAATATATAAGGTTACTAATAAATTAAATAAATAAATATTTCAGGATATATTAAGGGTAACAACTATGGATTTGAAACATAAATTTTTAAAACCAAAAAATATGAAAAAGTCAATGAAAATCATGAAGAAATAGTATGTTGGGATATGGAGTCAAGGAGCTTTTAAAAAATCAAAGTTCCAGCCCAATACGAAAGAGTTTTAGCTTGATACAAGAGAGTTTCAATCGATACATTGTTGAGTCAACTCAATAAGGGAAACTAATTATATAGAAACTAAATTTTTGGAGGCTAAATGATGAGCCAACTCAAATGTTAACTGAGTCAACTTGGATAGAAATTGATTGAACCCTAAGGATCTGAGTTGACTCAATAGTGAAAAACAAAAATATGTATTTTGAAGAAAGAAGACTAAGTCTACATAATAGAGGACTAAGCCAACTTGGATATGATACAAGTCAACTTGAAGACTACTAATAGGCATTACGGCTAGTTTTACAGAAAGTTCAAATTAATCCAATTTGATCCTAATAGCTATATTTTGTTCTCCAACGGCTAGAAATAGCTATTTGGATCCTGGAAGCATACTTAAAGGCTACAAAATTCATTGAAGATAATAACAAAATTTAGAATATTCTAAGTACTATCAATATCAAAGAGAAAAAGCCAAAAATCTTGATTTGAGAGCTCTAACTTCCAACTACCTAAAAAACTTCTTTAATCATTAGCTTCGTAGCAAGGAAACAAGCAATGAAGATTTCTTAGACTTTAGGAGTCTCTTTCTTTTATACATAATTATCTTATTCTTACTCTTTTTAAGGAGCTTTTATACTCTTATTATTTCTTTCTTATTTCTTATTGCCTACTTCAATTATAAACTAAAGTTAGGTGTATTTAAGCCAAGGATTAGCTTAGAGGGTTTTAAATTATGAGCCCTAAAAATTAATTTATAGAAGGTTTTGGATTGTAAACCAGGTAAAATAATCCGGACGTAATCTTGGATTGATTATAATATAAATTTTTTAAAGAAAAGCTTAGGGTGTGGACTATTAGATGTGTGCCCTAAAAGCCAAGTTGGTATGACACATTATAATTTTAGGACATTGATTTTGTACTTAATTTTTTTTATAATTAATAAGGATATAATTATATATTTTATTCTCCTTATATTTAGTCTAATTTATATATATATATTTTCTCATGGTGACGATTAATATATAAGTTTATGTTTGAGGATTAATTTTCAGAATTGTTAAATTTCGTCCATTTTACTTCTTGTAGATTTTTTAAAAATCATAGAGTCGGAATTGGAAGAAATGGTTTTCAATGAAGTTGTAGAGCGTGATTTTTGAAATCCAACGGCTTAAACGGTGTGCAAATCGGACTTCAATTGAGACAGTAAATGATTTTTGAAGTAATTAATAAGTTGTCATGAAATAGCACGCTTTTTTAAAGCACGGGATTTAAAGCAAGCTGGTTCACGAAGCAGCAGATGGTCCATTTTCCTCCATTACCGCTGGTCCACGGAACAGATCCGTGGACCACAGGCCAAACGAAGCCATGAATTCACCTGAAAACATGCCGGAGCCGCTATCCTCATCGCCGGGACCCTCCTCACGGCCGGAGAAGCCGTGAATGACCGGAAAAACGCCGGAGATGGGGGTTGCTGCGCTTCATCATCTTCACCGCCGGTCTCCTCCTTTCATGCTTCATCTTCTTCGCCGGACACCACCTTAAGCCGCCGGAAAAATCCAAATTGACGCCCCCATGGACCATGTTCCTCTTCCTTGGCCAGATCTACGCCATTCATCTTCCAAACCAAGCCAAGGCACCGTCCAAAGCACCGGTCATTTCTTCATCTTGCTGCCATCCGCCCAAGCCATACACCATGGTTCCTCCTTTTTTGAGTCTTGCCACTTCCTCATTACATTCGTCGTCTCTCCACCTCTGTTCTCCGTCCAGCTCTTTCCATCACTGCGAGTCACTGCATTACTACCATGTGGCTGTGTCCAGTATGTCGGGAGAACCGATGTCCGAAGGAAGAGATCAACTACGAACATCGAAGGACTCTGCAGGTTAACATGAAGAAGTTCGAGAGCTTCGGGATAACATCGCAGTGGTTGTGTTGGTTACGTGAAGGAGAGTAGAGTACCGGAAGACACTGATGCCAGAGCCCAACGCAAACTCGTTCCTTCGGTCTAGACTTGTGCAGGAGAGGGGGAAATTTTTTGCCGCAGCAGAGAAAAAAAAAAAAAAAAAAGGGAACAGAGAAGGAATATTTTGCTGCAGTAGAGAGTTCGGTGCAGAGCAGGAGCAGCAAAATTTTTTATCAAAAAAATTTTTGCAGCATGAAAAGGAAGGAATTTAAATTATTTTATATTATTTTTTTTATAATTAAGTAATTTTTTTTGTTTCGATTCAAGGAACAGCTAGCTATGTTAGCATGATTGTGAGGTTTTGATATTAATTTAATATTATTTTTTTGCTGGATAGCTGTGTTTCCTAATTTTTATTGCTGATTTATTGTGTAGTTTAATCGATTAAAAGGCCTATTAATTGATTGTCTACATGATTGAATGCTAAACTAAGTTCGTAATCCATAATTGTTATGCAACTTGGTTAAAGTTGTATTTAGACAAAATGATTATGATCCCAGTTTTCATCTTTGTATAAAAAAGAAATATAGAGTGAATTAAATAATTTACGCTTGTCAAATTGTTATTCATCCTTAGCTTCATCCTAGTATGTAATGCTATCAATGAATGCATGAGGATTGCTTAATACCAATTGGTTCATTGGTAATAATTTAATTTAGGTGCTTAACTTGAATTAATGAATGTTGAGATGATTAGATTTATCTAGCTCCTAGGTAAGTCATTGGCTAAGTATTTAGAAAAAGAATAATATGATTATGTACCGATGATCAATCTGCCAACTAGCGCAAAAATCCCTTGAATCGAACTTAAGTTGAAATTGAAACATATCTAAATTTAATTATAGTTTTTCCTTATTTGCGTAATTAGTTAGTTATTTTCATAATTATTCAAAAACCCCCATTTAGTTACATAATTTGATTATCACATTCAGTCTCTAAGGTTCGACCTGGACTCACTAATATTATAAGAAATATTATAAGAATTAATGAACAGTAATTAATTTTGGTGAATTCGACAAGCATCAATAATCAAGGACAATGTTATCCATATTGATGTGTCTATGAATCGTCCATGGAGTTAATGGACAATGACACATTTCTCAAGAGTTGAGAATTTGATGTATATGACTTTATAGATTAACTCCTAAAAGTTCCCGATTGTTGGAACATCACAAGGACGGTGATTGAACCATTAAAATCAGTGCACGGATCAGTTCCATTCTGGGTAGGTGAGTCTCCGACCTACAGTATGGTGACATTGGAGTGAGAGTGTCGGTAGTTGATGGAGATTAACAGTACTGAGTGTGACCAACTACGCGAAGTTATATGGATGACTACTCACTCATCGATAATTTCCTAATGCTGTAGTTGTGTAAATAGTTCTTTGACCTAGAGTGTCTCGGCTACTCACAGTAAGGTTGTTATAGTTTGACAACACAATCTCATGGTTCCTATCCATATGGGACATTGCGGTGTTTGTTGGCTATAGTAAATTTATTGTAGGAGTAGGGTGTTCACTCGTAGGAATCTATCAGCCTTAGTAGTAAGGAATAATCCTATGCAACTTATTGAGACTAAGTCCAAAGAGTCTATGGCCATAGCAGGTGACGATGAAAAGACGTTTTCATTGGTATCATAGTTGGACTTGAGTCGATTAAGTTTAAGCATATGACTGATGGGTTTGGTGAGATTCCGTAACTAACATCGAGTCAGGGATTTTGATAGAAGAACCGAATCATACGGTAACTACACCTAGGGGTTCCAATCTTATTTTATTGGATTGCCACTACATACTGCTAGGTATCACTGGTTGATTGTGAGAGCCCATTAGGATCATTCTCGATTCGATGATCCTAATTAGGGTTGAGCGAAAATTATTTCTGTCCATCAAAAGATATTTCGATGATGTATAATGGAGATCATAGCATGTCTCATTACCAAATAGAATAGGACCTAAGGGGTCACACACATTAAGAACTTAAGTAACTAATTAGCAAATCTATTTGGACCTAATTATAAGTGTTACAATTAAGATTTGATCTAATTAATTATAGATTAATTGTTAATTAAATTAAATCGGATTTAATTTGATTTTAATTAATCCAAATTGTGTTGGGTCAACAGCCTTTTCGAAATAGGTTCGATTGGGTTTAAATATGGCTTTTGATTTGAGTATCTAATCAATTTAAAATTGGACCATAAGTCAGAGCCCAGTTGGATTGGGACTCTCTCTCCTCATGCCACATGGCACTCTCCCTCTCTCCTTGATTTCACATGCCACATGGCATGATGTTGGCATGATGTTTGCATGAATGAAGAGGAATGACATAAGCAAACTTGATCTCCTTTCATTTATGACTTGGAACTTTCTTAAGTCTTGTGTTCATATTAGTCTCCTCCCATTTTTGACTTAGTAAACCCTTCATTAATTTGTCATAATAAGAAAGGGTGGTGACTTGGAATGGGGAATTGACCTCATTAATGGGAGTGGAGAAGAAGGAAGAAACTCTTCCATGTGAAAAGGCTTAAGAAAGTTTTCATGGAAGTGTGAAAGCATTAAAAGGGATAAAATCTTCTTCTCCTTTTTTAATGTTTTCATACATAATGGTCTTATGCCATTAATGAGATGATGGCTATATAAGGAGAGGGGGAGGGGGTTGGCCGGCCAAGCTTGAACAAAGCATGAAAGCAAAAGGGAATGCTTGGGTGAGTGAATGAAAGGAGAAGAAAATATCATCCACTTGGGTGCTGAGGCATTTTGCTACCAAAGGTTCCTTCTCCCTTCCATTCTTACTTCCTCTCTTAGTCTTTCTTCCAAGTGTTGAGAATTATTTAGATAAGAGCAAGGAGAGGAAAGAAGGTCCTAAATCTTGCAAAGGCCAGTTTGCAAGATAGAAGCCAGAAGCCAGTCCAGTTATCGATCGGCACCACTTTTGAAGCAAGATGATTTGCTAAAAGAGGAGAGGGCTGCAAGGATCTAGTAGTCTAGTGCCCTCTACGATTCTACTACAACAAGTCCTGTATGGATACTAGTAGAGGTCGGGTGCTTGCGCGACTGCAATTGAACCCCGATCCAAAAGATGATCTACTTGAATTTCAGAGCAAGCCAGGATAGCGATCCAGGTATGTAATTGTTACTTAAAATTATCATATTTTTAGATTTGATCTTGTTCTCATCCTCTAATGCATGTTTAAGAACATTATCATGAATAAATTAGATTTATTTATATTGCATGCCAGATATAAAATTATTTTTTTATATCTACTTCCGCTGCGTCACTCTGATTGTGAGGCCTAATATTCGATGCAATATACCAATCATGGGAGAAACTCGATAGTGGTATCAGAGCCATGGTTCTCCCTTCTTAAACATTCATGGATGAGAATCAGATCTGAAACATATTCAGATCTAAAAATTATATGATGCTTATGCCAAGAGTTGATATGTTTTGAAAAATTATTTTCAAAATTATAATCATAACTTTTAGATCTGAAATTTATATGTTTAAATATGAAAATTAATTGATCAAAGGTTGCACAAAGTAAAATAAGGTTGTCATGTTATAGGTTTACCCCCTATAGTACAAATGTTGTCCTACTTTGATGTATACCTATTTTGAAAAAGGGTTTTCAAAAGTTCTTGATCAATTTATGATGATATATGTGATATATTGTTTAAGCATGCTTTACATTTATTTATTTATTACATCAGATGTAGTTATATGATCTAGCATGTTGATACACCAAATTAGGTTTAGATCATAAATCTGATTCATGATCATAAACCATAATTATCATGCACTTGAACCAATTTTAAAATTGATTAGATCAAGAAAATTAATTTGGATGCATGAAGTTTTGGGTTGAGTAAATTAGGTCCAGTCACCTTAAAATCATTTTAGATGATGTTTGGTCAAATTGACTCATATGATGGTGAGTCGATGAGTTAAGACCTAATTTAGCTCAGTGATGAGCCCAAATCATTTGATTGACCTTTTGGAATATTGTCAATCAATTGGTGTCTAAGGAAGGTTTCGATCATGGTCTGATAATTGGGACTAACTCTTTCTCAACCAAACTCGTTTGGTGGAAAGAGGGTATATGGCAGAACCCTCCCATGCATCATTCTTGACCTGGCCAAATTGATTAATTAAGTTTTCAAGAGGGTCATCCATGCTAGCACCTTTAGTCAGACATGAGATTATGCTGACTCAAAGTTTTAAGTTAGACATGAGATTGTGCTGACTTAATATAATTGGTCAACATGAGTTAGCTGATCAATATAAAAGAGACCTGAACTTAAGCTCTCCATAAATATTAAGCTTAGGTCTTCCACCATTGTAGGTGTGCGGGTGTCCTACTGGTGTTGATTATTTTCGGCTAGATACAGTGGTCTAGTTGCATCGGGAAGACAACTACCTTATTAAGCATGAGATGTTGCCGGGCACTGATGGGGCTGGGCCCAATAAACAGGCATGTTGAGGGACTCAATGACGGCTTTGTCTAGCAAAATGGTAGGTCAGACTTAACTAATGATTGGACCAATAAATGGGCACGTTGAGGTTCCATGATTTAAAGACCAGGCTACAACTTGTATGAGATACATTGGACAAGAGTTGCCCACTCATTGGTGTAGTGTGTTACCAGTAAACGGGCATGTTAGGTGCCGCACATCGATGGGACCGTAGCACTCACTAGAAACCTAGAGTCACACAGGGTTTTCTATCTCTAAAAGATCAGAATTCTGAATTCTATGTCTTTGAGTCAGCTCAACTCTAGATTGAGTCAACTCGATTGACTGGCATTGTTTGGAGCATCAGTATTCCAGATAATGGAGTTGACTCGATGGGCTTGAGCCGGCTCGAATTATTGATTTATATTCAATAAATGCCAGCATGGGAGTATCATGGGGATTAGTGAGAGTTTTAAAATTATCTCTTAAAGACCTAGAATAATTTTTGTAATTAAGTATAAAGCATCTAATTTGAATCTTCTACTCTCGCAGTTAACCATGTCTGCTTCAAATCCCTTAGTCCGTATTCTAGAGACAAACCGACTTGTAGGCCTTAACTTTAAAGATTGGTTGAGGAACATCAAAATTATTTTGAGTTCTGAGAAGTTGGGTTATGTGCTTGACCAGGAAATCCCTGTTTTACCTAACCATCCTAATGCCCGTCAGACGACTGCATATGAAAAATGGATGGAAGATGATAATAAGGTTAAGTGTTACATGTTGGCCTCAATGTCTAATGAATTATAAAGCCAACATTAGGATATGCCGACTGCTAAATCGATTTTGGTTCACCTATAAGAGTTGTATGGAGAATAGAGTCAACTACGCGCTTCGAGGTGTCGAAGAGGCTCTTCAACTATAAGATGCATAAAGGGCAGTCATTCCATCATCATTGCCTATCAATGATTAAGGATATAGAGCAGCTTGAGAAGCTAGGCATTCCTATTCATAAGGAGCTTTAGGTGGATTTGATCCTCCAGTCCTTAACAATTCATATGGTCAATTTGTAATGAACTATAATATGAACAAGTTGAATTACACTTTACTTGAATTATTAAACATGCTAGTAAGTAATGAGGGGACCCTGAAGAGTTCAAAGGGATCTATTTTCTTTATGGAGCTATCTTCCTCCAAAAGAAAGTCTACTAAAAAGAAGAAAAGACCTGCAAAGAAACAGAAGAAAGAACTCAAACAGAAGAAGAGGGACACCTAAGAAAACCAAGGCTAGCAAAGGAAAATGTTTTTACTGCAATACAGATGGCCACTGGAAAAGAAATTATCCTCTCTACCTAGAAAGCCTGAAGAAACAAAGGCAGAATGCACCTTCTGAAGGTATGTCCATTCACATTATTGAATCTAACCTAACGGTTTCATCTACTTCGATTTGAATTTTAGACTCTAGCTCTAGTGCTCATATATATATTTCGATGCAGGGCCTGAAAAGAAGTAGAGTGCTCAGAGAAGGTGAGATGGTCCTACGTGTCGAAAATGAAGCAAAAGTTGCTGCACAAATCATTGGATCACATTCTCTGGAGTTACCTTTATGATTTATATTAGTCCTTAGAGACTGTTACTTTGTGCCTGGAGATAGTAGAAATATGATTTCTCTCTTTATGCTAGCATAGGAAGGATTTGAATTTTTATTCAATAAAGACTTTTATAATATTTATTTGAGAAATAAATTGGTTGTAAAAGCCATTTTAATTGATAGTCTCTATTATTTGCATGCTGATGCATCTCTGAACATTAACGAGAAAGTCAAAGTAAATGCCATAGACATAAATATCCTAGAGATGACCAGAATGATAAATACATGTGGCATCTAAAGCTCAGTCATATATAAGTGAGGATAGGATCAACAAACTGGAAAGGGATGGGATCCTAAATTTACTTAATTATGAATCATATCCACATTGTGAGTCATGTTTTCAAGGAAAAATGACCAAGTTACCCTTTATAGGACATGAGGAAAGGATCACGGAATTACTTGTCTTGGTACACACTGATGTGTGTGGTCCATTTGATGTGCTAACCAGGGATAGTTTTTGCTACTTCATAACCTTTACTGATGATTGTTCAGGGTATGGTTATGTGTATCTTATGAGACACAAATCTGAAGCTTTTAAAATGTTCAAGGAGTTCAGACAAGAAGTAGAAAAACAAATAGGTAAAACCTTAAGGTTCTTCGATCAGATTAGGGAGGTGAATACCTTAGTAGGGAATTCTTGGGTTATCTTAAGGACAATGGCATAGTCTCACAATGGACTCCATCTGGTATGCCTCACCTCAATAGGGTGTCTGAAAGGAGAAACAAGACATTATTGGATATGGTCCGATCCATGATGAGCTTTACTGACTTGCCTTTATTTCTTTGGAGATGTGCCCTACAAACTTCAATTTACATTTTAAATAGGGTTCCATCTAAATCTGTTCCTACCACACCATATGAGATTTGGCATGGTAAGAAATTAAGTCTTGCTTATTTCAAGATTTGGGGATGTCCAGCCTATGTCAAAAGACTAGTGACGAATAAATTGGAACCTAGATTTGTGAAAGCTCGCTTCATAGGATATCCTAAAGAAAGTTTAGGGTATTACTTTTACCTTCCAGAAGATCACAATATGATTATGAGCAAACATACCACTTTTCTTGAAAAATAGTTTATTCAGGAAGGCAGCAGTGGGAGGCTAATTAAGCTCGATTAGAAAGTCTCTGAAGAGCAGCTAGCTAGAGATCAGATCGAACCTAATCAACTAATACACACAAATGCTCTTCCACCTCACAGTCTACTAGAGTTTCCAAACCTCCTGAAAGGTACTTGGATATGCTTACAGAAGATATAAAGGAAATGTTCCTAATTGGGGACAAGGATCAAATGGTTGATCCTAAGACTTATGATGAGGCGATATCCGACATCGATTCCAAGAAATGGGTGAATGCTATGAAGTCAGAAATTGATTCAATGCATTCTAACCAAGTATGGTCCTTAGCAGATCCACCAGAGGGTATTGTACCTATTGGTTGTAAATGGATCTATAAAATAAAATTAGATGCATATGATAAGGTAGAGACCTTTAAAGCTAGGCTAGTGGCGAAAGGTTATAGTTAGTGAGAGGGCATTGACTATCATGACACCTTTTCCCGAGTAGCTATGCTAAAATCCATCCGTACACTACTTGCAATTGCAGCATATTATGATTATGAGATTTGACAGATGGATGTGAAAACTGCATTCCTGAATGGATATCTTGTGGAAGATATCTACATGGAGCAATCTTTGGGTTTCACTTCCAATGATGAAGATCATAAGATTTGAAAGCACATAGATCAATCTACAGATTGAAGCAAGCTTCTCGAAGTTGGAATACTTGTTTTGATGAGATAATCAAATTGTTTGGTTTTATCAAGAACAAAGATGAGCCTTGTGTTTACAGGAAGGCCGGTGGGAGGGCAGTGACATTCCTTGTATTGTTCATGTATGACATTCTCCTTATAGGAATGATGTTCCCATGTTGACTTCGATCAAAAGTTGGTTATCTAAGGAATTCTCTATGAAAGACTTAGGTAAAGCATCTTATATATTGGGGATTAAGGTCTATAGAGATAGATTTAATCGGATGCTTGGCCTTTCATAGAAATTGTACATAGAGGAAGTGTTGAAAAGATTCAACATGGAGAACTCTAAAAGAGAATTGTTACCTCTTCAGCATGGCATTAATCTCTCTAAGAAAATGTGTCCCAACACACCTGAAGAGATTCAACGTATGAGCAAGATTCCATATGCTTCAGCAATTGGAAGCCTCATGTATGCCATGTTGTGTACTCGACCTGATATAGCTCTTGCTGTGAGTGTCACGAGCATATATCAATCGAATCCAAGTGAAGAACACTGGATAGCTGTGAAGAATATTCTTAAGTACTTGAGAAGAACTAAAGATTTATTTCTAGTCTTTGAAGGGAGTTCATAATTAGGGAAAAGGGATATACAGACTCAGACATTATGTCTGATCTTGATGATACAAAGTCTATATCAGGGTCTGTGTTTTTGTCCAATAGTGGGACAATAAGTTGGAAGAGTTCCAAGCAGCCCATCATAGCAGATTCAATAATGAAAGCAGAGTACATCGCTGCCTCTGAAGCTGCAAAAGAAGCCTTTTGGTATAAAATGTTCATGCAGAGCTTGGAGTGATGTCATATGATGCCATCCCCATATATGGCAATAATGGTGCAATAGCTCTGGCGAAGGAACCTAGGTCTCACCAGAAATCTAAGCATATCGAGCGACGATTTCATATCATATGCGACTACCTCGATAAGAAGTATATTGAGGTACGCAGAGTAGACTCCACGGATAATGTGGCAGACCCACTGACTAAGCCTTGAGCCAGCAGAAGATTGAGATCCACCTTGAGAAGATGGGACTTAGATATGTAGCCAATTGGCTATAGTGCAAGTGGGAGATTGTTAGATGTGTGCCCTAAAATCCAAGTTGGCATGACACATTATAATTTTAGGGCATGGATTTTGTACTTAATTCTTTTTCATAATAAAGGGCAATGTTATTCATATTGATGTGCTTATGAATCATCCATGGAGTTAATGGACAATGACACATATTCTCAAGAGTTGAGAATTTGAGGTATATGTCTTTATATATTAACTCCTAAAAGCTCCTGATTGTTGGAACATCACAAGGATGGTGATTGATCTGTTAAAATTGGTGCGCGGATCAGTTCCATTCTGGGTAGGTGAGTCTCTGACCTATAGTGTGGTGACACTGGAATGGGAGTGCAGGTAGTTGATGGAGATCAACAGTACTGAGCAAGACCAACTATGGAAAGTTATACGGATGACTACTCACTCATCGATAACTTCCTGATGTTGTAGTTGTGTGAATAGTTATTTGACCTAGAATGTCTTGGCTACTCACAGTAAGGTTACTGCAGTTTGACAGCACAATCTCATGGTTCCTATCCATAAGGGACCTTACGGTGTTCGTTGGCTGCAGTAAATTTATTGTAGGAGTAGGATGTTCACTCATAGGGATTTATCTGCTTTAGTAGTAAGGAATAATCCTATGCAACTTATTGAGACTAAGTTCAAAGAGTCTATGATCATAGTAGGGTGATGATGAAAAGGCATTTTCATTGGTATCATAGTTGGACTTGAGTCGATTAAGTTTAAGCATATGACTGATGGGTTTGGCGAGATTCCATAACCAACATCGAGTCAGGGATTTTGATTGAAGAACCAATCACACGGTAACTACACCTAGGGGTTCCAATCTTATTCTGTTGGGTTGCCACTACATACTACTAGGTGTTACTGGTGGATTGTGAGAGCCCATTAGGATCATTCTCGATTCGATGATCCTAATTAGGGTTGAGCATAAATTGTTTCTATCCATTGAAAGGTGTTTCAATGATATATAATGGAGAATATAGCATGTCTCATTACCAGACAGAATAAGACTTGAGGGGTCACACACATTAGGGGCTTAAGTAACTAATCAACAAATCTATTTGGACATAATTGTAAGTGTTACAATTAAGATTTGACTAATTAATTATGGATTAATTGTTAATTAAATTAAATTAGATTTAATTTGATTTTAATTAATCCAAATTATATTGGGTTAATAGCCTTTTTGAAATAGGTTCGATTAGGTTTAAATCTGGCTTTTGATTTGAGTGTCAAATCAATTTGAAATTGGACCATGAGTCAGAGCCCAGTTGGACTGGGACTCTCTTCCTCATGCCACATGGCACTCTCCCTCTCTCCTTGATTCTATATGCCACATGGCATGATGTTGGCATGATGTTTGCATGAATGAAGAGGAATGACATAAGCAAACTTAGTCTCCTCTCATTTATGACTTGGAACTTTCTTAAGTCTTGTGTTCACACTAGTCTCCTCCCATTTTTGACTTGGTAAACCCTTCATTAATTTGTCATAATAAGAAAGGATGGTGACTTGGAATGGGGAATTGATCTCATTAATGGGAGTGGAGAAGAAGGAAGAAACTTTTCCATGTGAAAAGGCTTAAGAAAGTTTTCATGGAAGTGTGAAAGCATTAAAAGGGAGAAAATCTTCTTCTCCTCTTTTAATGTTTTCATACATAATGGTCTTATGCCGTTAATGAGATGATGGCTATATAAGGAGAGGGGGAGGGGGTTGGCCAGCCAAGCTTGAACAAAGCATGAAAGCAAGAGGGAATGCTTGGGTGAGTAAATGAAAGGAGAAGG
Source organism: Areca catechu (assembly GCA_021397845.1). Taxonomy (NCBI): domain Eukaryota; kingdom Viridiplantae; phylum Streptophyta; class Magnoliopsida; order Arecales; family Arecaceae; genus Areca; species Areca catechu. Next base: position 38,851,171 of record CM038050.1, read on the forward strand.
GAATATCATCCACTTGGGTGTGTGAGGCATTTTGCTACCAAAGGTTCCTTCTCCCTTCCATTCTTACTTCCTCTCTTAATATTTCTTCCAAGTGTTGAGAGGTTATTTAGATAAGAGCAAGGAGAGGAAAGAAGGTTCTAAATCTTGCAAAGGCCAGTTTTCAAATAGAAGCTAGAAGCTGGTCCAACTATCGATCGACACCGCTTTTGAAGTAAGGGAATTTGCTGAAAGAGGAGAGGGCTGCAAGGATCTAGCAGTCCAGTGCCCTCTATGACTCTACTATGACAAGCCCTATGTGGATACCAGCAGAGGCTGGGTGCTTGTGTGGCTGCAATTGAACCTCGATCCAAAAGAGGATCTGCATAGATTTCAGAGCAAGCCAGGATAGTGATCCAGGTATGTAACTGTTACTTAAAATTATCATATTTTCAGATTTGATCTTGTTCTTATCCTCTAATGCATGTTTAAGAATATTATCATGAATAAATTAGATTTATTTATATTGCATGCCGGATATAAAATTATTTTTTTATATCTGCTTTCGCTGTGTCACTCTGATTGTGAGGCTGATATTCGATGCAATATACCGATCCCGGGAGAAACCCGACATGGACGTAGGTGCTAGGGGCACCAAACCATTATAAGATTTCTTGCATTTATATGTTCCATCTTAATACTTGCATTTACTTTTAGTATTTTGTTTTCTATACATATTTCTACATACCTTCACTTCATGAGTAGCACATATTTGAGTTTTAATTTTTAAAAAATCCAATTCACCCTCCCTTGGATTATCTAGTTGGGCAAAAAGTGGTATCAAACTTGGCATTTAGCTACATTTGATCAAATGATCATGAGTAGGATCAAATGGTAACCTAACTTAGTATGTCTCTTATCCAAGGATAATCTTCAAACAGACCTCCCTTATTCACCAACACAAATGACATGTCTTGGAAAGCATGTATGCATATCTACATTCAAGCACTTGATTATTAATTTTGGAGAGTGATAATCAATGGCCCACACACCTACCATTAGAGTAGATAGAGTAGAGATCCAAAAACCTAAAAAGGATTAGGATAAGCAAGACATGAAGCTAATAGAGCCGAATGCTAAGGCTATGAATGTTCTCTATTATGCATTATATGTTAATAAATTTAATAGGATTTTTACTTGTGGATCCGCTAAGGAGATATAAGATAGACTAGAGGTTACTCATGAGGGTACCAACCAAGTAAACTAAAGTCAATATGCTTGTACATAAGTATAAATTATTTAAAATTGAGTCAAATGAAACTATTACTAGCATGTATACTCATTTTATTGATATTACTAATAATTTAAAAATTTTGGATAGGACTTATTCTACAAGTGATCTTGTTCAAGAGATTCTTAGGTCTCTTTGAAATCATGAAAACCAAAAAGTCACTACCATCCAAGAAGCAAAGGATCTTAACAATCTTCTATTTGAGCAACTCGTTGGATCACTTATGACTCATGAGCTTATAATGAGGCAAAAGGATGAAAAAAAGTCTATGAAAAAGAAGATCATCACTTTGAAGTCTACAATGAATGAAAAAAAAGAAAGTGATGAGTTGGCCATGGTTGCAAAAAGGTTCAAGAAAATGATGAGATGGAAAAAAATTAGCTTCAAGAAGAAGACCTATAAGGGTGAAGCTGACAAAGACAAAGAGAAGGAAAATAAAAGAAAGCATCCTATTTGTTTTGAATGTAAGAACCTTAGGCATTTCAAAATGAACTACCTTTAACTCAAAAAGGCAAAAAAAATATAAGAAGAAAGTACTTATAGTTATGTTAAGTGATAGCGAAGATTCAAACTTCGAAGAAGAAGAAATTCAAGAAATAGCAAATCTTTATCTCATGGCATACAAAAGTGAGATAATTTCTAAACATTTCTTGGATGATAATGAACTTCAATTATTATTTGCTAAATTATTTAATAAATTTAAAAAAATAATAAAAAATTAACAAAGATTTAAAGAAATAAAATACTGAACTTTCAAAAGCAAAAGAAAAGATTTTAAAAAATAAAGAGAATGCTTTGCAAGAATTGTCAAAAGAAAAAGAAAGTCTTTTGAAAGAGAAAATGAGATTTAACAAGAAAAACCAAAACTTGAAAAGGAATTGTAAAAATTGAAACCATTTGTCAAAAAATTTACTCTTAGTTATCAAAAACTACAAATAATTTGAAGTAATCAAAGAGCCATTTTTAACAAAATTGGTTTAGGTTATAATACTCAAGATAAGAAAAAGTATTTAAAAAATTTCTTTGATAAAGCTCCACTTAGTTCTACATCAAGCATTACTTATTTTTGTTATGGTAAAGTAAGATATAAAGCTTATATTTATAATTTCATAAAAATAAATGAACAAATGGTCAAGAAAGAATGGATTTCAAAAGGATCTAATAAGACTAACCTCAAAGGATCTAAGATGACTTGGTTATCTGAAAGAAAAACTTGATTCTTTCATGTAGATGTGTCTTATGGCCCAAGAAAAAAGAAAATGATATCTTGATAATGGGTACTCAAGATACATGATGGGTAATAAGACTTAATTTGTCACTCTTGAAGCTAAAGAGAAAAAAATGGTAGCCTTTGAAAATAATGGAAAATGGCACATTCATGGTACTAGTAAAACTTATATCACCCTTTCCATATTTATTGAAAATATTTTATTTGTAGATAGTTTAAAACATCACCTACTAAGTATAAGTCAATTATGTGATAGAAGTTATAAAGTAGTCTTTGAATCTTCTAAATATATTATATTTAGTTCAATAGAAGATAGTATAATGTTCACTAGATATAGACATAATAATATCTATATAGTAGATTTAGATGATTTATCTCTAAGGAATAGCCAATATCAAGTTGCAATGAATAGTAGATATAATAAAACTAGTTAATTATGACATAAAAAATTAAGCCACATAAGCATAGATTTACTTTGAAAACTTTTTAAAAGAGATCTTATAAAAGTTTTACCAAAACTTAAGTTGGAAAAAAATTATATTTTTGATGCATGTCAATTTGAAAAAAAAATTAGAAACTCTTGTAAACAAAAAGGCATGATTTTAATTAATAAACCTTTAAAACTTCTTCATATAGATTTATTTGAACCCACTAGAACTTCAAGTCTAGGAGGAAAGTGATATGGACATATTATTATTGATGATTTTTCAAGATTTACCTATGTTTTCTTATTAGCACAAAAAGAAAGAGCATTTTCAGCTTTTACTAAGTTTTATCATAAAGTTTCAAATGAAAAGAAATTTTCAATTATCTCAATTCAAAATGATTGTAGAATCAAGTTTGAAAACAAAATTTAAAAAATTTTTATAATAAAAAAACTAAACATAATTTTTTTGTACCTAGGATACTTCAACAAAATGGAATGGTAAAAAGAAAAAATAATCAAATTTTAGAAGAAATGGCATGCACTATGTTGTGTGAAGGTGACCTCCTTAGATAATTTTAAGCAAAAGTAATAAATATAACATTCTATATTTTAAACTATGTTTTGATTAGACCAATTTTAAAGAAAACACCATATGAGTTTTTAAAAAAATAAGAGACTTAACATTAGTTATTTTCATGTTTTTGGATATAAGTATTTTATATTAAATAATGGCAAAAATAACTTAAAAAAATTTGAAGCCAAGTCTAAGAGAATCTTTTTAGTTTACTCCTTATATAACAAGCCATATAGAGTTTTCAATAAAATGATACTTGTTGTTGAAGAATCAATTTATGTAATGTTTAATAAGACTAATGCAAATCCTTTAAGAAAGGAAGATGCTTTGGATGATAAAGTAGGTATACTTAGCAAGAAAGAGAAGAATCTCACATTAAAGGAGTTATCCCCTGAAAACAAAGATGAAGATCAAAGGAGGATGATGAAGCAGTAGCAACTCAACAAAAGCAAGGTGATCTACTCAAAGAGTGGAGGTGTGCTCATGGATATCCAAAATATTTTATTATTGGTGTCTATCTCAAGGGATAAGAACTTGATCATCTTTAAAATATTCTTATAATTATTTGGCTTTTGTATCATAAATAGAACCTAAGTTTATAAAAGAAGCTAAAAAAGATAGTGAATAGATTAATGCTATGCAAGAAAAACTTAATCAGTTTGAAAGAAATAAATTATGGATACTTATTGAAAAACTTATAGATTATTCTATTATTGGAACTAAATGGATTTTCAAGAATAAACTAGATAAGCAAGGTGAAGTTATAAGAAATAAAGCTAGGTTAGTTACAAAAGTTATAGTCAAGAAGAAGAATTGATTTTGATGATATCTTTGCTTCTGTAGCTTGATTAAAAGTCATTAGACTATTACTTGCTTTTACATGCTATATGGATTTCAAATTTTATCAAATGAATGTTAAAAGTATATTTTTAAAAAGTTTATTTTTAAAGAAGTATATGTAAAACAACTACCTAGTTTTGAAAACCATGAACTTCCTAATCATGTATATAAACTATATAAAGCACTCTATAGTTTGAAACAAGCTTCTCGTGCATGGTATAAATGATTAAGTAAATTTTTACTTCAAAATTATTTCATAAGAGAAAATATAGATACTATAATTTTTTTGAAAAAAAAATGATAATTTATTAATAGTTCAAATATATGTAAAAAATATTATATTTGGTGCTACAATGAGCTTTTTTGTCAATAATTTATTAAGCTAATATAGGAGAGTTCAAGATGAACATGATGAGAGAACTCAACTTCTTCCTCGAATTCGAGATAAAGAAAATAAATGAAGAAACTTCTTCAACCAAACAACATATATAAGGAAGATACTCGAGAAGTTTGGTATGGAGAGTTCCAAGAAAATTGGCACACCAATGAGCTCAACATGTAAGCTTGACAAAGATAAAAAAAGGTAAAAGCATAGATCAAAAATTTTATAGAGATATGATTGGATCACTACTCTTACTTACTACTAGTAGACCTAATTTAATGTTCAGCATATACATGTATACATGGTGTCAATCTAATCCTAAAGAATCATACTTACTAGTTATTAAAAGGATTTTTAGATACTTATCTAGTATTGAGAAAACTAGTTTATGGTATTTAAAACAATCTTCTATTAAATTAATAGGATATTCTGATGCTGATTTTGCTGGATGTAAACTAGATAGAAAAAATACTAGTAAAGCTTGTCAATTTCTTAAGTTAACCTAATTTCTTAGTTTAGCAAGAAGTAAAGTTCGGTAGCACTATCTACGATCGAGGCTGAGTACATTGCAGCCAAAATTTGTTATGATCAAATCTTATGAATTAAATAATAACTTAAAGTTTTTAGCATCAAACATAATAACATTTCTATATATTGACCCCTAAAGTGATTTTGATGATAACAAAATATTGGAGCATACATTTAGTCATCTAACAACTCTTCAAATGATTGACAAGTTTCTGTAGGACAACTACATTGACACATTTTTCAATTCCTACAATATTTAATGTTTTGTGTTGAGTTGTAAATTATTTAGAATCTTGTAAAGAAGAACCCTACAAAAAATCTCAATTAAAAACAAGTTCAAGGGTTACTTCTAGTAGTCTTTCAAGCTTCAATTTTTTGATTTTATTGTAAAAAGTGCTTGAAGAAGACTTTAATGCATGGGACAAGTGTTCTGGAAGTTTGAAGATGATCTAGCTGAAGAACCACATTCGAGCCGACTAGATGAACAACCACATTCGAGCCGACTAGATGAACAACCCAGCCGACTCTGGCACTGGCACTGAAGACAAGTTCTCTGGCACACAGATCCAGCCAACTGGCACCAAGGTCTAGCCGACTCATCCAGAACAAGGTTGAGAATGTTCTGAGATTCTCAGGAATCCGAGCCGACTGGAATCAGATCCAGCCGACTCATCCAGAACTCAGTTGAAAATGGTCTGAGAAGCCTCTGAGATTCCAACCGACTAGAATTCAGCCCAACCAACTCGTCAGAGTAAGGTATTTTCTCAACTAGGGAAGCTAGCCGACTGGCACTCAACCCAGTCAACCCGAACTTCATCCGAGCTGACTCGAAGTTTGTCCGAGCCGACTGGAATGGCGGGGTCACCTCCAATGGCTAGTTCCAGTTCTCAGTTTTTGAATTCCAAAAGTGCTCCAACGGTAACCTGTCACCTTCCAACGGTCTACAACATTCAAAATCAAGGGAAGGCAGTTGAAGTCTCTATAAATAAGGTATGAGAACATCTTTGGAGAGACTAATGAGCAAATAATGATTTATTGAGCATTTATTGAACACTTATTAAAGTGAAGTGAGAGAGCACTAGAGCTTTAAAGTTTGTCCTTAAGCCTGCAACAACTCTTACCAGAAGCTTGAAGCACCTTTTGAGGAAAGCAAGGAAGCCATTGAAGTGCATTGAAGAGCATTCAGTGGATCTTCACTCGAGCTGCATTGGCAACCACCCAAACAACAGAGTTTGTCTTTATTGTTGCTTTTTTAATTTATCATTTAGAATATCTGGGTTATTGGTGAGCCCTGTTGTAAAAACCAAATAGGTTACTTTGGTGAGCCTTTAAAACCAGAGTGTAGAGGTTTCTTTGGTGAGCCTAGCTAAAAACCAAAGTGTAGAGGTTTTAGGTGAACCTGTAAAAACCTAACTTGGGTTTCTTTGGTGAGCCCAGTTTCAAAAATCAAAGTGTAGAGGTTTGGATTGTGAGCCTGTAAAATAATCCAACTCTATTCCGGTTTGGGGGATATAGTGGAAATCTCGAGTGGTGAACTTGGGTAGTGGACATAGGAGCTGGGTTGCTCCGAACCACTATAAATCTTTTTGTTTGTATTGTGTTTGTTTTATCCTTTAGCTTCTGCTTTCATTCTCTGATTAACACAGCACCTAACCACTAATTGGAATTACTTGTGCACATATTTACAAAAACTTTGTAATTCCCAATTCACCCCCCTCTTGGGACTAAGCCACCTGGGCAATAGCTGGTATCAGAGCAGTGTCTCTGATTATTTGAGTTAAGTTCGATGGCTCATCCCATGAGTACATCCTTGGCTGAGGGCCAATCAACAAATAGACCTCCACTATTCACGGGTACTAATTATTCATATTGGAAAGCATGAATGAAATTTACATACAAGCTGTAGATTTTCAATTATGGAAGGTCATCTTGAAAGGGCCACACATTCCCACAATTAAAGTAGATGGCGTGGACATCCCTAAGCCTGAAGAGGACTGGGATGATCATGACAAGAAGATGGGGGAATTGAATGCCAAAGCAATGAATTTATTATATTGTGCTTTGGATGCTACAAGTTCAACCGAATTTCTACTTGCTCATCAGCAAAGGAAATCTGGGATAAACTTGAAGTGACCCATGAGGGAACTTCCCAAGTGAAAACCTCCAAGATAAATCTTTTAGTTCATAACTATGAATTATTCAAAATGGAACCTTCTGAAACAATATCTGCCATGTTCTCTAGATTTACAGATATTATTAATGGTTTAAAGAGTCTTGGCAGGGTATACTCTAATACAGATATGGTTCAGAAAATCCTTCGCTCTTTGCCCGACAAATGGGATCCCAAGATAATTGCGATCCAGGAAGCCAAAGATCTCAACACTTTGATGTTGGATGAACTGCTAGGATCACTCATCACCCACGAGCTAACAATGCAACACAGAACGGAAGATGAGCAGAAGAAAAAGAAGACATTAGCCTTCAAAGCTGCTTCCGATTCAAAGAGGGATGATGAAGAATCTGAAGATGAAAGCACCTCCTCCAATGATGACCTAGAAGACAAAGACATCGCTATGGTTGTGAGGAGATTTAGAAAATTTATGGAAAGAAAGAAATGAAGGTACAACCGGAAGTTTCACAGGAAGGATTATGGAAAAGAAAAGGAAAAGGACAGAGAGAAAGATAAGAGGTAGTTCCCACGTGCTACGAATGCAAGAAGCTGGGGCACATACGTCCGGACTGTCCAATGTTGAAGAAATCCTTCAGACAAAAGAAGAAAAAGAAAGCCATGGTTGCCACATGGTCTGACAGTGAAGACTCAACATCATCTAAAGAAGAAGAGACCACCAAGACTGCCAATCTTTGCTTAATGGGTCTTGAAGATGAGGTAACGTCCCCTAACAACTGCACTGAATTTACTTTCGAAGAACTAAATTCTGCTTTTTATGATTTACTTTTTGAATTTAAGAAAGCTGGAGTAAAGATAAAATCATTGAAAAATATGAATGATTCTTTACTCAAACAAAAAGATGAAATTTTAGAAAAGAATATTTTATTGCAAAAGGAACTGCATGACTTTTCTGAAAAATTTGAAAAATTGAAAAATGAGTATCTATCACATGAAAAGAAAAATATTGATTTACTTGCTGAAAACAATGAATTAAAAAAGGAGGTTATAAAACTCAAGCCTTTGGTTGAAAAACTCACTTTATCTTCAAATAAGCTTGAGCTAATTTTGAAAGAACAACGAATTTTGGAAATAAAGCTAGAATTGGTTTCAACACTTCTTTTATAAATAAATTTCAGCAACAACTTTTGTGAAATCCAAAACACCAGCTCAAAATATTTTATCTCAAAAGGTTTCAGCCACACCAAAAACTGTTTCTACTTCAAAATCTTTATCATATGCTCTTAAGAATTTGAGCAAAAATGCATACATTCCAAAAGGTTCAAAGTTCGCATCAAGTGCATCAACTTTTAGAACTTCAAATTCTGTTTCCAACAAAAATTCTAAAGTTGTTTGCTATGCTTGTACAAGAATAGGACATAAAGCTTTTGAATGCAATAATTTTATTAATGTCCATAAAAAGGTAAAAAAGATTTGGGTTTCCAAAGAACCACCTCTGTTGACCTGCAAGGACCTAAGGTAGCTTGGGTACCTAAAAGAATTCATTGACTGTTTTGCAGGAATGTCTTGCAGCCCAAAAATTGAAGAAAAGGTGGTACTTGGATAGCGGCTGCTCAAGACATATGACGGGTGACAAGGACCAATTTATCACCCTTGAAATGAAAGAAGGAGGTATGATCACCTTTGGAGACAATGGCAAAGGAAGAATAATCGGTATTGGTAAGATCAAAATAACTCCCTTTATTTTTATTGAAAATGTTTTGCTAGTAGACAAATTGAAGCATAATCTCTTAAGTATAAGTCAATTATGTGATAAAGGCTTCAAAGTTGTCTTTGAGTCTTCTATGTGCATAGTAACTAACTCTTTAGATTCTAGTGATAAATTTATTGGACATAGACTCGGGAATATCTATGTGGTAGATCTTAATGATCTTGCCATGACTAGTAGACCTAGTCTAGTTGCAATGAATGCTAAGACCAAAGAGTCAGGCTTACTATGGCATAGACGATTAGGTCATGCTAGCATGCATACAATTGCCAAATTAATTTCTAAAGATCTTGTTAGAGGCATGCCTAAGTTTAAAGTTGATTTGAATCATGTTTGTGATGCATGCCAAATGGGTAAACAAACTAGGGGAGTTTTAAATCAAAGAATATAGCTTCTACAACAAGACCTCTTGAACTACTTCACATGGATGTTTTCGGACCTTCTAGGACCACAAGCCTAGAAGGGATGAAATATGCTCTTGTGATAGTAGATGATTTTTTGAGATTTACATGGATTTTATTTATCGCATTGAAAGATGAAACTTTTCATGTTTTTAGAAAATTTCATAAAAAGGTTTCAAACCAAAAGAACTTATCTTTGATTTTAATTAGAAGTGATCATGGAACTGAGTTTGAAAACAATTTTTTGAAGATTATTGTACTGAATTTGGCATTGATCACAACTTCTCCGCTCCTAGAACACCTCAACAAAATGGTGTTGTAGAGAGGAAAAACAGGACATTGGAAGAAATGGCTCGCACAATGTTGTGTGAAGGCAATCTTCCAAAGTACTTTTGGACAAAAGCGGTGAACACTGCATGTTATATCTTAAACTGCATTTTGATCCATCCTATCTTAAAGAAAACCCCCTATGAGCTTTGGAATGACAAAAAACCCAATATTAGTTATTTTCATGTATTTGGTTGTAAATGCTTTGTGCATAACAATGGAAAAGATAATTTAGGAAAATTTGATTCTAAAGCTGATGATATAATTTTCCTAGGTTATTCTTTACATAGCAAAGCATATAGGGTTTTTAATAAAAGGACTCTTACTGTTGAAGAGTCAATTCATGTTGTATTTATTAAACTAACCCTATACCTTCTAGACAAGAAGAGTGCATAGACAATGATGCAGGTACATTGCAAAAAGGAATGGATGACTTGAGCATTCAAGACAAAGACACTCAAGGTGGAGAAGAAACAGTAAGTAAGGATCACACTGATCTACCAAGGGACTGGAGGTATGTTACATCTCACCCTAAAGAATTAATAATAGGAGATCCTTCACATGGTGTTAGGACTAGGGCTGTACATAAGGATGCACATGACTACTTAGCCTTTGTATCATAAATAGAGTCCCATAGCTTAGAAGAGGCTGAGACTGACCCAAATTGGATGATGGCAATGCATGAAGAATTAAATCAGTTTGAAAGAAATAAGGTATGGACACTTGTAGATAGACTACAGACCACCCAATTATAGGAACTAAATAGGTCTATAGGAATAAATTAGATGAACAAGGAAATATTATAAGGAACAAAGCTAGATTAGTGGCTAAGGGATATAACCAAGAAGAAGGTATTGATTTTGATGAAACTTATGCACCCGTAGCAAGACTAGAAGTTATTAGATTATTACTTGTATTTGCTTGCTACATGAACTTTAAACTCTTTCAAATAGATGTAAAAAGTGCATTTCTTAATGGTTTTATCTCTGAACAAGTTTTTGTGGAACAACCATCAGGTTTTGAAAATCATGCTTTTCCAAACCATGTATTCAAATTAAACAAAGCATTGTATGGTTTGAAACGAGCACCTAGAGCCTGGTATGATAGACTTAGCACTTTCTTAATTGAAAATGATTTTCAAGAGAAAATGTAGATAAAACTTTGTTTATCAAAAAGAAAAATAATGACATCTTAGTTGTACAAATATATGTAGATGATATCATTTTTGGTGCAACTAACGAATCTCTATGTAAAGAATTTGCTAAGATTATACAGGGAGAATTTGAAATGAGCTTAATGGGTGAGCTGAACTACTTCCTTGGACTTCAAGTAAAACAAACAAAAGAAGGCATCTTCATCAACCAAGCAAAATACATCAAGGAAATCATCAAAAAGTTTGGTATGGAGAGTAGCAAAACAATGAGCACACCCATGAGCCCAGCTTGTAGACTGGACAAAGATGAGAATGGATCTAATGTTGACCAAAAGCTATATAGAGGTATGATCGGATCCTTATTATATTTGACTGTAAGTAGACCTAACATATTATACAGTGTATGTGTATGTGCTAGATTTCAGTCATCACCAAAAGAAACACATATGCTTGCTGTAAAGAGAATAATTAAATATTTGAAAGGAACAAGTAATTTAGGAATTTGGTATTCTAAACATTCTACTTTGAATTTGATTGGATTCTCTAATGCTGATTATGCTGGTTGTAAAATAGATAGAAAAAGCACTAGTGGTACATGTCAATTTCTAGGGTTGAATTTAATTTCATGGCACTATAAGAAGCAAAACTCCGTAGCCTTGTCCACAGCCGAGGCTGAGTACGTGGCTGCCGGTAGTTGTTGTGCTCAAGTGTTATGGATTAAACAACAACTAGAAGACTTTGGTGTATCATAATCTAAAATTTCAATTAAATGTGATAACACAAGTGCTATCAATTTGACAAAGAATCCAATTCAACACTCTAGAACCAAGCACATTGAAATTAGACATCATTTTATTAGAGATCATGTATCAAATGATAATATTGTGCTTGACTTTGTACCTACTGAAGATCAATTAGGTGACATATTCACCAAGCCACTCAATCAAGATAGATTTGAGCTAATTAGAAGTGAATTAGGACTTTGTGATCCTTTCTAGATTCTTTAACCTAATTCCTTCAATTCTAAGAAACTTTATCTAGAAAACCTCCTCAATTTATTCTATTTTATTGAGCTTTAATTTCCTTCAAGATTTTATTCAAAATCCTTCTGAATTTTGTTCAAGCTTTTCAAAACTCTACTCTTTCTGTTTGAGTCGACTGGATCCTAATCCGAGTTGACTAGATTTTTCTGTGAGTTTTGAACTTGTTCTGGCCTAGCCGGCTCGAACAGTTTCGAGTCGACTGGAATTTTGATGACTTTAGAGAAGCTCTGGCCGAGTCAACTGGAAACCCTTTTAGGGCTACTCGAGTCGACTAGATTTTTGCATCGAAGCATTTTGCTTAGGGTTATAAACTCTTCTCCGAACCGTTTAGCTTCTATGTTATCTTCTCTAACGGTTCACTCATCTCCAAAACCCACTCCAAAGACTTCCTACTCCCTACCAAGCACTCCATTCTCTTGCTCTTCCATCTTTCCTAGCTATGGCACCCAAATGTGCGACAAGGAAATGGTCCACTAGGGTTGCTCCTTCGGCTGAAAAAGAAAGAAGGTCCAAGAGAAGACAAGAAGAGCCAAGCAATGAAGAAATTGCAGAGGAAGCCACAAGAGAAGTTCCATCAGCTCCCAGCCAAGTACCCTCAATGTCTACGCGTCCGGTAACCTCCGGCCACCGAATTAATTTTGAGTTTATTAAGGGAATTGGGTTAAAGATAGGAGACTTAATCGAAGACCAAGGGTGGAGGAAATTTTGTTCATTGAATGAGAAAACCTATCCCACTTTGGTTAGAAGCTTTTATGAGAACCTAAGGTTGGGAACTAACCATGTGGAATCCACTATCAAAGGGAAGAGGATTATTGTGAATGAGGAGTCCTTACATGAATTACTAGATATTCCTTCTGAGGGACTGAAGTTTTTAGTAATTGAAAATAGAGAGAAGACTCTGAAAACAGTTTTGAACAAAGAGGATGTAGGAGGAATTGGGACTGTTTTAGCTAACACCCTATCATTGGAAATGAGACTACTTCGCAACTTCATTTGTAGAATCTTCTTACAAAGAATTGGTAGGTTCGATTGGGTGAGCGAAAAGGATCTATGTCTCATGGAGCACATCCTAGAAAGAACTCCTGTCAATCTATCATATATTATAATCATGTAGATGAAAGAAACAGTAAGAAAGGCTAAATCCTGTTTGCCATATGGTATGATGCTTACATTGTTGTTTAAATCCCATAGAGTCAATTTGGATGGTGAAGATGGATTAGAATTGCATCACACTGATATCTACACATCTAAAACTCTTGAGAGAATGGGATATTTTCAAGTGGAAGGAGTCTGGAGAAAGAAGGGCACAAATATAAGAGCCATTGGCAGCTCCAGTAGTAGTGAAGAAGAGGAAGAGGAAGAAGCAGCTGGAAGTTTCTTTACACCTGTACCGGAGCCTGAGTCATTTGTACCTGAGCTTGCCGCTGTCATTGAGGAGACTAGAGCACCATCACCTATATTTGATTTGCCTACAGCAGAGTTTGACTTGCCAGCATCGGAGTTTGATCTGCCTTCAGCTGATGCTCCTTTACATGACTATCCTACTGCAGCTACACAGCCTCCAATTGTCCAAGTTCAGATTGAAGAACAATTAAAAAACTTGACAGATTCACTGACTAGTACATAACTTCTTTATTTACTGATTTGAAACAGTCAGTGGAAAGTAGATTGGACAAACTAGAAGAGAATGTTTCAAATCTAAAAGAAAAGTTGAAGCTATAGAAGCTTCAAGGTCAGCATCTCAGATAAATCTTCAGCCTATTCTGAACTGTATCTCTTCAAGTTCTGAAACAATTTTAAAGTCTGTGGATGCCACTTTAAATGAATATTAGACTGAATTGAAAGAGCTTAGAGGCAGAGTGGGAACTATTATAGATATAAGAGGTATGGCAGAAGATTATACAAGGGGCATTGGAATCATAAGATCAGAGCTTGGCAGACTTCGAGGATCAGCTGAAGCCTTCGCCAATGTCCAAGCAGCTGAGCTTGTATCTATGCAGAAAGAGATAGGTGAATGAAAGAGGCAGTAAATAAAGTACCAGTTAGCCTTAAGGACTTGGATCAGCAGTTGGGAGCAATGTGGGTGGAAATGGTGTCTCTCAATAGCACTGTCAGTTCATTGGAAGTCACAGCTAGGACAAGACCTTTATATGATCCGCCACCCATTTCCACTAGGGCACCTAGTACCTCTGTTCACCCTAGGGCTCCTCCTCCACATGCTTCATCTAGTCGAGCACCTAGACCCACTTCTTGGCAAGGTGTCAATGTTCCTAGAGATGATTCTGATTAAACATTTTGTAGTTTCAGTACCTTTTTGGATGCATTTTAAAACTTTTGTAATGACTGATGTACTGAACACTTTTTGATAGAAATGAAATGAACATCTTTTGGTTACTGTATAATGTGTGTATACTCGTATTATCTTGATTACATCTCTATTTGTTTAAATAGAATTCTCTCTCTAAGTTGAGAAAGTGAAATTATCTCAAACAAATATTGAAATTTTCTCAATCTATTTAAAATTCTGAGCTTACCTATTTAACCTTTTTGAATTGTTGACAAAAAGGAGGAGAATCATACAGTGCATGAAAAAATACATGAATTGCAATAGTAATAGTAAAGTAAAGTAGACAGGGGGAGCTTTTAAGGCATTTCTGAATGATCTCTTGCATATTATTCTGATAAAATGTTCAAGTGAATGTCAAAGGGGGAGAAACTTAAAAACAATTCATATTGTCTAGAAATCTTATAAACAGGGGGAGATATACATATCTAACTTAAATACTTCAATGATTTTTATGATGCTCTGATGCTCTTAACTTATCATATCTATCAGTCGATACTTAATGCTGCTTGATACATACAAGCAATCAATCTCTGATATTTATAGTTTATGAATTTGATTTTGTGCATAACTGTATAGCACATACTGATATATATTTGAGATTACAGTTGATTTTTAAATATAAATGCTTACATATTTGTGAATAGAGTAGATTCTTTTCATGTCCAGTATTTTGTCATCATCAAAAAGGGGAGATTGTTGACCCCTAAAGTGATTTTGATGATAACAAAATATTGGAGCATACATTTAGTCATCTAACAACTCTTCAAATGATTGACAAGTTTTTGTAGGACAACTACATTGACACATTTTTCAATTCTACAATATTTAATGTTTTGTGTTGAGTTGTAAATTATTTAGAATCTTGTAAAGAAGAACCCTACAAAAAATTTCAATTAAAAACAAGTTCAAGGGTTACTTCTAGTAGTCTTTCAAGCTTCAAGTTTTCTTGATTTTATTGTAAAAAGTGCTTGAAGAAGACTTTAAAGCATGGGACAAGTGTTCTAGAAGTTTGAAGCTGATCTAGCTGAAGAACCACATTCGAGCTGACTGGATGAACAACCCAGCCGACTCTAGCACTGGCACTGAAGACAAGTTCTCTGGCACACAGATCCAGCCAACTGGCACCAAGGTCCAGCCGACTCGTCCAGAACAAGGTTGAGAATGTTCTGAGATTCTCAGGAATCCGAGCCGACTAGAATCAGATCCAGCGACTCATCCAGAACTCAGTTGAAAATGGTCTGAGAAGCCTCTAAGATTCCAGCCGACTGGAATTCAGCCCAGTCGACTCGTCCAGAGTGAGGTATTTTCTCAACTGGGGAAGCTAGCCGACTGGCACTCAACCCAGTCAACCCGAACTTCATCTGAGCCGACTCGAAGTTTGTCCAAGCCGACTGGAATGGCGGGGTCACCTCCAACGGCTAGTTCCAGTTCTCAGTTTTTGAATTCCAAAAGTGCTCCAACGATAACCTGTCACCTCCCAACGGTCTACAACATTCAAAATCAAGGGAAGGCAGTTGAAGTCTCTATAAATAAGGTATGAGAACATCTTTGGAGAGACTAATGAGCAAATAATGATTTATTGAGCATTTATTGAACACTTATTGAAGTGAAGTGAGAGAGCACTAGAGCTTTAAAGTTTGTCTTCAAGCCTGCAAAAACTCTTACCAGAAGCTTGAAGCACCTTTTGAGGAAAGCAAGGAAGCCATTGAAGTGCATTGAAGTGCATTCAGTGGATCTTCACTCGAGCTGCATTGGCAACCACCCAAACAACAGAGTTTGTCTTTATTGTTGCTTTTTTAATCTATCATTTAGAATATCTGGGTTATTGGTGAGCCCTGTTGTAAAAACCAAATAGGTTACTTTGGTGAGCTTTTAAAACCAGAGTGTAGAGGTTTCTTTGGTGAGCCTAGCTAAAAACCAAAGTGTAGAGGTTTTAGGTGAACCTGTAAAAACCTAACTTGGGTTTCTTTGGTGAGCCCGGTTTCAAAAACCAAAGTGTAGAGGTTTGGATTGTGAGCCTGTAAAACAATCTGACTATATTCTGGTTTGGAGGATATAGTGGAAATCCCAGTGGTGAACTTGGATAGTGGACGTAGGAGCTGGTTGCTCCGAACCACTATAAATCTGCTTTGTTTGTGTTGTGTTTGTTTTATCCTTTAGCTTATGCTTTCATTCTCTAATTAACACAGCACCTAACCACTAATTGGAATTACTTGTGCACATATTCGCAAAATTTTGTAATTCCCAATTCACCCCCCTTTTTGGACTAAACCACTTGGGCAATACTATAAGATGTGATAATACTAGTTCCACAAACTTAACCAAGAATCTAATTCAACATTCAAGAATTAAACATATTGAAATAAGATATCACCTTATAAGAGATCATGTTCAAAATAGCTATGTGATGTTTGATTTTGTTAGCACTGATAGGCAATTAGTTGACATCTTTACCAAGCCCTTAAGTGAAGATAAATTTAGTATGATTAGAAGAGAATTAGATATTTGTGATCCCTTTGACTATTCTTCTCTTCTTAGAAAAATTTTTACCTAGAAGTATTCTTGTGAATTTGACTTTCTTAGAACCCTCAAAGAAACATCTTAGAAACCTTTCTAGAATAATTTTTGTCCTATTTCTCTGAAATTTTCTTGATCCAAATCTGAGCTGACTCGAGGCTTGAATTGGAGTCAACTCGAGTCCAAGTTGACTCGATAGGTTCTTCGAGTTGACTCGAGTGCGGGTTTGGTATTTTTAAATAGGGACCCATAAGCTCCATTTTTAGGAAGTTAGCTCATCTTCTACCCTTTGGAATAGTGATTCCTCCATTTATCCAAATCCCTCAAATCTACTACTATTTCTCCTTGTTTCCCTTTGATTCTACTCCATTTCTAAGGATATGGGTCTGAGGAAGGTGCTTGCTTGTCAATTAAAGCAGCCAAGATCCAAGATTGAGAAATGCATGCCACCAGAAGTTGGAGAGATAGAAGAAAGCTATTATGGCTAGAGAGGAAACTCCATCATTAAAATACCCGAGCCATTCGAGCCATCTATGCCAGCATTGGTACCATCCTCTCCTCATTCCCAAACCAAGAGAATAGCTGATAGGGTTGTAACCACTAGAAGATGGATAAATTTCAAATTTTTTGATGAAAATAGATTTGTTTTTTAGCAAGGATTAGGAGACAAGGGTGGGAAGAGTTTTGCAAAATCAATATCTTAATGTATTTGAGGCTAGATAGAGAGTTCTATAGGAGCTTGAGAAGAGTTTTGGGTGGTATCACTTCATTTGTGAAGGATATAGAGATTTTTTGGAGTGATGCTATTCTAGGTCAAATTCTGAGTATTCCATCTGAGGGCATCATTACTGAGAGGTTAGCTGATTGGAAAGTAGATTTGAAATATGCTGTTGATAGATTGGATGTATGAGGGATAGGTAATTATTGGATGTCTAATACCCTGTCCACCGCATGAGGTTGTTACATCACATTATTAGAAAGATCTTTTCCCAAAGACTGGTAGGTTCGATTTTGTCTTTGAGAGGGAGTTAGCTATGATGTATCATTTGATTCAGAGTATCCCCATGAACCTACCTGGCACGATGATCGTACATTTGAGAAAGGCAATAGAGAGAGTGAAGACTTGCCTGCCTTATGAGATGCTGCTTACTAGAGTTTTTGAGATTTTTGGTATTCTTCTTGAATGCGAGTCCTTCAAAAAATTATAGAGCCATGATAAGTACTGCAATCGAATCTTACACAAGATGGGGTACCAGAAAGTTATAGGGCACTAGGTGCGAAGAGTATCTGGTCATGAGCCATAGGAGAAATCAGATTTACCACAATGAGTAGAGCCTTCATCTCCACCCAGAGCACCTAAGGTAGCACCTAGACCTTCAGACATCCCAACCGCATTTACTAGGACTCCCGGCACTCCTCATTCCTGAAGCAGATTGGATGATCAGTTAATGGAGAGGATAGACAAGCTAGTGAGTCATTTTATCAGATCCAAGATCAGGAAGATATCTGATAAAGTCGATAGGCTACAGACTGAGATGACAGATTACAATGACTCATTGAGTAATAGCCCAGAGGCTCTTCAACTTCTATTGATTCTGACAAACAACAATAAAGGCTAGATTCTAGATTCTCAAAGGTTCAGTCTACATTGATCAAATTAGCATGGCTGTTGATAGGCTCAGGATGTCTCGACAACAGATTTTGGCATTGTAGTTCATATGATAGGTCGCTTTCTGAAATAGTATTTAAGCAGGCGGCAGTAGCAACAGGCCTGACTTCACTTCCTACATCTTCTTCAACCATTGCTATGTCGAGCCAGTTCATTTCTCAAACTTCTCCTCGTGCTTCTCAGCTCGCTACCCAGCCAAGCCCTTTGGCCCTGGTTACTAGGGTTTATTATAGATCTGCTAGGTAGCCACCCCTGTTGTAGAACTAACTGTGAGGACTAGGAGCTACACTACCCACTCTATGTTCTACAGCCACACTAGAGATCCTTTTTGATGCACAGGATTAGATCTTTAGGATCTCTTAGTTATGACCTAGGCTGATGTATATGTATTAGTTTTTATATTTTGGCACTATGTTGTATGTTGACTTTGTTGTATAGGGGTGTGCCTTTGGATATGTATCATTTTTTGTATAGAGTATACCTATTTGTATTAAAAAAACTTATATTTATGACATCTATATTCTATCATTTTTATTAATATTATTTGATTGCTTTAATTAATTTTCATAAGGAGAGCTATTTTCTTAATGATTTTTGATGATAATGACAAAAAAGGGGGGAAAAAGGTGATAATCTAAATAATGAAAAAAAGGGGAGAAAAATGAGAAATGACATGAGAAAAATCATTTTTTTCTGAAAACATGAAAATATAGATATATAGATGACATGGGAAAAATTAGATTTTATCAGATTTTTGAAAACTCTTGCTCTAATTCTTGAAATTTCTTGATCTGATACAAAAAAATTCTTACTCTGATACTTATATCTAAATATCATGATATTTTTGAAAAATTTCTGATACTTTTATTTATATTTAAATTCTTTGACACTTTTGCTTATATTTTTAAAATTGCTTTGATATTTTCAAAATTGCTCTGATACTTTCACTTAAACTTTTAAAAAATTTTCTTTGATAATTTTTTATTGATATATCACTATGATATTATCTAAATATATAAAATTATATTACTCTGATATTTATTATTTTGGCTCTGATACTTTAATACATATCATATTGAAACTATCTATTATTTTCCTTTGATGCTATCATATTATTGTGCTCTGATACATTATATCTGATACTTTGAAACTGTCATATTATTTTGATATTTTATTCTAATACTATATTTGATACTCTTTATTATGCTAACAATGATCAAATAAATACTAAAGCATGCACTGATAATCAATTTGTATGCTCTGATATTCTTTGCATACTCTGATACTTAATACATAACTCATATAATATATGCTCTAATACTTAATCCAAAATTCATATGCTTTGATACTTAACATATAATCCATCTAATATGCTATGATACTCATTATGCAATTCTTATGCTCTTATACTCAAACCTTATTTCCTTAAAAAGTTTGCTCTAATAATTTTAAAAATTCTCCAAGTTTGCTCTGAAAACCCTTTAAGAGTGTTATATTTATTATGATATCATTTGCTTATATACTCAAAGTTTTGTCATCACTATCAAAAAGGGAGAGATTATTAGTCCTAAGAATTAATTTTGATGAATAACAAAATATTTGAGTATATATGATTACTTATAAGTTGAATAAGTAAATGTTTCAGAAAATATTAAGGGTAACAACTATGAATTTAAAACATAAGTTTTTAAAATTCAAAAGATATGGAAAAGCCAATGAAAATCATGAAAAAAATAGTATGTTGGGACATGAAGTTGAGGATCTTTTGAAAAATCAAAGTTTCAGCTTGGCATAGAATAGTTTTAGCCGACACGTTACCGAGTCGACTTGAATGAATTATGAGTCGACTCGATAGAGAAAGCTAATTATATAGAAGCTAAATTTTTGGAGGCTGAATAATGAGCTGACTCAAATGTTAACTGACTTGACTTGGACAAAAACTGAGTCGAGTCAATAGTGAAAAATATAAAGGTATATTTTAGAGAAAGAAGACTGAGTTTATTTAATAAAGGATTGAGCCAACTCAAATATGATCCGAGTCAACTTGACAGTGATCCGAGTCGACTCAACAGTGATCCGAGTCAATATGAGAACTACTGACAGGCATACTGGCTAGTTCTGCAAAAAGTTAGATTGATCTAGTTTTGATCCTAGCAGCTATATTTTGTTCTCTAATGATTAAAAATAGCTAGTTGGGTCTTGGAAGCATACTTAAAGGCCACCAAACTCATTGAAGATAGCAACAAAACTTAGAATATTCTAAGTGCCATCAATATCAAAGAGAAAAAGTTAAAAGTCTTGATTTGAGAGGTCTAACTTTTAACCACCTGAAAAATTTTTCAATCATTGACTTCCCAGCAAGAAGATAAGTATTGAAGATTCCTTAGACTTTAGGAGTCTTCTATTTTTATTCATAATTATCTTATTCTTGCACTTTTCAAGAAGCTTTTGTACTCTTATTATTTCTTTCTTGTTTATTGTTGCCTACTTTAGTTGGAAATTGAAGTTAAGTGTGTTTAAGTAGGGATTGGCTTAGAGGGTTTTGGATTGTGAGTCCTAGAAAATAATCTATGGAGTGTTTTAGATTGTGAGCCCGATAGAACAATCTGGCTATAATCTTGGATAAACTATAATAAAAGCTTTTCAAGAAAAGGCTTGGAAAGTGAACATAGGTACTGGGGGAATCGAATAACTATATAATCGTTTGTGTTTATGTGTGCCATTTTGATACTTGAATTTACTTTCAATATTTCATTTTTTGTATATATTTTTGCTCACCTTCACTCCACAAGCAACACATACTTATATTTTAATTTTTAAAAAATCTAATTCACCCCCCTCTTGAGTTGTCTAGTGGGCAACAATATCCATTTGTGCCATTTATGGGGGTTTTGGAAGCATAGGTAGTGCAAGTAAGTCTCCAGGCAATGATTCACCCTTTTGATCTGTCCATCAATTTGTGGGTAGTTGGTGGTGCTTAACTATAACTTGACCCCCATCAATTTGAACAAATCTTGCCATACTTCATTAGTGAATATCCTGTCCCTATCTAATATAATGCCCTAAGGCATCCCATGCAACTTGTCATAATATCTAGAAAGGCTCTTGCTACATCTTGTGCTGAGTAAGAATGAGTTAGGAGATGAAATGTGTATATTTTGTTAGGAAATGTATGTCCTAAAGCCAATCATTTAGGTTGTAGACGGTTGTGCGACTCATGTATATGTATATGAATTATTTAATTGAATAAAAAGTTTATTCTGGTTGTTCATCACATGTCATCTTTTTAATTGAACTCTTGTATGATGATGTCCTTTGAGCTACCTTGTATGCAATGTAGAGAGGATACATCGTGTAGTTCATGAACTAGTTCATGACCAAAGGATACACTGTTTCAGGATGATGGTGTATCAATAGTAGGTCGTTGATATCATTTATGTAGGTTATCCTCTTAACCAAGTAGCATGAAGATGCTAGTATAACATCAGGTGTTGTATTCGATACTTCATTTAGCGTGACTCTCATGCGAGATTCTCTTTCTGCCAAAAAGAAGTTTTGCATTAGAATGTGGACATGAATTATTCCTCTAACTTGTGATCACTATGGCAGCTTGCAAGCAACTCACTATGCTTAGGTGCTGGACTACCCGAATTTCTAATCCGGTGATGGAAGGTTGCTGGGTGCAATCAAGTACTTGTGTAGCGATAGTAAGATCAAGATAGGATTGACCTCTTCAAATGGTTTGGATTGAATGCTTAATATGCCTCAATTGAGAAAGACCTTGGCCAAGGCATTCCTTGTAAGGAGTTACAGGAATTCTTTATTTGAGACATATTGAGATAGACTGATTAGGGTTGGGCAGTTTAACCCTAAATCATCCAGAGCATTAGGAGATCAAAGGAACAAGTCAGTGGTATTCCATATTTGATAGGTTCTTGTTGCTCTGCAAACTTCGACCTATCCGGATGTTGGGTATCATTGCTAGATAGCAACTTTGACTGGTATTGGAAATATTTCTGTGCTACCGGTTTAGTATTTGAACCTATGAAATCACACACCGTGGGATTTCTTCTTGATTTGTTGGCTTGGGAATGATTGAAAATCGTTCCGGACTCATTTGATAAGAAGTTGTCAAAACTGCTTTGAGTCGACTTATCTAGATGAGTCGACTCGTGCGAGTCGACTCGCATGCTCGAGTTGACTCATCTAACAGATTATGCTAGAATCCGAGGATGCTTTATTAATGGCTATAAGAGTTATGGCACTTAATTTTGGCATCTTGAGGTTTTAATTAGCTACAGTTGCTGAAGTCCAAAGGGTCTGTAACACCCTTGAATCCCAAGAGACTCCCAACCTTCCATTAATCTTTCATTAATCACCCCTTTATGGTTCTACTAAAAGGGCCATTTTGGGGGTACAATTGTTCACCTTTCACCTAGGTTGAGATTCTGCCATTTTTGTTGGTTAGAACTCATCCTTGACCTCTGAGAGATTGTGAGATCAGATCTCATTTTCAGGAAGATAGAGTGAGGCTTTGGGTTTTGGGATTCTTGTATGTATACCTTATGTTGAAGGTTTGGGATAGAGTGATTTGGGAAGGGTTCTTAGGTGCCTTTGTTCCATCATCACTTCAGGAACTATGTCTTCAAAGGTGTTGAAGAAGGAATCCATCATTGCAACTTTGTTTCCGGAGAGGCTAGCACCTCGAAGGAAGGAGGAGAATCCCCTCATCCTGGTGTGAACCACCTGTAAAGGTAGGATATTTGTGCTGCTCGTAGAGCCTCTCTACTTCTTTGGAGTACTTGCCTTGCTGGTGATCGTCGCCTTGTAGATAAGGTTGGTATTCCTGTAGGTACAACGAAATGTTCTTCATTACCCTTTTGTATGATTCAAAGAATAGTTTTATGAATTACTTACCTTGCTTGCTAGATTTCATACATGCATTATTCTATGTGCATCAAGATCTATCTAGGGGCCTATGTTAATTAGATTAACATGTTTAGATAAAAATGTTTTATCCTCTTCTGCTGCATCATGCAATTTATAAAAATTTTAAATTGCATGTATCAGTTCGTGCTGCTCGGGTCTCGATTCCCTAACAATGGTATCAGATCCACAGGTTGAATGCATGTAGTTTAATGCTTTTGTATGAAATCAGTTTGATATCCTTCACAAAGTACTTGGATTGAGGTGTATTCGCCATGGCCATCCGATCATGGGAGAGAAGTATGGTTTAAAAACCA
The DNA here is from genome assembly GCA_021397845.1 of Areca catechu. Taxonomy (NCBI): domain Eukaryota; kingdom Viridiplantae; phylum Streptophyta; class Magnoliopsida; order Arecales; family Arecaceae; genus Areca; species Areca catechu. The sequence goes on from CM038050.1 coordinate 38,875,013, forward strand.
TCTCTTTCCATTCAGTGGGATTCTCCTATAGAATGTAGGGGTGCTGCTGCATCACAACCTTATGAAAAAGAAAGTGAGGAATTTGATAGGTTAAAATAGTTTTAATCTATGTTTGTAGATCAGAATTATGTTTAGATGAGATCTAAAGGTGCATGATCTAAAATTTTTGAACAGTTCAAGTGAAAATGGTGAATTTTAAAGTTAATGTTTTCAGCCTAGGTAGACGAGCCGACTAGCCTCTTGCTCGAGCCGACTCGTTTCCTGAAGACAGAACGGTTTGTCTATTTTATGTTCTAGATGAGCTGACTCATCCCTTCTCGAGTCAACTCATCTCTGTAGAACAAGGAAAAGTGTTCTGTCCAAGCTGACTCATCTCTGCACGAGTCAACTTGGATTTGGGAATAAAGAAAAAGTTTCTTGAAATAGTAAACTTAAAGTTCATAATTTTTGTGAAATTATTTCACTTGTTTTTGAAATAGTTTCAAATTTGGATTAATTGAAAATATTTTAATTAGCATGTTGCACTTAATTGAGAATTAATTTGTATTTTTGAAACCTTTTAAGATTTAGGATGTGATTCTAATCTTAAGTCATGATTGATAAACCATCGGTTAATTGGGTTAGCTAGAATTGGGTCCCTAAATGGGTTAGACCTAGGTTTAGATGAATGGATTAATTAGAGAAAAGACTAATCAAAAGTTGAATTAGGCCTCTCCTCTATAGATCTCTCTAATAGTTAGTCAAATTAGTCCATACATTTAAATGGACTTGATTGATGGCTTCGTGGTGAGCCCGAGTCTTTAGGTTAGTCTGATTGAGTCTGGTAAACCACTTAGTGTCTAAGATAAGTTTGAAAATGGTGATCAAGGTTCTCTGGTTCTAACTCTTACCTAGCCAACTCATGGTTGGTGTCTAAGGTAAGAGGATTACCTAGCTTAACCCATCCCTTGATGTTACTTACCTGGCTAATATGGTGAATCAAATCTGATTAGATTATCTATTAATTCGAGTTGACCCATGTCAACTAAGGTCAATCAGCCTGATTGGTTAAAGGTGCCTATAGACCTATTTGATCTTGAAACCATCTAAGAGTTAAGTGGGAGTTTTCTTGATCAAGGTCTATGTGTTCTTTTCATGTGTCACAAAATTTAAATCCTTTAAATTATTAGGTCCATAAAAAGACTAAATTATGTGATAGCCTAAGTCTTAGCCTCCCATTAAGTTGGATTGGTAATAAGTCCATAAGTTGGGTGATCATCGGCAATTCCAAAAAATGGATGGTCATCAGGGAAGTGGAATTGCCATTCAACATATGATGGCTCAGTGCAACTATCTTAACATGCAGTCAGGTGGGCCGGCCAAAGTTGGGCTTGATCATGGATTAGTTAGAAGCATTGAATTTGATCATGTTAATGGTTGGACCTAACTAGGACCTTCAATAGGAGGCCCAAAGGCCGATTGTGAGGACCCCTGGGGCAAAATGAATACTAAAAATTGCTTAGAGAAGCAATTGGTATTATACCTACCTTTAGATGCATATGGGTTGGCCGGCCAAAGTCGGGCTCATGTGTAGTCTATTGGATCCTAGTACCTGCTAAAGGATAAATGTTATTCTTTGGATTGGAGTGTAGAGGCTATCAGTCTGAATAAAATAGTGGGAGAAACATTTAGATTAAAATCTATGTCTTTTGGATGTTTAAAATAATTCATATACTGATAGGTCTTATTCTCTTTTTTCAAATAATGTCGACCACTTTGTCACTCCAATTATTATTAGATGATGACAAACTCTCTGGACCCAACTTCAATAGCTGGTATCAAAGACTCAGGATAGTCCTTGAGAATGAGTAGATCCTTTATACGATAACCAATCTAGCACCTGAAATCCCAGCCCCAATGCTTGTGGCACCATCAGGGACACTTACCAGAAGTGGATCTCTAACCGTACCATAGTATGTTGCATTTTGTTGGTTACGATGAACGATGAGTTTAGCCAAAAATTTGAGGAGGCCCAGCTAGAGGAGATTATTCAAAGGTTAAAGGAATCTTTTAGCACTTCGGATGATACGATGAGATATAGGATCTCTTTCACCATCTATAACACATGTATGCATGATGGAGCTTCGATAACTAATCACGTAATATACATGATCGATTTCTTTGAGTGTTTGGGCAAACTCGGATGTCCTTTGCATGAGCAACTCGGCAAGGATGCGATACTAAATTTTCTGCTCCCTTCCTACCAGGTCTTTCTCGATAATTTTAGAATGAATAGGCCTGCAGTAAACTACCATGAGACATTAGGGTTACATAGACTTATAAGAGAGACCACAACCTTAACAAAGGGTTGATGAATTTGGTGGGAGGTTCTAGAGCAGGGCGTCATCCCTTTAGGAAAGGAAAAAAGAGAAAGAATAAGAAAAATAAGAAGGTGCAAAGTGCTGGGCCTAGTCAGACTAAGAGGGTGAAGGCTGGCAAGAGTCAGGTAGAGTGCTTCTTCTACAAGAAGTCGGGTCACTAGAAGCGAAAATGTTCTGCTTACCTTGCTACTCTAGACCCGAACAAGCAAAGGAAGGGAAAGCAACAAGCTGTTGCTGGTCAAGGTATTTAAATGATAAATTCCTGTAGTTTCTCTGTTTGTGATACTACTAGATGGGTATTGGATATCGAAAGTCCTTACCATATTTGCAATTCTTTGCAGGGACTTTAAGTTAGTACGAAATTCAAAAGTGGTGAAAAGTTTCTGAACGTTGGGAATGGAAGTCAAGCTCCAGTTCTAGCATTGCGAACTATTTCTTTGTATTTCGAGTCTTATACTGTCATTCTTAATGATTATCATTTTTGTCCTTTTCTTTTAGTGAATATCATTTCTGTAGGCCTGATGGCCAAAGATGGTTATGAATTATCTATAAAGAATGATATTTGCAAAATCATGTTGAATGGTTCTAATGTGATGTTTGGACAAGTGAAAAATGGCATATATGTTCTATCACAGCCTGTTCTGTATTGTACACTACTAATAAATGCCCTAGGTTAGATAAAGTCAGTGTACTTATCTTTGGCACTATAGGCTGGGTCATATAAACAAGAACAGAATAAATAAGTTGGTGGGAGAAGGTCTCCTTGACATCGCTGAGAGTGAATCTTTACTAACTTGTGAATCTTGTCTTCTTGAAAAAATGACCAAGTTATCTTTTACTGGAACAAGTGAAAGAGCCAGTGATATTCTAAGTAAAAGAGCCAGTGATATCATTTTTGTCCTTTTCTTTTAGTGAATATCATTTTTGTAGGCCTGATGGCCAAAGATGGTTATGAATTATCTATAAAGAATGATATTTGCAAAATCATGTTGAATGGTTCTAATGTGATGTTTGGACAAGTGAAAAATGGCATATATGTTCTATCATAGCCTGTTCTGTATTGTACACTACTAATAAATGCCCTAGGTTAGATAAAGTCAGTGATACTTATCTTTAGCACTAAAGGCTGGGTCATATAAACAAGAACAGAATAAATAAGTTGGTGGGAGAAGGTCTCCTTGACATCGCTGAGAGTGAATCTTTACTAACTTGTGAATCTTGTCTTCTTGGAAAAATGACCAAGTCATCTTTTACTGGAACAAGTGAAAGAGCCAGTGATATTCTAAGTCTAGTATATATTGATGTATGTAAACCTATGAATATCAGTGCAAGAGATGGATATAATTATTTCATTATATTTACAGACGATCCTTCGAGATACGGTTATGTCTACCTAATGAAATATAAATCTGACTCGTTTGAAATGTTCAAACGTTATCATAATGAAGCTGAAAAACAAACTAGAAAGTTTATTAAAATCCTTCGATCAAATCGATGTGATGAGTATCTTTCCAGCGAGTTTCTGACTTATCTCGAGGAGAATGGGATTCTCTCTCAATAGACACCTCCAGGGATACCTCAGTTAAATGGTATATCTGAAAGAAGGAATCAAACTCTGTTAGACATGGTTTGATCCATGATGGGCTTAGCAAGTCTGCCTAAATTCTTTTAGGGATATGTTCTTGAGTCAACATCTTACCTTTTGAATAGAGTTCCAAGTAAGTCGTTGATAAGACACCATATAAGATATGGACTGGATGTAAGCCAACTCTCTCTTACCTTCGAGTTTGGGGGTGTCTGACTTATGTTAGACATTTGGAGATGGATAAGCTAGGACCTGAGTCTGATAGATATCTTTTTGTTGGGTATCTCAAAGGATCCAAAGGGTATTATTTCTATCTGTTTAAGGAACCAAAGTTGTTCATCAGTCTTAGGACAACCTTTTTATAAAGGGAGTACCTTGGTGAAGGCACTTAAGCTATTGAGGTTGAACTTGGAGAAGTTCAACAGATACAAGAACCTTCTCACACTGAGGCTACTATAGAATCGGATTTGATTAGATCAGATCCAGAGCCCAGAGTGTAACCATTAAGGAGATTTGGTAGAGTACCACGTCAGCCAAACATATACTATGGTTTCTTGGTCTGAGATGGTGATCCTGTTGAGCTCGGTGAGAACAACGAGGATCCGATCACCTATATGGATGCAATGTCAAGGTCTAATTCCGAGTCATGGCTGGGAGCTATGAAATCTGAAATGGAGTCCATAAAAATCAATAATGTATGGACATTGGTTGATCCACCTGAAGGGATAAAATCTTTTGGGTGCAAGTGGATCTTCAAAAGGAAGCAGGGTGCAGATGGGCAGGTGGAGACCAATAAAGCCCATCTAGTTACCAAGGAATATCGTCAATGTTATGGTATTGACTATGACGAGATATTTTCTTCTATGATAATGCTCAAGTCCATTCGGATTATGCTTGCTATAGCAGCACATTTAGATTATAAATCTGACAAATGGATGTTCGAACATCTTACCTAAATGGTGAGCTGGAAGAGGAGGTGTACATGATGCAACCTGAAGGGCTCACACCATAGATGAGTCTAAAGTATGCAAGCTTTTGAGGTCCATTTATGGACTGGAATAGGCTTCTCAGAGTTGGAACATGTATTTTGATAAATGTATCAAGACATATGGTTTTGTTCGGAATGGAGAAGAACCTTGTATATATAAATGGGCAAATGGTTCTGTAATTATATTTTTATTTTGTATGTGGATGACATTCTCCTAATCGGGAATGACATTCCAGCATTATAAGGAATAAAGATCTGGCTTTCATCTCAATTCTCTATGAAAGACTTGGATGAAGCCTCATACATACTAGGTATGAAAATCTATAGAGATATATCTAAAAGGCTTTGGGACTGTCCCAATCTATGTACATAGATACTGTGCTGAAGCGGTTCAGCATGGAGAATTCCAAATGGGACTATCTTCCGATAGGTCATAGAATTACTCTTTCCAAGAAGGATTGTATGACAACTCCTAAGGAAAGAAAGCATATGAGTAGAATTCCATATGCTTCGGCAGTAGGTTCTATTATGTATGCTATGGTATGTACTAGACCAAACATGGTATACTTACTAGGGGTAGTGAGTAGATACCAGTTTGATCTAGATGAAGCTCATTAGAAAGTTGTTAAAAATATCCTTATGTATTTGAGAAATACTAAGGACCAATGGCTTATTTATGGACATTCTGATTTAAAACTTGTAGGGTACACTGACTCCAATTTTTAGTTAGATAGTGATGATAGTAAGAGTGTATTTGGTTTTGTGTTTACTCTTAATGATAGAGCAATCTGCTGAAAAAGTTTCAAGCAGCATATAGTGGTTGATTCTGTTTGCAAGGTAGAGTATATTACAGCATCGGATGTAGCAAAGAAAGCTATGTGGTTGTGGAAGTTCTTAGGCGAGATGGGAGTGGCACCTTTCCTAGATGGTCCTATTCCAGTGTATTGTGATGGCACAGGAGCCATAGCTCAAGCCAAAAAGCTGAAATCATATTAGCGAACCAAGCATATTCTGCATCGTTATTACCTTGTCTGGGAGATTATTGAACGAGGTGACATCGAACTTCTGAAGATCGATGGTAAGGAGAACCTGGCTGACCCCTTCACTAAAGTCATTGGAGTGCAAGAGTTCAACGACTACAAATGGAAGATGGGAATTAGATTATGTTCCGATTGGCTTTAGTCCAGGTGGGAGTTGTTGGAAAATGTATATCTCAAAGCCAATCATCTAGGTTGTAGACGGTTGTGCAACTCATGTATATGTATATAAATTATTTAATTGAATAAAAAGTTTATTTTGGTTGTTCATCACATGTCATCTTCCTAATTGAGCTCTTGTGTGATGATGTCCTTTGAGCTACCTTGTATGCGATGTAGAGAGGATACATCGTGTAGTTCATGAATTGGTTCACGACCAAAGGTACACTATTTTAGGATGGTGTATCAAGAGTAGGTCATTGATGTCACATCTATTGGTTATCCTCTTAACCAAGTAGCATGGAGATACTGGTATGATATCAGGTGTTGTGTTCGACACTTCACTAAGAATGACTCTCATGCAAGATTCTCTTTTTGCCAAAGAAAAATTTTGCATTAAAATGTGGACATGAATTATTCCTCTGACTTAAGATCACTATGGCAGCTTGCAAGCAACTCACTATGCTTAGGTGCTAGACTACCTGGATTTCTAATCCGGTGATGGAAGGTTGCTGGATACAGTCAAGTACTTGTATAGCATAGTAGGATCAAGATAGGATTGACTTCTCTAAATGGTTTGGATTGAATTCTCCAAATGGTTTGGATTGAATGCTTAATATGCCTTAATTGAGAAAGACCTTGGCCAGGGCATTCCTTGTAAGTAGTTACAGGGATTCTTTATTTGAGACATATTGAGATGGACTGATTAGGGTTGGGCAGTCTAACCCTAAGCCATCCAGAGTATTAGGAGATCAAAGAATAAGTTCGGTGGTATTCCATATTCAATAGGTTCTTGTTGCTCTGCAACCTTCGACCTATCCGGATACCATGTGTCATTGCTAGATGGTGACTTTGGCTGGTATTGGAAATATTCCTGTGCTACCATTTTAGTGTTTGAACCTACGGGGTCACACAACGTGGGGTTTCTTCTTAATTTATTGGCTTGGAAATGATTGGAAATCATTCCAGACTCATTTGACAAGAAGTTGTCAAAACTTCTTTGAGCCGACTCATCTGGATGAGTCAACTCGTGCGAGTCGACTTGCATGCTCGAGTCGACTCGTCTAATGGATTTTGCTAGAATCCAAGGATGCTTTATTAATGGCTATAAGAGTTATAGCACTTAATTTTGGCATCTTGGAGTTTTAATTAGCTGTAGTTGCTAAAGTCCAAAGGGTCTGTAACACCCTTGAATCCCAAGAGACTCCCAACCTTCCATTATTCTCTCATTAATCACTCTTTTATGGTTCTACTAAAAGGGCCATTTTGGGTGAGCTGATGGGGTAGAATTGTTCACCTTTCACCTAGGTTGAGATTCTGCCATTTTTGTTGGTTAGAACTCATCCTTGACCTCTGAGAGATTGTGAGATCATATCTCATTCTTGGGAAGATAGAGTGTGGCTTTGGATTTTCGAATTCTTATGTGTATACCTTCTATTGAAGGTTTTGGACAGAGTGATCTGGGAAGGGTTCTTAGGTGCCTTTGTTCCATTATTGCTTCAGCAACTGTGTCTTCAAAGGTGTTGAAGAAGGAATCCATCGTTGCAACTTTGTTTCCGAAGAGGCTAGCACCTCGAAGGAAGGAGGAGAATCCCCTCACCCCGGTGTGAACCATCTATAGAGGTAGGATATTTGTGCTGCTCGTAGAGCCTCTCTACTTCTTTGGAGTACTTGCCTTGCTAGTGATCGTCGTCTTGCAGATAAGGTTGGTATTCCTGTAGGTACGATGAAATGTTCTTCATTACCTTTTTGTATGATTCAAAGAATAGTTTTATGAATTACTTACCTTGCTTGCTAGATTTCATACATGCATTATTCTATGTGCATCAAGATCTGTCTAGGGGCCTGTGTTAATTAGATTAACATGTTTAAATAAAAATGTTTTATCCACTTTCGCTACTTCATGAAATTTAGAAAAGTTTTAAATTGCATGTATCGGCCTGTGCCGCTTGGGTCTCGGTTCCCTAACATATTTAGATTTGGGCAAGGCATCTATAAGGTCCATACTAATTTCCTACCAAGCTTGAGTTAGAATTTGTAATGGTTGTAGCAGCCCTGCATAAGGGATCCTATCGATTTTTTTCCTTGATGCAAATCTCACATTCTTTCACCTTCTTCTCCACATTTCATCCATACTCCTATCAGCCCTGCATAAGGGATCCTATCGATTTTTTTCCTTGATGCAAATCTCACATTCTTTCACCTTCTTCTCCATAAGTATAATTGCTTCATTCCAAAGTGTCCCCCTAAAGATGAGGCATGCATAACTTCTAAGAGTTTTTATCTCAGTTTTCCTGTACTTCCAACATAAATTCTCCTTTTGAATTTGAACACCCTTTGCTTATAAGAATAATTAGGTTGGGATTTAGGTTCAATCAATACCTCTACTATGATTAGTTGGGTTTGCTGGTCCCCTTCATAGCTACCTGCAATCTCACTACTCTAAGTTGTTACTACTACTATCATAGCTTGAATGCTTCCTTCCCTAAAATCTCATCTTGATAAGGCATCCGCAGCATGATTTTCTTTCCCTTTCTTATATTGTATCGTATAATCTAGTACCATGAGCTTCAACATCCTTTTTTGCTAGGTGGCCAAAGTAATCTTCGGCTTTAGTAAATGTTTTAGGCTCTGGTAGTCGGTCTTGATGATGAAAGACCTGGGCTAATGTAATGTTTCTATTTAGACACTGCTAGCAGTATGGCCAAAGATTCTTTTTCATATGTTGATAATCCCCTGTGCCTTTCACTTAATCCCTTGCCAAGCTATGCTATTAGTCTTCTTTGTTAAGTGAGCACTGCTCCAATTCTATAACTACTGGCATCTACTTCTAGCTTGAAGGGTAAGGAATAGTTGGGCATTGCTAGGATTGAGGCTAGTAACAATACTTCCTTCAATCTCTCAAATGCCTCTTGAGCTTTCTCATTCCAATGAAAATTATCTTTCTTGAGGAGTTCAGTTAGGGGTTTGCTTATAGCCCCATACCCTTTAATGAATCTCCTATGATACCTAGTGAGCCCTAAGTGTTAGGTGTATGCCCTAAAAGCCATATTGGCTTGACACATTTTAATTTTAGGGCATGAACTTTGTACTTAATTTTTTTTATTAATAAAAAATGTATTAGTTTCATTCATATTGTTGTGTCTATGAATCATCCATGAAATTAATGGACAATGACACATATTCTCAAGAGTTAAGAATCTAAGGCATGTGTCTTTATAGATTAACTCCTAAAAGCTCCTGATTATTGGGATATCACGAGGATGGTAATTGATCCATTAAAATCGGTGCACAGATCACTTCCCTTTTGGGTAGATGAGTCTCTGACCTACAGTGTGGAGACACTAGAGTGAGAGTGCAGGTAGTTGATAGAGATCAACGATACCGATCATGACCAAGTTCAGGAAGTTATACGGATGACTACTCACTCGTCGATAACTTCCTGATGCTATAGTCGTGTAAATAGTTCCTTGACCTAGAGTGTCTCAGCTACTCATAATAAGGTTGCTGTAGTTTGACAGCACAATCACATGGTTCCTATCCATATGGGACCTTGCGGTGTTCATTGGCTGCAGTAAGTTTATTATAGGAGTGGGGTGTTCACTTGTAAGGATCTATCAGCCTTAGTAGTAAGGTATAATCCTATGTAAGCTTAATGAGACTAAGTCCAGAAATCTATGGCCATAGTAGGGTGATAATGAAAAAGGTGTTTTGATTAGTATCACAATTGGACTTGAGTTAATTAGGTTAAGTATATGACTAATGGGTTTGACGAGTATCCATAACCAACATCATGTCAAGATTTTGATAGAGGAAACGAATCACATGGTAACTAGACCTAGGGGTTCCAATCTTATTCTGCTAGGTTGCCACTACATACTACTAGGTATATCACTGGTAGATTATGAGAGCCCATTAGGATTATTTTTGGATCGATGATCCTAATTAGGGTTGAGCTAAAATTATTTTAGTCCATCGAAAGGAGTTTCAATGATGTATAATGGAGATTATAGTATGTCTCATTACCATACAGGATAAGACCTGAGGGGTCACACATATTACGAACTCAAGTAATCAATCAGCAAATCAATTTGGACCTAATTGTAAGCGTTACAATTAATTAATTATGGATTAATTATTAATTAAATTAATTTAGAGTTAATTTAATTGAGTTAAACTTAATTAATTAATTCTAATTAAGTTGGGTCAATGTCCGCTTTGAAATGGTTCGATCGAATTTAAAATTGGCTTCAATTTAACTATAAAATCACTTCATTTGGACCATGACCTAGAGTCTAGTTAGATTGGGACTCTCTCTCCATGTCTCCCCTTCCCTCCACATGCCTACCTTGTTGGCCCCATGTGTTTTCATGACAAAAGAGAGGAAGCGTTAATATTAGATGGCGCTAATCCTTCTTTTGGTATGGAGGAATATGGGAAGGAGTCCTTCTCATTCACTCCTCTTAAATCCTTGCCAGATAAAATAAAATACTGGAGTTTTGTTTTGATGGGATGGGAGAACTTGAATTTAAATAAGAAAAAAGGTGGCTAATAAAAGAGAGAACAATTGGCATGAATATTTTTCTCCTTCCACCATGAATATTCATCTTGGCCATAAGCTTTTCTTTTGGGGTATCTTCACCTGAGGTTCTCTCTCCTGGCACCAAGTTCTTTTCTTCCCTTTTTATTTCCTTCTTCCTTCTGTGTGGTCTAGAGAGATGCTCTACTAAAGAAAGAAGAGAGGAAAGGGTCCAAAGATCTTGCATAGTTTGATTTGCAAGACAGAAGCCAAAAGCCGGTCTGGATTCGGATCAGCACAGTTCTTAAAGTGGGTGATTTGCTGAAAGAGGAGAGGGCTGCAAGGATCTAACAGTCCGGTGCCCTCTATGACTCAGTTATGAGGGTTCGTGTGGATACCAGTAGAGGCTGGGCATTTGCGCGGCTCTGACAGAATCTCGATTTTCAGTAGCAAATTAGCATGCTTTTCAGAGCAAGCCCGATAGCGATCCAGGTAAGTATTTTATACTTAAAATAATTTTATTTTGGATCTAATATTTTTTTCATATATTTCAGCATGTTAAAAATTTATGATAAATAAATTAGATTTATTTATGAATTGCATGATTAGATATAAATTATTTTTATATCTGCTTTCGCTGCGACAGGTTGTTGATGCCTGTTTGATTGCAATTTTATATTCCTTGGAGAACTCCAATAGTGGTATCAGAGCCACGGTTCTCCTTCTTAACATGCATGCATGAGAATCAGATCTGAAAAATATTCAGATCAGATAGATAGATTATGATTTTTCAGATCTATGTTGAACATGAGATTGTTCCAGCATAGAATTTCATGTTTTGAAAAATTATTTTCGAAATTAAAATCATAATTTTCAAATCTGAAATTAAATTTAATAATCTAAAATTTAATTGATCAAGGGTTGTACAAGGTGACATAAGGTTGTCCTGCTATAAGGTTTACCCCCTATAGTACAAAGGTTGTCCTACTTTGATGTATACCTGGTTTTGAAAAGGGTTTTCAAAAGGGTTTGATCGATTTATGATTATGTATGTTGTTGTATGCGATGCACAAAATTAGGATTTAGATCTTAAATATAATTCATGATCATAAGCTATTAATGTCATGCACTTGAACCTAATTTTAAAATTGATTTGATCAAAAAAATCAAATTAGGTGCATGAGGGTTTGGGTTGAACAAATTAAGTCTAGAGATTAGGCTGTGGTGATTAGGTTTTAATTAAATCAACTAGTAACCTTAATTTAATTTTGAGCAAGTGACTTAACCTAATCGGATGATGATTAGGGTTAGGTCAAGTGTGCTCAAAATTGGTTTTAGATGTAGTCTTATCAGATCTATTCATTTGATAGTGAATCAATAAGCTAAGACCTAATTTGTCTCAGTGATGAGCCCAGATCATTAGATGACCTAATTGAATCTTGTCAGTCAATTGGTGTCTAAGGAAGGTTTCGATCATGGTTTTAATTGGGGCTAACTCTTTCTCAACCAACTAATTTAGCGGAAAGAGGATAAATTGGTAGAACCCTTCCATGGACCAAATTGACCTGGCCAATTTAGTTGATTAGGTTTTCAAAAGGGTCACTTTTGATTTGAGTTCACCCATGCTAACTACTTTTAGTCAGACATAAGATTGTGCAGACTGAATGTAATTAGTCATGAGATTGTACTGACTTAATGTAATTGGTTAGTCATGATTTAGCTGATCAATTTAAAAGAGACCTGAACCTAAGCTCCCAATAAATATTAAGTCATAGGTCTTTCACCATTGTAGGTGTTCGGGTGTCCTACTGGTGTTGATTATTCTCGACTTGTTACAGTGGTCTAATTGCATCGGGAAGACACAACCACCCTATTAGGCATGAGATGTTGCTAGGCACTAATGGGGTTGGGCCCAATAAACGGGCATGTTGAGAGATTCAATGACGGCTTGGTCTAGTAGGAATGGTGGGTCTGACTTAACTAATGATTGGACCAATAAATGGGCATGTTGAGGTTCCATGATTTAGAGACCAAGTAGCTACAACTTGTATTAGATACATTGGACAAGAGTTGACCACTTATTGGTGTAGTATGTTACCAATAACTGGATATGGTGAGGTGCCGCACATCGATGGGACTGTAGCACCCACTAAAAACCTAGAGTCCCAGGGTTTTTGCATCTCCACAGGGAGTGTGAGAGATCCAAAAAAATAATAAGAGTTCTAAAACTATTTCTTAAAGACCCTAGAATAATTTTTATAATTAAGTGTAAAGCATCTAATTTAAATCTTCTACTCTTGCAGTTAACCATGTCTACTTCAAATCCCTTAGTCCGTATTCTAGAGACAAACCGACTAGTAGGCCTCAATTTTAAAGATTAGTTGAGAAATATCAAATTTGTTTAGAGTTCTGAGAAATTGGGCTATGTGCTTGACTAGGAACCCCCTGTCTTACCTGACCATCCAAATGCTCGTCAGACAACTGCACATGAAAAATGGATAGAAGATGATAATAAGGTTAAGTGTTATATATTGGCCTCAATGCCAAATGAATTGCAGAGCCAACATGAGGATATGCCAACTACTAAATCGATTCTGATTCACCTACAAGAGTTATATGGTGAACAAAGTCGGATTGCATGCTTCGAAGTATCGAAAAGGCTTTTCAACAACAAGATGCGTGAAGGGCAGTCAATGTACGATCATTGTTTGACAATGATAAGGACATCGAATAGCTTGAGAAGCTGGGTATTTCGATTCATAAGGAGCTACAGGTGGATTTGATCCTCCAATTCTTGACTAGTTTATATGCTCAATTTATTATTAACTATAATATGAACAAGTTGAATTACACTTTGCTTGAATTATTGAATATGCTCGTAAGTAATGAGGGGACCCTGAAAAGTTCAAGGGGCTCTATTTTCTCTGTGGAGCAGTCTTCCTCCAAAAGAAAGTCTACTTAGAAGAAGAAGAAACCTGCAAAGAAGCAGAAGAAAAAAACTAAACAGAAGAAGAAGGACACTCCCAAGGAAGCCAAGGTTAGCAAAGAGAGATGTTTCCACTGCAATATAGATGGCCACTAGAAAAGAAGTTATCCTCTCTACCTGGAAAGCCTAAAGAAACAGAAGGAGGATGCACCTTCTAAAGGTAAGCGTATGCCCGTTATTGAATATAACCTAATGGTTTCATCTACTTCTAATTGGATTTTAGACTCTACCTCTAGTGCTCATATATGCATTTCAATGCAGGGCCTGGAAGAAGTAGAATGCTGAGAGAAGGTGAGATTGTCCTACGTGTTAGAAATGGAGCAAGAGTTACTGCTCAAGTCATTGAATCATTTTCTCTGGTATTACCTTTAGGTTTAGATTAGTACTTAGTGACTGTTATTTTGTGCCTGTAGCTAGTAAAAATTCGATTTCTGTCTTTGTGCTAGCACAGGAAGGATTTGAATTTATATTCAATTAAGATTTTTGTAGTATTTATTTGAGAAATATATTGGTTGCAAAAGCTATTTTAATTGACAGTCTCTATCATTTGCATGTCGATGCATCTTTGAATATTAACAAGAAAACTAAAGTGAATGCCATAGGACATAAACGTCCTAGAGATGACCTAAATGATAAATACATGTGGCACCTAAAGCTGGGTCATATAGCTGAATCATATCCACCTTGTGAGTCATGTCTTCAAGGAAAAATGACCAAGATACCCTTTGTAGGACATGGGAAGAGGACCACAGAATTACTTGCCCTGGTACATACTGATGTGTGTGGTCCATTCGATGTTCAGTCTAGGGGTGGTTTTTACTACTTCATAACCTTTACTGATGATTATTCACGATATGGTTATGTGTTTCTTATGAGACACAAATCTAAAGCTTTTAAAAAGTTCAAAAAATTTAAACATGAGGTAGAAAAATAAATAGGTAAAACCCTTAAGGTTCTTCAATCAGATCGAGAAGGTGAATACCTTAGTAGAAAATTTTTAGGTTATCTTAAAGACAATGGCATAGTCTCACAATGGACTCCACCTGGTATGCCTCAGCTCAACGGGGTGTTTAAGAGGAAAAATAGGACATTATTAGATATGGTTCGATCCATGATGAGCTTCACTGACTTGCCTTTATTTCTTTGGGAAGATGCCCTACAAACTTCAATTTATATTCTAAATAGGGTTCCATCTAAATCTGTTCCTACCACACCATATGAGATTTGTCATGGTAAGAAACCAAGTCTTGCCCATTTCAAGATTTGAGGATGTCCAGCCTATGTCAAAAGACTAATGGCAAATAAGTTGGAATCTAGATCTGTGGAAGCTCGGTTTATAAGGTATCCTAAAGAAACTTTAAGATATCACTTTTACCTTCCAGAAGATCACAATATGATTATAAGTAGGCATGCCACATTTCTTGAAAAGCAGTTTATTCAGGAAGGTGGTAGCGGGAGGTTAATTGAGGTTGATGAAAAGGTCTCTGAAGAGCTGCCAGCTGGAGATCAGATCGAACCTAATCAACCAATACACATAAATACTCTTCCACCTCGTAAGTCTATTAGAGTCTCCAAACCTCCTGAAAGATACTTGGGTATGCTTACAGAGGATATAAAGGAAATATTTCTTGTTGAGGACAAGGATCAATTGATTGATCCTAAGATTTATGATGAGGCGATGTCAGACTTCGACTTCGAGAAATGGTTGAATGCTATGAAGTCAGAAATTGATTCAATGCATTCTAACCAAGTTTGGTCCTTAGTGGATCCACCAGAGGGTATTATACCTATTGGTTATAAATGGATCTACAAAAGGAAAATAGGTGCAGATGGTAAGGTAGAGACCTTTAAAGCTAGGTTAGTGGTGAGAGGGTATAGTCAACGTGAAGGCATTGACTATCATGATATCTTTTCATCGGTAGCTATGCTGAAATCCATCCATACATTGCTTGCAATTGCAGCATATCATGATTATGAGATATGGCAGATGGATGTAAAAACTACATTCCTGAATGGATATTTGAGGAAGATATCTATATGGAGCAGCTTTTGGATTTCACTTCCAATGATGAAAATCATAAGGTCTACAAGCTGTATAGATCAATCTACGGATTGAAGCAAGCTTCTTCGAGTTGAAATACTCGTTTTGATGATGCAATTAAATCATTTGATTTTATCAAGAATGAGGATGAGCCATGTATTTACAGGAAGGCCAGTGGGAGGGCAGTGACATTCCTCGTATTGTACGTGGATGACATCCTCCTTATAGGGAATTATATTCCCATGTTGACTTCGGTCAAAAGTTGGTTATCTAAGGAATTCTCTATGAAAGACTTAAGTGAAGCATCTTATATTTTAGGGATTAAGGTCTATAGAGATCGATATAATCGGATGCTTGGCCTTTCACAAAAATTGTACATAGAGGAAGTACTGAAAATGTTCAGCATGAAGAACTCTAAAAAAGGATTGTTACCTCTTCGGCATGGCATTAATCTTTCCAAGAAAATATGTCCCAACACACCTGAAGAGATTCGATGCATGAGCAAGATTCTATATGCTTCGGTAATTGGAAGCCTTATGTATGTCATGTTATGTACTCGACCTGAAATAGCTCTTGCTATGAGTGTCACGAGCAAATATCAGTCGAAACCAGGTGAAGAACACTGGATAGCTGTGAAGAACATTTTTAAGTACTTGAGAAGGACTAAAGATTTGTTATTAGTCTTTAGAGAGAGTTCAGAATTAAGGATAAAGGGGTATACAGACTCAGACCTTATGTCTAATCCTGATGATAGAAATTCTACATCAGGGTCTGTATTTTCATGCAATGGTGGGGCAACTAGTTAGAAAAATTTCAAGCAGCCCATCATAGCAGATTCAACAATGAAAGCAGAATATATCGCTGCCTCTGAAGCTGTTAAAGAAGCCTTTTGGTACAAAAAGTTTGTTGCGAAGCTTGGAGTGATGCCATCTGATGCCATCCCCATATATTATGATAATAATGGTGCTAGAGCTCTAGCTAAGGATCCTAGGTCTCACAGAAGTCTAAGCATATTAAGCTATGGTTTCATATCATACGTGACTCCTTGAGAAGAAATATGTTGAGGTACGAATAGTAGACTCCATGGACAACATGGCAAACCCACTAACTAAGACTCTAAGCCATCAGAAGGCTAAAGTCCACTTTAAGAAAATGGGACTTAGATATGTAGCCAATCGGCTTTAGTGCAAGTGGAAGATTGTTAGGTGTATGCCCTGAAAGCCATGTTGGCTTGACACATTTTAATTTTAGGGCATGAACTTTGTACTTAATTTTTTTATTAATAAAAAGGGAATTAGTTTCATTCATATTATTATGTCTATGAATTGTCCATGGAGTTAATGGACAATGACACATATTCTAAAGAGTTAAGAATCTGAGGCATGTGTCTTTATAGATTAACTCCTAAAAGCTCATGATTATTGGAATATCACGAGGATGGTGATTGATCCATTAAAATCGGTGCACAAATCACTTCCCTTTTGGGTAGATGAGTCTCTGACTTACAGTATGAAGACACTGGAGTGAGAGTGCAGGTAGTTAATAGAGATCAACGATACCGAGCATGACCAAGTACAATAAGTTATATGGATGACTACTCACTTGTCGATAACTTCCTGATGCTGCAGTCGTGTGAATAGTTCCTTGACCTAGAGTGTCTCAGCTACTCGCAATAAGGTTATTATAGTTTGACAGCATAATTACATGGTTCCTATCCATATGGGACCTTACGGTATTCATTGGCTGCAGTAAGTTTATTGTAGGAGTAGGGTGTTCAATTGTAGGGATCTATCAGCCTTAATAGTAAGGTATAATCCTATGCAAGCTTAATGAGACTAAGTCCAGAAATCTATGGCCATAGTAGGGTGATAATGAAAAAGGTGTTTTCATTAGTATCACAATTGGACTTGAGTTAATTAGGTTAAGCATATGACTGATGGGTTTGACGAGTATCCATAACCAACATCATGTTAATATTTTGATAGAGAAACTGAATTACATGGTAACTACTCCTAGGGGTTCCAATCTTATTCTACTAGGTTGCCATTACATACCGCTAGGTGTCACTGGTGGATTATGAGAGCCCATTAGGATTGTTTTCGGATTGATGATCCTAATTAGGGTTAAGTTGAAATTGTTTCTGTTGCCCAGAAATGGAGCCTAAGAGGGGGGGTGAATTGGGTCTTTTAGAAAATTTAAAACAATAATGAGAGGGACTAGTGGTGCTAGTGAAAAATGATGAATTCAATGCAAGAAATTTAAAGCAGTAGCAATAATCAAAGAGCAAGAGAGGAAGAGAGCAATCACACACAAACACAAGGTTTATAGTGGTTCGGTGCAAACCTAGCACCTACATCCACTCCCCAAGCCACCCTTGGAAATTTCACTATAATCCAAACAAGATTACAGTTGACTTGTTTTTCACAAGGCTCACAAGTCAAAACCTAAGTTGGTTTTATCACTTAGGCTTACCAACAAACCTTAACACTTGTTTTGTCTTCGGGCTCACAAGTTAACCCTAGTTGGTTTTATCCCTTTGGCTCACCAACAAACCACAATAACCTTCTTTCAAGACATCCTTGAAAGCAAGGTCAAATCATAATGTAAAAACAGATATATAATTTTAAAACTAAAACAAACTCTCTTCAAGAGTAGAATGGAATCTTTGAAGCTTAAGTTGATGCTTTGTCTTGACTCTTCCTTGGAATCTCCTTCAAAGTGCCCCTTTTGGAATGAAGTAAGGATGAGCTTGTAGGCTTTTCAAGGAATCAAACTATTAAAGGCTTTTGATGTGAAGTATTTGAGAGAATATAGACTTTATGGCTTTTGAGTAGACTTTAAATCACTTCAATGCACTTTCTTATCTTTAAAATGAGGTTGGTGGAGGTTAAATACACCAAGAACCTTCCAAAAAATGGTTTGTAACTGTTGGAACCTCGGAAATAGTCATTTGGAGCTTGAAAAGTAAGTTTTGCAAGTCAGAAAAATAGATCCGTTAGAGCTGTCAGGCTGCAAGTGTCGACACTTGGCTGTCAAGTGTGACACTTGGCTATCAAGTGTCGACACTTGGCTGTCAAGGCTTTCAAGTATCGACACTTGATCTCTAGGTGTCGACACTTGAACTTTCAAGTGTCGATACTTGATGCACAGGTGTCGACACTTGACACAAAAATCCTCAAATGACAAAGTTCTATATTTTCAAAATTCTCAGGCCTTGAGTCGACACTTGGAAACCTAAGTGTCGACACTTGGTGTCGACACTTGGTTCTGGGTGTCGACACTTGGCATGCCAAGGATTTTTGTCCATGCCAAATGTTGAAGTGTCGACACTTGACTTTCCAGGTGTCGACACTTGAGACTGAAAAGCTCAGATTCAAGTGTGAATGGCCTCAAAAACATAAATATAATTCTTGAAACTTAAATGAATCATAAACACATAATATTTAATCATGTAGATGCCCTTTTTCCATGAAGAGAATGTCCAGATTTGTGAGAAAATCTCCATGCCATGACGTGCCATGAAACATAAGTTTTTGGGATTTTGAGGTGCTTTCTTCCTGAAAACTCATAACTTGAAATACACATTAGTATACAATATGCACTCATTATTTTGTTATTCATCAAAATCACTGGGTGGAGCCAACAATCTCCCCTTTTTGATGATGACAAAACCTTGAGTAAAAAGCAATACATTTCAAACTTTAACTATTATAATTCATGAATATGAATTTAAGTCCATATGAGAGGCAAAAACTTCATAGTTAAGAAGAATCAATCTCCCCCTTAATTAGATATTTCTCATTAAAGTAAATGTCAACAAATTTATGTATCTAAACAAAAATTTATTCATCAACACTATTTCTCAACAAATTTATGTATCTAAACATGAATCAACACTATTTCTCAACAAATTTATGTATCTAAACATGAATTTATGCATCAACACTATTTCTCCCCCTTTTTGTCAATCATTAGAAAGGGGAATAACCTCCCCCTCACAATGAGTATGGAGACAAAAAGATGGTAGAGAATCAAATAAGATAGGTATCAGAGCCAAAAAGATTAAAGAGAATCAGAGCTAAAGAAGGTAAATTTAACCATTCAAACATAGATAATGAGCACTAAACTGAAATATATATAAGAGAAGTTTTCAGTACAAAAATTTGCTGAGTCATCAGCAAGAACTGAAACATACAGATATCATCAGAGTCATACAAATATCAGAAACATACAACATATAAACTATAACAGACATCTATGAGGCTAATCCTCATCAGATGGAATCTCAAGACTAAATGGAGCACTGATCCTAGATCTAGTGGCTAAGGCCCTAGGAGGTACTAAGGCTCGACGACTCCTAGTGCGGCCAGAAGGACCAAAGGCGGGTAAAACCCTAGATGATCTAGTAGAAGGGGGGGAAAGTAGATCAGCTGGTGTAACAAAGTCCGGTGTGAAATCAACCAAGTCAGTAGAGCAGCTGGGGTAGTGGGAGGATCGCGACTGACCACCTCATAATCATCAGCACTGCCATCACTGTCACTGTCATGGCCCACAATCTCTGTGGCTCTGTCGTCATCCATATCTGTCCGATCACCACCCTCAACAGTATCAGCATGGTCGCTCTGGTGATCGCCACCATCATCATCATCATCATCATCATCATCAGAAGATACTACTGCAGGGGCTGCAGGAGGTATAAGGGATCTCAACAGATCCTCAATACGAGAGAATCCCTCCTCCATAGATCTAAGGATCTCAGCATGCTCCGAGGTAGTATGTGCTCGAAGAAGCTCAACCTCGCTGCGTAGTCGAGTCAACTCACCCCTGATCTCAGTGAACTGCTCTCTGGTGTGCTCCTCAAAGGATAGTCCAGTAGAAAGTGGCAGAGGAGCTGTAGTATCAGGAGTCGAATGCTCTGCCTGTGTCGATGGGATATCAACGGGAGGAAAAACTGCTGGCTCAGATGGTCCTGCCTCTGCCTCTCGAAGCTCGTCCTCCTCATCTGGCTCCTGGCCAGACTCTCTGCGCACCCATCGACCTGCAACTAGTCTATATCCCATACGGTGCAAAGACCTCTCATCATATACATTTGTGTGTAGTATCTCCTTGGGGATCTCCCCCTCCAGTGATACTCCACAAGCTCTAAATAATCTGGTCAGTGCCATGCCGTAAGGTAAACAGTGACGGCGCTGAGTCGCAGCATCATGCATCTGAACTAGCATCAGGGATGGAAGATCAATCTGCCTCCTCTCTATCAGACTCGTCATCACCATCAACTCTCTCTCAGTGATGAAGTCAAATCTCCCAGTCTTCGGCAGAAGTATACGTGCCGTGATGTGGTACAATAGGCGCATCTCTAGAGATAACTGGTTCGCGGTAACTATGGATATACCACGAACATCCTCTCTCTCAAGTATACACCTAAAGGCAGTCTCTCTGTCATCCACCGAGAAAACATAGATTCCCCTATGGGGGATCTCCCATACTCTGCTCAATAGCTCTGCCGTCGGTGAAATCTGAACGCCTCTGACTGTCATAGTCCACAGAAGTCGTCGACAATCCAACGCACCATAGAACTCTCTCACTAGGTGAGGATAGTACCTCTCCTGCATAGTACAGAATGGTACTAATCCTGCATCAGTGAGCACCTGACGTAAGCTGAAATGGTGCCTATCAAAACACTCTAGGTCGACTCTCCTCCCAGAGGCTACTAACTTCCCTGCCATCCTCTCTGCAGGGGGAACTCAGTGTGGCTGAACTGCTAGCCTGTGCAGGGTCAAATCTGGCCTTCGATCTCCTCTCTACGCCACGACTAGGCCTCTCCCTAACTGCAAGTCTCTTCCTGGGACCCATTACAGCAAGCTGACCAGGAAAGAAGGAAGATAGGTTTAGAACTATGGGACTGGCTACAGGCTGAGATAAGGAGAGTTTCATTTCTTAAAAGGTGTTCAGACAAGTTTTGAAAACTAGAATTAAAATAATTTTGGGTTGTAAAATACCCCAAACAAAGTTTGGAAAAACTGTCAATCAGTTTAAAGGTGAGACTTTTATAACTTATACTTTGATTAAATGACAATATTCCGAACAGATAATTATAGAAAATATTTTTGTTTGTTAAAACACATTTGAACTTTTGGAAAATACCTTTTGTAAGGCCAAAAAATCAAAATCCATGGAATTTAGGTTTAAATAGATTAGGGTTTTAGCAAAGTGGTGAAAATGTCGCAAGAACATCATGAAAAACCTTTCTAAAATGATGATAGATCAATAAATGGTTTAGAATACTGGATTTTAAATAAAAAATCCAATTTTTTCTCCCCAAAATCAATCAAACAGTGTTTTTCTTAAAAACGGGTGAGATAAGCGTGAAAACGACCAAAAACCATGGAAAAATCAAGGAAAAAAAAAGGCATTTAACCGCTATTCCCTTAAATGGAGTTTTAGAAATCTGATAAAACTCATGAAAATCGGTTAGAATCTTAAAAAATACCCAAAAAATCCTATTCATGGTTGCACGTTCAAAAACATCAAACGTAAATTCAAGAAAATAAAAAGAAAATAAAGTGAAATCGAAAGAAGGATTACCTGATTTGTGATGGGTTAAAAGGGAAATGGAAGGATTTGGACAAAGGGGACCACTGTTGTAAGAAATTGATGGCTGGAGAAAAGTGACAAAACCCTCAGTCGGCCCCTTTTTAAAAATAGATTTTTCCCACAAGTGTCGACACTTAGAATTTGTCAAGTGTCGACACTTGGTCAGGTGTCGACACTTGACAATTTCCAAGTGTCGACACTTGGCCAAAAAATTGAGAAAATCCAAAAATTTTTAGAAAAATAGGAAACAATTTAATCAGATTTTTGGGGCTTTAAGCAAGTGGTTTTGAGCGAAAAGATTTAGGTATAATTAAAACTATGAGAGTTCTAGGAGAATGGATCAATGACACCTAACTCTCTTCTAATCAGACATAACCTATCCTCACACAAAGGCTTGGTAAACACATCAGCTAACTGATCATCAGTACATACAAAATCAAGAATAACATTAGAGTTTTGTACATGATCTCTTATAAAATGATATCTTATTTCAATGTGTTTACTTCTTGAATGTTGCACAGGATTTTTAGATAGATTGATTGCACTAGTATTGTCACATCTTATGGGTGTCTTAGTTAGTTTAATGCCAAAATCTTCGAGTTGTTGTTTGTTCCAAAGGATTTGAGCACAACAACTTCCAGCTGCTATATATTCGGCTTCCATCGTAGATAAAGCAACTGAGTTCTATTTTTTGCTACTCCAGGAGATCAAATTTACTCCAAGAAACTGACAGGTTCCACTAGTACTTTTACGATCAAGTTTACACCCAGCAAAGTCAGCATCAGAATAAGCAATCAATTCAAATGAAGAATCTCTAGAGTACCATAAACCAATTTCAATTGAACCAGATAGATATCTAAGTATACGTTTAACAGCCAAAAGATGAGACTCTTTAGGATTAGACTGATATCTAGCACACATACAGACGCTAAACATGATATCTGGCCTACTAGCAGTAAGATATAATAATGAACCGATCATGCCATATATAATTTTTGGCCAATAGATTTACCTAATTCATCATTGTCAAGTCTACAAGTAGAGCTCATAGGGGTACCTAAAGGCTTAGTGTTCTCCATCCCAAACTTCTTGAGTATTTCTTTTGTGTATTTTGTTTGGTTGATGAAGATCCCCTCTTTGGTTTGCTTTATTTGGAGTCCGAGGAAAAAATTTAGTTCTCCCATCATGCTCATCTCGAACTCACCCTGCATTAACTTAGCAAAATCTTGACAAAGAGATCATTAGTAGCACCAAATATTATATCATCTACATAGATTTGTACTACTAAGAGATCATCATTCTTTTTCTTTAAAAACAATGTTTTGTCTACATTACCTCTAGTAAAATCATTTTTGAGCAAAAAAGAGCTTAAACGATCATACCAAGCTCTTGGAGCTTGTTTCAATCCATACAAAGCTTTATGAAGTTTGTAAACATGATTTGGAAATTCAAAATTTTCAAAACTAGGGGGTTACTCAACGTAAACTTCTTCTTCAATTAGACCATTTAAAAAGGCACTTTTAACATCCATTTGATATAATTTAAAATTCATGAAGCAAGCAAAAGCCAACAATAGCCTAATTGCCTCAAGTCTAGCTACAGGAGCAAAGGTTTCATCAAAATCTATTCCTTTCTCCTGATTGTATCCTTTGGCAACTAGTCTAGCCTTATTTCTAGTAACTACACCATTTTCATCAAGTTTATTTCGAAAAACCCACTTTGTACCAATAATTGAAGTGTTTGAAGGCCTATCTACTAATGTCCAAACATTGTTTCTTTTAAATTGGTTAAGTTTATCTTGCATAGCATTTATCCAATTACTATCACATTCAGCTTCCTCAATAGTTTTAGGTTCAATTTGAGACACAAAAGCTAAGTAATCACAGATATTTCTAAGGGATGATCGAGTACTTACACCTTTAGATGGATCACCGATAATTAGTTCTTTTGGGTGTCCATGAGCATACCTCCATTCTTTTGGTAATGGATCAACTGTTGACGTGTTTTTATCACCTTGTGCTTGATCCCTTTCAGTGTTTTGATCATCGTTCTGTTCCTTGGTAAGTCCTTCATTGTTGTTTATTCCTTCAGTTTTCTTGCTACCTGTTTCATCAGAAAGTACATCTTCTTTTCTTGAAGATTTTAGGTTAGATTCATCAAATACCACATGTATGGATTCTTCAACAACAAATATTCTTCTGTTGAAGACCCTGTATGCCTTACTAGATGTGGAGTAGCCTAGAAAGACTCCCTCATCTGATTTGGCATCAAATTTACTTAAATTATCTTTACCATTGTTTAAGATGAAACAACGGCATCCAAAAATATGAAAATAACAAATTGAGGGTTTTCTACCCTTCCAAAGCTCATAAGGTGTTTTCTTTAGAATCGGTCGAATTAAAACTCGATTTAAAACATAGCATGCAGTATTTATGGCTTCCACCCAAAAATATCTAGGTAAATCATTTTCACAAAGCATAGTGCGTGCCATTTCTTCAAGAGTTCTATTTTTTCTCTCTACTATCCCATTTTGTTGAGGTGTCCTAGGTGCAGACAAATTGTGATAAATTCCATTTTCAATACAAAATTTATCAAAATCAGCATTTTCAAATTCGGTTCCATGATCACTTCTCAAAGATACGACTGAAACACCTTTTTCATTCAAAACTCTTTTATGAAATCTAATGAATTCAGAAAAAGTTTCATCTTTATGTGCTAAAAACATGACCCATGTAAATCGTGAGAAATCATCTACAATGACTAGACTATACTTCTTACCTCCCAAACTAGATATTCTAGTTGGCCCAAAGAGGTCCATGTGAAGCAATTCCAAAGGTCTAGATATAGAGATTACTCCTTTTGGTTTGAAAGAGGATTTGGTTTGTTTTCCAAGTTGACATGCACTGCAGATCTTGTCTTTTTCAAAATTGAGTTTAGGCAAATCCTTTACCAAGTTCTTTTTGCTAAGTTTTGAAAGTAAATGCATGCTTGCATGTCCTAGTCTGCGATGCCAAAGCCAACTAGTTTCATCGATCTTGGCTTCCATTGCCACTAGGCATTGACCTTTTTGAATAGGGAGATCATCAAGATCAACCATATAAAATTACCATGCCTATGACCAATGAACTTAATGCCATTGTCATCTAGACTAGAAACAATGCACAAAGAAGATTCAAAAAACTTTAAAATTTTTGTCACAAAACTGACTAATGCTAAGCAAGTTATGTTTCAAGCCATCAACATACAAGACATTATCAATATAAGAAGAAGGGGTGACATGGACTTTACTAATACCGATAATTTTGCCCTTTCCATTATCACCAAAAGTTACATTGCCACTATTTTGATATTCGAGTGATGAGAACTACTTCACATCTCCTATCATATACCTTGAGCAATTGCTATCAAGGTACCACATCCTTTTCTTATTGGTTGCAAGGCATACCTGCAATAAAGATTAAGTGGAGACTTTAGGTACCCAAGCCATCTTGGGTCCTTTTTGGTTAGTGGCATTGGTTCCTTTCGGAACCCAAACTTTCTTAGTGTTACTTAGTCTTCTTTTGTTACACATATAAGATTTGTGTCCTTTAGTACCACAAGTATAGCAAGTGATGGATGAAGATGCAGGCACAAAGAAATTTTTAAAAAGTTTTTGTTTCTTATGAGTTCTGAATCCTAAACCTGCTTTATCAAATACTGCTCTTTGGTTATTTAAAAGCAAATTCAATTTTTCAGAACTATAAGTAAATCTTTCTACAAAAGGTTTTAATTTTTCAATTTCTTCTTTATATCTTTTGTTTTCATTTAAAATTTCTTTGCTTTGTTTTGACAAATTTTCATTTGAAAGTGAGTCACTTTTCTTTTTCAAGACATCTTTTTCTTTTTCAAGTGCTACAATCTTATCATTTAATTTTTTATTTTGAATAAGAAGGCATTCATTTTCATTTGAAAGCTTGTTATTTGTTTTGGCTAGATCCAAATTTTGCTTCTTTAAATCTTTATGTTTTGATTTTAATTTTTGAAATTCTATGACTAATTCATCAAAAACTTCATGAAGCTCATCAAAAGTAAATTCATTTTCTGTTTCGAAACATACCTCATCATGATCAGCCATCAGACAGAAGTTTGCCACCTCCTGCTGTTCTTCCTCAGAACTGGAGTCTTCACTTTCACTCCAAGTTGCCATCATGGCTTTCTTTCTCAGCTTTCTTCTACTTTTCTTTAGCAAGGGGCAGTCTACCTTGAAATGGCCGGGTTTTTTGCACTCAAAATATGTAGGCTGCTCCTTCTTCTTTTCTTTGTCCTTCTCTTTACTTGGCTCACCTTTCAGAGGTTTCTTTTGGAAGTTGAACTTTTTCTTCCTCATGAACCTTCTGAATTTTCTTGCCAATAGAGCCATCTTATCTTTTTCATCATCTTCTTCGGAGTCTTCGCTTGATTCCTCTTCGCAGTAGATTTGAACGTGATTACCTTCTTCTTTTTGTCGACCTCTCCATTCTTTTGTTTGAGGGAGAGCTCATAGGTCATTAGAGAACCTAACAGTTGTTCCAGTGGGAGAGTGTTGACATCCTTAGCTTCTTCAATAGCTGTTACTTTTGCATCCCACGAAGCTGGTAGAGACCTGAGAAGTTTGTTCACAAGTTCACCGTTAGAAATAATTTTTCCTAGGCTTCTCATGCCATTCATAATATTTATGAACATAATATACATCTCACTAATAGACTCAGTAGGTTCCATTTTAAATATTTCATACGTGTGAATAAGCATGTTGACCTTGGTGGTTTTCACTTGGTGTGTACCCTCATGGGTAACCTCAAGTGTATCCCAAATCTCCTTGGCAGAGAGACAATTAGATATTCTATTAAATTCACTTGGGTCAAGAGAGCAAAATAATAGATTCATAGCCTTAGCATTAAGCTCGATTCGCTTAATGTCATTCTCATCCCAATCATCTTCCATCTTTGGAGTGAGAATGCCATTAATCAACATCGTAGGCTGATGAGAACCTTTTACAATTGTCCTCCATAAATTATAGTCAAGAGCTTGAATAAATATGTGCATGCGTGTCTTCTAGTATATGTAATTTGTGCCATTAAAAAGTGGGGGACGATTTGAAGCTTGACCTTCAACAATATCCATTCCTATTGGGGCTGCCATGATCTTTTACTCAAGATCCTTGGACCTACAAGAGAGTATCGGCGCTCTGATACCACTTGTTGCCCAGAAATGGAGCCCAAGAGGGGGGGTGAATTGGGTCTTTTAGAAAATTTAAAATAATAATGAGAGGGACTAGTGGTGCTAGTGAAAAATGATGAATTCAATGCAAGAAACTTAAAGCAGTAGCAATAATCAAAGAGCAAGAGAGGAAGAGAGCAATCACACACAAACACAAGGTTTATAGTGGTTCGGTGCAAACTAGCACCTACATCCACTCCCCAAGCCACCCTTGGGAATTTCACTATAATCCAACAAGATTACAGTTGACTTGTTTTTCACAAGGCTCACAAGTCAAAACCTAAGTTGGTTTTATCACTTAGGCTTACCAACAAACCTTAACACTTGTTTTGTCTTCGGGCTCACAAGTTAACCCTAGTTGGTTTTATCCCTTTGGCTCACCAACAAACACAATAACCTTCTTTCAAGATACCCTTTAAAGCAAGGTCAAATCACAATGTAAAAACAGATATACAATTTTAAAACTAAAACAAACTCTCTTCAAGAGTAGAATGGAATCTTTGAAGCTCAAGTTGATGCTTTGTCTTGACTCTTCCTTGGAATCTCCTTCAAAGTGCCTCTTTTGGAATGAAGTAAGGATGAGCTTGTAGGATTTTCAAGGAATCAAACTATAAGAGGCTTTTGATGTGAAGTATTTGAGAGAATATAGGCTTTATGGCTTTTGAGTAGACTTCAAATCACTTCAATGCACTTCCTTATCTTTAAAATGAGGTTGGTGGAGGTTAAATACACCGAGAACCTTCCAAAAAATGGTTTGTGACTGTTGGAACCTCAGAAATAGCCGTTTGGAGCTTGAAAAGCAAGTTCTGCAAGTCAGAAAAATAGATCCGTTAGAGCTGTCAGGCTGCAAGTGTCGACACTTGGCTGTCAGGTGTCGACACTTGATCTCTAGGTGTCGACACTTGAACTTTCAAGTGTCGACACTTGATGCACAGGTGTCGACACTTGACACAAAAATCCTCAAATGACAAAGTTCTGTATTTTCAAAATTCTCAGGCCTTGAGTCGACACTTGGAAACCTAAGTGTCGACACTTGGTTTTGGGTGTCGACACTTGGCGTGCCAAGGATTTTTGTCCGTGCCAAATGTTGAAGTGTCGACACTTGACTTTCCAGGTGTCGATACTTGAGACTGAAAAGCTCAGATTCAAGTATAAATGGCCTCAAAAACATAAATATAATTCTTGAAACTTAAATGAATCATAAACACATAATTAAGTTAGATCAATTTTTGCTTCAAAATGGTTCGATCGAATTTAAACGGCTTCAATTTGACTGTAAAATCACTTAATTTGGACCATGACCTAGAGTCCAGTTAGACTGGGACTCTCTCTCCATGTCTCCCCTTCCCTCCACATGCCTACCTTGTGGGCCCCATGTGTTTGGGTGATAAAAGAGAGGAAGCGTGAATATTAGATGGCACTAATCCTTCTTTTGGCATAGAGGAATATGAGGAGGAGTCCTCGTTCACTCCACTTAAATCCTAGCCAAATAAAGTAAAACACTGGAGTTTTGTTTTCATGGGATGGGAGAACTTGAATTTAAATAGGAAGAAAGGTTGCCGACAAAAGAAAGAACAATTGGCATGAATATTTCTCTCCTTCCACCGTGAATATTCCTCTTGGCCGTGAGCTTTCTTTTTGGGCGTCTTCACCTGAGGTTCTCTCTCCTGGTGCCAAGTTCTTTTCTTTCCTTTTTATTTCATTCTTTCTTCTGTGAGGTCTAGAGAGATACTCTACTAGAGAAAGAAGAGAGGAAAGGATCCAATGATCTTGCATAGTTTGATTTGCAAGACAAAACCGAAAGCTAGTCCGGATTCGGATCAACACAGTTCTTAAAGCTGACGATTTGCTGAAAGAGGAGAGGGCTACAAGGATCTAGCAGTCCGGTGCCCTCTACGACTCGGTTGTGAGAGCTTCGTGTGGATACTAGCAGAGGCCGGGCATTTGTGCGGCTCCAACAGAATCTCGATTTTCAGTAGCAGATCTGCATGCTTTTTAGAGCAGGCCCGGATAGCGATCCGGTAAGTATTTTATGTTTAAAATAATTTTTATTTTAGATATGATATATTTCTCATATGTCGCATCATGTTAGAAATTTATGATAAATAATTAGATTTATTTATGAATTGCATGATTAGATATAAATTATCTTTATATCTGCTTCCACTGTGATAGGCTGTTGATGCATGTTCGATTGCAATTTCTGTTCCTGGGAGAACTCCAACACTAAGAACCCTCTTAATTCTTTGGGTATAACTGGAGTAGGCTACCTGTTCATAGCTACCTCTTTATTTGATCAGTGGCTACCTCTTCTCTTGAAATAATGTGGCCCAAATATTCCACCTACTGCTACCTGAACAAGCACTTAGACTTTTTGGCATATAATTGGTTCCTCCATAATATGGTTAGTATCTCCTTGAGATGTTCCATATGCTCTTCCAATGTTTGGTTGTACACAAGAATGTCATCAAAGAAAACTAATACAAGTTTTTTGAGATAGGTAGTGAATACCTCATTTATGATGACTTGGATTTTGTGGGTGCATTGGTTAGCCTAAAGGGCATAACCAAGAACTCATAATGCCCCATGAGTTCTAAATGCCATTTTATGCACATCTTCTAGACTCATCCTTGGCTAGTGGTATCCAGATCTCAGATTTATCTTGGAGAAATACTAAGACCCTTTAAGTTCATCTAGGAGATCGTCAATCAAAGAGATAGGATATTTGTCCTTCATAGTTGACTTGTAAATTTTTCTATAGTCCATGCAGAACCTCCAAATATTATCCTTCTTCCTTACTAGGAGCAATGGTAAAGCATAAGGACTAGTATTGGACTGGATAATTGAAGACTTGAGCATTTCTTGGATTTGCCTATCTATCTCATCTTTTTGTTCAAAGGTGTACCTATACGGTCTGATATTGATAGGGTTGGTTCTTGGTAGTAGTGGTATTCAATGATCTTGGGGTCTATTAGGTGGCAAACCCTTAGGTTCTTGGAACACTTCTGAGTATTGCACCAGCACCTCTCTCACCAAGGAAGGTATTTCCTCTTTTGACCTTGCCCTTCTCAAGTTCTCAAGATGTCCTATGGTACAACAATTTCCTTTCGATCTATCCTTGTACCACTGTGTTGCTGTAATTGACTGGAGTTCAGCCATTGTAGACTTCAATTTTGACCTTCTATTATTTCTTTAAGAGTAAATTGTTTTCCATCCTTGATGAAGGTCACATAATTAATATGATAGTCAAATGTTACCTTCTCATATGTCCTCAACCAGTCTATTTCCAAAATTATACTTGATCCATCTAGCCTAATCACCCTTAAATCAATCTAATATGGCTCCCCTCGCATGGTCCAATGAAAGTTAGCACATTTTAATATACTCAAGACCTTGTGTCTATTGGCCATATTCTTTATAAGTAGAGTTGCTAGAGTAAGAGTAGCCTTCACTTCCTTGGCAACTTGAAAGTTAATGAAATTGTGGGTGATACCTGTATCAATCAGAATGATGACTATTTTGTTCATAGCTTCTCCTTGGATCTTAATAGTATTATATTGATTAATTTCCACAAAGGCATAAATTGGGTACCCAACTCATTCTCCTTTTCTTCTACCATCAAGGCTTCCCTTCCTACTTCTTCATCATGTAAAAAGTGCTCATCAAAAATCTCATCTATTTCTATTTAGCATTAATGGAATGTGTTGATTTTTATGAACATTGATGGCTAAAATGGTACTTCTCCCATATCTAAAATAGAGGTCTGCTACCCTTCTTTGCTCTCATTGCTGCTTACTAGATTTTTGATGTAAGTCTGGGTTTCTGGGAGTTTGGGACTTAATAGCTTCTCCTTGTGCAACTGTTCTGAAGGATGATAACCTACTAGTTGTATTAAAGTATGATAACCTACTAGTTATTCTGGAGACCATTTTACTCTTCCTCCACATAATTGATAGGCTTATTCATATACTTTTTCTAATGTTGTTGATAATTATATAATACATATATATATAAATATTAATTTAATAATTAAATTATCTTTATTTATTTAAAATTAATATTTTTATATATTATTTGTAGGAAAGAAAATTGTCATTGTGAAGAGATCGATTTATGGATTCAAACAAAATAAATTTGAAGCGAATCGGACTTGAAATGAGTCTAGAATCAATTTTTGAAGATTTAATATGGAATTGCTTGAATTTTAGAGCACCTGGTCCACCATGGAGTGGTTGCTTGGTTTACAGAATGCTCGATGGACCACCAGCAGCCGTGGCTATCGGTCCACGGCATAGAGCCATGGACTGTGAGTGGTTTTTAGCCCTAAACACCTTCCTACCATAGCAAGAGTTTCCGTCCACCTTCCTTACCGCCGGGGAACCTCTTCCACAGCCCTCTCCTCCACGATCCGGCCATCTTTTTTCCCTTTCTATCACCTTTTTCTTTGATTAACTGAGCTGAGATGCTGCTCATCCACCGCCTGAGTCATGGCTATGCCCCACATCCATTGCCCGAGTCACCATCTCCGGCCATCGTTGGTCCATCTTCTTCCCTAGCTGTTTTCCTATCTCCACCACCATCATCCACCCATCTCCTTCTCTGTATCAAGTCGTCCATCGAGCATCACCCATCTTCTTCCTAGTGATGAGTCTCAGTGGTGTGTGGGTGAGTCCGATAAAGCTCTGGCATGGTTCTGGTGGTGGTAGCTACGGCCTCAGGAGAGATAGCGGCAGTGTTCGAGCAACAGCAACCAATGGAAGTAGAAGGTGCATGGATCTCAAAGTAGTCAATGGCCCATGATTTTGCCTAATTTCTGAATCTTTGATTTAGATCCAAGAGTTGGGAAGATGTTGACCGATCAAACACTAGTCAAAATGGGGGACAGAAGCCTAACACTACTAGGATTGGGCATATCATATCTAATCATTAAGTCCTGTAAAGTTAAATCTTAGCCACAATTTTGATTCTTTTGTTTAGTCCACATCGAAAATCATGAAAACCTTTCCCTGTTAAGTCCTATAAAAAGGTTCCTATACTTATACCTAGGGGCATCAATCTCTCCAACAAATTTTGTACTAATTTATTTTCTTGCTCTTCTATTTAGATCATTGTATTAGGCATGAAAAGGAGGAGAATTATGGAGGAGATGCTAGCGATAGTGATGCACGGCTAGACTCCTTCAACCTGGGATGAAGATGAAGCCTATAACCAGATTTTATTTTTTTTTTGTACTTGATTCCTATGTAATAAAAATCCTTCTCTTCTTTTATAGTTTTTGCTTTCTAGTGTCATTACCTTTTTTTTAGTTATCTAAATTATTAGATTTCCTTATTTTCTTTTTAACATAAAAAAATACTTTCCTTCTTTGTACAAACCAACTCCTAACCTAATTAACTTTTTTTAATTAACTTACTTTAAATGACCCAGAAGAAAATCACAAAACACTTTTCATAAAACATAATTAATTTAAGAAAATAATAAACTTTAAAAACTTTCTAACTTGTTTAGATACCTTGTTTGATTTGTATTGCATTTTCATAAAATACTTTAAGGGCTCAACCCCGAAACAATATAAGGTGGGGATTTTATCACCCTTCCTTGGTTCACAAACCACCACCCTGCACCTTTAGACTTCTTCTCTCTTTTTCTTCCTTCCTTTTCTCCCCTCTTTGATGGGGATATCAAGCAAAGGCAAATAGATTTCAAGCAACTCACTTTTAAAGAAGCTACTTCCATGAGTCGACTCAAGGAGGAGAGCCCCAATTTTCATGAGTCGATTCATGCACCTTGAATCGACTCAACCTGTCCTTGAGTTGACACCTTTATGGTTATCAAATCTTCTTATTTGACACTTGCAAGTTTATTGGAGCACCACTTGAAGCACCATTGAAAGAGTCTTGGATGCCATTCCCTTATGACACTTGGGAGTTACCTTTTGATTACATTTAGAGGCACCCTTGGATGACATGTGGAAGATCCCCTCAATGACACTTGGAGGTCCATTTTGAGCAACAGTTGGAAGACTCTTTTAATGACACATGGTAGCATTTCTTATTCACCTCATCACATTCACTTAGAGGACATTCCCACTTGGAGGCCACTTCATCAAGATTCTTTTGGGGATCACATGAGAGGAAGAAAACACCTACAAATTCTCCAACAAGTCTCCAACCAATCTCCAACAAATCTTCAACTAACATGACATATAGGATGCCACTTGGTCCTCCACTTCATTAGCCATCAAGGCCTTTACATCAGCAAGGAGAGCCACATGGAGGACACTTGGCACCACATGGGATGAGTTTCTAGAAGGAAATATTGTTGGAACTACTTTTTTGTTAGAAAAACTAATCTAGAGATTAGTTAGGAGTTAGTTCCAACTAATTTAGGGATTAGTTATGGGACAACACTCTCTTGGCCAAATTAGAGAGCCCCTTGGCCTATAAATAGAGCCCAAGCCTCCCTTCTTGTAATCAATTTCCATTTGATATTCAATTGATTTATGATATTGAGTTTGGTTTTCTATCTTCTTGCTGAATTCTAGTCTAGGTTTTTCCTTGTGTGGAGAGGGTGAGATGCCCTTAATCTAGCTAGTTTTCTTCATTCCCTAGTCCTAGAGCTAGGTCACTCCTTGAGGGAGAGGGTGAGAGGCCCATTTTCCACTTCAAAGAAGTCCTAACAAGGTCCTTGAAGTGCACTCCAAGAGGGAGAGGGTGTGAGACCTAAAGCTTGCCACCTAGCTTCAATCCATCCCCAACTTTTCTTCTCCTTGCTTTTCTTTGTTATATTCTTCTTTCGACTTGCTTCCATGCCTTATCTCATTTTCTTTGCAGGTTCTCTTGATTTATTTGAAGTTGAAGATGAAGGTTCTTTGCCATGATCCAAGTGCAAGGTGAGTTCACAAGTTGAAGGAGTTCTAGTCTTACAATCTAAACCTCTTTCCTAGAGTGATGAGTGAACCCTTCCACCAAATGTTTAGCTATCATTGTTGGTAGGAAAACCCTTTATAAGCTTCATTAGATATGATCATTTGAAGGTTAACTTATCCTATAGTGATAGTTTCCTTGCCATGAAAGTCCTATTCTTTGTTTTGAACTAAGATCTACATTGCGGGTGTTGTAACTTATATCAACTAGTCTCTTTCATGAAAATTCTTTTCTTGAATTAATTTAGCTCATTTGTGTATAAATTTATTACTCAATTTAGCTTATTAATCATCTTGCTTGAATCTCCATCCATCATGAATGCATGATCTCTTCCTGTCCTACATCAATTTTTGGTATCAGAGCTTATGGTTTACTAGGTCAAGTTGTTGAGATTTTATTCTTTGTGTGTTGCTTGTCTTCAAGTCCAAAATTCAAAGCCAAAGTTCGAGATTTAAATTTTAGAATTTGGGATCTAAAATCTTAACTTTGAGATCTAAAAGTTATAATTTAAATTTAAATTTTTTAATATTTTTAAATTTGAATTTTAAATTTTGAATCTAGTCAATTGGAGGTTTGTTTGATTGCTGAAATTTCTGCTCTAGTATTAATCTGAGTTTTCCATGAATTTTAGTAATTTTTTCATGATGGAAAAAAATCTAAAAAAACTCTTTTGCTATGTTTTAGGATATTAGGATCTAAGTTATAAATTTTTTTTAAAAAAAAACTTCATAATTTTTATAGTTTAAAATTCATCATCTCACGTTGCTCCTTTAGTTAGCTAGTACTTGCTTCAATTCTAGTTTCATGTCATTTAGTTGTTCCATTAAATTTTAGAAAAATTCAAAAAAAAAATTCTTTGAATCTTAGATTTGAATCTGAGATCCCCACTTTAAAAAAATTCAAATTCTGAAATTTTTGAATTTAAATTTTGAATTTTAGGTGTTTATGGTTAAGGGTTTGTTAGCTAGAAGTTTCTTTTAACAACTTTTACAACAAGCTCTCAAAAAAAAAAAAAAAATTCTTAACCAAAATTCTAGAATTAAAATTAAAATTTGAAATATAAAATCTTAACTCTGAGATCTAACAATTCAAATTTAAATTTCAAATTTTTAAAATTTTAAAATTTTAATTTCAGAATTTTAAAACTAGTTAGTTGGAAGTTTGCTAGTGGCTGAAATTTTTCTTACAACAACTTTTACCTCCAAGAATGAATTTTCTAACTAAAATTTAAAATTTGAGTTTGAAACAGATCTGCAATTTCTAATTAAAATTTTGAATTTTGAAATTTGAAATTTGGACTTTGAATCATTCGATTGTGCTAATCTAATTGTTGTGCTAACTAGTTGGTGAATTGTTTGTGCATCCATTTCTAAATCCATTTAAAGGCATTCAATATAACATAAGGGAAGGAGGTCATTACCTTTCCTTGGACCAAAATAATCACCCACATTTGCATTGACCTAAGCCATAATTAAAATCAAGTAAGAACCTAAAACTAGGGACATCCACAAGTCAAGTTCAAGTGTAAGATGAGTCAAAGTACTATTTGAGTTTGTACTTATTCCTTAGAAATTGGTGTCTAAGGCTAGAGGTCCAACGGCAAACACCTTAAGCAGACTTGCGGTTCTTTAATTGGGTCCTCGCGAGAGCAAAAGGGGCTTCCCGCATTCCCACCTCTTACCTAACCAATGGAAAGGGTAATTGCATCCTTAACTAGTGCCTAGTCAAGTCCTGTATTTTGAACTTCTAGGTCTAGGAGCCCTAAAAGCTAGGTTTGTACTGCTTGTTCTTTGTACTGCATATCTATTAGGTCAAGAGCTCTACACCAATAGTCCTACACTCAGTCTGGTTTACCCAGGGAACCCAATCTTGAATTCTTTATGAGAATCATGACTAAAAAATTTGATCCCCTAACTAAACAATTAGGATAAATGAACAAAGAGTTAGGACAAGTGAATAATCAAATCAGGATACTAATCCTAAATCACCTTCCCTTGGTCTAAGAGCCCATTGTCATGATCTCATCCCTGAATATAACCTAATTGCCCCTATCCAGACTTTGTAGATCAGGAGGAGAGAGTCTTTAGGAGCAATCGACTTATGCACCAACTTTTGATGGAAACCCTGAGGTTTATATCAATTGGAAAAAGAGAATAGATCAATATTTTGAGTGGGACGAAATGTCAGAAGTAAGAAAGTGTCAATTTGCCAAATTAAAGCTAGACCAACATGCTAAATCATATTGGAGAGATGTTGAGTATAAAAGTTATCATAGAGGGGATAAAATAGTTACTTAGAGAGATTGAAGAGTAAGCTGAGGAAAAAGTACCTAGGCAAATCTTATAAGCAAAATCTTCTAAACCAATGGTACAAATTAAGACAAGATGATAAACTGTGTTTAAATATATTGCTGAATTCAATGAATATGAGGGAGATGAAGAAGAGACTAAGCCCATAGAAGAATTAGAGAAAAAATCTCCTGAACCTCTTGAAGTACTCAAGGAAGAAACAGAATCCAAATCTTGTCCAACTAAGGAATTAAAGAAAGAATCTCCTGAACATGATAAAGAATTTAAAGAAGAAATCAGTGAAGCTGGGTCTAACCTAAAATACATGAACCAATGTTTGCAATAAAGGATAAATCTGGAATAGTCACCCAGCCTAAAAAAATTAAAGATGAAAATAATCAACTTGAAGAAAGAGAAGTCCATGAAGAGCCACCCCAAGAAATAAAAGAGTTCATAAAAGAAGAGGATGTGGAATTAAAGTTAATCAATGATAAGGATTCAAATTTAGAGATCAATGAAAGATCACCTATTGGAGTATTGACCATCAGGAAAATCCTAGAACAAACCCTTACGATCAGTTCCAAGAAGTTGTAGAGTGGTGAGGACACAAGAGCCTGGAAGAGAAAGCAAACCTTTTCCAATTCAATTTGGATCACCAATGAGTAAGTCCATGTGTTCTTCACAAAGAACACTTGAGTCTCAGTTATTTTGAGTTTGTAATTAGGTCAAATTGAGTTATAATTTGATCAAATTGAGTATAATTTGGTCAATTAGGTTGTTGAGTTACCAATTGAGTCCATTGAGTCCATCAATTGGTTTAAGAGTCTTGTAAATAGCATTAATTTTCTTTGTTGGTGATTGTTTAATATAGTCCTGTAATTAGTGCTTGAATAAGTCAAGGGGTGTCATAAGTACCCAAACCCAAGTCATCATCTCCTTGGTGGATCAATTATAGGTCAAAAAAAGGTTGTCCAAAATTTTTATCTAGACATCCGGACATCTAGACATTGGGACATTCAGACATTGGGACATCCATGCATCAAGACAAGAAGACAATTTGAATGTCATCCTTATCCAAGAGAGGTGCCCCATCTCATTTATTTTCATCGCCCATTTGAGATTTCAAGGAGGTGCTAATTAAGAGGAGTAAAGCAGAAGGACTCTGCTTTTTATCTGGCGCCCCCCTCATTCTTTCTTGTTGCCCACTCCAGATGATGCCCACCCATGATTTATTCAAAATTTAAATGGGAGGAAGAGTCCAAGATAAGTGGAGTTATCTTCTATCTACATCCAAAATTCAAAGGAGGAGTTATCTTCTATCTACTTTCAAATTCAAAGGAGGAGATATCTTCATCCAAATTCAAATTCAAATGAAGGATTCAAACCTTTGAAGCTATTTCTTATCCCTTGTTGCCGATCAAGAAGGATTCAAAAAATCAGATTGTGAAGGATTTGTGCCAAATGAGAAGAAGATTAGCGCCCCATCTCCATTTGTCGCACATTTTTTCATGAAGTCGCCCAAGCCATGAAAAAAAAGGGATTTGAATTTCAAATTCAAGAAGAAGCCAAGAAGCCAAGGAGTATTTAAATTTAAATGTAATTTGAGTTCAAAGGAAACCTATGATATCTTCATGTGTGAAGAACCCTATAAATAGGACCCCATACCCCTTGTAAATAAATTATTGATTCATGAAATGAAATGCTGCAATTTTTCTTCCACAAAGCTGGGTTAGGCTTTAGTGATTTTCTCTAAGGGTGGGGAGATCCTTAAGAGCTCAAGGCAGAGAGGTCCTTGAGACCTCAAGGCGGTGAGGTCCTTGAGTGGAGGTTCTGCCAGTTTCGATAAGCAGCTATCGATTTTCTTCAAGCTCTACGCAACCAACCCTTCCTTTTTTTCATTTTGAACCGATTTACTTCATTCTTACAGTTTTGTTTGCTGCCTTCTCTGTAGATCCCAGGTGTTCAAGGACTTTAAAGGACGGATCCTTTACTTCCGAACCGAGGTCTAGTGGTAGATCTGAAATCTGGAGTCCCAATCTTTATCTTGCTGCGAGATTTGAGCGACCAAGCAGCCGATCTATCCTGAGTCAAAGAGAATCTCCATTGGGGTAAGCAACCAATCATTTCTCATTAGATTTGTAGTTGAAGCATGGAATAGCCTAATCTTAGATGGTTTCCTAGCCGTCGGGTCCTTATAGCTTGCGATGATATTGCGGGTAAGTAGTTAGTTACTTTTTTTTAATCTCTTTAGTTTGTTATGTTTAGTTGCTTTATTGCTATGATCATTGCTCTTTAAAACATCTTAGACTAAAATTAGATCATCTTACACCGTATCGCATCGTTTCGCATCATAGAGCCTTTGAAGGACCTTCGATATGTATTCCCTAACAGTTTTTCTATCCCCGATCCACCATCCTTGAACATCCACCATCCTGATCCACCACTGCAGAACATTCACTCTCCTATTCCACCAAGCTGGGACATCCACCATACCATTGATCTGGTCCCAATGATATTCAATAGTTATTTTTTTAAGACTCTATGACATATATTAGGAACCAAATTAAGATTTACTACCACTTACCTGAAGATGTGTGCAAGAGTCTTCAAAGCCTTTTAGGAAAAATATTGAAAATTAGGAACCTTTGTTTCTTAGCCTAACAATAAAGTTCAGTCCTTAGATAATAAAGCCCATTTGAGCTTGTTTTATTTTTGATGTCATTTGTGTTTGTCTTTTGTCATTTGATGTCATTTGACCTTCCCATGCATAAGTGTCCATAATTGCGAGAGTCATATGCATAGCATGATTAGTAAGAAAATTTGAGCAATGAAATTAACAAGCATATGGCTAAATTTTATAAGAGAATCAAAGACCTTTTATGAAAAAGACTATATGAAAAAAAAGTCACAAACCCGTGGTGTAGGTCCTTTTCAAAATACTAAAAAAATTGGACCTAATACTCATGTGCTTGAATTACCATCTGACTTTGGTATAAGTTTCACTTTCAATATTTCAAACCTAGTTGGATAAAGGAACCAACAATGATACCTAATGAGCCTTTTTGGACTTAATCCAATTTTTTTTTGAGAGAGAACCAACCCTTGAGTTTCTACCAGCCCCACTACCCAAATCGGTGAGATAATAATGAGCTAATTTGGATGATAAGACTATTGCAACCCAAAACAAGGACTATCCGCACTATTGAGTTCATTGGCAAGGTCGACCTAAATCAAAAATCTCATGGATCACTAGAGAGAATCTTCAAAGGAACAATCCAGGCCTACTAGCCTATTACCAAAGTCAAAATGACCCTTACTCGATAGGGTCGAGTTTTTTTTCACCCCGAGAGAATTGATGGAGACATCAAGCAAAGGCAAATAGATTTCAAGCAACTCACTTTTAAAAAAACTACTTCCATGAACTGACTCAAGGAGGAGAATCCCAATTTTCATGAGTCGACTCATGCACCTTGAGTTGACTCAACCTGTCTTTGAGTCGACACCTTCATGCTTATCAAATCTTCTTTATTTGCCACTTGCAAGTTTATTGGAGCACCACTTGAAGCACCCTTGAAAGAGCCTTGAACGCCATTCCCTTATGACACTTGGGAGTTTCCTTTTGATTATATTTGGAGGCACCCTTGGATGACATGTGGAAGATCCCCTCAATGACACTTGAAGGTCCTTTTTGAGCAACACTTAGAAGACTCTCTTAATGACACATGGCAGCATTTCTTGTTCACCTCATTACATTCACT
The DNA here is from genome assembly GCA_021397845.1 of Areca catechu. Classification (NCBI taxonomy): domain Eukaryota; kingdom Viridiplantae; phylum Streptophyta; class Magnoliopsida; order Arecales; family Arecaceae; genus Areca; species Areca catechu. The sequence continues at coordinate 38,915,489 of CM038050.1, forward strand.
TGGAGGACATTCCCACTTGGAGGCCACTTCATCAAGATTCTTTTGGGGATCATATGAGAGGAAGAAACCATCTACAAATTTTCTAACAAGTCTCCAACAAATCTTCAACTAACATGATATGTAGGATGCCACTTGGTCCTCCACTTCATCAGCCATCAAGGCCTTTACATCAACAAGGAGAGTCACATGGAGGACACTTGGTGCCACATGGGATGAGTTTCTAGAAGGAAATATTGTTGGAACTACTTTTTGTTGAGAATTGTGTCCCAAAGCTAATCATCCAAACTATAGATAATTGTGATATTTTGTAATTATATATGAATTTCTTAATGAATAAAAGTTATTCTTTTGGCTATTCATCATATATGCATTTTTCTGAAAAGAACTCTTATGTGATGGAGTCCTTAAAACTACATTATATTTGATATAGAGAGGATATATCAAGTAGTTCTTAAACTGGTTCATAATCAAAGGATACATTATTATAGGACGGTGATGTATCAAGTGTAGATTGTTGTATGTCATATTTGTTGGTTGTCCTCTTAACCAAGGAGTGTAGAGACACTGATATGACATACAAGTGAAATATATGACATCTCATCGAACCTATGTGGTCACACACCATAGGGATCTCTATCTAATCTAAAGGCTGATTGATGATTGAGAATCGTTTGCCATCACTAGAGGTCAATATGATTGACCATGTTCCAAGTGTCGACACTTGCAAGCGTCGACACTTGAAAAGTCGACACTAGGAGTGTTGACACTTGGCTGTGATGAGCAAAAATCTTGGAAAGAATTTTGGAAAAGTTTTGACCTCAATTTGAATTTCGAATTTTGATTGGTTTTGGCTCCAAGCCTTCATGGAATGATGGTATTCTTTAGAAGGTTTTGAGCTTAATTTGAATTTCGAATTTGGCTGGTTTTGGCTCCAAGCTTTCATAAAATGATGGTCATTCTTGCCTTATGAGCTTATAGCCAATTTAGTATGGCCCTTGACCTTCTCCCCAATCACTCCTCCTTCCTCTTTCTTCCTCTCATGGCTGCCTCTATAAATAAGGGTTGTTTTAGGGGCTGCTGGTTAGAGAGGAAAAAAAAAAGTTTTCTTATTGAATGAGATTGCTGAAATTTTGAGAGGGAAAAGAAAAGGGACTTGGGAGGACTAGGGTTTTGGGTGTGTGACTACGTAGCACTCAAGCTAGATCTTGGGAAGAGAGCTAGTTAGGAAGGTTCCACGTCTCCTCCTTGTCTTCCAAGAAGAAGTTGATCGACCTCAAGGATCCCAAGGAGCTAGCACTTTGAGGGAGTTGATCAGAATTGAGCTCTAGTGTGAACTACCCGTAGAGACTACACAAGTGTGGCTCGAGGGCTTTTCATAACCTCCTCCAAAGGTAAAACGATAAGGTATCCTTATGCCTTTTGATTTTTTTCCTGCTTATGATGTCTTTTACATGCTATATTGTCATACTTGTTCCTGTTGCAGGCAGATTGGTAGACCGTTTTGATCGATCTACCATACCTTCCACTTATTATTTTAAAATTATTTTAAAATATATATTTTTCGTCATGCATGCTCATTTTGTTTTCCCTTCAATGGTATCAGAGCCAGGTTACGTTCTTTGTAGTATAATAATGCTAGCATGCTTTAACATCATAGTTTTATTTTAAAGTACTTGGATTGAGTGCTTCACCATGGCCATCCGGTCATAGGACAGAAGTAGGGCAGCAAGACCCTCTCTTCCATTCAATGAGGTCTCCTATGGCGTGTAGGGGTGCCACTTGTGATTAACTCATGAAGAAAAAATAAAAGAAAATGTAGATTAAAATGTTTTTATCTAATATTATGATCATAAAATAAATTTAGATGAGATCTAAGAGTTTTGTTTTGATTGGTTTTGATTAAAAGTTAAAAAAAATATTTGGATTTGAAATCACTGTTTTTGCCTTGTGATAGGCCATGAGTTGACCCAACTGTCGACACTTGAGTCGACTCATGATGCATACAGAAAATATGACTTTCTGTTAACATGCTGTCTCAGGCCTTGAGTCGATACTTAAGTCGATTTATGAGTGCAAAGTGTCAACACCTGAGTCGACTCATGAGTGCATAGTATCGACACTTGACCTGAGAATGCAAAAAAATAGTGAATTTAAATTCCAATACATTGTAAAATTATTTTACATTATAAATTAAAATTATTTTAATTTATAAAGGCTATTGAACTTAATTAAGAATTAAGTTACCTTGAATGACAAAGAACTCTAGGAATTTGATTCAAAGATTTTAAGTCATTTCAATAAGCCTTAAGGGTCATGGATTAGCTTCTATTAGGTCCTTAATTGGGTTAGACCTAAGTTTAGATGCATTGGACTATGTAGAGAACTAATCTAATCAAATATTGAGTTAGGATTTCTTCTCTATAAATCTCTCTAATAGTTATATTGATTAGTCCATAAATCTAAATGACCTAATTTATGGCTCAATGGATAGCCCGAGTCTTTAGGCTAGTCTAATCGAGTCTGATGAACCAATTGATGTCCAAGGTAAGTTTGGCAATTTGATCTTAATTCTTTGGGGCAAACTCTTACTTGGCCAACTTGGTTGGTGTCTAAGGCAAGACGGTTAATGACGGAACCCAACCCATGATCTCACTTGCCTGGCCAATATGGTCGATCAGAATTGATTGGATGGCTTACTGACTTGTGTTAACCCATGTCACCCAAGGTTAATCAATCTTGACTGATTTTAGGTGCCCATGGATCATTAGTTATGTGTAACCCTCCTTGTTAACTGATGTGATCAGTGGGAGGTTGATCCATGTCTTCTCATCTCTTCTTCTGTCACATTAAAATTAAACCCTCTAAATTATTAGGTCCATAAAAAGACAAAGTTATGGGGATGATCGAGTCTTAGCCTCCCATTAAGTGGAATGGTAATGGGTCCAATAGTTGGATGTTCATCGACAAATCCAAAGATCGGGTGTTCATCAGGCTATTGAAATTACTGTTCCTAATATGATGGCTCAGTGCGACTCTCTTAACAGTAGTCAGGTGGGCCGACCAAAGTTGGGCTTAACTACTCGTTAGTTAGAAGCATTGAATTTTGTCATGTTAATGGTTGGACCTAATCAGGACCTTCAATAAAAGGCCCAAAGGCCGATTGAAGTGCACCTTGGGGCAAAACCTAAATACTAGAAGTTACTTGGAGAAGTAATCGATTGAAGAACCTACCTTTAGATGCGCATGGGTGAGCTGGCCAAAGTTGGGCTCATGTATTGTCTATTGGATTCTAGTACCCACTAAGGAATTAAAGTGATTCCTCGAATTGGAGGTAGAGGCTACCCATCTGAACAAAATAGTGGGAGGGCCTTCAGACTAAAGTCCATGTCTTTAGGTTAATAATTCATATACACTAATAAGTTTTGGTTTTCCTTTCAGATGTCTTCTAGCCTGTCACTCCAGTCTCTTCTCCATAACAAGAAGCTCAAGGGTCCCAACTTCGATAGCTCGAAGGCTCAAAATTATCTTGGAGCATGAACGAATCTTGTATGTGATATCGAATTTGGCACCTGAAATCCTGTTCCTAATGCTTGGGGTTCGATCAAAGATATTTATCAGAAGTGGCTTTTTGACAGGACCACTATCCGATGCATTATGTTGGCAGCGATGAATGACAAGTTCAGTCGCAAATTCAAAGAAGCCCAACTAAAAAATCCTTCAAAGGTTGAAGGAGTCCTTCGGTACACTAGATGATGTTGAAAGGTACAGGATCTCCTGTGCTATCTACAATACATGGATGTGTGATGGGGCCTCAGTCACCGATCATGTATTGTATATGATCGAGATGATTGAGTGCCTAGGCAAACTCGGATGTCCCTTGCATGAACAGCTCGAAAAGATGCGATTATGAATTCCTTGCCCTCTTTCTATCTAGACTTTCTCGATCATTTTAGAATGAATAAGCCTGCAGTTAACTACCACGGTCTATTAGGGTTATTGCAGACTTATGAGAAAGACCACCAACTGAATAAAGGGGTGGTAAATCTAGTGGAAGGATCTTCGGTAGGACATTGTCCCTTCAAGAAAAGGAATAAGAAGAATAAGGAAAAAAAGGTGCAGAATGCTTCTGGGCCCAGTCAGGCCAAGAGGGTGAAGGCTAATAAGAGCTAAGCAGAGTGCTTCTGCTGTAAGAAGCAGGGTCATTGGAAGAGAAACTGTCCTTTTTATAATGCGTCCCTTGACCCAACAGGTCCAAGAAGAGAAAGCAGCAGGATGGTGTTGGACAAGGTATTTATATGATAATACCTTGTGGTGGGGACACCAGGATCAGACACAGATCATTGGATCCCATATGGTTTACTCATTAGGGTTTTTTTTAGAACCTTAGTCATGTATCATAATTTTGTAAGTAAGATTAAGATTGAATCCTGTAATAAGTTGAGGCTAGTTGAATTGTCTCAACCTAGTCCAGTCTATTGAGTCCTGTATTTAAGTATGAGTCTAGTGAAGTCTAGTTTTTGTACAAGAGTAGAGGATACCCTATTTTAGAGTTTCACCAGGCCTCATCCAGGAGCTAGAGGTCTTCACATCAGCCAATTGGACCTTGTATGCCAACCCAGGGTCCAAGATTCTTGCAAGCCTAGATGCCCTCCAGATGCCCTCTAGATGATTTCCAGATGCCAGATTCCCTCCAGATGACAGGGAATATTCCACATACTAGGCCACCCCAGGATTTTAAAGACATACCTGCACCCCAGCCCAGGAGAGTTCAAGGCCCAGGTCCATAAAGAACCAAGATTCCATATTGATTCCAAGAATATTCCAGCCTAGGGCACCCCAACTTCTAGGAGGCCCAAAGCCCATGCACCGCAAGCCCTTGGCCGGCCCATTGTTGCCCCTTGAAGCCCACATGCCAACCCTAGGCATCCTTGGAGTGTTGACTTGGTCCAAGCTAGGAGGAGTCCAAGTGGAAGGAGAAAATAAAGTTTTTATTCTATTCAACTTGTATACTCCTAGTTCTAGGTTTTTTTATAATCTTTCTCCCACTTAAATTGTGTAAACATATTCTAACTAGGAGAAGACTTGTAATCCCTTCAGAGAGGGCATGGGAGCTCTATAAATACCCCACCCCTCTTCCTCTTGTAATAACTTTTCTCATATGAATTAAACTTTGCTGAAATTTTGAGTTAATTGCCTTATGTTTTGTTCTTGTGTTGGTTCTCTGATTTTGTTTGAGTGCTCTCCTTGAACCCTGGCCGAACTGTTGCTGCCCTAGCATCCTTCTACATCCTAGAAGATCATCCACATCCAAGAGAAGAGTGCCCTTGTTACCGTCCAAGTGAAGGGACCCCTTCTTCTCCAGGCTGCCAGCTTCTAACCCTTATCCTGCTTCAACCCAAACCCTAGTTTCATTCTCTTTTATTATTTGCTATTTTGATTGACCTCTGATGCTTGCAGGATCCCCGAGGTATTTTACCTCCCTAGAGGAGGCTTTCTTTGCCTCCAGGACCACCCAAATCAGTCATCTAATCAAAGGGAACTGAAGCTTCATCATTCAAGCTTCAATCAGAGTGTGAGTGATCTTTCAATTACAGATTCTTCAATCTCCATCTGGTAATATCCTTCCCTTCTCTTGATTTCTGATTTGTTGAAGATAAGCTATCCTAAGCCAAGAATTTCTCGATTCTTTGACTTTTATTATTTTGCATGAATATGCTTGCGACATGATGATTCTTTGCATTACTGATTATCCTGCTAGTTCATACTTAATTTTGAGAATTTAGCCTGCAAATTTAATGTCAAAAAAATTATTAAAAAAAATTAGTTTACTATTTTTCCTGCATGTTTAGCAATCTTAGAGTCGTCTCGCATCACCATATAGTTTCTCTATCTGCGACACTAGTAACTGGGTATTGGATACAGCTAGTCCAATTCATATTTGTAATTGTTTGCAGGAATTTTGTTGATCCCTTGAATGATTTTGATGATAACCAAACATTGGAGCATGCATTTAGTTACTAACTCTTTCCAAGTGTTTTCTAAGTTTTTGTAGGATGTTTTAAATAAAAAACCACTCTTCCTACAACCTTGGTGTATGACAAGTTTATTTTGTAGAGCTGTATTATGTAATGAAAAGCCCAAAGAAAAATTAACTATATATTTATAAAAATGGGCTATCTCCATGTATTTTTCCAGTTTAAATCTCTTAGACTTAACTTTGATGGAGTTGGAGAGCTTCTAGACTTGATTGAATACCTTTGGAAGAAATCTGAAAAGTTTGGAAAGTTTTGGAGACAAGTCACTAGAGTCGACTCATTGTAGAAGAGCCAACTCGATGTCTGGCATGGCATGTAGTATTCTGGCATGCAAACATTTGAGCTGACTCAAGAATGAAGAGCCAACTCTGGCAGAGTATGATTTCTGAAGTTCTGAGAATTCGAGCCGACTCGAGGGAGTCGAGCCGACTCGACTAGAGTGAAAGTTTCTCAGACAAACAGCCAAGCTGACTTGAGTCAAAAGAGCCGACTCTTCAGTATTTAAAAATCTTAGTTCTGAAGAACCAGCCAAGCGAGCCAACTCGAAGCAGAAGAGCTGACTCGACCATAGTGAAGTTTTAACCTACCTGAGGATCCGAGCCGACTCAACCCATCCGAGCCGACTCAAATGATGATTTCAGGTATGTAATGGCTAGTTCCAGAACTTTTTTTTGAATCCAAAACTATCTCCAATGATTATATTTCGAATCCCAATGGTCTACAATAGCAATATCCTCCTAAAATCAGTTAAGAGGAATATATTTAAGGGATTTGAATCACTTTTGAAAAGGAAAATGAGAAGTGAATGAAAAATTAATGAGCTTTTGAAAGAACACTCAAGAGAGCATTCAAGAGAGCACTCAAGACCACAGCTAACTTCCATCTAAATTCTTGAGACACTTATTAAAGAAGCTAGAAGCCTTGAAGAGCATTCAAAAAGCCATCAAGAGGGCTTCTCAAGTGCTACAACTACAACCATCTGACAACTTCGATTTGTCATAGAGTTGCTTTGTGTTTTCTACTCTTTGTTTAAATTGTTCCAAGTACAGCAAGAGCTGTAACTTGGGTTTGTAAAGGTTTTTGATGAGCCTTTGAAAACCAAGAGTAGGTTGTTAGTGAGCCCAGATAAAACTAACATTGTATTTAGTTTTTGGTGAGCCCGGGATAAAACAAAGTTTTGGTTTTGGATTGTGAGCCCGTGAAAACAAACTGACTGTATTCCGAGGGTGAATATAGTGAAAATCCCAAGTGATATCTTGGATAGTGAACGTAGGAGCAGGTTGCTCCAAACCACTATAAAATATGCCGTGTTTGTGATTATGTTTCTTGTGTTCTTACTTGCTTCCGCATTAGTCACTTAACTCACAGCACATACCACACCAAGAACTTTGAAAAGGAGCACATACTTGCAAAATTTTAATTACCCAATTCACCTCCCCTCTTGGATAAGCCACCTAGGCAACAACTGGTATCAGAGTAGTATCTTTGAATTTACTTAGAGTAAAGATCATATGGGAAATCCTATGAGTACTTCTTTGGCCGAAGGCCAATCCATAAATAGACCTCCACTATTCACAGGCACAAACTACATCACTGGAAAGCTCGAATGAAAATATATAATCAAGCTGTAGACTTTCAATTATGGAAGGTCATTCTTAAGGGACCTCACACACCCATGAAAAAAGTTGATGGCGTGGATGTCCCAAAATCTGAAGAGGAATGGGATGAACATGATATAAAATGGGTAAGCTGGATGCCAAAGCCATGAACTTGTTATATTGTGCTTTGGACTTAAATGAGTTTAATCGAGTTTCTACTTACATATCAGCAAAAGAAATTTGGGATAAACTTGAGGTAACCCATGAAGAAACTTTCCAAGTGAAAACATCTAAAATTAATCTTCTTGTACATAACTATGAACTATTTAAGATATAACTGAATGATACTATATCTGCCATGTTCTCATATTTTATAGATATTATTAACGATTTGAAGAGTCTTGGCAGGACTTATTATAATGCAAATCTCGTGCAAAAGATTTTGAGATCACTTCCAAATAAATAGGACCCGAAAGTGACTGTAATTCAAGAGGCCAAGGACCTTAACACATTACCACTGCATGAACTATTGGGATCCCTGATCACACATGAGCTCACTATGTAGCATAAAAATGAAGATGATATCAAGAAAAAGAAGTCAATTGCCTTCAAAGCTACTACAAAGTTGAAAAAACAAGAAGAGGAAATTGATGAAGAAAGCCCCTTCTCTGAAGATGAACTAGAAGATGATGATATTGCACTTGTAGTGAGGAGATTCAAAAATTTATGGGCATGAAGAAGGGAAGATATTGGAAAAAGTTTCATAGAAAAGGAGAATACAGCAAGGATAAGAAAAAGAAAAAAGATAAAGACAAAGAGCAACAGTCCATTTGTTACGAATACAAGAAATCAGGGTACTTCATATCAGATTGTCCAAACTTGAAGAAAACTTATAAAAAGAAGAAGAAGAAAGCAATGGTTGCAACTTGGAGCGACAGCGAGGAGTCAACTTCAAATGAAGAAGAGACCACAAAAATAGCGAACATATATTTAATGGGTCTTGAAGATGAGGTAATGTCCCCTGAACCTCATGATGAATTTATATTCGAGGAATTAAATACTGCATTCCATGAATTATTAACTGAGTATAAAAAGGCCAGTTTAAAAATAAAGTCTTTGAAAATAGCAATGATATTTTGATGAAAGAAAATGAAAAGATTTCAGAAAAGAATAAAATTTTGCGAAAAGAATTGAGTGGCTTTTCTGAAAAATATACAGCTTTGGAAATTGAAAAGAATGATTTTCTTGAGAAAAATAAAGCTTTATATGAAGATAATATTGACTTGCAAAAGAAGTTAAAAAACTTAAACCTTTAGTTGAAAAGCTAATATTGAGTTCAAACAAACTAGAATTAATTCTAAAAGATCAAAGAGATTCAAGTAGCAAGGCTGAAATTGGTTATAATCCTTTGCATTCAAATGGAATTTCAGCTACTAGATTTATACCTTCAAAAACTCATGTACCTAAATTTTCAAATCAAAAGTCTTTTATATCAAATATTTCTACTTCTGCATATAAAGCTTCTACATTTGTACCTTTTTCAAAATCTGGAATTATTTATTATTTTTGCAATGGGGTTAGTCATAAGTCATTTTAATGTAACATGAAAAAGAAGAATAAAAGTAAAATTAAAAAGATTTGGGTTCTCAAAGGAACCAATCCTACTAACCTGTAAGGATCCAAGAAAGCTTGGATACCTAAAAGAACTCCATGATTGTCTTGCAGGAATGTCTTGCAGCCCAGAACACAAAGAAAAGATGGTATCTGGATAGCGGCTGTTCAAGATATATGACGGGTGACAAGAAACAATTTATCACCTTAGAGATGAAGGATGGAGGAATGGTCACTTTTGGTGATAGTTGTAAGGGGAAGATAATTGGCATCAGTAAGATCAAAATAATCCCTTCTACATTCATTGAAAATGTATTGCTAGTTGATAGATTGAAGTACAATTTATTAAGTATTAGTTAATTATGTGATAGAGGCTTCAAGGTTGTCTTTGAATCTTCAATGTGCATTGTAACTAACTCACTTGATTCTAACACTAAGCTTATTGGACATAGACTTGAAAATATATATGTGGTAGATTTGAATGATCTAGCCATGTCTAGTAGTACTAGTCTTGTAGCAATGAATGCTAAAACCAAGGAGTCGAGCTTACTTTGGTATAGGAGATTGATCATGCTAGCATGCATACAATTACTAAATTGATTTCTAAATATCTAGTTAGAGATTTACCAAAATTTAAAGTTGATTTTGAACATGTTTGTGATGCATGTCAGTTGGGTAAACAAACTAGGGGGAGTTTTAAATCGAAAAATTTGGTTTCTACTTCTAGACCACTTAAGCTACTACACATGGACCTATTTGGACCAACTAGGACTATAAGCCTAGGTGGTATGAAATACAGACATGTGATAGTAGATAATTTTTCAAAATTTACTTGGGCTTTATTCATTGCACACAAGGATGAAGCTTTTAAAGTTTTCCAAAAATTTCATAATAAAGTTTCAAACCAGAAAAATATTTCAATTATTTCAATTATGAGTGATCACAAAACAAAATTTGAAAATCAGTATGTTGATAATTATTGCACCGAGCATGACACTGATCACAACTTCTCTGCTCCTAGAATACCACAGCAAAATGGTGCTGTAGAAAGGAAGAATAGGACTTTGGAAGGGATGGCCTGAATAATGTTATATGAAGGCAATCTTCCAAGGTACTTTTAGGTAGAAGCAGTGAACACTGCCTGTTACATTTTGAATCGTGTTTTGATAAGACCGATTTTAAAGAAAACCCCCTATGAACTTTGGAATGATAAGAAACCAAGCATTCATTACTTTCATGTATTTGGTTGTAAATGCTTTGTGTTAAATAATGGAAAGGATAACCTAAAAAAACTTGATGCTAAATCTGATGAAGCTATATTTTTAGATTATTTAATCAATAGCAAAGCTTAAAGAGTTTTTAACAAAAGAACATTAATAGTAGAATAATTTGTTTATGTTATTTTTGATGAAACTAACCCCTCACATTCTAGAAAAGAAGAGTGTATAGACAATGATGTAGGTACACTTGATCAAGCAATGGAAGATATGAGCTTGAAGGACAAACCAACTCAAGAAGAGAAGAAATGGTAAGTAAAGATCATGGTGATCTACCAATAGAATGGAGGTATGTAACTTCACACCCTAGAGATTTAATTATAGGTGATCCCTCACAAGGTATTAGGACTAGGTCATCACTTAGAGAATCACATGATTATCTAGCATTTATTTCATAAGTAGAGCCTCATAGCATAGAAGAAGTTAAAAATGATCCTAATTGGATGATGGCCATTCATGAAGAACTTAACCAATTTGAAAAAAATAATGTATGGATCTTAGTAAATAGACCCTCAGACCATCTTGTAATAGGAACTAAATGGGTTTATAGAAATAAGCTGGATGAACAAGAAAAAGTAATTAAAAATAAAGCAAGATTAGTGGTTAAAGATTATAATCAAGGAGGAATAGATTTTGATGAAACCTATGCACCTGTAGTAAGATTAGAAGTCATTAGATTATTACTTGCATTTGCTTGCTACATGAATTTCAAATTATTTCAAATGGATGTAAAAAGTGCATTTTTGAATGGATTTATTTCGGAAGAAGTTTTTGTAGAACAACCACTAGGTTTTGAAAATCATGCTCTTCCAAATCATGTTTTTAAACTTAATAAAGCATTGTATGGATTAAAACAGGCACCTAGAGCATGGTATGATAGATTGAGTAAGTTATTACTTGAAAATAACTTTGTTAGAGACAATGTAGATATAACTTTATTTATTAAAAAGAAAGAGAATGATATGTTAGTTGTACAAATTTATGTAGATGACATTATTTTTGGTGCAACTAATGAGGATCTCTGTAGAGAATTTGCTGAGTTGATGCAGGGTGAATTTGAAATGAGCTTGATGGGTGAACTAACCTACTTTCTTGGACTCCAAATTAAGCAAACAAAGGAAAGAATTTTTATCAACCAAGCAAAGTACATCAAGGAGATCATTAAGAAGTTTGGTATGGAGTCATCCAAAGAAATGAGCAGACCCATGAGCCCCTTCTGTAGATTAGATAAAGATGAAGATGGCGGCAACATTGATCAAAAGTTTTATCGATGTATGATTGGATCATTGTTGTATTTAACTACAAGTAGGCCTGATATCTTATTCAGTGTATGTATATGTGCTAGATTTCAATCAAATCCTAAAGAATCATATATAATTACTGTTAAAAGAATCATAAAGTTTTTTAAAGGAATAAGTAATCTTGGTATATGGTATTCTAAGCAATCTTCATTAGATTTAATTGGTTTTTCTGATGCTGATTATGGTGGATGTAAAGTTGATATAAAAAGTACTAGCAATACTTGCTAGTTTCTAGGGTTGAACTTAATTTCATGACACTATAAGAAATAAAACTCTATAACACTATCCACTACTGAGGCAGAATATGTAACTGTAGAAAGTTGTTGTGTACAAGTGTTGTGGATTAAGCAACAACTAGAAGACTATGATGTTATTCAAATAAAAATTCCTATCAAATGTAATAACACAAGTGCTATTAATTTGATAAAAAATCCAATTCAACATTCAAGAACAAAACATATAGAAATTAGACATCACTTCATTAGGGATCATGTACAAAATGGAGAAATTGAACTTGAATTCATTCCAATAGAAAATTAACTTGTTGACATCTTTACTAAGCCACTTAATGAAGAAAGATTTGGAATGATTAGAGAAGAATTAGGTTATGTGACCCGTTTTAGAATTTCTGACCTATTTTCTGCTAAATTAAGGGAAAATTATCTAGAAAACCTCCTACATCAATTTAAGGACGATGACCACCTTAAATTGTGTCCTTCTATCATTAAAACCTTTTAGAGTATTTTAAAACTTTTTCTGAGTTTTATTTGCTCGAGCCAACTCGAGCAGTCATAGTTCTGGCCGAGCCGACTCGGATGTCGGGCTAGGCATTTTTATATAACCTGTAGGACCAAACCTAGGGCTTTTATTTCCTGTTGAACCTTAGCCAAACTACCAAAAAACCCTTCCAAAGCTAAGGGACCACTCTCTCTACCCCACCCTTGAATTTCATCCTCTCCCATCTTTGATTTCTGGTTATGGCTCCAAGGATGGCAGTACAGAAGAGAGCAAGGCATGCAGATTCTAGTGCACAAAGGGAAAGAAGGTCAAAACATAGAGAAGAAGAGTCGACCCCTATTCAAGAACAAGAGGAAGAAAGGAATGAGTCTCCTTCTCTACCGAGACAGGTAATCTCAATAGCTAACCGCCCAGTTACCAGTGGAAGAAGAATAGTTTTCTCATTTTTGGAAGAACTAGGGCTAAGAATAAAAGATTGGATAGAGGCTCAAGGGTGGAGCGACTTTTGTTCTTTAGACACTCTGACTTATCCTACTTTGGTAAGAACCTTTTATGAAAACCTTACCCTGGGTGAATATCACATTGAATCAATTATCAAGGTTGTAAGATTAATTATGGATGAGGAAAGATTGAGCAATGTTCTGCACATGCCTAATAAAGGATTGAATCACTTAGTGTTAAAAGATAAGAAGAGAACTCTTAGACTCATTCTTGAGAGAAGAGATGTAGATGATGTGGAAAATGTGCAGGCTAACATGTCACTAGAAATGAGATTGTTGCACAACATGATTAGCAGGATCTTCTTGCCGAGGACAGGCCAATTTGATTGGGTGAGCGAGCGAGATCTGGCCTTTATGAGTGCTTGATTAAGGGGGAGGCCCTCAATCTCCCATATATTATGCTGGTTTAGATGAGGGAAGCAACGAGGAGGGTGAAAGCCTGCCTTCCCTACGGCATGATTTTTATATTATTAATTCAAGACTTTGGGATAGACCTTATTGGAGAGAACGGTGGACCACCGCATCATACTAATACCTACTAGACAAAGTCCCTACAGCGAATGGGTTACCATCAGGTTGAGGGAGTTTGGACGAAGAGGGTATCAGGACAAAGGGTGGTCACCCTTCTTCAGATGAGGATGAGGATGATCAAACAGAGCACCCCATGGCTGATACTGAGACTGCCGCTGGCGGAGGTGATGATGATGATGATCATGTTACAGAGGTTAAGACTAAGGAGAATAGATAGACAGAAAGATAGCCTGGTAGTCCTAGGACTCCACTAGGACCTTCAGTTGCTCCATTAACACCTTTAGCATCGACCACTATTCTGACTACTTCACAGGCCTTTATTGCACAGCAGCCGAGACAGCTTTCAGAGTCTTTGACGAGCACCTTCTCTTTGATGTTTGACGAGCTTCGTCAAACAATTGATACTGGACTTCAGGAGATTAGGACAAAGCAGAGTCAGATATCTTCTAGAGTTGAGGCAGTTGAGAGTCGCCAGCACCCGTAGGATGACATTCAATCTGATATTAGAGACCTGTGCATGGATTTTGGTCGACTAAGAGGAGCAGTGGATGCTCTTAGTACCCATCATATTACAGAGCTTCAGTGTCTACAGAAGGGAGTTCAGGGCATCTCTGCTGAGCTTCGGACTATCTGGGTGTTCTTATCGAGATTATCTTCTACCACCGAGGCTTCAGGAGCTTCAGCATCTATAGAGCCACCTGCTCAGTCACCACCTCCTTCTGCACCTGGACTATTTTATCCTACTTCTCTTGCTTCACAGCCCCCTGTTCCACCTTTTGATGTTAAATTGAGCCTACCCCAGCTAGTACCAAACCCAAATCTAGGCCTAAGCTAAAATTCAAAGTATCTAAGGCCCTAACTAGGACTAGAATTCGAGATCTTAGATTCAAACCTTTGAAGACTAAGACATCCTCCACTATTTTAGAAATTGGCTCTTCCTCTAGTGAGGAAGAAGACTAGTTGGTGTATCTTTTTGTTGTATCTTGTAAGAACACTTCTTGTATTTTGATGCATTGTACTTCTTTTCCATAGTAATGAAATATCTTTTTTGCAAAGCAATGTGTAATGAAATGTTGTTATATCTTGTTTGATCTCTTTAATTACCCTAATAAGGGGAAGAATTTTAATGAAGAATTGCAATTAAGAAAATTCTATAAGAAGGTGAAATTATCTTAAATAATGTTATTGATCTTCTTATGCTATTTAAAAATGAAATGTAATTTGCTTTTGAACCCTTTTTGATTAATGACAAAAAGGGGGAGTACTTGTATGTGCATGAAAAAATAGCATGTAATGTATGCGCATTGAACATGGAATACTAGCAAACTCTTTAGCAAATCTATTAAAAATGTGCATAGTTGTGCATGAAATAGGTGGAGTTATCCCTGTTACTCAAAATTTGCTTAAATTTGCTCTGATCATAACTTGCTGTGATTTATCTCTAGCTTCTAATAGCTCTGATACATTCTTGAAACTCTAAGCTCTGATACATTTCTGCTACCTTTAATAGCTCTGATAGTAGCTCTGATATATTTTTCAATACAAATTGAAAACTCTGATACATTTTGATATTCAACTTGCCTTGATACATTATGGACTTCAACTCATATTAGGCAAAAATAGCTTTTGATATATATTAACTCTGATACACATTAGATCTAATCCAAAAGCTTTGATACTTTGTTGATAAGTGTTGCCGCCTAGATCGCTGTGGCCTATAGCTGAAGTCGGCCTCGGATCATGCCCTCATCGCTTCGGAATCGACCTGCTCATCGGGACCTACAAAATAGAGAAGACCTGGGTTGGTGATCCCAGCGGGGGCACTCCGATGCTCAAGCCAAAAATGATCCAGGGGAACAGATCCTCCTGATCGAGCCCCTGAGATGAACTCCATGCTAGGAGGAGTGAGTAATGTACTAATGAGTGAGTGTGAGCCGAGAGTGAAGTGGGGGAGGTAATGGCTTGAGAGGATTGGAGCTGGGTGGCTGTGTCCGTGCAATCCTTCCCGCGGATCTCTGGTAGCCTAGAGTCCTCGGTCCTCTTTTTCTCTCTCATGTGCCCTCTTCTTCCTCCCTCTCGGATTGGCTTACCTTCTTTGAGACTGTGGATGACTCTTTTTAAGCCATGGTAGTTGTCAGGCACCTGCCTCAGGATCTTCCCCTTGCCAGTAGGTGCATGCGGTGATATTTCATGCCATGAGCTGGATGTCTTTCCCGGTTCGTGATAGAGAACCTACCATGCACGCTGACATTCCTTTCGGTTGCTCCATTCTAGGGAATTTGGCAGGGCCTCGATTAGGGAGCCGCTGCCCCTAGGGATTCAAATCTCCTGGTTGACTTCCTTCTCTGGTGGTGCAGATGGTCGGTGGAGAGCACGATGCCTCAATTAGGGAGCCCCTTCCTTTTCAGTGTAAGTGGCAACTAGGGCATTTATTGCGAACTGGCGGGAGCCCCTTCATGATGCTCGGGTGGTTCGTCGCTGTTCGGGGGAGGTGGCGATGTCCTTCAATCACTAGCACCTTCATCTGAGGTGGGGACCGACCTAGAGAGGTGGAGCTCGACTTCGGCCTCGGCATCTCGACCCGAAGGGAGCACAACCGGGCAAAGGAGGGTGGAGCTCGACTTCGGCCTCGGTGTCTCAACCCGGAGGGAGCACGGCCAGGCGAAAGAGGGCAGAGCTCAACTTCGACGTCGGCGTCTAGACCTGAAGGGAGCACGGTCGGGCGAAGGAGGGCAGAGCTCGACTTCGATCTCAGTGTCTCGACCCGAAGGGGGCGCAGCTGGATGAAGGAGGGTGAAGCTTGACCTCGGCCTAGGCAGTTCGACCTCATGGGAGCCAGCCTGGCGAAGGAGTCCGAGGTGAGACGTTCGACGTGGTGGCTTTCTCTGACATGGCATCGGACACGAATCACACATCAGCAGTCTTGCCATATCATTTATCCCCCACTCCTAAGTCCCGTTGGCACGCGGCACTCGAGTCGAAGGGAGTAAATGTAGTGCTGATATAAAAAGGCAAAGATTTGATGCAATGATGCCACGATCGCCGGCGCTTCGAGAGGCAGCCCTTCGAGCCAATATGGGGGAGCCACATGGACACGTCCAAGGAGTACTTATTACCAGCACAGAATTTGAAGCGACCGCAATCGAAATGGAATGCCAACTCGTCGATTGTTACCACGTGGCACAGATCCATCAGAAATGATGCTGTCACAGTACGGTTGTGTGCCTGGTCATTTCAAAAGATGAGGTAGTTTTTCCTAAAACATATCATCTTTCAAATCTTCCATGCCCGCCATCGCACCGGAGCCCTTTCTTCCTCCCTCGGCTGTCCTTGTCTTCCGGGTTCACCAAGTTCGTTTCCTTCTTCTTCCTTTGGATGTGTAGAGGCCTCCTCTAGGGTCAGGGCTCCCTCGGGCTTCATTTGTCTCCTTCTCTTTATTTCTTGCCGGTTGCCTTCATCCTCCTTTTTTTTTCTTCTTCTGAAATGTCTTGCTTAGGTCCTAACTTCCATCCTTTAACTTATCAAAGGAAGGCCAGACCTTCTAGGCCGAGGTCGCCATCTTCCTTCGATGAGGAAGAGGACGTGGCACACTTCAAGCTCAATAGGAGGCCCCCCCAGGGGGATAGTGATTAGGGAACCAGTGACTTCTCCTCCTCCACCAAATTCAGCCCCTAAACCTTCTTGGTCGATAGGTCCCAATGGGGTCATCTCGACGATCACCTCTGAGGAGCTAGCAACCATCCGGGAGACCTATGGTTTTCCAGACTCTATCCGGCTTTCAGTCCCTTGACCTGGGGAGCGGGTCACTTCCAGTGGCCCACGCCGGATTGTCCTCTATGAGGAGACACTCGCAGGGGGCCTCCAATTTCCAATCCATCCATTCTTTCTTTCTGTGCTGAGTGACTACCGCCTGATCCCTACTCAGCTTGTCCCCAATGCCATCAGAACAATCTTCTGCTTCATAGTTTTTTATCATTTCCATGGAATAGTTGCCCGTTTTTCTTTGTTCAGGGCTTTCTTTACCCTGAATCGCCACCCCACCGAGGAGGGGTGGTGGTCTATTTCTTCTTGATCGAGAGGTCTAAAATTTGAGCTCCCCTCTTTCATCAAGGGATGAAAGAGTAAGTATTTCTTCGCTTCATTAGAGGGGGTTGATTGGGTGTGGAGCGACCTAAATCGGGCCCCAAACTGGGACTCTACGATCGAATCGACTGATCAAGATATCTATGATCAGCTTTATGCTGACCAGGTCCCCTTCCTAGAGGTTATGTTGTCAGAGCAGAACCTCTTCGAAGCTAGGGTCAGCCCAATTCAGCAGTTGGGTGAGTTTGGTTTGAGCACTGTCTCTTGATGCTCCCTCTTTGATTTTCTGAGCTAAGAGCTAACATCTTCTTCTTGTGCAGACATGAAGTTCGCCCTGGATGATCTCCTCTCCTTCTCTTGGGAGAGAGGTGTGTTGAAGGAGGCTGATGAGCCCCCCTCAAAAAGGGCTCGTGTCGAGGGCGACGCGGGGACTGCTCTTGTTGCACCAACCGAGCCGAGAAGGGCAGTGCCCAACCCCGAGTGGAGCAGAAGGGTGGTCGAGCCTACTCCTGAGCCGAGCAGGAGGATCGTCGAGCCCGCCCCGAAGGTGCCGAGACAAGCCAACCCACTCCCGCCCCAAAAGCCCGAGGTTGTTGTCTGGGCTAGGTCCGCCGCAACCGCGACCGCGATGGCACCCCCTCCCCTGGAGGTCATTGAGGTCGAGGTAGAGGGAGTGCCGGAGAGAGTTGAATCGATGGGTGCATTGTCCGTAGTGGTGCCAATTTCCCAGCACACCCCAAACGCTTCTTCAGTTGGGGTGGTTGAAGATTTCGCGTCAGCTACGAGCAGAAGGGAAAGAAACTACCATCGGGTCCCCTTCAAGCTGGTGCCAAACATTTCCCTGGTCCAAGACCAGAAGCTTGCCGAGCGCATGATGGACTTTGCCATCCAGTCATGCGATCAACGAGACAAGGCCGGGAAGCTTCTCGGTGACGCCATCGGGAGCACCTTCACCCAGCTCTTCTCAGTAAGTGCTCCTTTATTTGGCTTCACCTTGCCTTTTTCCCTTGCCTTCGGACTACTGACACTCTTTTCGGTGCAGCTTGGTGCTGAGCTCCTCCTTATCAAGGACTTCTTCCAAGCCTGGGCCAAGAGGGATAGGTTGTAGGGAGCGGAGCTCGAGTCCTTGAAGGAGGAGGTGAAATAGAGGAACAATGATGCCTGGGAGGCTTCTGTGAAGATCAAGGAGCTCCAAAGCGAGGTCGCCAGAGCCGAGAGACAAATCAAGGACCTCAAGGAGTCCCTGGACCAGGAGAGAAACTGGGTCAAGGGCAAGTCTGAAAAGCTCAGGGCCAAGGAGGTCAGGCTGAAGGAGCTCGATGCGGAAGCTGCCAAGGAGAGGGGGCGGGCCCAGTCCCTCTTGGTAGAGTTGGAGGTGGCAAAGGATCGGGCAACTACTGTCGAGAAGAAAGCCGCCTGCACCAAGAAGAGGACCGTGGGCATGGAGGAGAAAGCTGTCATGGTAGTCAGCTCAGTAGAGACCATGAAGAAAGAGGCCGCCGAGGTGGTTGAGCAGATCGAGCCTGCCAGGAAGAGGGCTGCCGGGGCAGTGGTGGAGTACCAGGCCTCCCAGGAGTTCAAGCTCGAATTCAAGGAGGCGGCAACGGACTCATTCCTTCAAGGTTTTGTGTATTGTATGTCCCAGGTGGAGGAGTTCGTCCTAAACGAGCATGTCGGTAGGCAAAGGCTTCCAAGCTTGGCAGGCCTAAATCCGACTCTCGACTCGGGCGAGGCGGGCGATCCAGCTACCATCGTTGGTCCAGCTGTGTTGGCTGAAGCAGCCAAAGCCGAAGCCCAGCAATCGAAGGCCCCAAAAGGCAGTGCCCCTTTTGAGCACCGTGCCGGGAAGGCACCGATCGGATATTTCTGGGGGCCTTGTAATTTTTCTTTTCTTTTTCTCTGACCTGGACTAGCCAGCATGTCAGAGCTCAGGATGTGTGTAAGAACTACAATTATCAATGAAATCCACTTTCGATCACTTCGACTTAGGTCTTTCTATCCTTCCTTATTTTTGTACACTTTGTCATTCTTGCCTCCTTCTCATCTCAACTGCCCGCATGCACGTAATTCTGTAAGCATCGGGCTTCTAAGTGCCAAGGGTTCGGGCCCTTCACTGCTGAGTCCCGGGCATGTAGGGCAGATTGGAAGGAGTTTCTTTGCTCGCTGGGCTATGCCCACTTCGTGGGCGAGGTGATCACAGGACTCCGAGTCTTTGCTTGAAGACGTCTATTGGACCTTGGCTTGGACTAGCTCCGAGCGTGCGCTGCAAGGCTGAGCTTGGGGGTTGAATTTGTTGATCCCGCTAAGTGTTTGCAAGGTGCCGGGCTTCGAGAGTTTCCAGACTTGGGTACCAGAAAGTTGGGCTCCGGGCATGAGTGCTGAAGAGCTGGGCTCCGGGCTTTGGTGACAGAGAGCATGGGATCCGGGCTTGAGTGCCGGGGAGTTGGGCTCTGGGCTTTGGTGACGGAGAGCATGGGATCTGGGCTTAAGTGCCGGAGAGCGTGGGATCCGGGCTTGAGTGCCGGGGAGCTGGGCTCCGGGCTTTGGTGCCGAAGAGCATGGGATCCGTGCTTAAGTGCCGGAGAGCGTGGGATCCAAGCCTGAGTGCTGGAGAGCTAGGCTCCGGGCCTTGGTGCTGGAGAGTTGGACTCCGAGCCTGAGTGTCGGAGAGCTGGGCTCAGGGCCTGAGTCCTCGAGGGCTGGGCTCCGGGCCTTGGTGCCGGAGAACCAGGCTCTGGGCTTCGGTGCCGGAGAACTGGACTCCGGGCTTTGGTGCCGAAGAGCCGGACTCTGGGCTTGAGTGCCGGAGGGTTGGACTCCGGGCTTATGCATGCCAGACATTGGGCCAGGCAGCAATATCCCTGCAAAGCAAAAGAAGATTGCACAAAAGAGGATCTTTATTATTATTGGGAAGAGGTCTTACATTACTGATAGTATTTTCTCAGATTGCAGGCATTCCACGTCCGCGAGAATCTAGCACTGTCCAGACTCGCGAGATAGTAAGCTCGATGTGGGAGAGCTTCGACCACCTTATAGGGGCCTTTCCAGTTCGGTGAGAGCTTGCCACACTCTCAGGGTTGAGATGCTTCAGCTCGACATAGCACCAGGTCACCGGGGTGGAAGGCCTTCAGTTTTATCCATGCACTGTAGTATCGGGCTACGTGCTGCCGGTAAGCCACCATCCAGAGTCGGGCCTTGTCCCTGGTTTCCTCAAGGAGGTCCAGGTTGAGAAGGAGGCGCGTCAGATTCTTCTCTTCATCATATTATTGTACTCGCAACGTAGACACGCCGAGCTCAACCGGAATAATGGCTTCCATGCTGAAGACGAGGCTAAAAGGTGTCTCATCCGTGGCCGTCCGGGGTGTTTTGTGGTAGGCCCAAAGAACACTGGAGAGTTCTTCCACCCACCTGCCCTTATCCTGGTCTAGTCTAGTTCTGAGTCCTTGGATGATGGTCCGGTTGGTCATCTCGGCCTCCCCGTTGGTCTGGGGATGAGCCACCAAGGTGAAACGACACCGGATCCCAAGCTTGGCACAGAATTTCTCAAACTCCCGGTTGTCAAATTGCCGTCCGTTGTCAGTGATGATGCTATGTGGAAGCCCAAAGCGGCAGATAATCGACTTCCAAAAGAACTGGTGGACCTTGGCCTCCGTGATCTATGCTAGTGGCTCTACCTCTACCCACTTAGTAAAGTAGTCAATGGCTACTATGAGAAACTTCCGTTGCCTAGACGCAGGTGGAAATGGACCCAGGATGTCAATCCCCCATTGGGCGAAGGGACATGGGGTAGAGAGCTGAGAGTGGAACTGCTGGTTGACACTATACGTGGGTGTGGCGCTAGCACCAGTCACACCTCTTCACGAAATCAACGGTGTCCTCTCCATGGTCTCCCAGTAGTATCCCTATCGAAGGGCCTTGTATGCAAGTGTCCTCCCTCCGACGTGATTCTCACAAAGGCCTTCGTGTATCTCTTGGAGCACAAAGGTTGCCTCTACGGGTCTTAAGCATTTCAAGAGCGGATAGGAGTAGGATCGACGGTAGAGTTGTCCTTCCATTAGGATGAACCATGAAGCCTTCTTCTTGATAAGGCCAGCCTCTACGCGGTCTTCTGGCAGGATGCCTTCGGTGATATATGTGATGTACCTATCCATCCATCTTGGCTCTGGAATGACTTGCTGCACCTCTACGGGAGCTTCGCTGCTCGGACTTTCGAGGTACTCAACGTGGGCTCACCCTAGTGATGAGTACGGCAGGGTCGCGAGTCTTGATAGCATGTCGGCGCGAGCATTCTCTCCACAAGGGATGTGGAAAATGCTGAAGCGCTGGAAACTTGCCGTGCTCGAGCGGACCCGCTCAAGGTACTTCATTATCTAGGAATCTCTGGCTTCGTACTATCCGAAAACTTGTCTGGCTACCAGTTGGGAGTCGGTGAAGAATTTCAGGCTTCGCACACCTAGCTCGCAGGAGACTCTAAGGCCTACGAGGAGTGCCTCGTACTCTGCTTGGTTGTTCATGGTGACAAATTTGAAATGGAGTGCACACTCGGCTACAACACCATCACCGTCAGCAAGGATGAGGCCTGCTTCGCTTCCGCCCGCATTGGACACGCCATCAATATGGAGGATCCAAGACTCCTCCTCAGCTCTGAGCTCCACATGGTGCTCCAAGGTCATCTGCTCTGGCTCTTCAGTGAGTCCTGCACACTCGACCATGAAGTCAGCTAGTACCTGGGCCTTCTAGGATGACCTCGATCGGTATGTGATGTCGAACTCGCTTAACTTTAGCGCCCACTTGGCCAAACATCCGTATGTGTCAAGGAGACTGACCACAGCCCTAAGGGGCTGGTCTGTCAAGACCATGATCGGGTGCGCTTAGAAGTACGGCCTGAGATGCTGAGCAGACATGATAAGAGTAAAAATGAGTTTTTCGGATTGGGTGTACCTGATCTCGGCATCCCAGAGGATCTTGTTGGTGTAGTACACTAGTTTCTAGTACCATCCTGATCCGTGCGGACGAGTACCGAGCTGACAGCTCCAGGAGAGATCGCCAGGTACAGTAGAAGCTCCTCTCCTGCCTCTGGCCTGGAGAGCAGTGGTGGGGATGCCAGGAAGTCTTTGAGCTCCTCGAAGGCCATCTTGCACTCAATCCAGGTGAAGTCGTTCATCTTACACAGTACCCTGAAGAAAGGAAGGTAGCAATCTACCAACCTTGAAATGAATCAGCTCAGCATGGCAATACGACCCATCAGGCATTGTACCTACTTCTTTGAGGTCGGATGCTCCATGTAGATGATTGTCTGGACCTTCTCCGGGTTTGCCTCAATTCCTTTTCGGGTCACCATGAATCCAAGAAACTTTCCTGCTGCCATGCCGAAGGCGTACTTCACTGGGTTCAGCTTCATCTAATACTCTCGGAGGTTGTGGAAGGCCTCTGCGAGGTTGGTGACGTGGTCCGAGCTCGGCTTGCTCTTGACAAGCATGTCCTCCATGTACACTTGCATGTTCCTACCAACCTGGTCCTTGAAGATCCAATTGACCAGTCGCTGGTATGTGGCACTGGCATTCTTCAAGCCGAATGGCATCACCCGATAGTAGTATGTCCCCTGGTCGGTGATGAAGGTAGTGTGATCCTCGTCCTCTGGGTGCATCCGGATCTAGAATGCATCCTTGAAGGAGAGTAAACGATGCCTCGAGGTAGCATCAACTAGCTGGTCAAATTTTGGCAGGGGGAAGCTGTCCTTTGAACAAGCTCGGTTGAGGTTAGTGTAATCTACACAGATCCTCCACTTCTCATTATTCTTCTTCACCATGATCACATTTGCTAGCCAGCTCGGATATTGCACTTCTTGAACAAAACTGGCTGTGAGGAGTTTGTCCACCTCCTCGTTGATCGCCTATTGCCTATTTGGGGCAAAACTCCTTTTCTTTTACCGGACAGCATGATACTTTGGGTCGATACTTAGCTTGTGGGTTATGATCTCAGGCGGGATCCCAGGCATGTCAGCGGCCATCCAAGCGAACACGTCGGCGTTCGCCCGGAGAAACTCCAGCAGGAGGGCTCGCTCATCATCTTGCAGTTGCGCCCCTATTTGCACCATCTTCGCCGGGTCGGTCCCGAGAGGACATGATAGCAGGTGCTTGACCGGGCCATCTCTAGGGCCCTGCGCCCTTTGGTCGAGGTCGTCAGTGCTGGGGTCATCCTCGGTAACCTTGGCCCCAGGGACAGTTTGGAGACAATGCTGAATTGGCTAAGGTGCCCCCCTCATCTCCCCGACACCGTAAGGAGTTGGAAATTGCACCAACAGCCACTTTATGGAAATGACCGCGTCAAGCAAGTTGAGCTCAGGTCGGCCAAGGATCATGTTGTAGGCAAAGAGAAGACTTACAACTGTGAAGTTCATCATTACGGTACTCTATCGAGGTGGTGTCCCGGCAATAATAGGGAGAGTAATCTCCCCCTCGACCCCTATAGAGTCGCCTGTGAAATCGACGAGGGGTGTGTGCACAGTCTGAGCTGAGCAGAGGATAGGTTCATCCTGGAGAAAGCAATGTAAAAAAGTACATTAGTGGAGCTTCCACTATCAACCATAATGTGTTTTATAGGATGTTTTGCGATTGTCATCTCGAGGAGCACGGCATCATTGTTTGCATTTTTATTTTCACCCCCCCTTTCCTCATAAATGGAAGTACATTTTCAAAATTCTTCCCACCCTAGGCCTTCTTAGAAGCGCGCTCGACTCCCCAGCATATCATCTCCACCGGCTTCTCGATTGGGCGGTTGTCGACTGCAGGGACCAGAGGGAGTGCGACGAATGCTTGAGGTTCCGTTGGGGGTCTGCCCCCAACGAACCTTCTGAGGTAGCCCCTCTTTATAAGTTATTCAATTTTCCTCTTGAGGTTGCGACACTCCTCGATGTCGTGGCTATGGTCGCGACGGAACTGACAGTACTTCATCCTGTCGCGACCGTTGGATGGCTTCAGCGGAGGTGGGCACCTCAAATAGTGCTCACCCTCGATCTCCATAAGGATCTTCATCCTTGGGGCGAGGAGAGGAGTGAAGTTCTCTTCCAGGATGGGATCTCTTCTTAGCTTCGACTTCTGGTGGAAGTTCGGTGTGGCTGGTCCAGGCTTCTGCATCCCGGAGGTCTCCCCGGGAACTGGCTTATTCAGATGCCTTCCGTCCAGCTCCCTCCTCGTGCGTCTGCCTCCTCAGCATGGATGTACTTCTGGACTCGGAGGAAGAGCTCGGAGTAAGTTTTGGAGGGTTTCTTGTCGAGAGAATAGGTCAGGCGAGAAGTCTTGAGCCATCTCTTCAGCACCAGCATAGCGACTGGCTCATCAAGGTTGTAGATCTCTAGCATGGCAACCTTGAAATGGGCCGCATAGTCCCATAGGAGCTCATGGTCCTGCTTCCTGATGGAGAAGAGGTTGTCTACCTCTCGTGGCACCTTCCGGTAGGTATCGAAATGAGCCACGAACTTTCGCTCCAGCTGAGCAAAACAATTGTTGCTCTCCGGCTCTAGGTGGATAAACCATACCTGAGCTACCTTCTAGAGAGTAGTAGGAAAGGCGATGCAGAGAAGAGCATCAGTTGCCCCCTGGACTCTCATGAGGGCCTTGTAGCTCTCAAGGTGATCCAGGGGGTCGGTGGTCCCATCGTAAGGATCCACCTATGGCATGCGGAACCAGCTCAGAACTGGCTCCTATTAAACTTCTTAGGAGAAGGGAGGATGGGCGTCATAGCTCGCTGGCTCGTCGGTGGAGCCCTACAGGTTTGCAAATTAGCGGGATAGCTCTGCCAACTTGCGCTCCTATTCCTCCGGGTGCTTCTCGGCCATGCACCTGATGGTTGATGGAGCCGAAGAAGGTGACATGTGAGGCGTATGATGTGGAATCTTGCCTTTTCGACCTCGATGGTGTCTAGCTGTTATCTGCTCGAGGGTTGGGGACCGGCTCTCCCGATCAGTAGACCTGGCTTGTTGTCTCTTTGCCAAGATCCGGTGACTACCCTGGTGGTTAGTGGTAGCCCGTGACTGTGAAGGCCTTCCTTGGAAGGAACATGGCTATCGCGGGGTGCTGCAGCATGGGCCGCGGGAGTCCCAGGCTGCTGGTGGGTAGCCAAGGATCGGTGCTGGTGCTGGAGCTGGCACATCACTGCAGTGAGAATCTACATCTGCTGGGCGAGTGCGGCCAGCTGAGTGTCCACCGGAGGTGGTTGAGCTGGAGCAAGGGCCCCCTTTTGGACTGTGTGGGTCCCCACAGGAAGGGGGATCTCCCACACGGCTGGTGGAGGCCTCTCTCGCTCGCGTCGTCACCATCCTCCCGGTGGGCTACTTGCAAGGGGACTGGGTTGGATCAAACTGCATCCTGCCGCCCCCCTACCTGGTGCATCAATCTGTTGCCACCTAAATCGCCATGGCCTATAGCTGAAGTCGGCCTCGGATCGTGCCCTCATTGCTTCGGAATCGACCTGCTCATCAAGACCTACAAAACAGAGGAGATCCAGGCCGGTGATCCCGGTAGGGGCACTCCGACGCTCAAGTCAGTAACGATCCAGAAGAACAGATCCTCCTGGTCGAGCCCCTGAGATGGACTCCATGTTAGGATGAGTGAGTAATGTACTGATGAGTGAGTGTGAGCCGAGAGTGAAGTGGGGGAGGTAATTGCTTAAGAAGATTGGAGCTGGGTGGCTGTGTCCGTGCGATCCTTCCCGCAGATCTCTGGTAGCCTGGAGTCCTCAGTCCTCTTTTCTCTCTCATGTGCCCTCTTCTTCCTCCCTCTTAGATTGGCTTGCCTTCTTTGAGACTGTGGATGTCTCTTTTTAAGCCATGGTAGTTGTCAGGTGCCTGCCTTGGGATCTTCCCCTCGCTAGTAGGTGTGTGCGGCAGTATTTCATGCCGTGAGCTGGATATCTTTCTCGGTTCATGATAGAGAACCTACCATGCATGCTGACATTCCTTCCGGTCACTCCATTCTAGGGAATTTGGCAAGGCCTCGGTTAGGGAGCCACTGCCCTCGAGGACTCGAATCTCCTAGTTGACTTCCTTCTTCGGGTGGTGCAGATGGTCAGCGGAGAGCGCGGTGCCTCTATCAGGGAGCCCCTTCTTTTTTGGTGTAAGTGGCAGCTGGGGCATTTATTACAGACTGGCGAGAGCCCCTTCGTGGTGCTCGAGTGGTTCGTCACCATCCGAGAGAGGTGGCGAAGTCCTTCGGTCACTGGCACCTTCATCCGAGGTGGGGACCGACCTGGAGAGGTGGAGCTCGACTTTGACCTTGGCATCTCGACCCGAAGAGAGCACGGTCGGGTGAAGGAGGGCAGAGCTCAACTTCGGCCTTGGCATCTCGACCCGAAGGGAGCGCGGCCAGGCAAAGGAGGGCAGAGCTTGACTTCGGCCTCGGTGTCTTGACCCGAAGGGAACGGCCGGGCGAAGGAGGGCGGAGCTTGACTTCGACCTCGGTGTCTCGACCTGAAGGGAGCGCAGCCAGGCAAAGGAGAGCAGAGCTCAACTTCGACCTCAGCGTCTCGACCCGAAGGGAGCGCGGCCGGGCGAAGGAGGGCGGAGCTTGACTTCGACCTCGGTGTCTCGACCCGAAGGGAGCGCGGCCGAGCAAAGGAGGACAGAGCTCGACTTCAGCCTAGGCTGTTCGACCTCGTGGGAGCCAGCCTGGTGGAGGAGTTAGAGGTGAGATGTCCGACATGGCGGCTTTCTTCGATGTGGCATCTGACACAAATCACACGTCAGCAGTCTTGCCACATCAATACGTTCTAATAATTTCAATACATTCATAATACTTATCGATATATATCAGTTTAAAGTCATACACAAGTTACTTTGAGATGTTTAAATGTTTATATACTCATAACTGTAAAGTTTTTTCATGCCCAATGTTTTGTCATCATTAAAAAGGGGGAGATTGTTGACCCCTGGAATAATTTTGATAATGACCAAACATTGGAGCATGCATTTAGTTACTAACTCTTTCCAAGTATTTTCTAAGTTTTTGTAGGATGTTTTTAAATAAAAGACCACTCTTCCTACAACCTTGGTGCATGACAAGTTTATTTTGTAGAGCTGTATTATGTAATAAAGAGCTCAAAAAAAAATCAACTATATATTTATGAAAATGGGCTATCTCCATGTATTTTTCTAGTTTAGACTTAACTTTGATGGAGTTGGAGGCTTCTGGACTTGATTAAATGCCTTTGGATGAAATTTGAGAAGTTTGGAAAGTTTTGGAGCCAAGTCACTAGAGCCGACTCATTATAGAAAAGTCGACTCGAAGTCTGGCATGGCATGCAGACATTCGAGCTGACTCAAGAATGAAGAGCCGACTCTGGTAGAGTGTGATTTTTGAAGTTCTAAGAATTCTAGCCAACTCGAGGGAAGTTGAGCCGACTCGATCAGAGTGAAAGTTTTTCAGATAAATAGCCAAGCTGACTCGAGTGAAAAGAGTCGACTCTTCTAGTGTTCTGAAAATCTTAGTTTTGAAGAACCAGCCAAGCGAGCTGACTCGAAGCAGAGAGCCGACTCGACCAGAGTGAAGTTTTGACCTACCTGAGGATCCGAGCCGACTCGACCCATCCGAGCTGACTCGAATGACAGTTCCAGGTGAGCAACAGCTAGTTCTAGAACTTTTTTTATCCAAAATGGTCTCCAACAGTCATATTTCAAATCCCAATGATCTACAATGGCTATATCCTCCTGAAATTAGTTAAGAGAAATATATTTTAAGGGATTTGAATCACTTTTGAAAGGGAGAATGAGAAGTGAATGAAAAATTAAAGAGCTTTTGAAAGAACACTCAAGAGAGCATTCAAGAGAGCACTTAAGATCACAGCTAACTTCCATTTGAATTCTTGAGGCACTTGTTGAAGAAGCTAGAAGTCTTGAAGAGCATTCAAAGAGCAATCAAGAGGGCTTTTCAAGTGCTACAACTTCGATTTGTTATAGAGTTGCTTTGCATTTTCTACTCTTTGTTTAAATTGTTCCAAGTACAGCAGGAGCTGTAACTTGGGTTTGTAAAGGTTTTTGGTGAGCCTTTGAAAATCAAGAGTGGATTGTTTGTGAGCCTGGATAAAACTAACATTATATTGGGTTTTTGGTGAGCCCGGGATAAAACCAAGTTTGGGTTTTGGATTGTAAGCCCGTGAAAACAATCTGGCTATATTTCAAGGGTGAATATAATGAAAATCCCAAGTAGTATCTTGGGTAGTGAACGTAGAAGCTAGGTTGCTCTGAACCACTATAAAATCTGCTATGTTTGTGATTGTATTTCTTGTGTTCTTACTTGCTTCCACAATAGTCACTTAACTCACAGCACATACCATACCAAGAACTTTGAAAAGGAACACATACTTGCAAAATTTTAATTACCCAATTCACCCCCCCTCTTGGGTAAGCTACCTGGGCAACAAACTTCAAGTTAGTAGAAGATTCGAGGATGGCAAGAGACTCTTGAACGTGGAAAATAAAAGCCAAGTTCCAGTCCTGGCATTGGGAGTCCTCAAATTAGTTTTTGAGTCTTGTAAAATTATTTTGAATGAGTGTCATTATTATCCGTCTTTCATCTTGAATGTCATTTATATAGGCCAATTGGCCATGTATGGTTATGAATTATCAATGAAGAATGACATTTGCAAAATCATTTGGAATGGTTTTGTTATGATGAATAGACATATGAACAATAGCATTTATATACTATCACGACCTGTTAGTGTAGTGTACACATCTAGCAAACACCTAGGATAGATAATGTCAACGATGCGTATATATGGCATTGTAGGCTAGGTCATATTAACAAGAACAGGATAAGAAGATTGAAAAGCAAGGGTCCTCTCAAGATTAGTGAAAATGGCTCACTACCAACCTGTGAGTTCTGTCTTCTTGGAAAGATGACAAAATCATATTTTACTGGAAAAGGTGAACGAGCCAAAGAGATTATAAGTCTGGTACATACTGATGTATGCGGATCCATGAATATTAGTGCCAGAGGTGGGTACAGTTATTTCATTACATTTATAGATGACCTTTCGAGGTATGGTTATGTCTTCTTGATAAGATATAAATCTGAATCGTTTGAAATGTTCAAACAATATCAAAATGAAGTAGAAAAATAAATTGGAAGGTATATCAAAACCCTTCAATCAGATCGAGACGGTGAATATCTTTTCGATGAGTTTCTGACATATCTTAAGGAGAATGAGATTCTCTCTCAATAGACACATCCAGGGATACCTTAGTTAAATGGAGTGTCTAAAAGAAGAAATAGAATCCTGTTAGACATGATTCGGCCCATGGTGGGCTTTGCTTCTCTATCGCTATCCATTTGGGAATATACTATGGAATCAGCCTGTTACCTTTTGAATAAGGCTCCGAGTAAGTTTGTTAGCAAAATCCCATATGAGATATGGACTGGATGTAAGCCAACACTCTCACACCTTTGGGTCTGGAATTGCTAGACTTATGTAAAACATCTGGAAATGAATAAACTTGGACCTAGGTCTGACCGGTGCCTATTTGTTGGGTATTGGTGCGGGCACCAGACTCAGAAGAAGACTTCAGAGCTCCATCTGGATCTCTGATTGACATTGCCCGAGAAATTAGGGTTTGTAATAAAGGTTGACCTGGTCAACCAGTTTATTTATTTTTATTTATTTCTTGAGTCACCATTTAAATTTTGTTGAGTCATGTTGACTCGGTGCAAGTCCCGATGTGGTTTCAATTTGGTCCAAAATGGTGCCACATTTGTCTTCCAATCAAATCAAGGTTCAAGCAAGTGGAGGCCACACTCCAAGCCACACGCCCAGCCACACTCCGAGCACACGCCAGAGTCCAGGAGGCACCACAGAGGCATCCCAGTGTCATGGTCCCCACACCCAAAGAAGAAAAAATCAAATTGGAAGCTAATTTAAAGGAGGCGCCCATACCTGCCTATTTTACCTAAGCAAAGAAGGAAGAAAACTTCTCTTGGAGAAGAAATCAAAGAAGGACATCCAATTGAAGTTCAAATCAAAATCAAAGAGCTTAACTTGGAGTGGAAGAAAAGAAGAAATGCCATAAGAAGAGGGGGACTCCAAATCCAAATCCAACTCCAAAGGAGGCGCCATAAAAAATTCCAAAAAAAATTCCTTTATGGCCGTCCCAATTTTTTTTGAAGTCTTGGTCGACCAAGAGAGGGGGTTTTCTACCTAATCTAGAGGTTGGAAGAGTTTAGTCCCACATGGGAATTTGTACAAGCTAGGAGAAAATTTTAGGTCTATATAATAGACCTCTCTTTGTAACTTTGAAAAAAAAAAAAATGAAGAAAATTATTTTTTGCTATTCTCTTGTGTTGAGTGACCTTGGTTTCTCTTCTTCCGCACTATTCTAAGTGTTGAGCTCCGTGAGGGGGTAATCCGGGTTCCATTGGAGCCTTGAGGAGGTGAGAGATCTCCATCTTTATCCAAAACCCTAGGTTAGCCACTTGAAATTCCAAAACCCTAGCCACCCTTCATTATTTTCAATCCATCAAACCCTAGATCCATCCATCTCCCACGGCCTCTCTCTCTCTACAAGTCCAGGCCGTCCACCTTCATCCAGATCCAGTCCGGCTACTTCAGATCCAGAGCAAGTTCCAAGGAAAATCACATCAGCTTCCAGGAGAATCCAGTTTTCAGCAATTTCAATCTTCAAGTTCATCAACCTGGTAAATTCTTCCCTTGACTCTCTGATTCCATCAATTGTTTTTCTTCTCTTCCAGATCTTGAGTTCAGGAGAAGCCAACCCGCCAAAGGACCAGTACTGGAGGATCCATTGCGAAGAAATCTGAATCCGAGGATCCAACAATCTGCTCGGGAGAGTTCTTCCACCAAAATCTGTGAAGATCATTGTCTGGTTAGGTAAACCATCTCTTCTCTTTATTTCTGTTCTGCTGAAAGTTCGGAGCGAAACCCTAGGTCTGGGAGTTTTTCAACCCCCAGCGATCCGTTGCTTCTGAACTACTCTGATAATTTAGTTTCCTTAAAATTGTGCTTTCAATTATCATATTAGTATCTTTCAATGTTAGGTTAACTTTTCTTTGATTTGAAGCCAACTTCTACAAACATATAAAAACAACAAAAAAAAATTAGTTAATCTTAATTTACTTCCGCATCGCATTCCTTTATTTGTTCTGCATCATTTTTGGTATCAGAGCTTTCGTTCTGCATCAATTTTGGTATCAGAGCCCAGTCTAGGGTTTCTGATTTGCTTGCTTGCTTGTTTTGATTGTTTTCTCTTTTTATTTTGTCTGCTCGAAGTAGACTCCCCAGGACGTCCGGTCCTAGGAACTAAGCGAGGCGCAAGCCTCCTCCTCCCATTCCACGGGGTGTTCCTAGGGCGTGTAGGGGATCCATTGGGTTATAACTTCGTAGCAGGGATTATAAACGGGGAAGACAATCTAGTTGCAGCCCGTAATTGCCCTGTTGTCTGAATTATTTCTCCCTGCATAAAACTCCGAATTGCATGATTTTTGCTTCGTTGAAACCAGTATAATTGAACCTATTTTCTATAATTTTTCTGTGATTTATTGGTTTCGATAAAAATTCTGAGAATTAAAATACAGCAACTCTGTTTTTTGTGTTCTGCAATTCAATTCTTTTTGGAGTGATCATCTCATAATTTACTTAAGGGCAATTGAGCATCTAAGATAAGGGGAGGAGTTGATTACATCTCCTTAGCCCAAAACCACCATCCAATCATTCGAACCTAGACCTAATTTAAAATCAGTTAGACCTAATTTGCCCTAGTGGGCTAGGGACACCAATTGGTCGGGTCTAGGCTAGTGTTGAGTCAGTTTGCCGAGTTATTCTGTGTGTGCTTAGCACTCAGTGTCTAGAATGGTGGTTCAGGGATCCATTCCCGAAGGGCTTGTGTGCTGGTCCGCCTACCTGGCCAATCACTGATTGGTGTCTAGGATTGGCAATCAGGGACCTAACACTCCCCTTACACCTGCCTGGCTGAGTCCTGAGTTACTACAGGCTAGCTTGCCACTCTGATTGGGCATCTAGTTTGGGCTCTAGGTCTAGTTAGCCCGTAGTCGTTTAGTTGAGTCTCATTTTGTGTGTTTGCTTGCATCATGTCTACCCGGAATAGAGTGCCCTACCAACCTGGTCAAACCCAACCTGATTTAGAGGCCATGGTTAGAGCTCTTACTGAGAGCATGAACAAGTTAAGCCAGAATTTGACTGCTACTATTACCCAGTGTAAAGAACAAGTCCATGAGAATTTTACCCAGCTTAGGGATCAAGTCCAAGTCCTTGAGAAACGTAGACATCAAAATTGGATCCCTGATCCAAAATTTAATAGGCCCCAACCTCATCCATACTAGGAGCCTAGGAGGACCTTATACCGTGATCCCGAGCATTACCTTAGGAAGCCTAACCATGATATCTATAGTGTGGATCGTGTCTATGAGAGGTCCTTACAATATTCTAGACCAGTCACTCAACAACCCAAGTCTTCTAGATCAAACCGTTTAGATCCACACCCATGCCCAAGTAAGGTCTCTACTAGCTTGAAACCCAGTGTGACCCAGGTTCCTATATCTCAAGAATGTTTGTTTTGTGGAGAAAGAGGCCATAAATCTAGTCAGTGCCCATGCATAGGACTGGCTTGTGCACAGCTAAGTGGTAAGAATCCTAAGGATGACATTAATGAGGGAGAACCCAAGCCTACCAATGAGGAAGAACGGTTAGGTATGACAAGCCTAGAATCAGTTGACCCGATTACCACTGACCCGAAACCCATTGAAGATGGCATCGAGGAAGTATATGATGCTGGCTTGAGTCTAGTTGATGAATGTGAGGGAGAAGAACTTGAAGAATGTGACATTGATACTATTGGTTCCTTACCTGAGGAGACCTTGGAAAGCAACCAACTGATAAGACCTAGTTCAGAAATTCAAGAGATTTGTGAGAACCGGGTTCCTTTAGTCAAATACCCCCAGGAAGAACTCATATTGTTAGCCCGAGCTATTAGTTCGTACCCTCTAATGACAGTCATTCCCCAAGTACCAATTGAAGATCTTTGCACTGAACTGTTTAAGTTTGCCCACCCTATGGTAGATCCTCTCCTTAGGATGACTGAATCAAGCCTCTTACAATTGGACCTTGTCCCATGCCCAGCCACTAAGGTCTCTCCTGTAATCTCAGTTGAACATCCTTGTCTTGAGCGGATTGGTTCACCCAGTCTTGTAGAAGTCCTCCTTATGGCCCCAGACCCCTTCCTTTGCATGACTGACCTACCCTTCTATAGAGTATACCTTTCGACACCCATAGGTCAAATTTCAAGTCTTGAGGTCATCATCCATAGGCCCTTCCATGAATCATTCTTCAATCCAGTTCTTGAGAAAATGGATCATTATTTGCTTAGAGAACAAACTTTAACTATTGCAATCACATGTCCTAGGCTGCTTCCCGAACCATCTCTTGATCCATTCCTGGGAGTAGCAAACTTTTCCTTTCGAAAGGATGACCAGTTGACACTCATAGATCACCATTCAAACCTTCAGGTCACCACCTTTAGTCAGCAGGTAATTCGTGACTCCACCTCATATTTCCTTCCTTTCTCTAGGACTTCCAGTGCTTCTTACACCATCCAAGTATACTTTGTCGAAGTCTTTAGAGTGAACCACGTGTCGGAACCTATTAGGTTTGCCACCTACTTCTGGAAGACCTTATGGCACCTACTAGGCACCCATGATAAGTTTTCATGCTCTGCATGCCCTCCTCCGACCCAAGGTCAAACCTAGAGAGCCTTAGTTTGTTAGGTTTAGACCTAGGGTTCCTTTGGAATAAAGTCCATTCTTTAGGAATGCGTCGTCAGTCTAGTTTAGTTTTTCTTGACCCTTTACTAGGCTTTGGCTCAGATTTTGGTTTGATTGAGAGCACCAGGAATTGGGATTTGTATTTTGTCCAGGACTAAATTTGCGTACAATGACTCGGTCAATAGGTCTACGGGTAAGAGTCCATTTGAAATTGTACATGGGTATAAACCTCACACACCTCTTGACCTAGTCCCTTTACCTGTCCACACTCGAGTCTCCGAGTCTGCTGAGAATTTTGCACAGCATGTAAAAGACTTGCATAAAGAAATTCATGCCAAAATAAATTTAAGTAATGAAACTTATAAGAAGTTGGCTGATACTCAAAGGCGAGTCAAATCTTTTGTTGAGGGAGACTATGTGATGATTAGGTTAAGGCCTGAACGGTTTCCTCCTAGAACTGTTAGAAAGTTACATGCTAGGGGAGCTGGACCATTTAGAGTGGTAAAGAGAGTAGGATCCAATGCCTATGTGCTCGAGTTGCCTCCAGAACTAGGCATTAGCTCTACTTTCAACATTACAGACTTAGTAGAGTACAGGGAGCCAGCTGTGATTCCTAGTGAGCCTTTTGAGCCTAACCCAATCATTGAGAGTGATCCCGACCCTGTGTGTCCACCAACAAACTGGCCTGTGAGGAAAGAGCAGATTGAAAAGATCCTGGATGATCAGGTTATCTCTACTCGTAATCGAGGATACCAAAGGTACCTGGTCCGCTGGCAAGGAAGGCCAGATTCTGATGACTCTTGGATCTCCCGAGAAGAATTACAAGAATTGGACCCAGACCTCTTGGAGAGATACCAGAGCCAACTTGAGCCTTACTCGACAGGGTCGAGTTCCTCCCACCCCGGGAGAATTGGTGCGGGCACCAGACTCAGAAGAAGACTTCAGAGCTCCATCTGGATCTCTGATTGACATTAACC
Organism: Areca catechu; assembly: GCA_021397845.1. NCBI lineage: Eukaryota > Viridiplantae > Streptophyta > Magnoliopsida > Arecales > Arecaceae > Areca > Areca catechu. Next base: position 38,950,924 of record CM038050.1, read on the forward strand.
GAGAAATTAGGGTTTGTAATAAAGGTTGACCTGGTCAACCAGTTTATTTATTTTTATTTATTTCTTGAGTCACCATTTAAATTTTGTTGAGTCATGTTGACTCGGTGCAAGTCCCGATGTGGTTTCAATTTGGTCCAAAATGGTGCCACATTTGTCTTCCAATCAAATCAAGGTTCAAGCAAGTGGAGGCCACACTCCAAGCCACATGCCCAGCCACACTCCGAGCACACGCCAGAGTCCAGGAGGCACCACAGAGGCATCCCAGTGTCATGGTCCCCACACCCAAAGAAGAAAAAATCAAATTGGAAGCTAATTTAAAGGAGGCGCCCATACCTGCCTATTTTACCTAAGCAAAGAAGGAAGAAAACTTCTCTTGGAGAAGAAATTAAAGAAGGACATCCAATTGAAGTTCAAATCAAAATCAAAGAGCTTAACTTGGAGTGGAAGAAAAGAAGAAATGCCATAAGAAGAGGAGGACTCCAAATCCAAATCCAACTCCAAAGGAGGCGCCATAAAAAATTCCAAAAAAAAATTCCTTTATGGTCGTCCCAATTTTTTTGAAGTCTTGGTCGACCAAGAGAGGGGGTTTTCTTCCTAATCTAGAGGTTGGAAGAGTTTAGTCCCACATGGGAATTTGTACAAGCTAGGAGAAAATTTTAGGTCTATATAATAGACCTCTCTTTGTAACTTTGAAAAAAAAAAAAAATGAAGAAAATTATTTTTTGCTATTCTCTTGTGTTGAGTGACCTTGGTTTCTCTTCTTCCGTACTATTCTAAGTGTTGAGCTCCGTGAGGGGGTAATCCGGGTTCCATTGGAGCCTTGAGGAGGTGAGAGATCTCCATCTTTATCCAAAACCCTAGGTTAGCCACTTGAAATTCCAAAACCCTAGCCACCCTTCATTATTTTCAATCCATCAAACCCTAGATCCATCCATCTCCCACGGCCTCTCTCTCTCTACAAGTCCAGGCCGTCCACCTTCATCCAGATCCAGTCCGGCTACTTCAGATCCAGAGCAAGTTCCAAGGAAAATCACATCAGCTTCCAGGAGAATCCAGTTTTCAGCAATTTCAATCTTCAAGTTCATCAACCTGGTAAATTCTTCCCTTGACTCTCTGATTCCATCAATTATTTTTCTTCTCTTCCAGATCTTGAGTTCAGGAGAAGCCAACCCGCCAAAGGACCAGTACTGGAGGATCCATTGTGAAGAAATCTGAATCCGAGGATCCAACAATCTGCTCGGGAGAGTTCTTCCACCAAAATCTGTGAAGATCATTGTCTGGTTAGGTAAACCATCTCTTCTCTTTATTTCTGTTCTGCTGAAAGTTCGGAGCGAAACCCTAGGTCTGGGAGTTTCTCAACCCCCAGCGATCCGTTGCTTCTGAACTACTCTGATAATTTAGTTTCCTTAAAATTGTGCTTTCAATTATCATATTAGTATCTTTCAATGTTAGGTTAACTTTTCTTTGATTTGAAGCCAACTTCTACAAACATATAAAAACAACAAAAAAAAATTAGTTAATCTTAATTTACTTCCGCATCGCATTCCTTTATTTGTTCTGCATCAGGTATCCAAAGAGTCTAAGTGGTATTACTTCTACTTGGCTAAGGAACAAAAGCTGTTTGTCAGTCTTAGGACTATCTTTTTGGAAAAGGAGTTTCTTGGTGAAGGAACTGTAGTCGCTAAGATTGAACTTAGTAAAGTTCAACAAGTAGATGAACTGACATACTTAAAGGATAACATAGAACCTGTTGTGATTAGTTTACACCCAGAGTCTACACAAGAACCATTAAGGAGATCTGGTAGGGTACCAAGTCGACCAGATAGATACTACAATTTCTTGGTCCGGAACGATGATCCCATTGAACTTGATAAGAACAATGAGGATCCGATCTCCAATATGGATGTGATGCAGAGGTCCAACTCTAAGAAATGGCTAGGAGCCATGAAATTCGAAATGGAGTCCATGGAAATCAATAATGTATGGACATTGGTTGATCCACCTAAGGGGATAAAACCCATTAGGTGCAAATATTTTTTCAAAAGAAAAAGGGGCACAAATAGGCAAGTAGAGATCTATAAAGCCCGTCTAGTTGCCAAAGGGTATCGTCAACATTATGGTATTGACTATAATGAGACATTCTCTCCTGTGGCAATGCTCAAATCCATTCCGATCATGTTTGTTTTAGCGGCACACTTTGACTATGAAATCTAGCAAATGGATGTTCGAATAGCTTTCCTGAATGATGAGCTGGAAGAGAAAGTGTATATGATACAACCTGAAGGGTTCATATCCATAGATGAGTCAAAGGTGTGCAAGCTTCAAAGGTCCATCTATGGATTGAAACAAGCATCACGAAGTTGGAATATGCAATTTGATAAGTGTATCAAGACGTATAGCTTCGTTAGGAACAGAGAAGAACCTTGCATTTACAAATGAGTTCATGGTTCTGTGATTATGTTCCTTGTATTGTATATGGATGACATTCTCTTAATCGAGAATGACATCCCAGCACTATAAGGAATAAAGGTCTGGTTGTTATCTCGGTTCTCTATGAAAGACTTGGATGAAGCCTTTTACATACTGGGTATGAAGATCTACAGAGTTAGAACTAATAGGCTTCTGGAACTGTCCCAGTCTATGTACATCAGCACAGTGCGAAAGCAGTTCAGCAAGAAAAATTCTAAGAAAGGCTATCTCCTGATAGGCACTGGAATTGCTCTCTCCAAAAGGGATTGTGTGACAACTCCTGAGGAGAGAGAGTGTATGAGTAGAATCCCATATACTTCGATAGTGGGTTCTATCATATATGCCATGACATGCACTAGACCAGACATGGCTACTCACTAGGCATAGTGAGCAGATACTAGTCTGACCCAGGTGAAGATCATTAGAAAGTGGTAAAGTCCATCCTTAAGTATTTGCAAAATACTAGGAACCAATGGCTAATTTATGGAGAACCTGACTTAAAACTTGTGGGGTATACTGATTCCAGTTTTCAATCAGATAGGGATGATAGCAAGAGTGTGTCAAGATTTGTCTTTACCCTAAATAGAGGAGCAATATGCTGAAAAAGTTTCAAGCAGCCTACTGTAGCGGACTCAGTATGTGAAGCAGAATACATTACAATATCGAATGCAGCAAAGGAAGCAGTGTGGTTGCAACAGTTTCTTGGCGAGCTAGGAATGGCATCTTCCTTGGATGGTCCTATTCTGATGTATTATGACAGCACTAGAGTCATTGCTCAAGCCAAAGAGCCAAAGTCTCATCACCGCACAAAATACATTCTATGGTGCTATCACCTTGTACGAGTTGTTGGAAATTATGTCCCAAAGCCAATCGTCTAGACTGTAGATGGTTGTGCCATTTTATAATTGTATATGAATTTCTTAATAAATAAAAGTTATTCTTTTGGCTGTTTATCACATATGCATTTTTTTGAAAAGAACTCTTGTGTGATGGAGTCCTTAGAACTACATTATATTTGATATAGATTGGATATATCGAGTAGTTCTTAAACTAGTTCACAACCAAAGGATACATTATTATAGGATGGCAATGTATCAAGTATAGGTTGTTGTATATCATATTTATTAGTTGTCCTCTTAACCAAGGAGTGTAGAAACACTGATGTGACATACAGGTAAAATGTATGACATCTCACCGAACATGATCAACTACGGAGCTCCCTTCTACCAAAGGGTTGCTCGCGAAGGGATATGGGTTTATGTGTCCCTCAGACTTGAGGTCACCATGGTAGCTTGCAAGCAACTCACTGTACTTTAGTACCAAACTACCTGGATTTCAATCCAGTGATAAAAGGCTTATGGGTACAGTCAAGTACTTGTGAAGCGGTGGTGGATCAAGATGGGATTGATCCCTTCAAATGGTTTAGAGTGAATGACTCACTATATCTCAATTTAGCAAAACCTTGGTCAGGGTAGTTCTTGTGAGGAGTCATAGAACTTGTAAGGTTGAGACATGATTTGGATGTACTAGGTTAGGATTGGCAGTCAAACCCTAGGTCATCCTGAGCATTTTGAGGTCAAAGGGATGAATTATGCAGTAACCATATACCAAAGGTTCTAGAAAGTTGCTCTGCAATCTTTGACCTATCCGAACATCGGGTATCATTGCTAGATGATGACTTTGACTGGTACTGGAAGTGTTCCAGTGCTACTGGCTTAGTGTTCGAACCTATGGGGTCATACACTATAGAGATTTTTATCTGATCTAAAGGCTGATCAATGATTGAGAATCATTTGCTATCACTGGAGGTCAATATGATTGACCATGTTCCAAGTGTCAACACTTGCTAGCGTCGACACTTGAAAAGTCGACACTTGCAAGTGTCGACACTTGGAAAGTTGATACTAGGGAGTGTCGATACTTGGCTGTGACGAGCAAAAAATCTAAAAAAAAGAATTTGGAAAGTTTTAATCTCAATTCGAATTTTGAATTCTGGTTGGTTTTGGCTCCAAGCCTTCATAGAATGATGGTCATTCTTTGAAGGTTTTGACCTCAATTTGAATTTTGAGTTTTAGCTGGTTTTGGATCCAAGCTTTCATGGAATGATGGTCATTCTTGCCTTATGAGCTTAAAGCCAATTTAGTATGGCCATTGACCTTCTCCCCCAATCACTCCTCCTTCCTCTTTCTCTCTCTCATGGCTGCCTCTATCAATAAGGGTTATTTTAGGAGCTGCTGGTTGGAGAGAAAAAAAGAGTTTTCTTGTTGAATGAGATTGTTGAAATTCTGAGAGGGAAAAGAAAAGGAGCTTGGAAGGACTAGGATTTTGGGTGTGAGACTACCTAGCACTCAAGCTAGGTCTTGAGAAGAGAGCTAGTTAGGAAGGGTTCTACCTCTCCTCCTTGTCTTCAAAGAAAAAGTTGATTGGCCTCAAGGATCCCAAGGAGCTAGCACTCTGAGGGAGTTAATCAGAATTGAGCCTTGGTGTGAACTACCCGTAGAGGCCAGACACGAGTTTGGCTCGAGGGCTTTTCACAACCTCCTTCTAAAGATATAACGGTAAGGTATCCTTATACCTTTTGGTTCTTTTCCTGCTTATGATGTCTTTTGCATACTACATTATCATACTTGTTCCTATTACAGGCAGATTGGTAAATCATTTGATCGATCTACCAAGCCTTCCGCTGTGCTTATTTTAAAATATATTTTTTCTACCATGCATGCTCATTTTGCTTTCACTTCACTTTCTTATTATAAAAACTAATCTAGAGATTAGTTAGGAGTTAGTTCTAACTAATTGATGCGGGACGGGAAGCGAGGGGATGGATTGTTGGCGAGCGTAGAAGTCACCAAGAGATTAGGGCTTGCACTCAAGAACAGGGAACCCGAGCATCACACCCACTCCAATCTGGAGAAAAATACTCAAACAAAATAATTTTCAACTTTAGTTTGTATTCATGAGAAAAAAGATATTTAATACAAGAGAGGAGGGGCGGTATTTATAGATTTATCCCATGATACATTACTTGAGGGCTAAGAAATCCTGACTTGTGGGCCAAGAAATCCTGGTGGACCGGTCAACAGTGGGCCTGTCTTGGGCTGGAGCTCTCTCTTGTAGGCTTGGCGGCATGAAAGGGTCCAGGTGCATGAAGGCCAGCTCTGGTTGGAGGGATCTGGTGAATCTCCTGGCTGCTGACTCTCCTCTTAAACATGACTTGAACGGACTCGATTGGACTCGACTGGACTAATAAACTGGACCTGACTAAGTGGACTCAACTGACTCAGTTGTCTCACATTATTACATGACTCAAATAAAATAAAATGGACTTTTGGTCCCCATCATTTCCTTGTGGTGGGGAGAACTCGACTCCGTCAAGTTAGGCTCAGCAGGGGTTTGACAGAACCGATACTAATCAAATTAAAGCAAAAAGGCTAGGATCAATTTTTTTTTCACCTTTCTTTATTTTCTTTTTTTTCCTCTTTTTTTTCACTGATTTTCTTTTTTTATTGGATACTCTGAGATCAGTGCAGCTTTGAAGATTGTGCAGCACTGAGATTCGTGCTGCTCTAGAAAGCGTATGCTTTCACGTTCGTGCTGGACTTCCTTCTTCTCCACAGATCGAAGGCTAGAAGGGGGCAGGGGGGAGGTCTTTCAGTGGGGCTCACCGGTGTTGGCGCTAGGCGGAGGACGATACCGGCATGGGAGGAAGAGGGCCGGACGGATGGCACGGGGTGATGTTGTTCGGTGGTGGTGGTGGTGCGGGCAGCAGTGGGGGGCATCCCAGGTCTCAGCGGGGCAAACACCCCACCTGCCGGCATCCCAGGTTTTGGGGGCGGAGGAGCCGGCAGGCCTCGGCGGTGGTGGTGGGCCGTGCATGATCTGAGGGGGTGGCAGCATGGAGAAGGGTGCGGGGGCTGATGAGGCTCTCCGATTGGTGTCGGTGGCTTTGGAAGCGATGGTCGCGGGAGTTACGGTCGTAAGGGATCCGATGGGAGGCACTGATCGGGTCTGGGATAGATCCGGCGGGAGGGAGCGACTGTGGCACTCCGGTCAGGCGGGAGGGGCGGATGGGGCTCCGGTTTGGAGGGAGGGGTTTGCGGGATGTGGCGCTGGCTGCTGGCGATGAGCAGGAAGTGGGCGTCGATGATGATCTTCAGTGTCCGATTGGTGGTGCTGGACGGTCAAAGTGTTGACGATGAAGACGAACTATGGCACGGGCTCCAATCCGGTAGCATCGAGGTGTCGATCAGCGGGCGAGGAGATGGGCGGCGATCATTGACGTTTCCCGAATGGTTGGCAGTAGTGGGCGGAGAAGGGGCTTGGATCTGGGTGGAAAGTTCTAATCAGTGGTGTGGACGACGCGGAAAGCAAGGGCGAGGGCTGGAAGGGAGGAATGGTGGTGGGTGACCGGCTGGACCTGGCTTGATGGCGGCAGGATCAGCGATCGGGAGGAAGGAGATGGAACTAGCGAGGAAGAAGAAAAATCCTAATCCACTGGGCTCTGATACCAAGTTAATGCGAGACGGGAAGCGAGGTGATGGATCGCTGGCGAGCGTAGAAGTCACCAGGAGATTAGGGCTTGCACTCAAGAACAGGGAACCTAGGCGTCACACCCACTCCAATCCGGAGAAAAACACTCAGACAAAATAACTTTCAACTTTAGTTTGTATTCAAGAGAAAAAAGATGTTTAATATAAGAGGGGAGGGGTGGTATTTATAGATTCACCCCATGGTACATTACTTGAGGGCTAAGAAACCCTGACTTGTGGGCCAAGAAATCCTGGTGGATCGATCAATAATGGGCCTGTCTTGGGCTGGAGCTCTCTCTTGCGGGCTTGGCGGCATGAAAGGGTCCAGGTGCATGAAGGCCAGCTCTGTTGGAGGGGTTTGGTGAATCTCCTGGCTGCTGACTCTCCTCTTGAACATGACTTGAACGGACTCAATTGGACTCGACTGGACTAATAAACTAGACCTGACTAAGTAGACTCAACTAACTCAGTTGTCTCACTTTATTACATGACTCAAATAAAATAAAATAAAATAAAATAAAATGGACTTTTGGTCCCCATCACTAATCTAGGGATTAGTTATGGGATAACACTCTCTTGGCCGAATTAAGTGGAGCCCCTTGCCTATAAATAGGGCCAAGCCTTCCTTCTTGTAATCAATTTTCATTTGATATTCAATTGATGTATGATATTGAGTTTGGTTTTCTATCTTCTTGCTGAATTCTAGTCTAGGTTTTTTCTTATATGGAAAGGGTGAGATGCCCTTAATCTAGCTAGTTTTCTTCATTTACTAGTCCTAGAGCTAGGTCACTCCTTGAGGGAGAGGGTGAGAGGCCCATTTTTCACTTCAAATAAGTCCTATCAAGGTCCTTGAAGTGCACTCCAAGATGGAAAGGGTGTGAGATCCAAAGCTTGCCGCCTAGCTTCAATCCATCCCCAACTTTTCTTCTCTTTGCTTTTCTTTGTTACATTCCTTCTTTCAACTTGCTTCCATGCCTTATATCACCTTCTTTGCAGGTTCTCTCGATTATTTTGAAGTTGAAGATGAAGGTTCTTTTCCATGATCCAAGTGCAAGGTGAGTTCACAAGTTAAAGGAGTTCTAGTCTTCCAATCTAAACATCTTTCTTAGAGTGATGAATGAACCCTTCCACCAAATGTTTAGCCATCATTGTTGATAGGAAAATCCTTCCTAAGCTTCATTAGATCTGATCATTTGAAGGTTAACTTGTCCTAGTAGTGAAGGTTTCCTTGCCATGAAGGTCCTATTCTTTGTTTTGAAATAAGATCTACATTGCAGGTGTTGTAACTTAGATCAACTAGTCTCTTTCATGAAAATTCTTTTCTTGGATTAATTTAGCTTGTTTGTATGTGGATTTATTGCTCAATTTAGCTTATTAATCATCTTGTTTAAATCTCCATCCATCATGAATGCATGATCTCTTCCCGTCCCGCATCACTCTTTCTCCATATAATAAAAAAAGTTAATAAAGAAATCAAAAAAAATTACTAAGACAAAAGGATGATTAGTCAGATATAGTCTAAACGATACAAGATTAAAAGATCATGGATCCCACTAGATGATCCAAAAGTCTAATGGATTATTGCTACCTACATTCTATTGAACGATCTCAAATCTTACAAGATTATTGGTACAAGATTAACTCTAATCGATTATTTAGAATGAGAGTCCAAGCTAACAATTTTATGAATCGACCAAACAGATTGATATGCATCCTAATTTTATGAGATTTGTAGATTCATACAATCATGCAAGGAAATCCAAAAAAACTAAATTGGCATCTATGATCCATAGTATTGAGAAAGTCTTAGAACGTAAAGGATATATCCAATTTCACCATATACCAGTATCTATGTGCAAGGCATGTGACTCACTATACCATGTTGTTGAGGAATGTCCTTACATGATGCATCAAATCCAAAATGGGTTTACATAAGGAAGTGTAGCCAATAATGGATATATAACTGAACCTTATGCCCCAACCTATGACCCGGGATGGAATCATCATCTCAATTTTGTGTGGTCACAAGATGAAACACTAGGAGCCCATGATTTTGATCAACCTTATCCTAGGCCTAGCTAAGTACTGAATAATCAACCAGGTTTAGATCTTGAGGAGGAACCTAGTCCTTTGAAAAAAGTCCTGGAAGCTCTAGCTAAATCCCGTGCTGACCTTGAAGCTATAATTAAGAGTACTATTGCTATCTTAAATAGTTTCGTGCAGACCATGAGCTAATGTATAACTCCCAACACCCAGTCTCGTGCCCATCTAGAGATGAAATTAGAACCATTAGCCATAGCTATGAGTGAAGAAGAGCTACATAGTCAACCCAAGAGTTATCCTGAGGGACAATACTTAACTGAAAATTTTAATATCGATGTAACTATCCATAAAATTGATTATAACTCTCAAGAATGAATTGATTATAGAACAACCCTGCACAACCAAAGAGACCAACCTAGATAATTTGACCAAAACAAAAATATATGAAGAGAAATCAAAATGGAGGGATGAACCACTTCCAACATCACCCAACTTACCTATGGTCCCAATCTCAAGAATCCAAGAGTCGTCTATTACTTTCATTAGAAATAAAGAACAAATAGGTACAATGATGGAATTAATTGAGACTTCTCAGAAATCACAAGTGTATGATGTAATAGAGGAAGCCATGCATGAAAGTTTCTCCCATGATTCGTTAAACCCTAGTTTGGCTCAATTTGAGATGGATGACCATGATATAGAGGGATGTATCCTAGAGATGAATGACCTAGTAGAAATACCCTATCCTAACACCACCTCACCTTGGATCAAGAAATATGAGCCACCACCCAAATCTCCAATAGCTCCCTTGTTAGAATCACCACCTGATCCAAAATTGAAGCCACTTCCTGCCACATCTACTGATACCTTACCGGTAATATACAATCAGGAAGCCCAAATTGTAGGTATTCTAAAAGCATATAACAAAGCTGTTAGGTAGGATGTTGCGCATATGGGGGATAATGAAGTTAAACTTTTATATCTAATTTTGCTATATTTAGCACTACTTTTGAGAACTACCTCCAAAATTTATTTATAGTGTTAAAATGATATGAAAGTGCCAAGTTATAGATCAGAAGAGGCTTTTGCCAAGATCTAAATTATTAGCAAAACCCCTCATGACTTTGGTTGAATCGTTGCCCATGAAGGAAGAGGCATCAAATGGGGATCCTAAGGTACTCCTATGGTACATCAACTACATAATCTAGGTCTATTAGAACCCCAACTGATACTAAAATTGTACCTAGATCTAATTATAAAGAAATAATTATTAGCTATTAGGGGAACGAGCTACCTAATAGTCTCATATAGAAAATATTCTAAAGTTGAACCCGAATCATGTAGGAAATTATAAATCCATGTCAAGATTTGGGTAGGAATAGGATGAGAATCCTAAGAAGTTTGGTTGAAGATGTTAAACTTAGCACTGGTTGGGAGGTAACCCAATAATCTCATTTTCTTTTTGTTTAATTACAGGAACTTAGGTGGAAAAACAAGAGCCCGTTACTTCATGAAGCCCTCTTCAATCCCCGAAGCACACTCTGCCCAGATGTATTCTATCCTTTTCTATTATGTGCTTATTTTCTTTCCTACTCCATTGAGGACAATGTCGATTAAGTTGGGGGAGAATAACTAATCTAATTAAATCCTCAAGTATGACCAGAAGTAATGAGTTTTGTATCCAAATTTTGTCTCGATTGGAAGTTAATTAGACATCCTAATCAATGCTTGATTAATGGCCTAGATAGTTATAAAGATACTAAGTGAAGAATCACTGAGTAAATCTAATAAATGGTAGGGTGTTAACCACATTAAATTTTGGAAATGACTCTAGAACTCTCTTCTTATCTCAATAAAGAATCTGCTTATTGAGAGTATGGGTGAAAAGGTTGAGATATATAAAAAGTCCTTTATATAAAAAAATTATTAGAGAATCATTCTGACCTCATAGATCTTCTTGAACTCTTATAGAGTAACCGGGTCCCTTCTCCTAATTAAGCATTGTGGTTCATGTCAAACAATGAGAAGGTCAAGAGAATTGTTAAGCAATGGCACCCCACTGAGTAACCGCACCCTTTCACCTAAGTATTATGATTCACATCAAAATATGAAAATGCTAATACTTAAGAGGTTAAGACATTGCACTAGACTTCTTTAAAAAAGAAAAAGATGAAAAAAGAGAAAAAAAGATGAAAAAAAAGGAACAAAAGGACTAAAGTGTCAAAGGACAACAAACCTGACTCAAATCAAGTTAGAGGATTTAAAGAGTAAGTTAAGGGATGGTAAGGAAAATCTCTAAAAATTTCTATGGTCAACACTCAACCACTAATTGGGTTGACTCAGTGATCTAATAAAGTACCTCTTTAATAGTCTAACCGAGTATCAGCTACCTTTAGAAATATCCAAGTCAACTTTAAATTCAAGGTTGAGTTTGTATACATAGCTAATTTATCTACTTTACTTGAGGATGAGCAAAGTTCAAGTTGGAGATTTGATAATTATATTATACATATATATAAATTAATTTAATAATTAAGTTATTTTTATTTATTTAAAATTAATATTTTTATATATTGTTTGTAAAAAGGAAGACCGTCATTACAAAGAGCTCGATTTATGAATTCAAATGAAACAAGTTTAAAGTGAATCAAACTTAACATGAGCCCAGAATTGATTTTTGAAGATTTAATATAGAATTGCATGAATTTTAGAGCACCTGGTCCACCATGGACCGGCTACATGGTTTATGGAATGCCCGATGGACCACTAGCAGCTATGGCTATTGGTCCACGGTGCAGAGTTATGGACCATGAGTGGTTTTGAGCCCTGAAACACCGTCCTGCCATCGTTGGAGTTTTCATCCACCTTCCTCACCACCAGGGAACCTCCTCCATGGCCATCTCCTCCATGATCCGGCCATCTTTTTCCCCTTTCTATTACCCTTTTCTTTGATTAACCGAGCTGAGATGCTACTCATCCACTACCCGAGTCATGACCGTGCTGCTCATCCACCACCCGAGTCACCATCTCCGGCCATCGTTGTTCCATCTTCCTCCCCGACTGTTCTTCCATCTCCACCACAGTCATCCACTCATCTCCTTCTCTGAATCAAGCCATCCACCGAGCATCACCCATCTTCTTCCAGGTGGCAGGTCTCGGCGGCGCGTGGGCAAGTTCGATGAAGCTTCAACATGGTCCTGGTGATGGTAGCTATGGCCCAAGGAGAGATGGCAATAGCATTCGGGTGACAGCAACCAATGGAAGGAGAATATGCATGGATCTCAAACAAATCAATGGCCCATTATTTTGCCTGATTTTTGAACCTTTGATCTAGATACAAGAGTTGGGAAGATGTTGACTGGTCAAACACCAGTCAGAATAAGGGACAGAAGCCTAACACTACTGGGATTGAAATATCATATATAACCGTTGTGTCTTGTAAAGTTAAATCTTAGCCACTCTTTTGATTCTTTTATTTAGTCCCATCGGAAACCATAAAAACCTCTCCCCTGTTAAGTCCTATAAAAAGGCTCCTATATTTCTACTTGGGGGCATCAATTTCTTCAGCAAATTTTGTACTAGTTTATTTTCTTGCTCTTCTATTTAGATCATTATATTAGGCTTGGAAAAGAGGAAATTATGGAGGAGATGCTGATAGTAGCGATGCGTGGCTAGACTCCTTCAACCTGAGATGAAGATAAAGCCTGTAACTAGATTCTATTTTTCTTTTTTGTACTTGATTTCTATGCAATAAAAATCATGCTCTTCTTTTATATATCTTTTGAGTTATTTTTTTATCAAGATTTTGATCTGGTATGCATGGCCTACACGCTCTATCGATGTGCCGTGATCTCAAGAATCAATGTACCTAAGAGAGATAGATCGTAGTATAGTAGATTAGATCTCTAACCTTATAAATCAATTAGATAGTTTATACTCTAAGCGGACGTGTCGTGATCTTCGGATATGGTCCGTGTCTAACAAGAGATAAATTATTCTAATCTTAAATTTGTAAGTATTATTGTTATTGCAACATAAAGAAAAGAAGATAAAACCTATTTGTATGGTGGATTCAGATTCCTAGGTTACTTCTCCTGATGTTTTGATTTAATTAAATAATTAGTTATTATCTTTTAATAACTACTACTCTTAATCTAATCCTTACAAATATTTTTTTTACTCTTTCTGTGAAATAATTATCCTTGATCTCCAAGAATATGATCCCGACTCATCACTAACTATAGTAATGAGTAGGTTTTATTTTTGATCGCCTACGATAGCGATCAATTGTTGAATGGGATAGATCAATAAATGTGACTAACTCCTCTTTTAATCCACTTACGTAGCTTTCTATAAAGTATCGTTCAGTGAGAGCTAGGTTGTAATATAACATTCTGGCCCTTAGATCCTCATATATTTCATGATATTTCTCCATAATTCCCATTTGCACCGGTTATTGAATTCCTTGACTAACTGTTTTATACTGTTACTATCAAATCCCTGACATACTGCCTCTACTAACTCCTCCTAATTCAGATTTGGTTTGTTAATGCAATAGCCTTCCTTCCACCAATGTGCTTTCCTATAAAATGCATTATGACTATCTCCACCCAATGCATAACAGGTATCTGATATATTCTGAAGTACTACTCACATTTGTTACTCCATTCTCTGGGTTCTTCCTCACTAAAGGCTAAAAAGTCAAGCTTCAGGTAAGGTATATGGAAATTGGTTTTGCCTTAGGTGTCCTCTATGCTATCAAATGGCTTGTTTGGAGTGGATAATAATTCCTTGCCCTTGTCTTCAGTTGGTATTACTAAAGTACTGGTGCCACTGTGCCAGGATGTTCATGTATATTTATTTTTCCATCTTTTATGATTATGGGAGTGTTGTGTGTAGTGAATAGGGTAGCAGAATGAGTTACAGATGGCTGGGGAGAGAACAACTTAACCAACTACTCATGCTTGCAGTTTTATTCCTGCATCATAATTTTATGCCTCTTTGTTGTTTGAATCTACAATGCTTCATATCTTTATTTTTCTTCTTGTTATATTTCATCCAACTGTCTTGCCAGAACTCCAATTTTAGTATGTATTCTCTTGTAACTTACTAGAATCTTTCTTCCATTTGGTTGTAGCATTCAATGGTAAGATGGTAAATATCTGCATTTTTTCTTCTAAGATTTTAATATTCTTATTGATTTCTTTCAATCTAGTTCCATCTGCCATTTCTTTTTCTTTCCAATTGAATTGGCTATGATATTTAAATATTTTTTATTTTGCACCCCTATTTTGATTTCTTTTGAAAACTGTTTTGAGTAAGTTTTACAAGTTTTATATGCACTTGTTAGGTTTTCTCGTGTATAAGGTTTTCTCATGTATACTCCTAGTAATAGCAATTAAACTAGTCATGGTGGCCAATGATGATCAAATGAGGCTTGGTTGTTATTCCTGGCCAGTAGAATAGTAATCACTCCCCCTGACCTTGGTACAATTTGAGATATGCTACAATTACTATCTAATTAATGAAAATGAGATTCAGAGTTTGGACTTAGTACCTATTGTTGATCTGCAAAATTTTGAAAGATTTATGGAGAGTGGTGTCTATGCCTTCAAATTCAAAAATTTTAACTACTCTGATAGTAAATTTGTAACATCCCTGTGCTCTGATAAAGATCATCACAGCAAGTAATGTTTTGATCAGGGAAATTCAAGTAATAGCGAAGGAGAGAAGGAACTATTAGAGAGAGTAGAGGGGAAAAAAAAAAGATCAAGAAGAAGGAAAGAGCTCAAAGAGGGAGATATTAGAGGGGGAGAGAGAATTGGGGAAAAATGTCTACTCCTTTCTATATTTCTATTATCCATCTTACAGTCTACCTACATTCCTGAGCTATTCAGGTGAAATTATAAGAAAATTTATATGAAAAGCTTAATTTGTTGGGCTGACCTTCCTAGGCTCGTGGGTGGTTTCTTCATGGGTTGGGCTTGGACATTTCCACTGCATCGTGGCAGATTCGGAGACGAGTCAGATCCGGACTAGCCCTAAGGGATCTAGGTTGTTCCGATCCAGAGAGTTCCCTGGATCTCTTTGGATCTTGTCCCTGACTTCTCGCCTTCTCCTTTTCCTGTGCAAATCCTAGCCGCCACCTAGAAGCTCCTTTGCTTACGGCCACCTTTAGCCCTAAGAAGTCATGGTTACCCCTTCTCGTTCTTCCAACCGGTGCCATTTCTTTGAAATAAGTTCCTTTTCTCTTCTTCTTGATACTTTCCAGCACTACCACTACTAAAGTTGACTCATGTATTGCATCGGCTGTTATATTAGCAGCTCCAACCAAGGAGAAGGCAAGATGGCAGGATGAGGAAACGACAAAGAAGCTGGCCATCGTCGAGGTCAGGAACCGGTTGCTCAAGAAGTTCGCCGCCGCCGATGTGCACCATTCCGGGCAGTCTTGTTGCAGTTGGCCATCCACCATCCCGTCTTCTTTTTTAAGAAGATCCTCTTCCATAGCGACATAGACCGAGAGTGGAACTAGCTATAGGTGAAGGCGGGAGTGGTGGAGTCATCACCATTGATGGGGATGCTAACTGAAGAGGAGTCTGTGATTAACCCCAAGATCGGGTTGCCAATCACCATGCTCGACCCCTCGTACACAAGTACCGGATGACCCTCAAGAAGCTTGAGACCCAGTACCATCGCTTCATGGGACAATACAATAAGCTCGTGAAAAAGAAGATGATCGAGATCGGTAACATTTTTGATATCTGGGGGTTTCATCTCAGGAGAGCGAGCTCCGATTTGTGATTCTAAATTATGACAAAGAACAAAGAAAGGCAGATGGAGAAGACCTCACGGCTCGTCTAAAGAACAAGATCATGGGAGGCCATCAGGAGGGCGAGCTCCGATTTACGATGCTAAATTACAGAGAAGGTCTCACGGCTCCCAAGGGGCCATTGAGGCGTTGTTGGAGATGAAGAAGAGGCTCGTGATCTTCCTGAATTAGCAGTTGGGTTTTGTTCTCTCCTTCCCACTCTTCTTGTGACTCCGGTACATACCTATCTTGAAGGACGGCAGATCTCCAGACACATTTTTTGATTTTGATATTATTGTTATTATAATTAATTACCTAGGTTGACGGGCATTCGATGTAGGTATTTTTTGATTTAGATATTATTTTTGTTGTAATTAATTACCTATGTTGATGGACGGTGGATATTGGCATTCTTTGATTTAGATATTATTCTTAAGAGCTATGTAAAAGTCTCCGGACAAACAATTTCGCAGCAATCAAGTTGTCCAATTTTTTGTTCATTTGATGTTTGTAAATACCAGTTAGTCTAATGGTCCAGATATGGAAGGATTAATTACTTTCCCTGTTTCTGTGAATTAACTTGTCTGAATTTTATAGTCTTCGCCTACAAGCTGAGCCAAGAATGTCTCGCTTTGTGTCCATATTAAAGTTTGATCATCTCTATAATTTTTTTTTACGTGTACTTATTTCAATCTTTTGGAACTCTGAAGGTGCTAACCCATGTGTGGAATGGGTCTAAGAGCCTCTAGTCGAGTCAAGCCAATGGCCACTGGCTACATTTTAAATTTATTTACATAATGAGTATTTAAGAAATTGTCATCTTCTATGGCGGAAGGTTTTTTGAATAAGGGAAGGTTGTGTCACATTGAAAGTGTTAAATGTTACAAAATTAGTATGCTTTTGTATAGTACTAGGAAAGGATATGCGTAGGTGCGTTGATTCAGTTTCTGATATATGCTCGCATCCTTGGGCTGTCAAGGAATGTTGGTTCGGATTATATCTTTTGCATGAAAGAAATCTTCTTTTCACGATGTACACAGTTGGACTGTGTACATGCTCGCCAAGATCTTAGAGCACTCTGAACTCTGTTTTTCACCACCTACGCAGATCTCGAAGTGGCTGTTTGCAATCCAACACGGGATTCACACAACCCGAAGGTGAATCTTCTTTCATGCGAAAGATACAACCCGTCCAAAGAATATTCGGCACTCAACGATTGTGTCAAGCCCCAGCTCACTCCACGCCAAGGTAGAAAAATCCTACTGCTCCAAAAATAGCTAACAAGGCTTTGAAGAATGCTGCTGCTTGAATGGGCACGTACCCAGCCCCCAATGCCAACGGCACTGGAAGTTACGTAATGTTGCATCTACCTATCCAAGCCAATGCAGAATTCATCTACAGTGCACTTCGTAATTTCCCATTCCAGCAAAGTTACAGCCTTTATTGAACCCATCCTAATGCTATCGTTTCCTCGAACCATGCAATAATGGGTTAAATTCAAGCATCAAGCATCTCACTGGGCTAAATACTAGAACACAAATACCTCAATCAATTCCAGAAATTGAGTCAAAAAACACCAATTCTTGACAATTGCTGTTCATTAAATTATTTGTTTATCCACAAATTTCAAATGTTACAGTATCAGAATGAAAGGCTACAGCTAAATCAAATCAAAATCATAAAATGTGACATTTTAACATGTGAAAATCTGGATGGATTATTATGTCATAAAGCTTGGATTGTTGCGCAAAGCAAGTAGATCTTCAGATTCCTTTTGTCTAGCAAATTTTGACTGATTAAGTTCATAGAACCTTGTAGCTATTCCACTTCAGCTTCTGCTTCTGCTTCTCATGCTGATGCCAGCACCACCAACAATTCTCAACCAGTTTGCACAGCTCTGCCTTCAAATTTCCTGTTGGCTGAGCTTTTCCAGATCCACCGTGATATCGAGCCCCATGTTTAGCAAAGAACTGACCATTGCAGGAATGTCACTTTTAAAGGATTCAGCTAATGCCTGGCCAGTGCATGCAAAAAGAGGTGCAGAAATATCAATGGGAGAGCAGGAATGGGGAAATATAAATGCTGGCACAAGTTACTAGTAGGCAAGTTTTGCAGAAAAAAGCTTAACTAATAAAAGAAAGGTGGCATAGGAAAGTCAGCAGCTATATTTGAAACTAACAAGAATATAGAGGATATACAACAGAGCTTGAGAATGAAAAGGGTCTATACGAACATGGCACGATGTTATGATATACTAACTATTCAGAATAACCTTCTTGTCTTCTTTCTTCTTTCTCCTTATCACCTCCAGTGGCCATTCACTGATCAGGCTTTGTAGCTCATCTGGGATGCACGACTTCTTCTGCTCAGGCAGACTCTGTAGTATATATCCAGTAAAAATATCAGTTTCATTTTTTTAAAAAAAAGATAGGTAGTTAAGAAATGCAAATAGCATGATAAACTCAAACAAGCAGAAAAGATGGTTTCCAGCTCATTGACCATTTCCTGAACCCACTCAATTCAATAAATCTTCTAAATATAGAAGTATGAATTATGATAGATTAATCTTTTCATTAACTTTTTCCCATTATAAACTACACAAGTCTAGGGCTTATTAACATTTCAATACTCTTTTTTTGGAAGTGTAACTCGGTCCCAGTTATAGTTCTGGATTTACAGGAATATCCAACACTGATCAGGACCCAACAAACCTTTCATGAGAAATCTTGTTCAGATAAATATATCATGTCATATTGGTGCAAATTAACTAAAAACATTCTGATGTCAATGTTTGTTTACATGGGACAAATTCTAATGCTACAATAAGCAAAACATTGCAATAGGCCATATGGCTCAACAAAAAAAAAAAAGAATTTTTTTTGCATATATACCCTCCTAAACATTCAAATTTGCATGAATATACTTTTAAAATTAATAGTTGCATATATACCCTCGTAAAATACTTGTTTTGCATGCATACCTTTCTTTTTTCTTATTTTTGTTTCATATGTACCAACATCACCTAACATCATTAAAAAAATTAATGGTTTAACATTAAGATGACCAAAATACCTTTATTGATAGCCATGCAAAAAAAATTATGAGGATATATATATGCAAATAATAATTTGACAAGGATATTCATATAAATTTAATTGAGGGTATACATACAAAAGTTTTTAATTTAACTTTTATTGTTTTTACATGTATATCCTTTCAAACACTTAGTTTTTCAAAATTAATATTTATATGTATATCCTCATAAAACATCACTTTTGTATAAATACCCTTCATAATGGTACTCTAATATCATTAGCTAAAATATATTTTTGAAATGCAAAAAATTAATAACTTTATAAAATTACATCTTTTGTATCTGAAAATGAATATTGGGTTAATGTATCTTGGTAGAACCCACGCAACCTGTTATCTTTCACTTGGCTCCCAAATTGCATATTATTTGTCTCACGATCACCGACACGTCTAATTTTCTAAAAAGCATATTCCCTTTTAATCAAGAAAAGATTGTTGAAGGATGCGATTAACGCTAAGTGGTGGCATGTATGAAGTCGGCTTCCTCTTTGGAAACTATGGAAAGTTTCATCGGAGAAAATTATGTTGACTATTAATTTCTATTAATCCTTTACGGTTTGTAGTCTAGTTTTGATTTATAATAATTTTTGTGATTCTTTTTCCTGTTCAATTTCTCTTCCTCTTTTCTTTGTTTGAGGGCTTTCTTGTACTTATTTTTTGAATGAATGAAGTTCTGATGAATTATCATATTTTTATCCAAAAATATAATAAAATATAATATTCTAATATTCCAATATATAATATATTATATAATATCATTATTATATTATTATATGATGTAATATGGTATTATATTATAGAGTCAAAGGGTCCAAACCATCTAAAAGAAATAAATAAAAATTAGGTTTTTTTTTGCATGTATACCCTCTAAAAATTTAAATTTGCATGAATATCCTTATAAAGTTTCTATTACATATATACCCTAAAAAATATTTATTTTTGCCGCATATTTATCCATAAAG
This sequence comes from Areca catechu, assembly GCA_021397845.1. Classification (NCBI taxonomy): domain Eukaryota; kingdom Viridiplantae; phylum Streptophyta; class Magnoliopsida; order Arecales; family Arecaceae; genus Areca; species Areca catechu. The sequence continues at coordinate 38,970,828 of CM038050.1, forward strand.
GTATATCAGTCATTTTAATTTAAAATTATTAATTTTTTAACAGCATTAAATGATGTTGATACATATGTAAAAAAAATAAGAAAAAAAAAGATATACATGCAAAACAAGTATTTTATGAGCGTATACATGGAATATCAATTTTGAAAGGGCATTCATGTAAATTTGCATGTTTAGAAAGGTATATGTGCGAAAAACCAAAAAAAAAAACAGGGTGTAAACCCAAACTGTAATCTCACAAAATTTATATCTTACTTCACTATCAATGAAAGTAATCTATCCCATATCTAAAATAAGGAAATAGGGTGTGAAATGGTCCAACCTGGTAGAGAAGATGAATAGTGGAAGCTGCACTCTCAGGATTCCGTTCAAGTAGAAATCCCTAAAAAGGACTATAAGTTAAGCAAGATCAAAGAAAATGTTGGAATATAGCAGACTACCATAGTGCAATATTTTAAGAATCTATGAAATAAATAATTCTAAAATTAATGTATATATTGCTTGTCTCTTCCATCATAAACCTACATAATCAGAGATAGCCATGCCTTGGTACTTGTTTGGAATAGTTTACCATTGACAATATGTTCATTGGACCTACCAACACAAGTTGATGAGACATGAACTGGAGAAACATTCAAAACTTTGTAATATGACAAAAATTCTTGGCAATGTTAAAGCGGAAAACTTGTTTGAGATTGGTGGAAATCTGACATTGGCAAGGACAAAAAGCAGTAGTCAGATGGTAGACTTTGAAGTTGGGATGCCTAAAATGGTTATGGATTTGGGAGGCTATTGAACTCGCCACGACAATGTCCAGGTTACTATTATATGCAATGTGTGAGAATTTTGCCATACCAGAAAGAAAATTTCTGTTAAATAGTCGTCTACAGGTTTAGCAACTGATGTACATGTCCAAAAAAAAGGACTAGTGGCACGTAGTTGCCATTAAACAATAATAGACTGATTTAAACGAAAAATACAGGCTATCAAACTGGGGTAAAGCTCAGATGCTACCCTAGTATCATCATAATGATGTTACCCAGAGCGAATTGCACTCATTATAGGGTGAGAAGGCTCCAGTTGGTGACACCAGTCCTTTTAATTACAGACTACTAAATGTCAGTCCTAAATTTTAGCAGATAAATTCGCCAATCAGAGCCAACACATGCTGAATTGACAACAAGTTAAAAGTTGTACCAGTACCCTGGGAAGGTATAGGAGTACCATGCAACCCATTCCCATCAAATAAAATTTAGTAATTAAATCAATTGGTTGACCAAGTTAAAGGGTAAAAGTAGGGGTGGCAAAATATGACCTGACCCGTGTTCAGCTCACCTTAAGCATGTTTGGATTTAGGTTAAACAGGTTCAGATCATAAACAAGTTGATTCATTTAATCTATTTAAGATGTGGACCGGGTTCAGGTTTTGAAAGCCTAACCCATTTAATTTGTTTAACTCGTTTAAGTTAAAGTGGATCTTAAAGTGGATTTGGGCCATTTAAATGGGTTGGGCTGATTAAAAGTTAAAACTCAAACCCCAGCATGCAATTTTTTTTCTCAATTTCCATGTTCGGCATGCTTTTTTTTTTCCTGATTCCCATGAATGGTCCATCCACTCTGATTAAAATCCATCGGCCATCGCCATTTCACCATGCCATTAGGGGTTAGGGTTTCCACTCTTTCCTTTCCAATCCACCGGAGACCGAAGGGATGCGGCTGCGTGCAGGGACAACGGGACAGGCAGAGATGGGGCCATTGGAGCCGGGCACAGAGAAAGTTGAGCCGGAGGTTAGTGGCGACAACCGATGGTGGAGGTGGCATGGGGATCGGGCATGGGGATCTATTACCTCCCTCCCGACCAACTCGAGCACTATCCATGTTTTTAAATCCACGACCCAGGCCCCATCGAAGGACCCTTTGCCATCACCACCGCTCCTAGAGACCAGATCGATGCTTGCAATGACGTCGACGGTGGAGACGAGTTCATCCATGTTCTCTTTATTTTTCCCTTTTTTCCCTCTTCCTTTTTTTGGTTAAGGAAGCCAGAGGAGCGATCAAGAGCAACGAGGACGAAAAGGCGAGTTGAGTGTCAACGCTGCATGGGAGAAGATCCAGTCAAGGGCCTTGAGGCGGCTAGAGGGATCGCTAAGGACAGAGGCCAAAGAGGAGGTAGGTTTCCTTCTCTATTTTTTTTTAAACGGGTTGGAGATGGGTAAGATAGTTGATTTTTTAACCTATACCATAAACGGGTTATATATAGATTGGGTTGGGTAACGTGTTTATTAAGCAGGTTGGGTTTGGATTTTAAAAACTGGTCTATTTAATAAACAGATTGGGTTCAAGTTTAGAATTTTTTAGTTCAACCTGTATCCAACTTAATCTGTTTATATCTAACCCGACCTGATTGCCACCCTTAGATAAAAGGTTATAAGATATGTTGGTTACCACAACTACAATCAAGGGCTTTGCCATTTGATAAGAATTGTCACCTTAGCACATGAAAACCCACTTGCAAGAGTTTTCCCTTTTACAGATTTTGCTCTTAGCTTCTCAATTTTCCATACAGAGTGAGCATCTCCTGTGAAAAAAAAAAAAACAGAGTTAATTTTTAGAATACCCACTTTTCAAGAGATGATGACAAAGTTAAAATCTAATATGGATTACTATCCTCATTTAGTAATTTAAGTTTCATAGAGTGATCTACAAAACAAATAAATTTGATGCAAATATGCAACCATGGTTAAAACAAGCAACAAACATGTAAGCAAAGTACATGCACACATTTTTGAACATATCTAAGTTTAGCCAAATTGAATTAAAATTTGGACATATATCCCTTTTTTGAAAGGAATGAACTGTAGAACATCCCTAAACAAAGAAGTCCTGTCCTCCACATTTGGCAGTCTTCCAGAATTAATTGCTAAGGTCCATAACAAATACAAGGATTTTGATTAACTAATCTAATCATCTATAGCCAAAAAAGAAAACGATTAGAAGATCTGCTCAACAATCTCCAACACGATGATATATTCATCCCATTTGACATAGTGCAACTAGATAGGAAAAGGCTGCAACGTGCCTGTCTGCCTGCCTGATACTCTGACCTGCCCAGCCTAAAATTGAACCTACTTCAGAGGATAACAAAAACCTGACCAGGGTTCATATGGAAGATGCCTACACAACCAGGTCTTGAACAGAAAAACTAGGGCCCATAAACCTCGGCAGCACTAAGAACATTCATATATCTTTATTTGTTTTAGTTGTTGAATCGCTTATTCTTTGCAAACTTAATCTTAATTTCCAAACATGTTTGGAAACCATCTTACCCCTCTTCAAGTTAAATTTTAAATAATTTTCTGAATAATACTTTTAAAACAGAAGGAAACCACCTGAAGGTTGTAACTAGGAGTCTAAACAGCACCGTGCAGGATGCAAAATCACTCATGTCAATTTATCAATGAAAGCATGTAGCTTTTTAACCTAATCATGCACCTTCATCTGCAGGAATAAAAAAGATATAATCTGGATGATACTGTATTGCGTTGTATTGCAATTTACTCACACACACTCAAATTTGTTGTCTTGATGATATCTACTAAAGGTCTTCTATCTTGAACAACAAAAGAAATCTCACATAAATCAGTAGGTGATCCCTAAAGTCACATGATGAAAAATATTGAACTTGGATACTTGTAATAGATGTTGATTGTTAAGGTTGCAAGTAACATGACAAGATTGTTTTGGATTGGCTTCTTTGCTGGCAATTGTGCCTCAAAGATGTGTGTGGTTCTCTATAGCAATCTTTCAAGTCCTTGTTCTATGTCTAGACTCTTTCCAAGTCTAGAGAAAGCTAGCACATGGCTCCTGGTTTGCATGCGCTTAGACATCTTAGATTGTGATATTACAAAGGAACATTTCTCTCATAGCATCCAGTTATCCACAATCTGTGCTAGGCCTTTGACTTCGGCAAAGTCAATGAGGCAAGGAATTTCAAAAGGTTAGACATTACAGAAATTCTTAAATTGGCTATGGATAAAGAAACCTTAACAGTACCTACAACATTATAAGTTACAAAGTATAAACAATTCAGCTACATCCAAAGATTAAAACCCAGAAAGGGGTTATCTTATTGTAATCATGTTTACTTTTAGTGCTGCATAGAACTTCATATTGTATTAGTTTCCACATTAATTTCACTTCAATTAATATGAATACTAACGATCATATAAATGAAACTTTTTGTTCTTCCAACAGTATGGTCTTAGACACTGTACCAATTGTAGCAGCAAACTCCATCCAAATGTCAAATGCAGTTCGGTGCAGTTTCACTCCAGCCTTGATAAATCTTCTTGCATATTTTGAGATCAAATCCCATTTATTTGTATTGTAACAGATGCTGCACAAGATTTTTAAAAAATAAGGAATAGCATTTTAAGAGATTCAAATAAGATTTAGAAAGAAAAGCACTTCCGCTTTGAAAATAAACAGCAGGATGGTAATAGACTTGTAATATAGGAATTTTATAACCATGATCAATACTCAGAATCCGAATACATGAAAAGTTTTTTTAAAAAAAAGAAAGAAATTCCCTTGTAATATTCTAGTAAGGAAGCAGATACAATTTCCACTAAAATAAATAATACAACTTTAGACTTAATTAGATAATTTAAAAGGGCACATGACTAGAGCATAATTCCATAGTATAAGAAACCTAGAATCTCATAAGAACAACATATTCCACATCGTGATGCTCACCAAATAACATAGATTCAGATGATTGCATTTTGTCCCAATATTGTTTGGCAATAAAATGATTCATTTGATGTTGGAGGCACACTAAGGCATGAAAAGAGCTGCGAACTTGTGAACAGCTGGATTATGATACTTAGGCCCCGTTCACCATTGTTGTAGGTGCTAAAGCTTTTGTCTATAGAGCTTTAAACAGTAGAACTTTTACTAATAGGGCATTTAATGAAATAAATTTGCTATTTAGTAAGGGCATTTCCCAAGTGTTGTAGAACAACATTTGTTGGGTAACCAAGCAGAGAAAATGCTGTTGACTCTGATCTTGATTTTGATGATTGACAAAATGTTTAAGTATATATGAATACTAATTATATTTTTAAGTGTATTTATCAGATCTTAGTAATCATCCATGTTGAATGAAGAAATACATGTTTTCAATTGAAGAAATTTCTTAAATTAATGGAAGATCAAGTATATGGACTTTGGAATTGATATGGAAGAATTTGAAGATGCTAAAAATCAATTTTGGAGAAGTTTCAGCAAGTTTCAACACTGGCACCATCAAGTGTCGACTCATGAAGAAGTTCAAGTGTCGACTCAAGGCCTGAAAACAAAAAAATACAGAACTGTAAAAATCCAGAATTTTTGCCTTGAGCTGACCTCAAGCGTAGACTCACTGTACAAGTGTCGACTCATAAACTGTGCAAGTGTCGACTCATGAATAATGCAAGTGTCGACTCATGAACTGTGCAAGTGTCGACACTTGGAGTAACGGCTAGTTTTTCAGAAGTGCAGAATTGATTCCAACTTGCTTCAAACGGCTAGTTTTTCATCCCCAAGGATCATAAATGGTCATCTATGATTTGGAGAGCTATATAAACACCAAAAATCAAATGGAGAAGCAATCCTTTGGTGAGATCATTGAATATCCTTCAAGGATTCAAGTGTTGAGTGGTTCAAGCCTTTAAGCTTCCAAAGATAAGAGAGTTAATCCAAGTCCACAATATCAAGCTTCATTCAAAGACTTCAACAAATTGAAGACAAGCTTTTTCAACATCATCCAAGAGCTTCAAAAAGATACTTGCTTTATTTTAGAAAGCTTTATTGAATTCTTTACTTTCATTATTATATTGTTGTATCAAGGTTTTTTTGGTGAGCCTTGGAAAACCAAAGAGATTATTGGTTAGCCTTTGTGTAAAACCAACATAGATTGTTGGTGAGCCCGTAAAATCATCGGAGGTTGTTGGTTAGCCTAAGTTATAAAACCAACAAGGGGTTTTGACTTGTGAGCCCGGGAAAACAAGTTGGGTTTTGATTAGTGAGCCCGGAAAACTAATCAACTGTAATCTTGGTGATTATAGTGAAATTTCCAAGAGAAACTTGGGGAGTGGATGTAGGTGTCTTGGAATACACCGAACCACTATACACTTGTTGTGTTTGTGTGATTTCTTTTACTCTTACATTTACTTTATAATTTCTGCTGCATATTATTTTGAAGCACACAAACACTTTGGCAAAACACTAGCACTTGATTTGAATTGGTACATACTTGATTTATATCCATTGAAATAGTTCAAATAATTTATAAAATCCAATTCACTCCCCTCTTGGGTTGTATCATCACTGGGCAACAAATGCTTTTAGTATCAAGAAATGATTAAAAAGGACATTGTACAATGCTTTCAATTATCTGTGTACTAGCAAAAACTGTTGTTATAAAGTATTATTGATTTATAAATTATTTATTCTGATATTTAATCTAAATAATATAAATGGTAATGAATTATTATATTCATTTAAAATATAATAATTTTATAATATTACTATATTATGATAATATTATAAAATATAATAACATTATATTATTATAACATAATTATTCTAATATAATATTAATATTTATAATTATATAATATAATAATGCAGCACATTTTATTGTTATTATATAAAAATTTGTTATTATAAAGTATTGTTAATTAATAAATTATTTTTATTTTAACCTAAATAACAAAATAAATAGTATACTCATTGTTAAGTGTGATAACCAAGTAACAAAGGATGTCTTAATAGCAAACTGGATAGTTTTTGATTCTAATAGCAATATAACTATTTGATTTTGTTCCATACTCCTTTCTTCTCACGGTTCATCAATCTCTAAGCAATCAAGACAAGGGTGATCCTCATCATAATATTGAAACTCAAAATCCTTAATTACATGATTATGATGATAAAAAAAATTGAATTAAATAATTACAGCAATAAAAAATATTTTAAATTAATCTTTAAAGAAAATTCTACTATCAAGACCCCGCTCTCTCGAGTGAAACCCCCCCGGCCAAAAAAAAAAAAAAAAGCTTTCCGACTTATCTCAAGTAAAGCTTGTCCAAAAACTCCAAATTTGGAGCTTTTCCCTAGTATATCTATTTTAGTTTTTGGAGCTAGAAGCTAATTCAAAGTCTTTACCAAACACCTGAAAATTATCCAAAAGAGCTTCTGGCCACCTCTAAAAGCAATGAGAAATGGGGCCCTAGTAGTACACTTAGGCAAAACTTATGAGTCTAGATCTCTTTTTTTTTTTTTTAGGTTAATGAGCTATATAACAAATCAAGAACTACTATGTTCAACCAATTAGGCTTCAGCATAATTATTTTTTTCTTAAGAAATCGATTAAATGAGTCCTGCATTCCTTGATCATGTAAAACAATGTATAGCTGATGTAAAATATATAATCACACTATATATATATATTATCACAAGTGAGCAAAGTAAATTCAAATAATTGCATAATACTACAACCAGTATAACCAAAATACAAAAAGTAGTTATACTTTAGCTATGCATGTAATTTGCAAGATATTCAAATATGAGGCCTTACAAGTGTGAGGATATGGCTGTGGATAAGGACAAATTCATATATCAGATCCCTAAAGATGACCCAAATTATACAGCACAAATTTTGTTTTAATATTAATATATTATGGTTACCAATAAGAGAGATTTTAAGAATGAATACATGCACAAATTTTGATATACTTGACAACCCAATGACTGAAAGTATAAATTTTTAATAATGAATGTATGAAAATATTAATTGTATGCGGACCAAAAAACTTTTGCTATTATTGGGCAATGTCAAGAGATGGATCAATTATATAGGCTTAGGAATAGCACCGTGAAGGATAAAATGATGGAGCTTCCATAATGTGGCATGGTCATGTGGCAGCAAAGACTAGAGGTGGTCCTAGCAACGAAAGAGACTCGGATTTACAAGAACATGAAAGAAGCAAGAAGAAAAATATATAACTGGATATAAGTTTCACAGAGTACAAAAAGGTTCTATTGTGAAAAGGATAAAGTCCTGCTGAGAATGACTTGTGAAGGGTTCATAAAGTGAGATTTTAACCAAAAAATAAAAAACTGCAACTCTCATTGTTATCGTAAAAGATTCTGTTTTACTACATAGAACCCAAAATTGAGGTACTAATGAATTTTAGGCTCATAAAGACCTACAGCTTTTACTGGCTGTAAAAGTACCATCATGTAATCTCTTGTACCAAAATGTAGTTCAAAACATGCATGATATCTAAGAAAGAATGATAACTGAAAGCTACAGATTTATTATACCTAAAGACTATGTCAGCAGTACCCGGTTGCAGTGGTAATGAGTTCTTTTGCAGGACATCCATAATCTTTACCATGAGTGTAGCATCATCATGTTCTTTAGCATGCAGCTGCAGCAGAAAAATCATTACTATTTAATCGGCTGAAGAAAAATCTGTCCATATAATCAATTACCAGTAAATAATGAGCAGAACCGATGGTTGGAGTCAATCCATAAACATTATGCTTCTGTAAAGCCTTCAACCCTGTATGCACATACAAAAGAAATGCTCATTACAATAATGACAACCATCAAGCCCATCCCAACAATTTAGGAAATAAAAGCTCATTACAGACCACATATTTACACCAACTTCAATTAAAACAAATTAACTAAGAGATTTCATGTGTCAAGATTATCTTATCTCTAACTATTTAGAATACATCAGAAGCCACTTTAAGCAAGAATTCACACATTAATCCATGATACTAACAATTAAATGCAAAGAAGAAACCAAATTTTTGCTCGTGATCAACATTTCGAATCATTTGTAGGCCTAGCACTGCCAATATCATCTATTACGCATCCACTCAATGCAGATAGAAAACCAGCAAAAGAGTTATATGACAGGATATTAGTCATTTCAAATATCAAAGCCAAAAGTAATGCTCGAGTTAGATGATTTGCTATGTTCGTAACTAGGGTAGATCCACACTAAAATTATTCCAGTAGGATTTTAGATAACTCTCAGACTTGATAGACAGAAGCTAACACAATAGACATAAGACAGGAAACTACAAGACAAGTTGTATACCAACCCCGCATCTCATTGTTTACATAGTGATTCCACAAATTTAGATGAATATTTCTTTTTCATACCATTTATTCCTTCTTAGAATTGCTGCAAAAAAATTAGTAATAATTTTGGCAAAAAATATGCAAGTATTTAAGGAGTTTAACCCTCTCATAGCATGCATACAAAATCTTATTGATCAAACCCAAATTTCTATCCAAATTTCTTTTGACCCTAACAGGGACACCACCACAAAGGGGGGGGGGGGTGTGTGTGTGAGAGAGAGAGAGAGAGGGAGATTGGCTTCATTAAAGAAATGCTCCTTTTAGTTGTTAAAAGCACTTTCTAAATTTGATAAAATGAAACTTTATGGCATGCCAATACTTTTGATAGAAAGTAAGAGGTTAATGCCATTTTTTGGTAGAGTTTACAATAAAAGTAAGACAATCAAAGTAACAGAACAAGAAAAGAAATGAAGAAAAAATGTTAATGCCATTTAAGTCTTGTATTTTGTAAAGTGTCCAACAAGAAAACCACTGACAAGTATGTAAGGGAACCGTTCCCACCGGTGAGGGGCGATACATGCATTTTAAAATTTTTCTTAAGGCATGCAGCAACGGAAAGTGAGAAAATTATTTTATCTATAAATGTTAATCTAATTAATACAAGCCCCTACCAGGATCTAGATACATCTGGAGTAATGTAAATATGAAATCATGTAATGATAATCATGTCATACATAATATAAAGACATACCTTAGTGACGTTCACAGAAGGTTGCAACAAAATCCCTGGCTCCCAGTCGCAATCCCAAGGACGGCTCCAACCCGTGGAAAAGACTCCTGCTCTGCTAGTAGCACACGCATACTGTCTCTACTAGTATCCACACAGGACTTGTCGTAGCTGAGTCGTAGAGGATACTGGACTGCTAGATCCTTGCAGCCCTCTCCTCTTTCAGTAACTCGAGCTTGCTTCAAAAGCTGTCCCGATCGACAACTGGACCGGCTTCTGGCTTCTATCTTGCAAACTGGCCTTTGCAAGATTTAGGACCTTCTTTCCTCTCCTTCCTCTTATCTAAATAACCTCTCAACACTTGGAAGAAAGGCTAAGAGAAGGAGAAAGAATGAATGGAAGGGAGAGAGAGCCTTTGGTAGCAAAATGCCTCACACACCCAAGTGGATGATATTCCCTTCTCCCCTTCTCTTCACTCACCCAAGCATTCCCTCATTCACTCATGCTTTCATGCTTACTTCAAGCTTGGCCGGCCAACCACCTCCCCCTCTCCTTATATAGGCCACCATCCATTAATGCCATAAGACCATGTGTGTGAAAACATTTAAAGAGGAGAAGAAGATCTTCTCTCTTTTAATGCTTTCACACTTTCATGAAAACCATCTTAAGCCTTTTCACATGGAAGAGTTTCTTCCTTCTTCTCCACTCCTATTAATGAGGTCAATTCCCCATTCCAAGTCACTACCCTTTCTTATTATGACAAATTAATGAAGGGTTTAACAAGTCAAAATGGGAGGAGACTAGTGTGAACACAGGACTTAAGAAAGTTCCAAGTCATAAATGAGAGGAGACTAAGTTTGTTTATGTCATTCCTCTTCATTCATGCAAACATCATGCAACCATCATCCCATGTGGCATGTGGAATCAAGTATAGAGGAAGAGTGCCATGTAGCATGAGGAGAGAAAGTCCAAGTCCAACTGGGCTCTAACTCATGGTCCAATTTTAAATTAATTTGACACTCAAATCAAAAGCCAGATTTAAATCCAATCGAGCCTATTTCGAAAAGGCTGTTGACCCAACATAATTTGGATTAATTAAAATCAAATTAAATCTGATTTAATTTAATTAACAATTAATCATAATTACTTACGTCAAATCTCAATTGTAACAATTACAATATGATCCATATCGATTTGCTGATTAGTTACTTAAGCCCCTAATGTATGTGATCCCTCAGGTTCAAACACTAAGCCGGTAGTACGGGAACATTTCCAATACCAGCCAAAATCGCCATCTAGCAATGACACCCGGCGTCCGATAGGTTAAATAATTGCAGAGCAACCTGAACCTATCGAATATGGAATAGTACTGAACTTATTCCTTGATCCGCCTGACGCTTCGGATGGCATAGGGTTAAACTGCCCAACACTAATCAATCCATCTCAATATGTTTCAAACAAAGAATCCTTGTAACTCCTTACAATGAATGCCCTGGCCAAGGTCTTTCTCAATTCAAGCATACTAAGCATTCAATTCAAATCATTTGGAGAGATCAATCCTATCTCGATCCTACTACCGCTACACAAGTACTTGACTGTACCCAGTAACCTTCCGTCACCAGATTAGAAATCCGGGTAGTCCAATACCTAAGCACAGTGAGTTGCTTGCAAGCTGCCATAGTGATCTCAAATCAGAGAAATAATTCATGTCCATATTCTAATGCAAGACTCCTCTTCGGCAGAAAGAGAATCCCGCATGAGAGTCATGTTCAGTGAAATCAAAACACAACACCTGATGTCATACTAGCATCTCCATGCTACTTGGTTAAAAGGACAACCAACAGACATGGCATCAATGACCTACTCTAATACACCATCGTCCTGAGCAGCGTATTCTTTGGTCACGAACCAGTTTATGAACTACATGATGTATCCTCTCTACATCGCATACACGGTAACTCAAAGATATCATACAAGAGTTTAATTAAAAAGATAACATGTGATGAACAACCAGAATAAACATTTTATTCAATTTAATAATTCATATATACATGAGTTGCACAACCATCTACAACCTAGATGATTGGCTTTGGGACACAATTCCCAACAAAGTAATCATGGCAAGACTGCAATACAATGCTTGGCCTGCCTAACCAATTTCTAATGCATACCCGAATTAGTATGATGTTGACATGGGATCATATCAAAGTTGAGACATTTAACTTATTCCACACAAAGTTACCATTTGAATCTCCTAGTTTAAGGCTTGACCTAAAACTCAATCAAGCTTGACTAACAAAGATTTCAGCATGTTAACCTAACCGGTTAAACCTTAAAACCTATTTCCACCAAAAAACCATAAAACCTGCATATCTTTCCATGTTTCTATCATGGATATAGCATCAAGGCTTCAGGAACCAATTGAATTCATATCTTTCACCAATTTTTCAATCCTTTTTCCAGTAAATGCCGCAAGCGCATTTCCAAGTGATCAGGCACACTCTTACTACGAGTTGCTTGCAGATTTCACAATCAAAACTTGTGAACTTACAAAATCCTAAATTTCTACATATAAAATTCAGGAAATGAACCTAAAATGTGTTAAGAAAATTGCCCAGTGTGCTTTCTGTGCTCACAGTACTATTAATTGTTCTGGATTTCCAATTCCTAAGAGGGGAAAAAAAATATTTGCATATCCCTGATCAAAACAAAGTGAAGCAAATAAATAAACAAGTGTTTCTATACCTGAAATGAGACCACACCCTAACAAGATGAGGACATCCTCATAAACTAAGACCCTCTTTATATGCACTGGAAAAAATAATCTATGAAGGGACTCTCGATGCATAAGGCTTCAGCCATTATGCGGTCCGGGGAGTGCCGGATTATGCAACCTTACCCCCACATGCATAAAGGCTGCCTGTTTCAAACCTGCAATACCAAAATCACAATGTTGCAACCTGACCATTGAGTCAAGGCCCGCCCTCTTTACACTCAAAAAAAAAATCTAGGGAATGAAATTCTCTGATTCATTCTGGAGTTCCATTTTCTCAACTATTTGGACATAGTCAAAAAAGTCCTAGGAAATTTTTTCCTCACAATTCTCTCATTCCCTATCCATTCCTCCACTCCAACAGGCCCAAACCCTCGAACCTCACTCCACACACCACAATCACCATCACGGCCACTAGCAGTCACCACCACAGCTGCCACCACCAATCACTGCCAACATCAGAATGATGACAATTACCACCACCATCACTATCACAACACTTACAACTATCGCTACCAAGGAATACTGAACCGGTACGGCTCCATACCGGTCACCGACCGTACCATACCATATCGGATCCGTACCGGCCCATGAAATTAAAAAATTCACTCCCTTCATGGCTACATTATTTGACCTAAGTCAGACCCGAACCGAATCCAAATTGGGCCCGAACCAGACTGAACCAGGTAAAATGCATCGGTATGATACCATACCATACTGATATGGGTTTTTTAAACGGTTTGAAATTCTGGACCGTTTTTTTTGACCGAACTGTACCGGTTCTTGGCCAGCATGATTTGATATGCCCCAAACCAGATAGTTTGGAATGGTTCCGAGAACCTTGATCACTATCCTTATCACCATCACCACCTCCTCCATCGTCAAGACCACTACATTCACCACCACCACCACCACCACGATGATCCCTGCCATTCCTGTTACCTCAAAGACCACAATCACAATAATTACAAGTCACCACCAGTACAAGTGGTGGTGATGGGACGATAATGGTGATTGGGAATTGTAACAAGTTGAGGTCACCCATGGACAGAGTTAGGGTGGAGGAAGACAAAGAATAAGGCAAGAGGGAGGGAAAGCTTCTGGGTGGTAGAGTCATCAGCCGGTTCAATGAACTAGCTGTCATCACCAAATAAAGGTCAGGTTGTTGGGTAGGGGAGTGGGAGGAGAAGAAAGGAAAGGAGGCTTGCTAGGAACTGTGGTGTTATCTAGTTCCACCAGCATCTCTTTCACTATCGCTAGTGGATGATGAAACACGGAGCAATGAGAGGTTGGGGAAGAAGGAAGGTGAAAAAGAAAGAAAAATGCAGCTGCAAGGTAGGATGGGTAGGATAGGGCAAGTGCAATGAGGTTTTATATTTTATTATTCTGGTTGGAGTGGAGTGTTGAAATACTGCAAAATCAGGATTATTTGGAATATCATATGTACTCCGTAAGGGGTATCCAAAGAGCAAATTGTAAATTTTGCAATGGGGTTCAAAATATCCAGAGTATTAAGAATATTTGCATATACAAACACCACCTGACTTAACATTGTCTATGAATGCTTGCTCCATAACTTTCTAAAAACATCACAGTAGTCAATAGTTTATGTAACTTCATATATAGGAGCTGTAATGATGAAACAGTTGTGCATCATAAATATCAGAAAGTAAGCTATCTAACTTCGCACATTATACTAAAAGCAAAGGCATACCATATTCAAGGGCACCTGCACGAGCACAAGCCTCGGCAACTCTCATACAAAGATGGCAATTGAAATTTGCATGTATGCGAAGGTTTGACAATCTCTGCAATCAAAGTACAATTCTGTAAGTTACCATTTAATTAATATAACTATTCTAATTTCTAACTACCTACTCTAATACTAATGTGCACATTTATATCTGTTGATGCACATTAATCACTGTAACAATATCATATTCCACCAATGCCTTTGGTATGGCATCTTCACCAACTACAATATGAGTGTCAGGACAAGGTTAATTATGTAATGAGAATTCCTGAACACGCACCCCACCCCACCCACATTTAAAAAAAAAAAAAGCAAAAGAACAAACACCATAATCATTGCTTTGATAATTGTAACAAGATTGAACTACTAGAAAGCACAAATTGCATCTCCGCAACTAAATAAATTTTGCAGACATTTACTTTCCATCTCCCATTCCTCTACACTCTTTTTCTCTCCATTTCCAAGACCACAATCATCGTAATCCGACTGTCATTGCCCTTTGTTCATCATAACTTTATTTCTTATCATATAAAGTACTAATATTACAATCTTGATGTCTGAGGTGTTGGGAGTGCACCAGCAAACCAGCAACTCATGCACAAATTCAAAGTGTTCTAGAACAAGCATATGGAGGAATATAGGCGAAAAAATGGTGAAGATGAGCACATATAAAACTAGTGAGAAATTGAATAGAACTGACAAATATCCGGAGTTTCTGCAACATCTGAAACAGAAGCTTTATATCCTCCTGATTGGCACAGTTGCTAATTAGCGACCATAACCAAGCATTTGGAGGCATGGTACGAACTTCAACAGACTTGGACATTTTTTGATATAGCTCCTGTATAATCTCTGCAGTCAACATCAAGAGAATGCATTCAGTAGACCTTGAAAAAGCTTCAAATAAACATTTAAGTACAAATCCATTATAAAGTCAGAGGTTGCTACTTGAATGCAATGATACAAGTAGCAAATAATTTTAAACAAAATCATATTTAATGCTAGATATTGAATTACTAATCAACAAAGGAGATGATATCACTAATTAAAATAGTTGAATTCAAAAGGATTAAACTTAACAGTTCAGTCAAAAGATCTAAGCTTAATAGTGCAGCTAACTGGGTGGCCTCCTATGTCACTAAGCACACAGGTACTGTCATCTGGACTTGTTCGGATGTCATTCTATGTCCATTCTATGATCTAATTTTGTCAAATGCTTTTGGCTGTACCTATACTATGGCTTCCTAAGACAGCCAATTTCAACAAAAAACAAAAGTTTAAAAATTAAATCAGATCCTCAACTTTGTTTTAGTCAGATATAGGTCAGCTAAACCTAGACAAACCATTCCTATGACCACATTTATTATTAGCTTCAACATGTTCTAGAGGACAGACCATTTACTAGACACAAAGTATGGCAATACTTTGTCCCAATAGTACAAAAGGTCTGACCAAAACCATTTCTCATACAATTCAAGGGGTTTTTTAGACCACCAAGTTCCCTTTTTAGATGTTTTACTTAAATGAGTATGTTTCAAATAGTGCATAAATTCATGGATTCCAATAACACCCTTTGTGCAACAAAAATTACATTTATTTCGTTCATCATGATGATTTCAATCATTTTGATAATACACTCAACCAGCACAAATCATGGAATTTTATCTTTTTGATAAAATCGATTTTAATTATGGAGTTGCATCAGCATGAATTAATGAGTGTCTAGCTACTTGAAGAAAAATGATATTTAACTAGTATGATTTTCCGCTCCTCAAGTTAAACACAGCAAATGAATGATCAATGCAGTCATAAACAGAAGATGACAACCATAAGCACATGGGGTAGCTTGAGGGTGCACCATCACTACTCTAGTCAAATGATACATCACATTTCTCATTCCTGGAGTACAGGATACAGACTTAAGCCAGCTAATCCAGGTTCAGATACGCACTCTGGAATGTGATGCATCTACGCAATGAAGTCTTGACACATGGAGATAGCAAAAGAAGACAATTGGATAGCAGGATCATCACTTTATTAAAAATATGATGTATTATCATCTATTGAAATTATAACTCCTATCATACATCATAGAGGATACAGGTGACTATGGGTTTATAGAGTACATTTTTCAGCAGGTTAATAATCTCAATATCTATAATGCAAGAATTGTCAAGCAACAAATTATTAGTTACCAAAGCACAAGGGGGAAAAAAATACCAGAATAAAAAAAAAGAAGAAATGAACCTGTAGGTTGTCCGGTCTCCTTATTTGCCACCGAAGAAAAACAGGCATGAACCATAGGAGAGCACAGTGGATGATGTACCAATTGTTGAAACATAGTGGTTGAAGGTCGTGGATTGCCATCGGTAGTTACTACATAATAAAACAGAAGATTCAAAGATTTCCAGACAGAAAAGTATCTAATAAGATGTAACCAGGTCAAACATCTATAAAATAAGGGCTATCCAAGAAGGCCCCCATCTCCCTGTGCTAGAATTTCATATATAGATTACAGGTGTTTTAAGTTCACAGTGAAAAGTCATGTGTTAATCTCAAAAATTAAGGGATCAGATGGTAAACAGTTTCTGGGCCCCTAACCGTATATTAAAACAGGAACTCAACAAAATTTAACTAATATGGAGAAAACAACAACAAACAGAAAACTGTACCCAGATCAAGTGATTCCAATTTATGTCAAAACAGCCTGATCATGCAAGGAAAGAAAGTGCATTATTTGTGAATACAGTTTGATGTTACATAGTTTAATTCCTTATTTAATTGGAAGGTCTTTTAAAGAATTATTTTCAATCTGGGTTTGTTTTACATATTCTTCTTCATCATCCATTACTTCCCAAGGAAAACTGATCAAATATGGAAGGATTTTAACATTTTCTAGTCAAAGTTAAACCTGAAAGATAAAATAACAAAAGATATAATAGGCTCGTGTACTGTCAAGTGTCAACAACAATGAAGCCTCTGGCTTGTTTCACAAGAGTGCTTGACGAAGAACATAATGAAGGTACATTTTGACCAATGCAAGATAGAAAAGAAGGGGGGGGATGAGGCGAGTAAGAATATATTGCTTTAGGCTTTCACTTGTAATTTGCCCAAATTCCATCTACTTCATTCACTTTGATCTCAACAAAAGAATTTGATGTCTGCCCATTACTTTATTGTTCAGTTAGTAAAGCGAAGCCACAATGCAGCCAGTAATTTTTCTTTTCTCATCTTTTTTGGTTAAAAACCAGTCAGGATTTTATGAGAGAAAAGTTATCAGACGAAGAAAGTACAAAGAAACTAGGAGAAAGAAAAAAATTAGTAGTCAAGGTCCACAAAACAGAGGAGATTCCAAAACCACAAAAGACTGGTTATGTATTCAAAATCAAGTGCTCATATGACATGTGCACTTCATCATTCAATGACACTCTTTTAACAATTGACTTCCAATGAAAGTACTTGGAGCTAGCAGGCAAAACAAAAAGGAAAGATGATTATTTCTAGCATCTAGTAGACTCCAAAGTCCAAATTCAGCTCCTTCAGACCATCAACTAACAAGATGGACACCAGATGGAATACACCATCCAATTCCTCTTCACAACCACCATCATCCTCCCAACATGAAAAGAACTTGACCTAGACTTTCATCTAGCTCACATTGCAAATCTAGCATGCATCAAGCACTGCCGCTGGTTTCATGTGTACACTTGGATGATGCTTGATATTTTGTCATTCACTTTCTTCATGATCTAAACTAAATAGGCCTAGCCCACTTACAGATGAAATGTTATAGGTACTAGGAATCACTCTTCAATCAAACAAAGTGACATGAGTTCCCACAAAGAAATGCAATTGACCGCCTTCTGCCTTAAAATTTTGCTCATATCATCATAAATCTACCCACATTATCTGGCTCCTCTACATGAATCAATGGTCGACGATCGACAAGATGTGATGGATACTTAGACAAACTATCTTGAACAAACTCTGATTTTGAAAACACCATATCCAATTTTTGGAACTCTTTTGCACCAAGTCATATACTATAATGCTTGTTGTAAACAGAATTCAGTTTTTTAACTATCCAAACAAGGTAGGCAGGCACAACTCTAAAGAAAATCAAAGAGTTGCTTCCGCAGATACCTAGAAAAATGGAACTTCATTCTTTGATCTAAACCAACCCATTAGAATCATAATATTTTGAGACATAATGAGAGTAGAAGAAGCAGTATGGCTGGTCACTTTTAAGAACAAATTTATAACAAAAGCAAAATTAATACTGTTAAGGTCATCAGATATTAAAGCAGAGATCAATAATCATGTCCTCTTTGTCGGATTATTGACTGACAAACTAATACAGATATCAGAAATTTAAGGATTTCTAACAAAAGTTTGACGTGTGTGATAGAACCAGGTAGTCATTCACATACTGCATATGTTTCACAAAGAGCAGAAATTTTGAAATTGATGTGCCAGAGCATATCCTTTCAAAGAACATGCTCCATTGATCATGTATCTTAAAAGCCCTGATAATATAGAATAAAATAAAGCTAAATAAAGGATCTCAACCCCATTAACTCTGATAGATTTTCTATCAAGCACCAATAGCTGATTAATATAAATCTTTATAGTAATGAAGGAATATTCGAATTGACCGTTTGATCTTAGTTTCTTAGCCAGAATCATTAACATAGCAAATTGCAAGTTTTCCATTTAAATCTATAGTGGCACCAAAAGTCTCAAATATAAGCAATAAGCTGGCGTCCAATCTATGTCAAGATTAAACTTTATTAGAACATTCTAAAATTTCTCGATCATTTTCTAAATTAATTTTAAATTATTGACCACAGCACAACTTTACACAGGAGGGCCCTGTCATAGCATTCTGAAGGCGAGTCGTTGCACCAGTAACCCTACTACATGGACGCAGTTGAGAACAATAGAAAAATGAACCAAGAAACTTTCAGAAACTTTTTTTTAAAACATTTTATCTAAGACAATTCCTCTCAAGTGCCCTAATCTCACTCTGGGTCCTACTCCAAGAACTTAAATCTACGATTACTGTTTCCTTGGGTCAGTCATTCAACCAAGTTCGTAAAATTTCAACAAGGAGAGAAACTTAAAATCTTATTTGCCAGTAAAGAAATTAAATGGTCATTGTAATAGATTACAGATTAAGTACAAAAGATTAGAGAGAAAGATAAGAAACGGAGGAGAGAGAGAAGAGATTACCGAAAGGACGAGGATTTTGACAGGAGAAGCGCTTGGCCGCAGCCATTGTCCGGAGAGGGGAAGGCCGTCCACGGCGTCAACGGGATCGGAGGAGAGAGATAGCTGAGGGCGGGGAAGGACGGGGATTCGATCGAGAACCCTAGGAAAGCGCCGAGCGCACGAGGAGATCCGCATCATTTTGGCGGCCGCCGCGGGTGGGGTGGGAGGGCGGGGGGTTGCGGGCGGTTTTGGTGCGACAACGGGCCGGGTCCGGGCCCGAGACCCTCGAGTGTTCATCCACCGGTCTAACAAGCCTGTCTACTCGAATTAAACCCAAATCCATTTAACTATTGATAGATCCGAGGTTCAAATAATATAATATAATAATTATAATATAATGAGCTATTAAATTTTTGATTTAATGGTCCCAAATCTTTAGAGAAAATATAAAGGAAAAGAAGTCCTCGACCATGATCCCTATCTCTCTAGTCTCTTGACTCTGTCTGATACTATCTATAGCTACCCAAGACCTCACTACCATCTCTCCCCAACTCCCCCCTCCACTTACTAGTAAACTAAACTTTGACCGTGTCCTCCTTTCCCCCTTCTCCTCCCTCGCCCTCCACCTCCTCTGCCTATCAGCCCTTCGGGCTCTCCGCTTCCCAAACCTCACCCATTATCTCACTCCATGATGGGGATCAGGGTAGGTCCAAGTTCTTTTTCTATTTTTTCTTATTTTTTGTATTTTTTTTATTTTCCGATTCCAGCTATTCCACCTATCGCTGCTATTCCAGTTTTATTCTAGGTTTATCCCCAAGTTATCCGAACCTTTTTCCATCTCCCTCCATCCATCTCCCGTGATTTTTTTTAAAACTCCCGAACCCTAGGCACCGCCCGACCACCGGCCGCCCCCGCCAGCTCACCGCCGGCCCACGCTGGCCCCGCCCTCGCCGGAAACCCGGCGACCGCCGCCCCCGCCCGTGGAAGATGAAGGGATGGCCCGTGGGAAGACCAACCGCCGCCCCACGGCTACCGCCGCCCCACGGCGCCGCCGCCGGCCTGCCACCGGCCGCCCACCCCCGACTCACACCCAACCGCCGGAGGGCCCTTGCCGGCGCCCTTCGGCCCCATGCCCGAGGGAAGTCGAACGGTTCGCCCGCGCGTGACCGTGCGGCCGTGCCGTCCCTGCACCGCAGCCTGCCACTGCCGCCGTCCCGCCGAAGCCGCCGTCCCGCTGAAGCCCCCATCCCGCGATCTGCCGGCCGCCGGAGACCTCGCCGGCGCCCAGGGGGTCCCTCATCAATTTGGTATCTGAGCGAGTTGTGGATTAGGGTGTGCTCAATTTTTTCGAACTCGACGGAGTCGAGTTCCTCACGATCGAGGAGAATGATGGGGATCCAGGGCAGGCCCAGGTTCTTTTTCATTTTTTCTTAATTTTCTCGCATTTTTTTCTATTCCTGCTATTCCACCTATCCATGCTATTCCAGTTTTATTCTAGGTTTATCCCCAAATTATCCCAACCTTATTCCATCTCCCTCCATCCTTCTCCCGGATTTTTTTTAAAACTCTTGAACCCTAGCCGCCGCCCCGCCGGCCCCAAATCCGGGCCGCCCGACCCCCGGCCGCCCCCGCCGGCTCGTCACCAGCCCACGCCGGCCCCGCCCTAGTTGGAAACCCGACGACCGCCGCCCCTGCCCATGGAAGACGAAGGGACGGCCTGTGGGAAGACCAACCACCACCCCACGGCCGTCGCTGCCACCCGCCGCCCCCGGCCTGCCACCGGCCGCCTACCCGTTCATGCCCGACCGCCGGAGGGCCCTTGCCGACGCCCTTGGGCCCCACGCCCGAGGGAAGTCGAACGGTCCGCCCGCGCGTGACCATGCGGCCGTGTCGTCCCTACGCCGTCGCCCGCCGCTACCGTCGCCACCGCCGTCCCGCCGGAGCCGCCGATCGCCGGAGGCCTCGCAGGTGCCCAAGGGGTCCCCCACGGCTGTGGGAGACCAAACGGCACGCCCTGGGCATGCCATGCCACCCCCTATGCCGCCACCCAGCCACTTGCCATCATCCCACCGTCTGGCCATCCGTCGCTCGCCGTTCGCTGGGCCCGTCCGCTGCCTGCTTCCCGGCGTCCGCCGGTGCCTGCCGGAGTTGGTTCCTTCCCTTTGTGCACGTCCGTAAGGTGATTCTGCATGCTTTCCGGAGTATTCCAAGTAGCACACTTTTTAGAGCAGATCATCAAGCCAACATGCTTTCCAGAGCAGATCAACACCGATATTGATGTAGCATGGATTTTGATGTAATTTATTTTTCCTTTTTTGGGTTTCTTTTAGGCTAAGTAACTGAGGGTTTTGGTTTTTCTATATAAAGGGGCCCCCTCCCCTTTGTAATCAGAAGTTTGAATGAAATTTTTGGATTTCCCATTGGTTCTAGTTCTGGGCTGAGGCCCTTCTTTCCTTCACCTGCGGGTGTTGAGGGGTGTGAGACCCACTTCCTTCACTCCATGCGAGCATCGAGGGGCGCGAGGCCCTAGTTATCCTCCTTTCCATCGAGTCCCCCTCTAGGTCTTAGGGATTTTTCTTTTTGGCCCCAGGTAGATTTGGGTGGGATGCCCTAGGCTCCGCTTATAGTGAGATGGGTAGACGCCCTAGACTACATGTAGTGGGTGGGTGAGATACCCTAGAGGTGCAACGTCTCTCCGTGAAGGTGAGTCCCTAGTCCTAGAATGTCCATGTTTCCTATCCTCCATCCCATGTTCCTCCACCCAGAAAATTGAAAACCAAAAGAGTTCAGTATTTTAGGCTTTAGTGTCAGTTTGCCCGTCCCGGGAGGCTTCTTAGCCCTCCCACGGTCCTAGTTTATTTAGGTTTTCCCTTGTTTTCCCAATAAATCATATTACAACTCATCCGTTCCTCATCACTCCAATCTCCTCCCTCTCCCCTTTCCTTGTACTTCCCATCCTTCTTCTCTCTACCTTAAGGTAGCCACAGATGCCCTCCATGCATTTGCGAAGCCCCTCATTGCTATTGAATGTCATTCCAAGCCATCGCTCGTTGTTGTCGCGATGTCCTTCCAAGCCACTACCACTATCTCTTATTGCTACCTGTTATCACCTAGATCGCCGTGGCCCGTAGCTCTGACATATCGTGGGTATATCGGGCTCCCTCTTGGTACTTGGTCCTCTCTCCGATCAGCTCCTGGATCATTGTGACCTACAAAAAAGAGGAGACCCGGGCCAGGGATTCCGGCGGGGACACTTCGACGATCAAGTCAATTGAGACGATTAAGGAGAACGGAGCCTTAGTGACGGAGGGCTCTGGAGCTTCTCTGCCTAGAAAAGTAAAGATGAAATTCCAAAGGTAGAGAGTGAGTGGAGGTGGAGGTTAGAGAGCTGGAAGGTTCTCTTTACTAAATCCTTACCAGTTTGCTCTCTTTGTCTTACTAGTTGTCTCCACTCTTGTCAGAGGTCCCTTCCTCTATTTTATATGAGAGGAATGGCCCAGATCAAGTCAGGGGCTTCATCGGGATGTCACTTTCTTGGTACCCTTTTAGGAGGGATTTTTCTTTGTCAGCGGCCTCCCCCTATCGGACCAGTCCTTGGAGGGAGATCCTTCTATTGGGGGTGTTCACCGATGCAGTACAAGTCTTGTCCCTCTGGTGGTGCAGTTTTTCGTGGAAGGTACTGGCGCTGTGCTGCTGAGCCCGGAGCTACAATGGGGTATTTCTATTCTAAGAGGGACCATCGGAGTGTTGCAAGGCCTGGGACCTTAATAGATACTCTTCTTGGAGAAGACACAGGTGGCGTGTCTTGGGAACTAGAGCCGTGGCTGCACGTGGTGGGCGCAGGAGGTGTGCCACAAGGCCTGGAACTTGGTGGAATGCGTGTCACACAAAGGACGCAGGTGGTGCGTTGTAGCGCTTGGAACCTTTGGAAGGGCACGTACCATCTCTTGGGGGTTGCGGGTAGCTGAGAGCTTCCATGCCATGGCCTGATCCTCTCCTTTTAGCTACTAACGAGAATTTCGATCCTAGCAAGAGGGGGGAGCTCTATCTCGGGAGCTCGACCCCAGATGGCATGAGCACAATCTTGGCCAGGAGCTCAACCTTGGATGGGAGCTGACCTTGACCGGGGGCTCGACCTTGGATGGCAAGAGCACAACCTCGACCGGGAGCTCAACCTCAGATGGGAGCTGATATTGACTGGGGGCTTGACCCTGGATGGTGGAAGAACAACATCGACCAGGAGCTCAACCTCGGATGGGACC
Organism: Areca catechu; assembly: GCA_021397845.1. NCBI lineage: Eukaryota > Viridiplantae > Streptophyta > Magnoliopsida > Arecales > Arecaceae > Areca > Areca catechu. The sequence continues at coordinate 38,994,696 of CM038050.1, forward strand.
TGACCTCGATCGAGAGCTCGACCTCGGATGGCAAGAGCATGACCTCGACAAGGAGCTCGATCTCGAATGGGAGCTGACCCCGTCCTAAGGCTCGACCTTGGATGGCAAGAGCATGACCTCGACCGGGAGCTCGACCTTGGATGGGAGCTGACCTCGGTCGAGGGCTCGACCTTGGATGATGAGAGCACAACCTTGGCCGAGAGCTCAACCTTGGATGAGAGCTGATCTCGGCCGGGGGTAGCTGACCTCAACCGGGAGCTTGAACTCGGATGGTGAGAGCACGACCTCGATCGGGAGATTGACCTCAAATGGGAGCTAACCTCGATCGGGGGCTCGACCCTGGATGGCGGGAGCACGACCTCGACCGGGAGCTCAACCTCGGATGGGAGCTGACCTTAACCATGGGCTCAACCTCTGTTCTTCATTTGGTCACCACATCCAGGTGGCACTTTCTACCAGTATGGTCACTAGCTGGGTCCGGCATAGGTTCCATGTCGGCGATAGTGCCACATCAGGTGCCCTCTGCTGACTCTTGTATTGATTTTGATGAATAACAAAATATTTAAGTATATTTGAGTACTAACTGTATATTAAAAGTGTGTTTATTAGAACAGGGTACTCACATGTTCAATTGCTTATCATTTTGTTGAAGAAGTCAGTTTTATTGATGAAATTTCAAGTTAAATGGACCTTGATACATAAAAATAACCTTGAAAGATTCATTTCTAAATTTTAAAAAAATTTCAATAGAGTTTCAAGAAAGTTTCAGCCAAGTGTCGACTCATGGAAATGAAATATCAACTCAAGGTGTTGACTCACAAAAGCTTGAGCTGATATGTAAAAGTTTTAGTTGGCACACATGAACTGTTGACTCATGAAACTTAAATATCGACTTAAGGGTCGACTCAAGGCCTGAGACAAAGTTGATACAGAACATGCTGAATCAAATCTTTCCTCAAGTGTCGACTCATGAAGATAAAGTGTCAACTCACCAGAAGAACTGTCGACACACCAGTACATTCCAGAGAGCTTCATAAGATAATTTTGATCTAGTATCGACTCAAGTGTCGACTCATGACCTAAAGTGTCGATACTTGAAATTTTGGATGAACATTAATAACTAGTTTTTTTCAAGTGCAGAAACGGTCCTTTTCATTCCTAACAGCTATTTTCACCTTTCAATGGTCAAAAATAGTCATTTAAGACTTAGAAAGGTATTTAAAATGGACCAAACTCAAAAGGAAAGAAACTAATGAGAAACTAATAAGCATTCATTGAGTATTTACTACATAGTGAAGTGAGCCTTTAAGCATTCAAGAGCTTTTAAGAAGCATTCAAGTCTATCCTTCAAATTGATTAAGGCTTCAATAACTTGAAAACAAGCATCTTCAATAGTAATCAAAGAGTTTCAAAGATATATTTATTTTATTTTTGAAAACTTGATTATAATATTACTTTGCATTCAACTTTATTGTTGTTTCTAGTTTCAAGTGGTTTGAAACTACTATTTGGGTTATTGGTGAGCCTTGTTTTAAAAACTAACTTAGGTTGTTGGTGAGCCTTATGAAAACCAACTAGGTTTTTGGTTATTCGGAAAATCAAGAGATTTTTGGTGAGCCTTGAGAAAACCAACTAGGTTTTTGGTTAGCCTTGTAAAAACCAAAGGGTTGTGATTAGTGAGCCGGAAAACTAATCGGCTATAATCAAGTGGGATTATAGTGAAATTCTCTAGTGGATCTTAGGGAGTGGATGTAGGTGCTTTGGTGTGCACCGAACCACTATATATCTTTGTGTTTGTGGTTGCTTGATCTCTCTCATTATTTGATCTTATTTATTATATATTTATTTTACTAATTCCGTTGCATATCTTCAAGCACACATATACTTGAATCACTAGCACCTTTATTATATTTGAATTGGCACATACTTGTTTAAATCTTTGCAAAAAATTTTTGAAATCCAATTCATCCCCCCTCTTGGGTTGCTTGGCTGGGCAACAAGTGGTATCGAGCCACATACATAGCTTTTAGGTCTAACCACCTTGAGTTAAAGATCTATGGCAGTCCCTTTAGATTTTAGTATTGTTGAGGGTCAAGCCTTAAATAGACCACCTTATTTTAATGGCACAAATTACACGTATTGAAAAACTCGCATGCGAATTTATATGCATTTTATAGATTATAATTTTTGAAAAGTAGTTGATAAAGGTCCACATATTCCTTCAATCATTGTTCATGGTTTTCCATTCCAAAACTTGAAAAGGATTGGGATGAAAACGATATTAAGCAATCCGAGCTTAATGCTAAGGCAATGAACTTCTTTATTGTGCATTGGATCCTAGTGAATTTAATAGAATTTCTATATGCACCTCTGCAAAGAAAATATGGGATACACTTGAGATTACTTATGAAGGTACCAATCAAGTAAAAAATGCTAAAGTTAATATGCATGTACATATATATATGAGATGTTTAGAATGGAGCCTAATAAATCTATTACTGAAACGTATACTAGATTTACTAATATTATAAATAGTATGAGAAGTCTTAGAAAGGTTATGTCTAATGCTGACCTTGTAAATAAAATTCTCAGGTCATTGCCAACATCTTGGAATCCAAAAATAACAACAATTCAAGAAGCCAAAGATGTTGAGACACTTCTCTTGGAGCAACTTGTTGGTTCACTCATGACTTATGAGTTGAACATGAAGCTAAAGGCAATGGATGCGGATAGAAAGAAAAAGTAGATAGCATTCAAATCCACTATACCAGATGAACCTTGAAGTGAAGAATCTAAAGAAGGAGAAAATGAGGATGAAGAGGCATTATTGCAAGAGAATTTAGAAGATTTATAAGGTAGAAGAAATTTTCCTACAAAAAGAAGCCTCAACCTAGCAAGGAAAAGGAAAAAGAAAAATAAAAAGAGAAGGAGAAGGATCAACCAATTTGCTTTGAGTGCAAAAAGCCTGGACACTACAAGTTTGATTATCCTCTCCTCAAGAAATCTAAAAAGAAGTTTAGAAAGAATGCAATGATGATAACATGGAGTGATAGTGAAGACTCCAGTTTAGAGGAAAAACAATCAAAAGTCGTCAATCTTTGCCTCATGGCTCAAGAAGATAAAGTACAATCTAAACTTGAACTTGATTTTATATTCAATGAACTTAGAGATGTTTTTGATGAACTCATGCATGAATACAAATTGTTGAAACTTGAAAATAAAAAGTTGAAGAAGCATGCTAATTCATGTTTTCTAGAAAACACCAATCTTGTAAATAAAAATAATGATTTGAAATCTAAGATTGATATTTTAGAAAAACAAAAGAATGATTTTATTAATGGAAATAGAAGTTGTGAAAAGATCCAAAGTTGTTGTTTCAAATAATGAACTTTTAAAGAAAAACAAAGACTTTGAGATAGAAAATAAGAAATTCAAAGATGAGCTTGACAAAGCTAAACCATTTGTTGAAAAATTCATATATAGGTTTGAACAGTTAAATTTATTATTGAACAATCAAAGAGCTATATTTGATAAAGCAGGACTTGATTATAAGCAGCAAAATAAACAAAAATTTTTCAAAATTTCTTTATTCCTGCATCATTTAATGTTACTTGTTTTAGTTGTAGAAAGCTTGGGCATAAAGATTATCAGTGTGATCTAAGAAAGATAAATAATTTTAGAAAGGTTTGGGTTCCAAAAGGAACCACCCTTAGTACTAACCCTAAAGGATCCAAGATGGCTTGGTACCTAAAATAAAAACTTGATCTATTTTGCAGGTGTGTCTTGCAACCAAAGAAAAGAAAAGATTATGATATCTTGACAGTGGTTGCTCAAGACATATGGCAGGAGATGTAAAGCATTTCACATCTCTAGAGGCTCTGAATGGAGGGAGTGTAACTTTTGAAGATAATGGTAAAGGAAAAATCATTGGTATCGGTAAAATTTACATCTTCCCTTCAACTTTTATTGATAATGTTTTATTAGTTGAAAGATTAAAACATAATCTACTTAGTATTAGTCAGTTTTGTGATAAAGGTTTTAAAGTGGTTTTTGAATCATCTCTTTGCATGGTTTCTAGTTCTGATAATAATTGAGTGAAATTCATTAGAAATAGGTATGACAACATCTATCTTATTGATCTTGATAATTTACCTTTATATGATGGTGAATACTTAGTTGCAATTAATTCTATAATTAAAGAGACTAGTTGGCTTTGGTATCGTAAATTAGGTCATGCAAGCATGCATCTACTTTATAAATTATACAAAAAGAATTTAGTTAAAGATTTACCAAAACTTAAATTTGAAAAAAGATAAAATTTGTGAAGCCTGTCAATTTAGAATACAAACAAGAACATTTTTTAAAACTAAAGAATGGTTTTAACTTTTAGGCCACTAGAACTACTCCATATGGATCTCTTTGGACCAACTAGGACCACAAGCCTAGGAGGCAAGAGATATGGATTAGTCATAGTGGATGATTTCTCACGATTTATATGGTTTTTATGTTTAGCTCATAAAATGAATCATTTTCGGTCTCCATGAACTTTTATCAAAAAGTTTCAAATAAGAAAGATACTTCTATTATTTGTATTCGAAGTGACTATGAAATTGAATTTAAAAATCAAGATTTTAAAAATTTTTGTAATGAAAAAAAATTTGAGCATAATTTTTTGCACCCAGGACACCTCAACAGAATGGGATGGCAGAAAGAAAAAATAGTACTTTAGAAGAAATGGCACGTACAATACATTGTGAAAATAATTTACCTAGATATTTTTAGATGGAAGCTATTAATACTGCTTGTTATATTTTAAACCATATTTTAATTAGACCAATTTTAAAGAAAATACCTTATGAGCTTTGAAAAGAAAGAAAACATACTTTAAAGTATTTTTGGATTTTTGGTTGTCGATATTTTATTTTGAATAATGAAAAAAATAATTTAGATAAATTTGATACCAAGTCAGATGAAGGTATCTTCTTAAGATACTCTACATCTAACAAGGCATACAGGATTTTTAATAAAAGAATACTTGTTGTTAAAGAATTTATTCATGTAGTATTTGAAGAGTATGCTAACAAATCCTCTAGAAAAGAGGATATTTTTGATGAATGTGCAGGTGTTGAAGGACTAAAGAAGCTGACTTTGGATGATCCCCCTACTAAAGAGAGTGAAGAAGATCAAAATAAGAAGAATGAAGAAGAAGCCACAAGATCTTCACCAAAGGATTTACCTAAAGAATGGAGGTATGCTCATGGACATCCTAAGAAATTAATCTTAGGTGATCCATCGAGAGGGGTAAGAACTAGATCCTCTATTAGAAATGAAGATGATTATATTGTTTTCGTTTATCAAATTGAACCTAAATATATTGAAGAAGCTGAAAAAAATCCTAATTGGATAATTGCTATGCAAGAAGAACTAAATAAATTTGAAAGAAACAATATTTGGACACTAATAGAAAGGCCATCTAATACTTTCATAATTGGTACAAAATGGATATATAGAAATAAATTAGATGAAAATAAAATAGTAACTAGAAACAATGCTAGATTTGTAGCTAAAAATTATAATCAAGAGGAAGGAATTAATTTTGATGAAACCTTTGCTCCAGTAGCTAGACTTGAAGCTATTAGACTACTTTTATCATTTGCATATTTTATAGATTTCAAACTGTTTCAAATGGATGTTAAAAGTGCATTTTTGAATGATTGTTTAGCTGAAGAAGTTTTTGTTAAACAACCACCTGGTTTTGAAAATCATGCACATCCTGATCATGTTTTCAAATTACACAAAGCACTTTATGATTTAAAGCAAGCTCCCCATGCATGATATAAAAGACTTAGCAAATTTTTGATTGAAAATGATTTTTTTAGAGGTCATGTTGATATTACATTATTTTTAAAGAAAAAGGCTGATGATCTTTTAGTAGTACAGATCTATGTTGATGATATTATCTTTGATACCATTAATGAATCTCTTTGTCAAAATTTGCAAAATTAATGCAGAGAAAGTTCAAGATGAGCTTGATGGGAGAATTGAACTACTTTCTTGGACTCCAGATTAAGCAAACAAGTGAAGGGATCTTCATCAACCATGCTAAATACACAAAGGAGATCTTGAAAAAGATTGGGATGGAGAAGACTAAGCCTATCGGTACACCTATGAGCCCTTCATGTAAGCTTGACAAGGATGAATCTGGTAAGAAAGTTGATCAAAAATTTTGTAGAGTCATCATTGGATCATTACTATACTTAATTGCTATTAGACCAGATATTATGTTTAGCATATGCATGTATGTTAGATATCAGTCTGAGCCTAAAGAATCATATTTATTGACTGTTAAGCGCATACTTAGATATTTATCTAGCACTATTAATATTGGTCTGTGGTACTCTAAGAATTCAGCTATTGATTTAATTATATATTCTGATGCTGATTTTGCTGGTTGTAAGTTAGATAGAAAAAGTACTTCTGAAACTTGTCAATTTCTTGGAGTTAATTTAATCTCATGGTTTAGCAAGAAACAAAATTCAGTTGCACTATCTACAGCTGAAGCTGAATATATTGTAGTTAAAAGTTATTGTACTCAAATATTATGGATTAAATAATAACTCGAGGATTTTGGCATTAAATTAACTAAGATACCAATAAGATATGATAATACTAGTACTATAAACTTAACTAAAAATTATGTTCAACATTTTAGAAGTAAGTACATTGAAATTATACATCATTTTATTAGAGGTCATATTCAAAATAATGATATTATGCTTGAATTTGTTTGCACTGAAAAGCAACTAGTTGATATACTGACCAAGCCTCTCCATGAAGATAGGTTTTGTATGATTATAAAGAAATTAGGGGTCATTAATCTTTTTGATTAGATCTCAATCTCTTTATGACCTTTTAAATTCCACTTGAAAATTCTCTGATCAATTACCTTTGAAAATCATGTTTAATCATTCATAGATCATTAAAATTAGATTCTATAATTTTCTGTGATTCTTTCTCCATTTCTTTTTGGATTTTTGTCGAAGTGTCGACACTTTGAAGTGTTGACACCTCCAAGTCTTGACACTTGGCCTAAATTCATGAGTCGACACTTGAACAGTGGGAACCCGAGAACAAATAGGGAAAATTGATCATTTCCTCTCATTTTTTCGTCCAATCCTTGAGCCGACTCACCCGTAAAATAATATCCCAACCTCTGATTACCTCCAATCACTGTTCAAACTATTAGATTCCTTGTTTGAGCTTGTTTCTTCCACATTTTTTCACTATTCTTCCTATTTTCTCATGGTTTTACCGTGAAATCTCTATCCAGTTTGCCCTAGATTGTTTCTATCCTTTATTTTCTAGGAGATGGGGCCTAGGAAGCAAGTTGTCAGGAGACCTCGTTAGTCTACATAGGATACAGAGCGATGCACAAAGGCATGCCATGAGGATCAGATAGTGGAGCCACCTGGTCAGCATGAGATTCCAGTCAAACCGCCTATCCATGGAGTTGATAGGATGGCCTCCAAGGCCATTGTTAGAGGATGGCGAGTAGACTTCGACTTTGTGGACCAGCATCATTTTTATATAGGACAGTGGTTGAGAGATGCCAGGCTGGCCCACTTCTGCTCGCTGACTGAGAGATTTTTATCCTGGCCTAATTCGAGAGTTCTACGGCACTTTGGCCAGAGGAGTAGATAAATGGATTGCTGAGGTCTGAGGGACAGAGATTCTACTCATTGCTAAGTTTCTGAGTAGGGCTTGGGAGATCTCTATGAGGGGCACCGTAGCTGACTCATTGGTGGACAAGATGAGCAGATTGCGATGTATTTTTGAGACTAAGGATCTCAGAGAGGGAGACATAGTGGTTGCATACAAACTCTCACTAGAGATGAGATTGCTCCATTACATCATCGCCTGGATACTTCTACCGAAGATCGGATGCTTTGATTTCATCATAGAGAGAGAGTTGTTGGTTATGGTATCTTTGATTCGATGGACTCTAGTATGCCTTCCAGTTTTTATGGTACACCAGATGACCGAGGCCGCTACGAGTAGAAGGCTATGCTTGCCATACGGCATGGGTTTGACCATCCTATTCCAAGCTTACAGAGTTGTCATAGATGGAGAGCCCTTCAGGTAGTTACTTCACACAGACATCTACGATGAAAGATCACTGCATAGGATGGGATATCATAGAGTTAGAGGTCAGTGGAGATGGAGGGTATCTGGATAGACCACTGATACAGATGATGAGGACATTGCTAAGGAGGAGCATATTTACATAGATGAGGCCGAGCCATCTGAGCCATCAAGAGATATTCCTGATACTCAGTCCATGCCATCAATATTGGCACATCCAGAGGAGCCACCTCCTACTGATAGCATTGAGGATAGGTTGACTCCACTAGAGACAAAAATGATGATCATCAGACATCGAGTCGATCAGATGTATTTGGACATGAGGGCAAGCCATCAAGGTTTGAGAGATGACATTTCTACATCCTGGCTGCACTAGATAGATTGACATCTACCGGGTCACCTTCACCTCCCTCATCAGACTCTCCACCATCACCTCCAGCACTAGCACCAGACATAGGAGATGGTCAGAGAGATTCTTCTGTTGATTTTGATGTGGTGAACTACATAGCGGACCCCGAGCCAGACACCGCAACTGAGCAGCATCCTGAGAGGACTTCTGAGACTGCTCCTACCTTGTCCAGTCCACCTCATCAGACACCTATTCTTTCCAGCACCCCAGTGATTCCTTTCGATCATGATATATCTACCCCTGTTCTCTACTCTGATCCACCAGATCCCACTCTAATGATTCCATCTTCTACCTTACATACTTGATCATTGATCCAGGAACTAGGGTTTTTCATACCTGGTTTTCACATTCTTTCTTCCGGGCCTATTTTTGATGTTACGCTATCTGACCCTGTCACATCTTCTGTTCATGCCACTGACATTGCTCTTCTTCAGCACCAGTACGAGGGAGAGCATATGCCAAATGCAGAAAATGAAGCCGTGATGACTTTCCTAAACCTGTTAGGACTAGACTTTCTGATCTCCAGCCATGGCCGTGACCCCGTCCCTCTAGGATTATAGGGCCTATTATTTTGAAGATCGGGTCTTCCTTCGAAGAGGAAAGCACCCCTTAGGGTCAGTGTACTAGGTAGTAGAATTTCACTTTGATGTATGTTTCTTCTTGGTGTATGTTTACTTTGTTATGAATCATGTATCAAGTTTTGTATCAAGTGTATCAAATATATGGAATTTTATCTTTTCTGGCAACTTTTGGTATTCTTATCTCTCTTGTTATTCTTATTACTACATGTCTTATTTCCATCTTGTTCTATTCTTGGTATTCGTGTTGCCTAGAAATGAAGCCCAAGAGGGGGGGTGAATTGGGTCTTTCAAAAATTAAAATAATTATATGCAGGCCATGTAGTATTTGTGGATAATATGATTAAAGCACTTAAGTATATGCAGCAGAAAAACACTAAATAGAGTGCAGGAAATAAAGTGCAAGTAATTAAAGAGAGACAATCATACACAAACACCAAGTTTTATAGTGGTTCGGTGCTCTCCAAGCACCTACGTCCACTCCCCAAGCTCCCCTTAGAAATTTTTACTATAATCTCTTCAAAGATTATAGCCGACTTGTTTTCCAAGGCTCACAAGTCAAAACCTAAGTTGGTTTTGTCACCTAAGCTCACCAACAAACCTTTACACTTGTTTTGTCTTTGGGCTCACAAGTCAACCCTAGTTGGTTTTGGCTCACCAACAACCTTACAACCTACTTTCAAGAACCTTGAAAGCTAGGTCAAACAATAATAAATTCATAATACAAGAATTTAAACACAAGCAAACTCTCATCTTAGAGTGGAATGAGGAATCTTTGAAGCTCTTGAATGATTGCTTGATGTGACTTGACTTGGAATCTTCTCAAGAACACTTTTGGAAAGATGAAATGAAAGGAATGTAGGCTTTTTCAGTGGAATCTCTTCTTTTTAGCTTTTGGGAGTGGAGTTCTTGAAGAATGTCATTAACTCTTGGATATATCCTTGCTTTTCTCTCTTCTCTTGCTTCATGAATGAGTTTCGTGAAGCTTAAATATATGAAAAAGATCCAAAAAACTATTTTAGACTGTTAGGGATCAAAAACTAGCTGTTAAGAGCTAAAAACTATCAAATTAGGCTGTCAGAAAATAAATCCATTGAAGCTGTCAAAACCCGAGTGTCGATACTTGGCTGTCAGGTGTCAACACTTGGCTATCAGGTGTCGACACTTGGTTTCCAGGTGTCGACACTTGAACTTTCAATTATCGACACTTGATTCTCAAATGTCGATACTTGACACAAAAATTCTCCAGAGGTAAGTTATGTATTTTCAAAAAGTCTCAGGCCTTTAGTCGACACTTGGAAACTTAAGTGTCGACACTTGAGTTTCAAGTGTCAGCACTTGAGTTCTGGGTATCGACACTTGGCATGCCACTGAAAAATTCTGCATGCTAAATGCCGAAGTGTCGACACTTGGACTCCCAGGTATCGACACTTGGTTCTGCAATTTTCAAAAGCAAGTGCCAAACATGCCAAAAACACAAAGATTTTCAAAGAAAATTAAATGCAACATATATAAACAATAATTGAACTCATTTGTATCCTTTTTTTATGGAGAAGACTTTCCAAACCACGAAAAATACTTTGTTTTCAAAGCATGCCATTATACTTTAGTTTTGAGAATTTGAGGTGCTTGAAACCTGAAAACTCAACTATAAATGATCATTAATACAAAATATGTACTCAATATTTTGTTAATCATCAAAATCATGGGGTAGAGCCAACAATTCGCACCCTTTTTCATGATGACAAAAAGGGGGAGTAATTAATGAAGTAATTAATGAATGACATAAAGAAGGAGAAATTTTTTGAAGAGTTTTGCAAAAAAGAGCAAAAAATAAGGGGAGAGAAATTTCTAAATTCTTTTTGAAATTTTTCTTTTGAAATGCTAAAACTTGTAAGTTTTGAAAGTTGTTTTCAAATCATACACTGAGTGGGAGCTTTTGTTTAATGGTTCTATGCTATGATACGATTCAATTTTATGCTCTTATTTCTATTTGTTATGTTCTGATACTTCTTTTCCTTATATACATATATGCTTTAATACTTCTTATTTGCATGCTCTAATACACTTCAAGAACTAATAATTTTGTTATGATACTTTCTTTTTGTGCTAACATGCTTTGACGTCCTTCTCGTATTGATACTCTTAAAGCTTGTCTTTGTTATTTTTGCTCTGATACTCTTCATGATTCAATCTATTTTTGCTAAAGTGTCTATCTTTCAAATACATTTTAGCTCTGATACACCTCTTAAGCATCTTACACATACAACTTAACTTCGATACTTTTTAATCATAGTTCTGATACTCCATAATTTCTAGCTCTGATATATTGTAATTATAGCTCTGACATTGAAGCTATATGAATTGAATTCATTATCATACATATATCTAGCTCTGATACATAGTAAATGAGTCTTAGCTCATAATAATCATTACATATTTAGACTCTAATACTTATCATCATTAGCTCTGATACTTATAGCAAAATGCTATATACCTATTGCAATTCTTTTTGAGCTTACTATGTATATTATACTTAAAAGTTTTGTCATCATCAAAAAGGGAGAGATTGTTGACTCCTGTATTGATTTTGATGAATAACAAAATACTTAAGTATATTTGAGTACTAACTGTGCATTAAAAATGTGTTTATTAGAAAGGATACTCATATGTTCAATTGCTTGTCATTTTATTGAAGAAGTCAGTTTTATGGATGAAATTTCAAGTTAAATTGACCTTGAAACATAAAAATAACCTTGAAGGATTCATTTTTAAAGTTTAAAAAAGTTTCAGCAGAGTTTCAAAAGAGTTTCACAAAAATTTTAGCCAAGTATCGACTTATGGAAATGAAGTGTAGACTCAAGGTATCGACTCACAGAAGCTTGAGCTGATATGCAGAAGGAGTTTCAGTTGGCACGCATGAAGTGTTAACGCATGAAACTCAAGTGTCGCCTCAAGGGTCGCCTCAAGGCTTGAGACAAAATTAATACAGAACATGCTAAATTCAAGTCTTTCCTCAAGTATTGACTCATGAAGATGAAGTATTAACTCAAGTATCGACTCACCAGAAGAAGTATTGATACACTAGTACATTCTAGAGAGCTTCAGAAGATAATTTTAATCTAGTGTCAACTCAACTATCGACTCAAGTATCGACTCATGACCTGAAGTATCGATACTTAAAGTTTTGGATGAACAATAACGGTTAGTTTTTTTGAAGCGCATAAACGGTCCTTTTCATTCTTAACTGCTATTTTCACCTTTCCAATGGTCAAAAACAGTCATTTAAGGCGTGGAAAAGTATTTAAAATAGACCAAACTCAAGAGAGAAGAAACTAATGAGAAACTAATGAGCTTTCATTAAGTATTCACTATATTTGAGTGAAGTTGAGCCTTCAAGCATTCAAGAGCTTTCAAGAAGCATTCAAGTCCATCCTTCAAGCATTAATTAAGGCTTCAACAACTTGAAGACAAGCATCTTCAACAGCAATCAAAGAGCTTCAAAGAGATATTTACTTTATTTTTGAAAGCTTGATTGTAATATTACTTTGTATTCAATTTTATTGTTGTTTCTAGTTTCAAGTAGTTTGAAAGTAGTGTTTGGGTTGTTGTTGAGTCTTGTTTCACAAACCAACTTAGGTTGTTGGTGAGCCTTGTGAAAACCAACCAGGTTTTTAGTTATCCCAAAAAATCAAAAGGTTTTTGGTAAGCCTTAAGAAAATCAAGAGATTTTTTGGTTAGCCTTGTGAAAACCAAAGGGTTATGATTAGTGAGCCTGGAAAACTAATCGACTATTATCAAGGGGATTATAGTGAAATTTCCAAGTGAATCTTGGGGAGTGGATGTAGATGCTTTGGTGTACACCGAACTACTATATATCTTTGTATTTGTGGTTGCTTGATCTCTCTCATTATTTGATCTTATTTATTATGTATTTATTTTACAAATTTCACTACATATCTTCAAGCACATATATACTTGAATCTCTAGCACCTTCATTATATTTGAATTGGCACATACTTGTTTAAATCTTTGCAAAAAAATTTTGAAACCTAATTCACCCCCCCTCTTGGGTTGCTTCGCTAGGCAACTCTCCCCACTCTCGAGCCCAGAGTACAATGCAACACTTAGGATGAAGGTAGAGGAGCCCACCAAGAAGGCCCTGGAGGAGCCAAAGTGGAGGCTCGGCGAGAGGCCATCCACACCTGGGCCAACGGTCCAACATTTTTCCTGTAGGCCTAGGAGTGGGGCCGGACTTGTGGAGGGGGCCGCGCTAGCAGCCCCGGCAGCCCCTCCACGAACTGAAGCTCCACCTCGATCGAAGGTGGTGGAGGTGGCTAAAGAAACTACCGTAGAGAGACCGACCCCGTCACCAACAAATGGTGCCACCAGAGTCTAGCCCACAGCCACCGCGCCTCCACCAATGGCCACACTGAGACCCATGGAGCCATCCATGACACCGAAGTCGGAGGTGAGAAAAATTCCTTCTACATGCCTTCAGATGCGACACTGATGAGGGACAGAAAGTTGGCGGAGTAGGTGATGAACGCGATCATCCAGCCACAAGATCGCCAAGAGAAAGGCTGTTGGCAGCTGGTTAACATCCTCACCGGGGTGTTTGTTGGGAATTGTGTCCCAAAGCCAATCGCCTGGGTTGTAGGCGGTTGTGCTCAGTATTGTACTCATTTTATGAATTAATAAAATACTATTTTTGGCAGCTCATCACATACTAAATTTCCCTGAAATGAACTATTTCATGTGATGAAGTCCTTAGGACTACACTGACTTCGATACAGAGAGGATGTATCGAGTGGTCCTTAAATCCTGTTCACAACCAAAGGATATATTGTACTGGATGTCAATATATCAAGTATAGGTTATTGTAGTTCATATCGTTTGGTTGTCCTCTTGACCAAATGAGTGTGGTGATACTGATATGATCTGCAAGTGGGATATGTGATATCTCATTGAACGTGACTCCGTGCAGCCCCTTTCTGCCAAAGGGATACTCACAATTGGATATGGGTATATGTGTCCCTCTGACCTGAGGTCATCACGGTAGCTTGCAAGCAACTCCTTGTGCTTTGGTGCCGGACTACCCGGATTTTTAATCCGATGATGGAAGGTTTCTGGGTACAGGTAAGTACTTGTGGAGCAGTGATGGACGAAGATGGAATTGACATGTCCAAACAGTTTGGATTGAATGTCTCGCAATATCTCAATTTAGCAAATCCTCGGCCGGGGTAGTCCTAGTGAAGAGTCACTGGGCTTGCAAGATTGAGACACATAGTCGACTGACTCAATCGGGGTTGGCAGTCTAATCTCAGTCATCATGAGCATTAGAGGTCAAAGGGATGAATTATACGGTAACCATATGCCAGAGGTTCGATAGTTTGCTCCCGCATCTTCGACCTATCCGGACGCCGGGACCCATTGCTAGATGGTTTCCTGTGCTGGTACTAGAAATTGTTCTAGTGCTATCATTTAGGTTCGAACCTATGATGTCACATGCCATAGAGGATAACTCTCTGATCCGGATACCGATTACGATTGGAAATCGTCTCGATTTTATGGTCACAGTATTTTTTAGCACTCTTTTTCCTGTCTTGCCCTTGTCTGAGTCGACCGAAAAATGTTCCGGGTTGATTAGCACAGCGCCAGGATTTTTCTGAATCAGTTTTGAACTGATTCGGAGTTCGTTTCGGCCTCCAATTGGTTGTGAACCAATTTTATTCTTTGAACCAGGTTCAATTGGATTGAACCGTTTGGTTTAATGGGATTGAACCAAAATTGGGTTTGAACCAATTTTTTGGCGTGGACCGGTTTAAGTGGTTGGACCGGTGTTTGTTTTTCTCCTTGGACCATTTTATACGGTCATTAGTTTTACTGGAAGGCCAAACGCTGGGAGCAATTCCAATAGGCCAAACGAGTTCGAGGAAGCCAAATTGCTGGGTGTTTTCTTCTCCCTCCACCGTTTTGTTAATGCCTTTAATCCTGGATTAAGGCTATTAAATGGGTTAACGAGCCGCTGCCTCTCCACCTTCCGTCGCTCCACCTCCCTCTCCCTCCCAGCAGCTTATAAATTACAACAGCCGTCCCCTGTTTTGGGGGATTGGGAATTGATTTTCAACGGGAGAGGTTTCATCGTGAGAGAGGCTTAAAAAGAGAGAGCTTTGGGCATTCTTTAAGAGGCTTAAGGAGAGAACATCTAGGGCTAGGTTTAGGAGCTATAGAGTGAGAGAAACAAGGGATTAATCCATTGTTTTGAAGTGCTCAAGTTCTGCCCAGCTGCAGAATTCTGTGACCGTGAAGCCCTCTTCCGATGGCTAGCACAGTGCGTGGAGGCGGATCCGAGAGTCCCGGGCATGTCTCCCCTCTAGAGAGAGTACCATTCTACTCCTAGGAGCAAACCACACGAGCCGGGATCGCCCCAGCTGCTCCGAAACGAAGGCCAAAGTCTGCTATCTAGTTCTGCTGCAGAAATCTGGCAATAGACTTTGGAGATTTATTTAATTTTTTTGGTTTAGATTTGATTACAGCAACTGGTGGCAAATCGAAGAAGACTTGTCCAAGAAGCCGCTGCTCAAATTTGGGAGCAAACGGAGGTCCGGAAGGCGGTGTTCCGACGACATTTTGCAAGCCAAAAACATGATCCCAAGGAGGAAGACGACTGGGATAACTCTATTCCAGTTATTCCAGTCTATTCCAGGTTTATTCCAGAGTTATTCTAGGCAGAATAAAGGTATGGAAAATTTATTTTTTAATCATGCATGGATAGATTAAATTGTTTAATATTTTATAAATATTTTATATGTTTATGCATGCCTAAATGAAACTAGATTTAGATTAGTTCTTGACGGAGCAGATACCCGCTGCGCGAATTTTAAAAATTATTTTAAAATCCAATCTGCTCCCGTAGATGTTTGCATGCCTAGTATAGGATCTTGTCAAACCACCTGCATCAGTTTCCTTTCAGTGTTCCCCTAACTTCTATTAGTAAGCCATTTCCTGGTTACTTCATTTTCTTTTCCAACTAAGTTTTTGAATGTTCTCTGACCTTCTTCCTATTTCTATTGCAGGTGGTCACCGATACTCAGCTCATTCAATATTCATGCCTGGGGCTGATGAAGCAGAATCACTGCCTCTGCAATGAGAGGAATGCCATCGAGGCCAAGGCTCAAACTCAGGCTGCCCAGGTAGAAGAGCTGGAGGGTCAAGTGAAGGCCCTCCAAGCTGAGCTGACCAACTCCCATGCAATGGAACGGAGCTGGAGAAGAAGTCTGTTGAGCTTGACGAGGCTCTAAAGGCAGAGAAAGAGAAGACCTCTCACCTGGCAGAGAGGGAGGCCAGCTCTACGATGGAGGTGGCCCACCTGGAGGGAAGGGTGCAGACCCTCTAGGTGCGACTCGAAGATGAGGCAGCCCGGGCTATGGTGATCGAGGAGATGGCCACGATGGTGGTGGCACTAATGGAGGCGATGAAGGAGGCCATCGAAGCCATCCCCAAATTCAAAGCATCAGAGGCCTTCACAAATGAGGTCACCGAGGTAGTCTTAGACTCCTACTATAAGGGGTTCAATGACTTCCGAGATAAAGCTAGCTGGCTCTTCAGACTGAAGGGGCTGACAACATCTACCCCGATTTGCCTGCCATCGCCAGGATGCCGAGAACACTCGCCACTGAGGCCAAAATGGAGCCGGAGCCAGAGCCAGGGACCGGAGTGGAGGCCGAGGTCGAACCTGCCGTCGCCTAGGACACCTCGTAGACCGAGGCCATGCCAGTACCCAGTGGGGCGACCCATCGACTAGGGAAGGAGCCGGTGACCTTAAAGTAGTTAGGATTTTCTTTCTTCCCTCTTTTTTTATTACTAAGTTTTGAAGGGCTTCCCGGCCTGTCGGGAGCCTTTATAATTGTAAAAAGGAACTTTCATGAATAAAAATATCTTCTTTCCATTTGATGAGTACTTCTGCTCTTTACCCCTTCTCTTTTTGTACTTAAATTTTTTGAAGGACTTCTCGGCCTGTCGGGAGCCTTCACAGATGTAAAGGAAAACTTCAGTCAATGAATATATTGTTTCTTCATTTGTTGAGTACTTCTCTATCTTCTTTTCTTTTTCTTTCTTTTTTTTAACATACTTTGAAATTTTGCATAGCAAACAGGAATCTTTCATACTGTGAAGGGCTTAATTCCGTAATGTGGACTAAGCTTTGCTTGGTCGATGAACTTTGCCTTGCTCTTCTTCCCTTAGCTTTTCTACCTTTTCCATAATAGATAGGCATCATGATAGTGAAGATCGAGGTTGCCCAGGTCTCAACCATTTCCGACCAAGTTTGAAACCTCGCGACCAACCGGGAGGACTCTAGGAACACTCCGGCTCTCCTTACTAGTCGTAGGACCATGGAGTGGTGAGTGCAGGGCTTTTGGAGTTTCCCGGCTTGCCTCACCGGTTCGGAGGGATGGGATGAATGAATAATAGATGCGGGGCTTCTGGAGTCTCCTGGCTTGCCTCTCCAGTTTGGAGGAATAAGATGAATGAATGGCAGATGCGGGGCTTCTGGAGTCTCTCGGCTGTAAGTACAGGGCTTCGTAAGTTTCCTAGCTTTGGAGTGTGGGGTTTCGTAAGTTTCTCGGCTTTGGAGTGCTAGGCTTTGTAAGTTTCCCGGCTTTGGAGTGCGGGGCTCGTAAGTTTTTTGGCTTTGGAGTGCGAGGCTTCATAAGTTTCCTGACTTTGAGTGTGGGGCTTCGTAAGTTTTTGGCTTTGAGTGCGGGACTTCGTAAGTTTCCCAGCTTTAAGTGTGGGGCTTCGTAAGTTTTTCGGCTTTGAGTGCAAGGCTTCATAAGTTTCCTGGCTTTGAGTGCAGGGCTTCGTAAGTTTCCTGATTTTAAGTTTCCTGGCTTTGAGTGCGGGGCTTCGTAAGTTTTCTGGCTTTGAGTATGGAGCTTCATAAGTTTTTCAGCTTTGGAGTGAGGGGCTTCATAATTTTTTCAGTTTTGGAGTGCAGGGCTTTTGGAGTTTCCCAGTTTTAGAGTGTAGGGCTTTGGAGTTTCTCAGCTTTGAGTACGGGGCTTCGTAAATTTTTTAGCTTTGGAGTGCGGGGCTTCTGGAGTTTCCCGGCTTTGTTTGCTGGACTCGGAGTCAGGCAGATGAGTTCCTACATAGGTAGACGAAAGTGTTGCATAAAAAAGAAACTTTAATAATTAAGGAGAAGCCTTACATTATTGGTAGTATATCCTCAGATTGCTGACATTCCACGTCCATGTGAACCAGGCGCCATCGAGTCCGGTGAGGTAGTAGGCTCCGCTTGGCAAAGCTTCGACCACTTTATAGGGACCCTCCTAGTTCGAGAAGAGTTTGCTGCATTCTCCTATATGGGATACTTCTGCTCACCTGAGAACCAGATCGCTTGGATGGAAAGTCTTGGGTTTGACGAGGGAGTTGTAGTAGCGAGCTACTCGTTACCGGTATGCTACCATCTAGAGTCGAGCTTTGTCTCTCATCTCGTCTAGTATATCCAAGTTGAGGAGAAGGCGAGCCAGATTCTCAGCCTTGTTGTAATGCTTTACTTGCAATGTGGGTAGACCTACCTCCATCGGAATCATAGCCTTTGAACCGAAAATGATATTGAAGGGTGTCTCACCTATTGCCGCTCGAGGCATAGTGTGCTAGGCCCATAGCATATTGGGGAGTTCTTCGATCCATCAACCCTTAGCCTCATCCAATCTGGTGTGGAGCCCTTGCAAGATTGTTCGGTTGGTCATCTCAGCCTCCTCATTGGTCTGAGGTGCACCACCGAAGTGAAGCAATGGTGGATATTGAGGTCAGCACAGAATTCTTCGAAAGCTTGAGTTGAATTGCCACCCATTATCGATGATGATCGAGTGTGGGAGTCCAAAACGATAGATGACTGACTTCTAATAGAAGGATCTAACCATGGCCTCAATGATCCATGCTAGGGGCTCGACCTCGACCCACTTGGTAAAGCAATCGATGGCCATAATCAAATACTTTCATTGACTAGACACGGGAGAAAAGGAACCTAGAATGTCCATTCCCACTGGGCAAATGGCCACGGAGTAGAGAGTTGGGAGAGCGATGTGCCCGGCTGATGTTGGATGTAGGTATGACGCTGACAGCGGTCACACTTTCTTACAAAGTTGGTGGCATCTTCCTGCATAGTCTCTCAAAAATATCCTTATTGGAGAGCTTTATAAGCCAGGTCCTGCCCCCCACATGATTCTTGCAGACACCTTCATGTATTTCTTGGAGTACATAGGTGGCTTCTAAGGGTTTTAAGCACTTTAGCAAAGGGTAGGAGTAAGACCATCGATAGAGCTGCCTGTCCATCAGCACGAATCACGTGACCTTCTTCTTATGGAGGCCGACTTCCTTGCGATCCTTAAGTAAGGCGCCAGTGGTAATGTATTCGATGTAGGGGTCCATCCAGCTTGCCTCGTAGGTAACTTGCTGGACCTCTACTACAGATTTGAAGCTGGGAGTCTCTAGATATTTGATAAAGGTATGCCCCAGAAACGAATATGGTAGGGTCACCAGCCTGGAGAGGATGTCGGCCCAGCATTCTTCTCACGAGGGATGTGGAAAATGTTGAAGTGCTGGAGGTTCATTGTGTATGAGCTTCATACTAGCCTAAGACTTGGCCCACCATGAGTTGCAAATCCATGAAGACCTTCAGGAACTTTACACCTAGCTCGCAAGATACTTTCAGTTCTGTAAGGAGTGCTTCGCACTCAGCTTGATTGTTGGTTGCCTTGAAGAAAAAGTGCAGTGCGTATTTGGCAATGACTTTATCGGGGTTGGAAAGAATAAGCTCAGCTCCACTCCCTCCAGCATTGGATGCACCATCAATGTGGAGAACCCACGTCATCACTTCCGAGGCTAAGTCCCGTTTGAGCTCAGCTCGCCTGTTCGGCTCCTCCAGATCGTCGGCTACCCAGGTACATTCCACCAAAAAGATAGCAAGGACCTGGGCCTTCTACGTCGATCGTGGACTGTAGGTAATGTCAAACTTGTTGAGCTTTACCGCCCACTTGGCCAGCACCCTGACATATCAGGGTAGCTCGAGATGGCCCTTAGAGGCTGGTCAGTGAGGACGACGATCGGATGTGCTTGCAAGTAGGGCCTGAGATGCTATGCAGACACAATGAGTGCAAAAATAATCTTTTCAGATCGAGTGTACCTAGTTTCTACATCACAGAGTAGCTTGCTAGTATAGTAGACTAACCACTGTGAGCCATCCTCGTCGGTGTGGACCAGCACTGAGCTAACTGCCTCCGATGAGACCGTCAGGTATAGGAGGAGCTCTTCTCCGAGCTCTAACCTGGATAGCAAAGACGGGGAGGCAAGGATCTTTTTCAGCCCCTCAAAGGCCTCCCAGCATTCTTTCATCTAGGTAAAGTCATGCATCTTGCATAGTACCTTGAAGAAAGGCTGGCAGCACTTGATGGAATGCGAGATGAAATGGCTTAATGCCATGATGCATCTGATTAAGCGCTGGACCTCCTTCTTGGAGATAAGGTGTCTCATGTCAGTAATCGCTTGGATCTTCTCAAGGTTGGGCTCTATTCCCCATTAGGTGACCATGAACCCCAAGAATTTTCCTGTTACGATGCCAAATGCACACTTGACGGGATTCAACTTCATCTGGTAAAGATGAAGGTTTTTGAAGGCCTTCTAGCATTCTTTCGTCCATGTGAAGTCGTGCATCTTGCGCACTTCCTTGAAGAAAGGCTGGCGGTGCTTGATGGAATGCGAGAAGAAATGGCTTAACGCCATGATGCATCCGATTAAGCACTGAACCTCCTTCTTGGAGATGGAGTGTCTCATGTCACTGATCGCTTGGATCTTCTCAGGGTTGGCCTCAATTCCCCGTTGGGTGACCATGAACCCCAAGATTTTCCTGCCGCGATGCCAAATGCATACTTGGTGGGGTTCAACTTCATCTGGTAGAGATGGAGGTTATCGAAGGCCTCTACCAGGTCGGTAATATGGTCTGACTCCGGGCCACTCATGATAAGCATATCATCTACATAGACCTGCATGTTGTAACCGACCTGGTCTTTGAAGACCTTGCTAACCAAATGTTGATACGTGGCCCCTGCATTCTTGAGGCTAAATGGCATCATCCTATAGTAGTCATACCTTTGTCGATCATGAACACTGTATGCTCCTCATCCTCCGGGTGCATGCAGATTTGGTTATACCTAGAGAATACATCCATGAAGCTGAGAAACTTGTGGCCCAAGGTTATGTCCACCAGCTGTCAATCTTGAAAAGCAGGAAGCTATCCTTCAGGCATGCCCGGTTGAGATCGGTGTAGTCCATGCAGATCCTCCACTTTTTAGAAGCTTTCCTGATCATCACTACATTAGCAAGCTAGTCAGGGTACTATACCTCACGGATGAAGCCAGCTACAAGGAGCTTTTCAACCTCCTCATCAATTGCCTTCTACCTTTCTGGGGCGAAGCTCCTCTTCTTCTATTAGACTGGGTGGCAATTGGGGTCGATGTTCAGCCTGTGGGTGATCACTTCAGTGGGATCTTGGGCATGTCTGTTGCGGTCCAGGTGAAGACATCTACGTTGGCCTGCAAGAAATTGAGCAGGCGGGTCCTCTCCTCTTCGGGCAATAGAGCTCCCACTTGCACAGTCTTCAAGGGATCCTCTCCCAGGGGAAAAGATAGCAGAGGCTCGACCGGTCCACCTTTTGGCTCCAAGTCTGTTGGGCCCAGCTGGTCGATGATAGGAGTTTGCACAACCTCCTGCATCCACGGGATGGTCTGCAAGCAATGTTGAATCGGCTATTGAGACCCTCTTATCTCCCCCGTCCCCCAGGGATTTGGCAACTGGATGAGAAGATGCCTGATGGAGATTGTGGCATCGAGTAAATTGAGTCCGGGGCATCCCAGAATCATGTTGTAAGATGAAGGAAGCCTCATAATGGTGAATGTCGTTAACACGGTGCTCTATCGAGGTGGTGTCCCGGCAGCTATTAGGAATGTAATCTCTCCTTCAACCCCAATAGAGACTCCGGTAAAATTGACTAAGGGCGTATACACCCATCTTATTTGGTCAGTGGATAAGTTCATCCTTGCAAAAGCATCATAAAAAAGGATGTCAACAGAGCTTCCACTATCGACCATAAATTTTTTTACAAGATGTTTAGCTATCATCATTTCTACAATGATAGCATCATTATTTAGGTTATCTACCCTAGCCAACCCTTCTTCCGTGCAGGGGAGTACATCATCACTTCCCTCTCTCCCCCTAGCCCTCTTCGAGCTTCTTCTTGCCCCCCAGGAGATCACCTCCACCGGCTTCTTAGTGGGGTGGTTGTCGATGGCGAGTGGTTGGGGCTCTTCATTCTGGGCTGTTGTGGTAGTTCCTCCCTCCATATATTTTTCGAGATAGCCATGCTTGATCAGGTCTTATATTTCCCTCTTTAGATGGCGACATTCCTCAGTATCATGGCCATGGTCCCAGTGGAAGTGGCAGTAGTGTGACTTGTCGCATCTAGTATATGGCCTCAGTGGGGGAGGTCAGTGCAGGAAGTGCTCGCCCTTAATCTTCATGAGAATCTTTACTCTCGGGGCGAGAAGAGGAGTGAACTTCTCTTCCTTGGCAGGATCGGCTTTGGATCTGGGTCTTGACCATGGGGCCGAACCGTTCTTCAAGGTCGAGGGGCCAGAAGCTTCCCTAACGGCCTGACTCTTCAGAGGCCTCCTATCTAACTCCCTCCTGGTGTGGTCAACCTCCTCCGCACGGATGCACTTATGGGCCCAGAGGAGGAGCTCCGAGTAAGTCTTCGAAGGCTTCTTGTCGAGGGAGTAGGTGAAGCGAGAGGTTCTAAGTCCTCTCTTCAAGGCCAGCATAGCAACTAGCTCATTAAGGTGGTAAATCTCCAGAGTGGCGACCTTAAATTGGGACACGTAGTCCCGGAGAGGCTCTCGATCCTACTGATGGATAGAGAAGAGGCTATCGGCCTCACGTGGCACCTTCCTGCTTATATCGAAGTGTGCCACAAACTTTTTCTCTAGCTGTCTAAAGGAGTCGATGCTTCCCGACTCGAGCCGGGAGAACCAGGCTCAGTAACCTTCCATAGTGTAATTGGGAAGGTGACACAAAGAAGTGCATTGGTGCCCCCTGGACCCTCATGAGGGCCTGTAGCTTTCAAGGTAGTCCAAAGGGTCGATTGATCCCATTATAGAGATCAACCTGAGGCATGCAAAATCGACTGGAAATCTGTTCCTCTTGGATTTTAAAGGAGAAAGGTGGGCGAGTGTCATAACCCACTAGCTCACTAGGGGAGCCCTAAATCTCCTCAAATCAATGGGATAGATCGGCCAGCTTGTGCTCTTGCTCCTCGAGGTGCCTTTCCACTCGCTGGCGAATGGCCTCGTCTGTGGACCCCTCAATGGAGGCTATCAAGGGTGAAGGGGGCGCGGAGTGGAGGAACTCTCGCTTGAGTTCCCGGCCATATCGGTGCCACCGACATGAGAGCGCGCCATGATCCGAGGTCGGGGAGCTCTCTTGGCCGGTTGGGACACTTGCTATTCTTTGTTGACTGCCCACTGGTCTCCCCGTGGGTGGGAGGCTGCGTATGATGGTCCCCCCCGAAGGATCGTAGGCTAGTATTGGGATCGATGGTGTGAGCTACTGACATCCCTAGCTACTACTGGGTCGCTAGGGACCAGTGTCGCTGATGAAGCTGATGCACTACCATGGTCAAGCCATGGACCTGCTGGGCAAGTGTGGTGATCTGGGGATCCATCGGAGGTGGCGGTGGTGGAGCGGGAGCTCAACCTTGATCGAGAGCTCGACCTTGGATAGGAGCTGACCTCGGTCGGGGGCTTGACCCTAGATGGTGGGAGCACGACCTCGATCGGGAGCTTGACCTCGGATGGAAGCTGATCTCGACCGGGGCTCGACCTTAGATGGCGGGAGCACAACCTCGGCTGGGAGTTCGACCTCGAATGGGAGCTAACCTCGACCGGGGCTTGATCCAGGATGGCAGGAGCACGACCTCGACCGGGAGCTCGACCTCGAATAGGAGCTGACCTCGACCGGGGGCTTGACCCTGGATGGCAGGAGCACGACCTCGACCGGGAGCTTGACCTCGAATGGGAGTTGACCTCGACCGAGGGCTCGACCTTGGATCTTCATTTGGTCGCCACATCCAGGTGACACTTTCCACCAGTGTGGCTGCTAGTTGGGTCCGTATAGGTTCCACGTCAACAATAGTGCCACATCACTACCCGCCATCACCGTCTCTTGTTGCTACCCCGCATCACTATTCCAATATTGTCCCCCATTGTTATCCCGACGTCATCCCAACTTTGAATGTGAGTTTTAACTTTTGGATCTAGATACTTAGACCCATTAGGGTCTGAGTCTGGTACTTCAAGACTAGATCTATTGGGTATTTGGGTCTAGGTCCAGATCTAGATATCTAGGATATGATCCAAACCTGACCCGTTAATAACTTTATTTGGCTGTGTGGGGATGGGGGGAGGGGGTTAAAGGGTAAAGCATCGAGGCTTAATCCGGTTTATGTTATGAGGCCAGCCTAGCATGATCTTGTTTGGAATTTCTACCATATTTGGATTAATAGAATTTTCTTGGTATGGATCATATTTTGGCTTTCATCCTATTTTGATCTTTTAATGGTTTCAAATCTCAACCATCATATATGTAACAAATCAATTTCATTTCCATGCTTGTTTTAAATTTAATTAATTAACAATATATCTTAATGTAATGACCTAGCTTGAATTCAATCCCGTTCTACTATCAATCCCAATCTTATCTTAAGAACTAATTAGATGTTAGAAAAAAGGTGAGATCTAGGATTCAAATGGGAAATCTTAATATCCTAATAAGGATGTAATAAGATTCTCCGTATCATCTTGAAAGTCTATATGTATCCTAAATTTGAAGGACCAAATTTTCATGAAGGTGGTTAGGATAGATGCCCCTTTCCTCTCCATATGGTCCTCTAATTTTCTTTTCTTTTATTTCCTATTTTTCTTTGTTCACTTCCTCTTTCTTCTTCCTCTTTTTCTTCTCTAGCACCAATCTCCTCTCCTATTTCTACTTTTTTGTTTCCCTTCTCTTCTTTATCACTTTTCATCTTCTTCTCTTAGCCAATGTTGTGCCTGTCACCATGCTAGTCTCGTTCCTTTTCTTCGTCACCTACTATCCTGGTTGAGAAATATGCCAACATCCTTTCATTTTCATTTTTTCCCCATCTCATCCTCCCTTGCCAATCAAGCAAGCCAAGTAGCACCCTCCTCCCTCCCACCCTTTATCTTTCCTTGCTTACCCTACCAACTAGAGTTGATTATGGTTTGGGCCTTAGGCCCAATCTAGATTTATTTTAGAAGGACTTTGCGATTGGCTTATTTAAATTTGACATTTTTTGTGCCTAAGCCTGGCCTATGATCGGCTCTACTACCAACAACCAAGCCACATGTTTTTTTCCTTCTATTTTGTTCTCTCCATAGCATGCCAATTATGATAGCCAAATTGCATATACAATCCTCCCGTTCCATGTGATCTCTTTTGACATCTCCATTGATGCACTAAATGTTTGAACACTTTCCTTGGGCATGGAGACCTAGAGATCAATAAGGAAGTCCCCAAAAACTAGGGCATGGAGAACATGGGGTGACCAAAAAAATTGGCACTCCCAATCCTAGTCACGCTAGGAAGTAGGGTTGGCAAGGAAGTTTATGCACTTGGAAGATCTAAAGGGTGCTAGGAATCCTTTTCCATTGGCGTGACCTCCTTATGGGAGTCTTGGGCGATGAGAGAGAGAGTTAGGTTTAGGGAGAAAAGAGTAATTGTACTGATTCTACAAATTCTAGTTATATAACTTGTGTATTTATGCTCAAAGGGTTTCCTATTTTAAACCCAAACCCTAGATCATACAACTTCCAATGCAAAGCCACTAGGAAAGCATTCACACAAGCCCATATACACCCATGACTTATATGCTCTCATCCTCTTGGACATAAACCTAGTCAAATAATGGCTTAGCCCCTCAAAGTCCTAATCTCTGGACCTCAAGCATGTAGAGGGCTGCACACCTCCACCCTAGAACCTAGCTAGCCTTAGCCTCATGAAACCAACATTTTGGCCCCTTACTTGATCTCCCAAGGCTTAGGAGCACTACACCTGAGCTTACAATCTCTACCTTGGTTCTCCAAAGGCTTTGCAAACTCAATCCAGTCCATCAAACCTACCAGTACCACACACTTGAGGAAGTTGTCTCTCAGAAGAGTCTTGGTTAATGCATTAGCCTGGTTCTCTTTTGTATGAATTTTGACCAGCTCTATCTCTCCTTCTTCCACTAGCTCCCTGATCATGTAGTACCTGATTAATATATTTGGTCCTTGCATGATAAACCAGATTCTAGACCAAATATATTTCCAATGCTGGACATTTTAGCCATAAAGCTTCTTTGGCTGCCTCTATGATGCCAATGCACTCACTTCAATTATAGATAAAGCCATGATCGATTACAAGCTTGATCTGATGCGAGACTAATTAGCATCCAAGAGAATTTTCATGAATTCAGCATTAAGTTAGGATTTTAATTCCCAAATTTCAAGTCAAATAGATAAAAGGATGATTTTATAAAAATTTTAGACCACAAGCATGCAAAAAAAACCCCCAAAAGAGATAAAACAGGACCGACAGGACTAAGAAATCCCGGTAGGGGTAGCTCTTCTATAATAACTCGATCTAGAGGGCTAGGGGGTATGTACCTGGCAATGATTGCTGCTGCTTCTATGAAGAGATCACTCGTCACTCCCGGATGCAGCCTGGAAAGTCAAGCTCGAAAAACCTGCAGATCCATTGGCTTTTTATCCGCTGACCCGACAGCTAGGCAAACGGAACCCTAAAGTTATGAAACTTGAGGGACCTGTAAAACACCAAAGGAGGATTAGAAAATAAATGAGAAAAGGGATGAATCACTGAAAGAAGAAAGGAAGAGAGTAGCAGGGCAGCCAAGATGAAGCTTGACTGTTGAGCGTCCAAGGTGGAAGAAGCAGGGTGGCTAGGGTTTTGATAAATAGGGTCTCACACCCCTTGATGCTCCATAGAACAAAGGCAAACGGGTCTCTCACTCACTCTCTCATGGAGGTCGATGCACAAAGATAAAGGCAATGTAAAAAAACTCTCAACTTTTCATTAATCATAATTCATCCATCATTCTTTTTTCAATCAATCATTTAATAGTTACAAGAAGGTGGAGGGGTGGGATATTTATAGGCTAACCCAGGTCCTCTTCTTGTTAGGATTGGATTACATAGTTTGATTAGGAATAGAATTACAAATTGACTTAGGACTAGGAGTACACAATTTGAATAAAATTAAAACTTGATTCCTAGTTGAATGTGGACTTCTCTCTCCTTCTTGGACTTAGTCAAAGGGCCCCTCATGGGCTAAGGCACCTCCTTGAATTGGGCTTGGACCTTGGGCATCCTCTTGTGGGCTTAGGCAGCAAATGGGGCATCTCCAAGTGGTCTTGGGCGGCCTCCAACTAGTCTTGGCGCATGGGCTGGGAAAACCCTGGGCGCCCACTTTTATTTGGACTGAAGAAGGCCTGGGGTGCCATTTTCTAATGGGCTTCTGGGCAGGGGCGCCTGAAAGTTGGAATATTCCCTGGGTGCCTGGTATCTTCAATTATGGAGGCTCCATGGGCTTAGATTTTGCTCTAATCTGGGTGGGCCTAGTGAAGGCTTTGGTTAGTGATCATCCTCTTGTTCAAGACTGGACTAACACAAACTTATAGGATTCAACTGGACTCACGAGGTTGAGACAACTCAACTTATTACAGGACTCAATAGGGTACTTATTACAAAACTTGGCTCACTTAAAACTAGGCTTCATTATAGGACTAAAGTGAACATAATCGGGCTTAACCGAGTAAAACCATAATTACCAAATACAAAGGGCTGTATTGGGCTCACATGATAAAACCCTTATTACAGGACTTCAAATGACTCTGATGACTCCATCCCTACTTACAAGACTCAAAGGGCTAATATAGCTAGATTATTGGATACAGAGATAAAATATGGAAAAATGGTTAAGGGACTCAAAATTCAGGGACCCATAATGAACTAGGGTTGATCCTGATGTCCCCATCAATTCTCCCGGGGTGGGAGAAACTCGATCCTGTCGAGTAAGGGTCAATCTGATGCAGGTAAAAGTGTTGGGTCATGGAGTTGCGGGTCCTCTTAAGGGATCCACGAACATTCAGAGTCCGGTTGGCCTTGCCATCAGACCAAACGATATGGATAGCCTTGGTCCCGGGTTATAATAGCTTGGCTGTCCAGGTCATGCTCGATCCGTATTCCTTTCTTAGGGCAATTTAGTGGACACTCAGGTAAGGTTTCTCTCTCAAGAATAGGGTAAGGTCCAAAAATCTCACTGGGTGTCATTGCTGGTGCCCTAGACACAACTAGGCTCAAGATATTGGAAGTCGAGCTAATGCCAAAATCCAGGGGTAGCATAAGCACAAAGGCACTAGGATCAACTCTCCTTATCACTTGTAAGGTTCCAGCTTCACAGGCTTGTAGCTTCTTAATGGCTCCCAGAAACCACTCATGTCTAGACCTAATCTCTATATGATCTCCCTCAGCATACTCTTTGACTCGAATTCGGGAATTAGCCATATTATTATCAGTGTTCAAGTGAATGCTAATGTCTTGATACAGATGATGTGCAGAGATCTGTGCATGTGTGAACAATGGGATTGGGCCTAGGGATCTTTTAGAATTAAAACCATGTAGCACTTTAGTCTCTATGCTTACTTCATCTCCTATGTAAAAGATGTAAATCCAAAACTCGATCCACCTTTTGGTTTCAAACTTAAATTTTTTTGGGAATCATAAAACCTAAAAGTCTTATGGTATGGGTATCGTAAGTTTTCTAGGGGCAGTAAATATTCTCTCCAAAACTATAGGACATGAATTATAGCATGGAAGTCCTTAAGGTAGGCATGGTTCAACAGGCTCCTATGCTTAAGAGAAATTAACTGGGTGCTTGTCCTAACCACATGTTTGGCACTAAAGTGGTTTACAGGCACTAGTTCTAGAGTAGGCTAGGAATCCATTACTGGTGGAAGGTCATCAGGAAGGTCTTTGAGAAGCTTACCTGGAAAGTCCTCTAAAATAATATCAACTTCCTAGGATTGTTCCTTAGGGATTAGTTCCTGGACCTTCTTAATGGACAATTCTGGGAAACCCTCACTCTCATCAACTATGTTCGATCCTGGCTTAGTCACTTCTCCTCCAAATTTTATAATGGGTTCAAGATCTTTTTCCTTTGATTCCTTAATGGGTTCACTCTCTTTTTTAGGCCTCTTCTCATTCTCCCATTTTTCTTAAATCAATTAATTATTATTAAAAAAAGGAAAAGTTAAAAGAAATTGAACTGCTATTTGCTTTAGAGTTTTATTATAGGGTGTATACTAAGTCGTCGATCTTTAGAACCTAAAATCATATCCCTAGATCCTGAAACAGACCAAACCTATAGAGCAAACAGACCACGAACTATGGATTCCAATCAAAAAATCTATCCTCCATGATAATTGATAGAGTACTTCACTCCTTCAAAGTATACCTATACATCCTGTATCCAAATACTACCAATAGAGACCATCCAGTATGAAATTAAGTCTAGTGCAATTCAGATGTTACCATCTTTTTACGGACTTGTAAATGAGGACCCCTACAAATACTTAGATGAATTTGATGTAGAACAAAAGCTCTGATACCAAAATGATGCAAAACAAAGAACAAAGATGCGTATGTGGAAGTAAAATTAAGATTAATTCTCTTTTTTTATATATATTTTAGAAATTGGCTTCGACTCAAAGTAAAGCTAAACTACGTTGAAGGAAACTAGGTAAGGATTGAAAGCACAGTTTAGACGAAACTAAATTATCAGAGTAGTTCAGAAGTAACGGATCGCTGGGGTTGAGAAACTCCCAGACCTAGGGTTTTGCTCTGAACTTTCAACAGAACAGAATAGAGAGAAGAGATGGTTTACTAACCAGACAGTGATCTTCTCAGGATTTTGGTGGAAGAACTCTCTTGAGCAGATTGTGGGATCCTCGGAGTCAGCTATCTTCGCAATGGATCCTCCAATACTGGTCTCATGGTTTGGTCGGCTTCTCCTGGACTCAAGATCTGGGAAAGAAGAGGAACAAGTGAAGGAATTCAGAAACTCAAGAAAAGATCTTACCAGGTTGAAGAACTTGAAAGCCGAAGTTGCTGAAATCGAATTCTCCTGGAGGCCGATCTGACTTCCTCTTAAAATTGTTGTAGATCTATAGTATCTGGACTGGAGCTGGATGCTGGTGGTCGGCTTGGACTTGGAGATGGTGGCCGTGAGAAGGGAAATAGACTAGGGCTTGGTGGAAAGAGAAGGGTGATGGCGGCTAGGGTTTGGGAATTGAGTGGCTAACCTAAGGTTTGGGATTTTGGAGATCTCTCACCTCCTCAAGGTTCCAGGGGAACCCAGATTTACTCCCTCACGGAGCTCAACACCTGGAAGCAAGTGCGGACAAGAGAAAACACAAGTTTGCTCAAGAAAAAATTTCTTTCATTCATCTGATCGTTGTAAACTTACAAGAGGGGTTTAATTTATAAGGCATTACAAGGGAGGAGGGTTTCACATCTTCCCATGTGGGACTAAAGGAGGGGATCTCCAAATTAGGGCAAATGCCTTACATATGGTCGGCCAAAATACCAAAAAAATAGGATTTGGATTATAAATGGCAGGTAGATGGCGCCACCTTGCTTGGATTTTCAAGAAAAATTTTCTTCCTTCCCTGGATCAACTCTTTTGGACTCCTCCTTTTCTTCCTCCCTAAGTCAAGGTCCTTCCCATCTTTGTTTTGATTGTTTTTGGCAGGTAGTGGGCACCCCCTTGAAGTTCTCTTCCAAGAGAATTTCTTCCCTTCTTTGTTTGGAATTCTTGGGAAAGTCTTGGCCGCCCCCTTTATTGGTGGTCTCTTGGTGGACTTCTCCTTATCTGGCACATGAGAGAAGGAGGTTGCCATCTTTGGAGTGGGGACCAAAAGCTGCTGGATGTGGATATGGCGCCCCCTGGACTGAGAGTGTGGCTGGGAGTGTGGTGTCCACTTGCCTGGTCTTGGAAGAAAGTGTAACATCCCATTTTGAAACCCTAGTCCACTACTAAGTCAACATGACTCAACAAAATAAATGCAGGTAATGTAGACTCAAGCTAAATTAAGTTGATCTAGTCAACTCTTATTAAAAACCAAAAAATCCTAATTCTTCGGGCAAGGTTAATCAGAGATCCAGATGGAGCTCTGAAGTCTTCTTCTGAGTCTGGTGCCCGCACCAATTCTCCCAGGATGGGAGGAACTCGACCCTGTCGAGTATGGATCAAGTTGGCTCTGGTATCTCTCCAAGAGGTCTGGGTCCAGCTCTTGTAACTCTTCTCGGGAGATCCAAGAGTCATCAGAATCTGGCCTTCCTAGCCAGCGGACCATGTATCTTTGGTATCCTCGATTACGAGTAGAGATAACCTGATCATCCAGGATCTTTTCAATCTACTCTTTCCTCACAGGCCAATTTGTTGGTGGACACACAGGGTCAGGTTCACTCTCAAGAGCAGGATTAGGTTCAAAAGCCTCACTGGGAATCACAGCTGGCTCCCTATACTCTACTAGGTCTGTAATGTTGAAAGTGGAGCTAATGCCCAGTTCTGGAGGCAACTCGAGCACATAGGCATTGGATCCTACTCTCTTTACCACTCTAAATGGTCCAGCTCCCCTAGCGTGTAACTTTCTAACGATTCCAGGAGGAAACCGTTCAGGCCTTAACCTAATCATTACATAGTCTCCTTCGTCAAAAGTTTTGACTCGCCTTTGAGAATCAGCCAATTTCTTATAAGTTTTGTTACTTAAATTTATTTTGGCTTGAATTTCTGTATGCAAGTCTTTTATATGCTGTGCAAAAACTTCGGCAGACTCGGAGACCCGTGTGTGGACTGGTAAAGGAGCTAGGTCAAGAGGTGTGTGGGGTTTGTAACCATGCACAATTTCAAATGGACTCTTACCCGTAGACCTATTGACCGAGTCATTATATGCAAATTTAGCCCTGGGTAAATACAAATCCCAATTCCTGGTATTCTCACTCAATCAAAATCTAAGACAATGTCCTAAACTCGCCTGACGATGCATTCCTAAAGAATGGACTTTTATTCAAAGGAACCCTAGGTCTAAACCTAACAAACTATGGCTCTCTGGGTTTGACCTTGGGTCGGAGGATGGCATGCAGAGCATGAAAACTTATCATGGGTGCCTAGTAGGTGCCATAAGGTCTTCCAGAAGTAGGTGGCAAACCCAATAGATGCTGACATGTGATTCACTCTAAAGACTTTGACAAAGTATACTTGGATGGTGTAAGAAGCATTGGAAGTCCTAGAGAAAGGGAAGAAATATGAGGTGGAGTCTCGAATTACCTGCTGGCTAAAGGTGGTGACCTGAAGGTTTGAATGGTGATCTATGAATGTCAACTGGTCATCCTTACGAAAGGAAAAGTTTGCTACTCCCAGGAATGGGTCAAGAGATGGTTCGGGGAGTAGCCTAGGACATGTGATTGCAATAGTTAAGGTTTGTTCTCTAAGCAAATAATGATCCACCTTTTCAAGAAATGGATTAGAGAATGATTCATGGAAGGGCCTATGGATGATGACCTCAAGACTTGAAATTTGACCTATGGGTGAGGAAAGGTAAACTCTATAGAAGGGTAGGTCTGTCTTGCGAAGGAAGGGATCTGGGGTCATAAGGAGGACTTCTACAGGACTGGGTGAATCAATTCGCTCAAGAAAAGGATGTCCAACTGAGGTTACGGGAGAGACCTTAGTGGCTGAGCATGGGACAAGGTCCAATTGTAAGTGGCTTGATTCAGTCATCCTAAGGAGAGGATCTACCATAGGGTGGGCAAACTTAAACAGTTCAGTGCAAAGATCTTCAATTGGTACTTGGGGAATGACTGTCATTAGAGGGTACGAACTAATAGCTCGGGCTAACACTATGAGTTCTTCCTGGGGGTATTTGACTAAAGGAACCTGGTTCTCACAAATCTCTTGAATTTCTGAACTAGGTCCTACCAGTTGGTTGTTTTCCAAGGTCTCCTCAGGTAAGGAACTAATAGTATCAATGTCACATTCTTCAAGTTCTTTCCCCTCATATTCATCAACTAGACTCAAGCCAGCATCATATACTTCCTCGATGCCATCTTCAATGGGTTCGGGTCAGTGGTAATCGGGTCAACTGATTCTAGGCTTGTCATACCTAACCATTCTTCCTCATTGGTAGGCTTGGGTTCTCCCTCATTAATGTCATCCTTAGGATTCTTACCACTTAGCTGTGCACAAGCCAGTCCTATGCATGGGCACTGACTAGATTTATGGCCTCTTTCTCCACAAAACAAACATTCTTGAGATATAGGAACCTGGGTCACACTGGGTTTCAAGCTAATAGAGACCTTACTTGGGCATGGGTGTGGATCTAAATGGTTTGATCTAGAAGACTTGGGTTGTTGAGTGACTGGTCTAGAATATTGTAAGGACCTCTCATAGACACGATCCACACTATAGATATCATGGTTAGGCTTCCTAAGGTTATGCTCGGGATTACGGTATAAGGTCCTCCTAGGTTCCTGGCATGGGTGAGGTTGGGGCCTATTAAATTTTGGATCAGGGATCCAATTTTGATGTCTACGTTTCTCAAGTACTTGGACTCGATCCCTAAATTGGGAAAAATCCTCATTCATGTCCTGACTTAATTTGGTCATACTTTCGATAAGATTTCTAACCATGGCCTCTAAATCTGGTTGGGTTTGACTAGGTTGGTAGGGTACTCCATTCCGGGTAGACATGATGATGCAAGCAAGCACACAGAATGTGACTAGACTAAAGCGACTACTGGCTAACTAAACCTAAAGCCCAAACTAGATGCCCAATCAGAGTGGCAAGCTAGCCTGTAATAACTCAGGACTCAGCCAGGCAGGTGTAAGGGGAGTGTTAGGTCCCTGAATGCCAATCCTAGACACCAATCAGAGATTGGCCAGGTAGGCGGACCAGCACACAATCCCTTCGAGATGGAATCCCTGAACCACCGTTCTAGACACTGAGTACAAAGCACACACAGAGTAACCAGACAAACTGACTCAACACTAGCCTTGACCCGACTTGTTGATGTCCCTAGCCCACTGGGGCAAATTAGGTCTAATCAATTTTAGATTAAAGGCTTAGGTTCGAATGAAGGGGTGGTGGTTTTGGGCTAAGGAGAGGTTATCAACTCCTCCCCTTATCTTTGATGCTCAAATGCCCTTAAGTTGAATTAAGAGATGAACACTCAAAAATAAATGTATTGCAGAACTCAAAAACAGAGTTACAGTAATTTAATTCTCCGAAATTGCACGAAAACCAATAAATCATAAAAAATTTTGCAAACTAGTTTCAATTAGAATGGTTTCAGCAAAATAAAAATCACTTAATTTGGAGTTAACTGCAGTGAGAAATAATTCCTGCAATAGGGTAATTACGGGCTGAAAATAGAGCACTTCCCCGTTTACAATTTCTGCTACGAAGTTATAACCCAACGGATCCCCTACACGCCCTAGGAACACCCCGTGGAATGGGAAGAGGAGGTTTGCACCTCGCTTCGTTCCTAGGAACGGACATCCTGGGGAGTCTACTTCGAGCAGACAAAGTAAAAAGAGAGGGACTCAAACAAGCAATCAAACAGAAACCCTAGACAGGGCTCTGATACCAAAAATGATGTAGAACAAAAGCCCTAATACCAAAAATGATGCAGAACAAAGAACAAAGATGCGTATGCAGAAGTAAAATTAAGATTAATTCTCTTTTTTTTTATATATTTTAGAAATTGGCTTCGACTCAAAGTAAAGCTAAACTACGTTGAAGGAACTAGGTAAGGATTGAAAGCACAGTTTAGACGAAACTAAATTATCAGAGTAGTTCAGAAGTAACGGATCGCTGGGGGTTGAGAAACTCCCAGACCTAGGGTTTTGCTCTGAACTTTCAACAGAACAGAAATAGAGAGAAGAGATGGTTTACTAACCAGACAGTGATCTTCTCAGGATTTTGGTGGAAGAACTCTCTTGAGCAGATTGTGGGATCCTCGGAGTCAGCTATCTTCGCAATGGATCCTCCAATACTGGTCTCGTGGTTTGGTCGGCTTCTCCTGGACTCAAGATCTGGGAAAGAAGAGGAACAAGTGAAGGAATTCAGAAACTCAAGAAAAGATCTTACCAGGTTGAAGAACTTGAAAGCCGAAGTTGCTGAAATTGAATTCTCCTGGAGGCCGATCTGACTTCCTCTTAAAATTGTTGTAGATCTGTAGTATCTGGACTGGAGCTGGATGCTGGTGGTCGGCCTGGACTTGGAGATGGTGGCCGTGAGAAGGGAAATAGACTAGGGCTTGGTGGAAAGAGAAGGGTGATGGCGGCTAGGGTTTGGGAATTGAGTGGCTAACCTAAGGTTTGGGGTTTTGGAGATCTCTCACCTCCTCAAGGTTCCAGGGGAACCCGGATTTACTCCCTCACGGAGCTCAACACCTGGAAGCAAGTGCGAACAAGAGAAAACACAAGTTTGCTCAAGAAAAAATTTCTTTCATTCATCTGATCGTTGTAAACTTACAAGAGGGGTTTAATTTATAAGGCATTACAAGGGAGGAGGGTTTCACATCTTCCCATATGAGACTAAAGGAGGGGATCTCCAAATTAGGGCAAATCCCTTATATATGGTCGGCCAAAATACCAAAAAATAGGATTTGGGTTATAAATGGCAGGTAGATGGCGCCACCTTGCTTGGATTTTCAAGAAAAATTTTCTTCCTTCCCTGGATCAACTCTTTTGGACTCCTCCTTTTCTTCCTCCCTAAGTCAAGGTCCTTCCCATCTTTGTTTTGATTGTTTTTGTCAGGTAGTGGGCGCCCCCTTGAAGTTCTCTTCCAAGAGAATTTCTTCCCTTCTTTGTTTTAGAATTCTTGGGAAAGTCTTGGCCGCCCCCTTGATTGGTGGTCTCTTGGTGGACTTCTCCTTATCTGGCGCATGAGAGAAGGAGGTTGCCATCTGTGGAGTGGGGACCAAAAGCTGCTGGATGTGGATATGGCGCCCCCTGGACTGGGAGTGTGGCTGGGAGTGTGGTGTCCACTTGCCTGGTCTTGGAAGAAAGTATAACATCCCATTTTGAAACCCTAGTCCACTACTGAGTCAACATGACTCAACAAAATAAAATGCAGGTAATGTAGACTCAAGCTAAATTAAGTTGATTTAGTCAACTCTTATTAAAAACCAAAAACCCTAATTCTTCGGGCAAGGTTAATCAGAGATCCAGATGGAGCTCTGAAGTCTTCTTCTGAGTCTGGTGCCCGCACCAGAATTCCTAGAAATATGTTCGACTGTTAAGATCCAAAATTTCTCTGATGATGCCCTTAGGCTTAAGTTATTCCCCTTTTCCTTAAAAGATAAAGCTAAGTATTAGTTAAGTTCCCTAGATACTATGATAATTTTGACTGGGACCAACTTTAGAAGAAATTTCTTAAGAAATACTTCTTGATAGAAAAATGAATCAGATTAGGAAAGCCATAACTAGTTTTTTTTTTAGTTAGATGGAGAAATGTTTCAAGAAACATGGAAGAGATTAAAAGAATTGATTAGGAAATGTCCACACCATGATATACCTAAATGGCAATTGGTCTAGTGCTTTTATGATGGCCTGTCAAAAGGTACCGACAAATGGTTGATGCCTAATGTGGAGGAACATTCATGCTGAAAAATGAACATGAGGCATGGCAGCTATTTGAAACCCTAAGTAAAAATTCCTTGCATCACATGTCTGCTGCCCGTAAAGATCCTCCCATAGGATCTAAGACAGGTGGAATGTATGAAGTAGGTCATTCTATAGACATATATAGCAAGGTAGATGAACTATCTCAAAAGCTTGACTGAATCTTACAAAGTGGAAATACTTTCTCCTCACCTCATTGAAATTATGATGCTTGTATTATCTATTCAAGTCCTAACCATGTGATAGGTGATTGTCCAGCAGCATACCAATTATCTGAGCTTGTTCAGGAGCAAGCCCATCAAGCCCAAACCTGAATGGCTCCTAAACCAGGAAATGATCATTATTCGAACACTTACAATCCTGGCTGGCAAAATCACCCAAATTTTTCTTGGAAATTCCAACCTGTTGTTAACCCTACATCAATCAAGTCGAACCATCAAGAGATCTAATAAGAAGCATGCCCTATTCCCAATACTCGAGTGCCCCACAACCTCAACCTCCATCGAATAATCATGATCCTACTTTTGAAGAGAAGGTGCTGCAAGCCCTTAAGGGGCTAGAAATGAATACCCAACTCCTTCACTCCCACATGCAATCCATTGCCAAGCTAGAGACCCAGGTAGGTTAGCTAACTACAGCTTTCAATAGGAGGGAGAAAGGTAAGTTACCTAGCCAGTCCATTAGTGACCCAAAAGGACAATACATGGCTGAGAGCTCCACTAGTCCTGAAACCTTTCCAGAACTTGCTAAATTAGTCATAACTTTAAGAAGTGGGAAAATAATATACCAACTTGACCTGACCCAAAAGCTAGAGTTGGCTAAGCCAGAGAAGAAAAATAATGAAGAGGAAAAGGAATCCATTGGCCAAGCACCTAGACCTAAGGCTCCATTCCCTAGTGCCCTAGAATCTCCTTATCTTTGGATAAGAAGAATCTAAAAATGAATGAGATGCTTGAGCTATTCAAGCAAGTCCAAATAAACTTATCTCTTCTTGATGCCATCAAACAAGTTATGGCTTATGACAAATTTCTCAAAGACCTATGCACACAAAAACAAAAATCTAAGGCATACATACCAAAGAAAATCCAGTTGACTGAGCAGGCAGTTCAGTTTTTTAGCAAATAACCCCACCCAAACTCAAAGATCCTGGCACCCCGATCATATCATGTATCATAGGGGACCTCACAATCAAGAAAGCCTCACTTGATTTGGGTGCAAGTGTAAACCTTCTTCCAAGTTTGGTGTCTGATTTATTCAAATTCGGAGAACTGAAACCCACGACGATGACTTTATAATTAACAAACATATCAGTTAAGGTACCTCATGGAATGTTAGAGGGCATGTTGATGAAAGTAGATGAATTCTACTTTCTTGTTGATTTTCTTGTTTTGGATATGAAATCTAGCAGTAACCCTAGCCAAATATCCATCATTCTTGGAAGACCCTTCCCAGCTATCGTTAATGCTTGTATAAATTATAGGACGGAGGTTATGAATGTATCTTTTGGAAATAAAAAGATGAGGCTGAATATTTTTAATCCATCCCAAGGACCACCTGTATGCTTATAATGAAGTGAACATGCTAGAGGAAGTTGTAGATAAGAAACTCCCTATTTTGCTCGACTTAAACCCTTTACAAGCATGTGTGACATATTTTGGAGTAGATGATTTTGATGTTGATGAATATACCAAGAAAGTAAATGCATTATTAGAGCCACCCAAGTTTAGCACCACTCCTCCCTGGACTGTAAAATATGAACAATTATCGCTCAATCAAGCCCTTCAGTACCATCCTTAGAGCACCACTCCTGTTATAATTGAAACCTCTTCCTGCGGAATTGAAATATTCTTTTCTTGGACCCAATATAATGGGGACATCATATCAGACAAAGATTTCAAGCTTCAATTTGATCTTTGAGTCATGT
The DNA here is from genome assembly GCA_021397845.1 of Areca catechu. Lineage (NCBI taxonomy): Eukaryota > Viridiplantae > Streptophyta > Magnoliopsida > Arecales > Arecaceae > Areca > Areca catechu. The sequence goes on from CM038050.1 coordinate 39,033,627, forward strand.
GTTGGGAAAGTCAGTCAACTTCTTTTGAGTCCTGTAGATATCGAGTCCTATTTAGTTAGTTCAGTTGAGTCCATGAGTCCATCTATTTTATTCGGCCTATTTTGAACTTTATCAATTAGGCCCTTTAAGTCCATGTAATTTTCATTCAAGAGGAGAGTCACCAGACCAGGAGATTCGTTAGGCCCTCCCCAATTAGAGCTGGATCCCAAACACCTAGGCCCTTTCATGAAACCAAACCCATAAGAGAGCACCCCAGTCCAAACATCAAGTGATGGCACCTCCCAAGCCCAAGACCAAGAAGAAGTGGCATCCTAGATCCCTAGCCATGGCGCCCTAGCCCAAGGCCCATTCATGTTGGCGCCCCTCCCAAGTTTTGACACAATCCAAGATGCCCAAGCTTTGACCCAGTCCAAGACACCCAGGGTTTTGACCAAGTCCAAGCATATGTCTTCCAAGCCCAGCAAGAAGTCAAGGCTAGGGCCCAAAATGGTTTTCTTGGCCCTCAAGTTATATTGACCAAGTCCAACAGGGTTACTTGGCCCTCAAGTTTTGTACCCCTAGTCTATATAAGAGTCCAGGGACCTGGGTGAATCAATAAATACCCACCTCTCTCCTCTTGTAAAAAATAATCTTTTTCATGAATAAAAATTTTGAGTGATTTCTTGTGTTATTGTTGCCTCCAATAGGAATGGTGTGAGACCCGTTTAGTTATTTTTTCTTGTGTGCAAACCCTAGCCGCCCAACATCTCTCCTCCACCAAACCCTAGCCACCCTCCATCCCAACTAAACCCTAGGATGCCCTCCTCCATCTCCCATCCAGGCCTCCCCCTCCCATCCTCCTGTCTAGGATGCCCTCCACTCTTTTTCTTCTGGCAGCCCACACCAAGTTCCATCTATCCTTGGCCGCCCACCCCATCATCCAACCTTTGGCTGCCCTCTACCCCATCCTAACCCTAGGCCACCCTCTCCAGAGCTAGGTGCCTCCACATCTATAGGCCGCCCCTTCAGCATCAGGCATCTTCATCTCCTCCAGACCGCAAACAGCCCCGACACCCCTCCATCTTTCTTTTCTCTTCCAATCTTCCATCTCATATTTTTTTCATCATCCTTGACACTAACCTTTGATGTTTGTAGGATCCCTCGAGAGAAACGGACCTTGGATGAAGTCCTCCTTGCCCCCGAACCAATCTGATAAAAAGTCGGTATATCGGCGGGAAAGCGACTTCTTCGTCCTGGCACCGATCCGAGTTGAGAGATCTCTTCTACGACTTCAAGAACATCATTGCCAGGTATGTAAACCCCATCCCATCTCACTTTTTTCTATTTTATTGAAGTTAAAGCATGTCTTATAGGTGTTTCTTAACCCTAGGATCCTTTTCTTTTTTTTTTCTTTGATTGTTCTAGCATGTGGATAGGATACTGACTGATACAGGATAACCCTAGCCTCATCTTGGCTAGTTTTTGAGAATTATAACTACATAAAATCAAAATCAATTGTTCCCTTTAATCTGGTTTTTTCTTCATGTTCATCCCTTGCATGTCATCCTGCATCATGTTAGAATCCCATCCCTCATCACAATGATACCCTTCCAGAAATCATTGCATCTAGCTTAACCTCTGATCAGGAAGATAAATTCGTAGATGTACTCAAAGAACATAAAGAAGAAATTGGATGGACAATAACTAATCTTAAGAAAATTGACCCTTCTGTTTACATGCATCACATTCATTGTGAAGCTGAATCCAAACCACATAGAGACATGCAACGGAGGCTAAATCTGAACATGCAGGAAGTTGTTAAGAAATAAGTGGTAAAATGGCTTGACGCCGGTATTATTTATCCAATTTCAGATAGGCAATGGGTCAGTCCAATCCAAGTAGTACCTAAAAAGTTAGGTATTACTGTCATAGAGAATGAAAAGGGTGAGTCAATTCCTACCCATGCAACAACTAAATGGAGAGTGTGTGTAGATTACTAGAAATTGAATGCTGTTACTAGGAAAGATCACTTTCCTCTACCTTTTAATGACCAAATGTTAGAACGACTAACAGGGTAGAGTTTCTTTTGTTTCCTGGATGGATATTCAGGATATAACCAAGTCCCAGTATTTCCTGTAGATCAAGAAAAGACTACCTTCACTTGTCCCTTCGGAACGTTTGCCTTTGGATACATACCATTTGGTCTCTGTAATGCACCAGCCACCTTTCAATGATATATGTTGGCCATATTTTCTAACATGGTTGGTCAGTTTGTTGAAGTGTTTATGGATGACTTTTCAGTGTTTGGATCTTCATTTAACAAATACCTCCAGAACTTAACTAAGGTACTGAAACGATGTATAGAGACAAATTTAGCCTTAAGTTAGGAAAAGAGTCATTTTATGGTTTGTGAAGGAATCATGCTTGGACATATTATTTATGAGCAAGGGATTGAGGTTGACAAAGCTAAGGTTAAACTAATCTCGAAACTGCCTCCCCTAACCTCGGTTAGACAAGTGCGATCCTTCCTTGGCTATGCTAGTTTTTATAGATGCTTCATCAAGGATTTTAGTGAAATTTCTCGACTGTTGTGTAATTTACTTGCCAAAGATAATCTTTTGATTTTAATATAGAATGTCTAGCTAGCTATAACATTCTTAGAACTGCTTTGACCACTGCACTGATTATCAAGCCTTCAAATTGAACCCTACCTTTTGAAATCATGTGTGATGCCTCTGATTATGTTGTAGGGGCAATTTTAGGATAGAAGCTTAATAAGGAACCACATGTAATTTATTATGCTAGTAAAACTCTTTTAGATACACAAATGAACTATACCACTATTGAGAAAGAGTTACTAGCAGTTGTATTCATCTAGAAAAAATGTTGATCATATTTATTAGGGTCTAAGGTCCTAGTTTATTCTGATCATGTAGCATTAAGACATCTGCTATCTAAAAAGAATACTAAACCTAGACTAATTAGATGGATCCTTCTACTATAGGAATTCGATCTAGAAATCTTAGATAAGAAGGATTTCAAAAATATTATAGCAAATCATATTTCTAAGATCTTAGTAGAATACAACAAAGAAATAATTAGAGATAGGTTCCCTGATGAGCAACTGTTTTCAATTTCTTCTAGTAGTCTCCCTTGGTTTGCCCATATTGTTAACTACTTAGAAATAGGACAAGTTCCTTCCCACTGGTCTAAACAAGAAAAAGATAGATTTTTCTCGTAAATCAAATATTACTTTTGGGAGAAACCTAAACTATTTAAGTACTGTTCGGATCAAGTGATTAGACAATATGTCCCTGAAAGTGAATTTAAAAGTATACTCACTTTTTATCATTCTCTTGCCTGCAAGGGACACTTTAGTGAAAGGAAAATTATAGCAAAGTTACTACAGAGTGGGTTTTACTGGCTAACTCTTTTCAAAGATGCACATGAATTTGGCTGTAATTGCCTTCGATGCCAGCAAATGAGGAATATTTCTCGAAAAGATATGATGCCCCTAATTCCTATTTTGGTTGTTGAAATTTTTGATGTATGGGGTATTGACTTCATGGAACCATTTCCTCCTTCCTTCGAATTTGAGTACATTTTGGCAGTTGTTGATTATGTGTCAAAATGGATTGAAGCCATGGCAACTCGAACCAATGACTATAAAGTTGTGATCAAGTTTGTTCAGCGTAACATTATTAGTCGGTTTGGGTGCCCAAGGGCTATTATTAGTGATGGGGGTATATATTCCACGAATAGACACTTTGAAGGATTAATGAGAAAATAAGGAATTACTCACAAAGTAGCTACACCTTATCACCCCCAGATTAGTGGTCCAGTTGAGGTATCAAATAGAGAGATTAAACACATCCTTGAAAGAATGGTAAGACTCGATAGGAAAGATTGGTTAGAACATTTGGATGAGATGCATTATGGACTTACTGAACTGCTTTCAAGACCCTTCTAGGAATGTCTCCTTACCGGTTAGTGTTTGGAAAGGCTTATCATTTACCTGTGAAATTGGACCACCGTGTATTTTGGGCTATCAAGCAATTTAATTTTGACATGAAGAATATAGGTTCCAATAGGAAACTTCAACTAAATGAATTAGAAGAGCTACGAAATGAAGCATACGATAGTTCAAAAATTTACAAGGCTAGAACTAAGGCATATCATGATAAATTTATTAATAGAAAAATGTTTGAGCCTAATCAAAAAGTGTGGCTCTATAATTCGAGGTTACACCTTTTCCCTGTAAAACTTCACTCATGATGGAACGGACTTTTTATAGTGACTCAGGTATTTTCTCATGAAGCCATAGAACTTAAAGACGCCAAGTAGGAAAATACTTTTAAGGTAAATGGCCAGCATCTAAAACCTTATATTGAGAAAATTAATGATAGAGAAGTTATTAAATCCATTGATCTTGTAAACCCATCACTGCCGTGATGATAAGTATAGTCTAGCTGAAGACTTTAAACTTAGCGCTCTTGGGAGGCAACCCAGTTTATGCTTTTATTTTTAACCAGTTACTTTTCTTTTAGAATAATAAAGTGGAAGGAGTATGGCAACAAAGGAACATCCAGTCTTCGAGTACCCTTCTAGATGGTATCTTTTTTTATCACGTATTTTTAGTATCTCCTTCCATTAAGGACAATGAAAATTAAGTTGGGAGGATAATAAATTAATCAAATTCTTGAGTAAAGCTTTAATCAACCTTTATGTACCAAGCTTTGTCTCGATTTAAAAATAATCAAGCTTGCTAAATGATAAATAATTAACGGTTTAGATAATTTTAGAGATACTGAGGGATGAATTATCATGGAAACCTAATAATTGGTAGAGTGACTAGAAATTTTTTTTTAAGTAATTCCAGACCCATCTGCCTATTGATCTCAATAAAGACTCTATCTTATAATGGTATGGATAGAAATATCTAAGAATCATAAAAATCATGTTTAAAGTATAATAAGTATAAGATTTTTAGCATCTCTCACTGAGTAACCAGGCCCCTTCGTCTAAGTAAGTGTTGTTGTTCGCATCAAAAGGTGAGAATGTAAAGAAATTTTTTGTATAGACAGTCTTAATATGTAGCCTTTTTGACTCGAGTAAGTAAGCCTGAAAGGTGTTTTATACCTATTGCCCTAAAGCCAACTGATTTGAGAGTCATTGGCCTAAAGCTCACTACAAGGGTCATCTAGAAAGCAAGATGTTGGGATATTACACTGACTCTATATTATTCTTAAAAAAAAAGGACTAAATAAACTGATACTATACCAAAACCAAAGTAAGTTAGAGGATTTAAAGAGTGAGGTAGAAAGTTGGGAAAAGAAAAACTCTTGAAATTTCTATGGGCTTTACTCAGCCACTAATGAGTAAAATTGGTAATCCGATGAAGTACCTCTTCAATGGTCTAACTATGTTTCAACTGATTTTAGAATTAGTAAGATAATTTTTACTTCTTGGATAAGTTAGAAAACAACTAATTCATCTACTTTACTCAAGGACAAGCAAAGTTTAAGTTGGGGTATGATAAATATATTAAAAATATATTAATTTAATAATTAATTAATCTTTATTCATTTAAAATTGATATTTTCATGCATTGTTTATAGGATAAAACCCTGTTAATATAAAGAGCTCGATTTGAAAAGTCCAACGGTGCAAACGGCACTCAAATCGGACTTAAAATGAACTTGAAATCGAATTTTGAATGATTAATAAAGGAATGGCATATTTATTGAAGCAACCGATCCACCATGGACTGGCTGCCCGGTCTATGAATGCCTGTTGGTCCACGATCCACCATTGCCACCAGTCCATGAACCAGAACCATGAACCATGAAGCACTGTTTGAATCGAAACTTGTCAGAGATGCCTCCCATCACAGTCGGGATCACCTACGCCGCCTCTTTTGTCTGGAGAACTGCTAAAAAGCAACCGGTCTCCTTCTTCATCGATTCCATGGTTTTCTACCCAGTCCACTGCTGTTAGAGCCTTTATTCATGCCCGAAGACACCATCGGCCATGTTGGTCTCCCGACGTCCTTCTCATACGGTCTATTATTGTCGCCACCCACACTTGCCATTGATTCTCGGTCCATTGCCCTATGTGGCCCATCACCGCATCATCGCTGAACCGAGATGCTTACTGCCATCCTCCCCTATCCATTCAAAGCCATTGACACCTCTTCCTTCCTCACAGCTAGCCACCGCTGACTGTCGCCATCTTTTTCTCTGCTACCAAGCCAAAATCCAATCATCGTTCTCTCACTGGCCAAGTCCAAATGTCTTAGGCCCTGCTCTTCTGTTCTCTTTGCCTATCAATGTCACCACCACCCTTTCATGCGGTTGCTGCACTTGCTAGCCACTGTGAGTCATTCGTTGGTCATCGCCCCACTACTCCATAGTCGCTTAGTCGCTGTCCAAGCCACCTACCTGTTGTCAGGAGTTGGAGAAGGATGTCTGAATGAGAAACATATTGAAGGAAGATCGAGATATGGAGTTCAACGCGAGATCGAATACGAAGCAAGATCATTAGAAATGGAATACAGATGCAGAGATAAAGATGAGAAACCAAATGTTGTTGAGTCGGGTAGCGACGAAAACCGACATGGTTCCCACATGGGGCCAACGCATTGCTTTTCGCCTATAAAATTCTTCGATCTCTTGATCGCTCATCTAACTTTGAGTTGGCATTTTTCCACTTTCCCTCACCTTCTTGTCTTTCACTCCATCTCATAATATATCTTCCACTCTCTGCATTCTATCCTTCTATTTCATGCTCCGTCCTTCATATTCTTCGCTCCATAAATCATTCCTTCCATTCCTATATCCACCTTTAAAATTTTCTCCACACCTTCCACCCTTCTAACCTCCCTTCCACCTTCCCATATGCTGGTCCCTGGTTTCCACCTCACTACTGTTCCATCTATCTAGCCTTCCAGTTCCACCACTAATGTGCTGCTGAGTCTTCTGGGAAGTGTGATCTCTATCCTACCCAGAAATCAGGGGAATCCAATAATTGTTTCATTTTATTTTTTTTTGTGATGTATTTCTTATTTCATGAAATGAAAAGGCTTTCTTTTTACTTCATATTGATTCATGTTTCCTTTTACCTTATTTGAAGCATCTTAGACTCTAGGATAATCCATCCTCAAAGAAAATGAGTCACGCTTTTGAGGTAAGTTTCCTTAAGTAAAGATAACTTTTGATTGGACTATACCTAAAAGGGACGAGTCGTGATCTACAGGTATGGGCCGTTCTCTTGTTAAGATAGACCATATCTTGATTATCTTCACAGGTATTTATTTTGATCTCCACTATTTTACTACTCAACTTTTTCTTAGCAATTAAAATATTAGTTTTATTCTTTAAAAATTCTCTTTTGAAATAACTCAAAAGTCTTTAAGGTATTAAATCGATGCGTAGCGACGTGCATCATCTAGTACAAGTAGTTAGTTTTTAAGGCTTAATTAATTTCATTATTTTAATAGCGTGTTATAAAATGTCGTGTTTTCTTTTTAGGTTAAGTTTTTTTTTATTTTTAGATAAGTTTTTAATTTAGTTAATTAAGTATGAAAAAAAGAAAACTAAATTAGATTAGGGTTACAAGGCAGTTAAGTGGTTAATCAGATTTGGAAACAATAAATTAGTTAGGAAAGTAGTAAAAAGAAAATAAATATTAACTAACTTTTTATACCTTTTTTATTTTTTTTTTAATTTTTAAATCACAACCATGCCTATGGCCCCTGCAATGGTGGCAAAATTTGATCACTGTAGTAGGCGGTCAAAAATAATTCACCAACTCAACTCTATAGCTAGGGTAAGTCGGGATTGTATCCTCAGGAACCTTGGGACTAAGTTATGATTTAAAAAGAGAAGAAGGATAATTGTTATTGCATGAAAATAAAAGTAAGCAAAAAATAAACTACTTTTAAAGATGAACCAAGTAAAGGGGATGGATTTAGTAGTGGAAGATTAATTTTATATTTATCAAATAGTATTTCTTTTATAATTAAGATGTAATTAATTTTAGGGATTTACTTGTCTTCCCTTGGCATGCCCCCTACCCATAATAGATCACAGCACGTTTTTGGGAGGCACTAGGTATCCAACTCTTCTTTCCTTGACATGTCCCATATCCGTAACAGATCACGGCGCATCTCCGGAAAGCAAGAGTTATCCCTAATTCCTATCTAATAATAAAGCATAATAAGGAGCAAATAAAAGAGAACAAATAAACTCATAAATAAAAATATACTCTTTTATTACAAACCAAAGAAATATAAAAGATTGAAGAATAAGAAAATCCCGCTCTGCTACGTATAAATTTTTCTCTTTTCTCCCACACTTCTGCACTACCCTGCTTCTAAATTGACCCCCTCCTGCCCCCCTATGCAAAGACCCTAAAGGGACTTCGGGAAGTTGCTTGCCCCAAGTAGAGGCATAGGAGCCTTTTTATAGGGTTTAACAGGAGAGAGGTTTTCATGGATTCCCAATGTAGGACTAAACTAAAGAATCAAAGGAGTGGTTAGGATTCAATTTTATAGGGATCAATGGTTAGATGTGTGTGAATAGGCCCTATCCCAGTAGGCTTCCAACTCTCCTTCAAATTAGTATTTGATCATCTAAAAACTTTTTAGCCCTTAGATTGCTTAGAGATCCATGCAAGTCTTCCTTCCATTGGTTGCTTTGAGATCCATGCATGCCATCACCAAGCTTGGTTGCTATCGCCCAAATACCTAGCATCGCCGCCATCTTCTCTTGGGCCACAGCCACCACCAACACCGAAGCTCCACTGGATTTGCCTACATGAAGCCAAGACCCACCGCCGATGCTCCCCTACATCGGTGATGCTTGTTGGGATGGCTTGGTATAGGGGGGAAGGGGTGGATAATGGTGGTGGAGATGGGAGAACGACCGAGGAAGACGAGGGATCAATGGTGGCCAGAGATGGAAGAGCAGCTGGGGATGGTGGCCGGAAATGGGAGAATGGTTGGGGAAGAAATTGGCCCGATGGTGGTGTTCGATAAACCATGAAGGGTGGTGGGATTTTGGAGGAGAGAACCAGCAATCAATAGCTCCAATGGATTTTTCAAGCGGAGGAGATGGTGCAGGCAGCTCCAATAGCAACGAGATGGTGTCTCCAGCAAGTTTCAGCTCAAAAGGAGCTTCATGGTCCATGGCTCTGCATCGTGGACCATTGGTCATGGCGCCCCGTGGATAGCAAAGCCCTCTATAGACCAGGCAGCAGTTCCACCATGGACCAGGTGCTTTAAATTTTGTGTGATTCCCTTATTAATTCTTCAAAAATCGATTATGGTCTCATAGATTTGATTCACTTCAAACTTGTTTCGTTTAAACCCATAAATCAAGCTCTTCGCATTAGCACTCTCCTTTCCTACAAATAATATACAAAAGTATCAATTTTAAAAGAATAAAGATAATTTAATTATTAAATTAATACTTTTATATATATAATATAGTCATCACCTCCCAATCTAAGAAGATATAAATTGATAGGTTCGGATGGATGGGCAATCTCTTCTTTTTATCCATCCTTCGTAAAATTTTTTGAACCAAATAATAGAGATGTCATTCATTCTTGTAATGCTATCAATCCTTCCTTTTATGATCCCATAATTACAAGGTGAATAACCTGTTTAAACCTCCTCTAGTCTAGTTGTGATTAACTTCTAATGAGTAGGAAAGTGTTCGGCCAAGTTTCGATATAGAATTCCTAATGGCCAACAGTCGACCTCTTACCAAGATGTAAAGAACTTATCAGCCAAGAACCAATATCTTACTCAGGTATAGGGTACCTAATGGTCAGGAGCTGATCTCCCACTTGGATGATAAGCTCATTAACCAGGAGCTGATATCTTATTGAAGCACATGATGCTCAACTACTTATTGGAAAGGTACAATTACTTACCTGAACCAAGTATAGAATCTTAAAACATTAATTAGCATGAAGTATATTCCTTAAAATCATTTGAACCATTATGACAAGGTTAGTAAAGTGATTATCAAGAAGTATAATAAACTATTCAGCAAACTACTTTATAAATTGATCTCTTAATGACCTAATTGACTTAACAACTCACTTAACGACGTAACTATCTCATAAATGGTTATAGTTGCCTAACCAACTTGGCCCTGGACTTTTATAAATAGAAGGTCAAGAGGAATTCTAGGGAGATTTGGACTTTACTCACTCTCTCCATTTTTTCTTGCTATTCTTCCCCTTTAAGCTGACTCAAGCATCAAGGGTCTTTCATTGGAGAAATCCTACCAATTTCTCCAATGACAAGGACTTATTTTGTGGATCCAAGAGTTGATCGGGTCAACCTTAGAGGATGTCAGCTAGTTTTTTTATGGCTTTCAAGCTTGGAGAGAAGTAGCAATAGATTGATGCAGGAAGAAAGGCCTTTGCCTAAATCTTTCAAGAAACTGGTGAGAGGAAGACCTATACCAAACTTCACTTCTTGATGACAATCTTCCCAGAATGTTCCTAATATGGAAAAAGTTAAGGATAGAAATTCTTAACCTATCCCTAGTGTTGACCAAAGACTAGACACTCTGATCAAGTAGGTCCAGCTACTAATGAATACCATCCATCTCTTTCAATAATCTATCATTCGACCTAGGACCTAATTAGTTGAACCATCACCATAGAGCCACCGATGCCCACCCAATGGAGAGGATAGAAGTCATCAACCTCCCCATGAGGATGAGGAAATCTGGTAATCTATTCCTCCTCAAGAAGAAAGGAAACATTGCCACCATTTTTTAGAGGATTCCCAAGAAGATTTATCTCTAATAAACCCTCTGAATCATCACTCTTAATGAGAGGATGACATTAAGAGGAAAGTCTAAGAGTTGGAAGCTAGATTTAGTGAAATCTATATGAACTGCCATTAGAATGACTTCCATAATTTCAAAACAAAATCTCCCTTTTTGAAGAAATAATGAATGATATCATTGGTTGAACCCTATAATGGCTTTATTGACCTGATTGATTATCTAAAAAGATATAAGGCCTTCATAAGGCTCCAAGGTGTATCTGATACCATGTAATACCTGGTCTTCCCAATCACTTTTAAGAAAGCTGTCAGAATGTAGTTTTCAAGCCTACTTCTTAGATTTATCTACTCTTTTCAATAACCGAGCAACCAACCAGTGACACATTTCAATAGTGATGGAAGAATAATAAGCAATCATCTACTCCTTTCAACTAGTGACACTACCATATCTAAGAATAATGACAGTCTATTCTCCATTAAGAAAGAAGGAGAAACACTTCAAAGTTATATGGTATACTTCAAGGAAGCCATATTGGAAGTCAAAGATTTCAACAAGTCCATCACTATGTTAGCCTTGAATTGAGCACTTCATAGTGGTCACCTAAGTTTTTTCTTGGATAAAATTTTTTTAAGAAATTTGTTGATCTCCTCGTGTGTGCTAGAAAATATGCCCAAGCTAAGAAAAGTTATTTCCTCTGCCAAAAGAAAGAGAGAAGGAACCAAAATGGGAAGATGTGGGCTCACGAGGAAGAAACTCGCTCTCAGTTAGAGTTTCCAAACCTCCAAAGAATTCAAAGCCAAATCACCTTGCTCGGCAATTCACTCATTATATCTCTCTAGCTACTTCTTGATCTCAATTTCTGATGAAGATTTAGATAAAGACTATTTATACTAACCACTACCTATGAAATATCTGCCAAAAAAGAAGGATAAAAACAAGTACTGTCACTTCTATAAAGATCATGGTCATGATATGAAAGACTGTCGGCAATTGAAATAAGAGATTGAAAGCTTGATCCATAGGGGCTATCTCAACAAGTACATCAATAACCAGAGAAAAAAGGAGACTTCTCAAGTTCACCCTGATCAAGAACTTGGGCAAAGTAACTTGCCCACCGTCAGGACAATTGACATGATCTCAGGCCTATCCAGAGGCAGGGGTAGAGGCACGAGATGAGGAGACATCATGAAAGAGATATCGGGCAGAGCCAACCAGTTCTCTAGACGAGAATATTACTTTTCTAAAAATGATGTAAGAAAAATCCAGATCCCACATGATATGCAGTCATCATCTCTATGAAGGTGGCCGATTATAATGTAAAAAGATTTTAATTGATAATGAAAGCTCTATCGATATCTTATTCTATGATGCCTTCCAAAAAATGAAACTATAAACTAAAAGATTAAAAAGGGTAAATACTCCACCCATCAAGTTCTCTAGAAATCCTCTTACCAGTCACCTAAGCAAGCGATAGTCCTATTGAATTTTTCTGGTAGTCCGAGTAGCATCACTCTACAATGCTATTCTTGGATGACCAAGATTAAATATTTTAAAGGTGGTAGTCTCCATGTACCATCTACTCGTCCGATTACCAACCAAGTATGAGGTTGGAGAGATAAGAGGAGATCAAATATTAGCGAGATAGTATTTTCTTGCAACTACTAGGATCCAAAAATAAATTGAGGTTCTATAGGAAGAGGAGCTAGATATCAAAGAAGACATCACCAATAGAGGGGAGCATGCTGAATAGTTGACAAGCATCCTCCTTGAAGATAATCCAAACAAAATTATACAAATCGGATTTCATCTAGCACTTGAAGTCAAAGAGTCACTAATTATTCCATCGGGCCAATGCCAATATTTTTGCTTGAATAGCTGCTGATTTTTAAATTATACCCCCTAATGTCATCATCAATAAACTTAGTATGGACTCTCATTACCTTCCGGTCAGGTAGAAGAAAAGAAATTTTACTCTAGAAAGGTTAAAAGCCATTGAAAAGGAAATGGACAAACTTCTAAAAGCAAGCTTCATCAAAGAAACTCACTATCCATATTAGATAGCCAATATAGTCATGGTTAAGAAGGCGAATAGAAAATAAAGAATCTACATTGACTATTGATAATTATGTTATAGACATATATAAAAGTATTAATTTAATAATTAAATTACCTTTATTTATTTAAAATTGATGTTTTTATATATCATTTAAAGGAAAGGAAAGTTCTAACATGAAGTGCTCAATTTATGGGTTCAAACGAAACAAGTTTGAAGCAAATCCAATTTAAAATGAGCCTAGAATCAATTTTTGAAAAATTATTAAAGATTTGCATGGTTATTGAAGCAATCATTCTATCATCGGATGGTTGAATGGTCTATGGATTGCCCTTGGGTCCATGAGTTACCATGGCCAGCGATCCACAGCAAAGACCCATAGACCGTCAATGGTTTTTAGCCTAGAAACCAAGTTCTATCGCCGCCGGAGTTGCCGTTCACCTCCCTCACCACCGGAGAACCTCATCCAAGGCCCTCTCCTCCAAGATTCGGCCACCTTTTCCCCATTCCACCACTTCCTTCATCCAGTTTAAGAAGCCATCTACCACCTAAGTCACCACCTTCGGCCACCGTCGATCCATCATCTTCCCCGACCTCTAATCCCATCTCTGGCCACCGTCAATCAATCATCCTCCATGGCCGACTCTCCATCTCCCCTGCTAGCCACCGGTCATTCACCGACAACAAGTCTTGGTGGTGCAAGATGACTTCGATGGTGGCTTTGGTGGCAGCGCACGATGAGGTCCCAGCGAAGATCCACAGTTGGCAGCGTCATCGGGCGATTCCAAAACCATCAGGGAAGGAAGGGGAATGCACGGATCTCAAAGAAAATCTAATCAAAGGAGAAAGATAGCATAGATCTCAAAGCAACCAAAAAGAGCCAAGCATCTGATCAAGATCCAACAGCAAAGAGGATATCAAGCAGTCCAATATAAATTGCGATAGGATTCTAATCTGACAGGCAAAAGTCCATCCAGCCATTGATTTACTATAAAATTAGATCCTGGCCATCTGTATGATCATTTAGTTTAGTCCCACATTGGATATCCATGAAAACCTCTCTCCTGTAAAACCCTATAAAAGGCTCCTATACCTCTACATGGGAAAGCAATTCCTTAGAGTCCCTTAGAGCCTTTGCATAGGGGACAGGAGGGGATCAATTTAGTGTTGAAGTGTGGGAGGGAAGAGCTGGTTCTTCAGTCTTTTGTAATTCTTGTTCTATAATAAAAGAGTATGTTTTCCTTTTTGAATTTATTTATTCTCTTTTATTCACTTTTTATTATGCTTTATTATTAGATTGATTTTAGGGACAATTCTTGCTTTCTGGAGATGCACCGTGATCTGTTACGATACGAGACATGCCGAGGAAAGAAGAACTGGATACCTAGTGCCACTCGAAGATGCACCGTGATATGTTACAGGTACGGGATGTGCAAAGGAAAGACTGGTAAATCCCTAAAGCCAATTATATTTTGATTATAAGAGAAATACAATTTGGCACTGTACAATCACTCTTCCTCTCTTAAAATATTCCCTCTCACTTGCTTCACCTTGGGAGTAGTTTATTTCTTACTCACTTTTATTTTTACACTACAAAAATTACTTTTCTTTTCTTTTTAAATCATAACTTAGTCCTAAGGTCCCTGAAGATACAATCCTGACTCACCCTAGCTATAGAGTTGAGTTGGTAAATTATTTTTGACCGCCTACGATAGCGATCAAATTTTGGCACCGTTGCTGGGGACCATAGGCACGGTTGTGATTTAAAAATCAAGAAATAAATAAATAAATAAGTATAAAAAATTAGTTAATTACTTAATTATTGCTCTCTTAACCACTTAGTCTGCTCATCTAATTTAGTTTTCTTAATTAGTAAAATTAAAAACTTGATTAAAAACAAATAACCTAAAAAGAAAACGAGACATCTCATAATACATAATTAAAATAAAGAAACTAATTAAGCCTTAAAAACTAACTACCTGTATTGGACATCTGTTTTTATTGCATTGCACAATTCATAAAATATCTTAAGAGCACTAAACCCCTAAACAACATAAGGTGGGGATGTCATTACCCTTCCTTGGCCCATAAACCACCACCCTGCATATTGTATTGACCTAAGCCTTAATTTAAAATCAATTAGATGTTAGCCCTTAAGGATTATCGAGCTCACTAGGACAAGGGACCCTAAGAGTTGGACTAGCTCAAAATTAACTAGTTCACTAGTGTCTAAGGAAAGGGGTTCAAAGATGATATAGCCCTGAAGGAATGTGGTTTTTTAATTGGTTCTGTTGTCTAACCTGGCCAATTAATTTGGTGTCTAAGGAAAGCAACGAGGGGACCCCTACCACCTTACCCTTACCTGGCCAGTGGCTAGTTGGTATCGAACTTTGAAGGCTCAAAGTCAACCTTGGAACAGTTAGGAGCTGTCTAGAACTAGGGACCCTTGGATAGAGAGTCCATTGACTGCTAACTTGTTTACAATTAATCTAGAACTTTAACTAATACTCCTTCTCTATCACTCTTAGCTTTAAGACTCCTCAGGCTCTCACCTTTAGTCTTCTTTCTATCTTTCTTCTCTCTTCTTCCTCCTTTTCCTCTTTAATAAAATACATAAAAAAAATTTAATAGTCTAGGATTGCCTTGCCTAGACCATTTGGTTGCATGCTAGGTCGACGATTACTACAACCCAACTTGCATCCATTTGACAGAGTCAGAGAAGACCCTTAGGTCAATCCGGGCTACAAATATGGCTAACCCTGGTGATGCCAACCCTCCGCGCCCATTAAGGAAACATTTTACCCCTTCCTCGTACTCATACTCACCATGCATCCAAGCACCTCCTGTAGAGGCCACCTAATTGAGATCAAGTCCAGTGTTATCCGGATGCTACCATCTTTTCATGGACTTAGTAATGAGGACCCCTATAAGCACCTAAGTGATTTTTTTGAGACTGCTCTACAGTTAAAATCCAAAATTTCTCTAATGATGCCCTTAGATTGAAGCTCTTCCTACTTTCACTTAAGGACAAAACCAAATATTAGCTGAGTACCTTAGATTCAGTAATTATATCAACCCAGGACCAACTCCAAAGAGAATTTTTCAAGAAATACTTTTCTATAGGAAAAACCAATCAGATTAGAAAAGCCATAACTAGTTTTTTTCCAAATGGAAGGGAAAATATTCCATGAAACATGAAAGAGGTTACAGGACCTAATCCGAAAGTGTTCACATCATGCAGTTCCAAAGTGGCAACTAGTTCAGTGTTTCTATGATGGTCTACTAGAGAAACACCGGCAGATGGTCGATGCCTCATGCGGAGGAACTTTCATATTGAAAAGTGAGGATGAGGCATGGCAATTTTTTGAAACATTAAGTAAAAATTCTTTACACCATATGTCTACCTTAGGTAGTAACAGACTCATTGCTCCTCAAAAAAGGGGTGGAATCTATGAAGTTGGTCACTACATAGATATGCATAACAAAATGAATGAGATGTCGCAGAAGATAGTAGATGAGTTGTCCCAAAGGATGGATCACATGTTTAGTAAGGGACAATCTCCTACCCCACCTATATCTTATGTGCAACAAAAAGTTTGTACCATTTGCTCTTATCCCCACCCACAATATCATAGAGTGTCCAGCTGCTGCCCAATTTCCTGAATTTGTTCATGAATAGGTTCAACAAGCCCAAGCGCAATCAGCTTGTAGACCAGGAAATGACCCATACTCAAATGCCTACAACCCAGGTTGTAGAAATGATCCTAATTTCTCATGGAAACCACAGCCACCTGCTGCCCTGATTGCATCAAGACCAAACTACCAAGAAGCCAATTATAAGAATATACCTCAACCACAGTACCAAAACCCTCCTCAATCGCCCTGATACGGGACGAGATGAAATCATGCAATCATCATGGATGGAGATTCAAGCAAGAGGATTAGTGAGCTTAATTGAGCAATAAATCCACATACATATGAGCTAAATTAATCCAAAGAAAGAGTTTTATGAAAGAGACTAGTAGATCTAAGTTTCAACACCCGCAATGTAGTTCTAGTTCAAACAAAGAGTAGGACCTTTATGGCAAAGAAACCATCATTACTAGGACAAGTTAACCTTCGAATAATCAGATCTAAAGAGGTTAGGAATGGTTCTCCTACCAACAATGATGGCTAAAATATTTGGTGGAAGGGTTCACTCAACTCTCTAGGAAAAAGACTTGGATCATAAGAAATACACTCCCTAGACTTGTGGAATCACCTTGTAGATGGTTCATGGCTTGGAAACCCTCATCTTCAACTCGGGATCTATGAGAGAACCTGCAAAAGATTTCAATATGAGGCGTTGAAGTGTAGAGAATGAAGAAATTAAAAGATGGAAAGAAGAGAGATGGAAAGTGGAGGATGCTTGGAGCTAAGCAGCTTGGACTCTTCAAATGGCCATGGAGGGACATCTTTGAAATGGAGTAGCTCTC
This sequence comes from Areca catechu, assembly GCA_021397845.1. Classification (NCBI taxonomy): domain Eukaryota; kingdom Viridiplantae; phylum Streptophyta; class Magnoliopsida; order Arecales; family Arecaceae; genus Areca; species Areca catechu. The sequence goes on from CM038050.1 coordinate 39,050,945, forward strand.
ACACCCCCTCCCTCATGAAGTGAACTTGCTCGTAAGTAATGAAAACAAAGAAAATAAATAAAACTATGGGCCTCACACCCTCTCCTAAATAGAGTGACCAAAGCATAAAGCAATGGGAAGAAAACACTCAAACTTAATTTCATTTCATAAGAGATAAGAGATTAATTACAAAGGAAAGCTTGAGAGGCTATTTATAGGCCCAAGTCCTCCATAAAATTCATCCAAGAGAGGGTGGGTTTGGCTAATCAACTCTAGTTCTAACTACTAACTAGATTGGTTAGGAAGTTCTAATAAGAAACTAGAATTAGTTGTAACCGAAATTGGTTGCAACTAATTAACATGTGGCACCTATGTGGATGATAAGGTGGCCTTCCTTGATGATGTAGCATCCATGTTGGAAGGTGAGATAGCAAGTGAGGTGGCACTCCACATAGGAAGGTGGTTGCAAAGTTGTTGGGGAGTTGTAGGTAGTTATCTTCACTTTATATGGCCCCCAAAAAGGTGTTGATGAGGTGGCCTCCAAGTGGCGCTCAAGTGGATGGAATGAGGTGGCCTCCAAGTAGTGTTCAAGTGGTTGGAAATTGAGTTGACTCCATAAAGAAGATTTGAGTCGACTAAAAAAAAATTGGTTGAGTCAGCTCATGGAAGGTAGGTGGCTTTATGAGGCTTCCTTGCTTTCTCCATTGATACATTGGGCTCAATTAGAAGGCCTTCTGACTTAATTCCCTAGCTACAAAAGAGTTAGCTTGAAATCTATTTGCCTTTGCCTGATGTTCCCATCAATTCTCCCGGGATGGAAAGAACTTGATCCTGTCAAGTAAGGGTCAACTTGACTTTGATAATGGTCTAGCAAGTCTGGGTTGATCCATTACAAATCCTTTCAAGTGATCCATGAGTCTTCATATTTAGGTCTACCTTGTCAATAAACCAAATGGCGTTGATAGTCCTTGTTCAGGATAGTGATAGTCTTATCATCCAGAATTCACTCAATCCTATCTCACCACTTTGGTAGTATGGCTAGTGGATACTCAAGGGTTGGTTTACTCTCAAAAATGGGATCAAGTCCAAATGGCTCACTAGGTATCATTGTTGGTTCCATATACTCTGTTAGGTCTGAAATATTGAAAGTAGAACTGATACAAAGTCAGATGGTAACTTCAGCACATAGTATTAGGTGCAATTTTCATTATCAATTTGAAAGGACCTACACTACGGGTATGTAGCTTTGTCTCATAGACTCCTTCATAAAAATTCTTTAACTCTCTTATGAAAATTTAGCCATATGCTTGTAATTTTTATTGCTTAAATTTTCTTACGAATCTCTTTAACATGCTATGCATATGAGACTCGCAGACTTGGATACTTATGCATGAATTAAAAGAAAAAGGTCAAATGACAAGCTCAAATGACATCAAATAACAAAAACAAACTCAAATGGGATTTATTATTAGTGGACCTATTGACTGGTTTATTGAAAACAAGGTAAAATTTTCAATATTCCCACCTTAACAGGTTTCCAAAATTCTTGCACACAACTTCAGGTAGGTGGCAGTGAATCTTAATTTGGTCCCTAGTATGTGCCATAAAGTTTTCCAGAAATAACTATTGAATATTACTAGGACCAGGTCGATGGTATGGTAGATGTCCCAGAATGGTGGAATATGATCATGAAAATTTTTGGGAGATTCATATTGAGAATCTTTCAAGAGTTCTACAATTTCTTGGGTTGATCCTTAGTGGTTTGTTCCTAGATTTTCTTAGTAGTCATTACCCCAATTGGTGGTCCTTCATCAGTCTCTTGTTCTAAACCCTCGACATTGATTAGCTTTAACCCTACGTCCTCTTCTTTTATGAACTTTATTATTTCCTGGGGTTGTTCTTTAGGATTCTGTTTCTGGATGGTATCGTATCCCTCATATTCATCCACTAGGTTAGACCCAGCTTCGTAGACTTCTTCCTTAAATTCTTCAATGGATTCAGGAGCTTCTTTCTCTAATTCCTTAATGGATTTAACCTCTTCTTCATCTTCTTCATACTTATTTATTAAACTTGGTTCGGCTTCATATATTTTTATCTTTGGCTCTTTAATGGGTTCAAGGACTTCTTCCTTATAAACTATTGGGATAATAGGAATAGGTTGGTTTGAAGGAATCTGACTAGAACTAGGCCTATATCCTGATGTACTATTCCTGTTGGACTTAGGTTGACTGATCATAAGTTCTCTCTGATATAACTCTAATTCCCTAGCAATTTGATAAGCTTCTTCTAGGTCATGAATTTTCCATTAAAACAATTCCCATTGGATGTCCTTACATAGGCTAGTTCAAAATCTAGATATTGTCATTGCCTCAGATTCGGCTGTGTTACATCTCCTATCAAACTCATTAAATTTGGCAATATACTCAGATACGATTTTATCAACTTGTCTCAATTTGTACTATTGGTCTAAAAATCTTTGCTCATAGAATCTACCTAGGTACTTTTATCTAAGCTTACTCTTCATGGCTCTCCAGGTAGTTATATTATCTCCACTATGATAACATTTATTCTCAACATCTTCCCAATATATTTTAGCATGTCAGACTAACCTAAGTTTGGCAAATTGATACTTCCTTTTTCCCAATATTTCATCTGACTCAAAGGATGATCCATTCTTTTTTCCTAATCGATATACATCTTAGGGTTTAGATTTCCATCAAAAGTGGGTGCATATAGTCGATTGCTCCTAAAGACTCTCTCCTCCTGATTTACAAAGTCTTGGTAGGGGCATTTAGGGTTATATTCAGGGGTGAGATCATGATAATGGACTCTTGGACCAAGGGGAGTTGGACTAGGTGAGTTAGGATTAGTGGGGGTTAATCGAGATTCTTCAAGGACCCTAGTACGATTCTTTACTTGACCTAACTCTTTGTTCATTTGCCCTAATTACCCAGTTATGGTATCAAACTTTTCAATCACGGTCCTCATCAAAATTTTAAGATTGGGTTCCATGGTGAAACCTTGTGAATGTTGATATCGAGCTCCTGACCTAGTAAATATGCAGTACAAACCTAGCTTCCAGGGCTCTTAGACCTAAAAGTTCAATGCAACAGGAATTGACTAGGTACCAATTAAGACTGCAGCTACCCTTTCAACTGGCCAAGTAAAAGGTGGGATTGCAGGAGGCTCCCCTAGCTTTCACGAGGTCCTAATTAAAAATCGCAAGTCCGCTTAAAGCATTTACTGTTGGACCCTTAGCCTTAGACACCAATATCAAGGAGTAAATACAGAATCAATCAACACTTTGCCTCATCATGTACATGAACTTGACTCGTGAATGTCCCTAGTTTTAGGTTCCGACTCGATTTTAGTTAGGCTTAGGTCAATGCAAAATGTGGGTGGTTGTTTTGGGCCAAGGAAAGGTAATGACCTCTTTTCCTTATGTTGTGATTGAATACTCTTAAGTTGATTTTGAAATGAATGCACAACAACTCCCAACTAGCTAAGAATATCTAGACTAGCTCAAACTTGTGATTCAAAATTCAAATTTTAAAATTTCAAAAATTTAAATTTTAAATTAAAAATTTCATATCTTAAAGTATGGATTCTAGAAATTAAATTTTAAATTTCAAATTTCAAATTATGGTTGGAAATTTGTTTTGGAGGTGGGTAACTAAAATTAGTTGCAAGAAACTTCCAACTAACAACCCTCTAACCAAAATTTCGAATTTCAAATTTCAAATTCTCAAAAACTCAAATTTTAAATTGGAATTTTTTAGATTTCAAAGTTTAGATTTTATATTTCAAATTTTGAATTTTAAATTTTGAATTATAGTTGGAAAATTCATTTTTTGGAGGTATGTAACTAAAATTGGTTGCAAGAAACCTCCAACTAACGACCCTCTAACCAAAAATTCAAAGTTTAAAAATCTCAAAATTCAAAATTTTAAATTTGGATTTCCAGATTTCAAAGCTCGAATGTAGAATTCATTTTTTCTTTTTGAATTTTTAAAATTTGAAGGGAAAACATGAAAGGTGTGAAACAATAATTGATGATAGAGCAGAAATTTCAGCAACTTGACCTAGTAAACCATGCTCTGATACCAAAAATTGATGCACGATGAGATGAAATCATACAATCATGATGGATGAAGATTCAAGCAAGAGGGTTAGTAAGCTTAATTGAGCAATAAATCCATATACATATGAGCTAAATTAATCCAAAGAAAGAATTTTTGAAAGAGACCAGTAGATCTAAGTTTCAATACCCGTAATGTAGATCTAGTTCAAACAAAGACTAGGACCTTTATGGCAAGGAAACCATCATTACTATGGCAAGTTAACCTTCAAATAATCATATCTAAAGAGGTTAGGAATGATTCTCCTACCAACAATGATGGCTAAAATATTTGGTGGAAGGGTTCACTCAACTCTCTAGGAAAAAGGCTTGGATCATAAGATTTACACTCCCTAGACTTGTGGACTCACCTTGTAGATGGTTCATGGATCCCTCATCATCAACTCAGGATCCATGAGAAAACCTACAAAAGACTTCAATATGAGGTGTTGAAGTGTAGAGAATGAAGGAATTGAAAGATGGAAGGAAGAGAGACAAAAAGTGGAGGATGCTTGGAGCTAGGCAGCTTGGACTCTTCAAATGGCCATGGAGGGACATCTTTGAAACGGAGTAGCTCTCACACCCCCTCCCTCATAAAGTGAACTTGCTCCTAAGTGTTGGCTTTGACTCCTTAGTTTTGATGATTAACAAAAGGTTGAGTATATGTTTGGACTAATGTTTAATCTCAAGATAAAGTTTCAGGACTTAGGTTATTCAAAAAGAGTATCAAAAGGACAATGATGAAACTAAGTTTGCCTGATTTGGAAAAGAGCTCTTCTACCTTGGACAAGATCAAAATTCTCATAATGGACCTTCTTGTTAAGAAATCTTTGACAAAAGAAACAAAGGCTTAAAGAAACTCAAGCATGGCACGCACATCTCAAAGAGTTTCAGAAAAATTCAGATCAGAGGTCGACCCCCAGAGGTCGACACCTTGTCAAAGGTCGACCACCAGAGGTCGACTCATGAAGAGAAGAAAAGTTCAGCATGGCCGGCATGGCAAAATCTCAGTGGCACGCTCCAGAGGTCGACTACCAGAGGTCAACACCTGTCCAGAGGTCGACACCAGAGGTCGACTCATAGCCTGAGAATTCAAATGGACAGAACTATGGTATTCTGAACTTTAGCCTAAATTATACTGGAGGTCGACTCATGATGTTGACACTTGATTCAGAGGTCGACTCATGAGGTCGACTCATGGCATAACGGCTAGTTTTTCTGAACTTCTGATTTGATTTCTAACGGCCATAAACGGCCATATTTTTGAATCTAACGGTCTTGTGGAGTTGTTTCAGCATGAATGAGGTATTTAACCTCCACCAAACTTCAAAAAAGACAAGGAGACAAAGTGAAAAAGTGTTGATTCAAAGTACAAAGCCTTCAATCACTTCCAAGCCAAAAGAGTGAGAAAACCAAGAGATTCCCTAGCCAAAAGTTTTCCTTCTTTGAGGAATCCAACATTCAAGTGTTTGGCATTTAGTGAGGTCCAAAGATTCCAAGGAAAAAGGCTTGAAGAGTCTCCATCAAGAGCTTCAACGAATTTATTATTGCTCAAAAGGAGTTTGTTTAGTTTTAATTCATTGTATTCATACTCTTTTATCTTTAGCTAGTTTCAAGGGAATTTGAAACTAGAGTGAGGTTTGTTGGTGAGCCAATTGATAAAACCAACTAGGGTTTCTTGTAAGCCCGAAGCCAAAACAAGTGAGTAAGGTTTGTTGGTGATCCAATTGATAAAACCAACTAGGGTTGCTTGTAAGCCCGAAGCCAAAACAAGTGAGTAAGGTTTGTTGGTGATCCAATTGATAAAACCAACTAGGGTTGCTTGTTAGCCCGAAGCCAAAACAAGTGTGTAAGGTTTTGACTTGTGAGCCTGGTAAAACAAGTCGGTTGTAATCTAAAGATTATAGTGAAAATTCCCAAGTGGAGCTTGGGGAGTGGATGTAGGTGCTAGGTGCACCGAACCACTATATTTCTTGTGTGTTTGCATTGCCTTTCTCTTTAACTTCTTTAGCTCTTTAATTGCCATTTTATTTCATTGCTTCCGTTGCACAATTATTAAAGCACTATCACTCTTCACCTTAAAACTTGATAGCACATATATTGCTTTAAATTTTTAAATACCCAATTCACCCCCCTCTTGGGCACCATATCTGGGCAACACTAAGTAATGAAAATAAAGAAAATAAATAAAACTATGGGCCTTACACCCTCTCCTAAATAGAGTGACCAAAGCATAAAGCAATGGGAAGAAAACACTCAAACTTGATTTCATTTCATAAGAGATAAGAGATTACTTACAAAGGAGAGCTTGGGGGGTTATTTATAGGCCCACGTCCTCCATAAAATTCATCCAAGAGAGGGTGGGTTTGGCTAACTAACTCTAGTTTTTGATAGAAAAATGTCCTAAGAGCCAATCATTGTTTGGGCCTTTTTTGTAAACTTCCAACTCATGCATGACATCATTATTTATAATAAAGGCATTTAATTCATCATATACTGCTGTGTCATATTTTTGACTATGATGAATCCCATAGAGTAGGGCAATGAAATTAGGGTTATGATAAAATAACAGTGAGACCTACTTCCTATAAATCATAATCTAGAATGTTCCTAGTCATTGGACCATCGATTCAGGGATCGATGAATTCGGTAAGACTAGCTTATCCTATGTATGCTCAGTTGATGAGGGTGGTTGGTCTCACAGCCACTTGTGTAGAGACACTAATACAAGGATAAGGGTGCTTATTAAGTTATGAGTACACTGAACTGATCCGCACTAGGACATCTTATGGAAGTCTTACTCCTTGTCAAAAGATAGGTCCTAGAGTAGAAGTTGTGCATGTGATCTTCAGACCTGAGGTCACCATGGTTCCTTATGCACACTAATCCATACTTTGGTTCATACTCATTCATGGCATTATGACATGTACGAAATGTTCTGGGTAAGGTGGAAGGTGTACGAAGGTTGTGAGTGGACCAACAAGGAATTGATCAATCCTGGTAAGAGGATATGTTATCCCATGTAATCTCTTCGATGAGTGACTCAAGGAATCTTTGCAAAGTGGGATGATATTAGAAGTAGCTTCTAATCAGTTATCAGCTGAGTCCTCATGATCGAGCTGAGATTCGATATGATTAAGTATTAGGGTTTGACATTTATCCATATCCATCACTTAATCGGGATAACGAGAGATCAAAAGATTGAATTGCATGGTAACTTACTACTGAAGGGTATTTTGATAATTTTTATCAAATTTCTCATCTTCTGGGTAGGCATGACACGTTGTTAGACGTCAATCTTGTCTTGTAGATTTTCATGAACTAATTGGATTGGTTTTATGAATCAATTCGATGTATGATTCGAATTGGACAATTAGGTGAACCAATTTGACCTAATTAGGTCAATCGGGTTCGATCGGATCGAATCGGCTCAAACCTAAACCTACTGTTGGCTAGATGTGGAACCCAATGGGTCACACACAATAGAAAGTAGGCCAAGGAAGTTACTCATGATTTAATTTGGGTCATGGGATCCTAATTGGTTAGCCAGATAGCATACTAGCATTTGTAAGCTAACCTAATTCCTAACCCAATTGGATTGGGTCCGGTTGCTTGCTAATTAGGCTAACCTAATTAAGGAAAACCTAAATTAGATTAAGTCCTAAGGGGGGATAGCCAAATCAGAGCTTAATCTGATTTTATTTTGGACTTTTGGATGTTTTATTGAAGAGTCCATTTGAGTTGGGACTCTAGATGCCAAAATAATACCTTGGCATTCAAAAAGGCCTAGAAGAGTCTATGTCCTCTGATCTGAAATATTTTTATATGGATGGAAAGAGGATTTAATGCTCTTTCTTTTGACACCATATTGCATATGCTTTGATTAGTCAAATGTTACATGGGGTGTAGATAAAGTTGACCACAACATAAAGGATTTCTTGGCGCCTCTTGGTGCGTACGGGAAATGAAGGTGCGCACAGAAGGACAAAAGTCCTTCTGCAGATGAAACACTTGAGTGTTTCATTTCAGTGGGCGCCTTCTCATCTTATCCCATGCCTCTTGGATATGTTTGACCGGTCAAGTCTTTTTGAAAGGGCGTGAAAAATGGATGGAAGCAAAAGCGCGCATGAAGAGACGCGTCTCTTCATGTGGCGCGCACCCTAAAGCAGAGTCCTTCTGCTTTCAGGACTCTTCATATTCTCTGGTGTTTGGAGATTGAAGAGGCGCCTCTTGGCTTCCCAGGGATCAGTACTTGCCATGTGGCAAGTCATAGATTGTTTAAGAAAATGGACGGATGCCAATATGTCTTTTGGTGCATGAGGAGACATATTGGATATGATTTTTCAGTCTTGAAAAATCATATTTGATAACCTATTGGAGGACATATCACATGCCCCTCTTAAAACTATAAATAGAGGCGGTGATATGAGTTTCAGATTTTTTTTCTTTTCACTGTAAAAAGATATTCTGAGTGTTATTCCACTTCTCTCTCCCTCTTTAATTTAGGACAAGACTTGTCTTATTAAGACAAGGTCTTTTCTACTAGGACAAGGCTTAGTTTTAGGATATAAGCCTAAGGGGTCCTAGAGGAGGGTTGTCCTAAAATCAAGAGTGGTTTAGGACTGTGTCCAGAAAGCCCTACAGTAGGTTAGGGTATCCTACAGTGGTCAAAGGTCAAAAGGCTGACAAAAGAGTTCTGTTGAAGCAAACAACCCCGGTAGGGATTCTTCCTTGGTACCATTCTCATGTGGATTACCGTTGGAGGGCTTGCACTTGTGAGCCTCATGGAAAAGATTGGATTTCAACGATCCAGGTATGTATTCTGACTTTATTTATGTTTCGTCGATTGGTATTGCATAAGGGGTTCCTGGGAATTAGGGTTTTCTAGCCATATTAGGATTTCATGCTTAGAATTTTGTTTTGAAATTCACTTCCGCATGCTACATGATTCCCAGCACCTCAGGAGAATTTCCATCAGTGGTATCAGAGCCCTCTTTATGGCATACCAATTATGAATCATTTTTGAAGTTCATGATTTCCATATATTGAGTCGACCCGACTAGTGATCAAGCCGACTCGAACCTTGTCATGTCGACTCTACCAGAATCTTATGATGAAAATGCATATTAGGGTTAATATGTCAGATTTCTGGTTTCTTCATGAAAAGGCATGTTAATGCATTGATATGAAATTTTGCATATTAGGGTAATATGTTTAATTTCTATTTTTCATGAAATGCATGTTATCATTTCAAGTATGAAATTATTCATGTTGATTGAACCAAGTAACTGCTCTGGATTGGGATTGCCATAGTCGTCCGGTCATAGGAGTAAAGTAGGGTGTAAAAAGCCTACTCTGTCCATTCTATGGATTTTCTATGGCATGTAGGGGTGCAACTTTGTGGTAAGTCCCATGAATGAGTGAGGTGAACGATATTTTACATTAATCATGTCATGTTTTGCATATTAGGGTAATATGCGTGTTATCATGCTATGCATACTAGGGTAATATGCTTGTTGTCATGTAATGCTTTGCATATTAGAACAATATGCTTGATGACATGAAATGTTCTACATATGTTAGAGTTATATGCAATATGTTTATATTTGTTATAAATATAGTTATCATGTTTATGTTTATACTTGTAGTTATAAATGTAATTATCATGATAGTATTTAGAATGTATTTTTGAGACCATCAAAGCCCTCATAAAAATCATATTTAGTCATAGTAAAAAAACTTAGTCATGATGCAAAACCAATTAGGGTTTGATCAGCCGATTGGTGATTAGGCAAGTGGTTCTGAGAAGGTAAAGGGAATGAGATTTTTAATTGGTTCCGTTGTCTAACCTGGCCAATTTAATTGGTGTCTAAGGAAAGCAACGGGGTGACCCCCTCACCCCTTCCACTTACCTGGCCAATTTGGTCATTTCTAAACCTTAACTTAAGAATGCTAATTCATTATGTATACTATAATTTGCCTTCCTTCATGCTAAGCCAAATTAATATCAAAACTATAGTAGGTTTGTTGTGAAACTCAAGATCTACTATAGGGTTTGATATGAAATTTGTATTGGTGCACTTAGTACTTTATGGCATGGTTGAAATTGTTGCTTTGTTGTGTAACACAAGGGCAACAATTTTCAATTATAGTTATATAGAAATGAAGGGTTTGACTAAACTAAGACATTATAGTTTGTTGTGTAACACAAGACTATAAGTGTCTTAGAGGCAAAGATAATTATTGAGAATTGCACGGGTTGCAATTGGAAAGTAAGTCCTACCTTTGAACTTATTAGTGTTTGTTATGTAACACAAGGCACTAATGAGGAATTAGGATCTCAACCCCACTAAGGAACCGGAAAGGTTTCTCGCTTATCATAGTTGAGGGTTATGATATTTGAAGAAAATAGTGGGAGACATAATTAGATAGAAAGTCCTTATCCAGTTATGAATGTCATCTTGAGTGGTCTGCTGATATTATTCTTTAATTAAATAAAGGATATTTATTTTTATGGCTTCAAATTTATCATTGCATGGCATCTTGGATGCTAATAAGTTAACCAATTCAAACTATATGGACTGGTTGAAGAAGAAGGCTGATGGAGCCTATTCCCATTGTAGCATGTTTGGGCATTGGAAGAAGGATTGCAAGACTTGTCTTGCAAATGTGAAGCTAGATGCAAGTGGTTCATCTAGGGGTTTTGTACATGATACAAACCAATTTATCATTGAGTAAATCTATTTCTAATTTATGGGTATTGGATACCACATGTGGGTCACATATTTGTAAATCTTTACAAGGACTCCATAGAATTAGAAATTTGAAGAAATGTGACTTCAAATTATATGGGGCAAGTGGAGAACCCATATATGTTGAAGCTGTGGGCACCTATTTTCTGTTATTACCTTCGGATAATATCATAAGGTTGGAAGAATGCTACTATGTGCCAAATATTGTAAGAAACATTATTTCAATACCCTTATTGTTACAACAAGGATGTGAAATAAGTGTAAAGAGTAGTGGCTACTCTATTCTTCATAATAATACAACATTTGGGCATGGTTGCTTCGTGAATGGTCTTCTAACTTTAGTATTCAATGATGAAATACTTCTTGTGGATGACAAGAAGAGAAAAAGAGATAATGTTAATGTCACATATCTCTGGCATTGCCGGTTAGGTCATATCAGTGAGTCAAGGATAAACAAGTTAGTCAAAGAGGATTACTTTGACCCTGATGATTTTCAATCATTAGGAACTTGTGAGTCCTGCCTCAAAGGGAAAATGACGAAGTCTCCGTCACTGGATATGGAGAAAAGGCAACTGAATTGTTAGGTCTTGTACATACTGATGTATGTGGACCTATGTCAACTCAGGCCAGAGGAGGATATTCTTATTTCATCACTTTTATTGATGATTTATCAAGGTTCGATTATGTATATCTTATGAAACATAAGTCCGAAGCTTTTGATAAGTTTAAAGAATATCAGAGTATGGTTGAAAGACAAACTGGACTTAGTATTAAAGCTCTTCGGTCTGATCGAGGAGGGAAAAACTTGTCTAGTCAGTTTTTGAACCATCTCAAGGACAAAGGCATTATTTCTGAATGGACCCCTCCTTATACATCTCGGTTAAATGGAATGGTAGAAAGGAGAAATCACACATTGTTGAACATGGTAAGGTCCATGATGAGCTTCACAGATCTTTCCATTTCCTTCTGGGGACATGCCTTGGAGACTGCTGCATATATATTAAACAGAGTTCCATCTAAGTCAGTAAGTAGCACTCTATTTGAGTTATGGAATGGTAAAAGACCAAGTCTTAAGTACTTAAAGATTTGGGGTTGCCATGCTTATGTCAAGAATAACTTTGGACATAAGTTAAGTGCTAGGGTTGACAAGTATAGGTTTGTTAGTTACCCAAAAGAAGGTAAGGGATACCTCTTTTATAATGCTATTGAGCAAAAGATAATTGTCAGTAAGCATACTACATTCTTCGAACAAGAGTTAATCCAAGAAGGATGTAGTGATTCTTCACTTGAGTTATGTGAAGAACAGAACCAACAAATCGATGAGCCTTCAAGTAAAGTTCCTCAACCAGAGGTTCTTGTGGATCAAGAATAGCCACAATACACACCTCCTCTCCGAAGGTCAGAGAAGGTGCGAGGAGCACCTCTCAGATATGGCTTTGTCATCGATGATGACAATGAAGCCAATATCATACAGGATGATGATCCTGTGACCTATTCGAAAGCTGTCGAGAGTAGGGACTTCGACAAGTGGCTTGGTGCCATGAAATCTGAAATGGACTCCATGTATTCCAATCAGGTTTGGACCTTGGTAGATCCACCTGAAGGAATTAACCCGATAGGGTGTAAATGGGTATTCAAGAAGAAGATTGGAGCAAATGGTCAAGTTGAGACCTATAAGGCTAGGCTGGTAGCAAAAGGTTTTAGACAAAAACATGGTGTAGACTATGATGAAACCTTTTCTCCAGTAGCCATGCTCAAGTCCATTCGGATACTGCTTGCCATAGCAGCATACCATGATTATGAGATATGGCAAATGGACGTAAAGATTGCTTTCCTCAATGAAAACCTTGAGGAAGAAGTCTATATGTCACAGCCAGAGGAGTTTGTCTCAAGTGGGAGACCAAACCAGGTATGCAAGTTAAAGAAGTCTATTTATGGACTCAAGCAAGCATTAAGGAGTTGGAACATCCATTTTGATGAAACAATCAAAGGATTTGGTTTTATGAAAAATGTGGATGAACCATGTGTGTATAAGAAGACAAGTGGGAGTGCCATTGTTTTCTTAGTTTTGTATGTGGATGACATACTGATCATTGGAAATGATATCCTAATGTTGTAATTGGTTAAAACTTGGCTATCATCAAAGTTTTCCATGAAGGATTTGGGAGAACCATCCTATATACTAGGTATAAGGATCTATAGAGATAGATCCAAGAGGATGTTAGGCTTATCCGAATCTAGGTACATTGACTTAATATTGAAGATATTCAACATGGATGGAAGTAAGAAAGGTTACTTGCTAATGAGTCGAGGCATACAACTCTCTAAGAAGATGTCTCCTAAGACATCAGAAGAAAGAGAGATGATAGCTATGATTCCTTATGCTTCGGTTGTAGGATCGATTATGTATGCCATGTTATGTACCAGGCCTGATGTTGCTTATGCCTTGGGCATAGTGAGCAGGTTTCAGGCATATCCAGGAGAGGATCATTGGAAAGCTGTGAAAAATATTCTTAAGTACCTGAGAAGGACTAAAGATGTTTTTTTAGAATATCTAGGATCTGAGTTAAAATTGGAAGGCTATACAGATTCTAATTTTTCAATCAGATCCAGATGATAGCAAATCCACATCGGGGTATGTCTTCATCCTGAATAGTGGAGCAGTGAGTTGGAAAAGTACAAAGCAGCCAATAGTAGCTGACTCAGTCACTGAGGCAGAGTACATAGCTACTAGTGAAGCTGCAAAGGAAGCTGTCTGGATGAAGAAATTCATCATAAAATTGGGCGTGGTTCCTAATGTACAACAGCCAGTGCCATTATACTATGATAACACTGGGACTGTTGCACAAGCTAAGCAACCAAGGTCTCATCACAAGTCCAAGCACATTCTAAGACGGTTTCACCTTATTCGAGAGATTATAGAAAGACAAGATGTTATTGTCAAATGAGTTGATACAAAAAACAATATAGTAGACCCATTCACTAAAGCATTAGCCAAGCAACAGTTAGATCGCCACTGGAATTGTATGGGCATAAAGTATAAGGGCGATTGACTTTAGTGCAAGTGGGAGTTTGATAGAAAAATGTCCTAAGAGCCAATCATTGTTTGGGCCTTTTTTGTAAACTTCCAACTCATGCATAACATCATTATTTATAATAAAGGCATTTGATTCATCATATACTGCTGTGTCATATTTTTGGCTATGATGAATCCCATAGAGTAGGGCAATGGAATTAGGGTTATGATAAAATAACAGTGAGACCTAATTCCTATAAACCCTAATCTAGATGTTCCTAGTCATTGGACCATCGATTCGGGGATCGATGAATCCGGTGAGACTAGCTTATCCTATGTATGCTCAATTGATGAGGGTGGTTGGTCTCACAGCCACTTGTGTAGAGGCACTAAACAAGGATAAGGGTGCTCATTAGGTTATGAATACACTGAACTGATCCACACCGAGACTATCTTATGGAAGTTTTACTCCTTGTCAAAAGATAGGTCCCGGAGTAGAAGTTGTGCATATGATCTTCAGACCTGAGGTCACCATGGTTCCTTATGCATACTAAGCCATACTTTGGTTCATACTCATTCATGGCATTGCGACATATACGGGGTGTTCTGGGCATGGTGGAAGGTGTCGAAGGATGTGAGTGGACCAACAAGAAATTGATCAATCATGGTAAGAGGATATGTTATCCTATATAATATCTTCGATGAGTGACTCAAGGAATCTTTGCAAAGTGGGATCAAATTAGAAGTTGCTTCTAATTAGTCATCAGCTGAGTCCTCATGATCGAGCTGAGATTCAATATGATTAAGTGTTAGGGTTTGACATTTATCCATACCCATCACTTAATCGGGATAATGGGAGATCAAAAGATTGAATTGCACGGTAACTTACTACTGAAGGGTATTTTGGTAATTTCTATCAAATTTCTCATCTTCCGGGTAGGCATGACACGTTGCTAGACGTTGATCTTGTCTTGTCAGTTTTCATGAACTAATTAGATTGGTTTCATGAGTCAATTCGATGTGTGATTCGAATTGGACAATTAGGTGAGCCGATTTGACCTAATTAGGTCAATCGGGTTCGATCGGATCGAATCGGCTCAAACCTAAACCTACTGCTGGCTAGATGTGGAATCTAATGGGTCACACACAATAGAGAGTAGGCCAAGAAAGTTACTCATGGTTTAATTAGGGTCATGGGATCCTAATTGGTTAGCCAGATTGCATACTAGCATATGTTGGCTAACTCAATTCCTAACCCAATTGGATTGGGTCCGACTACTTGCTAATTGGGCTAACCTAATTAAGGGAAACATAAATTAAGTTAAGTCCTAAGTGGGGATAGCCAAATCATATCTTGATTTGATTTTATTTTGGACTTTTGGATATTTTATTGAAGAGTTCATTTGAGTTGGGACTCTAGATGCCAAAATGACACCTTGGCATTCAAAAAAGCCTAGAAGAGTCTATAGTCCTCTGATCTAAAATATTTTTATATGGATGGAAAGAGGATTTAATGCTCCTTCTTTTGACACCCATATTGTATATGCTTTGACTAGTCAAAAGTTGCATGGGGTGTAGACAAAGTTGATCACAACATAAAGGGTTTCTTGGTGCCTCTTGGCGCGCCCGGGAGATGAAGGTGCGCACAGAAGGACAAAAGTCCTTCTGTAGATGAAACTCTTGAGTGTTTCATTTCAGTGGGTGCCTTCTCATCTTATCCCATGCCTCTTGGATATGTTTGACCTATCAAGTCTTTTTGAAAGGGTGTGAAAAATGGATGGAAGCAAAAGCGCGCATGAAGAGACGCGTCTCTTCATGTGGCGTGCACCCTGAAGCAGAGTCCTTCTGCTTTCAGGACTCTTCATATTCTCCGGTGTTTGGAGATTGAAGAGGTGCCTCTTGGCTTCCCAGGGACCGGTACTTTCCATGTGGCAAGTCACAGATTGTCAAAGAAAATGGACGGATGCCAATATGTCTTTTGGTGCATGAGGAGACATATTGGATATGATTTTTCAGTCTTGAAAAATCATATCTGATAACCTGTTGGAGGACATGTCACATGCCCCTCTTAAAACTATAAATAGGGGGGGTGATATGAGTTTTAGATTTTTTTTCTTTTCACCGTAAAAAGATATTCTGAGTGTTCTTCCACTTCTCTCTCCCTCCTTCTTAATTTAGGACAAGACTTGTCTTGTTAAGACAAGGTCTTTTCTACTAAGACAAGGCTTAGTTTTAGGACATAAGCCTAAGGGATCCTAGAGGAAGGTTGTCCTAAAACCAAGAGTGGTTTAGGACTGTGTCCAGAAAGCCCTATAGTAGGTTAGGGTGTCCTACAGTGGTCAAAGATCAAAAGGCTGACAAAAGAGTTATGTTGAAGCAAGCAACCCCGGTAGGGATTCTTCCTTGGTACCATTCTCGTGTGGATCACCGTTGGAGGGCTTGCACTTGTGAGCCTCGTAGAAAAGATTGGATTTCAGCGATCCAGGTATGTATTCTGACTTCATTTATATTTCGTTGATTGGTATTGCATAAGGGGTTCCTGGGAATTAGGGTTTTCTAGCCATATTAGGGTTTCATGCTTAGAATTTTGTTTTGAAATTCACTTCCGCGTGCTGCATGATTCCCGGCACCCTGGAAGAATTCTCATCAGTTTTAACTACTAACTAGATTGGTTAGGAAGTTCTAACAAGAAACTATAATTAGTTGTGACCAAAATTGGTTGCAACTAATTATACATGTGGCACCTATGTGGATGATGAAGTGGCCTTCCTTGATGATGTAACATCCATGTTGGAAGGTGTGGTGGCAAGTGAGGTGGCACTCCACATAGAAAGGTGGTTGCAAAGTTGTTGGGGGAGTTTTAGTAGTTGCCTTCACTTTATGTGGCCCCCAAAAAGGTGTTGACGATGTGGCCTCCAAGTGGCGCCCAAGTAGATGAAAGTTGGGGATGAGGTAGCCTTCAAGTGGCACCCAAGTGGATGGAATGAGGTGGCCTCCAAGTGGTGTCCAAGTGGTTGGAAATTGAGTTGACTTCATGAAGAAGATTTAAGTCGACTCAAAGAAAATTTGTTAAGTCGACTCATGGAAGGTAGGTGACTTCATGAGGCTTCCTTACTTCCTCCATTGATACATTGAGCTCAATTAGAAGGCCTTCTGACTTAATTTTCTAGCTGCAAAAGAGTTAGCTTGAAATCTATTTGCCTTTGCCTGATGTCCTCATCATGTCCTCCACTAGCTATAACTCAACCTCTGAGGAGAAAGTTTTGAAGGCTCTAGACCGGATAAAAGTCAACACTCAAACCCTTAACTCCCACTCCCAAATAATCAGTTCTCATACACAATCCATCGCTAGGTTAGAAACACAAATTGGTCAAGTAGCGGCAAGTCTGGGTAGAAGGGAAGGAGGTAAATTGCCATCTCAACCTGAAAGCAACCTGAGAGGACAATTCATGGCTTAAGGCTCCAATATCCTAGAAACATTTTCTGAACATGCCAAATCAGTATTGACTCTCAGGAATGGAAAGGTCATCCAGCAACCTAATAAAACCGATGAGACCTACCCCACACCTCCAAACCAACCTAAATCAGAACCATCTAAGGACAAGAAGGAGCTGAGAAAAGAAGATAAATCGATTGTACCAGAACCATCCTACTTGTCCAAAGTACCATACCCAGATGCCATAAAAGCCCCTATTCCTGCTAAGAAGAAGAAAGGAGAACTCGAGGAGACACTAAAATTATTTAAGCAAGTTCAAATTAATCTCTCCCTCTTGGATGAAATCAAACATGTTCCGGCATATGCTAAATTTTTGAAAGATTTGTGTACCCAGAAACGTAAATCTAGATCACAAATTCTAAAAAAAAGTATGCCTTACGGAATATGCTATTTCTATCTTCTAGCACACCACCCCTCCGAAACTCAAGGATCCAAGAGCTCCCATTATTTCTTGTATCATAAGGAACTTTCACATTGAAAAAGCTCTCCTAGACTTAGGGGCCAGTGTAAACCTTCTACCTAGTTTAGTGTATGAACTCTTTTGACTAGAAGAATTGAAACCTACTTTGGTCACCTTTCAATTAGCTGAATATCAATTAAGGTACCACGTGGGATGCTTGAGGATGTCTTAGTCAAGGTAGATGAGTTTTATTTTCCAATCAACTTCTTAGTCCTTGACATAGAATCAAGTAGCAACCCAAGACACATTCCCATTATCCTAGGCCGACCCTTCCTAGCTACAGCAAATGTATGCATCAATTGTAGGACAGGAGCCATGGATGTGTCATTTGGGAATAAAAAGTTGAGGTTGAATATATTTAGTGCAATTGATGGACCACAAAGTGATAGGTTTAATGAGGTAAAAATGCTAAAGGAACTTGTAAAAGAAACCATCCCTAACATGCCCACACAAGACCTTCTACAAGCATGTTTAGCCCATTTTGAAATAGACAGTTTTAACATAGATGGGTACATGGTTAAAGTGAATGCACTATTAAAACCACCTAGGTCCACTCCTCCATGGACCACGAAATATGAGTAGATGGCCCATCTCCCTGATACACCAATAGCTTCATCATTAAAGGCCTCACCTATGCTGGAACAAGAGCCACTCCTTGTCAAGGTAATGATCCATTCTTCGAACATGATACAACCCCTGACTAGGTTTACCAAATGAATCTAAAGAAGCTATTGAAGAGACAATCTATGATCTGCTAGTAAACTGCCCAACTAAATTATCGCTTTCAGAACTAAGTAATGCAGTCTTTGAGTATGATAGCCTAGACAACTTTATTGGGGACCCATCTCATAAATGTCTAAATTGCACTGGAATAGATAGCGTGGAGAAGTTGAGTAACTTATTGATCCACCTTGGAGACTAAAGTTTGAGCAATTTGTTGTGTCCTTCAATCTTTACCTAGTCCCAGTGTTAAAGCCAACATCTACTTTACAAACCAAGCCACCTCCTGGTACCTACTATCAGGAGCTACATCTTGTAGACATGCATAAAAGAAATCTTGTGTGGAACATCACTGACCGGACTTTGTCCAACCATCCGCCATGGCTAGGATACCTAATAATTTAGTGGATATATCAACTAGTATAGTTTAAAAGATCCACTACAACTGGCTGAAGACGTTAAACTTAGCACTAGGTTGAGAGGCAACCTAACAATCTCATCTTCTTTTTAGTTGAATTACAGGAACTTAGGTGGAAGAACAAGAGCTTGCTACTCCATGAAGCCCTCTCCTATAGCACGCTCATCCCAGGTATATTCTCTCCTTTTTTTATGCCTATTTTCTTTCCTACTCCATTGAGGACAATGTCAATTAAGTTGGGATGACAGAAAAACTTGACTTGATTAGATCTTCGAGTATGGTTAGAAATGATTATGTTATGTATACCTAATTATTATCTCAAATTGGAGTTCTATAGACACCTTAATCAATGATTGATTAATGGTCTAGATAATACTAGAGATGTTGAGGGATAAATTATTAAAGAAACTCAATAAATGACATGTTGCCTATGTGACTTTTCCAAGAGGGGGGTGAATTGAAAATTTAAAAAGTTTAAGCAATTATGTGCTCTTTGAAAATCCCTTGAAGTGTTGAGTGCTGTGATTGAAATAATTAAAAGCAGAAGTAAGATATAAAAAGAATGTACAACACAAATACAGAAAATTTTATAGTGGTTCAGAGCAACCCAGCTTCTACATCCACTATCCAAGATTACTACTTGAAATTTTCACTATATCCCCCACTGGAATATAGTCAAATTATTTTAACAAGCTCACAATCCAAACCTCTACACTTTGATTTTTAAACCGGGCTCACCAAAGAAACCTAACACTTGGTTTTAATAGGATTACCAAGAACCTAATACTTGGTTTTAATACGGGCTAACCAAAAATCTATTTGGTTTTTAAACCGGGCTCACCAATAACCCAACAATTCAAAAATAATTGTAAAGAGAAAGCAACAGAATGACAAACAAATTTTATCGAATGGTTGTCGATGCAGCTCAAGAGAAGCCCAATTGATTGCACTTCAATGCACTTGGTTGGCTTCTTCAACTTCTTCAATAAATGCTTCAAGCTTTTGTTGGAAGTTGGTAAAGGCTTGAAGACTGTCTTGAATGCTCTTACAGTGCTCTCTTGCTCACAAAGTAGCTTGGATATTCAATTTAGTATTTACTCATTATCTCTTACTTTTAAGTAGTTTAAATCCCTCAAATATATATTCTTATACTCTTCTCAGATGAATTTAGTCGTTGTAGACCATTGGGATGTGATATTTGATCATTGGAGCACTTTTTGGATTCAAATTCCAAGTTCTGGAATTAGCTGTTATAAGTCTGAAATTGATATTCGAGTCAGCTCAGATTACTCGAGTCGGCTTGGATCCTCATAGTAGTTCTGGTTGAGTCGACTCGCTTCATTCTAGTCGGCTCGGTTGCATAGTATTCCGATTTCTCACTCTGTAAGAGTCGGCTTGCCTTGATTCTAGTCAACTCGGATCCTCAGGCGTTCAAAAATGTTGTCTAGAAAAGTTGGCTTTTTCTCTTTAGAGTCGGCTCGGTTGGATGTAGTTCTCAGAATGCTTTTTCTAGACTCTAGAGGAGTCAGCTCGAATCTCTAAAGAGTCGGCTTGGATGTCTAATAATACAAAGTAGTCGGCTTGGATTCCCTTCGGGTCGGCTCGGTTGTCTGATTCAAAAAATCATGAACTGGACAAGTCGGCTCGGGTCCCTTAGAATCAGCTTGGATATCTGCATGCCATGTGCCAGAGTCAGCTCTCTTCTCTTCGAGTTAGCTCGGATGAATTCTTCAGTGAATTATCAGTTTTTCTTCAGAAATCATCCAACAAGTCTTCAAAGTTTCAAGATGCATTTAAACTCTTCTAACCATATTTCTAAAGAATTTTAAGCTTGAAACACATCTAGAAGTAACCCATTTTCATGATTTTTACTTCACTTTTTCTTTGGGTTCTTCTTTACATGAATCACTTACAATACAACTCATTTCAAAACTACGAATGTAGGAGTTGAAATTAAACAATGAAGTCATCTTATAAAAACTTGTAAAACACTTGAAGAGTTGTTAGTAAAACAAATGCATGCTCTAATATTTGGTTATCATCAAAATCACTTATGGGGTCAACAATCTCCTCCTTTTGATGATGACAAAACACTAGGCATGAAAAAATTCTTTGCAATTACATGTATAACTAAATTTGAAAGTGAGCATTAACATGTATCAGAGCTAATTGTATTTGCAAGTAAGTATTAGAGTTTTTTGTGAAAAAGAAACTATACAGTATCAATGTTAGTGCTCTTATATGTATCAAAGTGTTAAGACTAGCATTTTCACAAAGTATCAGAGCTATTAATGTATGCAAGGTATCAAAGCTCAATTTTGCAAAGTATCAGAAATATATTAGAATTGAAAAGTATCATAGTTAATGCTTTAAGATCTTCAAGGTATGTGTGCAAGTTTTGAGAGCATAGAGCATGAACTAAAACCATTTAGATTCAACAATTTTTCTCCCCCTTACTTATATGCAATTTCACATTTTTAATCACACTCTCCCCCTTCTTTCATATTTATTCTCTCTTTTTCTTTCTTTCTTTTTCATGCAATTCTAAAAATTCTCTCCCTTTTTGTCAGCAATCAAAAAGGTGTTCAATTGATTTTTCAAAGCTCAATTTTTATCGTAGAAAGAGAAAGTTGATAAAATTTGTTTGAGATAATTTTACTTTCTCTTCTCAACTTTGATATTCTAATTAAAATTTATTTTGAGAGTATTGCACAAGCTCAATTCATATACAGAAGATATGCCAAAAAGTATTTATTGCATTCATAAAATTTTCATTATAAATTACAAAAGATTAAGATCAAAAGACTATTCATCATCACTAGGTATATCTACCTTAGTACTAGTGGATGGCCCAAAAGGTGGTACAAAAGATGGTCAAAAAGATGGCATAGATGCTATTGGGTCCACAAACTGTGGCTCAGAATATTGGGGCCTAAGATGAGGAGCTGGATGCCTAGGATGTGTAGTAGAGGTAGGTCCAGGTTTAGGTGCAGGTTGAGGTGTAATTACAGGCCTAGGTCTAGGAGATGCAAAAGCTGCAATGACAGTGGTTTTGAGCTAATCAAGTTGAAATTGAACTGTATCCATCTCTTCATGAAGCTTCTTTACTTGAGTGTTCAATGCAATTAATTCAACAGCTTGGGCATTCGCAAATACTTCAGCAGAACCTCTAAGTCTGCCAAACTCAGATCTAAGGATCTCGATGCCCTTGGTTTAGTCCTCCTCCATTCTTTTTCCTTGTTCCATGCCACCCATTTTGAAATTTACTTCTTTCAACTCAGCCCTAAATTCTTCCATACTTTTATCCACAGAATTTTTAATAGCTTCAGTAGCTGACCTGATAGAGTCTGATAAGGGCTGTGTGTCAAGCTGAGAGGCAGGTCTAGATGACTCAAGTGAGTCAACCTTGGTATGAAGCTCTCTGACCTCAGTGCTGAGTAGGTCTAGTCTAGTGTCCACTAACTGGTGAAACTCGCCAAACATACTAGCCAAGGAACAAGTCAGTGTATATGTTAGTGACTTCATCTGTTATGCAATAAACTCCTGTGTCACTGAAATTCCAATAGAATATGCTGATGAGTTCGGAGTAGTATGTGCTGGTGGAGAAGTAGGTAAGGGAGTCTCATAATCAATGTGCATTATCTCCACAGCCTCAGTGAAACTAGTAGGTTCAATCTCCATAGTAGCATGCTCAGGTATAGCAGTCTCAACAGCTGGCTTAGAAGTGGTGCCAAACTCAGTAGAAGCAGTAATGGGAACATCAAAAGCATGCTCTAAAGGCTCCAATGTAGAGGGTGCAGCGGTATCAAAAGTGATCTCTCTAGGTATCTCTGCACTCTCATCATCATCATCATCCTCTATGCTAGAAGCTCCTATGGCTCTTTCATCATACCCTTTCTTCTTCCATACTCCTACCCTTTCTTCTTCCATACTCCTTCACTATAAACATATCCCATTCGAAGTAGAGATTTGGAAGAATAAGTTTCAATATGGTGAAGAGGCTTTGCATCTTCCCCTTCAAGATTGACTCTAGAGGCCTGAAGTAATAGTGTTAACACCATTCCATAGGGTAAGCATGCCTTCACTTTCCTCACAGCCTTTTTCATCATCATAATCATAATATAAGGTAAATTCAATGCCTTCCTCTCAATGATATGTTCCATAAGGCATAAGTCTTTTTCACTTACCTAATCAAACCTTCTTGTTCTTTAAAGAAAGATCGAACTGACAAAATTATGGAGCAGTCTCATTTCCAGTGATAGTGTATTTGCCATGACTGTTCTAGTTCCACTAACATCTATCCTCCCAAGAATAGTTCCTAGGGTCTTTTCTCTATCTTTTAGCACTAGATGTTTAGACCATTCAGTTGGCATTTCTAACAGACTACTCAACCTTTCTTCAGAAATAATTATCCTTTTGCCCTTGACTGTTGATTCAATGTGTGTACCTCTAGCCTTAGGTTTTCATAAAATGTTCTAACTAGGGCAGGATAAGTAGACACATTCAATGAACAAAAATAACTCCATCCAAGTTCTTCAATAGAATCACCAATTTTCAGTCCTAAATCCTTGAAAAAAGAGAAAATAACCCTTCGACCGCTTGTAACAGGATGATTAGACATGGAAATTACTTGCCTCGGAGAAGGAGCAGTGGCCAATTCCCTTTCTTCTCAGATGTCTTGCTGTTCTTCTCTCTCCACTATCCAAGTCGGCTCCTCTTGTCGATGATTAGACCTTCTTTCAGTCTCAGTAGATGGAGTAGCCCTTTTTGATCTTTTTCTAATAGCCATTTTCGGTGCCATTGCAAGAATTGGGAGAAATTGGAAGATTGAAGCTCAAGGAAGATGATTTTTGAGGTTTTGGAAGAGGTTTTGAGTAGAGTTCTAAGGTTTAGAGTGAGAACAAAAGATAGAAAAATTCGAAAAATGCTCTATGGCTCTATTAAAAAATAGTTTGCCTGATATCCGAGTGGGCTCGACTAACCCTAAAATTGTTCGAGTTGGCTCGACCAGAGCAAAAATAGAAACAATAGTAATTAGAGTCGGCTCGACCTGAGCATAATTGCCCGAGTCGACTCAAATAGAACTTTCCACAAAAGTTAAAAATTGATTAGAAATGATAATATATTCAGGAAAATTGTATGGAAAGGTGCTCAAAGATGTTGAATTGATGTGGAAGGTTCTCTAGATAATTTTTCCTTATTTTTGAAGAGATTATGTTTGGAAAATCTAAAAGGGATCATAAAGACCTAATTCTCCTCTAATCATCTCAAATCTATCCTGATTGAGTGGCTTAGTGAAAATGTCAGCAAGTTGGCTCTCAGTAGGGATGAATTCTAGTTCAATGTCACCATTCAAAATATAATCTCTAATAAAATGATGTCTAATCTCTATGTGCTTAGTCCTTGAATGCTGAATTAGGTTTTTTGTTAAATTTATAACACTTGTGTTATCACATTTGATAGAAATTTTAGATTGTGTAACACCAAAGTCTTCTAGTTATTATTTAATCCATAGCACTTGTGCACAACAACTCCCTGCAGCAACAACTCTGCCTCAGTAGTAGATAGTACTACTGAGTTTTATTTCTTACAATGCCATGAGATTAAATTCAACCCTAGAAATTGGCATGTACCGCTAGTGCTTTTTCTATCAATTTTACAAGCAGCATAATCAGCATCCGAAAATCTAATTAAATTCAATGAAGAATGTTTTGAAAACCATAGACCTAGATTACTTGTTCCTTTCAAATATCTTATGATTCTTTTAACAGCAAGCATATGTGATTCTTTAGGATTGGATTGGATTGGAATCTAGTACATACATATATGCTAAACAAGATATCAGGTCTACTTGCAGTTAAGATTGGATTGGAATATATAGAGCTTTTGATCAATGTTGGATCCATCTTCATCTTTATCCAATCTGCAGGTTGGGCTCATGGGTGTGTTCATTTGTTTGCTTGACTCCATACCAAACTTTTTGATTATTTCTTTGGTGTACTTGGCTTGGTTAACGAAGATTCTTTCCTTTGTTTGTTTCACTTGGAGTCCAACGAAGTAGTTAAGTTCACCCATTAGGTTCATTTCAAATTCTCCCTGCATTAACTTAGCAAATTCTCTACAAAGAGTTTCATTAGTTGCACCAAATATAATATCATCAACATAAATCTGTATAATGAATAAATCATTATCTTTCTTCTTGATGAAAATAGTTTTATCAACATTTTCTCTTGAAAAATTATTTTTAATTAAGAAGGTGCTATGTCTATCATACCAGGCTCTAGGTGCTTGTTTTAAATCATATAAAGTTTTATTGAATTTAAAAACATGATTTGGAAAAGCATGATTTTTAAAACTTGGTGCCTGTTCTACAAAAACTTGTTTGGATATAAAATCATTCAAGAATACACTTTTCACATCCATTTGAAAAAGTTTGAAATTCATGTAGCAAGTTAATGCAAGAAATAATATAATAGCTTCTAGTACTGCTATAAGTGCATATGTTTCATCAAAATCTATACCTTCTTCTTAGTTATATCCCTTAGCCACCAATCTAGCTTTGTTTCTAATTACATTTTCTTGTTCATCTAACTTGTTTCTATAGACCCATTTGGTTCCTATGATGAGATTATCTGATGGTCTTTCAACTAAAGTCCATACCTTATTTCTTTCAAACTGATTTAGTTCTTCATGCATGGCCATCATCCAGTTTGGGTCAAATTCAGCTTCTTCTAAGGTATGAGGTTCTATTTGTGATACAAAGACTAGGTAATCATGTATATCTCTATGTGATGACTTGTCCTAATACCTTGTGAAGGATCATCAATAATTAATTCTCTTGGATGAGAAGTTACATACCTCCATTCCCTTGGTAGATCAGTATGATCCTTACTTATCGTTTCTTCTTCTTCTTGAGTTGATCTTTCTTGTATGTTCATGTCTTCTATTTCTTTTTAAATTGTACCTACATCATTGTCTATGAACTTTTCTTTCTTAGAAGGTGAGGGGTTAGTTTCATCAAAAATAACATGCATAGATTTTTCTATAGTAAAAGTTCTTTTGTTAAATACTCTATATGCTTTGCTATGTAATGAATAACCAAAGAAAATTACTTCATCAGATTTAGCAAAAAAATTTTCTAGATTATCTTTACCATTGTTAAGCACAAAGCATTTGCAACCAAATATATGAAAGTAATTAATGTTGGGTTTCTTTTCATTCCAAAGCTCATAGGAGATTTTCTTCAAAATAGGATGAATCAAAATGTGATTCAAAATATAACAAGCAGTGTTCACCACTTCTGTCCAAAAGTACCTTGGAAGATTACCTTCACATAATATTGTTCAGGCTATCTCTTCCAAAATCTTATTTTTTTTCTCGATGACATCATTTTGTTATGGTGTCCTAAAAGCGGAGAAGTTATGATCAATGTCATTTTCTATGCAATAATCATCAAAAAACTGATTTTCAAATTCGGTGCCATGATCACTCCTAATTGAAACTATTGAAAGATTTTTCTGATTAGAAACTTTTTTATAAAATTTTTGAAAGACTTTAAAAGTTTCATCTTTATGAGCGATAAACTGTTGCCCAGTAAGCAACCCAAGAGGGGGGTGAATTGGGTCTCTGAAAATTATTTGATAGAATGCAAGAGTGTGTGATCCAATCCAACAATTAAACAAAGTACTAAGAATGCAAATGAAGTGCTCTTAAGTAAATGTGTAGCAAAAATATAAAGTAATAAAAGTAAGAGCAAGTAGAGGAGACAAGCAATCACAAACACAAGTATAGTGGTTCAGTGCTATCCAATGCATCTACATCCACTCTCCAAGATCCTTTTAGGAATTCACTACAATCTCAACTGATTACAGCCGATTAGTTTTCCGGGCTCACTAATCAAAACCTGACTTGTTTTTACAAGGCTCACAAGTCAAACCTCACTTGGTTTACGGGTTAACCAAGAGCCTAAATGGTTTTAAGGCTCACCACCAACCTCCCTTGTTTTGCGGGCTAACCAAGAACTTAATTGGTTTTCAAAGGCTCACCAATAACCTCCCTTGATTTTGCAATAGGCTAACCAAGAACCCTTACAACAAATAAGGTTTTAAAATAAAGAGACAATAAAAGTTTTATAATAAAAAGCAGGTATCTCTTTGAAGCTCATTGTTGTGATACTTTCAACTTGTTGAAGCCTCTTTGATTACTCAAGAAGGATTGATCTTTAATACTGTTGAAGGCTCTTGAATGCTTGAAGGCTTTTTCTTGCTTGAAAGTAGTTGAACTCAATGAATAGGAGTGAATGCTCTCTTTTCTTCTCTCTTGGTTATTTCTTTTTCATTTCCTTTATCATCATCCATTTTGATTTGATTTGGATCATATAAATACCTTCCCAAGGCCTCAAATCTAGTTTCTAGCCATTAGACACGAAAAACTAGTCGTTGGGAGCCAAGAGGGATGAGTTCTGCATTTGAAAAACTAGCCGTTACTGTTCCCAGAACTCCATGTGTCGACACTTTAGGCTATGAGTCGACACTTTAGGTCGACACTTGAACTTCTTAAGTTGACACCTAGTTCAAATATCTTCAATGTAGCTTTCTGAAAATCTCAGATGTATCGACACTTCTTCAGGTGAGTCAACACTTTGAGTCGACACTTGGCATCCATGTGTCGACACTTCACCAGATCTTCAACTTCAGCAAGTTCTGTGACCAAAAAATCTCAAGCGATGAGTTAATCCATGTGTCGACACTTTGAGTCGACACTTCAAGTCCATGTGTTGACACTTCAGCCGTGCCATCTAAAACTTTCTTTGCATACCATCTTGAGTCGACACTTCACTGTTATATGTCGACACTTGGTGTCATGTGTCAACACTTTGAATTGACACTTCACTGAGATATTCACATAAATAGCTGAACTTGTGCCGAATCAAGTTTGTGTTGAACTCATGTATCCATTCAAGCAATCTTCAACTGTTCAAGTCTTCTTTGAGCAGATCTTTCAACTAAACTTTGACTTTTTCAATTAAATAACATTCATCAAATTGATGAGAACCATTTTTTATAAAAAACACACTTCAAAGAAATCATTAGTACTCAACTTATACTTAAGCATTTTGCTTATCATCAAAATCAATAACGGAGTCAACATAAACAAAATCCAAGTAAATCTAGAAAAATCATCTACTATCATAAGAGCATATTTCATACCACCTAGACTTATGATCCTAGTTGGTCCAAATAAGTTCATGTGAAGTAGCTCAAGGGGCATAGTAGTTGAAAACATATTTTTGGGTTTAAAACTTCTCCTAGTTTGTTTATCCATTTGGCATGTATCACAAACATGATTAAGATTTACTTTAAATTTAGGCATGCCTCTTACTAGATTCTTGGAAATTAGCTTGGCAATAGTATGCATGCTAGCATGACCTAATCGTCTATGCCAAAGTAAGCAAGACTCCTTGGTCTTAGCATTCATTGTAACTAGACTGGAACTACTTGACATGGCAAGATCATTAAGGTCTACCACATAAATATTTCCAAGTCTATGTCCAATGAACTTACTACTAGAATCAAGAAAGTTTGTTACAATACACATAAATGATTCAAAGACAACCTTAAAGCTTTTATCATATAATTGACTAATGCTTAACAAATTATGCTTCAATTTATCTACTAGCAATACAATTTCAATAAAAGTACAGGGGATTATTTTGATCTTACCAATTCCGATTATTTTTCCCTTGACATTGTCTTCAAAAATAACCATACCTCCTTCTTTCACCTCTAGGATGATAAATTGATCCTTGTTACCCATCATATGCCTTGAACAGCCACTGTCGAGATGCCATCTTTTCTTCAATTTTTGGGCTGCAAGATATTCCTGCAAGACAATCAAGAAGTTATTTTAGGTACCCAAGCTAACTTGGGTCCTTGCAAGTTAGTGGAGGTGGTTTCTTTAGGAACCCAAATTCTTTTAATTCTATTCTTAAAATATGCATTTTTTTTTTAATGAATTGCATTGAAAGAATTTATGTCCAACTCCATGACATGCATAACATATAATTCTAGAATTTTGAAAAGATGTATGAATTAAAGTTCTAGATATTGATGCAGATGTAGATATAATAGATTTTCTATTTGTAACCTTAGATACATACATTGAAGGTCTAGCAATGAATGCAGAAGGATTAGATACAAAATCTTCTTGAGATATTAATTTTGAAACATAAGCTTTTGAAGGTATGAATTTAGTAGCTGAAATTTTATTTAAAATTGAATAATTGAAACCAATTGTAGCTTTGTTTCCAGAAATTCTTTGGACTTTTAAAATTAACTCAAGCTTATTTGAAGATAAGGTTAGTTTTTCAACCAGTAGCTTGAGTTTTTCAACCTCCTTTTTCAAGTCATTATTTTCAACAGTTAAAGCTTTGTTCTTGTCAAGATATGCATTGTTTTCAATTTCCAAAGCTTTGTATTTTTCAGAAAAGACATGTAAATTCTTTTGCAATAGATTATTATTTTCTGAAATCTCTTCTTTCTCCTTTTGTAAAGAATCATTGATATTCTTTAAAGTTCTTATCTTTACTCCAGCCTTTTTGAATTCAGATAGTAGATCATGAAAAGCATAATTCAATTCATGATGTTACCTCATCTTCGAGATCCATTAGATATAAGTTAGCGATTTTCGTGGTCTCTTCTTCTTCGGATGAAGTCGACTCCTCGCTACCGCTCCATGTAGCAACCATAACTTTCTTTTTCTTCTTCTTGAAAGATTTCTTTAACAAAGGAGAGTCGGGATGAATATGCCCTGGTTTCTTATATTCATAGCATGTGGGCACTTGTTCTTTTTTTTTCTCTATCATTGTCCTTGTCCTTGGAGTGCTCATCTCATTTATGGAATTTTCTATATTATCTTTCTTTCTTCTTTCCCATAAACCTTCTAAATCTCCTCATGACCATAGCAATATCTTCGTCTTCTAGATCGTCTTCAAAGGAAGTGCAGTCA
Source organism: Areca catechu (assembly GCA_021397845.1). NCBI lineage: Eukaryota > Viridiplantae > Streptophyta > Magnoliopsida > Arecales > Arecaceae > Areca > Areca catechu. The sequence goes on from CM038050.1 coordinate 39,080,910, forward strand.
TCTTTCGATTCCTCATCTTTCTTAGAATCCAATGCAGATTTGAAGGCTATTGTTTTCTTTTTCTTCTGATCATCATCAGTCCTATGCTGCATGGCAAGTTCATGTGTGATGAGTGAACCCATTAATTCATCCAAAGGTAAGGCATTTATATCTTTTGCTTCCTGGATGGCAGTCACTTTGGGGTCCCACTTGTCCGAAAGTGATCTAAGGATCTTCTTTACTAAGTCAGCATTTGAATAAACCCTGCCAAGATATTTCAAACCATTAATAATATATGTAAAGCGAGTAAACATGGCAGAGATAGTTTCAGTTGGTTCCATTAGTTTCAGTTGGTTCCATTTTGAAAAGTTTATAACTATGTATAAGAAAATTAATTTTTAAAGTCTTCACTTGGGAAGTTCCTTCGTGGGTCACTTTGAGTTTGTCCCAAATTTTCTTTGCAGAAAAGCAAGTGGAAATTCGATTGAACTCGTTGGCATCCAAAGCACAGTATAATAAATTCATTGCTTTGGTATTTAATTTTTCTATCTTCATGTCGTGTTCATCCTAGTCCTCTTCGAGCTTTGGGACATCCACACCATTAATTTTTATCATGGGATTATATGGCCCTTTTAGAATGACCTTCCATAATTAAAAATCGATAGCTTGAATATAGATTTTCATTATAGCTTTCCAATATGAATAATTTGTGCCAGTGAATAGTGGAGGTCTATTGGTAGATTGGCCTTCGGCCAAGGATGTACTCATGGGATGAGTCATCAATCTTTACTCTAAATGTATTCAAAGACACTGCTCTGATACCAGTTGTTGCTCAGGTAGATTTTTCAAGAGGGGGGTGAATTGAAAATTTAAAAAGTTTAAGCAATTATATGCTCTTTGAAAATCCCTTGAAGTGTTGAGTGCTGTGATTGAAATAATTGAAAGCAGAAGCAAGATATAAAAAGAATGCACAACATAAATAAAAAAATTTATAGTGGTTCATAGCAACCCAGCTCCTACATCCACTATCCAAGATTACCACTTGGGATTTTCACTATATCCCCCATTGAAATACAGTTGGAATGTTTTAACAGGCTTACAATCCAAACCTCTATACTTTGGTTTTTAAACCGGGCTCACCAAAAAAACCCAACACTTGGTTTTAATAGGATCACCAAGAACCTAACACTTGGTTTTAACACAGGCTAACCAAGAACCTATTTAGTTTTTAAACCGGGCTCACCAATAACCCAACAATTCAAAAAGAATTGCAAGAGAAAGCAATAGAATGACAAACAAATTTTATCGAATGGCTGCCGATGTAGCTCAAGAGAAGCCCAATTGATTGCACTTTAACGCACTTGGTTGGCTTCTTCAACTTCTTCAATAAATGCTTCAATCTTTTGTTGAAAGTTGGTGAAGACTTGAAGACTGTCTTCAATGCTCTTGCAGTGCTCTCTTGCTCACAAAGCAGCTTGGATATTCAATTTAGATTTACTCATTATCTCTTGTTTTTAAGTAGTTCAAATCCCTCAAATATATATTCTTGTACTCTTCTCAGATGAATTTAGTCGTTGTAGACCATTGGGATGTGATATTTAATCGTTGGAGTACTTTTTGGATTCAAATTCCAAGTTTTGGAACTAGCCATTATAAGTCTGAAATCGACCTTCGAGTCGGCTCGGATTACTCGAGTCAGCTCAGATCCTCAGAGTAGTTCTGGTTGAGTCGACTCGTTTCATTCTAGTCAGCTCGATTGCATATTTTTCTGATTTCTCACACTGTAAGAGTCGGCTCGCCTTGATTCTAGTCGACTCGGATCCTCAAGCATTCAAAAATGTAGTCTGGAAGAGTCGGCTCTCTCTTTAAAGTCGGCTCGGTTAGCTATTATTCTCATAATACTTTTTTTGGACTTTGGAGGAGTCAGCTCGAATCTCTGAAGAGTCAGCTCGGATGTCTGACATTACAAAGTAATCGGCTCGATTGTTTGATTCAAAAAATCATGAACTGGACGAGTCAGCTCGGGTCCCTTAGAGTTGGCTTGGATATCTGCATGCCAGAAATTTTCATGCGTGCCATGTGCTAAAGTTGGCTCTCTTCTCTTCAAGTCGGCTCGGATAAATTCTTTAGTGAATTATCAATTTTTCTCTAGAAATCATCCCGCAAGTTTTCAAAGTTTCAAGATGCCTTCAAACTCTTCTAACCATATTTCAAGGAATTTAAAGCTTGAAACACATCTAGAAGTAATCCATTTTCATGATTTTTACTTCACTTTTTTTTTGGGTTCTTCTTTACATGAATCACTTACAATACAACTCATTTCAAAACTATGAAAGTAGGAGTTGAAATTAAACAATGAAGTCATCCTACAAAAACTTGTAAAACACTAGAAGAGTTGTTAGTAAAATAAATGCATGTTCCAATATTTGGTTATCATCAAAATCATTTATGGGACCAACATGACAGGATTTAGATCATAAATAATTTCATGAAGTAATTCTAAAATCTTCTGATCATTGATCGCAATGAAAAATCTACTTTATGGGGGTATAAATTAAAAGGTCAAGTATGCTGAAATTTTCTCTTGAAAAAAAAAAAAAGAAAGAAAGAAAGTTAATCTTGCCTCATAGCTTTGCTTGAACTCTTATTGAGTAACTGGGCCCCTTAACCTAAGCAAGCATTTTGGTTCGCATCAAAAGGTAAGAAGGTCAAGAAATCTATTAAGCAATGGTACCTTCCTGAGTAACTGGGCCCCTTCGCCTAAGTAAGCATTGTGGTTCGCATCAAAAGGGAAGAATACTAACACTTAAGATGATAGGACATGGAACTATACTCTGAAAAAAAGAAGAAGAAAAGGAAAAACCAGCTGGCAAAAAGGTACTTTACTAAACTCCTAGAAAGTTAGAAGATTCAAAAAGTGAGGTGGAAAGTTAATAAAAGAAGAACTCTAGATATCCTTATGGGCTCTACCCGATCACTATTTGAGTTGAATTAATAATCCGATAAAGTATCTCAGTAATGGTCTAGCCAGGTATCAATTATCTTTAAGGCTACCTTGGCTAACATCCAATTCAAGGAAGGGTTGATACACATGGCTAATCTATCTATTTTACTCGAGGATGAGCAAAATTCAAGTTGGGGGATGTGATAACTATGTTATAGACATATATAAAAATATTAATTTAATAATTAAATTATCTTTATTTATCTAAGATTAATACTTTTATATATCATTTGTAGGAAAAAAAAAGAGTGCCAATGTGAAGAGCTCGATTTATGGGTTCAAACAAAACAAGTTTGAAGCAAATCCGATTTAAAATGAATCCCGAATCAATTTTTGAAGAATTATTACATATTTGCATGATTATTAAAGTAACCAGTCCACCATGGACCGGTTGAATGGTCTATGGATTGCCCTTGGGTCCACGAGCTGCCATGGCCAGAAGTCCATGACACAGACCTATAGAACGTCAATGGTTTTTAGCCCAGAAACCAAGTTCTATTGCCGTCGAAGTTGCTGTTCACCTCCCTCACCATCGAAGAACCACATCCAAGGCCCTCTCCCCCAAGATCCGGCCACCTTTTTCCCATTCTACCACTTCCTTCTTCTGGTTTAAGAAGCCATCCACCACTCGAGTCACCACCTCCGGCCACCGTCGATCCATCATCTTTCCTGGCCTCTAATCCCATCTCCAGCCTCCGTCGATCAATCATCCTCCATGGCCAACTCTCCATCTCCCCTGCTAGCCATCGGTCATTCACCGACGACAGGTCTTGGTGGCACAAGAAGACTTTGATGGTGGCTTCTATGGAAGCGCACGAGGAGGTCCCGACAAAGATCCATAGTTGGCGACGGCATCAGGCAAATCCAAAACCATCAGGGAAGGAAGGAGCATGCACGGATCTCAAAGCAAATCCAATCAAAGGAGAAGGATAGCATAGATCTCAAAGCAACCAAAAAGAGCCAAGTATCTGATCAAGATCCAACATCAAAGAGGAAGTCAAGTAGTCCTATATAAATTGTGATAAGATTCTAATTTGACAGGCAAAAGTCCATCCAGCCATTGATTTACTGTAAAAATAGATCCTGGCCATCTGTATGATCCTTTAGTTTAGTCTCACATCGGATATCCATGAAAACCTCTCTCCTATAAAATCCTATAAAAAGGCTCCTATATCTCTACCTGGGAAAGCAACTCCTCGGAGTTCCTTAGAGCCTTTGCATAGGGGACAGGAGGGGATCAATTTAGTGTTGAAGTGCAGGAGGGAAGAGCTGGTTCTTCAATCTTTTGTAATTCTTGTTCTACAACAAAAAAGTATGTTTTCCTTTTTTGAGTTTATTTGTTCTCTTTTGTTTGCTTTTTATTATGCTTTATTATTAGATTGATTTTAGGAACAATTTTTGCTTTTTGGAGATGCGTCGTGATCTGTTATAGATACGGGGCATGCCAAGGAAAGAAGAATTGGATACCTAGTGCCTCTTAAAGATGTGCCGTGATCTGTTATGAGTACGGGGCATGCCAAGGAAAAACAGGTAAATCACTAAAGACAATTACATTTTAGTTATAAGAGATATAATTTGGTGCTGCACAATCACTCTTCCTCTCTTAAAATATTCCCTCTCACTTGCTCCACCTTAGGAGTAGTTTATTTCTTGCTCGCTTTTATTATCACACTACAACAATTGCTTTTCTTTTTTTTAAAATCATAACTTAGCCCTAAGGTCCCTGAGGATATGATCCCGACTCATTAGTGAGGACACCAGAGGCACCAGAATAAGACAGAGACTTCTCAACCCTCTATGGATTACTTAGTAGCATTTGAGTCCATTTGTAATAAAGGCTTAGCCTATTTAAGTTGTCCTTTATTATTTGAGTCCTGTACCAGTTAGCTCATGTTGAGCTAGTCTTCTTCCTGAGTCCTATACATGTCAGTCCAAGTACAAGTGAAGACATGTTAGCCCAAGTACAAGTGATGATCGAGCCAGTACAAGTAAAGATCAACCCAGCATGAAGTTATGAAGATAATGAAAGGCTTAGTAGAAGAAATCAAAAGCTCTGGAGTCAAGTCGAAAGCCCTGAAGCCCTGAACCGTAGCCTGAAGCAGATTGGGCCAGCCAAGGCCCAGGAGGGGAGCTAGGGCGCCATCCACCCTATGGTCACCACCCCTTGGTCGGCCACTAGGGTCACCTCCCTTGGTCGACCAAGGCAAGAGAGGGGAGAGTGATTTGAGGGATTTTAAATCCTAGTCCTACCATGTATTCTAGCTAGGGTTTGGGCGGGATTCAAATTCCTAGAAAAAGTCTATTTTAACCTTACTTGGGGGCCAAGTTTAAGAGTCTATTTACGAGACTCTACTCTCTTGTATGAAGAGACTTTTATTCATGAAATATAATTGAGTTCTTCCAATTGCTGTGTGATGCCTGCTGTGTGCTAAGGGGATTCTGTATGAGCCCCTCCTTCTTCCTGGTGTCTTGTGCCCAGTCTCCAGCCGCCATCCATCTCTCCAAGCCCTGGCCGCCCACCCTAAAATCTTCCTTTTCCTTGATATTTTTTAATTAACCCTCCATCCTTGCTTTGTTTTCTAACCCCTGAAAGGCTGTTTGTAGGTCCCTCGGCTTCTACAAATCTAACGACTCCAGCCGGGCAACAATCGGGTCACCAGGTTGAAAGCCGAGAATCTGTGGGTCTCCGACTTGATTTTCCATGATGCATCCTGGGGTGAGAGCGATCCCTTCATCTATGATCGATGTCGAGCACATCAACCATTGTCAAATACACCCCCTATGCATGCCAGTCGCTTTATTAGAGATGAACTAGCCCAACCGAGACTTTTCAGCCTCAGCGATCCACTTTTTCTATTGCTTTAGGTCCTATGTTGCATGCTTTAGCTTCTTATTTTGCATAGTTTTCTCTACTTAAATTCATGGTTTGTTCTTCGGGAATTAAACACATAACTTAATTAAAAAATTATAAAAATAATTATGCATGTATTTTAGTTCCGCATCATTTGGTATCAGAGCTTGTTTTGGGCTCAATTCTCTTTGGATATTCGGATCGGGTGCTTCACCATGGCCATCCGGTCATAAGAGACTAGTAGGGCTGCAAGACCCTCTCTTCCCAATCTACGGGATCTCCTATGGTGGTAGGGGTGCCGCTATGAATTGACCCCTGAAGAAGAACACAAAGATTTCCATTAGGGTTTTTGCATTCTCGGCCTTCTCAGAACATCCCTTATTATTTCAATTGTTTTGGCCTGCATAGAAATTAATTTTTAGAATTTTCTCAAAAATTATTTCAGTCTGTGGATTTTCTCCTAGCTGAAACACTGTCTGAGAACAGTTCTGCTCTATTTTGGCAGCAAAGCTGATTTCGAAAAGTTTAGGGTTCTTTTAGTATAATTTTTGCATATCTTTAATTTTAGCATGTCCTTGCATATTAGGTCATAATATGTAAGTTATTGTTCTATTTAAGAAAATACCAAAAAAAAAACTTACATATATTCATAAAACACCAAAAACACTTAAACCCTAATTTGCATTTTCATCTGCCTGCTATCATTGCATAAAATACTTTAAGGGCACTTTCTATATATCAGATAAGGGGAGGAGTTGATAAACTCTCCTTAGCCCAAAACCACATCCCTTGCATTCGGTCCCAAGCCTAATCTAAAATTAACTAGACTTAATTTATCCCAGTGGGCTAGGGACACCAATTGGTCAGGTTCAATCATTGTGAGATGACTAGTACACCCAATTCATCTCCTATTATTGGATGCTGGTGTCTAGGCTAGAGGTACAGTGTCAAATGACCTAAGCGGATTAGTGGTTCCTTAATTGGATCCCTACGAGAGCAGGGGGCCTCCCACCATCCCACCTCTTACCTAGCCAGAGTGAAGGACTAGGAGTTGAGTTGTGTGTAAGTTTAGTCAACCCATTCTGATTGGGCTCTAGGTCTAGGCAGCTGTAGTCGAGTCAATGTTGAGTCTTGCATGAGCACTAGATCAGGAGCATTATATCACCCACCATCTCCATCTTTGGCTAAATCCATGGACACTCTTGAAGCCTAGATTAAAGTCCTTACTGAGCAGCTAGCCCAATCCTTTTCCTAGGTGAATACCCAGATGACTCGTTGACCCAGTCCAATACCCGAACCCACAATAGACTTGACCACTTAGTAAATAGGTTTGATCAGGTAGAGGACCGACTTAGAATCCTAGAGAAAACCCGTAGGATCTAGACTAGATCCAAACCTGAGCCACCTTTACCCGCACTATCCAAATTATATGAACATAGAACCTATATACCCAAAACCTATGAACATAGATCCTATGCACCCACTCCCTATAAGCCTAGTTGACCCATGACCTTTAGATCCGAATCCATAGGCCATTGACCGGAACCTCATAAGGCTAGTATCCCTAGATATGAGCCCAATAGTAATCCACTACCCCTTAGTCAATCTGAACCAGCTAGGAGTAGTGCCCATAATCAGAGACCAGGACCTAGCCAATTTTCTCTTAGCCGACCTTCCCCTACCATCATTTTGATTCACAAGGTTGACATTAAAGTGAAAGTGTATGAAGCGGATGTGAACTTAGTGGATGAGTATGAGGGAGAAGAGGAGACACCTTTAGAAGACCTAGAATTAGTTGATCCTGTAGGTACCCAGGTAGAAGCCAATCTAGAGTTAGTTGACCTTGACTATACCCAGCCTATAGTTGTAGTGGAAGAACAATTAGAGAAAGAGAACCTAGGTACTGTTGCTAGAACCTTACCTGAGAAAACCATAGAGGAGAGCCAAATTATAGAGTCTAGTCCTAAAATATAAGAACTAGAAGAATTTATTAAGGACTCGATCTCTTTGAATCAGTACCCTCAAGATGAGCCCCCTCCTATGTTCCCATTAAGGACCTCTTCCCTGAGATTAGTAACCCATCCTTCCATTATGCAAACCCTGTAGATATATCTCAACCTCGTAAGGTTAGCCTCATTAGTCTAGGATTAGTCCCTGACACGCCTTCTTATATCCTACTTTATCCAACTAATCCTAAACCTTTTTCCCTACCCTATCAGACTAATCCTAAACCCACCTCTTATTTTCTACCCTTTCCAAAAACCTTCAGCATTTCTAGGATCATTATATTGCACTTAGTTGAGATTAGCATACTGCATGCATTCATTATGCATGTTAGGTTTCCATCTTACTTCTGGCATACTCTATGGAATTTGCTAGGAGTCCACTGTAAATCTTCTTGTGCATGTCAAACTAGGATCAAACCTAGAGAACATATAATCTGTTAGGTTTAGGTCCAAAGAGTTTAATAAAATTTCCTTCGATAGGAATGCATAGTTGAGTTTGTTAGGTGATAGTTTGAGTCTTTTGCATCACCTATTAGGAGTCTGCATGTGCCCAGCATGTTCACCACCTGCACTAATTTTGAAACAAATTGGCTAATTTTCAAAAAAAGGGCCAAGAAATTTAATGTAGTGGATTCTATCATGGTTAGGCCTAGGCCTGAGAGGTTCCCACCTGGGATCATTAAGAAGCTTCATGCTCACGAAGGCGGACCTTTTAAAGTAATAGAGAAGGTTGGACCAAATGCCTGTGTTAGATTTGCCTTCGGATTTGGGCATCAGTTCTACCTTCAATATTACAGACCTGGTTGAGTATAGGGAACCGGCGGCGATATCCAGTGAGGCCTTTGGACCTATTCCTTCCATTGTGAGTGACCATAACCCAGAGTGTCCACCAATAAATTGGCCTGAGAGAGGACAACAGATCTAGCGTATCCCAGATGATCAAGCCATCATGACCCGGGGCTACAGCTATTAACGCTACCTGGTTCGATGGCAAGGTCACTCAGAGTCAGACAATTCATGGATTTCTTGAGAGGACTTGCAGTGCCTCGACCCAGACCTTCTCGAGAGATATATGAGCCAGTGTGATCCTTACTCGACAGGGTCAAGTTCCTCCCACCCAGGAAGAATTAGTGAGGACACCAAAGGCACCAGAATAAGACAGAGGCTTCTCAACCCTCTGTGGATTACTTAGTAGCATTTGAGTCCATTTGTAATAAAGGCTTAGCCTATTTGAGTTGTCTTTTATTATTTGAGTCCTATACCAGTCAACTCATGTTGAGCTAGTCTTCTTCCTGAGTCCTGTACATGTCAGTCCAAGTACAAGTGAAGACATGTCAATCCAAGTACAAGTGACGACCGAGCCAATACAAGTAAAGATCAACCCAGCCTAAAGTTATGAAGATCATGGAAGGCTTAGTAGAAGAAATCAGAAGCCCTGGAGTCAAGTCGAAAGCCCTGAAGCCCTGAACCGCTGCCTGAAGCAGATTGGGCTAGCCAAGGCCTAGGATGGGAGCTAGGGCACCATCCACCCTAGGGTCACCACCCCTTGGTCGGCCACTAGGGTCACCTCCCTTGGCCGACCAAGGCAAGAGAGGGGAGAGTGATTTGAGGGATTTTAAACCTAGTCCTACCATGTATTCAAGCTAGGGTTTGGGTGGGATTCAAATACCTAGAAAAAGTCTATTATAACCTTACTTGGGGGCTAAGTTTAAGAGTCTATTTAAGAGACTCTACTCTCTTATATGAAGAGGCTTTTATTCATGAAATATAACTGAGTTCTTCCAATTGCTGTGTGCTACCTGCTGTGTGCTAAGGGGATTCTATATGAGCCCCTCCTTCTTCATGGTGTCCTGCGTCCAGTCTCCAGCTGCCATCCATCTCTCCAAGCCCTGGCTGCCCACCCTCAAACCTTCCTTCTTCTTGCTATTTTTCAATTAACCCTCCATCATTGCTTTGTTTTCTAACCCCTGAAAGGCTGTTTGCAGGTCCCTCAGCTTCTACAAATCCAGCGACTCCAACCGGGTAGCAATCGGGTCACTGGGTTGAAAGCCAAGAATCCATGGGTCTCCGGCTTGATTTTTCATGACGCATCCGGGAGTGAGAGTGATCCCTTCATCTACGATCGACATCAGGCACATCAACCATTGTCAGGTACACCCCCTCTGCCTGCCACTCGCTTTATTGGAGATGAACTAGCCCAACTGAGACTTCTCAGCCTCGGCGATCCACTTTTTCTATTGCTTTAGGTTCTATCTTGCATGCTTTGGCTTCTTATTTTGCATAGTTTTCTCTACTTAAATTCATGGCTTGTTCTTCGGGAATTAAACACATAACTTAATCAAAAAATTACAAAAATAATTATGCATGCATTTTAGTTCCGCATCACTCATCCTAGCTATAGAGTTGAGTTGGTGAATTATTCTACGATAGCGATCAACTATACTAATCTCGACAAAGCCTATCCAAAAGATAGCTATCCCTACTTAAGAATTAATCAACTAGTTGATGCCACTTCTGAACATGAATTACTAAGCTTCATGGATGCTTTTTTAAGATATAATTGGATCTGAATGGTAGAAAAAGATGAAAAAATAAACTTCATGCTAAAAAGAGGGTTTTACTGTTACAAAATGATGCTTTTTGGATTCAAGAATACTGGGACCACTTACTTGTTTTGATCAATAAAGTCTTCAAAAATTAGATAGGAAGAAACATGAAAGTCTACATAAATATACTTGTCAAGAATATAATGGGTGATCAACACATAATAGATCTGGAAGAAGCCTTTAGTGAATTAAGGCAATATCAATGAAACTCAACCCGAGCAAGTGTACATTCAATGTTACATCAAAGAAATTCTTAGGTTCATGATAACTCAAAGAAGAATCAAAATCAATTCTAAAAAAACCTAAGCACTTTTGAAAATGAAGCACCCTTAGAGTAAGAAAAAAGTTTAGTACTTAACTGGTTAGGTTGCTTCACTCAGTCGATTTATTTCTCAATCAGCTAAAAAGTGCCTACCATTTTTCAAAGTTATAAAGCATGCCGACAACTTCGAGTGGTTGGTTAATTATCGATTAGCTTTTGAAGATCTAAAGAAGTATCTTGGATCTATTTTATTGTTATCAAGACTAAAAGAAGGAAGCATCTCTATATTTACTTACATGTTTCTCCTAATGTCATTAGCTCTATTTTGGTCAGAGAAGATCCAAGTATATAAAAATCCATTTATTAGACTAGTAAGATATTAAGAGATCCGGAAAGAAGATACACCAAGATAGAGAAGATGATTTATGCTCTTATCATTATATCAAAAAGGTTGCGACCATATTTCCAGTCCCATTCTATGGTTGTCCTAATAGATTTGCCTCTAAAATATATACTTTGAAGACCAGATATATTAGGATGTCTAGGCAAGTGAATCATTGAACTAGGAGAGTTTGATATTGAATACAAATCTCATCTTAGTATGAAAGCTCAAGTCCTTACAAACTTCATTATGGAATGCATAATACCTGATAAAGAAAGAGGAGAAAAGAGATCGAAAGAAAAATCGACCACATCTTCTTGGATCCTATATGTTGATGGTGGCTTAAACTCCTAAGGGAGTGAAGCCAGATTTATTCTCACTAATCCTAATGGAGTTGTGATAGAGTTATCCTAAGATTCAACTTTAACACCACTAATAATATAGCTAATATGAGGCATTAATTACTGTCTTAAAAATAGCGAAAGAGATCAGAATTGATCAAATCAATGTTCTTTCTGACTCTCGACTAGTCATTAACCAAGTATGGGAAGAATATGGAACCAAGGAGCCAACCATGATCAAATAACTTCAGAAAATTAAATAGCTATCCTCCAATTTTAAAGTTTTAGAAATCTACCTAATTCCTAGATTAGAAAATGTTTGAGCAAATGCTTTGTCACATCTTATTATATCAGACTGTTCAAATCTTCAAAAGATCTTTATTGAATACTTAGAAACTTTTAGTATTGAAGAAGTTTCTACTATTACATAATTAGAATACAAGCCAAGCTAGATTGATCCATTGATCAGATTCCTTGATAAAGGAGTTCTTCTAACGAATAAGAGAGAAGTCCAAGGAATTAGATGACAAGCCCTATGGTATGTCCTTCTTAATAGATAACTTTATAAAAAATTATTTTCAATGCCTTTACTCCAATGTCTACATCTTTTAGAAGCTAACTATGCCCTTCAAGAAGTTCACGAAGACATTTATGCCAATCATATTAAAGGAAGGACACTAGCTTACAAAGTCCTTAGACATGGATTCTATTGGCCCACCATGTAACAAGATGCTATAAACTTTATCCAAAGATGTGATCAGTGTTAAAAATTTGCTAACATTCAGAGGAGGCCTTCAATGCCAATCACTTTGATCCCGACCCCATGGCTATTCAATATATGGGGAATTGATATTTTTGGATCATTTTTAATGGTAACTAGATAAATAAAATTCTTGTTAGTGGTAATTAACTACTTTACAAAATGGATAAAGTTGAACCTTTGGTCCAAATAACTAAGAAAAAAGTTTAAGACTTCATCTAGAAGTCATCATCTACTGATTTGGATTATCCAGGTGCATTATTTTTTATAACGGACAACAGTTTGATAACAAAAAATTTTATGAATTTTTCTTAAATCTATATATTGAGTATAGGTTGACATCAGTAAGGCACCTACAATCTAGTGGAGAAGTAGAAGTAACCAATCGGACCATCCTTCAAAGCCTGAAATCTAGACTTAATCAGGTAAAAGGCTTTTGAGTTGATAAATTGGACAGTGTCCTCTAGTTATATTGGGCAACTTCTCATATCTCAACCAGTGAAACATCTTTCAAATTGACTTCCAGAGTAGAAGCTGTTATCCCTTTAGAGATCAACTTGGTTTCTGATTGGATAAAGGTATATAATGAAAATACTAATTAAGAAAGATTACGAGCAAATCTTAACCTCTTAGAAGAAGTTTGGAAAAAAGCACATATTAGGATAGCGGCTTATAAATAGAAGGTTGTCTAATATTATAATTCTAGAATAAAAACTAAAGTTTACCAACAATGAGATCTTATCCTTTAATGAGTTGAAGTCTCATAGCTAATAGAACAAGAAAAATTGACACTTAATTAGGAAGGACCCTACATAATATTTAAGGTCATTAGACCTAGGACATATAATTTAGAAAATTTGGATGGGACTCCAATTCCAAGATCATAAAATTTTGAAAACTTGAAAAAATATTATCAATATTTTTTAAAAAAATATTTTATCATTGTTCTAACTAAAGTGATCAGGTAAAAAGTACATGTATTGTCTAAACTTTCGATCAGGCTCAGAAAGTTATTATCTACATTAAAGCGATCAAGTAGAAGGTACAGGTATTATCTAAACTTTCGATCAAGCTCAAAAAGCTATTATCTACTCCAAAGTAACTAGGTAAAAGGCATAGACATTATCTAAATTTTTTATTAGGCTCAAAAAGCCACTATCTACTTTAAATAGAAGGAACATGTATCGTTTAAACTTTTGATTAAGCTCAAAAAGCTACTATCTACTCTAAAATGATTGGATAGAAGGCACAGGTATTATCTAAACTTTCAATCAGGCTTAGGAAGCCACTATCTACTCTAAAGTGATAGAGTACAAAGTACAGGTATTGTCAAAACTTTGATCAAGCTCAGAAAACCGTTATCTACTCTGAAGGGATTGGATAGGAGGTACATGTATTACTTAAACTTTTAATTAGACTCAGAAAGTAATTATCTGCTATAAAGTAATCAAGTAGAAGGTATAGGTATTGCTTAAATTTTTAATTAAGCTTAACAAGCCACTATCTACTCTAAAGTAAATGAGTAGAAGATATAGGTATTGCCTAAACTTTTGATCAAGCTCAGGAAATCACTATCCACTCTAAAGTGATTGGGTAAAAGGCACTGGTATTGCTAAAACTTTTGATCAATTTTAGAAAGCAACTATCCATTTTAAAATGATCGGATAGAAGGTACAGGTATTGCCTGAACTTTTGATCAGGCTTAGATGGCTATCATCTACTCGAAAGTTATCAAGTAGAAGGTACAAGTATTGCCTAAACTTCCAAATAGGCTTAGGAAGCCAAAATCTTAACTAAAGTAATCGAGTGAAAGGCATAGATAATGCCCAAATATCCAATCAGGTTTTGGAAGCCTAAGATTTTGACTAAAATGGCAGGAAAAGGCTTAGGTAGCTTATATGTTCTCAAAACTAATCAGCTTAGAAAGACTAAGATTTGCATAGCTTATCTATTCTAATCGAAAGAATATCAATAAATTTTAGATAGATATATTATAAAGTTCAGAGTGCATACATTCTCAACAAAGCTATTAAATAAAGGAATTTTCATTCATATTTAAAAAAGTTTCTTACAAATTACATCAGTGAAAAAAATATACATTTATTTTGCTCTCCTTTTTGATCTTGGAGCTCTTGGAGGCTTGGCAACCAAGGGACAACGACCTCTACCACTTGAAGAAGGATCCCCTTTAGCTAGGAGACCAAAAGTTGCTATCTCCAATCCAACAATCAAAGTGGCACAAGTGGTATCTATGAAAGTACATGGATCTCCCCCTAACACTTCCTCTATCAAAGATTGAGTGTCCAAATCTATTAGAGTAAGGAAATTAGGATCTATATTTAGAAAGAACTCCTTTATCTTTTGGATACATCTATTAAAACCTAGTACAGAGGCAAATAAGAATTTTTGGTATTGTTAGTGATTGCCTGTAATATTTTTGTATTGGCTCTTGATATTTCTGATGTTGTTCTCATCGCTTTATAGATAGTTAGCTTCTTACGACCTATACCTTAATTGAAGACCTTAGAGGATTGCTGACCACTTTTTTAGGTAGACTTTCTATCAAATCGACTATTTTTGAAGGTTCGTCGATTTCTTTTCCTAAGTCCTCGAGAGGAACTCCTAACTATTTTCCAGGTACAGACAATACATTGACTACCTTGTCCGCAATGATAATCACCAAGTTACCACAAGTAGTACAAATGATCCAATATGGCTGCATACATTCAAAATATTAAAGAAATGGAAAATAGAAAACATTGATTTAGAAATGAAGATTTCATTATCTCAAATATGTTTACAAAGCAAAATATTTTAACCTCCTAGTGGGAGGGACAAAAGCTGAAAAGAGAAAATAAAAATAAAAAAAAGAATAAAAGAAAATAAGCCTTTATAATTCCACTACTTCTAATGGTGCTTCAAGCTAAGTCTCCATAGGTACTTCAGTATTGGATGGCACCTGAGCAGTATGTCTGACTTCCAGAGTAGTCAATGGAGGAGCCTCAATACGTAATTCAGCATCTTCTTGTAGTCCCCTCTCTTCTATCATTAGGTTAGCAATGCTCGAGATATGAAGAGTGACATAAATTTCCAGGAATAGTTATTTTACCTTACTCTTGCAGTCCTTAAAACCCTCATAGAAGGTAATCACTAATCTCTCAGCCACATCATCCAAAAAGTCCTCGAAGGACTTGTACACCTTCACTGCCTTTTTCTTAAATTCTCCAAACTCCTTCTCTAGCCTCTCCCTCTCCTCTCAAAGTTTTTGGAGGGAAGCTCAATTTATTTTGACCTCTTTATTAGCGTCGGAGATGTCGATCTTTAGATGATTTATTTGAATGGAAGTAGCAACCTCTAATTCAATCTTCTGGGCCACAGCAGTACTCATCCGTTCCTTGGCAGCATTTGCCCATGCATTGGTAGCTTTAAATTGGTTGGTTGCCTTCTTTGTTGCCTCATTGGCCATCGACAACTTTCTCTCAAAGTCCTTCTTCATCCCCATTGTATTTAATGAGGAAGTTCTTGATGTGATTGACATTAGAGATAAACTAAATAAGAAGCAAAGAAATAAGTTTAGAAAAAGGGAAAAGAAAAAGAAAGAGAAAATAATAAATTGAAAAAATAGTTACCTAGAAAATCTCAAAATAGCTATCACTAAGTACTTGGAAAAGGGGGTATGTTTCCTGCTCTACTCAATCCACAAGAAGAAAGATCATCTCCAATAACACTTGGATAAGCTTTGGATCCCTTTGAGCTGTATCACTCACCATCAACTTATTCTGCAAAATAAGATGCCCTCCTTGAGCACTTGAGGACTGGTCGGTGTCAGCAGATTGTAGTGGTCAGCTAATCTTCGATGACCTAGTTGGACTGGCCATCAAGGGTGGTTAGATGAATTCAATGACCTAATCAAATTGGTCATCGAAGGTGTGGGTGTTGGCACCTCTCTTCGAGCAGGAGATCGGTTGCTCTCCAACATAGATGTACTCGAGGAAGACATCGATAGTGATGACTCGCCAAGCTTCTTCCTCTTGACCTCTTGAGCAATGTCTAACTTCTTCATCTCTATCACCTTTTGAAGCCTTTCTAGACCATGCTTCATCTCTGCAAACAAAAATCTAAATAGTGATTAAGAGAACAGTAAAATATGAGAACTATATGAAAATAGAAAAAGAAAGTAAAAGGAACTCAAAATGGTTAAACATACTGTGAGGATCGACCAGGCTGATGCCTGTATCATATAATACCCGATCTGACAATAAAAGTTTGAACTCTAGTATATAAACCTTAAGAAGTTTATAGTAGTACTCCAAGTCTTCATCTACCAATTCATTAACATACCACCAAACCATTTTTATTAATATAATGACTCCGAGACCTTATTGCAACTGATGCTACTGAATCCATAACTTTATTTTTTGTACCAATGATTAAGAAGGTTTTTTCCCTACTAGTTGCATCAAAAACTAAATCACAAGTTTTTGATAAAAAATGAGCAGTTCTAGTGAGATTTGTAATATAAATACCTTTATGCTTTGCAGAGATGTAAGGGGCCATTCTATGATTCCATTTCTTAGTACCATGACCAAGATGAACTCCTGCTTCTATCATCTCTTCCAAATTGATAAGGAAGTTTTATTGTAGTTGGATTCGATCTAGGCTCTGCCCCAAGAGGACCTAATATCTAAAGGATGATATGAAGAAAGGAAGAAAAATTTATTCTTCCACATGTAGATGGAAGATAGAATGCCCTCTACAAGTTTACAAGATTGTCTATAGGCAAAATAATACCACTCCTTATTATCATATGGATGGGACTTTAACATGAAAATGGCCTGGAATAAGGAACACCTTGGCTCTATTCTGACTAGATCACAGATAAGAATGAAGCTGATGATTATCCTAAAATCATTCAGAGAGAACTACGTTAGGATTATCTTATAAAAATCCGAGGCATTCCTAATAAATAGATAAGAGGGAATCGAATTCCAGCATCAAATGCATCTTCATAGAAAGCAATACATTTGGATGGAGGAGACAGAACCTAGTCATTAGGACTTGGCATAGACAACCTAATACTATTAGAAATGGGATACTTATCCCTAAGTCTTCTAAGGTTCGCTTCCCTAATCATGGACTTTTCTTAGTTACGGCCCAAGGAGGCCCTCCTATGGTGTTTAGCAAGGATGTCAGAAGGAACTGGATGCTTCTCCCCTGACTAGATTGGGACTCGCTATGGGATAGGTAGAGCTAACCCCATAACTCTTTACCTTCCTAATGGCTTTCTTTATTTTAGGGGCTGTTGCCGCCAAGATCATCGTGGCCTGTAGCTCCGATGTGTCGCGAACATGTCGAGTTCCCATGGAGTGGTCATCCCTTCCTTTCCTGGCTAGCTCCTTGATCCGGTCACCCTATAAAAAAGAGGAGACACAGGCCGGCAATTCTGGTGAGGACACTCTGACGATCAAGTCAGATGGGATGATCAAGGAGAACAGAACCTCTAAGGTGGAGGGCTTGGGGGGTTCTCCACGTAGAGGGTGAAAGGTAGATTGAGGTGGAAAAGAGTAGGCAGAGATGGGAGTGAAGAGCTTGGAAGGGTATATTAGGGGTCCCTTTCTCGCTCCCTGTCTCTTTCTCTCCCGTTTATTTTTTCTTACCCTCTGGTTTTCCTCTCTCTACCTTATGTATGTGGGATGGCCTAAAGCAGATCTAGGGCTTTTTCCAGGTGTCCCTTTCCACGTGCCCTCTCTGGGAGGAGCTTACCGTTGCCTATGACCTCTCTTTTGTCGGACCGATCCGTAAGAGGAGATCCGTAGGAGGAGATCCTTTCATTAGGGGTGCATGTCAGCATGGTTTAGGTCTAGTCCCTCTGGTGGTATGGTTCCCCGTGGAAGGGGTGGGCACCATGCATCTAAGCCCCCTACCATGGTGAGGCACTTACATTCTTGGAGGGACCGTGAGAGCATCGCAGGGCCTTGGGGCCTTAATAAAGTACTCCTCTCAGGGGAGGTTCAGGTATCGTGTTGTGGGATTTGAAGCCCCAGGTTGCATGGTCGTCGATGTGGTGGCACGTTATAGGGCCTAAAACCTGGCAGGCTGCACGTCGCTCAAGGCATGGGAATGGTGTGCTGCAGACTTTGAATTTATGGTAGGATATGCGCCACCCTCCAGAGGTTGCAAGCGATCGGTAACTTCCTTGCTATGGTTTGAATTCTTGTTGACCCTTCTTTTATCGCCCGTGCGAACTTTTTTAGCCCCATAAGGCAAATAGAAGGGAGAGAGTCTCGCCTTGCCAGCATGAGCACGACCTCGGCCAAGAGTTGGCCTCAAGTGGGGGGCTCGTCCCATGAGCACGACCCGAGCTAGGAGCTGACCTTGGCAAGAGGGCTCACCTGGGTAGCATGAGCACGTCCCCAGCCGGGAGCTGACCTTAAGGGGGGGCTCACCCTATGAGCACAACCCTGGCTAGGAGCTGACCTCACTAGGATGGCTTGCCTTGGTAACATGAGCATGATCCCAGTCGAGAGCTGGCCTCAGGCGGGGGGCTCTCCCCATGAGCATAACCTTGGTTGGGAGCTGACCTCAGCAGGAGGGCTTACCTTGGCAGCATGAGCACGACCCCAGCCGGGACCTGGCCTTAGGTGAGGGGCTCGTCCCATGAGCACGACCTCGGCTGGGAGCTGACCTCGACAGGAGGGCTCACCTTGGCAGCATAAGCACAATCCTAGCCGGGAGCTGGCCTCAGGCGAGGGGCTTGCCTCATGAGCACGATCCCGGCTGGGAGTTGACCTCAGTAGGAGGGCTCACCTTGGCAATATGAGATGACTCCGGCCAGGAGCTGGCTACAAGCGGGGGGCACGT
Organism: Areca catechu; assembly: GCA_021397845.1. Taxonomy (NCBI): domain Eukaryota; kingdom Viridiplantae; phylum Streptophyta; class Magnoliopsida; order Arecales; family Arecaceae; genus Areca; species Areca catechu. The sequence continues at coordinate 39,099,962 of CM038050.1, forward strand.
GATGCGGGATGAAACATGCTAGAGATGAACATGAGAAAATTCGATATTAGAGAGCAATGATCTGATTTTTTATATGATTTTGTTCCCAAAAAAAGGGTTAAGAGCGATCTAGGGTTTTCATGTAAAGACTAAAGTTCTACCCGCAGATAAGGATCTAACAAAGTAATAAAAGAAAATAGGATCCTAGGATTAAGAAACCACTAATTTAGGGCATGCTCAGTTTTCAATAAATCATAAAAAGAGAGAAGGAATGGGTTAGATTACCTAGCAATGATTTCCTTTTCATTGTAGAAGGGATCACACCTCTCAGGATTGGTGCATGAAAGACGAAGCTCGTTCCCACGGATGCAATGACTTTTTATCAGATGGTCTCAAAGGTAAAGAAGACCTCCTCCAAGGGTCGTAGTACTGGAGGGATCCTGAAAACACTTAGGGTTAGGGATTCAGATGATAGAGATAGAAAAAATATGAAACTGGAAGTAGGAAGAGAAGAGAAGGCAAGAGGGATGCAGGAGTATGTTGGCGGCCTAATTGGTGGAGGACACTTAGGCTCTTGGAGGGGAGGCCTGGAGATGTGATGGGCACCTGGGGACATGGAGCTGGTGGCCTGGAACTTGGAGGATGCTTGGTTGCTTTAGGGTTGGTGGCCTGGAGTGGAAGATGGGAGGGGCAGCCTAGGGTTTATGAAGGTTGGCGAGCTAAGGCTTGGAAGAAGGAAGGGGTGGCTTAGGGTTTGAAGAAGGATGGGTATCTAGGGTTTGAAGATGGAAGATGGTAGGTTGGTTTGGTTGATTTGTTTGGGCTTCTTACCCTCTCCCTCATGGAGTGTTAATGCTTGCAAGTACGGAATTGGTTTGGGCCTCTCACCCTCTCCCTCATGGAGCATCAATGCATAAAGGCACAAAAATAAAAGAAAAGAACTCAATTCATTCATCATTATTCATCATTACAAGAGGGAGAAGGGGAAAGGTATTTATAGATTCACCCAGTCTTCCTGTCAAAGTTGGATTACAAGTTTGAGTGGGATAAGGAGACTTGAGTCCTTGTAGAATTGGGAGGCTTGACTCCTTGTCGGACCGGGATGCTTGACTCCTTATTGGACTTGGAAGGTATGAATTCCTTATGGGCCTGGAAGGGGTGCCAACTGCTATGGGCCTGGGAGGGGGTGCCAGCTGCATGTGGGCCTAGGAGGGGCGCCAACTGCTTGTGGGCCTGAGACGCCAACTTCCTTATGGGCTGGGGAAGGTGCCATCTTCTGGTGGACTTGGGCGGCCTGAGTTGGGGGGGCTAGGGGTGTGGCGCATGAAGTCTCTATTCCTTGATGGGCTTGGGCGATGATGACTCCTCTCTTGGATTTAACTTGAATGAAAAATTATAGGACTCACATGATTTGACTGAAATAAAGGGACTAACTTGCTTGGACTAAAACAAATGGACTCACTTGACTAAGTGGACTCAATTGGACTCAATTTACTCACTTTACTACAGGACTCGATCATTATTACAGAACTAAATTTTTTTTTATTACAGGACTCAAGTGACTCTGGACTCAACTGAAAAAATGACTGACTTCCAACACATTAATTAAAGATCCACATGGAGCCCTGCAATCTTTGCCTGATCCTGGTGTCCTCACCAATTCTCCCAAAGTGGGAAGAACTTGACCCTATCGAGTAAAGGTCAATCTGACTCTGGTAGGTCTGAGTTAAGGCGTTGCAGATCCAATTAAGTGATCTATGAAACCTTAGATTCTGGTCGACCTTGCCAACGAACCAAGTAACATTGATAGCCTTTGTTCTGGGTACTAATAGCTTGGTCATCTAGGATATGCTCAATCCTTTTTCCTTTTCCAAGCAAATTTATTGATGGACACTCAGGGATGGGTTCACTCTCAAAGAAAGGGTCGGGTCTAAAAGGCTCACTGGGTATCATTGCTGGCTCCCTATACTCAACTAGATCTGAGATATTGAAGGTTGAGCTAATGCCAAATTCGAATGGTAACTCGAGCACATAGGCGTTAGGTCTAACTTTCTTTATCACTTTGAAGGGTCTAGCTCCACGGGCATGTAACTTCTTCATAGTCCCTAGAGGAAACCGCTCAGGTCTAAGCCTAATCATCACAAAATCTCCCTCAGCAAACTTTTAACTCTTTTCGGGAATTAGCCAAGTTTTTATAAATATCATTGCTCACATTAATCTTATGGATAATTTTCTTATGCAAATCTCTAACATGCTGGGCAAATGACTCATACTAACACCTAAGATTTGACTATGCATTCTTATCGAAAGAAATTATTAAATCTTCAATTATAATATTGTGCTTGACCCTTGGTTGGTGGGTGACATGCAGATGAAAATTTTACATGGACTCCTAATAAATGCCATAAGGTCTTCCAGAATTAGGTAGCAAACCTAACATGCTCAAAGGACTGATGCAACCTGCTAACCTCAACAAAGTATAATCGAGTGGTTCTAGAAGCATTGGAAGCCTTAAGATAGGGTAGGAAATAAGAAGAGGATTCATCAACTAGTTCTTGACTCATGGAGATGACCTTAAGGTTTGGACATTGATCTACAGGTAGCAAATGGCCCACCTTATGGAAGGATGAATCGGTAATTTCAAGCAAGGGATTTTTAACTAGGACTAAAGGGATGAATTCCTCCTGAGGGTACTGAATTGAAGGAACCAAGTCCTCACTAATTTCCTCTGGTTCTTGAATTTCAGGACTAGGCTCTATAATTGGATTCTCTTCCTATATTTCCTTAGGGACAGCTTCAATCTGGGTATCTTCCTGGTCAACTAGTTCTGGGTTTGCCCTACGTACTTCCTCTTCAATGTCAACCTTGTGAAGAAATGGGGCAGTAGGGAAGGGCCGGCTATGGGGAACTTGACTAGTACTTAGGTTATATCCAGGGGTACTGATCCTATTGGGTTCGGGTCTATGGGTTATAAGTCCCCTCTGCTCATTGGACATGGGTAGGTACCTTTTCCTAAGTTTTCTCTTCATGGCTCTCCAGGTAGCTATGGATATATCTCCTCTTTATCTAGTCATCCTTTCAACATTCTCCCGGTATAGTCTAGCCTGGTGAACTATCATGAGTTTAGCAAACTTAAACTACCTCTCTTCAGTCATTTCATCCCTCTCAAAATACTGGTCCATATATACTTTCCAATCAATGTAAGCCTTAGGATCAAGACTGCTATCAAAAGTAGGTGCCTCTAATCTAATGTTCCTAATGGCTCTCTCATCCTGGTCCACGAAATCATGATTGGGTCTTCTATGATTAAGCTCCCAAATTGGGTCATGGCATGGGGCTCTCCTAGGGTTGAGAGGTGGGAGACATGGTATCTCAAGTTCAAGCTCAGTACGGGTCTCTCTGGTCCTCTCTAGGTTTTTAATATGTTTCTCCAGTTGGTTGAACCTATTGTTCAGTTAGGCACTTGATTGGGTGAACTGTTCAGTCATGATCCTCAGAAAGGTTTCAAAGTTAGGTTCCATGGTCAGACTGGGTTGGGGTTGAGATTAATGGAATTGGACTCCTGATCTAGTGGTCATGCAACAAACACACACATCATTCTAGGGTTTGCTAGACCTTGCAGCTCAAGCAGAATGAGTCAGCTCAACTTACAACCAATTCAACAATTATCCTTTCCACTAGCTAAGTAAGAGGTGGGGTTGTGGGAGGCTCTCCCTGCTCTCGCAGGATCTTAATTAAAAACCACAAGTTCGCTTAGGGTGTTTACCTCTGGACCCCTTTCCTAGACACCAATTTCAAGAAATAACTAAAGGATTCGGTGCAATAGCTTTCTCACAATACCACAAACTAGACCTGTTGGTGTCCCTAACTTAATTAGGTTGCTACTCGATTTTAATTAGGCTTGGGTTCGATGCAGAGTGGTTGTTTTGGGCTAAGAAAATGTGATGAAATCGTTCCCTTATCTGATAGAGTGAAATTGTCCTTAACTTGATTTAATTATGCATGCACACACATGAAATATGCAACATGAAACTAATATCAGAAATATGCAGAAAATGAATTTTGTTTTTTTTTTCTCTATTTTTTGTTGTAAATGGCAGATTTAATAAAGGTTAATAACAGTTAATTAAGTGCAAAGAAAACTAAATTTTTAAGGGTTTTAATGCAAACAAATTTCAACCCTATTCTGGTTATGCAGAATTTCAGCAATGCAGATTTGTTTAGGGTTTTATGCAGAATTTTTTTTTATGATTTTCAAATCTGAAATTAAGAAGAAATTGCAGAAATTAAAAAAGACTAGTTATGCAATGGATGGATGCAAAGATTAAGGTTAAACTAAAGGTTTTAATAAAAGTAATCCCTAGGTTTTAGAACTAGTGTACAGAAATTTCAACAATGCAGGTTCTAGGTTTCATGCAGATTTTTTTTGTATTTTTTTCAGATCAGAAAATTAAAGGAAAATTGTAGAATTAAAGAAGACTAATTATGTGAATAAGAGATGCAAAGATGAATGATAAATAACAAGGTTTTAATGAAAAACCAGCCCTAGGTTTAGACTACTATGAAGAATTCAGCATGCAAAAATTTCAAAGTATGATGCATGAACATGTCCTAAACCATGCTCTGATACCAAAATTGTGTTAGATGTATGCCCTAAAATCCAAGTTGGCTTGACACATTGTAATTTTTAGGGCATGAATTTTGTACTTAATTCTTTTTATGAATAAAAAGGGTATTGATGTGGCGGGGTCGCTGACATGGAATCCATGTTAGATCCTGTTAGATGCCACGTCGAATGAAGCTGCTCTTTCTGGACTCCTTCACCCAGCCATACTCCCTCCGGGTCGAGATGCCATGGCCGAAGTTGAGCTCAGCCGCTCCTTCGCATGGCCGCGCTCCCTTCGGGTCGAGACACCATGGTCGAAGTCGAGCTCAGTCACTCATTCGCCCAGCCACTATCCCTTCGGGTCGAGATGCCGTGGCCGAAGTCGAGCTCAGCCGCTCCTTCGCCCGGCCGCTCTCCCTTTGGGTCGAGATGCCATGGTCGAGTCGAGGTCAGCCGCTCCTTCGCCCGACCATGCTTTCTTCAGGTCGAGATGCCGTGGCCGAAGTCGAGCTCAGCCGCTCCTTCGCACGACTGTGCTCCCTTTGGGTCGAGATGCCATGGCCGAAGTCGAGCTCGGCCTCTCCTTCGCCCAGCTGCACTCCCTTCGAGTCAAGATGCCATGGCCAAAGTCGAGCTCCGTCTTCAGATCAGCCCCACCTCGGATGAAGAGCCCTGTAATCGAAGGATCGTTTGCTAGGCCGTAATGATGTTCCTAACTACCACTTTTGCCAAGAAGGAAGGACAGCATGCACGGTACTGTTCCCTATCACGGAAGGGGAAAGGTACCTCACGCACGGTATCAGGCACTGCCACACGTGCCTGCAAGAGAGGGTGGATCTCGAGGTAGGCGGTACGCAACGACCCTAGCTAAAAGGGGTCCTCCAAAGTTCAAACAAGGTAAGTCACTCCAAGCAGCGGACGATCGGGCATGAAGGGGGCAGCGTACAGGAAGATCACAGCTCGAGGCTACCGTAAAACCCTCAGGAGGGGTCTTGCTGGACACAGCCACTCAGCTCGAGTTCTCTCCTTTGCTGTCACTCCCACACTCTGCACTTGACCCGCTCGCACTCTCTCATTTCATAAGTTCTCCTCCTAGCATGGAGTCCACCCTGGGGGCTCGACCGGGAGGATCTGTTCTCCTGGATCGCCACTGACTTGAGCATCGAAGTGCCCCCACCAGGATCACCGCCTGAGTCTTTAACTCTATTTTGCAGGTCTGGGCATCCGAGCTGGATCCTGGGCAACAGGAGCACAGTTCAAGTTCGACCTCAACTACAGGCCACGATATTCAGGCGGTAACAGATTGGCACACCAGGTAGGGGGGCGGGACACATTCTGATTCAACCCAGTCCCCTCACATGCAACCCACCAGAAGGATGGTGACAACACGAGCGAGAGAAGTCTCCACCAGCCATGCGAGAGATCCCCCTTCCCGAGGGGACCCGCACAGTCCAGAAGGGGAGCTCCCCGCTCCTCATTAACCACCTTCGACGATGCTCAGCTGACCGCGCTCGCTCAGCATATGCAGATTCTCACTACAGCAGTGCATCAGCTGCAGCACCAGCACCGATCCTTGGCCACCCACCAGCAGCCAGGGACTCCGGCGACCCAGGCCACTGCACCTCATGATAGCATGCATCCTTCCAAGGAAGGCCCTCACCATCGCGAACCACAGTAGACTATTAGGGGAGCCACGGGGCCCCGGCGAAGAGGCAATGGATCGGATCTGCCGATCCCGATCAACCTTAGGGCAGGTCACAGCAAAGCCCCATCGAAGTCGAAGAGGCAAGATTCCCTATCGTGACACCCCTCACATGTCACCTTCTCCTCCCCAGTCGGCCTCCGTGGAGGATTCAACCGATGAGGCCATCAGGCGCATGGCGAAGAAGTGCCTAGAGAAACAGGAGTGCAAGCTGGCAGAGCTATCTCATCGATTTGCAAATCTACAGGGCTCCACCAGTGAGCCTGCAAGCTATGACGCCCGTCCCCCCTTCTCTCAAGAAGTCCAAGAGGAGTCGATTCCAGGTCGGTTCCGCGTACCACAGGTGGATCCTTACGATGGGACCATCGACCTCCTAGATCATCTTAAGAGCTATAAGGTCCTCATGAGAGTCCAGGGAGACATTGATGCTCTCCTTTGCGTCGCCTTTCCTACCACTCTCCGGAAGGCAGCTCGGGTGTGGTTTAGCCACCTAGAGCTGTAAGCATCATTTGTTTTACTCAGCTGGAGCAAAAGTTCATGGCCCACTTCGATGCTTGCCGGAAGGTGCCACAAGAGGCAGATGATGTAGGATGGACTCGATATACCCTGGATTATTTGAAAAAAAGGAAAACACCTAAATAAACTAGGATCGTGGGAGGGCTAAGAAGCCTCCAGGACTAGGACGAAACTGAAACTAAAATCCTAAAATAGCTGATCTCTTTTATTTTCAATTTTCTTGGTGGAAGTGGCGAAGGAAGGATGGGGATGGAAGACTGGGAACTGGAACTCATGGCCCTGGGGCTCACTCTAATGGGGAGACGCACATAGAAAGTCAGGGGTCAACGCACACAGCTATCCTGAGCTCTCATCGAACCCCTTTAAGCACACAGCAGGGCTCTCATTGATGCCTCGAGGGATCGAAGCACATAGCTACCCTCAATAGCACAAAGCAAAGGCATCCCGCTAGGATGACTCTCAAAGATCATGAGGGGATAAGAAGATGGGATAGGGGATAACTAGGGCCTCACACCCCTCGATGCTCGCGTGGAGCGAAGGCAAAACGGGCCTCAGCCTAGAACCAGGACTAGTGGCTAAACCCAAAAATTTCTATCAATCAATTCAATTCAATCATTACAGGAGGGAAGGGGGCCTTTTTATAAGCAAACAAAACCCCTCAATTACTTAGCCTACAAGCAAACCTAAAATGGAAAATAAGTTACATCAAAATTCATGCTGTATCAAAATTAATGCTGATATGCTCTGAGAAGCATGTTGGCTTGATGAAGTGCTCTGAAAAGCATGCTGCTTTGAAAACTGAACTGCTCTAGAAACTGTGCGGAACTCATCTCACGACCGTGCACAGCAGGGAGGAACGATCTCCGCCGAACACCGGTGGACGGCCGGTAGCCGGGAAGCGGGCGACGGATGGGGCTGGCAGACGGTGAGCAGTAGACAACGGGCAGCGGGCTACAGACGGGGCGGCGGCACAGGGGCGGCACGGCACACCCAGGCCATGCCGTTTCATCTTCCCACGGGCGTGGGGCCCCGGGCACCGGCGAGGGCTTCCGGCGGTCGGCCAGCACAATCGAACGACGAGCGGCGGACGGTGAGCGACGGACGGTGATAGGCGACGGACGATGGGATGGCAGGACAGCAGCAAGCGGCAGATGGATAGCTCCCACGTCCGTTTGTCTTCCCACGGTCGTGGGCGACTCTTAGCAATTTTTTGACGAGCACTAACGGGCAGGCCGGCAGGGGTGGCCGAGGTCGGGCAGCCCGGATCTTGGGGGCGGGGCGGTGGGCTAGGGTTTGGGAGTTTTAAAAATTCATGGGAGGAAGATGGAATAAGGCAAGGATAAAGTGGGGATAAGTTGGGGATAAAACTGGAATAGTATGGATAGGTGGAATAGCTGGAATAGGGAAAAAATAAAAAATATATGAGAAAATAAAAAAAATAAAAAATATCCGGACCTACTTTGGATCCCTATCATTCTCCTCGATCGCGAAGAACTCGACTCCGTCGAGTTTGAAAAAATGGAGCACACCCTAATCCACAACTTACTTTGATGCCAAATTGATGCGGGATGGACTCGATGTACCCGGATTATTTGGAAAAAAAGGGAAACACCTAAACAAACTAGGATCATGGGAGGGCTAAGAAGCCTCCCAGGACTAGGGTGAAACTGAAACTAAAATCCTAAAACAGCTAATCTCTTTTGTTTTCAATTTTTTCGGTGGAGGTGGCGAAGGATGGATGGGGATGGGAGACTGGGAACTGGAACTCATGGCCCTGAGGCTCACTATAATGGAAAGACGCACACAAAAAGTCAGGGGTCAACGCACACGGCTACCTTGAGCTCTCATCGAACCCCTTAAAGCACACAGCAGGGCTCTCATAGATGCCCCGAGGGATCGAAGCACACGGTTACCCTCAATAGCACACAGCAAAGGCATCCTGCTAGGATGACTCTCAAAGGTCATGAGGGGATATGAAGATGGGATAGGGGATAACTAGTGCCTCACACCCAAAACCAGGACTAGTGGCTAAACCCAAAAATTTCTATCAATCAATTCAATTCAATCATTACAGGAGGGGAGGGGGCCTTTTTATAGGCAAACAAAACCCCTCAATTACTTAGCATACAAGCAAACCTAAAATGGAAAATAAGTTACATCAAAATTCATGCTGCATCAAGATTAGTGCTGATCTGCTCTGAGAAGCATGTTGGCTTGATGAAGTGCTCTGAAAAGTATGCTGCTTTGAAAACTGAACTGCTTTAGAAACTGTGCGAAACTCATCTCACGGCCGTGTGCAGCAGGGAGGAACGATCTCCGTCGAACACCAGTGGATGGCCGGTAGCTGGGAAGCGGGCAACGGATGGGGCCGGCAGATGGCGAGCAACGGACGGCGGGCGGCGGGCTGTAGGCGGGGCAATGGCACAAGGGCGGCACGGCACACCCAGGCCATGCCGTTTCGTCTTCCCACGGGCATGGGGCCCCGGGCACCGGCGAGGGCCTCCGGCGGTGGCGAGCACAACCAACAGCGAGCGACGGATGGCGAGCGACGGACGGTGAAAGGCGACAGACGGTGGGATGGCGGGACAACGGCAAGCGGCGGATGGACAGCTCCCATGTCTGTTCGTCTTCCCACGGTCATGGGCGACTCTTGGCAATTTTTCGATGAGAGTGGGGCCGACGAGCACCGACGGGCGGGCCGGCGGGGGTGGCCGGGTCGAGCAGCCCAGATCTTGGGGGGCGGGGCGGTGGGCTAGGGTTTGGGAGTTTTAAAAATTCATGAGAGGAAGATGGAATAAGGTAGGGATAAAGTTGGGATAAGTTGGGGATAAAACTGGAATAGTGGGGATAGGTGGAATAGCTGGAATAGGAAAAAAATAAAAAAAAATATGAGAAAATAAGAAAAAATGGAAAAATATCTGGACCTGCTTTGGATCCCTATCATTCTCCTCGATCGTGAAGAACTCGACTCCGTCGAGTTTGAAAAAATGGAGCACACCATAATCCACAACTTACTTTGATGCCAATTTGATGCGAGACGGACCAGATGTACCCTTGATTATTTGGAAAAAAAGGGAAACACCTAAACAAACTAGGATCGTGGGAGGGCTAAAAAGCCTCCCAGGACTAGGGCAAAACAGAAACTAAAATCCTAAAATAGCTGATCTCTTTTGTTTTCAATTTGTTTGGTGGAGGTGGTGACGGATGGATGGGGATGGGAGATTGGGAACTGGAAATCATGGCCCTGAGGCTCATTATAATGGGGAGATGCACACAAAAAGTCAGGGGTCAACGCACACAACTACCTTGAGCTCTCATCGAACCCCTTAAAGCACACAGCAGGGCTCTCATAGATGCCCCGAGGGATCGAAGCACACAGCTACCCTCAATAGCACACAGCAAAGGCATCCCGCTAGGATGACTCTCAAAGGTCATGAGGGGATAAGAAGATGGGATAGGGGATAACTAGTGCCTCACACCCAAAACCAGGACCAGTGGCTAAACCCAAAAATTTCTATCAATCAATTCAATTCAATCATTACAGGAGGGGAGGGGGCCTTTTTATAGGCAAACAAAACCCCTCAATTACTTAGCCTACAAGCAAACCTAAAATGGAAAATAAGTTACATCAAAATTCATACTGCATCAAAATTGGTGTTGATCTGCTCTGAGAAGCATGTTGGCTTGATGAAGTGCTCTGAAAAGCATGATGCTTTGAAAACAGAATTGCTCTAGAAACTGTGCGGAACTCATCTCACGACCGTGCACAGCAGGAGGAACGATCTCCGTCAAACATCCGGTAGTTGGGAAGCGGGCGGCGGACGGGGCCGGCGGATGGCGAGCGACGATGACGGGCGACGGGCTACAGGCGGCGCGGCGGCACAGGGGCGACACGGCACACCCAGGCTATGTCGTTTCGTCTTCCCATGGACGTGGGGCCCTGGGCACCGGTGAGGGCCTTCGGCGGCCGGCGAGCACAAGCGGACGACGAGCGGCGAATGGCGACGGACGGCGGGATGGTGGGATGATGGCAGGCGGCGGACGGACGGCTCCTACATCCGTTCGTCTTCCTACGGTCGTGGGCATCTCTTAGTGGTTTTCCGACAAGAGTGGGGCTGGCGAGCACCGACGGGCGGGCCGGCGGGGGCAGCCGAGGTCGGGCAGGCCGGCGGGGGCGATCGGGGTCGGGCAGCCCGGATCTTGGGGGGTCGGGGCGGTGGGTAAGGGTTTGGGAGTTTTAAAAATTCACGGGAGGAAGATGGAATAAGGCAGGGATAAAGTGGGGATAAGTTAGGGATAAAACTAGAATAGTGGGGATATGTGGAATAGCGGGAATAGGAAAAAAAAAATGCGAGAAAATAAGAAAAAATAGAAAAATATCCGGACCTGCTTTGGATCCCCATCAGCAGACAACTTCTTTTCCATCGGGCAACAGGACCACAAGCTCCTACGGGACTACATGGCCCGCTTCAAGGTTGCCGCCCTGGAATATACAACCTTGATGAGCCAATTGCTATGCTGGCACTGAAGAGAGGGCTCAGGACTTCCCGGCCGACTTACTCTCTTGACAAGAAATCCTCCAAGACGTACTCCGAGCTCCTCCTCAGAGTCCAGAAGTACATCCACACCAAGGAGACGGATCGCACGAGGAGGGAGTTGGATGGGAAGCCTCTAAAGAAGCTAGTCCCAGGGGAGACATCCGGGATGCGGAAGCCCGGATCGGCCACACCGAACTTTCACCAGAGGCCGAAGCCGAAAAGAGACCCCATCCCGAAAGAGAGATTCATGCCTCTTCTCGCCCCGAGGATGAAGATCCTCATGGAGATTGAGGGTGAGCGCTACTTGAAGTGCCCATCTCCATTGAAGCCATCTGCCAGTCGCGACAGGACAAAGTATTGCCAGTTCCACCATGACCATGGCCACGACATCGAAGAATGCCGGTCGCTCAAGAGGGAGATTGAAGATCTCATAAAGAGGGGCTACCTCAGGAGGTTCGTGGGGGCAGAGCCCCTGCAGAACCCCAAGTGCTCGCCGCTCTCCCTCCAGTTCCTACAATCGACAATCGCCCTACCGAGAAGCCGGTGGGGATGATATGCTGGGAAGTCGAGCACGCTTCCAAGAAGGCCCGGGGGGAGGAGAGTTCTGGAAATGTACTTCCTTTTATGAGGGAGAGGGGGTTTGAAAATAAAAATATAAACAATGATGCTGTGGTCGTCGAGATGACGATCGCAAAGCATTCTGTAAGATGGATTATGGTCGATAATGGGAGCTCAACTGATATCCTTTTCTACGATGCTTTCTCAGGATGAATCTGTCTTCTGCTATGCTCAAACCTGTGTACACAACCCTTGTCGGGTTTACAGGTGACTCCGTAGGAGTCAAGGGGGAGATCACTCTCCCCGTTATTGCCGGGACATCATCTTGGCAGAGCACCGTCATGATAACCTTCACGGTTGTTAGGCTTCCTTCGGCCTACAACATGATCCTTGGCTACCCCGGGCTCAACCTGCTCGATGTGGTCATCTCTATAAAGCGGTTGTTGGTATAGTTTCTTACCCCCTACGGTGTCGGGAAGATGAGGGGGGCACCACAACCTATCCAGCATTGTATTCAAACCATTCCTGGGGCCAAGGTCTTCGATGATGACCCCAGCACAGATGACCTTGACCAAAGGGCGCAGGACCCCAGGGGTGGCTTAGTCGAGTGCTTTCTGTCATACCCTCTTGGAATTGACCTGGCGAAGACGGTGTAGATTGGGGTGCAGCTGCAAAATGATGAGCGAGCCCACCTATTGGAGTTTCTTCGAACAAATGCAGACGTGTTCGCTTGGATAGTGGCCGACATGCCGGGGTTCCCACCTGAGATCATCACCTACAAGCTGAGCATCGACCCGAAGTACCTCCTGTCTGGCAGAAGAAAAGGAGTTTCTCGCCGGAGAGGCAACAGGTGATCAATGAGGAGGTAAATAAACTCCTCACAGCCGACTTTGTACGAGAAGTGTAATATCCAAGCTGGCTGGCGAACGTGGTCATGGTGAAAAAGAATAATGGAAGTGGAGGATCTGTGTGGACTACACCGACCTCAATCAAGCTTGTCCAAAGGATAGCTTTCCTCTACTGAAGTCGATCAGTTAGTGGATGCCACCTCGGGATACCGCTTGCTCTCCTTCATGGATGCATTCTCTAGATACAACCAGATCTGGATGCACCCACAGGACGAGGAATATACTACCTTCATCACCGACCAAGGGATGTATTACTATTGGATGATGTCGTTCAGCTTGAAGAACGCTGGCACCACGTACCAGCAACTGGTCAATCGGGTCTTCAAGGACCAGATTGGTAGGATAAGCAAGTGTATGTCAACGACATGCTCGTGATGAGCAAGCCGAGGTTGGACCATGTTGCCGACCTCGTGAAAGCTTTCCACAATCTCCGGGAGCACAAGATGAAGCTAAATCCAGCGAGTGCAATTTCGGAGTAGCAGCAGGAAAGTTCCTTAGCTTCATGGTGACCCAAAGAGGAATCGAGGTGAACCCGGAGAAGGTTCAAGTGATCGTCGATATGGAGCATCCGACCTCAAAGAAGCAAGTCCAGCACCTGACGAGCCGGATCTTGATGCTGAGCCTCTTCATCTCGAGGTCGGCAGATCGCTGTCTTTCTTTCTTCAAGGTGTTGTGCAAGATGCACGACTTCACCTGGACAGAGGAATGTAAGAGAGCCTTCTAGGAGCTTAAAGACTTCTGGCATCACCACCACTGCTCTCCAAGCCGGAGGCAGGAGAGGAGCTCCTACTGTACCTGGCGATAACCCCGGGGCCGTCAGTTCGGTCCTCATCCGCACAAATCAGGACAGATCCGAGAAGCCGGTATACTATGCCAGCAAGATATTCCGGGATGCTGAGATCAGGTATACCCGATCCGAAAAAGTAATTTTTGCTCTTATTATGTCTGCCGAGCATCTCAAGCCATACTTCCAAGCACATCCGATCACTGTCCTGATGGACCAGCCCCTGAGGACTGTGCTCCATCATCCCGACACATTCGGATGCTTGGCCAAGTGGGTGCAGAAGCTCAGCAAGTTCGACATCGCATACCGACCGAGGTTATCTCAGAAGGCCCAGGTGCTGGTCAACTTCTTGGTCGATTGTGCGGGACTCGTTGAGGAGTTAGAGCAAACTGTCCCAGAGCACCATGTGGAGCCAGGAGCCGAGGAGGAGTCATCGACCGTCCATGTCGATGGCGCATCCAACTTGGGCGAAAGCGGAGCAGGACTCATCCTCATCAACAGCAACGAAGTTGTAGCTGAATGCACACTCTGCTTCAAATTCGCCACCATAAATAACCAGATGGAGTACGAGGCACTCCTCGCGGGCTGAGGGTCTCCCGCGAGCTGGGTTTACAAAGCCTGAAGGTCTTCACTAACTCCCAGCTGGTGGCTAGACAGATGTCCGGAGAGTTTGAGGCCAGAGACCCCCTGAAGATGAAGTACTTAGAGCAGGCTCGCTCGGGCACGACGGGTTTCCAATGCTTCAGTATCTCTCACATCCCACGAGGAGAGAATGCTCGAGCCGATATGCTGTCAAGACTCGCAACCTTGCCGGACTCATCACTGGGGCGTGCCCTTGATCGAAACATTGAATGCAATTTCAGCCCTGGACAAAATACAAATCCCAATTCCTGGTGCTCTCAATCAAACCAAAATCTGAGTCAAAGCCTAGTAAAGGATCAAGAAAAACTAAACTAGACTGACGACGCATTCCTAAAGAATGGACTTTATTCCAAAGGAACCCTAGGTCTAAACCTAACAAACTACGGCTCTCTAGGTTTGACCTTGGGTCGAGGATGGTATGCAGAGCATGAAAACTTATCATGGGTGCCTAGTAGTGCTATAAGGTCTTCCAGAAGTAGGTGGCAAACCTAATAGGTTCTGACACGTGGTTCACTCTAAAGACTTCGACAAAGTATACTTGATGGTGTAAGAAGCATTGGAAGTCCTAGAGAAAGAGAGGAAATATGAGGTGGAGTCTCGAATTACCTGTTGACTAAAGGTGGTGACCTGATGGTTTGAATGGTGATCTATGAGTGTCAACTGATCATCCTTATGAAAGGAAAAGTTTGCTACTCCCAGGAATGGATCAAGAGATGGTTCGGGAAGTAGCCTAGGACATGTGATTGCAACAGTTAAAGTTTGTTCTCTAAGCAAATAATGATCCATTTTCTCAAGAACTGGATTGAAGAATGATTCATGGAAGGGCCTATGGATGATGACCTCAAGACTTGAAATTTGACATATGGGTGCGGAAAGGTATACTCTATAGAATGGTAGGTCAGTCATGCGAAGGAAGGGGTCTGGGGTCATAAGGAGGACTTCTACAGGACTGGGTGAATCAATCCGCTCAAGACAAGGATGTTCAACTGAGATTACGGGAGAGACCTTAGTGGCTGGGCATGGGACAAGGTCCAATTGTAAGAAGCTTGATTCAGTCATCCTAAGGAGAGGA
The DNA here is from genome assembly GCA_021397845.1 of Areca catechu. NCBI lineage: Eukaryota > Viridiplantae > Streptophyta > Magnoliopsida > Arecales > Arecaceae > Areca > Areca catechu. The sequence continues at coordinate 39,115,267 of CM038050.1, forward strand.
TCTACCATAGGGTGGGCAAACTTAAACAATTCAGTGCAAAGATCTTCAATTGGTACTTGGGAAATGACTATCATTAGAGGGTACGAACAGATAGCTCGGGCTAACACTATGAGTTCTTCCTGGGGGTATTTGACTAAAGGAACCTGATTCTCACAAATCTCTTGAATTTCTGAACTAGGTCCTACCACTTGGTTGCTCTCCAAGGTCTCCTCAGGTAAGGAACCAATAGTATCGATGTCACATTCTTCAAGTTCTTCCCCTCATATTCATCAACTAGACTCAAGCCATCATCATATACTTCCTCGATGCCATCTTTAATGGGTTTCGGGTCAGTGGTAATCGAGTCAACTGATTCTGGGCTTGTCATACCTAACCTTTCTTCCTCATTGGTAGGCTTGGGTTCTCCCTCATTAATGTCATCCTTAGGATTCTTACCACTTAGCTGTGCACAAGCCAGTCCTATGCATGGGCACTGACTAGATTTATGACCTCTTTCTCCATAAAACCAATATTCTTGCGATATAGGAACCTGGGTCACACTGGGTTTCAAGCTAGTAGAGACCTTACTTGGGCATGGGTGTGGATCTAAATGGTTTGATCTAGAAGACTTGGGTTGTTGAGTGACTGGTCTAGAATATTGTAAGGATCTCTCATAGACACGATCCACACTATAGATATCATGGTTAGGCATCCTAAGGTTAGGCTCGGGATCACGGCATAAGGTCCTCCTAGGCTCCTGGCATGGGTGAGGTTGGGGCTTATTAATTTTGGATCAGGGGTCCAATTTTGATGTCTACGTTTCTCAAGTACTTGGACTCGATCTCTAAACTGGGAAAAACCCTCATTCATATCCTGACTCAATTTGGTCATACTTTCGGTAAGATTTCTAACCATGGCCTCTAAATCTGGTTGGATTTGACCAGGTTGGTAGGGTACTCCATTCCGGGTAGAAATGATGATGCAAGCAAACACACCAGATGAGACTCAACTGAGACGACTACGGGCTAACTAGACCTAGAGCTCAAACTAGATGCCCAATCAGAGTGGCAAGCTAGCCTGTAGTAACTCAGAACTCAGCCAGGCAGGTGTAAGGGGAGTGTTAAGTCCCTAAATGCCAATCCTAGACACCAATCAGAGATTGGCCAGGTAGGCGGATCAGCACACAAGCCCTTCGGGATAGAATCCCTGAACCACCATTCTAGACACTGAGTACAAAGCACACACAGAGTAACTAGACAAACTGACTCAACATTAGCCTAGACCCGACTTGTTGGTGTCCCTAGCCCACTAGGGCAAATAAAGTCTAATAAATTTTAAAATTAGGCTTAGGATCGAATGAGGGGGTGGTGGTTTTGGGCTAAGGAGAGGTTATCAACTCCTCCCCTTATCTTAGATGCTCAAATGCCCTTAAGATGAATTAGGAGATGATCACTCAAAAAATTAATTTCAGAAACACAGAAATAGAGTTGCAGTAATTTAACTCTCAGAAATTTCACAGAAACCAATAAATCACAGGAAAATTATGTAAAATAGCTTCAATTATATTGGTTCTAGAAAAATAAAAATTATACAATGGAGTTACCTGCAATGAGAAACAATTCTTGCAACAGGATAGTTATAGACTGAAAATAGAGTGCTTCCCCCGTTTACAATTCCTTCTACGAAGTTGTAACCAGCGGATCCCCTACACGCCCTAGGAACACCCCATGGGATGGGAAGAGGAGGTTTGCACCTCGCTTTATTCCTAGGACCAGACGTCTTGGGGAGTCTACTTCAGCTGACAAAGTAAAAGGGAGAGACACTCAAACAAGCAAACAAGACAAAACCCTAGACAGGGCTCTGATACCAAAATGATGCAGAATGAAAGCTCTGATACCAAAAATGATGTAGGACGAAAAGAAGAGATGTTGCGATGCGGAAGTAAATTAAGACTAATTCTTTTTTTTTTTTTTATATATATTTTCAGAAGTCAGCTTGACTCAAAGGAAAGTTAAACTAAATTAAAGAAACTATGTAATAATTGAAAGCACAATTTAAAGAAACTAGATTATCAAAGTAGTTCAGAAGTAAAGGATCGCTGGGGGTTGAGAAACTCCCAGACCTAGGGTTTCGCTCTGAACTTTCAACAGGACAGAAGTAAAGAGAAGAGAAGATTACAGACTAGGCAGTGATCTTCACAGAGTTTAGTGGAAGGACTCTCTTGAGCAGATTGTTGGATCCCCGGATTCAGATATCTTCGCAATGGATCCTCCAATACTGGTCCTTTGGCAGAGTTGGCTTCTCCTGAACTCAAGATCTGGGAAAGAAGAAGAACAATTTATGGAACCAGATACTCAAGGAAGGATTTACCAGATAGAAGAACTTGAAAGTTGATGTTGTTGAAGTCCTGATTCTCCTGGATGCTGATCTGGCTTCTCTGGGATTTGCTCCGTATTCGAAGCAGCCGAACTAGACCTGGATGCTGGTGGTCGGCCACTACTTGGAAGAGAGGGGCCGTGAGATGATGAGGTAGATTAGGGTTTGGATGATTGGTGGAATGAAGAAGATGATGGACGGCTAGGGTTTGGAATTGAAGTGGCTAACCTAGGGTTTTGGGGTTGGAGATCTCACACCTCCTCAAGGTTCCTAGGGAACCCGGATTTTATTCCCTCACGGAGCTCAACACCTGGATGCAAGTGCGGAAGAGAGAAAACACAGAGTTTGCTCACACATAAATTGGATTCATTCATCAGATAATTCAAGAGTTACATAGAGTTGAATATATAGACATAACAAAGAAATAAAATTTCATACACTTCCCATGTGGGACTAATAGGACTAACCCACACTTTAGGCATCATATTCTCTTCCCAAGACTCCTTCCATGAGTGGGCAGCCCAAAAACTCCAAGAAAACTTGAAAATCAGCTCCAAATGGCAGGTTATGGGGGTGTCTCCTAGTATCTCTCCATGAATCAAGGATTTTCCCTTCATGGTTTGGCTCTTTTGGACACCTCCTAGTCTTGCTCCACAAGTTTAGGCTTCTTCCTTTCATGGCTTTGGCACTTTAGGAAACTTTTGGGTGCCTCCTTGATTTTCTCCCCAAGACATGCTCTCTTCCCTTTTATAACTTGGATTTTTATGGAACATTGTGGGGCACCTCCTTGATCCTCTCTTCAAGAAAAATTCTTGCCATCCTGGCTTGGGTTTATCTGGAAAGAAGTTGGCTCCTCCTTGGATTGAGGTATCTTGATGATTTCTCCCCCAAGTGGCGCATGAAAGAAGGGACCTACTTTCTTGTGGTGTGGGGACCAAGGCACACTGGATGGAGATGTGGCACCTCCTGGACTCTGGCGTGTGGCTGGGAGTGTGGCGCCCACATGCTTGGGCCTGGGAGAAAAAATTGGGCACCCTGGACCTTGACTTGATTTAAAAAAAATGCAACCAACCTGGAGAAGACCTAGACCACTACTAGGACTTATACTGAGTCAACATGACTCAACAAAATTTAAATTGTAGGGAAATACAGACTCGAGACTAAAATTGAGTTGACCAAGTCAACCCTAATTACAAAACCAGAAAACCCTAATTCTTCGGGCAAGGTCAATCAGACATCCAGATGGAGCCCTGAAGTCTTCTTCTGAGTCTGATGCCCGCACCATGGACGGCATCACTTCGGTGATGATTGGTGAGGACCTCCTTCATGTACGTAGGTCGTTCGAGGTCCCTGACTCCATTTGACTCTCTATCCCTGGACCGGAGGAACAGATCACTTCTAGTGGCCCGAGCCGTATAGCTTTATACAAAGACTTCTTTCTCAAAGGTATTCGTCTCCCTTTCCACGTCTTTTTTGTTTCTTTTCTGGGCCACTATCACTTGGTTCTAGCTCAGCTTACCCCTAATGCAGTCGGACCATTTTTTGTTTCATCATTCTTTGCAGCTTCAACGGGATCATCACCCGTTTCTCCCTCTTCAAGGCCTTGTTCACCATGAAGCATCACCCGACCGACAACGGGTGGTAGTTTGTGTCCCCCCGAAAGGGAGGCCTTAAGTTTGATCTGCCCACTTCCATCAAGGGATGGAAGAGCATATTTCTATTTGCCTCGGTCAAGGGGGTGGATTGGGTCTAGAGTGACCCGGACCCTCCCCCAACCGACAATCTGCAATCGAGCCAGTCGATAAGGAGATATTCGACTGGCTCGTCCAGTCTGAGGTTCCAGCCCTTCGGATTTGCTGATCGAGTGAAATCTCATCGATGCTGGAGTCAGACAGGCCCAGCCCCAAGGCAAGGCTTGATGTAGGGCCCTTTTTCCTTCTTCAGCTATGGGCCCAGCTTTGAGGTATGGCTGACCAACTCACTTTATCTTGCAGGCATGAAGTTCAGCTTTGAAGAGCTCCTGGAGATGTCTAGGAAGAGGGCCTTATCTGTAGGGCCAGAAGGAGAGCCGAGGAAGAAAGCTCGGGAGGAACCAGAGAAGGGGAGGTCAACTGACATGCCGGTTGCTCTGAGTCGGGGGCCCAAGGCCTAGAGGGGGCCTCGCCATCAACTCCAGTGGCCCTTTCAAGCACTGCAGTCCCACCTCAATCGGAGGTGGAGGAAGTGGCGGCACCTGCCACTACCGAAGGGTTAACTTCACCACCTGGAGCAGAGGCCACCAGCAGTCACTCGGCTAGTGCTGCACCATCGTCGGCAACCCAATCAGATGCCTCCCAGCCACCTGCGACATCGTGTGAGATGGTCAAGAAGCTCACCGTCATCCTCCCTCGAAACATCGAAATAACCCAAGATGGAATGTTGGTGGAGGGGATCCTGATGCGGAACTATATATGCATGCAATTATTATTTTTTGTGTTTTTAATATTAAGTTATAAGTTGTAATCCCGAAGACCAGACCAAGTATCGATGTAAAGAGTTCTATATGAAAATAAGAAAATAAGAGCATACATAACAGGACCTAAAAAGCAAAGAAAAGAGGACCGTCGAGGCTGAGAAGCCTCGGTTGGGCTAGTTTACCTACAATAGGGCTACTGGCAACAGAGGGGGTGTATCTGGAATGGTTGAAGTGCCTGGTGCAAATCGTACACGAAGAGGTCACTCTCACTCCCAGATGCGGCCTAGAAAATCAAGCTAGAGACTCGCGGATTCCTGGCTTTCTGCTCGGTGGTTCGATTGCGGCCTGGCTGGAGTCATTGGATTCGTCAGAGTCGAGGGACCTGCAAACAGCCATTATAGGGTTAGAAAACAAAACACAAGTGGAGAGTAAATTGAAAAACCAGCAAAGGGAAGATGGGATTTGAGGTGGCTGGCTAGGGCTTGGAGATACAGGTGGAGGTTGGAAGCAGGTGCAGGACACCGGGAAGAAGAAGGGCTCACACAGAATCCCTTTAAGCACACAGCAGGTAGCACACAGCAATTGGAGAATTCCAGTATTATTTCATGATAAAAAGTTATTTAATCTTCATACAAGGGGTCCCTTATATAGAGTCATGAGACTTAGGACCAAGTAAAAGAAAACAAGGAAAATAAGATGTGACCACTTCTTCCTAAAGTGTGGGACTGAATACATGGAAGAAAGCACTCTCATGCCATACAAAATCCCTCCAAACAAGGTAGGTAGTGGACATCCAAGGGGGGGACCACTTCGTTTCTAAGCAAGCTGGCATGAATCAAGGGATTCATGTTTATCTATTTTGACTTTTCTTCTTATCATGCTAGCGTGTGGAGTTGGTGTGCTTGGGGTGTGGAATGGGTATGCTGGCGTGTGGTCATCAACTCCTCATGCATGGGCCGACTTCATGATCCTCCAAGTAATCCTAGGTGGCGAAATCCAAGGTGTGACTAGGACTCCATGCGGTTGCTAAGGTGGCATGCTGGGTGGTGTCCTTCATATGCTTGAGTCTTCTTTGACTGGGCTTGACTCAAACAGACTCAATACAACTGGAAATGATTACAAGACTCGGAATATGATTAGCTCAATATGAGCTGACTTAACCGACTGATCCAAAACCCTAATAGTATAGATCAAATGCTACATACAGGACTCAGAAAGAAAACTAGCTCAACATGAGCTGATGGTATAGGACTCAAATGACAACTCAATTAGGCTAAGCCCTTATTACAAATGGACTCAAATGCTACTAAGTAATCCACAAAGGGTTGGGAAGCCTCTGTCTTATTCTAGTACCTTTGGTGTCCCCACCAATTCTTCCGGGATGGGAGGAACTCGATCCTGTCTAGTGAAGATCAGGCTGGCTCACATATCTCTTGAGGAGGTCTGGGTCGAGGCACTACAAGTCCTCTCGAGAAATCCATGAATCGTCCAACTCTGGCTGGCCTTGCCATCGGACCAGGTAGCGTTGATAGTCACGACCCGGGTTGTTATGGCTTGATCATCCAGGATATGCTCGATCCGTTCTCCTCACTCAGGCCAATTTATTGGTGGACACTCTAGGTTAGGGTCACTCACAAAGAAAGGAGTAGGTCCAAAGGCCTTACTGGGTATCGCGCTGGTTCCCTATACTCAACCATATCTGCACTATTGAAGGTAGAACTGATGCCCAAATTCGAGGCAAATCTAACACATAGGCATTTGGTCCAACCTTCTCTATTACTTTAAAAGGTCCGGCTCCGCGAGCATGAAGCTTCTTTTAGGCCTAAGCCTAACCAAGATAGAATCAACTACATCAAATTTCTTGGCCCTTCTTCGGGAATTAGCCAGTTTCTTTCAAAATTAGTACAGGTGATGAACATGCTGGGCAAATGCAGACTCCTAACAAGTGATGCAAAGGACTCAAAGTATCACCTAACAGACTCAACTATGCATTCCTATCAAAGAGATTTTATTAGGTTCTAAACTACAACTGGGCATGGGGCATGAGTCATGGTTGATGGATGACATGCAGAAGAAAATTTGCTAGTAACTTTTAATAGATGCCAGAGGGTCTGCCAAAATAAGGTAGCAAATGGGATGCGCTCTATGGATTCTTGCAACCTAGTAACCTCAACAAAATGTAACCTAAGAGTTGTAGATACATGAGAAGACTCAAGAAAGGGTAGGAAATAGGAAGGGGATTCAGGGACTGATTCTGGGCTAAAGAGACTGGCCTTAATGTATGGATATGGAGTTATATCTATGGGCAAGAAAAGGTCCATACTATGGAAGGATGGGTCAAAAATTTCTAGGAAGAGATCTTCAATAGGAATGATAGGAAGGGATTCATCCTGAAGGCAATGGGTTAAGTAAGCCAAATCCTCAATAAAGTCTTCTAGTTCATGGAATTTAGGACTAGGCTTTGCAATTATGCCCTTTTCTAGTGTTTCCTCAGGTAAAATCCTAGTATCAGAGTTCTTTTCCTCTAATTGGTCCTCTACTGCAGGTTCAATCTGGGCGTGGTCAGGGTTAGCTAACTCTAGATTGGCTTCTACTGGGTACCTACAGGGTCAACTAATTTTAGGTCTTCTAGAGGTGTATCCTCCTCTCCCTCATACTCATCCACTAAGTTTACATTAGCTTCATACACTTCCACTTTGATGTAAGCCTTGTGAATCAAAGGGGTGGTAGGGGAAGGTCGGCTAAGAGAAAATTGGCTAAGTCCTGGTTTCTGATTATGGCCCTTACTCCTAGTAGCTTCAAATTGCCTAAGGGGTAGTGGCTTACTACTGGGCTCATCATATCTAGGGGTACTGACCTTATGGGGTTCAGGTCTATGGCCTATGGGTTCAAAGGTCATGGGTTCAGTTCTATCGGCTGGGGTGTAGGAGGGTTATTCTTGTTGGACTCAGTTTGACTAAACATGAGTTCCCTCTGGTTTACTCAAATTCCAAGGCTCTGTGATAGGCTTCCTCTAAGTCCTCAATCAGCCAGCGACATAATTCCCAACTAATGTCCTCACGTAGGTTATACCTAAACCTTGATTGGTCATAAATTTAGGTTCAACTATGTTACATCTTCTAATAAACTCCTTAAATTGGTCAATGTATTTAGACACGGTTTTGTCACCCTGTCTCAAGTTGCACCATTGGGCTGAAAGTTCATGCTCATAAAATGGACCTAGGTACTCTTTTCTCAACTTACTCCTCATAGCTTTCCAGGTACTTATCTGTTCTCCTTTCAAATAACATTCATCCTCAGTATGTTCCCAATGTTGCTTAGCATATCTGATTAACCCATGTGTAGCCAAACTAATCTTTTCTAACTTTGACATCCTAGTATACTCAAAGTACGGATCCATCATATCCTCCCATTCAGTATACACCTTAGGATCTGGTCTTCCATCAAACAGGGGTGCAAAAGGTTAGGTGCTCCTAATGGGTCGTTCATCTTGGTTCAGGTAATCATAATTGGGTCTCCTGTGGTTAGGTTCTAAGGATGGATCATGGTATGGGGTTCTCCTAGGGTTGGGCTCCTTATATGGGTCAGAGTATTGGGTTCTCCTAGGGTTGGACTCCCTACATGGTCAGAGTATTAGGTTCTCCTAGGATTGGACTCCTATATGGGTCAGAGTATTGAGTTCTCCTAGGATTGGACTCCATGGTCACACTAGTTGAATTGGATTAAGTCTACTGGCATCTAATGGTCATGTAATCAAACACACACATCGACTCCTAAGCTAGTGCTCATGCAAGACTCAACATTGACTCGTCTATAACTGCCTAGACCTAGAGCCCAATCAGAATGGGTTGACTCAACTTACACACAACTTAAATCCTAATCTTCAATCTGGCCAGGTAAGAGGTGGGATGGTGGGAGGCCCCCCTGCTCTCGTAGGGACCCAATTAAGGAACCATCAATCTACTTAGGCATTTGACACTGTACCTCTTGCCTAGACACCAGTATCCAGTAATAGAAGTGAATTGGGTGCACTAGTCGTCCCACAAAGACAGAACCCGACTGATGGGTGTCCCTAGCCCACTAGGGCAAATTAAGTTTAGTTATTTTTAAATCAGGCTTGGGACCGAATGCAAGGGATGTGGTTTTGGGCTAAGGAGAGGTTATCAACTCCTCTCCTTATCTGGCATATAGAAAGTGCCCTTAAAGTAAGTTATGCAATGATGGTAGGCAGATGAAGAAGCAAATTAGGGTTTAGATGTTTTGGTATTTTTGAATATATGTATTTTTTTTTGGATTTTTTTAAATAGAAATATAATTACAGATTATGATCTAATATGCAAGAAATATGCTAAAATTAAAGATATGCAAAGATTATACTAAAAAAACCTTGAACTTTCCAAATCGGTTTTGCTGCCAAAATAGAGCAAAACTGTTCTCAGGCGGTGTTTCAGCTGGAAGAAAATCATAGACTGAAAAATTCTTGAAAAAATTCTAAAAATTAATTGAATTATGAGGAATCCAGCAAAATAAATTTCGGATTTTTCTAAGTTTTTTGTGGGTAGAAACAATTAAAACAATAGGATATATTTGAAAAGGCCGAAAATGAAAAAACCCTAAAGAACTCATTGTGTTCTTCTTCAAGAGCCAATTCACAGCGGCACCCCTACTGCCATAGGAGATCCCATCGATTGAAAAAGAGAGTTTCGAAGCCCTAATAATCTCCTATGACCGGACGGCCATGGTGAAGCATCCGATCCGAGTATCCAAAGAGAACTAAGCCCAAAACAGGCTCTGATACCAAATGATGCGGAACTATATATGCATGCAATTATTTTTTTTTATGTTTTAAATATTAAGTTATAAGTTATAATCCTGAAGATCAGACCAAGTATTGATGTAAAGAGTTCTATATGAAAATAAAAAACTAAGACTATGCATAACAGGACCTAAAAAATAAAGGAAAGAGGACCGCCGAGGCTGAGAAGCCTCGGTTGGGCTAGTTCACCTACAACAGGGCTATGGTGGTAGAGGGGGTGTATCTGGCAATGGTTGAAGTGCCTGGTGCAGATCGTACACGAAGAGGTCGCTCTCACTCCCGGATGCGGCCTGGAAAATCAAGCCAGAGACCCGTGGATTCCCAGCTTTCTGCTCGATGGTCCGATTGTGACCCGGTTAGAGTCGTTGGATTCGTTGAGTCAGGGACCTGCAAACAGCCATTCTAGGATTAGAAAATAAAGCACAAGTGGAGAGTAAATTAAAAAACCAGTAAAGGGAAGATGGGATTTGAGGTGCGTGGCTAGAGCTTGGAGATGCAGGTGGAGGTTGGAAGTAGGCGCAGGACACCGGGAAGAAAAAGGGCTCACACAGAATCCCTTTAAGCACACAGCAGGTAGCACATAGCAATTGGAGAATTCCAGTATTATTTCATGATAAAAAGTTATTTAATCTTCATACAAGGGGTCCCTTATATAGAGTCATGGGACTTAAGGCCCAAGCAAAAGAAAACAAGGAAAATAAGATGTGACCACTTTCTTCCTAAAGTGTGGGGCTGAATACATGGAAGAAAGCACTCTCATGCCATACAAAATCCCTTCAAACAAGGTAGGTAGTTGACATCCAGGGGGGACCACTTCTTTCCTAAGCAAGCTGGCATGAATCAAGGGATTCATGTTTATCTATTTTGACTTTTCTTCTTGTCATGCTGGCGTGTGGAGTTGGTGTGCTTGGGGTGTGGAATGGGTGTGCTGGTGTGTGGCCATCAACTCCTCATGCATGGGCCGACTTCATGATCCTCCAAGTAATCCTAGGTGGCAAAATACAGGGTGTGACTAGGACTCCATGTGGCTGCTGAGATAGCATGCTGGGTGGTGTCCTTCACATGCTTGAGTCTTCTTTGACTAGGCTTGACTCAAACAGACTCAATACAACTGTACATGATTACAAGACTTAGAATATGATTAGCTCAACATGAGTTGACTCGACCGACTGATCCAAAATCCTAACAGTATGGATCAAATGCTATATACAGGACTCAGAAAGAAAACTGGCTCAACATGAGCTGACTGGTATAAGACTCAAATGACAACTCAATTATGCTAAGCCCTTATTACAAATGGACTCAAATACTACTAAGTAATCCACAAAGGATTATGAAGCCTCTGTCTTATTCTGGTACCTCTGGTGTCCCCACCAGATCCTCAATTCCTTGTCCAGTTGATAGATCGACAGGGCAGGGTTAGGAGGCCACCGAGAGAGGTCGCCACCGGGGTGTTTCCCCAATTGATATCGGTGAGTAGATTCCTGGGCTGCTTTCCTTTCCCCTTGCTTCGGCAAGAGGTGCTAACTATTATTTTTGGTGCAGGTGGTGGCTGACATCTAGCTCCTATGGGACTCTTATCGAGCACTACTGATGGGGACCGAGAGTCTGTTTTATTTTATTTTATTTAAGTCAATTAGTCCTGTGTCACTTGAGTCAAAGTGAGCCAATTGAGTCCTGTAATAAAGTGAGATAACTGAGTCAGTTGAGTCCACTTAGTCAGGTCCAGCTTTTTAGTCTAGTCGAGTCCAATCGAGTCCATATAGTTTTCATTCAAGAGAGAGTCAGCAACCATGAGATTCACCAGACCCCTCCAACTACAGTCAGCCTTCATGCACCTGGACCCTTTCATACTGCCAAGTCCACAAGAAAAAGATCCAGCCCAAGACAGGCCCACTGTTGACCAGTCCACCAGGGTTTCTTGGCCTACAAGTCAAGGTTTCTTAGCCTTCAAGTAATGTACCCTGGGGTGAATTTATAAATATCACCCCTCCCCTCTTGTATTAAATATCTTTTTTCTTATGATTACAAACAAAAAATTTTTTGATCTGAGTTTTGAATTTTCTCCGGATTGAAGTAGGTGTGACGCCCTAGTTCCTTGTTCTTGAGTGTAAGCCCTAATCCCCTAGTGACTTCTATGCTCGCCAGCGATCCTCCTCCGCTCTGTCCCGCATCAATCACCTGATAGAATTTGACACCTTATCACTTCTCACCAAATCCAGTGAGACTTTTTATATTCCAAAAATGCCCTTGCCACTCACTATAAAAGGAGGCTCTTTGGGAGCTCTCAAGGTATGTAATATATGTGACACTCTCTCTTTTCCCTCTTTGCTCTACTTTTTTCCTCTTATTGGCTACCACCTGACTTGATTATCAAGGGTCTTCACCAGAGCAACCTCCGATCAGGACATTTCTTGTAGGTACAGCTTGCAAGCACCTTTCCTCTAGCAACCTCTAGTGCCCAGGAGGAAAGCAATGTTAACAGATAGAGGAAGGGCATACTTGTTTATCCATTTTTAGGAAAAATATTGAGCGGGGATTCTATGCCATCTAAAGGTGTATCCACCTAGCTTTCTGGTGCCGCTACTTTTTGGTAAGCTAGCTAGCCTACTGGAGGTCCCACCCTAGAACTTCAAGCTGGCATCACTCAGTAAGAAGTGAACCTGATTGCTTGGTGTAGCTCCCTCAATAGATTCAGGCATTGGCAGCCACAATCCAGACAATCAAATGTCAAGGCTCGGTGGTGTCGGTAGCACCACTAGCAGCACCGTAGTTAGAGGCAGGCTAGGCAATACCACCTCAGAACCTAGCAACATTAGGGACATTACAATTAGAGTAATGGTGACTCATCCAAGTGCACTGCAAAGTCCCAAGCTTGCAAGACGGCATTCTCCTTCACCTCAACATGACAAGGGATCGCCAGTAGCTCGATTGCCCTCCTAACTCTCCGAGGTGCATATCACCAACAAAGCTGAGGCAGATTGAAAACTCCAAGAGTTGGACTAGTGCATTGAAACTCTACAAGGTCTGGCCCTAGGTAGAGATGAGAGCCTCAACTTCATTATTGATCTACCCTTCTGAGGCCAAATTATACAGGAATAATTGTTAAAGTATTTTAAGATTACATAATTGGAGATCTATGATGGATTCACTATCTTAGTAGATCATTTGGAATGTTTTAAGGTCTTGATGCTTCTTCATGAGGCCACTAACAAAATTCTATACCATGTCTTCTCTTCCACCCTTAAGAAGTCAGCCCGATATTGGTATTCCAGCCTAATGTCAAATTCCATTCACACTTTTGACTAGTTAAGTTGATCTTTTATATCTCATTTTACTAGTTGCAAAAAGCTACATTGGGGTTTCAATTTTCTGATCAACATCAAGCAAGGGAAGCAAGAATCCCTTAGATCTTATATGAGCCAATTCAATGAGATGGCTCTAGAAGTATATAATCTAAACCATATGGTCGCTATGATTGTCATGAAATGTGGCCATGACAGTATCCTTTTCTCTTCTTGCTTGAAAAGAGAGTCTTGGCTTATTTCTCTCAGATGCTAGCCAAGACAGAGAAGTATGCATTGGCCAAGGAAGCATATGAAGCACATGGCCCATCCCCCAGCTTGCCAATCAAGGAGTAACTTTTGACCCTAGAGTTCCAACCAAAGAAAGAGGACTGAGGGAAGAGAAGGTAAGAAGCTGATCTCCCCCACATCGCTAAAGATCTTTCCCTCGGATTCAATGCTATCAAAATCCCCAAGACCAACAAAACATCCCATTATCAAGAAGGTTTGATCAATATGCTCTTTTGAATGCCTCTCGATCTCAAGTTTTGATGCTGGTTTGGTAGCAGTTGCCTAATGCAAGGAGGTTGTGGATCAGGCCAGATAGGCGTAATCTATGCAAATACTGCCTCTATCACTATAACTATAGCCATGACATAGAGAAGTGCATCCAGCTATAGGATGAGATCGAGGAACTCATCCATCGTAACTAACTTGACAAGTTCCTCAAGATTGAAGGGAGAAGTGTGATGCACCAGAAGCTCCATTGCACCTACCAGAACCACTACTAAGATTAAAGGAGTTAGTTTATTGTCCTACTTTAGGCAAGGTCAACACCATCATTGGCAGGTTAGTGAAAGAAGGCAGTCCTGGTGGGAGTTAGAAGATTTAGGAAATCGACAAAACCATCACCTTTACTTGGATCGACATTGAAGGAGTATGGTATCCACAAAATGATGTTGTGGTTGTAACCAGGCACTCTTCTTCACTTTTTAGTAAAATGTTCATGGTTAAAATGGCATGTACTTTTGATGGCTAATAGGACATAGAAGGTATCTTTGATCAATATTTAATTTAATAGTCTTTGATCAACCTAGCTCCAAAATGGTCTTTGATCAGTTCGAGCCTCAATGGCCTACTAATGCCCCATATAAGGTGTCTTTGATCGATGTTGGCTCTAAAATGACTTTTGATTGGCCTGAGCCTCAATGGCCTACCAATGGCTTGTAGAAGGTACCTTTGATCAGCGTTTAACTTTTGATCTACCTATATTCAATAACTTTTGATCGACCTTAGCTCTAAAATAACCTTTAATTGGCTCGAGCTTCAATGGCCTACCAGTAACCTATAGAAGGCACATTTGATCGGTGTTGGTTCCAAAATAGCCTTTGATTAGCATGAGTCTTAACAACCTATCAATGGCTCATAGAAGGCACCTTTAATTGATATTTAATTCAACAATCTTTTATTGACCTTAACTCTAAAACTATCTTTGATCGACTCGAGCCTTAATGACCTTTTAATGGCCCATAGAAAGTGCCTTTGATTGATATTTAATTCAACGACCTTTGATTGGCCCCATAGAAGGTGCTTTGATCAGTATTTAATTCAACAGCTTTTGATTGGCCCTTAGAAGGTACTGTTTATTAGTGTTTAATTTAATGGCATTTGATCGATAGTGGCTCCAAAATGATTTTTGATCGGTCTGAGCCTCAATGGCCTACCAATGGCCCATAAAAGGTGCCTTTGACCAGTTTTTAATTCAACAACCTTTAATGGCATGCAGAAGGTGCCTTTGATTGGTATTTAATTCAATGATCTTTAATCGATCATGATTCCAAAATGATCTTTGATTAGCTCGAGCATCAATGGCCTACCAATGGTCCATAGAAAGTGCCTTTGATTGGCATTTAATTCAATGACTTTTAATTGGCCTGTAAAAGGTATCTTTGATCAGTATTTAATTTAATGGCTTTAGATTGACCCATAAAAGGTACCTATAATTGGTGTTTAATCTAACAATCTCAGATTGTCTTGAAAGTTTTAGCAGGCCGGCATTAGTCGTGACTCAAAAACATTACAGTGTTTGCTGTGTCTATACTTTTTAGTAAATAATCACCATCAGGAACCCTCTCTTGGACATAGCACGAATTGCACCAAGGCTGCACTATCAGAACACCAAGGGTCAACCAATAGGTCCCTTGTCCTTGTTTAAAAAGCCTAGAGTCAAATAGATGGTTAACAAAGATACTTGAAGCTATCTGCTACCGACGGTCTCTTAGTTTGCTAAAGCATACAGGTCGAGGAAATACTAGGCCATCAAGATGTCTGCATTCAGGAGCAACACCCTATACAACGTCACTCACAACCCCAAGGGTGCATGATCCAAATCATGTAAGAACATGAAAAGCAATGCATAACGAAAATGAAAAACATTCATAGTATGAGAAGAAAATTTTATTGATATTTCAAAAAGAGGCCAAAGGCCATTACAAAATTGGTTTACATGAAAGCAGATTGAAACTATTTACAAAAGATAAAAAAAGATAAAAATAAATTGTGCTTTAGGTAGCTATAAGAGGAGGATCTGCATCATCCGATGGACCAGTAGCATCTCCAAATCCAGGAGTGAACTCATCATCTGATTCCTCTGACTCCACATCAAGGAATGTCAATCGAGGCCTAGAAAATGGATCACCACTTTGGATCGAATATTGTTTTTGCCAATGAAGTAGGTTGCAGCGGCGTACTAATTTGGTCATTGTGGCATAATTTGGTTGCCTTGTAAACCACCATGCCTTCTTGAGTCACCATCTCCACCTGTGCCTTGGCCTCATATAGTTTGTGGTGTGTATCAACAAGCATGCTACTCATCTCCTTCTCTTTCTCGTCCATCCATAGTCGCTTTTTCTTCTCCGAGGTGAGTGCCTGATTCAAACTTTAAACCTTGGCCTTGCTAGAGGATTTGGTAGCCTTGACAGTGCTAAGTTGGGCCTGAAGCATTGTCGCTTTCTTTTCCAGTTCTCTAGTGTGGCCCCATAGCTCAAAGTAATCATTGATGTAATGGGCTATCTACAAAGGAAAAATCATTAACAAAATAATCAAAGGAAATTGAACTAATCCAATGCAAACAAGAGTGATTAGCTGGAGAAAGTTTTGAACTGCCTCTCTTTAATGATGAAGGAATTGTTCCTCGACGAGCTTCTTAGCATCATTGGAGAGGAGAATACTCTTGAGCAGCTCTCGAGCGGTGTGCTAGTCATCTATGGTGGCTTCTTCGCATCAGGTGGTGGAAGAGCCTTGCTCCTCTGAACCCTTGGACTAGGAGGCAAGCGAGGAAGCCCTCGCCATAGAGGATGATGCCCCGATCCTTGAGGCATGTGTTGGTGGCTACCCTGCAACATCAATGGTTGGCGGTGCATCCGAGGGCATAGCAATGACTACCCCCTCGATCTCGAGGGTGACCTGGTCCTTAAGGGTAGCATCGGTAGATGGGTGCTGGTTGGTGAGCCAGACCTTCTTTGGCTTCAGTGCCAAAATGACCTGGACAGTCGGCCCGGACCTTGCTATCCACTTCACCTCCTTTAATATCGAGTGGAGGCCATAAACTCTCCTCTTATCTCAAGGAGTATCATAGATGCACATGAAATATAGTAACTCCTGCCTAAACTCTAGATCCCTCGAGTGTATAGCTGAGTCTACTCCTTAGCCCAAGATGTATCACTCGAGCTAAGGAGTGGGGGCCAAATAATGTGGGAGGCTTACCTCCCATCCTTGGTATCCCAAGGATCCATAATTTGGATGTCAGTATAGGCGGTCACCTGCCATCTCCTGGATGAGACAAGACTGCATCCAGGTCCCTCTTGGCCTCCCCAATCCTCGGCATCAAACCCTTCACTCTTGGAATGCCTATATGTAATGTATATGCTCAAATAAAACATCAACCAAATATCTATGACATGATCCATGGAAGGTGTCTTAACGAATAGGAGCCTCTAAAATTAGATATTTTTATTAGCTTTCTAGATGAAGAATTATTAATAGAGTTGCCTCTTGAGTTTTTTGATGGAACAATACCAATTACATGCCATGTCTTTGTATATGATAATTCTTCAAATAGTAAGGCAGGTGTTGGATCTTTGATGGGTAAGGCTTTAGCCCTTGTGTTATCTATTGGCAATCTTTGCATGGGAAAGGTGTATGCCAAAAGCCCAGTGCCTGAGGTCCATCTCTGGTGATCGAGGTAAACTATCCCTTAGGCTGAATGAAGCTGCACCATCGAGCCCCTTCAGTCCTTACAAAGACCACTAACCCTTTGGCATTCTAAGTTCAGCTCTATTTGGATGGATCAAGATAGCATCTTGAGAATCTCAACTTAGTTGACTTTCGACCTCGATGAAAATCTGCCTCACCCTCAATAGTTAAGCTCTAGCATCACTTGGGTGCACCTATACAGCACTCCAAGACCCTTGGCCTTACTCAACCTTCATCTTGGCAAGAAGACTGGGTTCGACCCAGGACCCTTACACCCAAAGAAAGTTAAAATCCAATAGCAGCATATCTCTAGGAAATCTAAGGAGAAATCATCTAATGCTCATTTCTACATACTCAATGGCATGGTCAGGAAGCCATGTTCTATAATCTTTGACAAATCCTCTCAATTAAGGGGAGTGTGACTCGTTCCAGGCCATATTCTCTGTCACTATTAAGAAATGCGATTGGCAACATGAAAAGAGACACGGTTATAATTAATGGAAGACGGATATCTCGGACAAGCAGAATGATCTTCTACCAAGATTCCTTTATAGGATCTGATGCCCATCACTTCTCACCAAACCTACTAAAACTTTCTACATTTCAAAATGCCCTCACCACTCATCTATAAAAGGGGCTCCCTGAGAGCTCCTAAGATATGCAACATATGCAACACATTCTCTTCTCTCTACCTTACTTTCTCTCTTGTTGCCTGCCATGTGACTTGATTATTGAAGGGCTTTCATTGGAGCAACCTCTGACTAGAACTTTTCTTGCAGGTATAGCCTACGAGTATCTCTCTTTCAGTAACCTCCAGTGCTTGAGTGGGAAGCAGCATCAATAGGAATGATTATCTCAATGAGGTGCACTTTAGAAGATGTTGGTACAAATTTGATGGCTTCCAAAATGAAAAGGAAGCATGACAAATATTGGGCAAATATTGATAACATAACCTTTATCATCCATTATTATGGTTGTTGATCCTCATTACAAGTTATAATATGTGAATTGGATAATTAATGAATTATATAAACTTGAAAAGACAAAAAAACTGCAAGACAAAGTGTGTGTTTGAATTTTTTGTTTGATTTCTATGGTTCCACACAATCATTTTGTAATGTGCAATCAAAGTGTAACATCTTAAGAAACATGTGAGATGGAGGTTAATCATGTAGAAGATGTTGCAGATTTTGTAGGTTTATTATATACAAAGTAACAAATTGGCCAAGGAAATGCAAGAGAAAAAATGAGTTGGATAAATATTTAGGGAAGGAGTGCAAAGATCATAAGAATAAGTCCTTTGATGCATTGAATTACTAGAAAGTTAATTCTTGCAGGTATCGATTCTTGTATCTATGGCTCGTTATGTGTTGGCTATTTCAGTATCAATAATAACTTCAAAATCCACTTTTAGCATTGGAGGTTGTGTGCTTGATCCATTTGGTAGCCTCTAACACTAAGAATGATGGAGGCGCTGTTTGTGGACAAGATTGGTTGCAAAGAGCATACGTTCCTTTTTAAGTGGAAGAAACTATAGATGATACAGAGTCAATGGATTTAGATAAGACCTTAAACCTTTCTTTTTTAAACAAATTTAATGCTTCATATTATGTTAATATTTATATGTGTTTGGCTTTTCCTTGGATACATCATGCGTAATAGATGAAAATTATGTTATCACCATTGATAACTAAGTATCGCATTTAAAGATAATATTATAAGTTTCTAATAAATTTATTAATATTATTATTTTTGATTTATTTTATTATTTGCATAAGTTTTAACTTATATTTTATCTTCATATTTTGCAGATTTGTCTAGATTTATTGTATGGCTTTCATTTTGAAGTGACTTGTGATGGAAGATATTGATTTTTTTTTTTTTTTTTTTTTTTTGGAGTTGTGACTTGTGAATTGTACCCATGAATTATCCAAGAACTTAATTTTTTATAATATCTCAAATATATTAGATAATTAAAATTATACTATTTCTTGATTTTTAGAATTATATTTGATAATTTTATGTATTTATCATTTGATAAGTTTTTCTGATACTTGTAATTTGATATAGAATTTATAGGAAAAAAAATGAGAAACCGAATGATCATATTGATTAACTGGTTAACTGCTTGACCGATTTGATAGGATCGATCTAATCAGTCTGATTGGTTTGATTTTAAAAATATAATAATTGAACCGTATCTATCCCTAGTTGGTCTTGAATGGTCTCATGCATACCACTTTTCATCCAAAATTGAGTTCGATGCAAGTTTTTTTTAAAAATATTTTTTTAAAATACATTTACCAAACTAGGGTCCTTTGAACTATATGTCTGTATTTATCAAACTAGCATATTGTGCTTGCGTGGTAGCCAGAACATAAGCTGCAAGTTTAACCTGTGACTTCAATTTAGTGAAGCCGCAGGTTGAACCTGCAGCTTCAATTTAATCAACTCAAATTTTAAAATAAAACTATAAAAAATATTTATAAAATATAATAAAATAAATAATTTAAAAAATTAAGAGAAGTCATAGGTATAACCTGCGACTTTATTTAAGATGAAGCCGCAAGTCGCACTTGTGGCTTCATTTTATTCTTGTACCTTTATTTTTCGAATTAAACAATTTTAAAAAAATTAATAAAAAATTAAAATATATAAATAAAATCATAAGTTATCATATTAATAATATTATAAAATATTAATATTATAAAATAAAATTTATTATAATATATAATAATATAATAAATATACTATAAATATTTATTATAAATATATTTTTAAAAAAGTCAATGCTAGGCTGGCGATATTAGTGCCAGCTTGGTGATGTTGGTGCGAGCCCGGAACACGACGAGCACCCAACTGCCAGTGCTCCCAAGACTCAATCATGGCAATCGGATTGGCATCGGACTGGCAAGACTGGCACCGGGCTGGCAACCAGACTGGTAGCTGGACTTGCACCTGCCTTGTGGTCGGACTGGCAGTCGAATCGGTGATCATACTGGTGGCAGGATAGGTGGTAAGACTAGCACCAACTTAGGACCGAACTAGCACCAGCCTGGCCGCCGGACTAGTAATCAAACCAATGATCAGACTGCCTATCGGATCGATGGCCGAACCAGTGATCGGGCAACGACCAAAGTGGCAATGACTTGGTGACTGGACTGGCTGTCGGTCCATTGGCCGGACTAGTGGCTAGATCGACGATCAAATTGGCATCGACCTGAGAGTCAGATTGGCTATCGCATCATAAGCTAGACTGGTAGTCAGACTAGCTATCGGATCGGTAGCTGGACTGGCAACCAGACAAGCGATCAGACTGGCATTGACTTGGCAACCAGATTGGCTATCGAACAAATGGCCAGACTAACAGCCAGACCGGTGGCCGGAGCTGAACTAGCTATTGGATCGATGGTTAGATCGGTGGCTGGATTGGCACTGACCTGGTGGTCGGAATAGCTATCGAAGTGGTGACCGAACTGGCAACCGGACTGGTAATCGGACTATTACAAACCTGGTAGCCGAACTAACTATCAGACCGGTGGTCGGACTGGTGACTGACTAACACCGACTTGGTGGTTAGATTGGTTGTTGGACCAGTGGCTGGACTAGCACCAACTTGGCAGCCAGATTGGCGGTCGGACCAGTGATCGAACTGGTGGCCAGATCGGCTGATGGACTAGCGAATGGACTAGCATCGACCTAGCGACCGGACTGGCACTAACTTGGAGGTCGAACTGGTGACCAGGGTGCGATGGGTGAGCGCAATGATGTTGGAACTAGTCCAACCTCCAGGTTGGTGCTAGTCCGGTCACTAGGTCGATGCTAGTCCGATCGCTAGTCCAATCACCGATCTGACCACCATCCTGCTGCTAAGTCGATGCCACTCCGACCATCGATTTAATAGCCAGTCCAACCACCAGGTCGATGTCAGTCCGATTGTTGATCCGACCGCCAGTCTGGCCATTGGTCAAATAGCCAATTCGATTGCTAGGTCGGTACGAATCCGGTTACTAATCCGACCACCGATCCGATAGCCAGTCCGACCACTAGGTCGGTGCTAATTTGACCACCGGTCTGACCGCCAATCTGATTAACAGTTCGATAAGCAATTTGACTACCAGGTCGGTGCCAGTCCGATTACCAATCTGACCACCAGTTCGATAACCAATCTGATTGCCAAGTCGGTGCCAGTCTGATCATCGATCTAATCGCTAGTCCGACCACTGATCGACAGCTAGTCCGCCACCAGTTTGGCTTATGATCTGATAGCCAATCTGATTGTTAGGTCGGTGCCAATCTGATTGCCAGTCCGGCTACCAGTCCGATAGCCAGTTCGATCACCAGATTGGTGTTAGTCCGGTTACCAAATTAGTGCCAGTTTAGTCATCGATTCGATCACCATTATAGCCATCGATTCGATAGCCAGTTTGGCCATCAGTTTGATCGCTAGTCCGGTTGCTAGGTTGGTGCTAATCCGGCTACTTGTCCTGCCATTAGTATGACCGTCGATCCGATTGCTAGTCCGACCGCCAGGCAGGTGCTAGTCCAACCATCAATCCTGTGCCAGTTTGCCATAATCGAGTCTTGGGAGTACTGGCAATTGGGTGTCCATCGTGTCCCGAGCTCGTATCGACATCGTCAAGCTGGCATCGATTTCACGACCTGGCATTGACTTTTTTTTTAAAAATTATATATTATAATAAATATAATAAATATATTTAATATAATATTTATATAATTTATTATAATAAATTTTATTTTATAATATTATTAAGATGATAACTTATGATTTTATTTATATATTTTTTAATTTATTTATTTAAAAAATGGAGATACAAAAATAAAATAAAGCTGCAAGTGTGACATGAGCAACAGGTTATATCCATGACTTCTCTTAATTTTTTTAATTTTAATATTATTATATTTTTAAAAATATCTTATATTTTTATTTTAATATTTGAATTGATTAAATTAAAGTCATAGATTCCGCCTAGTGTGGTTGCCACGTAAATACTCGTAATGCTAATTTGATTAATATGTTTCAAGAGGATCTTCGATAAATATATATTAAAAAAATATTATTTAAAAAAACCCGATGCGCGAGCGCTAAACAAAAAAAAAAGTTTTTACAACATGTCCTGTTTGCCCAAAATGTGGTAAAGAGAAAAAATGCGGCTCCCGCTGTATTAAAACTGATCGCCCTTTCGCGTTTCACGTTTACTCATGACGCCTCTCTCTCTCTTGCTTTCCCGTTGCTCAAATTCCACCCCCCCCCCCCCCCCGCCCCCGTGCGCGTACTAAAACCCCGAAGTAGGGTTTCCAAGAAGAAACTGTCCAGGAGGAACGGCAAAAGTGACGACCGACGCGGACATGAGCGGGTGGACGGATCTCCTCCAGTCGTCCACCAAGCTCCTCGAGCAAGCCGACTCCTCCGCCCAGTTCCCCCCACTCCAGGTCTTACTCTCGCTCGATCTCTCCCCGACTTTTCGTCAGGTGTTTTCTTGATGGATTTCTTTGGATTCGCAGAGGAATCTGGACCAGCTGGAGTCGCTCTCGAAGAAGCTCAAGACCAAAACCCTACGGGCCGAAACCCCCTCCCAATCCATCTCTGCAGTCAGGTCTCTCTCTCTCTCTCTCTCTCTCTCTCTCTCTCTCGTTATGTTCTCGTAAATTTCCACGGAACTCGGTCACTATAGTTTAGGTTAGATTTATGCAGCTTGGATCAATTGCGGGCGGGTTTTTTTAGTAAATTTGAACGTCTTTGTTGATGATGCCATTGATATTGTTTTCTTTTCCCTTGTTTGAATTCTACTGCTATTATTTATACGGCAAGGGCTCACGTATTTGGATGGATTTCGGACATATTATGATCGTCATTTCTGTGTTTTTTAATATTTTTTTGTATTAATTATGTTTATGTTAATTTATGCATGGAACTTTAGAATGAGAATATTTGTTGTGAACAGGTTATTAGCTCGTGAAGGGATAAATGCGGAACAGCTTGCTCGAGATCTGAAGTCTTTCGAGCTAAAGGTGACGTTTTTGGGCTACGTTTATTTAATTTTTCATATTTAACAAAATTTTAAATATAGTACAAAGGGGAAAATACCTGTAGATGCTAAAAAATGGAGTTGCAGCCAGAAGAAAGCAAATAACAGTTGGAGGCTTAGGGGCTCCTTCCGTATTGCTTTTGTTTTCTGTTTCTTTTTCAAAGACTCTGAAGAAGAGAAACGATGAGGACAGTGCAACATATATGATTAAACTCTGTTTTTTTTTTTTTTTTTTTTTTTTTTTTTTTTTTTTTTTTTTGAAGTCTGTAGATCATTTGGTAGCAAAGATTTATTTGTCTTCAAGATGAGTGAAAATAAAAGCAAGATGCTGTCTTCAATATCCATCTCTATGGGGCATTTCACTAATTGTAGAGAAATAAAAACACACAAACAACAATGATACCAAACACAAGCGGGCCCCTAGATTTGTCATCATCATCGTCATCATCATTATTTTGTGGGGTGCTAAATTAGACTTTTGGGTTTTGTACCTTTCAAAAGGCAAGGTCTGAATTGAGTCATTTAGATTAATGATTTCTGCACAACCGATGACTGAAACTGTCCATACATATTTCCACTGCAAAGTGTATTACTTGTGTGAACAATCGCTAGACACACTAGCTCATGCCAACCTTGCTTGGATGTTCTATAAATCTGTTTAATCTTGTATAAGCTGTAATGCTCTAGTATGATGTCCATAGCATCTAGTTGATGGAATCTCTTCACTAACATCCTATTTCTCACTTCTATTTGCACAGACAACTTTTGAGGATGTGTTTCCTTCTGAAGCAACAACGGTTGAGGAATACTTGCAGCAGGTTTTTTCTAATAATCATTTTTAGTTTGAAACTTTAGGTGATTTCACTATGCAACTGAGAATTATACTATGAATGATGCAAGTTATCTTTGTCTTTTTGGGTCACTAGAAAAAAACAAACATATTCAATGCTAGTCTTAAGTGTTCCATTTGGATACTTATATTTGGATAATTTTTGGGTTATTGAATAATAAAACAAACAAAATTCATGTGTAGCATATAATTCTGAAATATCTAGATAACTAGGTCACTTTCATGAGGTGATACATTAGCAGGCTACTAGAATACAAAATGATAACTTAGACACACCAAATAGACATTTTTCATAACTTTTATCTAAGCAAACTAATTACATCTAAATGCAGAATTAGGATGAAATTAGATATTTGGAAAATAATTTTAGCAAGTAATAACAGTCAATAAGTAGATAGTATATCTCTGGAAAGAGTGATGAGTGTCTGAAGCTAGTGAACAGAGCTTGTCCTGGTCTGGCAGTTTAGGAAACTACTTAAAGCTTTTAGTTGCATCTAGCTTTTGAACAGTTCTTTTGGATTTAAAAGGCAGAATAAGAGGTCTTCCTTTTGTAATTTAGATAATAGAAAGTTGTTCTTATTCAAAATTTTGGATTATTCTCTTATTTGCATAACTTTTTCGATAAGATGAATCTTTGCTTTTCATGATAATGCTATGGCATTTATGTTGCTTTATTTGATACTTTCTTTGTTGATTGTTCTTCTGCATATAGCTTGTTCAGACATTGCAGCTGGGTCAATGTAGTATTTTATTTTCTTTGTTCTTTATTTTAAATGTGCTGGTTCTGTGAGCATCATGAAGTATCTGCAAAAAAAAAAAAAAAAATTAATAAACATTTTTGATGGAAAATACCTGCAGAATAGTCCAAAAAATATTTGTGATGGACAACGTACAAATTTAATCAACATGTTTCATGTAAATTTGATTAGCTGAACTGTGTTGTGCTAGTAGGTTCATGAAATGGCAATGGTCTCATCCATCCAAGAAGCTCAAAAGGACAACTTGAGAAGCTTCAATGATAACATGATGCAAATCTTGGAGGTTAGCATGTTTTAGTTGCTTTGGGTTATCTATACTAATTTTGTACCCATTTAACATGTTGCATTTTTTTCCAGTCATACTTGTTTCCATCATGAATATTTGATATTTTTCTAAACTTGATCATTTGTGTTGCTTTGCATCTCCTTTTTTTTTTTTGAGCTAGTAGTAGAATTTTAGTATATTTGTAACTGTCTTTGTGGATTCCTTTGAATGAAGTCGGGATTTCCTGTAAGAGCTATTTGATATGTTTATGTGTTTTATCTTAAGAGCAGGTGTTAGATGAGCTCAATTAATACGTTTAATAAGCACATACCCTTATAGATGATAAATAGAGATGATATGGACTACTTGTGTAAAAGATCTCTTTCATGCTATCTATTTTTAAGAATCACTAGGAGATGGAACCAGGAGGATTCATTAGCTAAATTCCCCCATTTTTTCCTTGGGTGACCATGGAGCTAGTGCTTGGTAACAGGCAGCCTGTTACATAATTACATCATCGCTTGAGAAATTCGAAACAAAAACTAGGATTATTTAGCAGTAAGTATTGTAGGTTGTTTGGGATATGCAAGAAGAGTGTGAAACATCTCATTTAGCATCTTTTAGTTCCCAAGGTTTGACTAATGTTTTATGTTCCAAATTGCAGCACTCCATCATAATAGATCAGAAACTTGTTCATGGTGTGTGAACTTCAGAAGACAAGATGCTTTACCTAGTACCTACCATGGTTATTTCCAAGGTTTGCAAAACCGGTACTTCGAACCGTATGGGTTTGTTATCGGTTTGCTATGGTATGCATCCCATATCGAGACAAGATTCCAACACTTCCTCTTAGTTTCAGCCATGGTCTGCCTGAAAGTAGGTGGTATAGGTCAATACCGGGCGGTTCTGCTTAGTTCAAATTAGTTCAGCTCATATACCAAACAAAACCTTGGTATTGTTCTAGGACCTTATTGGTTTGGTATGTTATGGTGGGTACATGGTGGTATGGGTGGGTTGGTACAACAGACCTTGGTATGTCCTTAACCCAAAATCTATTAGGACATGGTGGCACAAGGGATTTCTTTCTTCTAGGCATATTAAGGTCATCACTTTGATAGGGTTGGTGATTTGGCTGTCAAGTCTATTTGTCTGTCGATGTTTTATATAACTGAGGGAGGGACAAAAGGAGGTTGTCTTTTACTATCTGATATTTTTAGTTATTCTTGGGTTATAGCCTTCTAATACTAGTTTTAACAATGTTTTTTGGGTTTGGTCCCAAGACTGCAGGTTTTTTTTGTAAGGGCATTGAGTATAGTACATTGCCCTTTCATAATATCCTAATTCTTGCTAATTAAGTTATGACTCTGTATTTCTACTATGCTTTCAAGTTTAGACCAATGTTTGAAAAGTGGGTCTGGATTTTGATTGTTGAAAACTTGACCAGAATCATATGTCTGGAAAGCACATACAATTTCATGGACAACCATGGAAACTTGCACATAAAATCATTGAACAATTATGGCCCTAAACATTATAATTTTGATTGCTTTTGTGCAAGTTGGTTGGTCTACCAAAACTTGCATATGTTTGTATGCACAAATGAATACCAGTGCAAAATTTTATATTGAAACTTGTGTTGGCTTTTCAGGTAACAAAACAATGGGCAAACCCAAACCAACATCGATAATGTTGATTTCGAATGTGCTAAAACTTTTCCTTATAAATTTGATTGAAATGGTTTAAAATCCTTTCTTTCAAGCTAGGGATCTCACTGTTTAGCTTTTAATTTCCTTGAGCAATTTTCAGAAGAGAAATACACGTCCTTCTGGTCTGTGTCTGTGTGCGTGCGCACGTGTGCATGTCTATATATATTTGCAATTTACCTGAAAATGTTTAATTATCAAGAACTTAAAACTAGATTGACTGACTCTTTAAAAAAGAAATGGTAAACTCAGGACACAGCTAGGTGGTAGTTAGGTTTGTGATATCTGTTGTTATCCATTTCACTCTAGCCACTCCAAGAATGCCTTATATCTATGAGGTGATAGATATGATTGTTGAGGAGGTTAGAATGCAAGAGTGGTGCAGTTAATCATTAACAAAGAAGCATGTTAAATTTTAATTAAAAGTTGTTGATTGATAAATGACAATATTTCTATCAGCTTCCATCTATTTCATCCATGAAATAATAAGGCAACAGAGTTAATGATGGTGTAAAATGAAAAGCACATCAGAAAGAACACAAAAAATGGAAGGCTCAGGGCCTGTTTGGCATTGTTGCTTGTTTTTTTTATTTCTCTACAAGTTTAGTGAAATACCACATACAAAATGATGTTGAAGATACCATTTGCACAAAAGTTATGATATTCCTTGCTTTTAGTTTTACTCTTTTTAGAAAGCAATAATTTTTTGCTATCAAAGGCTCTAAAGATCATATAGACAATTTCCAAATATGGAGTGTTCCATCATATATGTTTTTCAGTCTAGTTCATGTTTTATTATATTTTTGGAAACAAAAACAGAGAAAGAAAGCAGTATTATTTAACGATGTTGCATGCATGGCCTTGGGATACATATCCTTGAAGACCTTTCTTGTTCTATGTCCGAATATAGGACAATGCTAAACTTTTGAGAAGTGAGTTGAATTGCATATTTATCATCATCAGAGCCAGGGCATCGAGAAATCATATAATAGATGCATAATTATTTTCTGAATAATGTTGAGGTCATCTTGGAAATTATCAAACCCTTAACCAAGATGTTGAGTCAATGGGGGTAATAGGACAACAAAACTAGGTGTTGAACAAGATAAAATTACCAACAAACATTAAAGAATAGAGAAGAAGAAATAAGAAACAGCTAATGCCATTCAGAGTTTGGGGGAAAAGTTCAAGCACAGATCGAATCAAATGCCTTATCGAATCAAATGCCTTAGAGGTCACACCTAATGATACAAAGATTTAAGCTTTAGAATTAATTAGACATCCTGTTTCTTTGCATAGTGAAATTTACATCCATGAGGGGCTTTTGTGGTGCTTGTCTTTGTAATGAGAGTGAGTGGTCATGGAAAGAAACCATGGCACCTGCCAAAAGGCTGCATGAGTTAAAAGGGAATACAAGGAGATTCCACTCATATGGACCAGCAATTAGACACCCTACAAAGGACTAGAGCAAGAAGAGGCTAAGAACAGTGAATCACTTGATTAGAGGACTATAATCTCCTTATGAACTCAAAGAAAAGCAAGATTGTTGTCATGTAACAAAAAGGAGGTGCAGAGGCAACAAGGTTTCTATTTTGTTTGTTGAGGCAAGATTCACTGTACCAATGCATATTGTCCCGTAGCCAGCATACCATATTATATCGGTACTGTATTGAGACTCAATATGAGGAGGTGTACCAGGTTTTGTATGCCGAACCCCTATACAGGGCATATTGACATTGTATTTGTATGGCATAAGTAGAGGGTCCAATACTGAGATTGTGAACTTTGAGCTAGCCATGATTGTAGAGTTGGCACCTCGTAATTTTACTTCTCCATGTCATTGACACAGCACCCACTAGGCACTGCTTTATTTTACTACTCTATGTCATTGATACAGCACCCACGAGTACAGTACCTGGTACAACAATTACTACAGTGGAGCTACAATAATCTCTACAACATTTATACCATATGTAACTTAGTACATGCTAAAATGGTTGCTCCAAAATACAAAAGAACTTGATACATTCAAAATTTTGAGTGAATTTATTATTTATTTACTTTCTCCCAAATCCTGCCAATAAACAATACCAGAACTTAAATCAAAATTTGATACAGATTCACTCTATATGTGAGGTTGCAATGACATGCTGAGAGCTCTGTTTCAGTTAGCGTTGGATGGCCTTAGACATGACATCGGACTTGTGTCCAAGTATGACTTGGCAAGAGGAAAAAAATGATGCAGAGATATTAGGAAAAATATTTTTTTTGTGTAAAACAAAATATTAAAAGATATTATTTTTTAGTCTTTAATCATGCATGTTTCTTATCCAAACATCACAATTACCTTGAGAATTTAGAACACAGTGATTTTTTTTAAAGCCATGTTAATTTCTACATTCTTGACCACTCAGTAAAAAGAACAAAAGCTCATGGCTTAACACTATTATAGGGGGTGCAACTAACTATTGAAAGAATCAAAACTCTTTTATCACTTTTTGAAAGCTGTGTTAGGAAAATTTGGTAAGCGTCCAACTATCTGATGTGTATTCAATTCGTATATGTATCTGACATGGATTCCGAGAGCTGGACATGAGTGTCCAGGTAACACAGATTTCCATGTATCCTGCATAGTTCAGTGTTTCTTTCAGATTGTAATCTCAGTGATTAGATATCTACTCCTAATTAGTGGTTTTCCTTTACTTGCAGTAATGTCAACACTCCCCACATCATAAGTCTTGACTGCAACTTAAAGGGTTGTCAAACAAAGCAATTATCATGAACTTGATGGTCAATTGTTGACCAATGGTTGGTTAGACATTCACAAAGGTTTTTGGCTCTCATTACTTATGCCAGATGGGCCACACATCATTTCTTAAATATTTCTGGTTTGATTTATGATGCATCTGTTTTGTGCATGTGCATGCATAAAGCAATTTTGATCAAATTTTGCTATGCTACTGATTGATGCTTCATATAACCTGCTTATCTTCTTTATGGTTGATGCCTCATATAGCCTGCATATCATTTTTGTGGTTCAATAGCTAAAGGCAATTATTTGCAATCCTTCCCTCTGCTTATTGTTATAAACATAGGTAAGGGATATAAATGATTGTTAGCTTTTTGCTTGTCTACAATGGTATTTGTAGTTTTATGTTTACAACACTCATGCATGACTAGGATGTAACAGCTGCTTTTATTTGTAATTATTGTAGAGGTGATGGCAAGAATAATCTTAGAATTTTGTATAGCAAAGAATATTCAGTCATTGGAAACTTCTGCTTACTCTTCTTTTCTTGTCTTCATCTTGATGTACAATTCATGTAAGTTTAGATGTTTCAGTGCTGGTATTTTGTTGTTTCATTTTTACAAAACTGATGCATGATTAGTATGAAATAGCTGTTTTTTTTTTTTTTTTTTTGTAGAAGTGACGGCAAGAACAATCCTAGAATTATTGTATAGCAAAGAATATTCAGTTAATGAAAACTTCTGCTCGCTCTAGTTTTTTTTTCTTCATTTTGATGCACAATTCATGAAGTTTAGATGTTTCAGTGCTTTGCATGTGATATTACTTCTGGAATTGTTTTTATTGTTATTATTATTGTTACCACCACCACCACCACTAGTACTCCCAATACGACTATTGATATTGTTGTTGGTGTTATTATTGCTATTGCTATTGATGTGGATGATGGAGCTCGCAGTAGTAAGAATTATTTTATATGCTGTCTAATGGAGGATAGTTTTTTGCTTTCTACACCAGATAACCATTTAACTTCATAGCTGTTCTACATTTATTTGAAGTTTCAGCTACCTGTTTAGTCATGTTAGACTGATTATCATGAAGTACTGCTGGATACAATTTTTCTTACCAGCTCAGCTTGTTCTTCCCTGATATATCCATGGTATGCTATAGGATGACTGGCAAAAGGAAAAGAGGGATTTTTTGCAAAGTTTAAGCCGATTATCGACATTACCCAGGACCAATATGAGTATTTTGAGCAGTCGTCTCTCCCATACTGGTCTGTTGTCATCCCATGCTTCCACCCCTCAGGTTACTGCAAGTCCAGTTAGCATGGAGATTGTGCCTCTGGCTAATAAGTCTACAATTGAAAAGAAAGCTTCAGTTTATGCTGAGATCGTGAGGAATCTTAATGATGCAAGAGGTCGTGGATTGCAATATAACGTAAGTCTCAGTCTTTTATATTTAAGATCGCAATATGTTGCTGGTAGATTATTATTGCTTATCTTGGGGACAGACATATAGCTGCCTTTGTTGGCAGGGACACCATTCTCCTGGATCACTGTCTGACATGTTGTCGATTTGAC
Source organism: Areca catechu (assembly GCA_021397845.1). Taxonomy (NCBI): domain Eukaryota; kingdom Viridiplantae; phylum Streptophyta; class Magnoliopsida; order Arecales; family Arecaceae; genus Areca; species Areca catechu. Next base: position 39,146,386 of record CM038050.1, read on the forward strand.
AGCTTCAGAGTGCATCTGCCCCTCTCTTAGCTGCATTAGCTTACTTTATGTTGTTAGTGACAAATCTGTTGGTTACCCAATGAAATCATGACAACTATTCTCTCTATTTCATGAGTCTGCAGTGGCAATAATCATCTTTCTTTTTCTTTTTCTTGGTTAGCCTGCCACAGCATTCAGAGGAGCTTATGAAGGTTTAGGCCTTGATATTTCTGGTACAAAATCAGTTACCTTGCAGAAAATCTGGCACTTGATTCAGGTACAAGTACAACCTTTGTGTTTATCGTATAATGGTACTTTTTTCATTTGTGCAATACATAAGCCAATTAAGGGTGCCAGCTAGTGTGCTGGTAAAGTTTTTCAGCGATCATTGACCTGGGATCTATTCCCACCTTTGTGTTGTTGTGAGGTCTTGGGGTTATTGGGGAAGGAGTATTCCTGTAATCAGCACAAATACCTATGGTTTGCATCTATCTTAAATAACAATTTATACCGCCAGAAACAGATTGGTGGATGCTTTGTAGTTCTTATCATGATTTTTTTGATCGTGTTTGTATCATTAAAAGCCTCATCAATTTGCTTGACTTAATTTATTATTCAGGCATTGGTTGGTGAGGATTCTAGTAGTCAGAGTAATTTGTTCGGAAAAATGTCACTGGTGAAAGGGGCAAGGCGCCACCTTGAGTGGGGTCATGAGAAATATATATTGGATACAATCCAAAGCCATCCTGCACAGGTAACATTCTGATCTAGCCATGGTTTCTGCCTTTTTTGCCATGTCTGTATGTCAAGGATCTCTTAATTCTTTCAACTGAATGCCACTTAAAAATTGAGTACCACTTATCTTTATTATGATAGTCGTAACAAGTTCGTTTAGTTTACATTGTTGTCCATATGAACAAAATATTTGGTAGGGCTAAGGTTCAATTCACTTTTCTCTGCTTGTTACTATCATTTCATCTTTTTTTTCTTTCACAAGTCAGGCTGTAACTTTATTTTCTTAAGTTCTTTTAGTACTATTGACGTGCTTGTTGCTCTAGTGTTTGATTTTCTCAAAGGCCACCTAATGCTCAGTTCACTTGTCCTTCCCAGTTGGTTCCTTCCCTTTTTCTTTCTTGTTTGCATGTTCTAGGTTTTTATGTAAATCATTTGACTCATTGCACAAATCTGATCATCTAATCAATTTGCCTTCCTTGCAATTTTATTTGGTAGGGTTTGAATGCATGTGGAAGTGATTTTTAAGTTTTTCTACATGTATCTATAGTATTTACTGTCTATTTTGCTTATGTGACTATTCTTATGTTAAGGGTCTTGTTTATTTGCTTGAATCATATTATTCCCTTGGTTTTACTAGAGTTAGCGTAGGATGCCGATTAGTTTTTCTTAGGGCTTAATGCTAAGCATGCTAATTATACATTTTCAGTACTGGGTTTTCTCCCTGCAAAAACCCCTTGTAGATTGCTTATTTGCTTGCTATATTATGTTTTCTTATAGTGCCTAATGAACATATATAAACTTTGTATAAATTTTTCTTTCTTGATGCTATACTGCAGGTTCACATTTTATTGTCTTTTTCTGGTTCTCCAAATGTCTTCGTGAATTGAATATTTGATATAGTTTTAAAATTATGGCAATCCATGCCCATTCTGAATGTGTCATTGTAGGCTGCTTTAGGTGGGGCTGTTGGCAATCTGCAAAAAGTTCGAGCATTCCTCCGGGTTTGTTGGTTCTCATGTTTTATTTTGCTCTCCATTTGCTGGCTCCTATGAGGATTCCTTTCACAGTTAAGCAAGTTATAACATCTAGTTTATTGACAGGTCCGCTTAAGGGATCATGGCATGCTAGATTTTGATGCAGGTGATGCGCGTAGGCAGCCCCCAATTGATACAACTTGGCAACAGGTTCTTACTTGCTCAATACTCTCTGTTTCCATGGTTGTGAGCCAGCTTTAGTTTAACCTTATCTATTTTCATGTTCATATTGAATCACGGATTCAAGTATAATCTATTAAAATCAAGTCTGACAAGGGTTTGATTCTAGTACAAGGTCAATTGCTAATTGACATGCTTTGATCAAGATTTGGACTAACCAAATTGGAAGAGTAAACTGCAAATGAAAAAGGGGAAATGCGAAAAATACAAAATGGTACCTGTGATGATAAATGCTAATTGAAAAAAAAAAAACAATATGGACTAGTTTCCATATAGTAACTAATATATAAAATATTATTTAAGCCAAGAATTCAGGTCCCAGTGGGATGTCCTGTGGGATACTGGGACCATTCCATGTGTCGGGACAGGATGTCCTGGTACTACCAGCATCCTAGCGTCACAATCAGGATGTTTTGGAACATCCCGTCTCGAGTGTAGAGATGGTGCGGGATGCCGGCAAGTCTTGTGCTATGAAAAAATGGGGACAGCCTGTCCCACATAATTTAAAACCTTGATTCAAGCATTTGCTTTTTTACAAGTTAATTTTGAATTTACATATTTGATATGCAATGGAACAGTTATGTTTATGACATGAATGATAACTATATAAGGAAATGCCTGTAGATACATCTTCTTGTTAGAACGGGAGTCCTTTATCAGATTTGTTTACTGTATGCTATGTAAAAATTTTACACCAGTTCTTAGATTTTGAGTTCTCTTGATTTTGGTAAAATAGGATCAGTTGTTTTTTTAGCACGAGGACTTTTAGTTACATAAATTCTTATTATGATGATTTTTCTCCCAGGGGGGTTGTAAATTATCTGAGCCTTAGCAAACTGGACTAGCTCAAGCATGTCTTGAAGGTTGATTGATTTTATGCTGACTCAGAACATCTCATTTAAGGGCTGATGTGTTTGTCTGAGAGTGCACATGCATGCATGCCTATGTGTGTGCAGGGTGCATGCTTGTCTACCTTGAGCCAGTCTCACTAATTGAGTAATTAGATGCTGATCTTACAGTAGATGTATTAATTGATTTCTAGGCACTTCATCCATGGTACTAATATTGCATAAGCTGATGTATTCATTGATTTCTAGGCACTTCATCCATTGTACTAATATTAAATAACTGGGGTGGAATCAAGTTAAATATGAGAGAGTTCTTAAGCTGCCCTCATTTGCTAACTAGGTGGGCTTTATTAAGCCAGGAATATAGCTAAGCACAAGTTGCTTTCAAATGGCTCTCTCTATCAACAGCCCTTTCAGTAAGCTCAGGTCAAAGGCTAAATTTGTATAGCTGCTTGAGAACTTAAGCTCTATCCACTGCATTAATGATTTCAAAGAGCTTGCTAGATTCTATTTTATCATTCTTCTTAGCCATTATTATTGTTTATTAGCAAATTTTGCTAACACTCTTTTACTCACAGGCATAATTTCTTCTGACTTGTCATGAACATCCTTTCTTGTGACCATGCAGATATATTATTGTTTGAGAACTGGGTATTATGATGAAGCAAGAAATGTTGCTCAATCATCTCGTGCTGCACGCCAGTTTGCTACTCAGGTACAGATTTTTCATTGTTCATGATCAAATGTTTCTCAATTCCTAATCCAACAATTTTTGGTGGCAGCTTACAGAGTGGATCACAAGTGGAGGTCTGGTGTCGGCAGAGACTGCTGCTGCTGCTTCTGAAGAATGTGAAAAAATGTTAAGAATGGGTGATCGAGCAGGTCGACCTGGTTATGACAGGAAGAAGCTTCTACTTTATGCTATAATTTCTGGTTGTCGCCGTCAAATTGACAGATTGCTTAGAGATCTACCAACACTTTTTAATACCATAGAGGATTTCTTGTGGTTTAAATTGTCATCAGTACGGGACTGCGCCAGTGGAACCTCTTCTGTTGTATTAAGTGAAGGCTTGGTACCTTATAGCTTGGATGATCTCCAAAGTTACTTGAATAAATTCGAACCATCATACTATACAAAAAATGGGAAGGACCCACTGGTTTATCCTTATGTGCTACTTTTGAGCATTCAATTACTTCCAGCAGTCCTATACTTATCCAAGGAAGTAGGGGAAGAGGGTTATAATGTCGATGCTGTACATATTTCAATCACTTTAGCAGACCATGGAGTTCTTTCTGAAGGTGTTGGAACAAGCCACAAGATAGGAGTTATGGATGCTTGTGCTGAAGTTGCCAGCATAATACGTCAACATGGTTTGGTCTACTTACGTCATGGTAATCTTGAACTAGCTTTGGAATACTATGTACAAGCAGCTGCTGCAATGGGTGGAGGGGAGATGTCGTGGATTGGACGAGGAAACACTGATCAGCAAAGACAGAGAAGTTTGATGTTGAGGCAACTGCTCACTGAAATACTGTTACGGGATGGAGGTATTTTTCTTTTGCTTGGTCCAAGAGGTGCAGGGGAAGAAGGTGCACTTAGTAAATACATGATGGATTGGAAAAGCCGACAACAATTTCTACTAGATGCTGCTCATCATTGTCAAGAAGCTGGGCTCTATGACAAAGTACATACTTTATACTTCTCCATTAATCTAAGGATGAGGTTTTGAAGCACATTTTGAAGTTTGAAAGCTACTGTTTCATGCATATCTAAGTTAGTTTAGTGTTGACCTTGTCATCACCACATTACCTTGCTTTGCTCTTCTGGGTTCATCGAAGATAATGTTGTGGCATAGATTTAGAAGGAACATGCAACTGGAATAAAAAATGGTGGATAAATTTGTGATTCCTGTTACAAGCCAACTCTGCTGTCACTTAATCTTTCATAAAACTGTTTGCTCCAATTCATCCATGTAGATTTAGGCTTCTCTTCCTCTTTCATGAACCTCTAGTGCAAATTTAAGCACTTTTTCTTCTAGGTCCTATTTAAATTTTTGTGTACATGCATGAATCATCCATTGATTCTCCATTATATTGTTCTCAATTGATGCAAATCATAAATAGGAAAAGGCTGGTAGTGGCTTGTTGAGGCTTCCAAAGCTTTGTCTAAGTCCAAATAGATGAAAATAGAGAAGAGCCAGGGGGACGGAAGGAGGTGGAGATGGCGGGGAAGCCAGCAGTGGAGAGGAAGAGGAAGAGAGAGATAGGGGAGTGAAGGAAAGGAAAAGGCCGGTAGTGGCTTGTTGAGGCTTCCAAAGCTTTGTCTAAGTCCAAATAGATGAAAATAGAGAGGGGGGGGGGGGGGAACGGAAGGAGGTGGAGATGGCGGGGAAGCCAGCAGTGGAGAGGAAGAGGAAGAGAGAGATAGGGGAGTGAAGGAAAGGAAAAGGCCGGTAGTGGCTTGTTGAGGCTTCCAAAGCTTTGTCTAAGTCCAAATAGATGAAAATAGAGAGGGGGGGGGGGGGGGGTGGGAACGGAAGGAGGTGGAGATTGCGGGGAAGCCGGCGGTGGCCATTGGAGGGTCACAGAGACCCTTGACTGGCTCTGTTTTGAACCAGCAGAAGCCCGGGAGGGGGGTGTTCTGGCCTTCCATGGCCCTTTGACGGTCACCACTAGCCTTCCCGTGGCCTCCTCCTTGGATTTCTCTCCCTTCCTCCCCCTTTTCTCTTTCTCTTTCCCTCCATGGTTGGTTATCTGATGGCCTCCATGACTCTTTGGTGGCCATTGCCAGCCTCCCTTTCCTCCTCTTTCTTTTCCATTCCAATTCTCCCTCTCATCAGCTTTCTTTGCCATGTCGGTTTGGGCTTGGTATGGTTTGTTATGGAGGCATACCAAACTGTACCACCAGCCGGTTGGCATGGGTCCCAGTTCTATGTACCTTGCTATGGATTGTTTAAATGCACCATTCCTTAGTGCCCCCCATATCTTTTATGGTATTCCATCATAAGCTCTCTCTCTAATTGACGAAGACTGCACTGCTATGGCCATGAAGGCAACCATGCTTCTGTCATCCCCTGCTACTCTATGCTCATTTATGGATTACGATGTAAAACATTAGTGACTGTTTGTGGCTTTTGTGCCTACCACTTTGATTCTATCAGTATTGATGGTGCTATTTTTTTTGCTTGGCTCTGCTGTGGAAGTTGCTTTAAATTTTTTCTGTTGTTCATTGACTTTCTTATCATCTAGCTTGTTCTCCACCTGAAACTTTGCAGTCAGTAGAAATCCACAAGAGAGTTGGAGCTTTCGCTATGGCATTAGAGACGATCAATAAATGCCTTTCAGATGCAATCTGTGCCTTGTCGCGTGGTCGGCTGGATGGTGACGGCCGAGCTTCTAGTCTAATTCATTCTGGCAATGATATACTGGAGACATTCAAATATTCTCCTGATGCCAGGTCATTCTTGTGCTTGGACCACACCATGGAACTTTTTCCTTAAATTTAGCTTAAATGAATTTCCAGATGTTCCATTTGTTGCATCACCATTCCTGCCATGTTGCTTCTGTATTTTGGAGTAACACTGCTCACTGCTAGGCAGGAAATTACTAGTGCTAGCATTTCTGCCATGACGAATATATTTAATCTTTATGCATGGCGGGATATGTCTAATTTCAGACCATGTTTTCCTACAATCAAAAGGTGTTTCTTTCATTTCGAGTAATATCTTCCCAATTTAATATGCTGCCTTCCTGTATGAATATATTCGTTTTGCTTGCATTTAGTTGATTTTGTTGCTCTAGTTGCAAGGTTATCCCAGTTCAGTTTGTTTCATCTGAGCTTAAGATGAGTGCTGAAGTATTATATCGCATAAAATACAATGAGTAAAAAGTACATATCGAAACAATGACTATTCAAGTGTTAGCAAAAACTCCTTTCTCTCTAGTAAATCTGTCCACCAACCTTGTTAACGTCCAGAAGGAAGCTGTAAGGTGGGGTCAATTTAAGCAGAGAACCTGTGATGTCAATAATTTGCTAATATTTTCCCTTCTCCAATAACCACCAAATATGATCCACCTTCTGCTTAGAGGGATCAGATAAAGCTCCAGTTTATGGTTACGGTTCTTTGTCATGAAGACTCCCATGTGGGACATAATGTTGGATATTGTCATCATTTAATGAGCAAACTTCTTCAAGGCAGCCTTATTGATCATTAATATGGTAATTATATAATGCACCTCAAAATGTCTGCATAACATGATGTGAAATGAAGTCAGTCATGTCCATATTGCTTTACTAACAAGGATGGCCATCATGTTTTTGACATGTGGTTTTATTCATGGTCATATGTGCTTGACCTGTTTGTATTGATATCTCTAAAAGGTAACATTATTATTACAATTTTGACATGAAAGATCTTAAAGTTCTCTTTTACCCATACATTACTAGCATAATAAATGACCTATATTTTGACAAATACCTGCAACTTGGCCTCTTGCTTAAAATATTTATTGGAGCTTATTTAACTTCAGATACTAGTGAATGCTTGGGAGGCATTTGATCTCTCCTATTCTCTTTTCAATTCTTCTTCTTTTCTTTTCTTTTTTTTTTTTTTTTGTGCTGGGGAGGAGCTGGGGGTGGGGGGTGTTGTTGTTGTTGTTTGGGGTTGGGGGAGTTCTTCCATGTAAAAGTGACATTAACACATGAAGAAGTTTCATTGAGTTCGACATGATTATTGATATGATCGTTGTGCTTTATGCAGTGAATATTTCATTGATGAATACGTTCTTTCCAGAGTAGCATAAGCTTCATATATAGGTTAGTATCATTTTGGTGATGTAACTCTATGAGAAATTTCCTATTGATAGAGCTTGAAACAAGTTTTCATGCATGACTAGAGTCTCCTATAATGGGATGAGGAACTGTAGCAGACTCAGATGTGGCAGTGGGAGACAACAATCTTAAAAAAACCATAAGAAACTAAAGTGGCTTTGAAGAAATTTAATAAAGTACTATTGCACTTCATAAACCAAGTTTATGTTTGATGGTTTCATAATCTATACATACTATTCTGCCTAGTTTCAAAGAGTCATTATTAGAAGTAGCACTACTTTGTCAAAAGTATCTAATTAAGTTTTCCAAGAAATAGTATTATTACTATATGAAACTTGGAAGCATGGTTCTAGAAATCCAAAAAGAATTTGTGAGATTTAGGGATGAAATTGTGAGCTGTATGATATTTTCTCAAAGTCACGTTTGCAATTCTTCTCTTAGGTTTTGCCCCTGGAAAATCACAAGCACACTTCCTATACCTATTCTTCTGTACCTACGAATTTGATTGAGCCATGTTTGGGGGACATGCCCTGCCCTACCTTTAACTTGGAAAGATATCCTCGGTCTAAACTGGATAAGGCCCTGATTTTCAGAGGGGCTAAAACAAAATGAATTGCCAAGGTTGGTTGCCAGTTGTCATGCAAAAAATAACTAAAGTGAAGGAATTGAAACATTCACTAGATCAAAGATCCCTACATGACGACATAAAATATATTTTATCTCTGCAGTAGCTGGAGGAAACAATAGCCTTTTGGCAACAGGTTCATTGTGGGGCATAAATCACTGACCTTGGTTTGAGGCATAGATGAGCAATTTAAAACTGCTTCTGGCTAAAAGCACTGCCTGGAGCTTGAGAGTAACTCCAAGGGCATCTATTTAAATTGTGCTAATGCTAATAGAAATTTTCATATGATAAGCCTTCTTGAATATTTAGATCTTCAATTTTTATTTTTATTTTTTGCAGTTAATTCTCTTAGCCTCTCTTTCTCTTGCAACAACCTTCACCTTTCAAATTAGAAGGTGAGAGGTTTGTACTCCTGGCATTCAGCAAGTGGGATATTTGATGATCGCTCAACTCTCAATCTCTCTCTCTAGACATCCAATATGACTCACCCTTGAGTGCTTCTGAAAAGTCTTTTGTAATTAACTTCTGCAAAATTCATTTCCACAAATAACCATGGAGATGCTGAATGGCTGGCTGGCTTAGGGTCTCGAAGTTTGAGCCTGTGAGATATAAGGAATGGATTAGGTCCATTATCATCTTAAGATATTCTTCTTTGTAGGATCCATATTTTATGCAAAATCTTAAAATATTCATCTTTATGTGATCCATATTAATTCAACAATACAAACATCTGTTGTGTATTCTCAAGATTTTGTGCCACTCTGTGTTCACCTTTATTTTAATAGACTCAATGTTTAACCTTGGATTGCCTGACCTTTTTCCTTCTTGCAGCCTCCATGAAAAGGAACTTATTTCTGAACAGCAAACAGTATTAAGGCAGCTTGAAGCTATTTTATTTGTCCATAAGTTAGCCAGAGCAGGCCAACATGTGGATGGTTTGAGAGAGATCACTAAACTCACTTTTCTTCCATTAAATCCTCGTGCGCCAGGTGTTACATTTGATGTCTTCAGGAATTTATCCCCTCATGTACAAGCATGTGTACCCGATCTCCTCAAAGTTGCTCTAAGTTGTCTGGACAATGTTACAGATACTGATGGAACGCTCCGTGCATTGAGGTCTAAGGTATGCCATCTATCCATAATTTTTATATTGGTTACTTCAAATGATAGCATATACTGAATGATAGAAGTTTAAGAGTGAGCATGGATAAGGACATGAATCATTGATTCCAAGAAAAAACATTTTACCTATTTATACCAAGGTTTGCATAACAAATTTATTTCTTATATGGCCCATGAGACTGCTAGTTACAAAGGAAGTGGAGCAGCCACAGTAAAATAGCAAATTCTTGATGATGAGAAAATATGTTTCCAAAAACCAAACCTCATGGAATGATGGATTTTGGTTTTTTTAAAATCTAATTAAAAAAAATTATGTTTTCTGAAAATCACGGTGGCCTGGTTCTTTAATGTCTGGCTATCCCTGGTTCTGTATAGGTTGGTTGCCTTTGCTCTCTCTCTCTCTCTCTCAAGAAAATACTGACCATTGTGGCCCTCTTTAGTTTTCTACTAGGCTTTATACTTGAAACCCATATAAATATAATCCTTCAGGTGAAGCAGCATTTGATGCCTGAAATTAAATAAAAACTGCAACCCTTTGTCCAGCTATATTTGTAGTTCTAATTTAAACTTTTCTTCTTGCATGTTTTTCTGTCGGACCATATCGCTTTTCTTAATAGTATGCTGCGGTCATAGTGCTTAGTGCAGTGTTTGAAAGCTGAGACATTGATTAGAGAATATATACTACCATGGATGGAATTGATTTTGAGATGTATCACTACAAAAAAGTTGGCAACTTGGACTTCTCTGTTTTACCGGAAACCATTTTTTTTTTTGGAAGTATTGGAAGGTCAAAAGCTGCTCCTTTGCTTTCTAATTTCTAGTTCTGGCATGTGCAATGCACTTGATAGAAGGCATGGAGGATGTGATCTTCCATCTGGTTAGAAAAATTTTGATCATTTATGTTAATACACTTTTAGGGAGGTGCACTTCTTTTGTTCCACTCCCTCAGGGTGAGAATTGAATGTTTGATGCACGTAGGTGCAATGGCGTCCAGGGACTTCTGAAGGGCACTTTGGAGCTTGATTATGTATTGAATTAAAATTGGGGTGTTATGTATGTTGGTGCATGTATTCACATGCTTGCATGCCATCATTTTTCTAGCTGTGACTCCTGATGCTTCTTCTTATTTCGACCCTGCAGATTGCCAACTTCGTAGCGAACAACATGACCAGAAATTGGCCGCATGATTTGTATGAAAAGGTTGCTCGAAGCATATGAAAGATGTGCTGCAATTTGAGTTGGAAAGAATCAAACAGGCTTATTATGGAAGAATGTTTTGCTGCAATTTGAGTTGGAAAGAATCAAACAGGCTCATTATGGAAGAATGTTTGACTGCATGTGTCGCAGACCATTTTGTAATCTGATGACATTTCCCGCGCGCTAATAAACAAACAAGATTTTGCCCCGTTTTGGTCTGTTTACGGTGTCTATTGATTGTATGCTGAAGATTTTTGTAATTCTAAGCCCTGAACTATCATACGGTTTATTTTTCTTATTCTTCTATTTAGGATGTTGCACCCAACCCTGAAACTTACACACATGTCAGCACGTGCTTTCTAATATGTTCTTATATATATAAATATAAATATAAATATAAATATTTAAGATACGAACGTTGATTAAACGTCCGATCAATATGGCTGAATCGCCGACGCCTATATAAATCAATATCCGCTCCCCGCACCCGTGCCGCATCTCCTGGACCCTTCGGGAGCCTCATTTGTCTCGTAAGTTAAAAAAAAAAAAAAAAAAAAAGGGTGGGACTGTGATGATACGTGCGAGATGAGTTGAGGCAGACCGTCAGCTCGCATCTTCCTTCTCTCTCTTTGTTAATCTTCTCTTCAATTGTGTGGGAAGAAATTCTTCCATCACCGCGGTGAATGATTATCGTACCATTTATTGGATTGGATTTCATATTGTAATTAATGATATAGCTATATCAGTTTTTTAATATTACAAGTATTTAGATATTATTTATTGTACGTAAAGATTTTATGTTTTCGAAAATTTTATAAGAAGGTTTCAAATGAAAAAAATGTCATTTTTATAAGAAGTGATAATGGAATTGAATTTCAAAATCAATTCTTTGATGAATGTTGCACTGAGCACGGTATTGATCACAACTTCTCCGCTTCTAGAATACCATAACAAAATGGTATTGGAGAGAGGAAGAATAAGATTTTGGAAGAAATGGTCCGAATTATGCTGTGTGAAGGTAATCTTTCAAGGTACTTTTGGGCAGAAGTAGTGAACACTGCCTGTTACATATTAAATCGAGTTTTAATTCGACCAATTTTAAAGAAAACCCCCTATGAGCTTTGGAATGGAAGAAAACCAAATATTAATTATTTTCATGTTTTTGTGTGTAAATGCTAGGTGCTGAATAATGTTAAAGATAACCTAGGAAAGTTTGATGCAAAATCTGATGAATCTATATTTCTTGATTATTCACTACACAGCAAAGCATAGAAAGTATTTAATAAGAGGACTCTTATTGTAGAAGAGTCAATTCATGTTGTTTTTGATGAAGCTAAGCCCTCACCATTTAGAAAAGATAAGTGTATAGATAATAATATAGGTACACTATAAAAGAAATGGAAGATCTAAGCATTCAAGACAAGCCAACTCAAGATGGAAATGAAGTGGTAAATAAGGATCATACTGATTTCCCAAGGAAATGGAGGTATGTAACTTCACATCCTAAAGATTTAATTATTGGTGATCCTTCTCATGGTGTTAGGACTAAGTCTGCACATAGAGATGCACATGACTACCTAGCCTTTATTTCACAAATTGAACTACATAGCTTAGAAGAAGCTGAATTTGATCCAAACTGGATGATGGCCATGCATGATGAATTGAACCAGTTTGAAAGGAATAATATTTGGACACTAGTTAGTAAGCCTACAGACCATCCCATCATAGGAACCAAATAGGTCTATAGGAACAAACTAGATGAAAATGATAAGGTTATAAGAAATAAAGCAAGGTTGGTAGCAAAAGGGTACAATCAAGAAGAGGGCATTGATTTTGATGAAATATATGCTCCTGTAGCAGGACTAGAAGCCATTAGATTACTTCTTGCATTTGTTTGCTACATGAATTTTAAACTCTTTCAAATGGATGTTAAAAGTGCTTTTCTAAATGGATTTATTTCTAAACAAGTTTTTGTAGAACAGCCACCAGGTTTTGAAAATTATGCTTTTCCAAATCATGTGTTTAAATTGAACAAAGCTTTATATGATTTGAAACAAGCACCTAGGGCCTGGTATGATAGACTAAGCAAATTTTTGCTTGAAAATGATTTCAAAAGAGGAAATGTTGATAAAACTATTTTCATTAAGAACAAAGAGAATGATATGTTAGTTGTACAAATTTACGTTGATGATATTATATTTGGTGCAACTAATAAAAATCTCTGTGAAGAATTTGCTGAGTTGATCCAGGATGAGTTTGAAATGAGCCTTATGGGTGAACTCAACTACTTCCTTAGATTACAAGTCAAACAAATGAAGGAAGGAATCTTTCAAAGCCAAGCCAAATACATCAAAGAGATAATCAAGAAGTTTGGCATGGAAACAAGCAAATAGGCTAACACACCCATGAGTCCTACCTGCAGGCTAGACAAAGATAAAAATGGATCCAATGTTGACCAAAAACTTTATAGAGATATGATCGGATCCCTATTATATCTTACTGCCAGTAGACCGGATATCTTGTACAGTGTATGTGTATATGCTATATTTTAATGTAATCATAAAGAAACACATATGCTTGCTATTAAAAGAATCATCAAATATTTAAAAGGTACAAGCAATTTAGGTCTTTGATATTCTAAAAGAATCATATTTGAATTTAATTGGTTTTTCTGATGCTGACTCTGCTAGTTGCAAAATTGATAGAAAGAACACTAGTGGCACATGCCAATTTCTAGGGTTGAATTTAATTTCTGGCACTATAAGAAGCAGAACTTCGTAGCATTGTCCACTGCTGAGGCAGAGTACGTTACTGCTAGTAGTTGTTGTGCTCAAGTGTTATGGATTAAACAACAACTAGAAGACTTTGGTGTTACACAAACTAAAATTCCAATCAAATGTGATAACACAAGTACTATAAATTTGACAAAAAATCATGTTCAGCATTCAAGAACTAAACACATTGAAGTTAGGCACCATTTTATAAGAGATCATATACTGAATAATGATATTATACTTGAATTCGTGCTAACTGAAAACCAACTTGCTGATATTTTACTAAACCTTTAAATTTTGATAGATTTGCAATGATTAGATGTGAACTAGGGCTATGTGACCCACTCTAGAAACTTAAGAAAAAATTATCTAGGTGACCTCCTTATCTCAATTCTTCTTGTTAGAAAGACCTTGATTGAAGCCCAAAAATCACTTTTGTGCTCCCTCTGCTCAAGCCGACTCGAGTAGATGACCTATTGGTCGAGCTGGCTCGGATGTCGAGCCTTCTCTTTTTAGTTCGAGCCATAGGACTTTTCTTTCCCGTTTCTATTCTTGACTCTACACTCTTTCCCTCCGAGGAACCTTTTCAAAAACTCCACTCTTCCAAAAATTCCTTCGGATTTCAGTGTGTTTGTGGGATGGCTCCAAAAAGGGCAGTGGAGAAGAAATCTTGACGGGTTACTGAGGAAGCTCCACAAGAAAGAAGATCAAAATTCTGTGAAGATAGTTCTTCTTGATCTCCTCCTCAACCGGATGAAGAACCAAGCCCCGTCTCTCCAAGCCAACAAATCTCCTTGGGTATGCGGCCTATAACTACTGGTAGAAGAATTTTATTTGAATACCTTAAGGAATTAGGGTTTGTTGTTGGGGATTTTATTGAAAATCAGGGTTGGAGAAATATGTGTTCTTTGGACATTAAGACTTATCCAAATCTGGTTAGAACTTTCTATGAGAACATGAGATTTGGAAAAAAATTTATTGAGTCTTTGGTCAAAGGGAGAAGAATTATTATATCTAAAGAGATACTTGGAAATACCCTAGAAATGCCATATGAAGGTACAGGATATTTGGTCCTAAAGGATAGGACAAGAGCTTTATAGACTGTACTAGAGCAGACTGAAATTAATGAAGTTGGAATCCTCAAGGCTAGCTCATTATCCATTGAAATGAGGTTACTTCACAGCTTCATTAGTAGGATTTTTCTACCCAGGACAAGCAGATTTGACTGGGTGAGTGAGCGAGACCTATGTTTTATGGAGCTACTAATAAATAGAGACAAAATAAAACTTCTAGCTATTATGATAAGTCAGATGAAAGAGGCAATAAGGAAGGTGAAGGCATGTTTGCCTTATAGAATGGTCCTTACACTTTTCTTCCAAGCTGCAAACATTGATTTATCAGGAGAAGATAGTAAAACCCTCCTTCACACTGACACTTACATAGCTAATACATTATAGAGGATGGGTTACTTACTATCTGAGGGAACCTGGAAGAAGAAATCTGAAGCACCAATGACTGAAGAACCAGAAGAGGTACAAGAACAAGCTGAGATAGAAACTGGTGAAGGCACCTCAATTCCATTACCTGAGCCTCAACCACTGCAGGGTTCATCAGCTTAGATAGCCTTTGATGCTCCTTTTCCAGATGTTTCAATGCCTGACATGCCTCCTGGTACACCTATTCACACTCAGATTACCACTGATATTCCTGCTCCTACTTCTGTTGGAACTACACCTGTTGTGGATACTTCAACATTGCAAGATATCATTGCACAACAGATGGGTAACTTGATCGAATCTATCAATTCTTCAATGATTACAATGTTTGGCAAATTTCGCCAGTCTATTAATGAAAGACTTGATCAATTTGGAGGGCAGATTGATAATTTGCGCAGCAAAATTGATACCCTTGAAGCCTCCAAGAATACAACATATGCAACAGAGACAAACCTGCAACCCATTCTTCGATTGATTTCTTCAAATTTTGAAACTATTAAGAATTATGTTAATCAAATACTTGAAGCATATAAAGTTGAAATGGACAATTTAAGAATCAGAATGGGCTCAGTAGAAGAAGGCAAGAGGATGGAAGAGGACTACACAAGGGGAATTGGAATTATAAGAGCTGAGTTCGGGAGACTAAGAGGATCAGCCGAAGCCTTTGCAAATGTCCAAGCCTATGAAATTCTTTCAATGCAAAAGGAAATTGCAGAAATAAGAGTCTTAATGGAAAGATTGGCTGCTTCCAAGAATACAAAGAAAATTGAAATTGAATTGAAGTCCATTAACAATTTTTTGTGGAAGCTAATGACTAAAGTTGAAGACCTTCAACCTGCTCAAAGTGTACCTCCTCCAACACCACTGGATCCTACTAGACCTAGGCCTCAATCATCTTCTTTTGTTGGTCAGTCTATTCATCCCAGACAACCAGCTCCTCATTTTAGTCCACAGGGATCCCATACTATTCCACCATCTCATATCTTAGATGCTGACCCAATTGCTTCTCTATCTCCGGGCATCCAAATTCTGGGTCAACCTATAAATCCTAGAGTAAACATAGATAGTGACTAGATGTATTCTCTTTCAAATGAAATGAAAGTTTGTATTTTATATTGAACATCTTTGAAATGAAATGAAAGGTTGAATTCTGTCAATCAATTACTCTTGTGCTTATATCTTTGATACAGCTATGATACTTTTTAATTTGAATATAAAGATGAATGTGAGAAAGTGAAATTATCTCAAACAAATCTTAAACACTTTCTCATTATATTTTAAAATCTGAGCTTCTTTCTAACTTCACCTTTTTGATTGATTGACAAAAAGGGGAAGAAATTTATGAAGATATTGCATGAAAAGGATAAGATGCGTTCATGTTTGTATTTTTGCTTTAACCTGTTCACTAATGCTCTGATACATTACATGAAACACAATATGCTTTCTTATAAGCTCTGATACACAATGTCTCAAATAGCTCTGATACACAATGTCTTAGATATTTTTGTTCTGACACATTATAAGCTCTAATATACAATATTTTAAGATAGTTTGAGCTCTCATATACAATGCTTTAAATGGTTTAAGCTTTGATATTTAAAGGCTATGTACTTGAAGTTCTCCTAGAAACTTTTGAGCCTTGAACTTGCATGAAAGATGTGTTAAAACATGGAGTATCTTATTGAGGGGGAGATTATCTCTTTACGTCCTAATTCTCCTTCCATGGTTTGACACTATTTAAAGTCAATTCTTTTTACTTATTCATACATTCTTGCAAATACAGTTATACAAGTAATTGTAGAATTTTATCTTACTTTTTTATGTCCAGTGTTATGTCATCATCAAAAAGGGGAGATTGTTGACCCCATAAGTGATTTTGATGATAACCAAACATTGGAGCATGTACATTTATTTTTAACAACTCTTCAAATAGTTTATAAGTTTTTGTAGGATGATTTATTTGTTCAAACTTCAACTCCTATATCTTTACTTCTTGTTTTGAGTTGTGTTGTAATCTATTTTTATAAAGAAGAACCCAATGAAAAAGCTAAGAAAAAATCATGAAAAAGGGTTACTTCTGTGTGTGTGTGCGCCTTAGAATTATTTTGAGTTGGTTTGCTTAAAAAGTTTGAAAGTGTTGATGAGAGTTTTTCTTTAAGTTTAATTATAAAAATCCTGAAGAAGTTACTCGAGCCAACCCAGCATGTTGAAGAGCCGACTCCACCTTACGGCACGCATCAAGGATTCTGGTACGCAGCAATCCAAGCCGACTCTAGTAAATCCGAGCTGATTGGAATAAGTCCGACCCGACTCTTTCAGAGTCCAGTTTTTGTGAACAGCCAGGCGAGCCGACCCGAACCAGAAAGAGTCGACTCTGCCAGACCTAATTTTGAAGAACTGAGAAAGCGAGCCGACCTCAACTGCAACGAGCCAACTCTTCCAGAGTGATGATTTCAGAACCTGAGAAGAAGAACCGACCAAAGATCAAAAAAGCCGACTCCTTGAGTTCAAGTTTTTCGAAGACAGAAGTTCGAGCTGACCTGAGTTATCAAAAGCCAACTTGTCCAAAGTGAAGTTTTGTACCCTGAGACAAAGAGCCGACTGCACTGAAGATTTGGCGACTCGACCTATCGACTCGAAGGATCTGAGCCGACTCGAAGGAATCCGAGCCGACTCGAATATCGCTTTCAGGTATCTAACGGCTAGTTCTAGAATTTGTTTTTGAATACCAAAAAATGCTCCAACGGTCATATGTCACATCCCAATGGTTTACAATATCTCAAACTGCCTTGAAGTGATGGAAGACCATATATTTAAAGGATTTGAACTTCTCTCAAGCAAGAGTTAGAAAAGTTTTTCAAAGAAAAGAGAGCTTTATTGAATATCCTACCTACCAACAAGGAAAAGAGCACAAGAGCATTCAAGTCAGGCTTCAAGTCTTCACTAACTCTGATTTGAAGCTTAAAGCAATTTGGAAAGAAGCCACTGAAGTAGTTAAAGCTTATTCGAGTGCATCCAAGTGGACTTCTATCAAGCTGCATTGGCAACTATCCGACAAATTGAGTTTGTCATTTATTGTTGCATTTATTTTAATTCATTTCTAAATTGTTTGGGTTATTGGTGAGCCCGTTTGAAAAACCAAATAGGTTCTTGGAGAGCCTTTGATAAAAACTAAGTGTTGGGCTCTTGGTGATCCTGGTAAAACCAAGTTAGGTTCGTGGTGATCCTGTGAAAACCAAGTTGGGTTTCTTTAGTGATCCTATTTAAAACCAAAGGGTGTTGGGTTTTCTTTGGTGATCCCATTAAAATCAAAGTGTAAAGGTTTTGGATTGTGATTCTGTAAAACAATCCTACTGTATTCGGGTGTGAATATAGTGGAAATTCCAAGTGGTATCTTGGATAGTAGACGTAGGAGCTGGGTTGCTCCGAACCACTATAAATCTTGTGTGTTTGTGTTGTGATTTCTTGATTTCATTTAGCTTCTGCAACTCTTTATTTTGCCACAGTAGACTACACTTTAAAAGAGATTTTAATTGCACATTATCTGCTTTAAAATTTTAAATTTCCAATTCACCCCCCTCTTGGGTAGCCACCTGGGCAACATAAATTTTAGTTTTTTCCTTTGTTTAATTGCTATTTTGATTGACCCCTGACATTTTGCAGGATCTCCGAGGTGTTTCACCTCCTCAGAGGAGACTTTCCTTGCCTCCAAGATCACCCAAATCAGTCATCAAAATCAAGGGAACCGAGTTTCATCATCCAAGCTTCAATCAGAGTGCTGTGTGATCTCTGTTGCCCAGAGAGCAACCCAAGAGGGGGATGAATTGGGTTTCAAAAAAAAAATTAAAGCTAAGCTTGATAATACAAGTAGCACACTTCACAAGACAAGATAAGTAATTCAATTCAACAAGGTACTAAAATTAAAGTGCAATGCTCTAAAGTAGTAGTGCAGCGGAAATTAAAAGCAATAAGCAATAAAGTAAAAAGCAAGGAGGGAGAGAATAAGCAATCACAAACACAACAATCTATAGTGATTTGGTGCCAACAATGCACCTACATCCACTCCCCAAGATTCCCTTGGGAATTCACTATCATCCAATGATTATAGCCGATTAGTTTTCCGGGCTCACTAATCAAAACCCGACTTGTTTTGCAAGGCTTACAAGTCACAACCTCACTTGGTTTTACGGGTTAACCAAGAACCTAATTGGTTTTCATAAGGCTAACCAAAAACATCCCTTGGTTTTCCGGGCTAACCAAGAACCTTAGTAGTTTTGCGGGCTAACCACCAACCTAATTGATTTTCAAGGCTTACCAATAACCTTACTTGGTTTTTCAATAGGCTAACCAATAACCTTTATAAGATATAAGATGGAGAAATAAAGACCAATGTAAGCTTTCAATAATAAAGCAAATAAGTTGATGTAGCTCGATGTAGTATTGCTTTGCTCTTGTTGAAGCCTTTTGAATGTCCAAGATTGAATGATCTTTAATGCACTTGATAGCTTTGAATACTTGGAAGGCTTCCTTTTGCTTGAGAGTGGTTGAGCTTTGAATGAATAGGAGTTAAGGCTCTTCTTTCTTTTTCTCTCTAAACTCTTTTGGATATTCAATACATATTTTCTTGATTTGATTTGGAGCCTTTATATACCTTCCCAAGCTCCCAAAATCAAAATCTAGCCGTTATACTTGAAAAACTAGCCGTTGGAGGGCATTTGGGCGAGTTCTGTGCTTGAAAAAACTAGCCGTTACTGTTCCCAGAACTCCATGTGTCAACACTTCCTCTTCATGTGTCGACACATTAGGTCGACACATGTTCTTCTTGAGTCGACACAAGTTCAAAGTGTTCTATTCAGATTCTCTGAAAAAATTAGCTGAGTCGACACATTCTCAGTTGAGTCGATACTTTGAGTCGACACATAAGGTTCATGTGTCGACACATCAACTGTTCCTTCAACTTCTGCAAGTTCTGTGGCTTGAAATTCTCAAGCGATGTGTTGATCCATGTATTGACACCTTGAGTCGACACATAAGGTCCATGTATCGACACATCATCTGTGCTATTTGAAACATTGCTGCGTACCGGCCTGAGTCGACACATCATCTTCATGTGTCGACACATCATGTCATGTGTCGACACATCATGTCATGTGTCGACACATCATGTCATATGTCAACACCTTGAGTCGACACATCATCAAAAAAGTGCAGAAAATGCTGAACTTGTGCTGAAACATGTTTCCATTTGCCTTAGTCATCCATTCAACCATTTCTTTGAGTGTCCAAGTCTTGTTTTGTGTAATCATTCCATTCAAACTTGGTTCTTCAACACAATTGGGCTTCTTCAAATTTTGTGAGCATCCTTTCAATGAAAACACACTTAAAGCAAATCATTAGTCCTCAAATTATACTTAACTATTTTGCTTATCATCAAAATCAATTAGTGGAGTCAACAATCTTTCCCTTTTTGATGATGACAAAATCCTTAAGTATAAATTGCTTTAAAAGTAAAGCTTTAAGAGAATTGATCAAGATGCACAATATTGACAGCATTAAGTATATCAATCATTACTTAAAGATATAATCATTCAAAATACAAGTAATAGAATTTGAGCTTGTTTCAAAGATAGAGAGTATCAGAGCTTTGTCAGAACTTTGATATTTATTTAAATACATTAAGAACATGTATCATGATACTCTTACAATGAAAATTTCAGCAATTAACAAAGCTCCCCCTGAATTAATGATTCATAACAAGATTTATGAGAATCTTTTCAAAAACATTGAAAGAGGGGTTTTGGGAATCAAATTTACTTTGACAAAAGGTGAAGCTCCTCCTTTCATAAATTCACGTTTTCAAAAAATAAAAGTTACTCCCCCTTTAGTTTGGAGAAGTAAACACATTTATACTTAAATAATATCATGAATTACTCTCCCTTTTTATTATCATTAAAAAGGTAGATAAAGGGAATACATTTATTTTTGGAATATTTTCTTTAAGAAGCACATTCATGAAAGCAATTCAAGATATATCATTCATGTCCATCAAAGATATAGGAATGAGTAATCAAAAAAGTTTTTCATATATGTATCGTCAAGTACATAACAAAGATAAAAATATATGTAAGCATGTAAGTAAACTATCTAGAAATATAAAACTATCTAGAAATACATCAATGTCCTAATCCTCATCCATCGAGTCATCAGAGGATGAACCGATCTCGATCAGTCCAATATCAGTAATAGATCGAGCTCGCGGCCATCATGGTCGAAGATCTCGAAGTCTAGTCTTGGTCGGCTGAGGAGGGGTACGGCATCCACATCCTCTGCGACGAATATAGGTTCGACCTCTGGCTGAAGCAGTAGAGGTAGAAGCTATGTCCTTCGTAGGAACTGAATTGATCGGGTGAATCATCTCAGCAACAGCTGGAGCAGGAGTACGATCAAAAGTAGGGCCTAAATCGAGATGCTGAAGGTCGGGTGTATAAAACCCAAGCTCTCGAGTGACTGAAGAAGTATGAAGGGTAGGACTATCAAAAGTAGGTGCAACAGCTGATGATACAGGCATATCAAGAATAACAGTATCAGCTATGGAAGGTATCGATGTATCTACAATATGTGTATCAAGTGTGGGGGTCTCGATGATAGGTGTCTGAATGTCAGGAGAATCAATGAATGAAATATCAATATCAGGTAGGTCAACAACAAGTAAATCAACAACAGGACTAAGAATAAGAATAGGAACTGGAACTGGAGTGTGATCAACCGATTTGGAAGGAGAGGATGGATCAGGTATCGGAGCAGGTGAAAAGGATGGGTCAACGGGATCACAGGCATGTCATTCGTCACTTCTACAACTGGCTCTGACGAAAGATCAGCAATATCAAACTGGTCCGAGTCAGTCTCCTCATCTCCATCAATATCTCCAACTCCATCTCCTATAGTAGTCTCAACACCAGTGTCGATATCAGCAATGTCATCAGCTGGTGCTGGAGCAGGAACATCGACAGAAGCAGGAACTGTGTCTGCAGCAGGAGCACTCGTCGAAGATCTGGACAGTGCTGAGAGAATAGCCGAAATACCATCACTAAGACCAATGTGGCTCTCTCTCGTCTTAGCAATAAAAACGTCTAGACGCTGCCTCATGATGAAAACATCGATCTCTATGTGTCTGACTCTATCCTCTAGAGTATCTAAAGTACCACGAGTCTCTGTCTGCTTTGGCTGTGGCTGGGCAGATGTAGAAGGATCAGGCTGAGCTGGCTGTGCTGCCACCTCAGGCTATGTCTCGCTCGGTCCAGCCTCACCTGAAAGAATCCGCTTCTCCTCTGCTATGTCCTTTTCAATGTCAGCTCATCCTTAGCCTGTCCTGATGTCCTCCGAGTCCACTAGCCTCGGACTAAATGATAACCCATGCGATATAGTGACCTGATGTCATATACATCGGTATGGATCAAAGTATGATAAGGCTCATCCTGGAAGCTGACTCCATACTTCTGGAACAGTACAGTCAATCCCATGCCATATGGCAAGCATAGCCGCTGACTAGATGCCGCCTTAGTAATCTGATGAATCATCAAAATAGGAAGACAAATCGACATCCGCTGAATCAGGGAGACCACGAGCAACTCTCGCTTGGTAATGTAGTCAAATCGATCGATCTTCGACAGAAGAATCCGGGCGATGATATGATGTAGCAGTCTCATCTCTGCAGACAATCTCGATGCAGGAACAGTGGCTCCCTCTGGTCAGATATCAGGCTCAAAAATACATCGGAGGCCACTAACTCTGTCCAACAGACTGTCAATAACTGATCCAGTCATGGATATATCCCATACTCTGCTCAGAATCTCTGTTGAAATGGGAATATCCCATCCTCTGACCTGAGCAATCCAGCCATCTGATCCACGGGCAAGTGATCCGTAGAACTCTCTCATCAACCCGGGATAGTATCTCTCGCTGAGCGAACAGAAAGTAGCCAACCCAGCATGTCGGATCCACTCTCCTATCCGAAAATGCTGCTGGTCCAAGAAAGAGAAGTCCACTCCACGTCCTCCAACCACTGTCTTGGAGCTCATCCGGCTAGAAGGTGCAAACAACGATCGTGCAGGCGGATCCGGAGCTCTAGACTCGTGTCGGGCCTTCGTTCTCCGCTCTTCTTTATGACTGACGCGGTCGGCGAACAACTTGTTTGTGAGGACCCATTGTCAACAATCAAGGTTTGGGCAAGGTTTTTGGTGGAAATAGGGAGTTTCTAGGGTTTAGGAGCTAAAACCTAGGAGGAATTCTAATAAAAAACGACCACCGAACCTTCAAATCCAAGAAAATGGCGGGTAAAAGCAAGGAAACGAGAGGATAAACAGGATGGATACCTGGAATCGACGTGTCGGCTCGGAGGAGAATGAATTTTGAGGGAAAAACGATTCGAAAACCCTTAAAATCTCAGTTTGCCATCGGGCATGTGTCGACTTATGCATGTGTCGACACATCGACTTAAAAACTGAAAAATTAGGGATTTCAGAGAATGATCAAAATCAATTGAAATAACAGGTTTTTGGAGTCAAATCAGTAATGATCAATCATGATATATCATAAATAAGGTTAAATTGATCTAGTTTGAGTCAAATTGGGAGGAAAGATTTAATCAAATGGATTGATGATCCCGAGCTCTCTTCTAATGATATAGATTCGATTTTCCAAGAGAGGTTTAGTTAAAATATCAGCTAATTGAAATTCAGTGCATATAAATTCAAGCTGTTACAGCCGTGATAGTGACGTGGCCAGGCTCAGGTATCGTCGAATACGAGCGAGCCACGTGTAAGTTTCCCTGGCCTAGTCAGCGCCACATCCTCAAAGTTAGGGTCGGCAAGACTACACTACACGACGACTGCCTAAGGCAAACCGCCCTCGCCGAGGTCGAGCTCGGCTCGGAGTTCCTCTACCACCTCATTGGCGCTCGGGACCGGAGGGGTCCGCTTAAGTGAGGTCGGCCAAGGTCGGGCGACCTCTTGCCGCCTCGCCAGGTGTCCACCCAGGAGGGGTCCACCGAAGCCGAGGTCGGTTGATCCTTCGTCCTTCGCCAGGTGGCCACCCGGAGACGGGCCCACCTCGACCGAAGCCAGGTGACCCCCTGCCGCCTCGCCAGGTGTCCACCCAGGAGGGGTCCACCTAAGCCGAGGTCGGCTGATCCTTCGCCCTTCGCCAGGTGGCCACCCGGAGAC
The DNA here is from genome assembly GCA_021397845.1 of Areca catechu. Lineage (NCBI taxonomy): Eukaryota > Viridiplantae > Streptophyta > Magnoliopsida > Arecales > Arecaceae > Areca > Areca catechu. The sequence goes on from CM038050.1 coordinate 39,170,428, forward strand.
GGGCCCACCTCGGCCGAAGCCAGGCGACCTCCTGCCACCTCGCCAGGTGTCCACCCGGGAGGGGTCCACCTAAGCCGAGGTCGGTTGATCCTTCGCCCTTCGCCAGGTGGCTACCCGGAGACGGGCCCACCTCGACCGAAGCCAGGCGACCTCCTGCCACCTCGCCAGGTGTCCACCCAGGAGGGGTCCACCTAAGCCGAGGTCGGCTGATCCTTCGCCCTTCGCCAGGTGGCCCCCAGAGACGGGCCCAACTCAGCCGAGGTCAGACCGCTCGTACGGCGAGGGCCCTGGGGAGCGAGAGACGGGCCCCGAGGCCGTCCCTCGGACTGTACGAATCCCAGACGGTGTCCTGTACGGAGGGCGGCGGCACGCAGAACATCGCTAGCATCGGCCCGACAGGCCCCGCAGCCGAGAGACGCAACCCTGACGACACAGGCCCCATAGATAGATGGCGCCCACGCTTGGGGAAGAGGGCGCTCTCACCGAGGCCGAGGCCTGACCGGCCGCCCTGCCAGCGCCGCCCTCCCCTCTCTCTCTTCTGTCCTTGTCTTTCCCATGCTGGGCCCGGCGGACGAGGTCGGAAAGCTGCCTGGCACCCTTCACCAAAAAGGGAAAAGAGAAGAGGACGGGGGAGGAGGGTTCCCGAGGCAGAAAAAGACAAACGCGCGACGGAAGGGGATAAAGAAGGAAGAATCTGGGGATGACAAGATAAGCCAAATTAGCCTGGGGACAAGGAGGAAGCACGGGCACAAGGCCTTGCACCGAGAGAAAAACCAGAGATCCCGAGAGGGGAACACTGGGCGTGAGTTCGACAAGCAGGCCCAGCCGAGATTCCGGTCCCCAGAGCGTTTCCTTCACCAATTAACTCTCTAAATCTGGGACCCTCTCGAGGGCCCGGGTGGGAGAGCCTGTTCCTTCTCGTCGTCTACTGACTTGACCGTCGGAGCTCCCTCGCCGGGATCCCCGGCCAGGGTTTTCTAACCCCCTTTGTTGCAGGTTCTCCGCAGGAAGGGAGGCTCCCTCGCCAGGCGGTCAGGAAGGATCGGCTGATCCGTGGCACGGGCGCGGCGACGAGAGCGGCAACACAAGCAAAATATCATTATTTTCTACATGATCTCTAATAAAGTGATGCCTAATTTCAATGTGCTTGCTCCTAGAGTGTTGAACAAGATTTTTAGTCAAGCAAATAGCACTGGTATTATCACATTTAATAAGAGTTCTAGCCAACTTGATTCCAAAGTCTTCAAGTTGTTGCTTAATCCACAAAATTTGAGTACAACAACTTCCTGCTGCAATATACTCAGCCTCAGTTGTAGATAGTGAACCTGAAGTTTGTTTCTTGCTAAACCATGATATTAAATTAACCCTAAGAAATTAGCAAGTTCCACTAGTACTCTTTCTATCTAATCTACAACCAGCAAAGTCTGCATCAGAATATTCAATCAATTCAGCAGAAGAATTTTTAGCACACCAAAAACCAATATTAATAGTACTAGACAGATATCTAATATGCGCTTAATAGCCATAAGATGTGATTCCTTAGGTTCAGACTGATATCTAGCACACATGCAAATGCTAAACATTATATCTGGTCTACTGGGAGTTAAATACAGTAAAGAGCTTATTATGCCTTTGTATAATTTTTAATCTATAGATTTACCATTTTCATCTTTATCTAGTTTACATGAGGGGCTCATAGGCGTACCTATTGGCTTAGTAGTCTCAATCCTAAACTTTTTGATAATTTCTCTTATGTACTTAGCTTGGTTGATGAATATACCATCTGAAGTTTGCTTAATCTGGAGTCTGAGAAAGAAATTGAGTTATCGCATCATGCTCATCTCGAACTCACCCTGCATAAGCTTAGCAAACTCTTGACAAAGAATTTCATTAGTAGCACCGAAAATGATATCATCAACATATATTTTACTACTAATAAATCATTATCTTTCCTTTTCAAAAATAGTGTTTTGTCAATATTTCCTCTAGAGAATTCATTTTCAATAAGAAATTTGCTTAACCTTTTATACCATGCTCTAGGTGCTTGCTTCAATCCATAAAGTGCTTTGTGCAGTTTGAAAACATGATCTGGATGTGCATGATTTTCAAATCCGGGTGGTTGCAACAAAAACTTTTTTATTTATAAAGCCATTCAAGAAAGCACTCTTAACATCCATTTGAAATAATTTGAAGTTCATAAAACATGCAAAAGCTAACAATAGTCTAATTGCTTCAAGTCTAGCAACAGGAGCAAAAGTCTCATCAAAGTTAATCCCTTCCTCCTGATTGTAACCTTTAGCAACTAGCCTAGCTTTATTTCTAATGACAATACCATTTTCATCTAATTTATTCCTAAATACCCATTTAGTTCCAATAATTGAAACATTAGATGGTCTTTCTATGAGTGTCCAAATATTATTTCTGTCAAATTGTATTAGTTCTTCTTGCATAGCATTGATCCAATTAAAGTCTTTTTCAGCTTCTTCAAAATATTTAGGTTCTACTTGAGATATAAAAGCTATGTAATCACATTCATTTCTAATAGAAGCTCATGTTCTTATCCCTTTAGATGGATTATCTAAGATTAATTTCTTAGGATGTCCATGAGTATACCACCACTCCTTAGGTAGATCTTGATGCGCTGGAGTGTCAACTTCCTTTCCATCCTTGTCCCGATTTTCTTCATTTGGTTGAGCTTGATCATCCAATGTTAACTTCTGAAGCTTGTCAGCACCTGCACAATCATCAGATGTATCCTCTTTTCTTGAGGATTTGTTAGTAGATTCTTCAAATACAATATGTATTGACTCTTCTATAACTAAAGTCCGTTTGTTAAATACTCTGTATGCCTTGCTTGATGTAGAGTATCCTAAGAAGATACCTTCATCAGACTTGGCATTGAACTTCCCTAGATGATCTTTTCCATTATTCAAAATAAAACATTTACAACCAAAAACTTGAAAATATTTCAAAGTTGGTTTTCTTTGGTTCCAAAGCTCATATGGAGTTTTCTTTAAAATAGGGCATATCAAAACTTGATTCAAAACATAACAGGCTGTATTTATAGCTTTAGCCCAAAAATACCTTGGCAAATCGTTTTCACAAAGCATAATGCATGCCATTTTTTCTAAAGTGCGATTTTTCCTTTCTACTACCCCATTCTGCTGAGGTGTCCTAGGTGCAAAGAAATTGTGTTCTATGCCTTTTTCATTATAAAAATTCTCGAAATCTTGATTTTCAAATTCGGTTTCATGATCACTACGAATACAAATGACTGAAACACCTTTTTCGTTTGAAACTTTTCTATAAAACTTTACGAATACAGAAAATGACTCATTTTTTTGTGCTAAAAAGAAAATCCAAGTAAATCTCGAAAAATCATCTACAATAACTAATCCATATCTCTTGCCTCCTAGACTTGATGTTCTAGTTGGTCTAAAGAGATCCATATAGAGTAGTTCAAGTGGTCTACTAGTAGTTAAAAATCCTTTTGGTTTAAAAGAAGTTTTGACTTGTTTTCCAAATTGACATGCTTGGCAAATTCTATCTTTTTCAAAACTAATTTCATGTAAATCTCTAACTAAATTCTTCTTATAAAGTTTTGAAATAAGGTACATACTAGCATGCCCTAACCTTTTATGCCATAACCAACTAGTCTCTTCCTTGGTAGAATTCATTGCAACAAGGCATTCTCCATTAGGTAAAGATAGATCATCAAGATCTACAAGATAAATATTTCCATACCTTTTTTCAATGAATTGTACTCCATTTAAATCTGGACTAGAAATCATGCAATATGATGATTTGAAAACTACTTGAAAACCTTTATCACAAAACTGGCTAATACTTAAGAGATTATGCTTTAAACCATCTACTAAAAGTACATTACTAATACTATTAGAAGGAGTTATGTGAACCTTACCAATTCCAATGATTTTACCTTTATCATTATCATTGAAGGTCACACTCCCTCCATTCAAAGCTTCAAGAGAAGTGAATTGCTTCACATCTCCAGTCATGTGCCTTGAGCAACCACTATCAAGATACCAAATTCGTTTGTTTTCCTTGATTGCAAGACACACCTGCAATAAGATCAAGCTTTGTTTTTAGGTACCCAAGCTAACTTGGGTCCTTTCGGGTTAGCATACGAAATGGTTCCTTTTGGAACCCACACTTTACCAAAAGATATGATTTTTTTGAAATTACATTGATATGACTTATGACCTAGTTTTTTGCAAGTAAAACAAGTAATACTGGATGATGCAGGCACAAAGAAGTTTTTGAAATACTTTTGTTGCTTTTGAGGTTTATATCCTAAACCTTCCTTGTTGAAAACTGCACTTTGATTATTCAAAAGTAAATTCAACTTTTCTGAACTATAAGTAAATTTGTCAACAAAAGGTTTGATTTTCTCAAGTTCATTTTTGTATTTTTCATTTTCAAGTTCTAAATCTCTATTTTTCTTTAAAAGATCATTGTTAGAAACAACATTTTTAGGCCTTTTCAAAACTTCATTTTCCATGGCTAAGGCGTTATTTTTCTTTTCGAAAACATCTAGTTTAATTTTCAAGGAACTAACATCATTAAGTAAAGAATTGTTTTCTAATAAGAAACTATTAGCATGCTTTTTTAATTTCTTATTTTCAAATAATACTTACTTATAATCATGCATAAGCTCTTCGAAAGCATTTCTAAGTTCATCAAAAGTAAAATCAACTTCAGAGTCGGAACATACCTCTTCATTATCCTGATGTGCCATGAAGCAGATATTTGCAATTTCAGTTTGCTCTTCTTCTGAACTGGAGTCTTCACTATCACTCCACGTGGCCATCATTGTTTTCTTCCTTAGTTTTTCCTTGATTTCTTGAGAAGAGGACAATCAAATTTATAGTGTCCGGGCTTCTTGCACTCGAAGCATATAGGTACTTTCTTCTCCTTTTCTTTTCTTTCTCTTTTTCTTTTTCCTTTCCCTTTTCCTTGGATTGAAATTTCTTCTTGTAGGGAAACTTCCTTCTCTTTATAAATCTTCTAAATTTTCGGGCAAGGAGGGCTTCTTCGCCTTCTACTTCTTCATCATCATCGGACTTATCAATCAAGGATTCTTCTTGAATATTTGATTTAAAAGCGATCCCCTTCTTCTTTTTATCCAAGTCCATTGATTTCTGTTTCAAATTGAGCTCATAGGTCATGAGCGATCCTACTAGTTGCTCAAGTGGAAGCTTGTCTACATCCTTTGCCTCTTGAATTGCGGTCACCTTTGGATCCCACAACGTCGAAAGTGATCTAAGAATTTTATTCACAAGATCAGCATTAGATTTGACTTTACCAAGACTTCTCATAGCATTTACAATATTTGTAAAACGTGTATACATATCAGTAATAGATTCATTTGGTTCCATCCAGAACATCTCATATATGTGTACTAACATATTGACCTTAGTGTTCTTCACTTGAACGGTACCCTCGTGGGTAACTTCAAGTGTGTCTCATATTTCTTTGGCGGACATGCATGTAGATATCCTTTTGAACTCACTAGGATCTAATGCACAATACAAGAGATTTATTGCCTTAGCATTGATCTCGGATTGTTTAATGTCATTTTCATCCCAATCCTCTTCAAGTTTTGGGATGGAAACATCATTAACCACCATCGAAGGAATATGTGAACCCTTATCAACTACTTTCCATAAATTATAATCTATAGAATGCATTAAATTCTCATCCTAGTTTTTCAATAAGTATAATTTGTTCTATTAAAAAATGGAGGTATATTTGAGGCTTGTCCCTCAACTATACTAGTACCAATTGGGGTTGCCATAGATCTTTACTCAAGACGGTAAAGCCTATATACCGAGAACAAGGCTCTGATATCACTTGTAGCCCAGAGAGCAACCCAAGAGGGGGGGTGAATTGGGTTTCAAAAAAAATTTAAAGCTAAGCTTGATAATACAAGTAGCATACTTCACAAGATAAGATATGCAATTCAATTCAACAAGGTACTAAAATTAAAGTGCAATGCTCTAAAATAATAGTGCAGCGAAAATTAAAAGTAATAAGCAATAAAGTAAAGAGCAAGGAGGGAGAGAACAAGCAATCACAAATATAACAATCTATAGTGGTTCGATGCCAACAATGCACCTACATCCACTCCCCAAGATCTCCTTGGAAATTCACTATAATCCAATGTTACATCCGATTAGTTTTCCGGGCTCACTAATCAAAATTCGACTTGTTTTGTAAGGCTTACAAGTCACAACCTCACTTGGTTTTACGGGCTAACCAAGAATCTAATTGGTTTTCACAAGGCTAACCAAAAACCTCCCTTAGTTTTCCGGGCTAACCAAGAATCCTAGTGGTTTTGCGGGTTAACTACTAACCTAATTGGTTTTCAAGGCTTACCAATAACCCCACTTGGTTTTTCAATAGGCTAATCAATTACCATTACAAGATATAAGATGGAGAAATAAAGAACCAATGTAAGCTTTCAATAATAAAGCAAATAAGTCGATGTAGCTCGATGTAGTGTTGCTTTGCTCTTGTTGAAGCCTTTTGAATGCCCAAGATTGAATGATCTTCAATGCACTTGATAGCTTTAAATGCTTGGAAGGCTTCCTTTTGCTTGAGAGTGGCTGAGCTTTGAATGAATAGGAGTTAAGGCTCTTCTTTCTTTTTCTCTCTAAACTCTTTCTGGATATTCAATACATACTTTCTTGATTTGATTTTGAGCCTTTATATACCTTCCCAAGTCCCCAAAATCGAAATCTAGCCGTTATACTTGAAAAACTAGCCATTGGAGGGCATTTGGGCGAGTTCTGTGCTCGAAAAAACTAGCCATTATTGTTGTCAGAACTTCATGTGTCGACACTTCCTCTTCATGTATCGACACATTAGGTCGACATATGTTCTTCTTGAGTCGACACAAGTTCAAAGTGTTCCATTCAGATTCTCTAGAAAAATCAGCTAAGTCGACACATTCTCAATTGAGTCGATACTTTGAGTCGACACATAAGGTCTATGTGTCGACACATCAACTATTCCTTCAACTTTTGCAAGTTCTGTGGCTTGAAATTCTCAAGCGATGTGTTGATCCATGTGTTGACACCTTGAGTCGACACATAAGATCCATGTGTCGACACATCATCTATGCCATTTGAAACATTGCTGCATACCGGCCTAAGTCGACATATCATCTTCATGTGTCGACACATCATGTCATGTGTCGACACCTTGAGTCGATACATCATCATAAAAGTGCAGAAAATGCTGAACTTGTGCTGGAACATGTTTTCATTTGCCTTAGTCATCCATTCAACCATTTCTTTGAGTGTCCAAGTCTTGTTTTGTGCAATCATTCCATTCAAACTTGGTTCTTCAACACAATTGGGCTTCTTCAAATTTTGTGAGCATCCTTTCAATGAAAACATACTTAAAGCAAATCATCAGTCATCAAATTATACTTAACTGTTTTGCTTATCATCAAAATCAATTAGTGGAGTCAACAATCTCTTCATCGGAAGTTCTTCAAATCACTGATTGGTAACATCCTTTCCTTATTTAATTTTTGATTTGATGAAGATAAGCTATCATAATCCGAGAGTTTCTCAATTCTCGGGCCCTGGTTATTTATTATTTTGTATGAGTTTGCCTGCGATATGATGGTTCTTTGCATTGCTATTCTATCTGCTAGTTCTTTACTTAACTTTGAAATTTAGCCTACAAACCTAAATTATAAAAATCACAAAAAAAATCAGTTTACTATTTTTGCTGCATCTTTAGCATTCTTAGAGTCATCCCGCATCACTAGGACACTTCCCACCATAGCTTGAAGAGTCTTTGTCGTAGTCTGCTCCTCTCCAACTCTAGGACACTTCCCACCATAGCTTGAAGAGTCTTTGTTGTTGCCTGAAAGTAATTCGATTTTCAGCTTGTCAACATTAACATCTGAGAATACTTTGGTCACTTGTCCCTTTAAGAACTCGAAACTCTACTAGAAGGTATCCCTGCTGGCTTCTAGTATCTCCAAATGGTACTCTTTCCTGACCTTAAAGGCCTCGACCACCTTCACCACTGCTTGGAAAACTAGCACATTTGCCACATGCTTCTACTCTTGCATGATCGAAGCCCAATCCTTGGCCTTCGCAGCACTTTCTCCATTATCCGGGCCTTCACCTTGGCTTCTATAGCCTTTGTCTTAGCATGGCGACCCTTGCATCAGCCCCGACATCCTTAGCCTCAGCTTTGCCATTGCCACCTAGGCTTTGGCAAGGCCCATCTCCCTCTAACTCCACACCTCGGCCAATAAGCAATGGAGTTTCACATAGTCCACTGCGCTCTTGTCAAGACAAGTGGATGTGACTATCAGGGAGGCCTCGGCCATGTTCATCCTCTCCTTCTCAGCTGCTAGTTGATAATTGAATAGACTGAGTTTCTAGACCACTTTGTTATGCTCCCCCTCTACCATCTCAGTGAACTTCTGCCATAGCTCTACCTCCTTGAAAAATCGATCCACATATTATAGTAGGTCCCAAGCTTCTATGCAGCCCTACGTCTAAATATAAAATATGGATCTATATTCTCAAAGAAGGATTAGCATTCAGGCCCTCAGGTAGAGGACTTACCAACATGGTAACCCAGATGAAACAATGCAGGCCCTCTCTAGCATTCCTCTTGAGTGCTTTCTCCTTAATCTTCTAAGGGACAGAGTTCTCCAGGAACATGAGGCATGTGTTCATCTCGGGTAGGTGATTCTCACTAGGGGTAGGAGCACTTTATGGAGCGTTGGGAGGTCTCACCTCTTCGCCTCTGCATGTGCCAGTTGGAGAGGTTGCCATCCGCTTCACCTTAGTGATGACTACCTTGGCTTTCAAACCCGATCTAGTCATCTGCTTCAGAGATTCCACTACTGATGCTAGAGCTTTGTTGGCCTCTACTCGAGTTTCCTCGATGGTCGCTGCCCTTTCCTCATTTCCCTCTAGAGCCTTGCCCATGCTAGCTCTTGTAGTGCCCCCCAAGTTAAAAGGCATCGCAACCTCCATCACCGCTCCTATGATCGACGCCTTTCTAGGGCTTGAAGCAAGATCCAAGGGGAAACATAGTCCCTTATTCTTCTTCACCTTCCCTGCCCCCTTCGTAAGGGATGGAGAATGCACCCTCTTTCCCTTTGGGTCAACTGAAGATGGTAGAGAAGACTCGTTAACAACTATGGTTGGCATCTCGTCACCATTCGTTAAGACTACACCGTAAGATAGAGTCACCCCAGTTTGAAAAAACAAATAGGTAAGAGACTATTCATCAAACAGTTGGTAGGGACTTCCCTTAGGACAAAGAAGCTCATGTCACATAAAGGGCCTTCAGCCAGCTCTCCAAAAGAAGAACACCATATAGTGGGACCTATATTGGCGATAGCTCATCCACCATGATCTGCTCTGATTCTTACAATACTGGAAGATCCAACAATCATGAAGGCTCCATCTCATCCCAGTATCAAGGAAACAACCATGAAGATGGAGAAGCTATAAAAAAGAATCGTGACTTCCAACCTCGTAGCTTCATCAGGCTAGTTAGGAAGCTAAACTCCTTACGGAGGAAGATATAGCACCACTCCTGGGAAGCCTTCACTTGAAAAAAATAGTGGAACACCCTTGCCTTGGACTCCATGCGATGATGAACCATCAAACTGAAGAAGTCGATAATGGCCCTCTAGGCATTAATTACCAACTATGCCAGATACATGTTATATTATTGCAGCAGGTCCGGCATTACTGGAAGCATGGAAATTCTGAGACCCATGTTTAGTGACTCCTTATGGAGAGCAACCTCCTCCACCATCCCCCTGGTGATCCACTCACTCTTCTCGAGAACCTTGAGATGAATGCCCATCGTAAGGATGATTTCTCTCCTAACTAAACAACCTTCTCCCCTGTCTAGATGGAGGCCACGATTTCAGGTTCAAGCCCGGCTCCTTTGCTCCCATGATCATCGTGCATCAAAAGCAAGAGCAAAAGAAAGAAGGAAGGGAGAAAGAAGGATAGGAAGACCCATCATAGATGCTACCGGTACACCTCTTTGATTGGTCAGAAGCTCCTCTCCTCTTTCCTGTTGCTTCGCTACTTGGATGCCATAAGAATGTGAGGGGCCTAACTGACTCCCACATGTTCGCATATATATCCACCGAAGGGACTTGTCCATTCCCCTAAGAAGGGGCACCGATTTCAACCTGGATGATCGACATGCCCTATGTTGATTTAGCATTTAAAGCACCATCCAAGGAGGGGCGCATCATAACATGCCAAGCAGATCGGCTGTCACAGCAATTTTTGAAACTATTACTACTTTAGATGATGTCGCCTCCCAAGAAACTATGCCAGGTCCCTACACGGATCTTGACAAGTTGCCTCATCCGACATAGCCTTGCCACCTTTACCGTGAACTACCTCATCCTGTGCAACCTCACCATCTCTATCATGAGCTGCCTTGCCCAACGTAGCCTTGTCATCTCTGTCGTGAGCTACCTCACCCCACCCAGCCTTGCCATCTTTACTATAAGCTGTCCCACCAGTGTAGCCTCATAATCTTTACCACAAGCTGCCATGCTTGGCATAGCCATGCCATCTTGGCTGCAAACACCTGGCTTTACCTCAGCAGTGATAGGCCCTCGTGCCTCGTTGGACTAGAGAAATCTCTACTTCCTTTGCCCCAGATCATGGAGACCAGACCACTTGGGCAAAGAAGTGGGGGGCATATAATATGCTAGTGTTCGGTGGTCCAACATAGATACTAGGCTCTAACCCTCTTCGGATACGTGTTGCTAGCTTAGGTAGCGAAGCAACCTCCCAATGCCTTGCCCCATAGACTCAAAGGTGCGTGCACAGTAACCATCACTAGCCTACTTAGTCCACCCATTTGCATATGCTCTCGATGCAGCAATCATTAATGTTTGCTACTTGAGAAACACCCTACTGTAGAGATGTGCCATGCTAACCACCACTCCCTGCCTCACCTAGTATGGCATAGTTTCCTATTTTGAGTATGCCTGTAGTAGCTAGAACATGCCAGTTATCATCTCCTATCTTTAGGTATTAGGTATATGTCTATAACTTGGTTCCTGGTAACTCTCCAAATAAGAAGAAGAAAAAGAAGAAGAGTAAGAGGAAAATGGGAGGACAAGGAGAGAAAAAAGGAGATGGAACAGAGAGCTATCTCTTTTCAAGAGCCACCTCCTTTCATCCCAAAGGAATCCTCTTCTTACTCTTCCATCAGTGCACGTCCTAAGTTCCCTAGATTGAGTCTTCCATAGCTCACCATCTAAGTGAGATCCTGTGGACCGTTGACACATACTCTTCCCATTTTACCCCAAGTACTCCCACTCTCATGACTCCACTCATCTATATGCTATCCATGGGGAAGCGAGACTCATACGCACTGAAGTCCCCTTTTTCTACATATCCTATTCTATCCACCTCTCTCTGTCTCTCCCTTGCTTCCTTTCTGGTTCCTCTCCTACTCTTTTTCTAAAGCTAGAGGGGACTTCAAGCCTCCTTTGTTTGCCTCTTCAGGAGATTAATTTAGGTATCAGAGGGTCACTACTAGGAACCCATCCCTGGTGTGTCAAACTTCCTGATCTTCTTTATCTTATAGGATCGACTCCCAATGATAGGACTCTATGAGGCCCCCCAGCTTCTTGTTAGTATCTACTCCTACTCCATCCACCACTTGAGCCGAGTTCAAGTCAGTACCAGCTCCAGGAGATCTGTAACAATCATAACCTTAAATATAATTTAAGTTATAGTCCCTAAAGATCATATCCCAAGCTTTGATACTATTAAATATCATACCCCAAATCTAGGATAGGCCATGATATCGAGGGATATAGTCCATAATAATACAAAGCCAATCATTCATAATCTTAAATAAAAATAAGAGATCAAACCATCATCCATTGAATAATTTAATAATATCGATTTAGAGTGACTAAATCCAAAATAAAATATCAAAATCCATAACTTTAAATTTCAGAAAGTTGCCAACTACAAATTTATAATCAATTAGAGAGCTAAACTTTACTACAAAATTATCTTGCTAACATGACCTCCAAAGCTCGAACCATTCTTCATCTCTTGTGATCCTATTCCTTTAAAAAAAAGGAAAAGCGATATGAGCTACACAAGCTCAGTAAGTGAAACTTACATTTTTTTATCAAATTAAGCATAAGTTTTTTCATGAATAATGCATTATTATAAAATTAATTAATATTATAAAGTAGAGCATTCCATAGCATAGTATAATAAAAACAAGTCATAAAGATAATCCTATATATATAATTCATGAACGCTTTATAAACATAATCATAATAAAATTTATTATCTTTCTTGTCATTCATGGTATGTTTCAAAACAATGCTCATATATATTCGTGCTATGGTCACTATGTATCCATGATAGGACCATATTTCTTAATCAACAAAGTTCTTGTTTTGTGTGCCAACTTTATATTCATTGGTAGGGCCATGTTTTTTATGGATCTATCTCTAGGTGTCAACCTTCTTAATTATAAGGATTTGTTAATAGCTATCCGAGAGCCTTTAAAATTCTTATACTTTTTTCTTAAAATACACATAAATAGATGAAAAATAACTAGATGACATGATTAAATTTATAATTCATAACATACCATCTTAATTAAAATATTCATGAAATCATTTTTATGATTAAGTATGATCTTCATAATACATATACTAATCCTAGTTTTAAAGAAAAACACGATTCATTAATAATGGATCTTATGCATTAAACTATGATAATCTCAAATAATAAAGAGTGTAAGATTTACTTACCATATTTGTCCTAGATCTTTAAACTTTGCTAGATGAATTTATCAAACCTATTTAAAATTGTATAAGCATGATTAATATAATTCGATAAATTAATGGCATTAATTAATAAGAAGACGAGATTATTAATCAAATGTTAGTCTAATAGACTACATGGATCAAATCTATGTGACTCAATCAAGAAACTATGAAGCATGAATTGGTCAAGGCCTAGATTGATCAATAAGATTTATTAATAATAGATTTCAAATCAAGATAAGGATGACTAGCATGATAGGTTACCCAAACATTGGAATAGTTTAAGCCTCCAAACCAAGATCAACATAGATTCACAAAAAAAAAGATAGGACTTGATTCTAAAATTCATAGATCTTCTTAGAGAAAAAAGTGGATGAAGAGAGAGAAAATAAGATAGAGAGGAAGAGAGAGTCATCATCTCTTCCAAAAGAAGAAACCCAGATTAGGTCTAATTGGAATAATGTTAGAGGGCCTAGCTTGGGATTAGCGATTGTGGACAGTCAACAATGATGAGCAACTAATAGAAAACATTAAAAAAACTTGAAAATAAGGGATCCAATATGCTATATGGATATCAAAGCAATTTCAGATTTAAAAAAGATTTTTTTGGATTCATAGGATAATATGATAACAAGCACTAGTATCCATGGTTCATATAGAATGAGAAAGAGAAAGGGTATCAAGATAAACCCTAGAGAGAAGGAGAGAGAGAGATACAAGAGAGAAAGAGAGATAGTCTTCTCTCTCTCCCCTTTTCTTTTCTTTTTCTTTTTCTTTCTCTCTTCATTTTTCTTTCATAGATTTTAAGAATGTATCATTAGTGAGTTTAAACATTTTGAATATTCAATAAAAATTCTTGTTCCTTGTTGAGTTTGTGTAGGAAGAAATCGAAACTGATCTCACCTGATAACATTCTTAACAAGCCAAAGACGTGCCAATGGCTTACAAACAAATGCCCAATATCAACTACGATTCGACTGGGGTTAGCAACGAGCCAACCCCCTAAAAGTATCCTGATCCAAATTGGTACCTCTAGTAAAGTTACAGAATGTTCGACTAGGGTCAGGGTCAATCTGAACCCCCTAGAGATATCCTGGCTTCAATTAGAAACTCTAGTCAAACATAGTAGATTTGCTTAGGATCAGAAGTGGTCCAATACCCTGGAGATATCTTGGCTTCAACCGAGATCTTTGGCCTCGACTATCGATTGGAATTCAACTGGTGATATCCTAGCTTCATCATGGACCCCATGGATTAGGCTGGTTAGAATCGCCTTCTTGGAGATATCCCTCTTCTAAAATCAGGACCTCCAAAAGGTCATATTTGAGCCTACTAGGAGACAACTCGACTTGAGTTGGGACCTCCCCAACACTTTGACTCAACTATCACCATGACAAATGGTTTTGGGTTCAGGATTTGCCAATGATCAGGAGACAACTCGACTTATGTTGGATCCTTCCCAACATGTTTCAACTTGGCTATTAATACATCAAATGACTTCGGATCTCTACATCAAATGACTTTGGATCAGGGATCCATCAATGATAAGGAGACACCTCGATCCAAGCTGAGCCCTCCTCAAAACACCCTATGTCAAATAGCTTTAAACAACTTTGGTGGAAAACCAATCCCCACACCAAGTTGCTTTGGACCTCTATATTAGACAACTTTGGATCATGGATCTATTAATGATAAAGAGAAACCCCGGTCCAAGTTGGGACCTCAAAGCTATCACCTTGACTTAGCAAATGACTTTGATTTCTGGCTAATTGATGAGGGACATGGGAGATGGATGAAATGCAATGATGGTGATGTGCTTCCAAAGATTAATTATCCATTAAGAGCAATGAAGTTAAAGCATAAAAATTAATCCTAAGGAAGACAATTTCATCCAAGCAAGAGACTAGTTCATCAAAATTAAACACCCGCATGCTAATCACTTTCAAAATGATATGAAATGGATCTCATGGCTAGGAAACCATCACTACTAGGGCATGTTAACCTTCAAATGATCATATCTAATGAAGCTTAGGAAGAGTTTTCCTACCAACAATGATGGCTAAAACATTTTAGTGGAAAGGAAGCTTTCAACACTCAAGGATTGAGAACTAAATGGCAATATTAGCACTCTCTACTTTAGGACTTACCTTGGCCTTGATCCATGGCATGGAGAACTTCAGCTTGGACTTGGAAAACTAGAGAAAACCTGCAACAAATTAAGCATTAGGCATGGAATAGGAATCAAAGGTTGGAATTGAAATAAAAGGGAAGAAGGAAGGAAGGAAGTAGATGATGGCCGGTGGCTTGGAACCAATGGAGCTTGAGCTTTGGAACAATCAAGGGCTTCTCACCCTTCACTCTTCACAAGGGCATCTCACCCTTCAAACACAAACCCAAGGGCCTCTTGCCCTCTTCTCAAACTAAACTTCAAATCCTCAAACTTAAGAGAACTCATTCACTCTATACAAGGGAACACAAGGAAACTAGAACAAGAAGAAACTTTTCTTTCATTAAACCAAGATAGCATTCAATACAAGAGAGGGCCTAGGGCCATATTTATAGGCTTCCAAGCCAAGGAGAATTTGTCCAAGAGGAGAGAGGAGGGGATAAGGATGAGGAGGGGATAAGGATGAGCTTAGTTAGATCTAACAATCTTTTGGTTAGGTAGTTCTAACTAGAAACAACTTATGGGTAGAAAGTTACAACAACTTGACATGTGGCATCTAGATGGCAATGATGTGGCTTCCATTTACTGTTGTAGAGCCTTAGATGGCATGTGATGTGGCATCCCACATGGCAAGTTGGTTGGAGGTTTGTTGGGGGAGTGGAAAGTGGTTGTATGCTCCCCTCACAATGCTTGATGTGGTGTCCATCCTCTTCCCCCAATAATGCTTGATGATGTGTCCCTCGTGTGAAGGAAAATGGGCTTCAAAAGGGTGGCATCATAACTTGCTTGGGCTTTGATTTGGGTGGCGTCATGGCTTGCTTGAAGTTAGGCTTGACCTGGGTTGAGCCGACTTAAGGAAAATGAGGCTTTCTTTCATGAGTTGGCTCATGGATTTGTACTTCAAATGGAGTTGGCTTCATGGGCTTGATGGGCTTCATTCCAAGGCTCTTTATTAAATTTTAGTAGACTATATTAGCTGCAAAACCAAAGAGAATTAGTAGAAAATATTTTTTTCTTGTTGATGTCCCTATTAGTTCTCCTGGGATAAAAAGAGCTCAACTTTGTCGAGTAAGAATCATTCTGACTTTGGTAATATTCTAGTAGGTCGGGGTCGATTCTTTGTAGGTCCTTTCAAGTAATCCATGAGTCTTCAGAATCAGGATGTCCTTGCCAATGAACCAAGTAGCGTTTATAGTCCTTATTTCGAGTAGTGATAATCTTATAATCTAGGATTTGCTCAATCTTATCTCGCCACTTTGGAAATATGGTTGGTGGATACTCAAGGGTTGACTCACTTTCAAAGGTAGAATCAGGCCTGAATGGCTCACTGGGTATCATTGTTGGTTCCTTGTACTTTACTATATCTAAAATGTTGAAAGTGGAACTGATACCAAAGTTAGATGGTAAATCTAGCACATGTTAGGTCCAATTTTCCTTATTACTTTGAAAGGACTTGCACCATGGGCATGTAACTATTCAGGTTTGAGCCTTACCATGACATAGTCTCCTTCCTGAAATTTTCTGGCTCTCTTACGTGAGTTAATCATATGCTTATAAGCTTCATTGCTCAAATGGATTTTCTTGCTAATCATGCTATGCATATGACTCTTTACAGGCATGAGCACTTATGCATGGATGACAAGCTCAAGTGACATGAAATAACAAAACAAACTCTAATGATACTAAAACAAAAGGCAAGCTCAAATGGGCTTTATTATCTAATGACTGAAATATATTGTTGGCTAGGAAACAAAAGTTCCTAATTTCCAATATTTTTCTTAAGAGGCTTCTAAGACTCTTGCACACATCTTCATGTGGCAGTAAATCTTAATTTGGCTCCCAACATATACCATAGAGTCTTAAGAAAGTAACTATTGAATATCACCAGGACCAGATCAATGGTATGGTGGATGTCCCAGCCGGATGGAATAGGAGAGTGAATGATACGTAGTGGTGGATCATGATGGTGGATGTTCAAAAATGGTGGATCAGGGATAGAAAAACTGTTAGGGAATATATATCGCAGGTTCTTCAAAGGCTCTACAACTTCTTGGGGCTGATCCGTAAGGGTTTGTTCTTGAGTTTTCTTGATGGTCAATACCCTAATAAGTGATCTTTCATTGATCTCTAAATTTGAATCCTTATCATTGGTTAACTTTAATTCCACATCCTCTTCTTTTATGAACTCTTTTATTTCTTGAGGTGGCTCTTCTTGGATTTTTCTTTCTTCAAGTTGATTATTTTCATCTTTAATTTCTTTAGGTGATTACTCCAAATTTATCCTTTATTGTATACACTGGTTCATGTATATTTAGGTTAGACCTAGCTTCACTGATTTCTTCTTTAAATTCTTCATCATGTTCAGGGGATTCTTTCTTTAATTCCTCAGTTGGACAAGATTTGGGTTCTGTTTTTTCCTTGAGTACTTCAAGAGGTTCAGAAGTTTTTTTCTCTAATTCTTTCATGAGTTTAGTCTCTTCTTCATCTCCCTCATACTCATTGAATTCAACAATATATTTAAACAAAATTTTATCATCTTGTCTCAATTTGTACCATTGGTTTGGAAGATTTTAATTATAAGATTTGTCTATGTACTTTTCCCTCACCTTACTCTTCATATCTCTCCAAGTAACTATTTTATCCTCTCTATGAAAACTTTTATACTCAATGTCTCCCCAATATGACTTAGCATGTCAGACTAGCTTTAATTTGGCAAATTTCCTTACTTCTGACATTTCATCTCACTCAAAATATTTATCCATTTTCTCCTTCTAATTGACATACACCTTAGGGTTTCCATCAAAAGTGGGTGCATAGGATCGATTGCTCCTGAAGACTCTCTTCTCCTGATCTACAAAGTCTGGGTAGGGGCAATTAGGATTATATTCAAGGATAAGATCATGACAATGGGCTCTTGGACCAAGGGAAGGTGATTTAGGATTATTATGGGTCAAGCAATTTTTTTCGAGGTTCCCGATTTGATTATTCACTTGTCTTAACTCTTTGTTCATTTGCCCTAATTATTTAGTTAGGATATCAAATTTTTCGGTCATGATCCTCATAAAGAATTCAAGATTGGGTTCCATGGGTAAACCAGACTGAGTGTAGAACTGTTGGTGTAGAGCTCTTAACCTAATAGACATACATTAAGCAGTATAAACCTAGCTTCTAGGGATCCTAGACCTAGAAGTTCAAAATACAGGATTTAACTAGGTACTAATTAAGGATGCAATTATCCTGTCCACTGGCCAGGTAAGAGGTGGGGTTATGGGAGGCACCCCTTGCTTTCGCGAGGTCTTAATTAAAAACTACAAGTCCACTTAAGGCATTTGCCATTGGACCTCTAACCTTAGACACCAATTTCAAGGAGTAAGTAAAAACTCAAATAGCACTTTGCCTCATCTTGCACTTGAACCCGACTTGTGGGTCTCCCTAGTTTTTAGGTTCCTATTCACTTTTATATTAAAGCTTAGGTCAATGTACAATGATGGATGATTGTTGTGTGCTAAGGAAAGGTAATTACCTCCTTCCCTTTTGTTATATTGAATTCCCTTAAAATGATTTTGAAATAGATGCACAAACAACCAACTAGTTAACAAGATATGTAGACTAGCACAAATATATGAGTCAAACCCGAATTTCAAAGTTTCAAAAATTTAAAAATTAAATTAAAAATTTTAGATCTGGAAATCTTGATTTAAAACTCAAATCTTAAAATTTAAATTTTAAAATTTTTTTAGAAAATTCATTTTTGGAGGCACAAGTTGTTGTAAGAAAATTTCAGCCACTAACAACTTCTAACTAACTAGTTTTTTTAAAAATTCAAAATTAAAATTTCAAAGATTTGAGATTTATATTTCAATTGTTAGATCTCAGAGTCAAGATTCTAGATTTTGAATTTTGAATCTTAATTCTCGAATTTTAGGTTAGGAAATTCATTTTTGAAAGCTTATTGTAAAAGTTGTTGCAATAAACTTCTAGCTAACAAACCCTCAACCATAAAATATCTAAAATTTGAAATTTAAATTCAAAAATTTAAGAATTCAAATTTTTTTAAGTAGAGATCTCAGATCCAAATCTAAAATTCAGAGAAAAAGAATCTTTTTAAATTTTCTAGAATTTAATGGAATAACTAAATAGCATGAAACTAGAATTGAAGCAAGTACTAGCTAACTAAAGGGGCAACGTGAGATGAAGAATTTTAAACTACAAAATTCAAAAAAAAAATTTAAAATTTTAGATCTCAAATCCTAACATACTAAGATTTATCAAAAAATTTTTTTTGATGTTTTATTATTTTAAAAAAATACTAAAATTCGTAGAAGACTTATATTAATACTAGAGCAGAAATTTCAGCAATCAAACAAACCTCCAATTTATTATATTCAAAATTCAATATTTAAATTTAAAAATCTTAAAAAATTAAAATTAAAATTTATACTTTCAGATATCAAAGTTTAGATTTTAGATACCAAATTTTAAAATTTAAATCTCAAATTTTTAGCTTTGAATTTCGGACTTGAAGACAAGCAACACACAAAGGAACAAAATTTCAACAACTTGACCTAGTAAACCATAAGCTCTGATACCAAAAATTGATGAGAGATGTGGGAGATGGATAAAATGCATGGATGGTGATGTGCTTCCAAAGATTAATTATCCATTAAGAGCAATGAAGTTAAAGCATAAAAATTAATCATAAGGGAGACAATTTCATCCAAGCAAGAGACTAGTTTATCAAAATTAAACACCCGCATGCTAATACTTTCAAAATGATATGAAATGGATCTCATGGATAGGAAACCATCACTACTAGGACAATTTAACCTTCAAATGATCAGATCTAATAAAGCTTAGGAAGAGTTTTCTTACCAACAATGATAGCTAAAATATTTTAGTGAAAAGGAAGCTCTCAACACTCAAGGATTGAAAACTAGATGGCAAGATTAGCACTCTCTACTTTAGGACTTACCTTGGCCTTGATCCATGGCATGGAGAACTTCATCTTGGACTTGGAAAACCAAAGAAAGCCTGCAACAAATCAAGCATTAGGCATGGAATAGGAATCAAAGGCTGGAATTGAAATAAAAGGGAAAAAGGAAGGAAGGAAGCAGATGATGGCCGGCGGCTTGGAACTAATGGAGCTTGAGCTTTGGAGCAATCAAGGGCTTCTCACCCTCCACTCTTCACAAGGGTGTCCCACCCTTCAAACACAAACCCAAGGGCCTCTTGCCCTCTTCTCAAACCAAACTTCAAACCCTCAAACTCAAGAGAACTCACTCACTCCATACAAAAAAACTAGAACAAGAAGAAACTTTTCTTTCATTAAACCAAGATAGCATTCAATACAAGAGAGGGCCTAGGGCCCTATTTCCAGGCTTCCAAGCCAAGGGGAATTTGGCCAAGAGGAGAGAGGAGGGGATAAGGATGAGGAGGGGATAAGGATGAGCTTAGTTAGATCTAAAAATCTTTTGGTTAGGTGGTTCTAACTAGAAACAACTTATGGGTAGAAAGTTATAATAACTTGACTTATATCATCTAGATGGCAATGATGTGGCTTTCATTTGCTGTTGTGGAGCCTTAGGTGGTGTGTGATGTGGCATCCCACATTGCAAGTTGGTTGGAGGTTTGTTGGGGGAGTGGAAAGTGGTTGTATGCTCCCCTCACAATGCTTGATGTGGTGTCCATCCTCCTCCCCCAAGAATGCTTGATGATGTGTCCCTCATGCGAAGGAAAGTGGGCTTCAAAAGGGTGGCACCATAACTTGCTTGGGCTTTGATTTGGGTGGCGTCATGGCTTGGTTGAAGTTGGGCTTGACCTGGGTTGAGCCGACTTAAGGAAAATGATGCTTTCTTTCATGAGTTGGCTCATGGATTTGTGCTTCTAATGGAGTTGGCTTCATGGGCTTAGTGGGATTTATTCCAAGGCTCTTTATTAAATTTTAGTAGACTATATTAGCTGCAAAACCAAAGAGAATTAGTAGAAAATATTTTTTTCTTGTTAATGTCCCCATCACTAATCCCTACACTACCTGTTGTCGACCTTACCGTCATGGCCTGTAGCTACGAGGTGGTGCCGGATATCCACCCCTTTACTCTGAAATCCAGGAGTTTCCAGACCTGCAAAATAGTGTTAGAGACCTGGACCAGGGATCCCGGTGGGGGTACTCTGACGATAAGTTAGCGGATGGCAAAGTGGAACATATCCCCTAAGGTGGATCCCACTTCTGTCACCATGCTTAGAGGAGTTTGTAATAAAGAACTAAGTAGGAGAAGATGAGAGAGGAATGGTGCTTGAGTTGCGGTGACTGTGCTCGCTGGACTCTCTCTGGAAGTCCTCTGGGAGCTTCCTGCCTTCAAGTCAGTCATTTCCTGCTATCTTGTGTGCCCGCTCTCTCTTGATTGCTTACCTTCTTTCTTGTCGATTGGTTCCTTTGTAGATCGCTGATTGCTCTCGTGCCTCGATCTGCCCTCTTTGGGGGGGCTTAAGGGTTAACGATGTCCGTTGGTCACTCCCCCGAGATCATTTCCTCTTATAGTTAGAAGTTAAGTTGTGAACTTGCCTTGCCTGGTGTGTAGTCATGAAGGGGAGAATTAGGTGGAAACTCGATCTGGGCACAGCCACCCTCGGGTCTGAGACACTGAATGCAGCCTTCTCCTTTGGAGGGTTCCAGGTGGTCGACCACAGCATTTGACATCTCGATCGGGGCGCCCCTCCCAAATTGGTGCAAACGAGGTCATGAATACCATTGCAGATTTGGGGGTGCCGTACTGGGTGCACCGCACTGCGTGCGTCTACCTCGGCAGCAACCTCAGGGCTGGCGCCTTCATCCTTCTAGATGCTTCCAAGGAGAGGGCTCGACTCTGGCCGAGGTGGGCTCGACCCTTGGGGAGCCACCTGGCGGAGGAGCAAAGGAGGGCTCGACTCTGGCCGAGGTGGGCTCGACCCTTGGGGAGCCACCTGGTGAAAAAGCAGAGGAGGGCTCGACTTCGGCCGAGGTGGGCTTGACCCTTGGGGAGCCACCTGGTGGAGGAGCAGAGCAGGGCTCAACTCCGGCCGAGGTGGACTTGACCCTTGGGGAGCCAACTGGCGGAGGAGCGGAGTAGGGCTCGATCCCGGCCGAGGTGGGCTCGACCTTTAGGGAGTCACCTGGCAGAGGAGCGAAGGAGGGCTCGACTCCGGTCGAGGTGGGCTCGACCCTTGGGGAGCCGCCTGGCAGAAGAGCAGAGGAGGGATCAACTCCGGTCAAGGTGGGCTCGACCCTTGGGGAGCCACCTGGTGGAGGAGCAGAGCAGGGCTCGACTCCGGCCGAGGTGGGCTAGATCCTTGGGGAGCCACCTTGTGGAGTAGTGGAGATGCCGAGCTCGGGCCGAGGTGACCTTGACTTCGACTGAGCTGGGCTCGAACTGGGGGAGCCATCTGGTGAAGAAGCCGGGGTGCCGAGCTCGAGCCAAGGTGGGCTCGACCATTGGTGAGGCCACCTGGCGGGAGAGCTCGAAGGAGAACTTGACGCGGCACTATCTACCTGCCTGGCTGCCAGCTAGATCCGAGGTGTACTCCATGTCAGTGGTCTTGCCATATCATTTGCCCCCCACTCCCAAGTCCTATCGAAGCGCCACGGCTGAGACGTGGGGAGTTAATGCGGAGATGACATGGAAGGACAAAAATCTTCTGTAATTATTGCCACGATTGCCGTCACTCCGCATGTCGTACCCGAGGTCCAATGCACAGGTGCCACGTCCGCGATTTTGATGGACAATAATTGCACCGTGCTAGACTCGAGGCGATTTTCAACAGACCAAAGCATCATCGCCGGGTGCCTTCACACGTGGTGCTCATTTGATGGCGGGGGTGAAAAAAGTATCGTATGATTGCTGTTGATTAGCTTTGAAAAGAGAGGGGACTTTTTGAAAATGAGGTTTTTGATTTTCTCGCACCTTGCCGACGGTTGTAGCAGTCATTCTTCTCCTGAATAACCTTTCTTCACCAAAACAGTCAGGTGAGTGCCCTGCGATCTTCCCCTCTTCTCCTGCTTCTTCTCAGACTCCGGTCCTTCCCTCTATTTTAGGTGACCCGAGCCTTCTTTAGGTTTTCTGTCTGCCCTCTCTTCTTCTCAAACCTTCCATCTTCCAATGGCTCCTTCGAGCCGTCGCCCTCGTTTCTCCACTAACCCGAATGAGGCAGGTCCCTCCCGGTTGAGGACCCCGTCGTCTTCTGATGAGGAGGACGAGGTTCTTCTCGAAGTCTGGAGGCGACTATGCCCGGGCAGGATAGTTATTGGAAGCCCTAAGGCCCCAAGGGTTCCTTCTCCCATTCCTGTTCTTCCTTCTGCCTCTGTCATTGCCCCTTCGGTGGTAGAGGCTTCCTCTGATCCCTCCGGCTTCGCCTCAATGATGACCGGAGAAGATTTTTCCATGATTCGGGATCTGTTCGGGGTCTCGGATTCAATCCAACTCTCGCTCCCGGGATCGGGAGAGCAGGTTACCTCGAGTGGCCTAGGCCGGGTTGCTTTATGCGGAGACTTCCTTAGTGGAGGTCTTCATTTTCCACTCCACCCTTTTTTTTCTTTCCTTCCTTAGCCACTTCTGCCTTGTTCCAGCCCAGTTGGCTCCTAATGCTATCAGGGTCATCTTCGCCTTCATCATGTTCTGTCATTTCCATGGGTTTGTCACCCGTTTTTCATTATTCAGGGTGGGAAGGAGGATAAAACCCCTGTACAAGCCCCCATGAGCTTGACAACTCTACTTGAATCATGGTGGTGACTCACAGAAGAAAGGCTTCTACCAACCGAGCGGGAGACACCCCCTCTCCCCCGGGCCCACATAGCCCAGAGAGGGAGCTTCCCGCTCCTCCTCAACTGCCCATGGTAGACGTCCAGTACGCCACACTTGTTTAATAGATGCAAGCGCTGACCGTAGCCATGAGGTAATTGCAGCATTAGCAGCACTCCCTGATCACTTAACCTCAGCTAAGGACCCCCGTGGCCCAAGTCGCGGGCCCCCACGGAAGCTTGCGCTCCATCCAAGGTAGGCCATCCCATCCATGGACACAACCAATCCCCCCAGGAGTCACCAGACCCCCGCGAAGAGAAATCGCTCTGGGTCAGTGGACTGGGAGAGCCGAACCCTGGTGGATGATAATGCCATCGTCAAGCATGGCAAGCACCACCCGGGCAAGGCCCCCCATCGTGACCACCCCCAGCTATCAACTCCTTCTCCAGCGGCCTCAGTGGAAGGCTCCACTAACAAGGCCATCCGGCGCCTGGCCTAGAGGCGCCTAAAAGAGCAAGAGCGCAAGTTGGCGGAGCTCTCCCACTAGTTTGCCAACACACAGGGCTCCTCCAAAGAGCTAGCAGGCTATGATGCCCGACCCCCCTTCTCCTGGGAAATCCAAGAGAAACCGATTCCGAGTCGGTTCCGCATATCTCAGGTGGATCCCTACGATGGGACCACTGACCCTCTAGACCACCTGGAGAGCTACAAGGCTCTCATGAGCATCCAAGGAGTGACGGATGCCCTCCTTGCATCACCTTTCCGGCAACCCTCTGGAAGGCTGCTCGAGTCTGGCTCACCCACCTCGAGCCCGAAAGCATCGACTCCTTCCATCAGCTGGAAAGGAGGTTCGTGGCCCACTTCGATGCCTGTCGAAAGGTGCCGCGAGAGGTGGATAGCCTCTTCTTTATCCGGCAGCAAGACCAAGAGCTCCTGTGGGACTATGTAACCCGCTTCAAAGCTGGCACCTTGGAAATCTACAATTTGGATGAGCCCGTCGCCATGCTGGCACTAAAGTGAGGGCTCAAGACCTCCTGCCTCACTTATTCTTTGGACAAGAAGCTGCCAAAAACATATTTTGAACTCCTCCTCCGCGTCCACAAGTATATCCATACTGAGAAGGCTGACCGCACCAGGAGAGAACTGGATGGGAAGCCTTCGAAGAAGCCTACCTCGAGAGACGCACCTAGGATGCGAAGACTTGGACCGCCTGCGAACTTTCGAATGGGACCAAAGCTGAGAGACAACCCCATTCCCGAGAAGACTTTCACTCCCCTCCTAGCTCCAAGATCAAAGATTTTGATGGAGATCAAGGGAGAGCGCTACCTGCACCGACCTCCCCCATTGAGACCATCAACTGGTTGTGACAAGATGAAGTATTGCCAGTTCCACCATGACCATGACCACGACACTGAGGACTGCCGCAACCTGAGAAGGAAAATAGAAGACCTGATCATAAGAGGCTATCTCAGGAAGTTTGTGAGGAGTGAGGTTTTGGCGGAGGATCAACCACTTGCGGCACTCCCCCTATTTTTGCAATTGATAATCGGCCCACTGAGAAGCCCGTGCGCATGATTTCTTGGGGAATAGAACGCACATCGAAGAGAGCCCGAGAGGGAGGAGATATGGAAAATGTACTCCCCTTTATGAAGGGGAAAGGAGGTGGGGAAGAAAATGTAAATAATGATGCTGTCATGGTCGAGATGATCATCGCAAAGTATCCTGTAAGATGCATCATGATTGATAGTGGGAGCTTCACAGATGTGCTTTTTTACGATGCTTTCTCTTGGATGATTTTGTCCCCTAATCGACTAAAGCTAGTGCACACCCCTCTCGTGGGCTTTATCGAAGATTCAGTGGGATTCGAGGGAGAAATTACTCTCCCTGTTACCATGGATCACCACGCCGACAGAGCACGGTTATGATGACCTTTACTATCGTCAGACTCCTATTGCCGTACAATGCTATTCTAGGATGCCTCGGACTCAACCTGTTGGATGCAGTCATATCTACTAAGAGATTGTTCGTGCAATTCCTGACTCCTCATGATGTAGGCGAGATGAGGGGGGCACCTCAGCCTATCCCACATTGCTTACAGGCTATCCTAGGGGCCCAAAGTGCCGAGCTCGACTCCGACGTCGATGACCTCGACCAAAGGGTGCAGGATCCTAAGGGTGGCCCTGTTGAGCATCTCCTGACGTATCCTCTTGGCTCGGACCCATTGAAGATGGTACAGATAGGAGCCCAACTGCTAGAAGATGAATGGAGTCGCTTGGTTAGCTTCCTCCGGGTGAATGCGGATGTGTTCGCTTGGACTGCAGTAGATATGCCAGGTTTTCCCCAAGATGTCATCACCCATTGGTTGAAGAACGATCTGAAGTGCCGCCCAGATCGACAGAAGAAGAGGAGCTTTGCCTCGGAAAGGCAAAAGGCTATCAACGATGAAGTGGAGAAGCTCCTCACTACCAGCTTCGTTCGCGAAGTGCAGTACCATAGCTGGCTGGCAAATATAATCATGGTCTAGAAGAACAACGGGAAGTGGAGGATATGTGTAGACTACACTAATCTCAACCGTGCTTGCCCAGAAGATAGCTTTCCCTTCCGAAGATCGACCAGCTCGTGGATGCGACCTCGGGGCACTGCCTTCTCTCCTTCATGGATGCATTTTTCGGGTACAACCAGATCCGGATGCATCCGGAGGATGAGGAGTATTCTGCCTTCATCACGGACCGTGGGATGTATTGCTACAGGATGATGCCCTTCGGCCTGAAGAACGTTGGTGCCATGTACCAGCGATTGGTCAACAAGGTCTTAAAAGACCAAATTGGCCACAACATGCAGGTATATATGGATGACATTCTCGTCATGAGCAAGCCTACCTCGGACCACGTCGATGATTGGGTAGAGACCTTCCACAACCTTCACCTCCATCAAATGAAGCTGAACCCGACGAAGTGCGCGTTTGGTGTAGCAGCACGTAAATTTCTTGGCTTCATGGTCACCCAGAGGGGGATCGAGGCTAACCTAGAGAAGGTCCGAGCAATTCTTGACATGGAGTAGCCCACCTCCAAGAAGCAAGTTCAGCGACTCACTGGCCAGATAGTAGCCCTGAGTCGATTCATCTCATGATCTGCCGATCGTTGCCAACCCTTCTTCAAGGCACTGCAGAAGATGCATGACTTCACTTGGACGAAGGAGTGCTAGAAGGCCTTCGAAGAGCTGAAGAAGTCCCTGGCACCACCACCACTACTCTTTCGACCAGATATGGGAGAGGAGCTCCTCCTGTACTTGGCGGTCACCCTAGAGGCTGTCAGCTCGGTCCTGGTTCATACAGATGAAGGAGGAATTTAGAGGCCCGTGTACTACATGAGCAAACTTCTCCGCGATGTTGAGGTCAGGTACTCTCAATCCGAGAAATTAATTTTTGCACTCATTGTGTCTGCCCAGCACCTCAGGCCTTACTTCCAAGCACACCCAATTATGGTTCTAACAAATCAACCGCTGAAAGCCGTACTAAGCCACGCAGACACATTCGGATGCCGGGCAAAGTGGGTGCTGAAGCTCAGCGAGTTTGACATCGCCTACCGCTCGAGGTTATCCATGAAGGCTCAAGTACTGGCTGAATTTCTTGTTGAGTGTATAGGCCTAGGCGAGGGGCCAGAAGAAAGCCTCCAGGTGCAACAGCTAGGACTCGAACTAGAGGAGGACATCTGGGTCCTATATGTGGACGGAGCATCCAACTTTGGCGGAAGTGGAGCTGGACTCATCCTTGCCAACAGCGAAGAAGTCATCGCCGAATGCACACTTCGCTTCCAGTTCGCTGCCACCAATAACCAGGCAGAATATGAAGTGCTCCTCGCGGGACTGAGAGTCTCCCACAAACTAGGCATTCCCAGCTTGAAAGCCTTCACCGACTCAAAATTAGTGGCTGAGCAGGTTTCGAGCGAATTCGAGGCCTGGGATCCTCAAATGTCAAAGTACCTAAAGCTGGTACATGCAAGTGTGGCAAGCTTCAAGCGCTTCAGTATCTCCCATATCTCCCGTGGAGAGAACACGCACATCGACATCCTTTCCCAGCTGGCAACCTTGCCGGACACCTCCCTGGGTCGTGCCTACATCGGGCATCTTCAGACCCCGAGCTATGAAGCACCCAGGGAGGTCCAACAAGTTACTCCAGAGCCTAGTTGGATGGACAAGTATGTCAAGTACATCACCGATGGTACCTTGGCCAAAGATCGAATAAAGGTCGGCCTTATCAAAAGGAAGGCCGCCCGCTTTGTGCTGATGGACGGGCTACTCTACCGAAGGTCTTACTCCTACCCACTCCTCAAATGCTTGAGACCCTCAGAGGCAGCAGTCGTGCTTCAGGAGATACACGAAGGTCTCTGCGAAAATCACGTGCGGGGCAGAACTTTGGTATACAAGGCCCTTCGCTAGGGATACTACCGGGAAACAATGAGGGAGGACGCAGGCAACTTTGTCAAGAGGTATGACCGCTGCCAGCGTCATGCTGTCGTGCAATGCCAGCCGGCTGTGTCACTCTCCTAGCTCTCTGCTCCCTGGCCATTTGCCCAATGGGGCATGGACATCCTTGGTCCCTTCCTTCCTACATCTGGGTAGCATAAGTTTATGATAGTCGCCATTGACTACTTCATGAAGTGGGTCGAGGCTGAACCGTTAACCTGGATCATGTAGGCGAAAGTTAGCAAGTTATTCTGGAAGTCAATCATATGCCGCTTTGGGCTTCCCCACACAATCATCACCGATAACGGAAAGCAGTTCGACAATCTGGAGTTCAAGGAGTTCTACAGCGACCTCGACATCCACCATTGCTTCACCTTGGTAGCACATCCTCAGACCAACGGAGAAGCCGAGGTGACCAAGTGGACTATCCTCCAGGGACTCCGAACCAGACTGGAACAAGCCAAGGGTAGGTGGGCTGAAGAACTCCCCAGTGTCCTATGGGCGTACCACACGACGTCGAGGACGACCATAGATGAAACACCATTCAACCTTGTCTTCGATGTGGAAGTGGTGATCCCAGTGGAATTAAGCCTACCAATGCTGCGGGTGGAGCAGTACGACGAGGTCGAGAACCTAGCATGCCTCCTGCTAAATCTAGACTTACTTGAAGAGATGAGGGACAAGGCTCGAGTCTGCATGGTAGCCTACCGGCAATGGGTGGCCAGATACTATAACTCCAAGATGAGGCCGAAGTCCTTCCGCCCGGGAGATCTGGTGCTGCAACGGGCGGAAGCCTCCCAACCTCGAGAGTGCGGCAAGCTCTCTTCGAACTGGAAAGGCCCTTATAGGGTGGTTGAAGCCCTTCCTCACGGGGCCTATTACCTAGCTGAGCTCGATGGAGCGCGATTTTTGCAGACGTGGAATGCCGCCAACTTGAGGATGTATTACCAATAATGTAAGACCACCTAACATTAATAATGAAATTCTCTTTAGCATGATGCTTGTCTCTGCCTCGTAGGACTATCAAAGTCCGGAGTTCAGTCCAGCAGTGAAAGCTCAGAGTTCAGTCCAGCGACAAAAGCCCAGATTTCAGTCCGACAGCAAAAGCCCGGAGTTCAGTTCGGCAGCAAAAATTTAGAGTTCAATCCGGCAGCAAAAGCCCGGACTGTAGTCTGGTAATCAAAGATCGGAAACTCTAGAAGCCCGGACTCCAGTCCAGCAAACAAAGCCCGGAAGCTCTAGAAACCCGGCACCTAAAGCTCAGACTCCAGTCCGGCAACCAAAGACTGGAAATTCTTCAAGCCAAGCATCAGAAACTCCTGAAGCCTGGGAAACAAAGATCGAAAACTCTTCAAGCCCGACACCAGAAACTCCTGAAGCCCGGGAAACAAAGATCGAAAACTCTTCAAGCCCGGCACCGGAAACTCCTGAAGCCTAGGAAACAAAGACCAGAAACTCTTCAAGCCCGTCACCTGAAACTCTTGAAGCCCGGAAAATAAAGACCGAAAATTCCAGAAGCCCGGCACCCAAAGCCTAGACTCCAATCCGGTAACTAAAGTTCGGAATGCCCGGCACCAAAAACTCATGAAGCCCGGGAACTTAAGGCTGGAAGCTCTAGAAGTCCAGCTCCAAAGCCTGGAAGCCTCCAAGAATCGCTTTCTGATCAAGAGCTGAAGTTGAACTTCTAGCCAAAGTCATACGCTTGGCTCCGACAAAAACCAGGGGATCCCAGATCCACCATCGACTTCAAGGAGGATCAAAGCTTGAAGTCGAACGAGATTGAAGCAAATGGAATTATAAGAAGTCACATGACAAGACAAAATAAAAGATAGAAAAAGCACAAAGATGTGAAGAGAAAGAACTTCATTTCTGTAGTAAGGGTTTTATAACTAGAGAGGACCTCGACAGGCCGGGCATCCCCAAAAAAGACAAAATGAAAAAAAAAACCTATGCTAAGTACAAAGCATGAAATGAAGAAGGGCCCGGGGTCACTGCATCATCGGCTCCCTTCCAGGTTGGCTGACCTCTACGTCATCAGCTGCCTGCTTGGCTGGCTGCCCGATGGTCACCTCCTCTGCCACCCCCGAAGATGGCTCCAGCACCTCAGGCCACCCCTCGGCGCCACCAATGGTGACGCCTCCTAGGTCGAGCTCCGAGAAGAGTGAGGCTACCCTCTACCGGCAGACCTCAAACCCTTTTAGGAATGAGTCCACGGCAGCCTCGTGGACCTTATCCTGGAACTCCTGGGATGCTCAAAACTTCGGCACGACCTCGAGCGTGTCCCTCTACACAGCTTCCAGCAGCCCCGTGATGTACGTCGTCTTCTCCTTGGCTGCTGCTAGCTCCGCCAGGACCTCCTCTACCCGGGTCTCCAGATCTCGGGATCGCCCCTCCAGGCGCCTGACCTCAGCCACGGTCTCCTCGATGTGTCGCTGGGTCAAGATCCTCTCCTTGGAAAGAGAAATCTCGAGGTTCCTGGTGTGCTCTTCATCACGAACCAGGTCCCCTCGGAGAACAATGTTGCTGTCTTTCATCTCCTGGCCCTTCTCCATCAGCTTTTTTACATCGACCGCGAGCTTGGCCAGCTTCTTCTCCTTTTGAAGTCCCGGAGCAAGAGCATGTCAGTCCCAATCTGCATCAAAAGAGAGGTCAGACTCCCTAAAATCCAATTGGAACATTAAAAACAAAGGAAAAGGCACTTACCGAGAAGAGCTATGGGAGAATCCCCAGTAGGGCTACCGCATAGTCCTTGCCTCCCTTCAAGCGGCGATCCTGATGCTGGACCGCATATTCCATCATCTTCTTCGTCAAGCCCTGATCACGGATGACGGAGGCATTCCCAGGAATCCTCGCTGGCGCATGGCAGGGCTCAGAGGAGGGATGGGCAGGAGTGTCTTTGGCATGCGAAGATGTGGGCCGCGCGACCGCCGCAACCGCAACCGCAGCAGCCATCGTCGGGATGCTGGCCACTGTGACTACCGGAGGAGTCGGACACATCGGTTGCTCGATCTCCCTTCCCCCGTCGACGTCAACGACCACTAGGGGTGGAGCTTGCTGCTGAGGCGGCCGGGGGGTCGGGTCCACCACCCTCTGCTCTGAGGTCGATGTGGGCTTGGGCCTGTGGTCCACTTCCACCTGGGCCCTCTTCGGTGTAGGGTCCCGGGCCTCAGTTGAGGCACTCCATTTGCGGGCCACCTCCATCAAGCTATCTACCGAGAACTTCATCCCTAGAAAAGAAAAGGTTGAAGGGGGTCAAAAAAAAAAAAAAGAAAGAAAGAAAGAAGAAAGAAGCCTGAAGCCTCACTGATCACCTGAATCGGGCTAATCCCGGCCTCGAACAAATTCTGCTTCGAGAGCAGAACCTCGAGGGAGGGAAGCTCATCACTGAGCAGCTGGGTGATGGGGACCTCACCTACACGGATCATGGAGCAAGTAGGAATCTTGGAGCCACGCAAATCTTGGAGCATATCTAGAATAAATTTAGGATTTATCTTTTATTTGAAATTTGAACTAGAATTTGGTTGGTTAGGATTGAGATATGAATAGGCTTATCTTATCCTATCTTGTGTTTGAATTTGAATCATCTCTATCTTTTTATCCTGTATTCAAATTCAAATGAGGGTTAGACATGTCTATAAATATCACCCTCAGTCCTTTGTAAAACATAGTTTTTGAAAAAAAAAAAAAAATTTTAGAAGAGTGATTCTTTTTGCCTTTGCCTTCGGGCATGGGTGCAAGGCCCTAGTTATCCCCCTTCCCAACCCATTTTCTTTAACCCTTCGTGACCTTTGAGATTCAACATAGCGCCTCCAAGTATCAAGGCATTACAAGTATCGACACCTCCAAGTATCGAGGCATTACAAGTATCGAGGATGATGTATTGTCTTAGTGGTGAGAGGTCTCTTCGTTAGGATGAGTCCCAAAGTTCATGAGATCCAGATCCCTGCATTACAAGTATCGAGGATGATGTATTATCTTAATGGTGAGAGGTCTCTTCGTTAGAGTGAGTCCTAAAGTTCATGAGATCCAGATTCCTATCCTCCATCTTCACTATTCCTTCGCCATCCCTAGAAAAAAAATATCAAAAAAAAAAAATCTTAATTTAGATAACTTCTAAGCTCACCAATAATCCTACCATCTGTCCCCATCAACTTTTGGTACCAAAACCCAAAAAAATTAGGGTACACATATTTCCCTTTTCTCCCACCAGCCCTTATCATCCACGTCCTCCATCTTCCACCCGGTCTAGCATCCCTCGGTCGCCTCCCCGTCGGATCCTCCTTGCTCCCGTCGGCCACCAATCCCTTCCGCCTACAATCGGAAACAGCCGATCGTCGCGATCGAAGCTCCTCAGATCAGCGCCTCCACAGCCGTCGTCCACCGGCCTCCATTCCCATCTCCTGCCAAGCTCGTTCCCCTGCTTTCAAGTGTGCAAGGATCCGAAGCCCTAGCCCAAGCACGTCCGTCTGCCTCCGAAGGCTCGTATGAAGCAGTCAGTTCTCCTTCCAATCCCAGTCACTAACCGGGGAAGAAGAAGTCACCACACCACCTCCGTCGCCAACCGACACCATCCACCACCGCCAATCACCGGAACCCCATGCCACCCTCTTCCTCCGCAGGACTGAGAAGAGCCCCGCGCAGATCCACGAGTGCGACCGAAACCACCCGGTCCACTCTTCCCCTCACGGCACCGATCGGATCCCGCCTCCACCCATCTCCACAGCTCACGACCATGCCGGCGCTGCTGTATCGCCGCATCACCTTCGTGCCGACACCCCTTGAAGTCTCCCGTACCGAGCCGACCATGGCATCTCCATCGAGTCGCTGCCGGCCAGCTCCTCTCCATCTCACCGCTTCTTTCCTTTGGAAAGAATTCTCGGAACCATTTGTTTTACTTTGTTCACATACACTGCTGGGGAAATCTTGAGAAACCTTGGCAACATGAGCAACAGAACTTAGCTCCTTTTTGGTTCTCAGAAATGGAGCTTGAATGTGGGGAGATTGATGCCTTCGAAGTTGCACGGCAAGTTGCTCTAGAAGTGGAACGCGAAGTTGTTGACTACAGAGAACCATTATGTAGCTCTTCTCCTGAGATAGATTCAGGGGAGAAAGTGGAAACTTGTAGCCCTGAGTTGGTAGAAGGCAAACAAGATCAGCCAACAATTGAAGGACTAGACCAGAATGACACACCAACTGGGAAAGATCTTTCCAATAGTTCCTCTTCTCTGGAGGATGATAATCTAGAAATTCCAGCGCAAAGTGGCTTTGATACTGAGAGACATGAGCAACATAGCAAACCTAAGTTGACCACAGTTGCTCAGGAAATAGACTCTAGAATTGGCAAGAACTTATGGGACTTCGATCTGAATGAAGATGTCTGCACCGAGGATGCTCACCCCATAAACTCCTCTGTTAACGGTCAAGTCAATCTGTCGCGCCTAAAGCTGTTGTTGCTGCTTCAAAAGGAGCTCTAGAATTGCCGGTTAGCCCATTTTGCTTTGAAGGTGAACTGGGTTGGAGGGGTTCTGCTGCCACGAGTGCTTTCCACCCAGCGTATCCTCGAAGAACTTCAGGCACTGAGATGCATTCAGGTCCAAAAAAATAGAAGAAGCCTCCCTGAGATAGACTTGAATGTGGCTGATAGCAAGGATGATGTGGCAGTTGATCCAGGATCCGTAAAAGAAGCCCCTCTCCAAATCCGGCATCACCTCTTCCGCATCTGGCAGTTCTCTCTGCCCCAGTGTCATTGCCGGTGAAGCCCGCCGGTGTTCCCTCTGCTGTTCCACCGTTCATTCGGCCCGTGGAAGTGCACGGATTTTAAAATGCATGGTTCTCAAAGCTGCATCATTTTCAGAGCGGAGTCTCTTTTGATTGGATGCGGTTCACTAGAGTCCATCTAAATTCAACGGAGTCGAGTTCTTCCTACCTTAGGTTCTCCCTACCTCAGGAAAATGATGGGAACCTCACCTGCACGGATCCTGAAGCAAGCACGAATCTTGGAGTATATCTCGAATAAATTTAGGATTTATCTTTTATTTGAAATTTGAACTAGGATTTGGTTGGTTATGATTGAGATATGGATAGGCTTATCTTATCCTGTCTTGTGTTTGAATTTGAATCATCTCTATCTTTTTATCCTGTATTCAAATTCAAATGAGGGTTGGACATGTTTATAAATATCACCCTCAGTCCTTTGTAAAAAATAGTTTTTGGAGAAAAAAATTTAAGTTTTTAGAAGAGTGATTCTTCTTGCCTTCGCCTTCGGGCATGGGCGTGAGGCCCTGGTTATCCCCATTCCCAACCCATTTTCTTTAACCCCTCATGATCTTTGAGATTCAACCTAGCGCCTCCAAGTATCGAGGAGGGTGTAATGCCTTAGAGGTGAGACGTCTTTTCGTTAGAGTTAGTCCCAAAGTCCATGAGATCCAGATCTCTGTCCTCCATTCCCACTATTCCTTCACCATCCCTAGAAAAAAAATACCAAAAAAAAATAGTATCCTAATTTAGGTGACTTCTAGGCTCACCAATGATCATACCATCTATCCCCCATCACTGGGAGAAGGCCTCTCGGTCAGACGGTATCACCTGGGCATTTTGGTTCGGGGACCGATCTGGCTCACTCCAGACCCAATCAATGTCCCCGATCGAGGCGAAGAAAAAACCGGTTCTTCCACTTCTTGATGGATGTGGGGAGGTCGAATCGGAGGAACTTAGGCCAAGTGGAGAGGTACCACCACCCATCATCGGTGGAGAGGCGTTTCAGGGTAAACAAGGCCCTAAACAATGAAAAATGGGCGACAAACCCATGGAAATGATAGAACACGATGAAGGAAAAGATGATCCTGATGGCATTAGGAGCCAACTGGGCAGGAACAAAGCAGAAGTGACAAATTAAAGAAAAAAAGAATGGAGTGGAAAATGAAGACCACCAGTAAGGAAGTCTTCGTAGAAAGCAACCCAGCTAGGGTCGCTCGAGGTAACACCTCCCCCGGTTCCGAGAGCGAGAGTTGGATAGAATCCGGGACCCCGAACAGATCCCGGATTGTGGAAAGATCTTCTTCGATCATCGTCGAGGCGAAGCGGGAGGGACCGGAGGAAGCCTTTGCCACCGGAGGGGACATGACATAGGTAGAAGGAAGAACAGGAATGGGAGAAGGAACCCTAGGGGCCCTAGGGATTCCAATAACTATCCCGCCCGGGCGTAGTCGCCTCCGGACTTCAAGAGGAATCTCGTCCTCCACAATGGAAGACGATAGGGTCCTTGGTCGAGAGGGACCTACCTCATTCGGGTTAGTGGAGAAACGAGGGCGATGGCCCGAAGAAGCCATTGGAAGATGGAAGGTTTGAGAAGAAGAGAGGGCAGACAGAAAACCTAAAGAAGGCTCGGGTCACCTAAAACAGAGGGAAGGACTGGAGTCTGAGAAAAAGCAGGAGAAGAGGGGAAGATCGCAGGGCACTTACTTGACTATTTTGGTGAAGATAGGTCACCCAGGAGAAGAAGAACCTCTGCAATTGCCGGCGAGGTGCGAGAAAATCAAAAGACCTCATTTCCAGAAAGTCCCCTCTCTTTTCAAAGCTAATCGACAGCGACCGTACGATACTTTTTTCGCCACTACCATCGGATAAGCGCCACGTGTGAAGGCGCCCAGCGACGATGCTTCGGTCTGCTGAAAACCATCTCGAGTCTAGCATGATGCAATTATGGTCCATCGAAATCGCGACGTGGTGCCTGTGCATTGGATCTCGGGTACGAAATGCGGAGCGGCAGGAATCATGATAATAATTATAGAAGATTTTTGTCCTTCCATGTCATCTCCGTATTAACTCCCCATGTCCCATCTGTGGTGCTTCGATGG
This sequence comes from Areca catechu, assembly GCA_021397845.1. NCBI lineage: Eukaryota > Viridiplantae > Streptophyta > Magnoliopsida > Arecales > Arecaceae > Areca > Areca catechu. The sequence continues at coordinate 39,206,533 of CM038050.1, forward strand.
GACTTGGGAATGGGGGCCAAATGATATGGCCAGATCGCTGACGTGGAGTACACCTCGGATCTGGCTGGCAGCCAGGCAGGTAGATAGTGCCGCGTCAAGTTCTCCTTCGAGCTTTCCCGCCAGGTGGCCTCATCAACGGTTTAGCCCACCTCAGCTTGAGCTCGGTACCCTGGCTTCTTCACCAGATGGCTCCCCCAATTCGAGCCCAGCTCGGCCGAAGTCAAGGTCACCTCGGCCCGAGCTTGGCATCTCCGCTCCTCCACTAGGTGGCTCCCCAAGGGTCAAGCCCACCTCGACCGGAGTCGAGTCCTACTCCGCTCCTTCGCCAGGTGGCTCCCCAAGGGTCGAGCCCACCTCAGCCGGAGTCAAGCCCTCCTCCGCTCCTCCGCCAGGTGGCTCCCCAAGGGTCGAGCCCATCTTGACCGGAGTCGAGCCCTCCTTCGCTCCTCCGCCAGGTGGCTCCCCAAGGGTCAAGCCCACCTCGGCCGGAGTCGAGCCCTGCTCCGCTCCTCCGCCAGGTAGCTCCCCAAGGGTCAAGCCCACCTCGGCCGGAGTCGAGCCCTACTCCGCTCCTCCGCCAGGTGGCTCCCCAAGGGTCGAGCCCATCTCGGCCAGAGTCGAGCCCTCCTCCGCTCCTTCACCAGGTGGCTCCCCAAGGGTCGAGCCCATCTTGGTCGGAGTCGAGCCTTCCTCCGCTCCTCCGCTTGGTGGCTCCCTAAGGGTCAAGCCCACCTCGGTCGGAGTTGAGCCCTCTCATTGGAAGCATCGGGGAGGATGAAGGCGCCAGCCCCGAGGTCGTTACCGAGGCAGATGCACGTAGTGCGGCACGCCTAGTACGGCACCCCCAAATCTGCAATGGTACGCGTAACCTCGTTTGCACCAGTTTGGAAGGGCCCCTCGATTGAGATGTCAGATCCTACGATCGACCACCTGGAACCCCCTAAAAGAGAAGGCTATGTTCAACATCTCAGACCCGAGGGTGGCTGCGCCCAGATCAAGATTCCACCTAATTCTCCCCTTTGTAACAACACACCAGGCAAGGCAAGTTCACAACTTAACTCCCAACTATAAGAGGAAATAACCTCGGGGGAGCGGCCAACGGACACCGTTGACCCTTAAGTCCCCCCAGAGAGGGCAAATCGAGGCATGAGAGCAATCAGCGATCTACAAAGGCACCAACGGACAAGAAAGAAGGTAAGCAATCGAGAGAGAGTGAGCACACAAGATAGCAGGAAACGAGTGACTTGAAGGCAGGATGCTCCCAGAGGACTTCCAAAGAGATCCAGCGAGCACAGTCGCTGCAACTCAAGCACCGTTCCTCTCTCATCTTTTCCTACTCAGTTCTTTATTACAAACTCCTCTAAGCATGGTGACCGAAGTGGGATCCGCCTTAGGGGATCTGTTTCACTTTGCCATCCGCTGACTTGATCGTCGGAGTGCCCTCACTGGGATCCCCGGCCCGGGTCTCTAATATTGTTTTGCAGGTCCAGGAACTCCTATATTCTGGAGTAAAGGGGCGGACATTCGACGCTACCTCGCAGCTATAGGCCACGACGGTAAGGTCGTCAACACTACCCAAGAGATCTCAGAAAAATCTGACTCCTATCTCAAATTGACAACTTTGAGATCAAAAGCATGTAAAGGAAGGATTCAAAAGGAAATAACTTTCTTTATTGATTATCCCTTATTAAAATAAGCTTACAAATACAAATATTATTGCTCAAAGACTAAGCTACAGTACATGTGAAGATCCCTAAGTGTAGAAGGAAGCTTGATGTTTAGAAGGTTTGACTCCTTCGCACTAAAAGATATTGGAGATGGCATGGTCTCTTCTAATAGGTCGACTCATCCACCGCCGGGATGTTCCTCTAAAGAGGACCTGAGAGGCCTGCTTGGAAGTGAAGATGTGCTCCAGGAAAGGTTTAGGAGACCTTCCTTGGAGGCTAGCTATTGCTTTGTAAGTAGTCACCCACTCCAACTCAGGATTAATGGATTGCTGATATGCAGGTCATCGCAATAGGCCTGAGGGTAGTCTTGGTGCTCGACTTTTCAAATCATTGTATTATTTTTGATAATAATCTTACAATTATTATGGTGAGATATGATTGGATTGTTTTGAATTTGAGGTGGCATGCCACTTTATCTATCCCGTCGATAGTTAATGCAGCAGGAATAATAAAATGATGTGTTAAATGAGCTTTGGAAAATGTGCCAAAATTAGGTTTGGAGGTCAAGGTTGGAATTTTTATGAGGATCTACTTTTTATAATCGAAGTAGAGGAAACTACTTTGAACTATGAAGTGGGAGGGGAGGATAAGTGTTATAGATGTGATGACCTATCTAATCTCAAGTGACATGTCAAGTGCACATCATTTCACTCGAATGACTTGGCAACCATCATGGTGGTGTATAGGAATGATATCGACTATTATTTATGGCCAACCAATCCAAAGGTTGAGTTATTCCTAATCACTGATGATCAGCCAATTTCTAACATCCACCTTAGAATCTAACCAATTCCTTAAAAGATAGCTGCATCACTGCTAAAAGCCGTCCACATAATTCCATGACTTTGGCCTATATGACTAATCGAAGCTGAAATGGCCCATGACCCTTGAATTATTATTTTTGACATGTGAGCCGCGCTCCATCCTTCTAGTTCCTATAGCTATCATTTTTGTTGCAAGGGATTAGGATCCTCCACTCATCTTGGTAGGGAATCTCTTGTAATTATTGCTCGGTAACGGCAAACAAACTTCATCTCTCTAGATTGAGTAGAATCAAGTAGTCATGCACTACCTGGTAGTCCATCCTCTATATAAAGAGAGGAGAAAGGGGATCTTGAGGTAACATTTTCACTCTCCTTCCATCTACTCTACCCTTTTGGTTGAGTATGGACTTCCCTTGTAGGTTTCCGGCTTCCAGGAGACCCTCGTCGATGTCTAGCCAATCTCTAGCTTGGTAGAAGGCCAGCTTTATCATCTAGATCCCTGGAGAAGCATAGCAACAAATCCTCTACAAGGGATGTAAAGGAGTCCCAGATGTTTCGAGCTTTGAGGGACTCTTCGATGGAGGGTGACTGCATGACCTTAGTCACCTGTATAAATGCTTGGCGGCTAATAGCAACTCTTGAAGATGAGGGTGTTCCTAGTGAGCCAACCATGATAAGCTAGATAAATGAGCTGGATACTCTAAGAACTATTCACATCTATATCGATACCCTCCTTTAGATAAGTAAGGAAGGCGTCCACTTGCATTAAAAGCCAACAAACTATCATAAAGGCTCCACGCTAGGTGAGCACTTGGGCATTGGAAGAGCACACGAGCCATTGACTCAACTATGATCAAGCATGCCTTGCAGCTGGCAGCAATATTCATCCCCCAAGCCCAAAATCTCTCTAGTTAGGAGGCAACCCATGCCACCTTCTAGGGAAACAGAGCTACTTTTGGATGAACACTCATCTCCAAATCCATGCTCCGTCAATTTGACGGTCTGGCCTACCTCTGTAAAGCTTGTAAGGTCTTTGACCTTGACCTTTGAGCTGTGGTTGAAATGCTAAACTAACCTATAAAAAATGTAGGAATTGGCAATGAGATAATCCTATTTGAGTGTTGACCATTAAACATGTAATGAATGAGAGTCGTATCCCATCCCCTCTCCCCAAGTAGGAATAAATCAAAAATCTGCTTGTTCGGATCACCTCAATGCTAACCATAGTGGATTATTGTCTTAGAGAAAGCATCGATATCTAAGGATCTCTAAGAATACTTATCGACAGTCCGTTCCCAATAGACCACGTAATGTTAGCCAATGCCATTAGGGCATGGGCATAAATTTCTGCTCTGACTCACTTGAATATTACCAAAGGCTATTTACCAACCATGATTGGCCCTCATTACTAAACTCCATAAATTTGTTGGCTCCAATATGTATCTCGTTGCATGTCTGGTCCCTCTCTCTTAATCAACAAATATTGTATACTAAGGCTGCCATCCTATAAAGGCTGACAAATCATCTCTCAAGCCAACAAATGCACTCCATATGCTCACACTTGTCTGCTTCTTGATACATATTACAACTTCTTTGGATATATAATTGGCAATAATTCAATACACATCCCCATACAAATTGATATGTAGTTCATAGAATATGGTTTGTTAATACATAGTTCAATATCAAATAATGGACACCTAGCAAATTAGTCATCCGTCAACCTAATATACGGCTTCAGAAAGAGAAGGAGAACTTCATGAACAGATGAAAGAGAGAGAGAGGATTGGATGAACGACTGACATCAACTCTTCATACATGTATCCTAATTTTCTTTTTTATTATATATAATTTTAAAGTTACAAAATGGATGGGCTTTATTAGTGAAAGAAGTTTCATCCCAATGGCTCTTAGGTTTCCACGTTAAGAGGCACCTTATAGAAGATATGGCAAAAACAAAAAAAGAAGAGAAAAAAAAAAAAAGCCTATTCCAATTGGTGGCATGAATTTTTGCACGTGGATAGCAAAGGTGCAAATTGGTCAGCTCAAATCAGGTCATGAATGACCTTGACCTGACATGGTTCCTTGATTGGATTCAAATATTGGATCCATACCCAACTCAATAGAAGAATGGAATGGGTCATATCGGATCCAAGGCCAAAATATTTGATTAAATGGATCAGTCAGGTTGGATTGGATCTATGTATAACTTGATGCAATTCAAAAAATTCATATCCGGATCGGATCCAACTCAAATGTAGCTAACTATATTTTTAGTACTACATAACAAACTATTAACCATACAAAATAGACAACGAACAATATTGCTCTCAAAATAAATTTAGATATAAAAATAATTTTAATATATCTTTATGTAAAAGATATGGTCTATATAAGTTTTAAATTATAAGTTAGATGTTTGAATATATTTATATCTTGATAGTATTATTGTATTCAGGTTAGGCTGGGTTGGGTTCGAATTCAGTAAATCTAGATTTAATATGAAAAAATAGGATGTGTTCAATATTAGAATCCAATTCAAATCTATGGATTCTTGAAAATAGATTAGATTAGATCTAAATGGGTTAGGCCCATTTGCAGTGTTATAGATAGTAAAATTATGTTTCTTCCAAGAATAAGTCTTTGTGAACGACGTGCGGTGCAGGAAATCCTATCTGACCTGGACCGCCGTTCCTTATTGGTCCACATCGATCCTACATGGTTTGATGGGATGGGATGGGAGTCCATAACATTGGCAGGGATAACGGGTTAAATTTTGAGTGTGACATAAATTAATACCCATTCAACTTTTTTTTAAATTTTTTATGCAGACCAAAATGCCCTTTTCCTCCAGCCTACTTTTTTCCACCATCTTGCTTGGATTTTGCTGATTCTAAAATATTCTTCATGGTCCTTCTAGCTAAATGTTTCAGTTTTCTAAATCATGCTCTAGCTTTTGGGTCTAAGAAATCACTCAAAGGTTGAAGGAAGATTCTCCCTCTCTCTGAAATGTGCTTTAAAAGTCTGGTTTAAGGAATTCATTTTTGAATGTTAATATAAGCTTCATTCTCACTCTGAAAAAGTGCTCTGGGTCTCCAGTCTAAGGTATTAGGTAGTGTTCGAGAACAAAGAAGATTCATCTTTATTCTAAAAAGTGTTCTGAGTTTTGGGTATAAGAAAATACTTTTGGTCCAAGGTTGGAATAAGCCACTGAAGACTTCTTCTATAACTTCAAGACAAAATGTCATCTCCAACAGGAAGTAAAAAACCATTCATAGAATCTTGTTTAGTTTTCTTTTTATAGTTCCTTTATTATACCAATTATTTTGGTAGTTAGAGAAAGTTAATATATTAGGAAACCGTATAATACTCCTTTAGCATCCATGGCATATTATGATATTCTGGGAATCATAACTCAGTCCACAAGTGATACATATTCCTAGTAGGAGGGGTTAATAAATTTAGTTTCATATTTTTTGCAGGAATGTCATAATCTTTTAACTAGAGTGTCATAATTTTTGAACCAAGATGTCATTATCCGGTTTTGGCATGTGGTTATAATTCTTTAATATCTATGGCATATTATGACATTTTGGAAGTCATAATTCAGTGAACAAGTGATAGGTATTTCTTATAAGAGGGGTCAATACCTTTAGTTTCACATTTTCTGCAAGGATGTCATAATATTTTAATGAGGGTGTCATAATCTTTTAACTAGGATGTCATAATTTATGAACTAGGGTATCATAAGTTCAAATATCACATTTAATTTTTTTTTCTCCTGATCTTTTTATCACACTCTAACAATTTTAGTCAAGCTAATGCATGGTTGAAAAGTCTTATCACGGAAGACAAAAGTCTTCATTTTCTATTTTGTATAGAGATATTCATATTTCAAAGTTTTTGATATTGAAGTTTTCTCAAAAGCTTATTATTATACTCTGTGTATCATATTTTGCAATACATAGTTAAATACTTGTGGTATGTAGGATCAAAATATCCAGTTTATGATTTTGTACAGGGATATCATAATATTTTAATTAGGGTGTTATAATTTTTAAACTAGAGTGTCATAATTTTTTTTCAGCATATATTTGTGATCCTTTAGCATCCATGACATGTTATGACATTCTGGGAGTCATAACTCAATCCATAATTGATAGGTATTTCTGGTAGGAGGGGTTAATAAATTTAGTTTTACGTTTTCTGTAAGGATGCCATAATTTTTAACTAGGATGTTATAATTTTTAAACTAGGATGTTATAATCCTGTCTTGGCATATATTTGTGATCCTTTAGCATCCATGGCATGTTATGATATTTTGAAAGTTATAACTTAGTCCACAAGTAATATGTATTCCTGGTAGGAGGGGTTCATAAATTTAGTTTCATATTTTCTATAGTGATGTCATAATCTTTTAACTTGAGTGTCATAATTTTTAAACTAGGATGTCATAAGTTTAAATATCACTTTTAAATTTTTTTTTCTTGGTCTTTTTATTATACTCTAATAATCTTAGTCAAGCCAATGTATGGTTAAAAAGTCTTATCACAGAGGATAAAAATTTTATTTTTTATTTTGTACCAAGGTATACATATTTCGAAGTTTTTGATACCGAAGTTTTCTCATAAGCATATAATTATACTCTGGATGTCATATTCCAGAAATGCATACTTAAATACTTCTAGTATGCAGGATCAAAATATTCGGTTTATGATTTTGTGCAAGAATGTCATAATTTTTAAACTAGGGTGTTATAATTTTTAAACTAGGATATCATAATCAAAATTTAGTTTCATATTTTTTGCAGGAATGTCATAATCTTTTTACTAGGATGTCATAATTTCTGAATTAGAATGTTATTATCTGGTTTCGGTATGTAGTTGTAATTCTTTAACATCTATGAAATGTTATGACATTCTAGGAGTCATAATTCAATCCACAAGTGATAGGTATTCCTCATACGAGGGGTCAATATTTTTAGTTTCATATTTTCTGTAGGGATGTCATTATCTTTCAAGTAGGGTATCATAATTTTTGAACTAGGATGTTATAATCATGTTTCAGCATGTAGTTGTAATACGTTAGCATCTGTGGCATGTTATAACATCCTGGGATTTATAATTTAGGCCACAATTGATCCGCGGCATGTGATGAAATCCATGGCATTTTTTTGTGCAGGGATTTCATAAAGTTTTTTAGATAGAATGTCATAATTTTTGAAATGGGTGGTCATTAATATGTTTAGGCCTGAATTACATTCTTCTTTTCTCCATGGCATGTTATGATATTCTGGGGATCATAAATGAGTTGACGGATTATGTGAAGTCCTTGTATAAGCGGTTAATACCTTTAGTTTCATATTTTGTACAAAGATAGCATAATTTTTGAACTAGAATGTCATTATTTTTTAAGTAGGACGTCATGATCTTGTTTTTGGCATATATGTATCATTGTTTTCTATCCGTGGTATGTTATGACATAGTGGGAGTCATAATTTAGTCCACAAGTGATATGCACTTCTATTTTGAGGGGTTAATGCCTTTAGTTTTAGGCCACAGACTATGTGAAGTCCTTGTAGAAGGTGTTAATGCCTTCAATTTTATGTTTTGCACTAGGATATCAAAATCTTTGAAGCATGATATCATAGATTTTGTGAACGAGTGTCATAAGTTCAAATATGATATCTTCAAAACTATCTTGTTTCCTTGTCGTATCATTATACTCTGGAAGTTATAGTCAAACCAATGCATAGTTGAAATATCTTGGCACAAAAGATTAAACCCTTCATTTCCAGTTATGTATCAGGATAGTCTTATTTTTAGGCATTTTTATGTTTGTCTCCTAACCATATTATTATAAACTAGGTGACATATATAGAAAATGGAAGTGAAAAAGTCATAGTATGAAGGATGAAAATATCTGGTTTATGATTTTATGATCGGATATCATAATTTTTTAACTAGGATGTCATAACTTATGAACTAGAGTGTCATAAGTCAAAATATCTTTTTTTAGAAATATTTGGTTCCCTAGCCATATTATGACACTGTCTTTCATATTCTAGCCAATGCATAGCACAATAATTATTGTGCTCTAGATAAAATGTCATCTAAAATTATGGATATCAATGTTTATAATTTTTTTATAGATATTTCTATATATGGTGTTGAAATTATAGATCTAAAAAAATTGAACATGATCACTTGGATGAGGTTGCTGGTGTTGTTCACAAGAATACACCTTTCCTATCATCCTAAATGCAGAGAATGATTCTATTGATTCTCAAATTGGAATAGAGTTTAATTCAGCAAATTATGTATACAATTTCTACAATGGATATGTAAGGAGAGTAGATTTTGGAATCACTAGTTTCTGGTGTTGTTCACAAGAATACACCTTCTCCTATTATCCTAAATGCAGAGAATGATTCTATTGATTCTCAAATTGGAATAGAGTTTAATTCAGCAAATTATGTATACAATTTCTACAATGGATATGTAAGGAGAGTAGATTTTGGAATCACAATAGTATATAGTAGGTCCAACAATAACAAAGAAATATGCTTCAAGTATCTGACATGTTGGAGGCAAAAAAAAAATAGAAAAATTGATAACTCCATGAATCCTTGGGATACTAGCAAAATTGATTGTAAGGCTTTGATAAAAGTAAGACTAAATTCTAAAAATGGTAAGTATATATTGGATGATATTTTTTTAGAATATAACCATGAGCTGTCTATATCATTAGCTGGTTATCTATGGTTCCTTAGGAGGATCAGCACACCAGAAAAGATAGACATCAGCAATTTACAAGCTATGAATATTTTCACAACTCAAATATACTCTACCATGGTAAAAAGAAAAGGGGGTAGAAGATAATTAAATTTTATAGAGAAGGATGCTCATAATTTTATCTGTTGGGAATATCAGAGTCAGCTGAAAGAAGGAGATGTACAGTCAATGGTATCCATTTCATACAAATGCAAGTAAAAAATATAAATTTCTTTTATATTTTAGACCTAAATGAAAATGGATAGCTTAGGTCTATCTTATGGATGCATCCTAAGTCAAGATTGGAAGCACTTACTTAGTGATGTACTGACCTTTAACTCAACCTATTTGTCAAATATATATCAAATACTTTTTTGTCCATTTATCGGAGCCAACCATCATGGACAGTCCATATTGCTTGGTTTGCATTGTTATTGGATGAGAGGATTGAGATATATAAATAGGTATTCCAATCATGGCTGGATGCAAATGATGGTCAACCACCTAATGCTATCATAATTGACCAAGATAAGGTAATCGACGCTACTGTTAGGGATATTTTTCTCAATGCATGACATAGATATTATCTTTGGCATATATTGAAGAAGATTCTTTAAAAGATTGGTCATATTTGAACTGCAATTCCAAATTTATGGTTGAGTTTGAAGAGGTGATATATGATTCAGTTACCATACTATCTTTAAAGGAAAGGTGGGCACATCTCATGAAGAAATATGAAGAATGCAAGACTGTAGATTGGTTAAATGATATTTATGAATATTGGGATAAATGGATTCTAGTTTACCTTAAGGATATATTTTTCATAGGTTTCTAAGTCATTATGATTGATTAATATTCATGTTTGTAAATTTCTAACAAACTTTGTATATTTAATGCTTCTTTTTTTTATAATTATGTACAGGGATGTCAACTTCATAAAGGAGTGATAGCATCAATCACTTCTTTGATAGGTTTATAAACTTGAAGACTACACACAAAGAATTCATTGATAAATATGAAGATGCCTTGGAGAAAAGATATGAGGTAAAAAATGAGGAAGATAATAAAACATTGCAAATGAATGATTTTCTAAAGATATCCTCTCTTTTTGATAGGCAAGCAGCAAAAAAAATATACAAGGCACATATTCAAAAAAATTTTAAAATGAGGTCATTGAAATGGCTGCATCAAATGTTAAATTAATTAAACAAGTTAACAACTGTGATGTATAATTTATTAAATCATTTGAAAAAATTGAAGTTGATGGAATGAAGGAGATTATAAAAAATTATGTCATTTCTTATGACAAAATTTTAGATGATGTTAACTAATAGTGTGGATCCTTTCAGTACAAGAGTTACCTATGTAGGCATGCCTTACTAGTTCTTCATCAAAGCGACGTATTTCATATCCTAAGTACTTCTTGAAGAAATGGTGCAAGGACATAAAATACCAATTTGATGATTTTGAATGCATAACTCAATTTTGTGATAAAAGTACATGAAAATCATGGTACACAATCCAGGAATTATTTAAATGTAGATATCTTATTTTATATTTACAAAAATCTATTATATGTCATGAAATCCTAATACAAATGTTATATATTATTGATCGTAGATATGCTTTGATGAGTCATTGGATGATGAAGCTTGTAAAGATAGCCTCCATGTCCGAAGATGCATTTAATTTAGTAATGAAAAATCTAACACCATTATTCAGAAGAGCTATAGATGCTAACTGTGCAGCTAAGCAAAGTACACAACTTCTAATCTAAGATCTTGACCAAATTACTATAAAAGGTCATCCAAGAGAGAATAGAATTAAGAGTGAAGTCGAGAAGAAGTCAAAGAGATCAAGAAAAAATATGGATAAGGCTTCCGTTGACACTCCTGCACAAAATGAAAGAAGAGCTAGTACAAGCAAGAGACAGATTTTCCATAACGTAGTGAAAGTATCTGAACAAGCAATTGAAACCACTATACCATCTTCTGATCTTTTTTTAAACAAGTTTGATACTAATATATGCAGTCAACTAATACAAGAGAGGATATAAAATGCTGAACTTCCCTACAGTCTGGTGTAAATTTATATTATCTGGAGAAATTTATAGCAGCATGTATTTGACATGTGATTGAATATGTTGATTTAAAATGTAAATTTTAGGACTACTTTAAATCCTGAAAAACTAAAATAGGGATAACAGATTTATAATACCCTTTGATATAATGGATGACATTCAATTACAAAATTAGTATACCCCAGTATGAAATAAGAAACTGAAGGAAATAGCTGCTCCTAATAAGACTTCCCATCATTTATGTTCTGAATAATGATTCTCAAAGTATCAAAAAATGCCATGGATGCTAGAAGATTACTCATATAGGTAGAAATAGGATTAGACAACCCAGTTTAAAAATTACGACACCCTAATTAAAAAACTACGACATCCATGCAGAAAATATAAAATCAAAGTTTCTAACACCTTTTACTTGTAATACATGTCATATGTGACTTGGTTTATGACTCCTAGAGTATAAAAATACCACGGATGCTAGAAGATTACTCATAGGTCGAAATAGTATCACGATATCCTAGTTTAAAAATTATGATATCCTAGTTAAAAAACTATAGCACCTATGTAGAAAATCTAAAATCAAAGTTTTTAACCCCTTCTACCTGTAATACATATTATTCGTGACTTGGTTTATGACTCCCAGAGTGGTGTGGAGTAAGGGGTAGGGATGCTAGTAAGGATGCTGATGATGCAAAGGAATTTCTTTTTGATAGTTGAAGAATTATAGATGTTTTTTTCTTAGAGTTTTGATTCCCCATCACAAGCAAAGACTAGAAAATAAGAGAAATGAATAACGAAGCTTACACTAGCAGTTCAAATCCCTAACTAGTGAAAACGAGAACAGGATCCCGGGATTAAGAAACCTCGGTAGGACTAAGCTCGAAAAAACAATATCTACTTAGGAGATAGAGAGAGCAAATCTCACACGTCCGAAGCGCCCGATGCAGAGATCACTCAACTTGGCGGATGCGGCCTGGATGCCCGAGCAGTCGAACCCGTGGGAGCACTAGCTTTCGGTCGGAAGGTCGCGATGGCAAAACCAACTATCTCCGGTGCCCGAGATGCCAGGGAGGACCTGTAGGCAAACAAAATAGGGATTAGCAAAATGGAGAGATGTAATGAAAGGGACTAAGATGGAGTTGAGAAAGGGCTTCGAGCCTGGTGTCCGGTTGAATTCCGAAGTCGAAGAAAGAGATAACTTGGGGCCTCGCACCCCGGACATCCCGGAGGATGAAGGATTATGGCCTCACACCACTCGACGTCCAGGAGGACGAAGGACTCGCAACGCCCTGGGGCGATGGACAGGTGGTCTCACACCACTCGACGTCCCTAGGGACGAAGGCAACTTCACTCAAACCTAGTCTAGGAGACAATGGTTGGAGGAGGAACAAGCTAAAACTCTTTTTCATTCAATCATTCAATAGCTTTACAATGGAGGGATTGGGTCCTTTAAATAGGCACCCAAGGCCCATTTGAATTCAAAAATTTTCAAAACCCTTGAACCCAAAATACAACCCAAAAGTTGGCACCCACATGGATGGGGAAGATTCTTCATGGCCAACCAAAATGGAGGAGAGGATTGGCATGGCATGTGGAGGGCTTGGAGAGGGGGATTGGCCTCTTGACTTCCTTCATTTGCATGCTCATTTTGGGAAGAAAACATGGAACAAGGCTTGCTTGAAGGGATGTGCTTCCCTTGATCCTTCAACGCCCACTTTGGAGAGATTCATGGCCGACCAAATGGAGGGAGCTTTGGGCGTTGCAAGGTTGAAGGCTTGGAGAGGGAGTGTGTCCTTTGACCTTCCATTTTTGCATGAACACTTTGGGAAGAAGGCTTGGAAGATGGTTTGCTTTATGGCTTGGTCTCTTCAAGAATCTTCAACGCCCCATATTTTGATGGATCATGGCATGATGTGGGGGAGGGAAGAGGGGATGATGTCTCCTCCTTCCAAGGTCGCCCAAGAGAAAAAGGCATGGAGAGGGCGAGTGGAATGCATGAGGGCGCCACCTTGTTTCCCTCCTTGGATGCCCAAGTGGCAACTGATGTGGCACCACATAAGTGGCTGAGGTGGCACCTGAGTTGGCATCTTTCCAAGTGAAAGAGGTGGGTTGGCCCACAAGGACTTAACTTGGTCTTGAAAGCCGGGTTGACTTCAATTGGGCTCGGGCCCAATCCAAACTCAGACTTGAACCAAAAATAAATACAGAACCCATGACCTAGACTTGACCCAAATTGGTCAAAGTACAAGACTAAAAATTATAAAATTACTTTGGCTCATAGCCTTATTACAGGACTCACAGAAGTAGAACCCTAATCTGAGATCCACAGAGGGTTGAGGAGCCTTTGTCGGATCCTGGTGCCCACACCAGTTCTCCCGGGGTGGGAGGAACTCGACCCTGTCGAGTAAGGGTTAGTTTGGCTTTGGTACCTCTCCAGGATATCGGGGTTGATGCGCTGCAAGTCCTCCTGTGATCCATGAGTCATCGGATTCGGGTCGGCCTTGCCATCGGGCCAAGTAACATTGATAGACTTTGCCCCGGGGTAGTGATGGCTTGGTCATCCAGGACACGCTCGATCCGCTCTCCTCGCTCAGGTATATTTGGAGGTGGACACTCAGGTTCAGGTTCACTCTCAAAAGGGAAGTCAGGCCCAAATGACTGACTGGGTATGTTTGCGGGTTCCTATACTCGACTAAGTCAGAGATATTGAATGTCGAGCTAATTCCATAATCCGGAGGTAATTCTAGCACATAGGCATTAGGGCCCATTCTCCTAATCACTTTAAAGGGACCTGCCCCACGAGCATGAAGCTTCTTAACGGTTCCCGGTGGAAACCGTTCAGGCCGGAGCCTAATCATTACAAAATCCCATATTTCAAACTCTTTGGCTCGCTTTCGGAAATCAGCCAAATTATTTTAAAAATTATATTTAATGCATAATCCTAACATGATGCAAAATGCAGACTCAACTACGCAATCTTATTGAGAAAAATTTTATTGGACTCCTAGGGTCTAAACCCAACAGACTTTTGACTCTCTAGGTTTGACCCTAGTCTGGTATGTACAAGAAAAATTATTAAGGATCCCTAGCAAATGCCATAAAGTATACCAGAAGTAGAGGGCAAAAGGGATGGGCTCTAAGGAGTTACGCATTATGGTAATCTCAATAAAAAGTAACCCCATGGCTCTAGAAATATGAGAAGGTTCAGGGAAGGGTAGGAAATAGGAATCGGAGTCTTGGGGTAGCTTATGGAAAACATAAAACAGACCTTGGTTATTAAGGATGACCTTAAAATCTGGGCATCGTTCTATAGGTGTCATATGGTCCACTTGTTCCGATAGATCTTGGGGCTTGCTAGGGTCAATCCCATAGTGAGGAAGGTCTGTTAAAGAGGATCCTAGGACCAAGTCAATAGTATGATGGATGTCTCTCAGGGGTGGAAGTTGATCAGGTAACTCATTGGGAACTTCATCCTCAATTTCTTTCCGAGCTTCAACCATCTCTTGAGGATGTTCTCTTTGGATCGATTCATTAAGGGTTGGTTCCTGAACTCCTGTGGAAAAGACTGGTGAATCCTCATGTTCATTTACTAGATGTGATCCTGGCTCGGTCATTTCCTCTTCAAATTTTGTAGAGGGTTCAGGATCATTTTCCATGGATTCCTCAATGATTTCACCCTCGGGCCTATCTTCTACTAAACTTGACTCATAGATGCTTTCTTTCAATTCTTTAATGGGCTCAGGAGTTTCTTTCCCTTGATTTTCCATGGGTTCAACCTTAAAGTCTTCAAGGGGTTCAATAATGGGTTCAGGTTCTGTTTCAGTCGGTTCATCTATAAGTAGGGCAGGGGCGGTGCACTGACTAGCAAAATGCCCAGGTTTATGACACCTATAGCATTTCCTTGGGGATCGGGTCTTCTCCGAACTTCAATAGTCTTACCCTTATCCTCTCTACTGTATTGGGGTCGATTCAGGCTGGGACTACTAGGACTGGGTCGGGCTAGGCTAGGTAGACTGGGGTCAGATCGATTCGGGCTTAGGTCGACTTGGGTAAGCCTGGCTATAACCTCGGGTGGATCTGGGGATACGGCTCTGGTTCCCAAAGGGCTCAGGTCTTTTGTAGGCGGGAGCTCTCTGGAAACGCTCACGGAGCCTAGCAGCTTCCTCTATGGGTCCTAGACTGGCCTCTATTTGATCACATCTCTTAGTCAATGGTTGCCTAGTTGAGTCATGGATTGAGTTAGGGCTCCAATGTCAGCTCGAAGTTGGTCCATGGCTTCGGTAGGGGGTGGAGAAGGTGTGTGAAAAGAGGTTCCTGATCTAGTGCACATGTAACACACACATAGAACGGTGCTACGGTTTGCTAACCTAGGAGATCTCACCAAATTGAAGTCAAGAAGATGAACCTGGAAGTAGTAACTTGGCACCTAGCCAGGTAAGTGTAAGGTTAGTGGAGGTTCCTCTTTGCTTGCCTAGACACCAATTGGAATTTGGCTAGGTAAGCGAACCAACCCACTTCCCTTCGGGATCTAGTCCTGAACCACTTGCCTAGACACCAGCTACTCAAGCACACACCAACAAGTGATCTAGCTTGGCTCGGCACTTGGGTCGACCCGACTCGTGGGTGTCCCTAGCTCACTAGAGCAGATTAAATGTCTAATCAATTTTAGTTAATGGCTAGGGTTTGATATGTCGGGTGGTGGTTTTTGGGCTAAGGACAGGTAATGAAATCCTGACCCTATGTTAATTTGACGCCCTTAAGATAAGTTATGGAGAATGATGCACAAAAATGACTAATGAAATGACTTAAAATTTTCTTGTTTTTTTGTGTCTTTTAGATGTGTGGATGCTAAACAAAATGCAGGAATTAAAATGTACCCCTAAATACAAGAAATAAGCTAGATGGATGAATGAAACAAGAGATGAGATGCTTGCTGAAATTTCAGACCTGAGATTTTCTTAGGTAGTATTTTGGCTTGTAGAAATTCTACAAACTGAAATAAAATCTAAGAAAATAGATAAAAACACTTTGAATTCAATGAGATCTAACAGAATAGAAATCACAAAATTTGGATATCTCTATAGAGAGAAACAATCCAATGATCAGACCATATACGGACTGACCAAATGCAGAAAATGAAAGAAAACAAAATACACTAGTCCTAGCCTTGCTCTGATACCAAAAATGGTGTGGAGTAAGGGGTAGGGATGCTAGTAAGGATGTTGATGATGCAAAGGAATTTCTTTTTGATAGTTGAAGAATTATAGATGTTTTTTTCTTAGAGTTTTGATTCCCGATCACAAGCAAAGACTAGAAAATAAGAGAAATGAATAACGGAAGCTTACACTAGCAGTTCAAATCCCTAAATAGTGAAAACGAGAACAGGATCCAGATTAAGAAACCCCGGTAGGACTAAGCTCGAAAAATAATATCTACTTAGGAGATAGAGAGAGAAAATCTCACACGTCCGAAGCGCCCGATGCAGAGATCGCTCAACTCGGCGGATGCGGCCTGGATGCCCGAGTAGTCGAACCCGTGGAAGCACTGACTTTCGGTCGGAAGGTCGCGATGGCAAAACCAACTGTTTCCGGTGCCCGAGATGCCAGGGAGGACCTGTAAGCAAACAAAATAGGGATTAGCAAAATGGAGAGATGTAATGAAAGGGACTAAGATGGAGTTGAGAAAGGGCTTCGAGCCCGGTGTCCGGCTGGATTCCGAAGTCGAAGAAAGAGATAACTTGGGGCCTCGCATCCCGCGACATCCTGGAGGACGAAGGATTGTGGCCTCACACCACTCGACGTCTAGGAGGAGAAGGACTCGCGATGCCTTGGGGCGACGGACAGGTGGCCTCACACCACTCGACGTCCCTAGGGATGAAGGCAACTTCACTCAAACCTAGTATAGGAGACAATGGTTGGAGGAGGAACAAACTCAAACTCTTTTTTACTCAATCATTCAATAGCTTTACAATGGAGGGATTGGGTCCTTTAAATAGGTACCCAAGGCCCATTTGAATTCAAAAATTTTCAAAACCCTTGAACCCAAAATACAACCCAAAAGTTGGCGCCCACATGGATGGGGAAGATTCTTCATGGCCGACCAAAATGGAGGAGAGGATTGGCGTGGCATGTGGGAGGGCTTGGAGAGGGGGATTGGCCTCTTGACTTCCTTCATTTGCATGCTCATTTTGGGAAGAAAACATGGAACAAGGCTTGCTTGAAGGGATGTGCTTCCCTTGATCCTTCAACGCCCACTTTGGAGAGATTCATGGCCGACCAAATGGAGGGAGCTTTGGGCATTGCAAGGTTGAAGGCTTGGAGAGGGGAGTGTGTCCTTTGACCTTCCATTCTTGCATGAACACTTTGGGAAGAAGGCTTGGAAGATGGCTTGCTTTGTGGCTTGGTCTCTTCAAGAATCTTCAACGCCCCATATTTTGATGGATCATGGCATGATGTGGGGGAGGGAAGAGGGGGATGATGTCTCCTCCTTCCAAGGTCGCCCAAGAGAAAAAGGCATGGAGAGGGCATGTGGAATGCATGAGGGCGCCACCTTGTTTCCCTCCTTGGATGCTCAAGTGGCAACTGATGTGGCGCCACATAGGTGGTTGAGGTGGCACCTGAGTTGGCATCTTTCCAAGTGAAAGAGGTGGGTTGGCCCACAAGGACTTGAACTTGGTCTTGAAAGCCGGGTTGACTTCAATTGGGCTCGGGCCCAATCCAAACTCAAACTCGAACCAAAAATAAATACAGAACCCATGACCTAGACTTGACCCAAATTGGTCAAAGTACAAGACTAAAAATTATAAAAATTACTTTGGCTCATAGCCTTATTACAGGACTCACAGAAGTAGAACCCTAATATGAGATCCACAGAGGATTGAGGAGCCTCTGTTGGATCCTGGTGCCCACACCACAGAGTGTCAAAAATGCCATGGATACTAGAAGATTATTCATATAGGCCAAAATAGTATTACACGACCACAGTTTAAAAATTGACACCTAAGTTAAAAGACTATGACACCCATGAAAAAAATATAAAATCAAAGTTTATAATCCCTTCTACCTATAATACATGTCATCCGTAGCTCGGTTTATGACTCCTAGAGTATCAAAAAATATCACAGATGCTAGAAGATTACTCATATAAACTGAAACAAGATTATGATATCCTATTTTAAAAATTACAATATCCTAGTTAAAAAACTACAATACCCATGCAAAAATTATAAAATCAAAGTTTTAACCCTTTCTACTTGTAATACATGTCACATGTGATTAGAATTAAGACTTTCAGAATGTCAAGATACACCATTAGAAATAAATTTCAAGTAAATGCTGAAACATGATTACGACATCCTAGTTCTATGCTTATGACATTCCAATTAGAAAACTATGACACCCTGTGAAGAAATATAATATTCTGATATAACATCATCACATCCATTCAAAAATTTGACATTCCGGAACAAAACATAACATCTAATATACAACAAACTTGATGTAATGAGAAAATGATATTTATAACATTACTGTTTGAAAGAATTACACAACTTTTCTTGAAATGATGCTTAATATATAACATCAATTGTGTTGCAAATTTCTGTAACATGTTACATAGGTAAATGAAATGAAGAGAATTATTACATTACAAAAATTTGGCTTTTACGTGCTAAATTTTAAAAGCACTATCTATCTTTTGATTGATGCTCTCTCTCAATAATTTTCCTGCTAATTATTGCAGGTAGATACTGATATCTTTTTCTATAAAATTTCAAAGATCAGGCTTATCCCTGTGGACAAGAAATTTAATGTATTTCAAATAATATAGTCCATAATCTAGTGAACCGGTAGGTTGAGAAGCACATTCAGTAATTTCTAGCATGGACCAATTCTTCACCTCTCCATTATCACAATATATATAGAACATTGGCTCGAGTATATGTTGCCACTTCCTTGCATTGGCTTTGAACCTAGATTGTGTTTTAAAGAATTCACATGCATTAATACCTCTCTTTGCATGTCAACTGCAATCAAGAGCTAGTGCGAATTGTCTAAGTTGATGATGGTGAACAAAAATTAAAATTTTTTTTATCTTGATCACTAACTCTTTCAAATATCATGCTTCCAGCCATTCTAGCAAGTTCTTGAAATGGTGATATAGATGTCAGATACATGCCGGAAGTCATAACAGGTACAATGATGCACTTATGATATCTATCCAGATGCTCGATCTATCCATTTATTTCTAAGGAACTCTTGTCCAGGCATTAATTATCTAGCAATGCAATATAAATAATTGATAAAAATAACATAATATCATACAATTCTAAAATTAATATAAGAATTATTAAAAAATATATCATAATATACATAAAGAATAATAACAAAATAAAGTTATACTTCATTACTTACATCATCAACTATCATATCATTGTTAAGGAGTGAAAACATTTCTCCTACTGATACTGCCTCCAAATTTATTAGTATAGACGACCTCTCTAAAATTAATAAACATAAAGGATATTATACATTTTAGACCATAAATTAGCATACATAATAAAAAAAAATATATCACTTATGAGTTGATGTTTTCTTTCAAAAAATATTTGATCAAATTTTCATCCTCTTCAATTTGTAGATTCAAATTTGATTAATCAGTTTGTGATGTAGCTACTATCTTTGACTTTTTTTTAGCTTGGCCTATTTCAAAAATATAATATATTATCATTTGTGAGGCCTTCTGCAGTCTATGTTGGTTTTTCATCCCCCTATAAGTGAAGGAACCAGAGATGTTTCTTTGTCCCCCTCAGCATCCTTAGTCACAAGGGTGTTCTTCAATTTTTTCTCTATCCTATGTTCAACCTCAGTCACAAGGGTATCATAAACTTTTTCCTCCATCCTATATTCATCTTGCCTCATGAATTCTACCTCCTCTATATGATCCCCCTTCTCCCCTTTATGCCCTTCTTTATTGGCATTGCTCTTCTTTTTTGGCAATGAACTAAGGAGGGTCTCAACTAATGCAAGCCTCTTCTTAACATCTTCTACTTCATTCTTCAACTATGCACAGCTTGCACAACTATTTTTGGGTTCCGAGGATGCTATATTTTTGGAGTGATAAGCCACCACTCCTTTATCATAGGTATAAGAGCTCCCTCCACTACAAGCCAATAACAATAACAAATTAACTTTATATTTATGATAATAGTTTTTTGTTCAGAATGTTTATGATATAATGAGTTATCTTACTAACTCATGAGGCTGCATGTTGGCAAGCTGAACATTCTGTATCTTCAATTAGCTATCATACCACTTCAATAGCCTAGGTAGCTTATTAGGATATGCTGGGGCTCTTAATGTAGTATGCTCGAGGAACCACATTTGTACATAATAATTTATACTTTAAAAATATGGAAGATTTAAAATAAATGTAATTACATTCTTGTTGCATATGAATGATCCTTACCACCAGAGCAGTTGAACATCCAAACATGGTTGGTTGCCTCCTACCCTTGTCACATCTCTTAGATTGGACTAGCTCCTCAAATAAACAGCAACATTTGGGAGACTCATAATAGGCAACTCCTTGATTGCGGAAGCACAGACAATTTATTCCAACTAAGATAAATCATCAAAGTAAGGAATGATATATCTTGGACAAGCTTGATTTGACTTTGGAGCTAAAAATATTTCAAACATGTATACGATCCAAAGTCTTATGATATCCTCAACATCCTCTTGTATCTTGGATGGTTGAAGTTGTGCTATCAACTTCTCCAGCCCCTTATGCTGAAGATCTAATTTCCTTCCAAATCTTCAAAATAACCTACCCTTTTTATTTTGGCCTGCCATTGTAATCTTGTTTCCATGGCATAACATATCCAAAATCAGTGCCACTTCTTCGACATTGAATGTAACTACCTTGCCATAAAAAATGAACTCGTCACCTCCCTTATAACATCTAATTATATCTATAAGGAGTTGCTCGTTGATTATGAATGGTTGCATGTCGATGAAGGCACCAAATTGAGTCTTCCGGATTATTTCTAAATGAAGAGTTGAAAAACCCTTCTTCCACACATTTTGAACATACACTGCCAGCTTGCAACAGTTTTTAAATAATTACGAAGCCTTTATACTAGGTAGTGGAATAATTAAAAGATCACCTGAAACATAGATAAAAAATAAATGTAAGTTATAAAACAATAAATTCTAACTAACTATTATAAAAAATATAAGCCATCCCAACTTAAATATGTGTAGGGTGTCATAATATTTGAACTAGGATGTCATAATGCTATTTCGGGCTGAATTACTCTTAATTCTTTTTATAGTGGAATGTTATGACATCGAGGGTGTCATAATTCATCCCATAGATGAAAGACCTTCCTAGTAAGAAGGTTTATTACAATTAGGTTCTTAAATATCTAAAGGGTGTCATAATATTTGAACTAGGATGTCATAAATCTTGAATTAGGATGTCAAAATGCTATTTCAGGCTTAATTACTCTTGATTCTTTGTAATGTAATAATTTTGTTCAGTTCATGGACTTGTGTAACATGTTACAGAAATTTGTAACTTAATTGATGCTATATATTAAGCATCATTCCAAAGAAAAATTATGTAATTCTTTCAAATAGTAATGTTATAAATATCATTTTCTCATTACATCAAGTTTGTTGTATATTAGATGTTATGTTTTATTCTGGAATATCAAATTTCTGAATGGATTTGATGATGTTATACAGGAATATTATTTTTCTTGATAGGGTATCATAGTTTTCTAATTGGAATGTCATAAGTATAGACTAGGGTGTCGTAATCATGTTTCAGCATTTACTGAAAATTTATTTCTTAGTGGTGTATATCATGATATTCTAAGAGTTTTAATTCTGACCATAGGTGACATGTATTATAGGTAGAAGGGATTAAAAACTTTGATTTTACAATTTCTACATGGATGTAGTAGTTTTTAACTAGGATGTTGTAATTTTTAAACTAGTATATCGTAATCCTATTTCGGCCGATATGAATAATCTTCTAGTATCCGTGATATTTTTTGATACTTTGAAAGTTATAAACCAAGTCATGGATGACATGTATTACAGGTAGAGGGGGTTAGAAATTTTGATTTTATAATTTCTGCATGGATATTATAATTTTTTAACTAAGATATCGTAATTTTTAAATTGGGATGTCGTAATCCTATTTTGGCCTATATGAGTAATCTTCTAGCATCCGTGGCATTTTTTGATACTCTGGGATCATAAACCAAGCCATGGATGATATGTATTATAGGTAGAAGGGGTTAGAAACTTTGATTTTATATTTTTTTGCATGGATGTCATAACTTTTTAACTAGGATATCGTATTTTTTAAACTGGGATGTCGTAATACTGTTTTGGCCTATATGAGTAATCTTCTAGTATTCTTGGCATTTTTTGATACTTTGGGAGTCATAAATTAAGCTACGAGTGACATGTATTATAGGTAGAAGGGGTTAGAAACTTTGATTTTATATTTTCTATATGAGTATCATAGTTTTTTAACTAGAATATCGTAATTTTTAAACTGGAGTGTCGTAAAACTATTTCGGTGTATGTGAGTAATCTTTTAGCATCCGTGGTATTTTTTAATACTTTGGAAGTCATAAACCAAGCCATGAAAGACATGTATTACAGATTGAAGGGGTTAGAAATTTTAATTTTATATTTTTTGTATGGGTGTTGTAGTTTTAAACTAGGATATCGTAATTTTTTAATTGGGATGTTGAAATACTGTTTCAGCCTATATAAGCAATTTCTAACATCCGTGATTTTTCTTGATACTCTGGGAGTCATAAACCAAGCTACGGATGAAAGACCTTTCTGGTAGGAAGGTTTATTACAATCGATTTCTTAATTATTTATAGGGTATCATAATATTTGAACTAGGATGTCATAAATCTTGAATTAGGATGTTATAATATTATTTCAGGCTTAATTATTCTTGATCCTTTTCATAGTGGCATGCTCTGATATCGAGGGTGTTATGATGTGTTATAATTCACCCCACCAATGAAAGACCTTCCTGGTAGGAAAGTTTATTACAATCAATTTTTTAAATATCTAAAGGGTGTCATAATATTTGAACTTAGATGTCATAAATTCTGAACTACAGTGTCATAAAATTATACATGGTGTCATAATTTTATACTATGAAGTCCTAATTTATTTAAAAATATATTATGATATCCCTATGTAGACATAAATTTTAAATATTTGTATTAAGGTATATAATTTCTTTACCTATTTTCAGTTCTGTAATTTCTTTTGGAAGAAAATTTAAAAGGGTATCATTCTCTCCTGAATAAACAAGTACAGTGTTTCCTTCTTGTTGAGTCTCAGGTGGTGCATCCAAGATTCCATGGGGAAGGGCCAAGGTTTAGGTTGGTTCAGTTTGTCATGATCACACATGATGTATCTAGGGCTAAGGTGAGTCCGGGATGAGTCCTAGAGTTATACTGAGTTTTGGTCAGTCTGGACATTAGAGTCGGCTCGGTTCTGGTCAGAGTCAACTCTAATGGTTGACATGGCATGGATGCAGGGAAGAGTTTTGTTGAGAGTCAGCTCAGACTATTGGAAGTCGGCTCGGTACTACTAAGAGTCAGCTTCGATCACTAGGAGTCGGCTCGGTTCTGTAGAAGAGGTAAACTGCGATCTAGATGAGTCGGCTCTAGGTCTGAGAGTCGACTCGTCCAGAGTGCTTCCTACAGCATGGAGTCGACTCAAAGGGTTCGAGTTGACTCGGATGATGGGATCTTTTTAATCACGTGTTGCTGTATCGGGAAGTTCTGGGGGGCTAGGTCCTTTGCGATCTAGGTATATATATATGTAAGTTGGGATGGTTATAAGTGAGGACAAGAGAGAGAATGTCATTTTGTAATAGTCCAAGAAAATAACTAGAATGAAGAACTCTCTCTATTCTTCCAAATCTCGTTTTTCTCCTTTCCTTCTCCTTCACTTCTCGATCAATCCAAGGGATTGATTGATCTTTGTTTGACTTGTATCCTACTATGATAATCTTTGGATCGCTGGTAGAGGGTCATTCATGCACCTGAATTGCTTCCACTGGGTGTGGGTTCGCCGGATCATTCGTCATCAATTGTTCGTTGGACGAGTTTCACCATCAATTTGGTATCAGAGCAAGGTTGCGTGAAGGAAGAAAGATCTCTACATCCAAGAAGTGCTAGAAGGTAAGATCTAGTACATATTGATTCTGCTTGATTGTGGTAATGGCATCAAGCAGTTTCAAGGTGGATTTCGAGAAGTATGATGGCAAGGAGAATTTTACTCTATGGCAATAAAGAGTAAAAGACTTGCTGGTTCAACAGAGAATCTGCAAGTTCTTGGTGAGACAAAGACCGTAAAAGATCAATGTTGAGGATTAGGAAGAGCTAGAAGAGATCATTTTCAGCACTATCGGGATATGTTTGGCATATCAAGTTTTGTCAGAGGTATGTACCGAGACTATGGCAAAGGGTCTTTGGCTGAGATTGGAGAATACATACATGGGCAAGAACATGACAAACAAGCTATGGTCGAAGAAGTAGCTGTATAGTCTGAGAATGCCTAAAGGAGGAGACCTCGTTGCTCATATTCAGAGGTTCAACCAGGTATGTTCAGAGCTTATGAATCTGGATATAAAAATCGATGAGGAGGATCGGACATTGTTGCTATTGTGTTCACTCCTGGGATCATATGATGGTCTTATAATAATCTTGGTATATGGGAAGGAAATCCTGATCTATGAAGAGGTTGTTGGAGTGCTAAGATCAAATGAGCAAAGGAAGAAAATCTGCAAAGAAAATCCTAACTCAGAGGTTCTTTCTGTGAATGAAAGGCAAGGAAGATCAAAGAAAAGGGTTAGGGGAAATCAAGGGGCAGATCATAGTCTTAAGGCAGTAAGAAAGGCTTGAAGTGCTTCAAATGTCATTAGCATGGTCACTTCAAAAGGAATTGCTCTCTTTGGAAGACCAAGAAAGGGAAGACCAACACTAGTGGTGCAAGTGTATCTGAAGGCAGTAGAGAAGATGTACTGATAGCTTCAGATGGATCGGTTGATTGGGATAATACTTGGATATTGGATTTAGTGTGCTCTTATCACTATACCTCTCATCGGAAGTGGTTTGATACCTATGATAAATCAGATGGAGGTAGTGTAAGCCTTGGTGATGATCACCCTTGTCCGGTGGCTAGAGTTGGCACCATTAGGGTGAGAATGTGTGATGGAGTGATAAGGACTCTGTCAAATGTCAAGCATATACCAGAATTAAAAAAGAATTTGATTTCTTTAGGCTACTTGGAAGAGCAGGGTTATGCCTTCAATTGCTGGTCTGGTAGTGGATGTGTGAGGATAACCAAGAGAGCTTTGGTGGTGATGAGAAAAAGAAGACTGAGCAATAATCTATATAAGATGGAAGGCTTAGTGGTGAATGATAGTGCGGAGGTGCTTGCAATAGCACAGGAGGAGAAGCTCTCCTACCGTTATGGCACTATCGGATGGGTCACTTGAGTGACCGAGGGCTCACAGAATTAAGTAGAAGAGGAAACCTTCCAGCGCTGAAGAAGGATGGAAATGACCTGTGTGAGCCCTGCATTTATGGCAAACAGTATAGGGTAAAGTTTGCCAGTGATACTAAGAAGAGTGAGGGTGTTTTAGAACTAATTCACTCGAATGTATGGGGATCGGCACCTATTTTATCTAGGGGAGCAAGGTATTCTATTACCTTCATTGATGACTTCTCTAGAAAATTATGGATGTATCTGATGAGAAAAAAATTAGAGATATTTGCCTGATTCAAAGCCTGGAGGGTTAAGGTAGAGAAGAAGACGAGAAAATATGTGAAGTGCCTTCGGTCAGATAATGGGGGAGAGTACTCTAGTGAAGAGTTTAGGAATTACTGTAAGGAAAATGGGATTAAATGCCATTACACAATAAGGATGACCCCACAACAGAATGGTGTTGCGGAAAGGATAAATCGGACACTATTGGAGAAGGTAAGGAGTATGAGGCTGCAGTCATCACTGCCGAAAACCTTTTGGGGTGATGCTATTACTCTATCATGTTTTCTTGTAAATAGGTCCTCTCATTTCAAGCTGGATGGAGGACTTCCAGAGGAAGCTTGGAGTGGGAAGAAGGTGGAGCTTGGTCACCTGAAGGTGTTTGGTTGCTCGGCCTATGCACATGTGGAGGCAATTGAACAGAGTAAGTTGGGCCCTAAGTCAAGGAAGATGATCTTCATTTGGTATCCACGGGGAGTTAAGGGTTACCTACTATGGGATCCACAGTCTTAAAAGACAATAATCAGTAGGGATGTCATATTT
Source organism: Areca catechu (assembly GCA_021397845.1). Taxonomy (NCBI): domain Eukaryota; kingdom Viridiplantae; phylum Streptophyta; class Magnoliopsida; order Arecales; family Arecaceae; genus Areca; species Areca catechu. Next base: position 39,233,239 of record CM038050.1, read on the forward strand.
GATGAAAGGAGCATCTTGGAGAGATCGGGGAGTACGGATGGAATTGCAACTTCAAAGGTGAACAATAGTGACTGTCCTTCACAGGTGGAGGATAGGCCATCTACATCAACTGGCAAGGGTGTTTCAATTGAGGTGGAGTTAGGCGAAAAAGGTCCTCTTGTAATGAAGGATCAGAAAAGAAAATCAGTTGTTCAAAGTGAAGTGTAGGAATAGCTACAAACATAAGACTTGCAAGACAGTGCAAGAGGAGTGGCATTGCATAAACCTCAGCGCACAATCCGTAAGCCAATGAGCCATGGTATGGATGAGAATATATTTTATGCTCTCATATCTGTGAATAGAGATCCAGAAAAACTCAAGGAGGCCATGGAGAGTTCAGATAAAGAATCATGGATACAAGGCATGATGGAAGAGATGGAATCTCTCAAGAGGAACAAGACATGGTAATTGGTGGATCTACCTAAAGATGCTTATGCAATTGGCTCCAGATGGGTGTTCACAAAGAAAATAGTACCTTCAGAGCAAGGTGGAGTGAGATACAAAGCAAGGCTGGTAGCAAAAGGATACTCACAAAGGGAAGGAGTTGACTACACTGAGGTATTTTCTCCTGTAGTACGCCATACTTCAATTCAAGTGTTGCTGTCATTGATGGCAAAACATGATATGGAATTAGAGCAGATGGATGTGAAGACAGCCTTTCTACATGAAGTCTGGATGAGAATATCTATATGAAGCAACCTGATGGCTTCATAGAAGTTGGACAGGAGGATAAGGTATGTTTACTCCAGAGGTCATGTATGGTCTAAAACAATCACCTCACCAGTGGTATCGGAGATTTGATGCTTGTATTTTAAGCCTTAATTTTCTCAAGTGTGAACATGACTGCGTGTATATGTCAAGGACGTGGATAATGATAATGCTTTGTATCTACTTCTGTATGTGGATGATATGTTGATAGCCAGCAAAAGTATGAGTGATGTAAATCAGCTGAAGAAAGCATTATCTAAAAAATTTGAGATGAAGGATTTGGATCCAGCTCAGAAAATCCTTGGAATAAAGATTTGCAGAGATATATGCAAGGGGATTCTCCATTTGTCATAAGGAGGTTATATCAAGAAGATTCTTGAGAGGTTTGGGATGGAGAAGGCCAAACCAGTGGAGACACCATTACCAGGGCACATATTTCTCTCTAAGATTCAAAGCCCCCAGACAGATGAGGAGAGAAACTACATGGAGAGAGTTCCATATGCAAATGCTGTAGGCAGTGTTATGTATGCTATGTTGTGTTGCATGCCAGACATAGCATATGCTGTAAGCCAGGTGAGCAGGTACGTGGCAAATCCTGGAAAGAAATACTGGAAAGCATTGAAGTGGATTTTGAGGTATCTACAGGGAACTCAAAAGCATGGACTGATATTTGGTGGGCAGCCAGAAGGACAAAGAAGGAACTCCAGAAAGTTATATGGAGGTTCGGGTCCTTTGGAAGGGTATGTAGATGCAAGTTATGCAGATGATCTTGATACAAGAAGGTCTACTACAAGTTATATCTTCTGCTTACATGGTGGACCGATTTCTTAGAGATCTACCCTTCAACCTATTACTGCTATATCTACAATAGAGGTTGAGTATATAGGTATTACAGAGGCTGCAAAGGAAGCATTATGACTGAGAAGGCTAGTTGCTGAGATGGGGGTGGAATAGTGTATGTTGGTCCTGCATAGTGATAGCCAGAGTGCCATACATTTAACTCAAAACCTAGTCTATCATGCGTGCACAAAGCATATAGATGTGAGGTACTACATGATCAGAGAGCTGGTCGAGGAAGGAGAAGTGGCACTGGTGAAGGTCTATATAAAGGAGAACCAGGCTGATGCACTTACAAAGGCTCTACCGTGAGATAGCTTTCGTTTATGTATGTGGTTGATGGGTCTGAGGTGTCTGGTGTAATAAATTGTAATCTTGGAGCTCCAAGGTGAAGATTATTGAATCTCAGGTGGTGCATCCAAGATTCCAGGGGGAAGGGCCAAGGTTTAAGTTGGTCCGGTTTGTCATGGTCACACATGATGTATCTAGGGCTAGGAGTTAGTCCGGAATGAGTCCTAGATGTTAGACTGAGTTTTGGTCAGTTTGGACATTAGAGTCGACTCAATTCTGGTCATAGTAGACTTAATAGTTGGCATGACATGAATGCAGGGAGGAGTTTTGCTAAGAGTTGGCTCGGACTATTGGAAGTCGGCTCGGTATTACTGAGAGTCAGCTCGGATCACTGGGAGTCGACTCGGTTCTGCAGAATAGATAAACTACAGTCTGGACGACTTGACTCAAGGTCCGAGAGTCGATAAGTCCAGAGTGCTTCCTACAGCATGGAGTCGACTCAAAGGGTTCGAGTCGACTCGGATGACGGGATCCTTTGAATCACGTGTTGCTGCGTCGGGAAGTTCTTTGGGGGCTAGGTCCTTTGTGATCTAGGTATATATATATGTAAGTTGAGACGATTATGAGTGAGGAAAAGAGAAAGAAGGTCATTTTGTAACAGTCCAAGAAAACAATCGGAATCAAGAACTCCCTCCGTTCTTTCGGATCTCGTTTTTCTCCTTTCCTTCTCCTTCACTTCTCGATCAATCTAATGGATTGATTGATCTTTGTTTGACCTGTATCCTATCGTGATCATCTTTGGATCGCTGGTAAAGGGTCATTCATGCACATGAATTGCTTTCGCTGGGCATGGATTCGTCGGATCGTTCGTCATCAATTGTTCGTCGGACGAGTTTCACCGTCACTTCCATCATCTGTATTTCTTTCTTGCGATGCTTTTGTGTTCGCGGTCTGCATTAAAACATGAAACTACTTGTTACGGCCGTAACGATGACGTGGCCGGGCTCAGATACCGTCAGATATGATCAAGCCATGTGGAGGTTTCTCGACCGAGTCAGCGCCACATTGCCGAGGTCGAGCTCGGCAAGGCTACTTCGCCAGACGACTTCCCAAGACGAAACTGCTATCGCCGAAGCCAAGCTCGGTTCGGGGCTCCTCCTGCCACCTCGCCAGGCGTCCACCCAGGAGGGGCCCGCCAAGGCCGAGGTCGGCCGATCCTTCGCTCCCTCGCCAGGTGACCCCCGGAGACGGGTCGACCTCGGCCGAAGCCAGGCGACCTCCTGCCACCTCGCCAGGTGTCCACCCGGGAGGGGTCCACCTAGGGCGAGGTCGGCCGATCCTTCGCTCCTTCGCCAGGTGGCCCCCGGAGACGGGTCCACCTTGGCCGAAGCCAGGCGACCTCCTGCCACCTCTCCAGGTGTCCACCCGGGAGGGGTCCACCTAGGCCGAGGTCGGCCGATCCTTCGCTCCTTCGCCAGGTGACCCCCAGAGACGGGTCCACCTCGGCCGAAGCCAGGCGACCTCCTGCCACCTCGCCAGGTGTCCACTCGGGAGGGGTCCACCTAGGGCGAGGTCGGCCGATCCTTCGCTCCTTCGCCAGGTGGCCCCCGGAGACGGGTCCACCTCGGCCGAAGCCAGGCGACCTCCTGCCACCTCGCCAGGTGTCCACCCGGAAGGGGTCCACCTAGGCCGAGGTCAACCAATCCTTCGCTCCTTCGCCAGGTGGCCCCCAGAGACGGGTCCACCTCGACCGAAGCCAGGCGACCTCCTGCCACCTCGCCAGGTGTCTACCCGGGAGGGGTCCACCTAGGCCGAGGTCGGTCGATCCTTCGCTCCTTCGCCAGGTGACCCCCGGAGACGGGTCCACCTCGACCGAAGCCAGACGACCTCCTGCCACCTCGTCAGGTGTCCACCCGAGAGGGGTCCATCTCGGCCGAGGTCAGGCCGCACGTACAGAGAATGTCCCAAAGAAAGAGGCGCAGGTTCCGAGGTCGTCCCTCGAGCCGTGCGCATCACAGGCGGCGCCCCGTACGGATGGCGGCGGCACGCGAAATACCATTTGCATCGACCCGACAGGTCCCGTAGTCGAGAGGTTCGGTTCTGACAAAACAGGGCCCATAGATGGATGGCGCCTACCCTTGGGAAGGAGAGCGCTCTCACTGGACCCGAGGTCTGACCGGCCGCCTTACCGGCGCCACCCCCCTTCTGTCTTTGCCCTTTCCCCGTTGGACTCGGCGGACGAGGTCGGAAAGCCGCCTGGCCCTCAACACCGAAAGGGGAAAGAGAAAAGGATGGGGAAGGGGAGCCTCCCAGGAGGAGAAGACAGGCGAACAGCGAGAGGAGATAAAAGGAAGGAAGCTGGGGATGACAAGGTAAGCGGATCGGGCTGGGGACAAGTAAGAAACGGTGGCCAAAAGCCTCGTCCCAAGGGTGAGATCCAAGGTCCCGAGAGGGGATCGCTTGGCGTGAGCTCGGCAAGAAGGTCCGGCCGAATTTCTGGTCCCCATAGCACCTTTCTTACTAGTAAATTCTCTGAGTCTGGAACCCCTCCAGGGGCCCGTCTTGGAGAATCTGTTCCTTCTCGCTGTCTACTAACTTGACCGTCGGAGCTCCCTCGCCGGGATCCCGGCCAGGGTCTTCTGACCCTCTCTTGCAGGTTCGCTCCGGCCAGGAGCCGCCAGGAGCCAGGCGGTCCGGTAGGATCGACGGATCCGAGGCACGAGCACGGCGACGGGAACGGCAACAGATTGGCGCACCAGGTAGGGGGGCAGGACAACACCCCCTAGCGAGAGCCAGCTTTCTGCAGGTGTCGCGCTCTCTGACAATGGTGGTCACTCGTGGGCTCGAGGCATCCACCAGCCGTGTGGGGGAGGTTCCCTCCCCTCAAGTGGCCCACAGCCCGGAGAGGGAGCTTCCAGCTCCCCCTCCTCTTCCACCACAGCCGACCTCAACAGACGGGCCCCTTGCGGCCGTCATCCAATAGCTGCAGACCTTGACCTCGGCGGTCTGGCAGCTCCAGCATCAGCAGCGATCCCTGGCCACGCAGCCGCACCCAGGGGCCCCCGTGGCCCAAGTTGCGGGACAGCGTGGGAGCCTGCACTCCATCTAGGGCAGGCCATCCCATCCGAGGGCAGTCTCCAACCCCCGCGGGAGCCACCAGGCTCCCGCAAAAAAAAATTACTCCGGTTTGGTGGATCACGAGAGTCGATCCCCGGCCGATGAAGCCGAGACGGTGCATCGCAGCAAGCGACGCCGAGGCCTGACTTCGCGCCGAGACTGATCGGCACCACCTTCCCCAGCGGCCTCGATGGAAGACTCCACCGACGAGGCCATCAGGCGCCAAGCTGAGAGGCGCCTGGAGGAGCACGAGCGCAAGCTAGCGGAGTTCGCCCGCCGATTTGCCGACCTGCAGAACTCGTCGGTGGACCCGGCGGGCTACGACTCCCATCCCCCCTTCTCTGAGGAAATCCAGGCGGAGCCGATCCCAAAACGGTTCCGCATGCCGCAAGTGGATCCCTACGACGGGACCACCGACCCTCTGGACCATCTGGAGAGCTACAAAGCTCTCATGAGAGTCCAGGGGACCACCGACGCTCTTTTGTGCATCGCCTTCCCGGCCACCCTCCGGAAGGCTGCTCGAGTCTGGTTCACCCGCCTCGAGCCCGGATCCATTTGCTCCTTCCACCAGCTGGAAGGAAAGTTTGTGGCGCACTTCGACGCTTATCGAAAGGTGCCGAGAGAGGTGGACAGCCTCTTCTCCATCTGCCAGCAGGACCAGGAGCTGCTACGGGACTACATCACCCAGTTCAAGACCGCAGCCCTGGAAATCTACAGTCTGGACGAGCCTGTTGCCATGCTGGCTTTGAAGCGTGGGCTCAAGACGTCCCGCCTGACCTACTCCCTGGACAAGAAGCCGCCCAGGATGTACTCCGAGCTCCTCCTCCACCCCACAAGTACATCCGGGCGGAGGAGGCCGACCGCACCCGTCGAGAGTTGGATGGGAAGACTCTAAAGAGGCCGCCCCCGAGAGATACCCCGGGAGCTCGGAAGCCCGGGCCATCTGCCGACCCTCGCCCGAATCCAAGGCCGAGGGGCGAGGCCACTCCGGAGCGGAGGTTCACCCCTCTCCTCGCACCTCGGACGAAGATCCTCATGGAAATCGAGGGCGAGCGCTACCTCCGCTGACCTCCTCCTCAGAACCCGAGGGCCATCCGGGACAAATCGAAGTACTGCCAGTTCCACCGCGAGCACGGTCATGACACGGAGGAGTGTCGCAACCTGAAGCGGGAGATCGAGGAGCTGATTAAGAGGGGCTACCTCAGGAAGTTCATCAGGAACGAGGTCTCCCCGGAGGGGCAGCCGCTCGCGACCTTATCGCCAGTTCCTGCAATTGATAACCGTCCAATGGAGAAGCCCGTGGGCATGATCTCACGCGGGGTCGGACGAGCGGCGAAGAGAGCCCGGGAAGTCAGAAACCTGGAGGATGTAACCCCTCCTAAGGAGGGGAAGGATAATGATAATGTAAACAATGATGCCGTGGTGGTCGAGATGACCATCGCGAAGCATCCTGTACATCGAATCATGGTGGATAGTGGAAGCTCGACCGACGTACTTTTTTACGATGCTTTCTCTCGGATGAATTTGTCCCACGGTCAGCTGAGACTGGTGCATACCCCCCTGGTAGGTTTTACAAGGGATTCCATGGGGGTCGAAGGGGAGATCACTCTCCCGGTCACCGCCGGATCCCCACCTCGGCAGACGACCGTCCTGATGACGTTTACCGTCGTCAGGCTCCCTTCGCCTTACAATGCCATTCTCGGGCATCCCGGGCTCAACCAACTGGACGCCATGATCTCCACGAAAAGGTTGTTGGTGCAGTTCCCCACGCCTTCCGGGCTCGGGGAGATGAAGGGGATGACCCAGCCGGTCCCGCTTTGCCTCCAGACGGTCCCGGGCGCCCGGGGCGCGGAGCTCGCCCCCGATGCCGACGACCTCGACCTAAGGGAAAAGGAACCCAGGGGAGGGCCCGTAGAATGCCTGTTGACTTATACACTCGGTTCCGACCCACTGAAGACGGTGCAGGTCGGGGCCCAACTCCCTGATGAGGAACAGACCCGCCTGCTGGAGTTCCTCCATGCGAACGCAGATGTGTTCGCCTGGTCGGCGGCCGACATGCCGGGCATTCCGCCCGAGGTCATCACGCACAAGTTGAACGTGGACCCAAGCTGCCGCCCGGTCCGCCAGAAGAAGAGGAGCTTCACCATGGAAAGACAGAAGGCCATCAATGAGGAGGTGGAGAAACTCCTCGCCGCCGGCTTTGTGCGGGAAGTCCGGTACCCCAGCTGGCTAGCAAACGTGGTCATGGTAAGAAAAAGTAGTGGTAAGTGGAGGATCTGTGTGGACTACACCGACCTCAACCGAGCTTGCCCGAAGGACAGCTTTCCTCTTCCAAAGATCGACCAGCTGGTCGACACCACCTCGGGACATCGCCTCCTGTCATTCATGGACGCCTTCTCCGGATACAACCAGATCCGAATGAGCCCGGAGGACGAAGAGCATACCGCCTTCATAACCAACCGCGGAACCTTTTGCTACAGGATGATGCCGTTCGGCCTCAAGAACGCTGGAGCCACGTACCAGCGTCTGGTCAACAAGATTTTCAAGGACCAGATCGGCCGCAACATGCAGGTGTACGTGGACGACATGCTGGTGATAAGCAAACCCGATTCGGACCACGTAGCTGACTTGGCGGAGACATTCGGCAACCTCCGACGTCATCAGATAAAGCTGAACCCGGCGAAGTGTGCCTTCGGCTTCTCCGCCGGAAAGTTCCTAGGATTCATGGTGACCCAAAGAGGAATTGAAGCCAACCCGGAGAAGGTCCAGGCCATCCTGGACATGGAGCAGCCCGCCTCCAAGAAGCAAGTGCAGCAACTCACCGGCCGAGTTGCAGCCCTCAGCCGCTTTATCTCCAGGTCGGCAGATCGCTGCCGTCCCTTTTTCAAGGTGCTGAGAAAGATGAACGACTTTGCTTGGACCGAGGAATGCCAGAAGGCCTTCGAAGAGCTGAAGAAGATGCTCGCATCGCCACTGTTGCTGTCCAGGCCCGAGGAGGGGGAGGAACTCATCCTCTACCTGGCGGTCACCCCGGAAGCCATCAGCTCGGTCCTGGTTCGGACCGATGACCAAAGAGTCCAGCGGCCGGTGTACTATACCAGCAAACTTCTTCGCGACGCGGAGCTCAGGTATTCTCGGCCCGAGAAACTCGTTTTTGCGCTAATAGTGTCTGCCCAACGTCTCAGACCCTATTTCCAAGCGCATCCCATCGCTGTCCTGACGGATCAATCGCTGAAAGCGGTGCTCAGCCGACCCGATACTTCGGGACGATTGGCAAAGTGGGTACTGAAGCTCAGCGAGTTCGACATCGCGTACAGGCCAAGGTCGGCCATGAAAGTGCAGGTGCTGGCCGACTTCTTGGTCGAATGCGCAGGCTTGGGCAAGGAGCCCGAGGAAGGCCCCTCAGGCCAGTCGCTGAAGACAGGCCCCGATGAGCCCGGAGAAGATGCCTGGATCCTCCATGTAGACGGAGCCTCGAACTCCGACGGAAGCGGAGCCGGACTCATCCTTGCCAACAGCGACGGGGTCGTCGCCGAATGCGCGCTCCGTTTCCATTTCCCGCGACCAATAATCAGGCGGAGTATGAGGCACTTCTTGCCGGCTGAGGGTTTCCCACGAGCTGGGCGTAACCAACCTCAAAGCTTTCACTGATTCCCAGCTCGTGGCGGGACAGGTCTCCGGGGAGTATGCCGCGCATGACCCCCAAATGGCGAAATACTTGGAGCTCGTCAGGGCGGGCGCGTCCAGATTCCGGCGCTTTAACACTTCCACATCCCCCGCAGGGAGAACGCCCGTGCGGATACTCTCTCCCGGCTGGCGACCCTGTCGGACTCGATGCTGGGCCGCGCTCATGTGGAGCGCCTTGAGATCCCAAGCCTCGAGGCTCCGGTGGAGGTCCATCAGGTCAGCCATGAACCCAGCTAGATGGACAAGTACGCCGAATACATCACCAGTGGCACCCTGCCGGAGGACCGCGAGGTGGCTCGCCTTATCAGAAAGAAAGCCGTGCGGTTCGTTCTGATGGATGGGCAATTATACCGAAGATCCTACTCCTACCCCCTCCTCAAGTGTGTAGGACCCGCGGAAGCCAAGCTCGTGCTCCAGGAGATTCACGAAGGCATCTGCGGGAACCACGTGGGGGGCAGAGCATTGGCCTACAACGCCCTTCGTCAGGGCTACTTCTGGGAGACGATGAAGGAAGACGCCGCTGACTTCGTGAAAAAGTGCGATTGGTGCCAGCGTCACGCCACGGTGCAACGGCAGCCCTCCAACCCAATCTCCCAGCTTTTAGCTCCCTGGCCATTCGCCCAGTGGGGGATGGACCTTCTGGGTCCATTCCCGCCGGCGTCTGGACAGCGGAAGTTCTTGATAGTGGCCATCGACTACTTCACGAAGTGGGTCGAGGCCAAACCCTTGGCGCGGATCACCGAAGCGAACGTCGCCAAGTTCTTTTGGAAGTCAATCGTTTGCCGCTTCAGCCTCCCCCACACCGTGGTTACTGACAACGGGCGCCAGTTCGACTACCGAGAGTTCGAAGAGTTCTGCGATGACCTCGGCATCAGGCATCGCTTCACCTCGGTGGCGCATCCCCAGACCAATGGAGAGGCCGAAGTCACAAACAGGACCATTTTGCAGGGTCTCCGCACGTGGCTGGACCAGGCCAAAGGCAGATGGGCCGAGGAGCTCCCCAGCATCCTCTGGGCATACCACACCACCCCGAGGACGGCTACCAACGAGACTCCATTCAACCTCGTCTTCGGAGCCGAAGCGGTCATCCCGATCGAACTTAGCCTACCCACGCTGTGTGTGGAGCAATATGACGAGACAGAAAACCCCGCCAGGATGATGCTCAACCTCGACCTTCTTGAAGAGACGAGGGACAAGGCTCGAGTTCGGATGGCGGCGTATAGGCAGCGTGTGGCCAGGTATTACAACTCCCGAGTGCGGCTGAAGATTTTTCGTCCCGGAGATCTGGTCCTCCGGCGCGCTGAAGCTTCTCAGCCACGGGAATGCAGCAAACTCTCACCCAACTGGGAGGGCCCGTACCGGGTAGCAGAAGCCCTCCCCCACGGCGCCTACTACCTGGAAGAATTGGGAGGTGCCAGGTTCCCCGGACGTGGAACGCCTCGAACCTAAGAATGTATCATTAGTAATGTAAGGTTCCCCACTCCTGCAATAAAGTTTCCTTGCTTCAAATGCTCTCTTCTCACTTTGTAGGAAAATCAGCGCATGGCCCTGAGTTCGGCACGTCCGATCATGGCCGACGGCCGAAGGAAGCGGGAGATCCTGGGCTTCGGCCTGGAAGGTGGGACAGAACCCAGTTCGCCCACGCAAGCCCGGAGAACATCTCGGCAAGCCGCACAAGGCTTGAGAAAGCCTGCGGCCCCGGGGTTCAGTCTGGAGATCCTGGGCTTCGGCCTGGAAGGTGGCGCCGAACCCAGTTCGCCCACGCAAGCCCGGAGAACAGCTCGGCAAGCCGCGCAAGGCTTGAGAAAGCCTACGGCCCCGGGGTTCAGTCCGGAGATCCTGGGCTTCGGCATGGAAGGTGGCGCCGAACCCAGTTCGCCCACGCAAGCCCGGAGAACAGCTCGGCAAGCCGTGCAAGGCTTGAGAAAGCCTGCGGCCCCGGGGTTCAGTCCGGAGATCCTGGGCTTCGGCCTGGAAGGTGGCGCCGAACCCAGTTCGCCCATGCAAGCCCGGAGAACAGCTCGGCAAGCCGCGCAAGGCTTGAGAAAGCCTGCGGCCCCGGGGTTCAGTCCGGAGGTCCCGGGCTTTGACCTGGAAGGCGGGGCGGAAACCACTTCGCCCACGCAAGCATGAAGGCAATCCCAAGGTCGGACCCGCTCAAGGCCTACTCTGACGCCGCGCGGTCCGGAATGTCCCAACTTTCGACCTGAGCGACGGACGGGACCGGGTCCACGTTCATTTTGGCACTCCACATCAACATCTCAAGAAAGAAAAAGAGGAGATGGGAGAGTGGGGAAGGAAGTGAGCTCGAGACTTAGTTAAATCAAATTTTCATTGATCCAAGGAGGAGTACAAACTGGGAATCCCGACAGGCCGGGAGTCCCAAAAAAAAAAGAGAAGAAGGAATACAACTACGACAACGGCGGAGGTGAGGAAATGGCGGCTCAGTTTGGTGCAGGGTCAGAGCCCTCCGCTTGGGTCACGCGCTCCGCATCCTCGCCTTCAGCGGCGGCTGGCTCAGGCGGCTGCTCCGGAGCCACGGCTTCGTCGGTCGCTGGGGCCGCAGGCGTGGCACCGGCCGCACCGGAGGCTCTGCTCTCAGGTCCTTGCCTCCTACCTCCGAGCACCACCCCACTGAGGTCGAGCTCGGGGTAGAAGGCCCCTACCTTCTCCCGGCACATCCGGAACCCCTACAGAAAGGAGTCCACGGCGGCCTCCCGGACCTCCGACGTGTACTCGTCGGAAGCCCGGAACTTCGGGATGGCCTCCTGTGCCTCCCGCTTTGCGGCCTCCAGGAGTCCGTTGACATACGCACTCCGCTCCTTCGCCGCGTTTGCATCTCGCCTGGCCTCCTCCAGCTGGCGCTCCAGCCACTGGGAGTGGGCCTGAAGACGAGCCCTCTCAGCTGCGTCCTCCTCTGCGCGATGCTGGTGAGAGACTCTCTCCTCCGTCAGGGAAGACTCCAGCTCCTTGTTCCGACCCTCGGCGTGCGCCAGGTCGGTTTGGAGGGCCTGATTGCTAGCCCACAGCTCGACCCCCTTTTCCATGAGGTCCTTGACGTCGGCCGCGAGCTTGCCGAGCTTCTTCTCCTTCTCGGCATCCCTCTTCGCGCTCCCTACGAGGAAGTTCCTCAGTAGGAGAACGTCATTCCCAATCTGCACAGGTAAAGCAACCGGGTTAGAAGAAAGACCACTGAGGTCACGAAAGAAAGAAGAAGGTAAGTTCGGGCTTACCGTAAAAAGCTGCGGGAGGATCCCGAGCAGAGCGTCAGCATAGTCCCGGCCGCCCCGAGCTCGGCGGTCCCGGGCTGTGGAGGCGTACTCCATCACCTTCTCCGCGAGCCCTTTGTCGCGGATGACTGAACACCGGTGGGTGATCACCGGTGGCGGAGCCGTCAGGTCGGCTCCGACGGCGGCTGTCCCTCTAGCAGGAATCGCAGTCGACGGGCCGGCAGAGGACACGGGCTGCGCCATCGGAGCCGCGGCGATGATGGGGCCGGTGCTGGACGGAGCTTCGGGCGGTGGAGCCCCCTCGACAGCAGCACCACCGGATCTGGCAGTCGAGGAATCAACGGCCCCGCCCCGAGGCAGCCTGGGCGGGGGAGCAGCGGCCGCTGGACTAGGTGCAGACGCCGGCGCCACCTCCTGGCTCGCCTCGATGCGGGCCCTCTTGGCCGCGGGCTCATCTACCTCCGGGACATCTCTCTGGGCCACGCCCTCGAGGAGGCTCTCCAGTGAGAACTTCATGCCTGCAGTACAAAAAGTAGAAGGTCAGCTAGCTCGGTTATAAAGGCAAAAGAATGCAAAGTCAAAGGAGGACCGAATCTCATTCGACTCGCGGATGGGACTGATCCCGGCCTCAAAAAGATTCTGCTCCGAAAGCAGAACCTCGAGCGCCGGGACCACGTCGCTCAGCAGCAGGGAGTAGGCCTTCTGTTCCACCGACTCGACCTGAGAGTTCCGGTTCGGAGACCGGTCCGGTTCACTCCAGGCCCAGTCGACATCCTCGATCGAGGCAAAGAAAAACCGGCTCTTCCAGCCCTTGATAGAAGAAGGGAGGTCGAACCGGAGACACCTGGGCCGGGGCGAGATGTACCACCAGCCGTCATTGGTGGAGTACCTCTTCAGGGTGAACATGGCCCTGAAGAGTGAGAAACGGGCAACGAACCCATGAAAATGACAAAAAACTATGAAAGAGAAGATGACCCGGATGGCATTGGGAGCCAACTGGGCCGGAACAAGTCAGAAATGGCTAAGAAAAGAGAGGAAGAAGGGGTGCAGAGGAAATCGAAGACCCCCGAGGAAGAAGTCTTCATAGAAGGCTATGCGGCCGGGGCCACTCATGGTGACGCATTCCCCGGCCGCGGAACGAATAGACGGATTGATCCCGGGATGCCGTAGGCCTCCCGGAGCAAAGAAAGGTCACCCTCGGTCATGGTGGAAGCATGACCGGGGGACCGGCGGGAAGAAGAGGCGGAGCAGGAAGAGAAAGAAGAGGAAGAGTGGAAGCAATCGGAGGAGACCGAACCCCCTGGGGATGCCGATGGTGACACCCCCAGGTTGCAGACGCCTGCGGATCTCCTCCGGAATCGTTTCCTCCTCTAAGGAGGAAGAAGATGGAGTCCTCGGCCGGGATGGATCGGCCTCGTCTGGATTAGAAGAAACATAGCGACGACGCGCCATGGCAAAGAAGAGAACAAGGATTCAGAGAAGAAAAGGGAGAGGGGAACTAAAGAGAAGGATGAAGGCACTCACCGAAAATACGCCAAGCGAACGCGGGGCAACGGAAGTTAGTCTGCAGCAAACCGCCCACGAAGCAAGGGGAAAGGCCTCATTCTGGAAAGTCCCCTCCTTTTCAAACTCAGTCGACAGCAGCCGTACCCGTCATTCCGCCCCGAGCCACTGGATGATCGCCGCGTGGATGCACGCCCGACACAGACGCCTCGTTAGCAGGGTAACGGCCTCTGCCTCGAAGCGACGCATTTATTGTGGGCAAGTGGGCGACGCGTGGCGGCTTCCTATAGGGCTTTGGGCGCATCGAGAAGCGGCGACGAGGATCGTGGTAATTATGATGCAAGATCTTCGCCTCCCCACGTCATATCTGCATTTAATCCCGATGTTCCGTTCTACGACGCCCCAACGGAACGGCGGGCTGGGGGGCAACTGTTACGGCCGTAACGATGACGTGGCCGGGCTCAGATACCGTCAGATATGATCGAGCCACGTGGAGGTTTCTCCGACCGAGTCAGCGCCACATTGCCGAGGTCGAGCTCGGCAAGGCTACTTCGCCAGACGACTTCCCAAGACGAAATTGCTCTCGCCGAAGCCGAGCTCGGTTCGGGGCTCCTCCTGCCACCTCGCCAGGCGTCCACCCAGGAGGGGCTCGCCAAGGCCGAGGTCGGTCGATCCTTCGCTCCCTCGCCAGGCGACCCCGGAGACGGGTCCACCTCGGTCGAAGCCAGGCGACCTCCTGCCACCTCGCCAGGTGTCCACCCGGGAGGGGTCCACCTAGGGCGAGGTCGGCCGATCCTTCGCTCCTTCGCTCCTTCGCCAGGTGGCCCCCGGAGACGGGTCCACCTCGGTCGAAGCCAGGCGACCTCCTGCCACCTCGCCAGGTGTCCACCCGGGAGGGGTCCACCTAGGCCGAGGTCGGCCGATCCTTCGCTCCTTCGCTAGGTGACCCCCGGAGACGGGTCCACCTCGGCCGAAGCCAGGCGACCTCCTGCCACCTCGCCAGGTGTCCACCCGGGAGGGGTCCACCTAGGGCGAGGTCGGCCGATCCTTCGCTCCTTCGCCAGGTGGCCCCCGGAGACGGGTCCACCTCGACCGAAGCCAGGCGACCTCCTGCCACCTCGCCAGGTGTCCACCCGGGAGGGGTCCACATAGACCGAGGTCGGCCGATCCTCGCTCCTTCGCCAGGTGGCCCCCAGAGACAGGTCCACCTCGACCGAAGCCAGGCGACCTCCTGCCACCTCGCCAGGTGTCCACCCGGGAGGGGTCCACTTAGGCCGAGGTCGGCCGATCCTTCGCTCCTTCGCCAGGTGACCCCCGGAGACGGGTCCACCTTGGCCGAAGCCAGGCGACCTCCTGCCACCTCGCCAGGTGTCCACCCGAGAGGGGTCCACCTCGGCCGAGGTCAGGTCGCACGTACAGAGAAGGTCCCAAAGAAAGAGGCACAGGTTCCGAGGTCGTCCCTCGAGCCGTGCGCATCACAGGCGGCGTCCCGTACGGATGGCGGCGGCACGCGAAACACCATTTGCATCAGCCCGACAGGTCCCGCAGTCGAGAGGCGCGGTTCTGACAAAACAGGGCCCATAGATGGATGGCGCCTACACTTGGGAAGGAGAGCGCTCTCACTGGACCCGAGGTCTGACCGGCCGCCTTACCGGCACCACCCCCCTTCTGTCTTTGCCCTTTCCCCGCTGGACTCGGCGGACGAGGTCGGAAAGCCGCCTGGCCCTCAACATCGAAAGGGGAAAGAGAAAAGGATGGGGAAGGGGAGCCTCCCAGGAGGAGAAGATAGGCGAACAGCGAGAGGAGATAAAAGGAAGGAAGCTGGGGACGACAAGGTAAGCGGATCGGGCTGGGGACAAGTAAGAAACGGTGGCCAAAAGCCTCGTCCTGAGGGTGAGATCCAAGGTCCCGAGAGGGGATCGCTTGGCGTGAGCTCGGCAAGAAGGCCCGGCCGAATTTCTGGTCCCCATAGCACTTTTCTTACTAGTAAATTCTCTGAGTCTGGAACCCCTCCGGGGGCCCGTCTTGGAGAATCTGTTCCTTCTCGCTGTCTACTAACTTGACCGTCGGAGCTCCCTCGCCGGGATCCCCGGCCAGGGTCTTCTGACCCGTTCTTGCAGGTTCGCTTCGGCCAGGAGCCGCCAAGAGCCAGGCGGTCCGGTAGGATCGACGGATCCGAGGCACGGGCGTGGTGGCGGGAACGGCAACACTATTTTTCTCCATTAATTAAAGATTTCGAAGTCTTATCTTCCGTGGTATACTCAAGAATAAAAAAATATCAGCAGCTACTCAACCACCAAAGAGAAGAAAAAAATAAAAAAAGATGAGAAACTGTGGACGTTCCTATGATACCGATTCATAAAAAAATAATAGAAGAAACTCTAAAATATTTATTTTTTATTTACAGAAAAAAAAAATATATATTATTTTTTAGAAGATAGCGGAGTAATTTTTTTTTTTATATTTAAAGAGACCGTATGATTATGCTTAGATTATGAAATCTCGGGTGATGCGGATTTCCATCTCATCTTTCCAAGATGTATGATCCACGTGAATCAATAAAGAATGACGGCGCGGGCGAAATGGAATTTCCTGCCCCGCATGCAGTGCACAAAGATTTACTCTTCTTCCAATGGGTGGCGCGCGGTGCACAAAGACTTACTCTTCTTCCAATGGGTGGCATCGAGCTGATGGTTTGCTAAATACGAAATTCACGCATAGTTTTGCACGCAAATTGCACAATAAAATACCGAAGAGGATATGACGGCTATTCGAAGATATATTTGTGCAATAAAGTAATTCCGCATGGAGAGCCAGGGTGATGGTTTGCTAAATACGAAATTCACGCATAGTTTTTGCACGCAAATTGCACAATAAAATACCGAAGAGGATATGACGGCTATTCGAAGATATATTTGTGCAATAAAGTAATTCCGCATGGAGAGCCAGGGTTTGGTACCTGTCGCCAGAACCTCAACGAAAACATCCCTTCTGATTAAGGTTTCTTCTCTTCCAGGTATATTTCCTCTCCTCCTCCGCCACTCCCGCTTTTTATCCCTTTTTGTTCCTTAACTAAAAGCGTTTGGAAACATAATTCGTGCTTCGCTTTTCTAATGCTGCACTTTTCCTTAATTTTTGATGGATCTTTTACCAGATCTATGCGTCAATTTGATATCAAAGCTGTCATTTTCTGGCCCCATTTTCATTATTTTTGCCTGTTTATTAGTTTTTGGAACTCTTCTTCTGGGCTTTTAGCTGATGGTTCTTGTTATTGTTCGATTTGCTTTTGTTTCGAAGGAAGGAGAGAAGCTAATAGGACTATCCCTTTGAGGAGGAGTTAAACAAAGAAGAACTATGAGGTATTTGATCTTATCTGTGAGCATCATATGCTTTGCTGTTAACTTGCCTAGGATCTTATTAGTTGTGATACGAGCCGTTTACTATTTTGTCCCTTTTTTTATAAAAAAATGGAGTTCGTTCGACAATCTTATATTGTTGTTTTGGTGTTTGTATGTCCGCAATGGATTAAAATTCTAGTCATAATATTTGTTCGCTTTCATTTTATTTGAAAATTAATCTTGTTGCGAGAACCATTTGCTCTTACTTCATTAAGAGTTGGCCTCCTATTTTAATTGGAACCCCAGTTCTGGCATCTCTAATTTTCGTTATTGATCAAACACTGTGTAAAAAGGCATCATCTTTTTTGGCAGCATTTTGGGTAAAAAGGCATCATCTTTTTGACAGCATTTTTTTTCTTTTGTTTTGGTCTTCACATGTCATGGGGTTGTTCTAGTTTCCTGATTTATTAAACTTTTGATTTGCTCATTTTATCTGGGCATGATATGGATCCCTTGCTGCATTGGAATTTTTTAGCTGGGGCTGGTACTTGAGGTGTTTTTCTCTTGCTATAAGCCGATATAACAATACAATGATTTTGCCATTGCTATTCATGTTATGTCCTATGTGGAGCATATGCTGTTATTGCATCAGTGACGATCATTTATATAAACCACTTTTAGCAGATATTGTAGGTTATCAGTATTGTATCGATAACAGTAAGGAAGAGTGGCTTTATTATGTAGTTTATATGGATGACTTTGTAATTTGACAACATTAGCAAGTTAGCAACCTAGTTTGGTTTCTTTTAGGTCATATTACAAGCTGCACAACAGTCATCATAATGGGAAACATTATTACATCTGCATTCCTATCTATGATGATTTGAATGACTAGAACTATTAAAATGCTTTTTAAAATTTGGGTTAATTTATGCTTTTTTATGGACTTGAAATCATCATCACTAACTACAAGTAGTATGCTCTGACTTTGTGTTACTTTTCTGATTTGAGGTTAGAAGGGATAAGATAACATGATGACCTATGTGTAATGGTTTTTGGTTGTGCTGTCTTTATTCTTCTGTAGCAAGCTGCAGAGTGATGTGCTGAGAGAGGCTATCTCTCAGATTGCTAATGATTCTAGGGAGAAAAAGCGGAACTTCACTGAGACCATTGAGCTGCAGATTGGGCTAAAGAATTATGATCCACAAAAGGATAAGCGGTTCAGTAGTTCTGCGAAGTTGCCACATATTCCACATCCAAAGATGAAGGTTTGCATGCTTGGTGATGCTCAGCATGTGGAAGAGGTACATCGAACTGTCCTTACTTTTAAACGGTGAACCTTTATTTCTTCTTGTGAAGAGATGTTCTTTTTTATGTAATGGGAATTTTTTCTTGAGTATCACCTATAATATCTGGTTCTTTTTTTTTTGTTCTACAGTTCAGTTAACATCATCTTTGTGTGAGTGGCTGCACAGTCACTGTTGTGTCCTTCTAAAATGTAGTACCCCGTTTAGTGTAGGAATGGATTGGACAGCTCTTAATTTGTTGCTATCTGGTCTAGATAATTCTAGATAATTCATCTACACCTCTCTATTTGGATTCTATGAATGCTTTGAGATGAGCCTGATCCTGTCCTGAATTTGAATAGTAACAGAACAACGGAATTTCTTGAAGCTTCTATTAATAATTATCTACATATTTGAGATGTCTGAGAAGTAATTTCCGTTATATGCAGGCTGAGAAAATTGGACTGGACTATATGGATGTTGAAGGGCTAAAGAAGATGAACAAGAATAAGAAGTTGGTCAAAAAGCTTGCAAAAAAAATATCATGCGTTTTTGGCATCTGAAGCTATTATTAAGCAGATTCCTCAACTTTTAGGCCCTGGTCTTAACAAGGCAGGCAAGCAATTTTCTCTCTTTCTTGCATTGAATATTAAGTGGATCCACGTTTCTATATGCTTAAGTGATAGTGCTGGATGATTGCACTAAAAGAAATTGTTTGAGATATGTTAAATGGTAATATGCTTTTTTTAAAAAATTCTTTCATAGTTATTGCTGAGCTATTTGATATAGCATTACTTAAAAGATCTTATCTAATGAATTCTGAGAACTTGTTTGTGGAGCTTCCTGCTTTACATATCATTGCCAAAGATTAGCACGATTTTAGACATCATCCTTTCTGTTTGTGCATGTTTTTGTAAAGTTTTATGTGTAGGTGATGGTTTAATGTTGTGTTGTGGTCATGCATATGATCTTTTAGCTCAATTTGCTGGACTTACCACACTTTGTTCTGTCAGGTTTAGCTTGGTGTTGTATTCCCATTGAATTTCATTGTTCCTTAGGCCATCATGCTTTGGTCAGCTGCTCTAGGATCTGCTCATATTGGTTCACTCATCTTCCCAATTCATTCCAAGCATTCACTGCCTTCTTGTGCATTGTCAACCAAGGCTAGTGAAAGTATCGATAGACATTAAGTAAACTGAATTTAGGCCCTGTTTTGCATTGCTATAGGCAAGGTTTTATGCCCTAGTGGGAGAAGGGGTCTCCAAGCCATTCTGTCCTGTTTTTGTGAGAAAACGGGACCATAATGGAGTCGAGACTTTGAAACCCATCTATGTGGGGAGAGAAGAAGAAAGAGGAAAGAAAGAAAGAAAGATTAATGGTAAAAAGTGAAAAGAAATAAGAAGAAGAAGAAAATGAAAGAAATAAAGGAAGGGAGAAGAAAAAAGAAAGGAAAGAAGGAAGAAAAGAAAGAGAAAGAAGAAAAAGGAAAGACAGAAAGAAAAGAAGTGATAAGAAAAAGAAAAGGAAAGGGAAAGGAAAGAAAGCAAGGTAGAAAAAAGAAAAAAAAAAGGAATGAAAGGAAAAATAAATAAAGAAAGAAGGCAATGAAAAAGGAAAGAGAGATGGAGGTTACCGGCATGCATGATTGTGACAGTTGTCGGGATGAGACGGGATAATGGGAATGTCCCATTCCATTGAGATATCGGGACATCTCTGTCCCACAGGATTTAAAACCTTGGTTATAGGTAATAAGATTTTGTTTGTAGAGCTTTTAATAAAAAGTTGTTTGCTATTTGTTAACTACATTTTGAAATGCTATGGAACCTTAACTTTTATTTGGCAACTAAATCGAGAAAATACTTTACATTGTGCTTTCAATTGTCTAACTATTTTTGCTATCAAAACCTCTTAATTTATAAATTATTTATTTTGTCACTTTAATTTAAATAATAGAACACAATAATTTTTTGTTTATTATAAATATAATAACATTTTATAACATTATTATGTTATAATAATAGTAGGATGATATGGCATTATTATATTATTATAATATAATACTATCATATTATTGTATTATGATTACTCTAGTATAATAATAATGATAATAATTTAATACAATAGTATTATTGTGTTATAGTATATTATAATGTTATTGTATTTTGCTATCAAAATTGTTATTATAAAGTATTGTTAATTTATAAGTTATTTTGTATAGTTTAATCTTAATGTAATTATAAATAATAATGTTTTTATGCATGATTACCAAGTAATATCTAGAATAATGGTAGGGCATAAATATTCACCAACATTCTCTATGTCCATGTTTCAAGTATAACATCCTAAATATATAAGTCAATGACTTATAAGAAGTCTCAATACGGCCACACGAAACATCTATCTCATACTTATTTCAATGTTTGACTTTGTTTTGTTGTTCACCAATCTCTAAACAATCACGAGGGAGTAGATCCTCTTTATAACCATAAATTCTAAATCCTTAATTCTGTGATTATGGCAATAAAAGGATACCAACTGAAATGAATATATCAATAAAAATATTTTAAATTATTTTAAAAAAATTCTTTATAGGACTCGATCCGGGGTCTTTTGAGTGAGTTTTTGCCTAGAAAAATAGCTTCATGATGTGTCTTAAGTAGAGCTTTCACCCAAAGCTCCAAATTGAAGCTTTTCATGGTAGGTCTTTTTTTGCTTTTGAAGGAGCTAGCAAGTTATTTTAAAAATTTTACCAAACACCTCAAAATCATCCAAAAGAGCTTTTGAGCCTCCAAGAAGTGCTTTTAGGCCCTTTAAAAGCAATACCAAATAGAACCCGGGCATATAAAGAAAACTTAAATCCATTAAAGTTTGATTTGAATATAGTTCCCTTTAGATAATATGGAAGTTAATATTACACTTTTCATTTTTAAAGATTTTTTGAAATGTTGAAACATTTGGATGGTTGGACTTGACACAATGCAATAGCACTTAGAAATCTAAAAGTGGAGTTGATGGGGACATCAAGCAAAGGCAAATAGATTTCAAGCAAATTTTGCAGCTATGAAGGTCTTCTAATCAACATACCCATGGAGAAAGCAAATCCACCTCATGGAAGCTAAAACATGGTTAAAAGAAAGTGCCAGCACTCAAGCAATTCACTTTTAAAGAAGCTACTTCCATGAGCCGACTCAAGAAGGAGAGCCCCAATTTTCAAGTATCGACTCATGCACCTTGAGTCGACTCAACCTGTCCTCGAGCCAACACTATCCCTTTGTCAAGCAATTTTTCCATACCACTTGGGAGATCATTAAGCCTTTTTTATTTGCCACTTGAGAATTTATTGGGGCACCACTTGAAGCACACTTGAAGTCTTGGACGCCATCCCTTATGACATTTGGAAATTCCATGTTGATTACACTTGGAAGCATCCTTGGATGCCATGTGGAAACATCTCATGTCGCCACTTGGAAGATCACTTTTATTGAAGACACATGGAAGAATCTCTTGATGACACATGGCAAGCTAAGAAGGCGCCGCTTGGAAGTTTGTTGCAACTAAAATTTGTTATTAACCATTTCTTGTTGGAAGTTGTAACCAAGGCACCTAATCTAGTGCTTAGCATAACTAATCCATGGATTAGTTATATTTTAATTTTTTTTTGGACGAATTTTCTAAAAATTCCTTGGCCTAAAAATAGGGCCAAGCCTCCCCTCTTGTATTCATTCTATTTAGAAATGAAATTGAGATGATATTGAGTTTGGTTTTCTTCTTGAATTCTAGTCTAGCTTTCTTGTATGGAGAGGGTGAGATGCTATTTAATCTAGTTAGTTTTCTTCATTCCTAGTTCTAGAGCTAGGTCACTCCTTGAGGGAGAGGGTGAGAGGCCCGTTTGATGCTTCAAAGAAGCCCTTCTAAGGTCTTTGAGGCATGTACCAAGAGGAAGAAGAGAAGAGCTTACCGCCTAGCTTCAAGCCATTCCCAAACTTCCCTTTGTTTTTCTTTGATTTATTTTCTTCCATCTTTGTTTCCACGCCCTTATTGCTGGTTTATTGCAAGTTCTCTCAAGGATTCGAGTTGATGACGAAGGTTTCTTGCCATGATCCAAAAGCAAGGTAAGTTCATAAGTTGGAGTTCTAGTCTTACCATCTAATCCTCTTTCCTAGAGTGTTGTACGAACCCTTCCACTAAAATATTTTAGCCATCATTGTTGGCAGGAAAACTTTTCCTAAGCTTCATTAGATCTGATCATTTGAAGGTTAACTTGTTCTAGTAGTGATGGTTTTCTTGTCATGAAGATCCTAATCTTTGTTTTGAACTAGATCTACATTGCTGGTATTGTAACTTAGATCAACTAGTCTCCTTATGAAAATTCTTTTCTTGGATTAATTTAGTCTATTTATTTGATAATTAATTGCTCAAGTTTGCTTGCCAGTTAGCTTGCTAAAACTCTCCATCCATCGTTTCATTTTTATTTCACATCAATTTTTGTATCAGAGCTTATGATTACTAGGTCAAGTTGTTGAAATTTTGTTCCTTTGCGTATTGCTTGTCTTTTAAGTCCAAAATTCAAAGCCAAAATTCGAGATTTAAATTTTAAAATTTGGGATCTAAAATCATAACTTTGAGATCTGAAAGTTTCAATTTAAATTTTAATTTTTTAAAAAATTTTAAATTTGAATTTCGAATTTTGAATCTAGTCAATTGGAGGTTCGTTTGATTGCTGAAATTTCTGCTCTAGTATTAATCCGAGTTCCACAAATTTTTAGTATTTTTTTAAAGCTCAAAAAAAATTCAAAAAAAATTCTTTTGCTACATTTTAGGATCTTAGAATCTGAAATCTAAATTTTTTAAAATAATTTTCGGAATTTTTGTAGTTTAAAATTCGTCGTCTCACATTGCTCCTTTAGTTAGCTAGTACTTGCTTCAATTCTAGTTTCATGCCATTTAGTTGTTCCATTAAATTTTAGAAAAAAATCAAATTTTTTTTTCTCTAAATTTTAGTTTGAATCTGAGATCTCCACTTTTAAAAATTTGAATTCTGAAAAATTTTGAATTTAAATTTTGAATTTTGGGTGTTATATGGTTAAAGGTTTGTTAGCTAGAATTTTCTTGTAACAACTTTTACAACAAGTTTCAAAAACGAATTTCTCAACCAAAATTCGAGAATTAAATTTCAAAATTTGAAATCTAAAATCTTAACTCTGAGATCTAACAATTCAAATTTTAATTTCAAATTTTAAAAATTTTACTTTCGAAATTTTAAAACCAGTTAGTTGGAAGTTTTCTAGTGGTTGAAATTTTTTCTTACAATAACTTTTATCTCCAAGAACGAATTATCAAACTATAATTCGAAATTTAAAATTTAAAATAAGTTTTAAAATCGAGATTTCCAGATCTGAAATTTTTAATTTAATTTTTGAATTTTTGAAACTTTGAAATTCGGGTTTGGCTTATATGCTTGTGCTAGTCTACATATCTTGTTAGCTAGTTGGTTGTTTGTGCATCCATTTCAAAATCATTTTAAGGGCATTCAATATAACATAAGAGAAGGAGGTAATAACATTTCCTTAGCCCAAAACAACCATCCGTCATTGTGCATTGACCTAATCTTAATTAAAATTGAGTATGAACCTAAACTACGGGCACCCACAAGTCAGGCTAAAGTGCAAGATGAGGCAAAGTGCTATTTGAGTTTGTACTTCTTGAAATTGGTGTCTAAGACTAGAAGTCCAATGGCAAACGCCTTAAACGAACTTGTGATTTTTAATTAAGACTTCGCGAAAGTGAGGGGAGCCTCCCGCAACCCCACCTCTTGGCCAGTGGATAGGATAATTGCACTCTTAATTAGTACCTAGTTAAATCCTGTATTTTGAATTTCTAGGTCTAGGAGCCCTAGAAGCTAGGTTTGTATTGCTTATTTTTTGTACTGCATGTCTATTAGGTCAAGAGCTCTACACCAACAGTCCTACACAGTCCGGTTTATCCATGGAATCCAATATTGAATTCTTTATGAGGACCATGACCGAAAAATTTGATACCCTAACTAAACAATTAGGGCAAATGAATAAAGAGTTAGGACAAATGGACAATCAAATCCGGAACCATACTAAGCCCAAATCATCTAGTCCACCTTCCCTTGGTCTAAGAGCCTAATGTCAAAATCTCATCCCTGAGTATAATCCTAGATACTCCTGCTAAGACTTTGTAGATTAGGAGGAGAGAGTCTTTAGGAGCAATCGACCCTATGCACTCACTTTCGATGAAAATTTAGATCCTGAAGTGTATGTCGATTGGGAGAAGAAAATGGATCAATACTTTGAGTTTGATGAAATATCGGAAGTAAGGAAGTGTCAATTTGCCAAATTAAAGTTAGTCCGATATGCTAAAACATACTGGGGAGAAGTTGAGCGTAAAAGTTATTATAGTGGTGATAAAATAATTACTTGGAGAGATACGAAGAGTAAACGGAGGGAAAAGTACCTAAGTAGATATTATAAGCAAAGACTTTTAGACTAATGATATAGATTGAGACAAGATGATGCAACTGTATCTGAGTATATTGCTAAATTCAATGAGTTTGCCGAGGGATGTAGTACAGCTGAATCTGAGGCAACGATCATATCTAGATTTCGAGCTGGTCTACGTAAGGACATCCAGTGGGAATTGTTTCAATGGGAAATTCACTACCTAGAAGAAGCTTATCAAATTGCTAGGAAATTTGATATATATCAGAAGGAACTCTTGATTAGTCGACCTAAGTCCAACAGGAATAATACATCTGGACATAGGCCTGGTTCTAGTCAGATTCTTTCAAACAAACCATCTCCTATTATCCCAGTAGTTTGTAAGGAAGAAATCTTTGAACCCATTGAAGGGCCAAAAGTAGAAATATATGAAGCTGAATCCAGTCTCATAAATGAATATAAAGAAGATAAAGAAGAGACTAAGCCCACTAAAAAATTAGAGGAAAAATCTTCTGAACCTATTGAAGAATTTAAAGACGAAATAGAATCAAAGTCTTGTCCAAATGAAGGACTAGAAAGAGAAGATCCTAAACCCGTTGAAGAACTTAAGGAAGAAGTTTATGAAGCTGGATTTAATCTTATGGATGGGTATGAACAAGAACAATTGCTTGAAGATAAAATAATTACCCAGTCTAAAGAAATCAATAACGGGAATAATTAACTTGAAGAAAATGAAGTCCAGGGACAAAACCATGAAGATCAATCCGAGGAGATAATAGAGGATCCGGAATTAATCAATGTTGAGGATTTAGATATAGAGATTAATGAAGGATCACATAATGGGGTATTGACCATTAGAGAAAACCTAGAACCAATTCCAAAGGATCAACCCCAAGAAATTGTGGAACCGTTAAAGGATTATCAATATGTATTCTGATAGTTGCCCTGAGCCTGATTCACCCTTCTGGAACATCCCCAATCCTAGTCCACCAAGCTAGGACATCCACCATACCATTGATCCGGTTCTAGTAATATTCAACAGTTACTTTTGGAAGACATTATGGCATTTATTAGGCACCAAATTAAGATTCACTGCCACCTACCTGAAGTTGTGTGCCAAAGTCTTCAAAGCCATTTAGGAGAATATTGGAAATTAGGAATTTTTGTTTTCTAGCCCAACAATAAAGTTTAGTCCATAGATAATAAAGTCCATTTGAGCTTATTTTGTTTTTGGTGTCATTTGTGTTGTCATTTGAAGTTATTTGTGTCTTTTGTCATCTGATGTTATTTGACCTTTCCATGCATAAGTATCAATGACTGCGAGAGTCATATGCATAGCATGATTAGTAAGAAAATTTGAGCAATGGAATTAACTAGTATATGGCTAAATTTTTTTAGAGTTTTCATGAAAAGACTACATGAAAAGTTACAAACCTGTGGTGTAGGTCCTATTCAAATACTAAAGAAATTTGGATCTGATACTCATGTGCTTAAGTTATCATCCGACTTTGGTATAAGTTCCACTTTCAATGTTTCAGACCTAGTAGGGTAAAGGGTAAAGGAACCAACTATAATATCTAGTGAGTCTTTTTGGACTTAATCCAATTTTTGAGAGTGAACCAATCCTTGAGTGTCTACTAGCCCCACCACCCAAATCAGTGAGATAGGAATGAGCGAATTTAGATAATAAGACTATTACTATCCAAAACAAGGACTATCCACACTATTTGGTTCATTGGCAAGGTCGACCTAAATCAGAAAACTCATGGATCATTAGAGAATCTTCAAAGGAACAGTCCAGACCTACTAGCCTATTACCAAAGTCAAATTGATCCATACTTGACAGGGTCGAGTTCTCTCCATCCCGGAAGAATTGATGGGGACATCAAGCAAAGGCAAATAGATTTCAAGCAAATCTTGCAGCTATGAAGGTCTTCTAATCAACATACCCATGGAGAAAGCAAGTCCACCTCATGGAAGCTAAAACATGGTTAAAAGAAAGCCCCAGCACTCAAGCAATTCATTTTTAAAGAAGTTACTTCTATGAGCCGACTCAAGGAGAGCCCCAATTTTCAAGTGTCGACCATGCACCTTGAGTCGACTCAACCTGTCATTGAGCTGACACTTCATGCACCTTGAGTCGACTCAACCTATCCTTGAGCCAACACTATCGCTTTGTCAAGCAATTTTTCCATGCCACTTGGGAGATTATCAAGCCTTTTTTATTTGCCACTTTGAGAGTTTATTGGAGCACCACTTGAAGCACACTTGAAGAGTCTTGGACGCCATCCCTTATGACATTTGGAAGTTCCATGTTGATTACACTTGGAAGCATCCTTGGATGTCATGCGGAAACGTCTCATGCCGCCACCACTTGGAAGATCACTTTTATTAAAGACACATGGAAGAATCCTTTGATGACACATGGCAAGCTAAGAAGGCACCACTGGGAAGTTTGTTGCAACTAAAATTTGTTATTAACCATTTCTTGTTGGAAATTGTAACCAAGGCCACCTAATCTAGTGCTTAGCATAACTAATCCATGGATTAGTTATCTTTTAATCTTTTTTTGGATGAATTTTCTGGAAATTCCTTGGCCTATAAATAGGGCCAAGCCTCCCCTCTTGTATTCATTCCATTTAGAAATGAAATTGAGATGATATTGAGTTTGGTTTTCTTCTTAAATTCTAGTCTAGTTTCCTTGTGTGGAGAGGGCGAGATGCCCTTTAATCTAGCTAGTTTTCTTCATTTCCTAGTTCTAGAGCTATGTCACTCATTGAGGGAGAGGGTGAGAGGCCCATTTGATGCTTCAAAGAAGCCCTTTCAAGGTCTTTGAGGCGT
Source organism: Areca catechu (assembly GCA_021397845.1). Lineage (NCBI taxonomy): Eukaryota > Viridiplantae > Streptophyta > Magnoliopsida > Arecales > Arecaceae > Areca > Areca catechu. The sequence goes on from CM038050.1 coordinate 39,260,580, forward strand.
GTACCAAGAGGAAGAAGAGAAGAGCTTGCCGCCTAGTTTCAAGCCATTCCCAAACTTTCCTTTGTTTTTCTTTGATTTATTTCCTTCCATCTTTGTTTCCACGTCCTTATTGCTGGTTCATTGCAGGTTCTCTCAGGGATTCGAGTTGATGATGAAGGTTTCTTACCATGATCCAAGTGCAAGGTAAGTTCATAAGTTGAAGGAGTTCTAGTCTTACCATCTAATCCTCTTTCCTAGAGTTGTGTGAATCCTTTCACTAAAATGTTTTAGCTATCATTGTTGGTAGGAAAACTCTTCCTAAGCTTCATTAGATCTGATCATTTGAAGGTTAACTTGCCCTAGTAGTGATGGTTTTCTTGCCATGAAGATCCTAATCTTTGTTTTGAGCTAGATCTACATTGCGGGTGTTGTAACTTAGATCAACTAGTCTTCTTATGAAAATTCTTTTCTTGAATTAATTTAGCCCATTTATTTGATAATTAATTATTCAAGTTTGTTTGCTGGTTAGTTTGCTAAAACTCTTCATCCATCGTTTCATTTTTGTCCCGCATCAGGAGTGCCATGCCTTCATTAGCAAAGGTTTTGGCAGCTGGCTTTGCTTTTTGGTGGTTATGGTAACTGATGTGTAATTTATGGTACACTACTTCTGATTATGTCAAATGTTGATATCTATTAGCTTAAAGTGTCTATATGCTTCTAGTAGTAAAGCATATACCACTTTCCCTGAGAGCCTTGCAGCAATATGAAGAGCCTTATAGTAAAAATGTGTACACATCCTGTTGATGATGAATCCATGCTTTAATGTTTCCATTTCTTTTATTTTTTTAATCAAAGTAGTTCCTAATATATCTGATATGCGCTGTTATCTGATATGCTCTGTTCTTGCTCTTGCTATGCTAGCTGTTACTGTTAGAATGAACTTACTAGCATTGGAAAATATAACCTGTTTCAATCCTGGCCCCTATATGGGTGAGAAAGCAATGGGATGCCCATTGGCATGCATGCACACAGTTGAAACGTACATTCCTGCATTTAAATATCTTCTCCTTGGAGATGGCAAATTTCTGGGTGTTATAAACTCCATCTCTTCTCAGGCAGCAATATCTGGTGTCTAAGGTTGTTATCCTTAGATTACTTGTCTCTTGATGCAAAATGAGAAAAAAATGGGGAGTTGGTAGTGTAGTTTATTCCTTGAAGAGAGATGAATGAGTCTTATTTGTTCTTACTTTAGTTGGCAGAGTGTAGGAACAGGAGTTCATCTCCTGTAAGTTTGCGGAGCCCATAAATTCTCTTTGTTGTTCTGTTTGCCACCTATTTGCTAGTATTAATTGGTGCCTTAATTGGCATAAGAATGTTACATGTTTTTTTGTTTTCTTCCTCTAACCATGTCTACTTTATATGTGTATACACTGGCTGTACTTTATATGTATATATGCTGGCTATCTATGTTACAAGCTGTTGTTGTACCCCTGAATGTTTTCAGGGTGTTATAATTGCCTATCAATCAATTGCTAGTTTTGAATAATAGAAGATAATTTGTAGAAAATGTTTAGTACTTGATCTTTTGCAGAAAGCACCAAATATTAGTGCTGTTATATATGCCTGGATATTTTATATGTATATATGCTGGCTATCTATTTTACAAGCTTGTTATCATACCTCAGAATGTTTTCAGGGTTTTATAATCGCCTATCAATTAATTGCTAGTTTTAAATAATAGAAGATAATTAGAAGAAATTGTTTAGTTCTTAATCTTTTACAGAGGACCAAATATCAATGCTGTTATGTATGCCTGGATATTTTATTATCATTACCCTTAGCCTTGTTGACTCCTGTGAGATGTTTACTTTGAGTATCAGCTTTTACTGTTAACACGTTTATTAACCTTCCATTCAATTACTTGCAACCAATTTTTGATGTCTTGATTTGTGGTGCAGGTAAATTTCCTACATTGGTCACGCATCAGGAATCTTTAGAGGCCAAAGTCAATGAGACCAAAGCAATGGTGAAGTTTCAACTGAAGAAAGTTCTTGCATGGGAGTAGCTGTTGGGAATTGTGCAATGGAGGAGAAGCAGATTTTTCAAAATGTGCAACTTATTGTCAACTTCCTGGTGTCTTTGTTGAAGAAGAATTGGCAGAATGTATGTAAATTTCTCCCAAAATTTCCTATCTTTTAATTATGCTTTCTTCTAATTTAGCAAAATATGCATTCAACCTACATGCCCTGATTGTGCGCGAGAAGCAGTAACCAAAGTTTTCTGCAATATGCATAGTAAAAAAGTGATAAGTCATGAATTATTTCAGTACATTATTATGATGTACTATTGTTCAAATTGTTCTTTAAATGGGGGAAAAAAGGGAAAGAAAATATTTTGAAAAGACTGGTGTTCTTGCTACATCAGAATAGTGAGTTAAATACACTATAACGTTTTCCCTATATCAGACTGTTCAGTCTAGAACACCTCCATTTTTGCTGCACTAGGTCTTTTGATGCTTGCTTTACCATGTTTGTCACCCGAATGTACTAAATTGTGTGAATGGAAGGCATGTTTCCATGAGGAGTCTTACTGAAACAGTGAAACCCATTGTCTATATCAGTGTTTTTTTTCTTCTTCCATGCTTTATGTATTTATGGCCATTTTAGTTCTTCAAATGTCTAATTTGCAGATGGTAGTCGCATGTTCTGATCAACTATCTGCCCCTGAACTCCATAAACCGGGACACATATCCCTGTATACTATTTCATGTATTATTGCTTTGGAACATGCAAGCAGTTGCTATGTTTTGAAGTATTTTGTTCACTGTTTCTTGTATTGCTATCTTGATATTTACCATGACTATTAATCTAGTTCTACCTTTGCTGTATACAAAACAGGTGAGATGCTTGTACCTGAAGAGCACCATGGGTAAACCTTATCGCGTGTTCTAAGAATAGACTTGAAAAATCGGTTGCTTGCTTAAGAATACTTGGGTGGTACTGCTCGAGCTCCTTTTTTTATTGTCTTTTTTTCTCTGTCTCTGCCTAGTTTTGCAGTTTGAACTTTCTTTGTAGTGTTTGATAAGATGAGAGTTGTTGGGTAAACATTTCTTATTATCTCGAAGTTTTATTTTTGACCCCATATATATACAGACTAGCATACTACCTATGCAATGCCTGTTTTTTTTTTTCCCTATTTCCATCATCGATAAGTTATTTGGAATCAAGTAATTTTTTCAATATAAGTGTAGATACTGATAAAAACCGATTGTTTAGTCTAGTCTCATATGCATCTAATGTTTAAAAATTTATAGATTAAAAAGACAACAAAAAGTAAAAGGTAATTCATTCACATAATATAAACCTCACAAATTTCCTTTGAATAACAAAGTAAAATATGATAGTTGGTATCAATTTGTTTAAATAGCATGGTAATAATTTGAGGTAGCATAATCATTTTTGTCTTTTGGTGATGCAGGGGTCATTTTTGAGATAATATTTTTTTTTGCCACTGGCGCGTGGCACAGTTGGTTGTGAGACTTTTCTCACAACTAGCTGGCAAGGATTCGAGCCCTGGTTTGGACATTTTTCGACTAAAAAGTCCGAGGGTAAAATAAAAAAAGAAAAAATTAATAAAATAATCATGGAGCTTCTATTGGCCGGTGGTAGTAAAAAGTTAGGGATATATATAATAAATCCCGTTCACTCGGCTGATGTCAGTGGCAGTCAGGTTGAAGTACTTACCTTCGGGTGGGGAATGGTTGTAGAAAATTAATATGCGTCGTGTATCGAACATTTTCTGGCTGGGGTTGGGTAACCGTCTGGGGGTGGCCATGTGCGGGGTCTAACCCCTCTCCTTTTTCGTTTCATAAAAAAAAAAAAAAAAAAAAAAAAAAAAAAAAGGTCTTTTGGCATGCAGGAATCATTTTTGGAAATAATATTTTTTGAATCAGTTGTTTCAGCATACTTATCTTTTAAGTAAAAGATGGCCGCTCATTTGCTTTCCATGCATGTTTTTTTCTTCATGGTGGTATTGATAACAAGGCTTTCATCTTCGTTAGCTTCAATCTGCAAAAAAGAATTTAGTTATGAAACATTAGAACAAAATACATAGGTATAATTATCTATAAATAAAAGAATAGAAAAGTATCACTAATGAGGGATTTCCTCGGTTTTTCTTGTCTTCTAATTTCTTGCATGGATCATTGGAAATTATTTTGTCCACAGTGTAGCTTTGTCCTTTCTCTTTGAGATTGTATTCATCAAATATGGAACGTACAGCTTTTTTCTATAGTAGTTTTGATTTCTAAGAGAATGATAGAATCATCTTCTTTCTGACCGAAGAAAAATATATAACATTGTGTTATCAACCAATCGATTGGATGAATAAAATATGAAATGTATGTTGCATATATCTTATCCATCCATAATTTTTAGCTGATTTACCTATTAACTATTGAGCGACTTTATCGAAAAGAATAAATGATGCAAATCTAGTGTAATTCTCAATACAAAATTATAATCGATATCTAAATAAGAGGAAAAACATAATCAAATCAAAATTTATTAAAATATAACTAACTAATGAAAAATGAGCATTTTGATATGGTATCAAAACAAATAATGTACAAATTTTATTTTTCTTTCATGGTGTAAAATATATAATTATCTTTTATTTGTAAATTCTAAGTACGAAACAAATCTTGTTATTAGATACTTAGATTTTATATTGTATCGATCACACTAGAAACCAACACTAGTCTATCTCATTTTTCTCTTGGCAAGCCATATTGTATCATCTGAATTTTGTTTCGATATCACTAACCAAAGCCTCACAATTGAAATACTATCCTATAAATTAAATAGTTGAACAATTAATCACAACTATATATATATCTTGAAATATGAATACCAAATATAAGAAATATTCATGATATATAAATGAAGGTATAGTATTTCATAATTTCAATTATTTGTTCATGGGAATCCCACTCAATAGATTTTATTTCTTCTATTGCCATCCTTTTAATAGACAATGGATCAGTCCAAGTAGTTTTTAACTAGCTTTGGGAAATAATTTCTTGAACATTATTCATAGAAGGTAACTCTTTACTGAAAACGATTAAAAAACTTAGTTAATGGTTTGTCCTACATAATTTGATAGTAATTATAATATACAAGATAATGGATAAGTGGACGGTACCTATGATTAAAACTTTTCACTTTTGTTATATCCAAGTTGATAAAATTTTTTGTTGCATTCGTAGAGGAAAGATAATGTTCACCTATAATGTAGATTTCTTATTAAGAATAAAAATTCTAATATCAAGAATAAAAATTCTAATTTTTTTGAATACTTTGAAATATTTTAATAGTCAATTAGAATTAGATGTGTGAAATTTTGCAAAATTTTAGTTCCATTTGTGATCAGTAGTAGCATTATCCCAAAGAGCGATCTTTATCATCAGCACACCATAATAATATCAGATTGAATTAGAAGAATAAATAATATATTTTTACATAAATAATATACTATATATGAAATAAAATACATACTCAAGCATCAACAACTCCAGAGTTTTTTCCTTTAACATTTGAGTTTTGCGCTTGAATATTCTCTAAAGGACTAACATTAATTAATTTTCCTATAACTTTTGCAAAATTTAGACAGGAATAGTATTTGTTAGTTAAATGAAATAATTGGAAACTTAAAAAGCATATAGGGCAAGTTTTTGCTTTTACCACTGAGATATAATTATCAACTTGATTCACTATTTCATCATAATTTATGAAGTAGAATTTGTGTAGAGGTGGACATATCTTACATTCCAATATTGTCTTCAATTTTGTGGGGAGTAAAAAAATGATCTTTTTATCATTCTTTATTGGATGATACATTTCATCATCATCTACTACTTTTAAATTAGTAATCAGATATATTTGCCCTTCTTCAATAAGCATATGGAACTTTTGCACAATACTTGTCCTAATTACATCATACATATGATTGTCCTAATAAAGCAACAAATTAGAAAAAAATTATATTATTTGTAGAATAAAATTTTAAGAATTGAAAGAGTAAAAAACATTTGAACCTAGAACAAGGAAATGTACCTCTTTATCAATAAATAGCATGGTCAAATTTATGAGCTCATTGTTGTTCTTTATATTAATTGAGTCCCATATTCTATCAATTCTAACTCTTATATTCCAGTTATCTCTGTCATTGGTTAACTCTTTCAATAAATTGCACTGCATCTTTGAGTTCATTAGCATCCTGTAATGAATATGCATTAATGTGTAGAAAAATGAATTAGAACAAACATAAAATCAAGATAGGAGTATTGACATGTAATATCAAGGATGGGACATAAAATATCAATGTATATAAAGTAATCTTTTTTTTTTGTATGTTTGATTGTAATTTGTTACAAATCTTATACGGAAGCAGGTAGTTTTGAGAATATTTCCTTGTAGACAATATTCTTTATGGAACAATAATCATTAGAATGCTCACTATTGTTAATCAAGACTTTTAAATCATCTTTGCTAGTCACTCTAGATAATGCAATATATAGTTGTCTGTGGCTAAATACATGAATTAGCAAATATATTCTAACTTACTATAGTGATTAAGCTCGAATCTTATTAATAGTCATAATGAAATACACAAAAGGAGAAAACTGCATTCATTTCAATACGAAAGGTCATTTAGATTCAGTTGGAGGTAAGATTACTCATCGAATGAACACACAATCACCATTGTTACTTTCGCTGATAATTTTGAGCTTCTATAATTTTAGAAAATAATCTTGTAATTATCAATCTAGTACTATTACAAAGACTAATACTTTGATTCAAATTTCTCAGTAATGTCACTGGAATCCTCACCTTTATTTAACTCATGATTTGAGAGTCCAGCAAATTTGAGAGAACTAAGAAATTTGATAAGATACAAAAGATCTTCTTCTACATGGTTAGATAATATCTTGCAAATTGAATATGCACTTAAGTAAACTGCTTTCTCTGTAGATATTGAAGAAATTATTCTCTCATTTATTACATCAATAATTTTATATGTGGGTGCAAGAATAGCTCTCTCTATTAAATACTCTCCGTCTAGTAATTTTGAATTTAAATCAGAATACATACTATAGATTATATCATTAGTTACATCAATTTGTTTTATGACGGCCAAATCTGATGGAAATCTAAGCAAATAGTCCCCATCTCATTCACAACATTGCAATTTCCTATTTCCTGTATCCAATTATCAAAATGAAAAATATCTTAAGTTTTTGTGATAGAAAGTTTACCATTCATCAATCTCATGTTAGTTTGTAGTTTAAATACGTGACAATGGTCCCATAAATATGATCTTCTCTTTGACCTTTAGGAATAACAGGCAGAATCTGTTTAAAATCTCCACCAAGAAGTACCACCTTTCTTCTAAAAGATTTATATCCATTCTTAGGATCTGCATGATATAAAATATTCCTTAAACTTCTATCCATAGGTTTGAAATAATCCCTATGAGCCATTGGAGCTTCATCCCAAATAATAATACTTGCATTTACCATTAACTTTGCAACATGACTACCAAGTCTCATCTCATATACTGGATTCTCAGTATAAAAATCTTGAATGTGCAGTCCTCCTACCTGGTAGAAGTAAGGCAATAATGCCTAAAGATGCAACAACTAAAGCAATTTTTTCTTCAGCTCTAACTATAGCTAGAATTATCTGATAAATGTAAGTTTTTCTAATGCCACCATGTCCATAAATAAAAATCAAACCATTTCTATTAGGTGAAATTGCCCCCATAACAGCTTCGTACACAATCTTGTATTCATTATTAGGACTAGCAAATAATTTTCGATGTTCCTCCACAAGTTCATGTGTGTTATAAGATAATTTTTCTTGAATTAAGTGATTTTATTTCAGATGAAGAAGACTTGCATTTGGCAAAGGTAATTGAGGAAAGTCTTTCAAAGACTCGCTACTTTTAATCAATAGCTATTCAATTTCATAAAAAATATATTTTTTATTGTGATTTTGATATTTGTAGTCTATCAAATTGGAGAACTGTCTCTGTTTATAGACAATATCCTCATAAATTAATATCCAATTTTTCTTCCAAAGTTGGAATGGATTTGATGCTTGACAAAATAAGAATATCATAACAAAGAGAGCTCTCAGTTGTTGATCTGTTGCCCAATGACTAGCTTCTGTCAAACATTCATTCCATTCCTTGTTAGAATCTAACAAACCAAGAGCATGGCTTGCATCCTTAAATGTTAGATATGTAACACCATTTACACTATGAAGATCTTCACAAAATCTCTCACCACTTGCAGGCCCTTTTATGATAATTATCCAAAAAAAAAAAAAAAAGATCTTCAGAACATGTAGGCCCTTTTATGATATTTAACAACATTCTTAGATAAAATCTCTCACCACTTGCAGGATATGCATAATATATTCTTCTAATACATCTTCCAAAAAATCTCTATTTCCATTCCTTCACATTATCGTGCCATACCCAGTGACTTGGAAATTTAGTTGCATCCTTATATGTTTGATTCATTTTCATCCACTCTGTAAATATGGTATGTTTAATTTGAGGTTGATTTAGTACATTGAGCAAATTAGCAGAGTAATGAAAAGTAATGGACTGTTGATCAAGAAGGTGGAAACTGAGTCTCTCAACACTAGGCTCATGATAATTAATAGCAAAATCAAATATTCTCCAACATGTTTATAAAGCTAAAATGTATTGGCAATATAAGAATTGCCTAATTTCATCCACAACTGATCTATGTTCCTCATTGTTCACATCTGAAGTATTGCTAATTTTCTTTAAGATTATAGTTTCTCAATCTGAACCTTTGTTGATATACTTGAATAGATATTTAATTGATTGAGAACGATTATACTACTCAACATTAATATGAGAATGATATTTTGCCAACAATTCGACATTAGAAGGAACCTCATAACGATTATTAAGTATTATTACATTTTTTTCAACTACTTTACCATCATTTCTTTGTCAATATACTAAAAAACCATCACCGTCCATCGTAGTTGCTTAATTAAATTTCTTTAGAAAGTATTTTGTGCATTTGTTATTGATCATGCAAGGAGAAGGATTGACAACCCCGTAAGGTCCATGAATCATAAACTGTTGAACAGCTTCAAAAGTAATTGGATTAATTTTAATCAGATATTTCTACAGAGATAATACGATCTATATTTGTAGCCGATGGGTATTTATCATCATCATGAAGGAATAGAAAAATATGAGCATGTGTATGTCCCCTCTTTTGAAACTCAATAGAATGCATAACTACATAAGAAAACGTAAATAGAGTTATATAAAGAGAATTAGAGATCTATCATTTAAGCATTCAAAAGATAGCTCAACAAATGAGATCCCACTATGGCAAGATTTCTAGAAGGCTAAATCTATGCAGCCTTACCACCATGTAAATATATATATATATATATATATATATGAACCCATCATCTTCACATCTTATATATATATTTTGAACCCATCATCTTCAGGTCATGATAGAGCAATCATACTATTACTATTATGTCAGTACTCATGCTTAATTGTTTAAGCATAAATAATGAAAGAAATAGATTTGAAATTTATAAATGATAAAAATATAATAGAAAACTGATAGGGGAAGGAAAAAAAAACAAACCCGCTACAACTCTCCCAAATATTTTCTCATGCTTTAAATCATGAAGAAGCTCATCTAATTTAATTTTAAAGACCTGTGAAATGATATTAGGACGTTCAGAAGGCTGTTGGCTTGGTATCTTTTTCCAAAGATAACTAATTTTGGGTTATTTAGGATTGCAAGTAAATGTAATAAATAGATCAGGATAATCCATCCATTGACAAATTGCCATGGCATTCTGATAATTATGTACAAAATATTTGGGACCACTAGTAAATGAAGAAGGCAGCACGATACATTTGCCAACTGATGAAGCTGTAGTATCACCTCTAAGAACAACATTTTTTTTAACGCACAATATAATTCTGGTCGAAGTTGAGATTGGTTCTTTCTAACCCAACAAAGACGGTTCTCTTTCTAACCCTGAAATGGCCGATATTGCAACCGAAAAGCATAAAACTCTCTCATATTCATATTCTAACATTTTTATTGTTGCTTTCCAGGAACACTTCTTCTTGTAATACTAGCATAGAAACTATGTTCAACATATGGAAAAAGTAGCGGATATTGCACTGCCATAAAACTGGGATGCAGTTCACTAATACGATGCAAACCATTAGTTTGGTGCTCAACAATAATATCATGACCAGACGAATGCATATCAAAGTCACCAATAATTAAAGAAGCAACCTCAGAACATGAAGGGCTGTTATATTGTCCTGTAATAATATTTCCATCACTCAAAAGTCGAAGTCCAAGCTTAGCGATATCAAATTGTTGAAATCTATCACGTGGAATTAGGAAAGCTCTGACCAAAGGATTGCAATTTTCTAACATTTGCATCCAATCTCTCGCAATATCAAGGTTCAATGAATTTGATCCACAATTCATTCCTAAACAACTGACCCTGTCGGAGACCTCATTATTTGTATCATAAATGTAGAGTTGAGGCTTGTTGGTTTTATCAGGTAGTCATGACCCAATCTTATGATGATTCTGCCATTTCAAATAGGGGCCTGAATGACAATTAATAGAGTTATCAATATTTTCTCTCGTTGAAGTAAAGGAAAAAAAAAAAAAGAAGAAATTATACATTCTTATATTTTTTTTAATTCTTAATTTCTTATTGATTTTCGGTCACTATTATAAGCAAGCAATTCATCAAGCACTTGAGGTATATTTTTGAAAAGTGATAACTTCACTTTACCATCTGAACAACATAGGGAGAATTTGGGACTTGAAAGTTTCCTAGATTTTATTGTCCTCTCCTCATACCACATAATAGCACCATATTGTTTACATATACGGTTAGGCCTATTGAAATTCCAAGGTTGAGTAAATCTTCCTAAATAAGAAAAAATATATTAGATCTATCTTTTAAAATAACTCAATGGAAATGTTGAAATATAATGTTTGGGAAAAAAACAGGAGGGAAAAAAATAATACTAACTTTCAAGAAAAGGATCAATTGCAGGATATAGGTCAGAAGCGTCACCTAAATCTTTGGGATCAAAAAGCCTCTGCTTGACCTTTCTTTGGATGGAATTCATTGCTGGGAAAAATAATATTCATAGTAAAACTTTAGTTCCACAAATTTAAACCACATTTGTCAGATATGTTAAAACACATGACTAAATAAAATATTTTCTATATAAGGAGTAGATGCAATTAGCTCCGACCTCAAAGAAGAGGCAGCATCATGAATGAAATTGGAAGTTTCTGATTGTGTTCCAACAATATGAAGAGCTCTTTTCTTTTTCTTAGACAATATTAATCACCTTTTAAGTCTTGCATACTGTGATGAGTCCATACTTGCTGTAGAAATAGCAGAAGTATTTGTCATCTCCAAATTATTGAACTTTCAATTTCTTACATCATAATTGAAAATGTTCTCTCCACCAGGAACCGAATTTGAAGTCTTTGATGGTATTCCAATGAAAATTAATATTGACATCCTCTTATTAGCCTGTACGAGCCATCTCCTAAGTCTTGCATATTAACAGGAGTATGTATGTTTTTTTTTTTTTTTCCCAATCTAATTTCATAGCATAATTTACACTTTATGTAAATATGACCACATGGATTTTCTAGCATATCTTACATTTTATGCAAGATATGCTTGCACTTTATATTTTTGTTTAAATCATATTAGAAAGTGAAATTATTTTAGATATTCTTTGTGTATTTTAGATACTCTTTATATAGTATCAAGAACCAACAACATGGAATAAATAACAAAATAATTGTAGTACATACATAAAAGGAAAAAAAAAAAGTATAACAACTGATTTAGGAAATCATTATTAATAATCATGCCTATACCAACTATATTGACAATAAAGTAGTGAACTTATTTATTATTATACTGTAAAACATGAAAAGCATGTGTTGTGATAAGCCGGCTCAATGAAAATACATTACTGGTTCAAAGGCCTAATTAATCCTTTTCGAACTGGTTGTTCAAGCCAAAAGACCTGAAGATTACTCCGAAGACCAAGCGACGATTCGATATTTCATACTATTTACAGCATAGGGATAGTCTTCGGCCTGCACCGAAGAGAACGGTACCGAAGTACATCCCTGATCCATGCTGTCCCAGAACAATTAGCTAGCCTTTCTTTACGTTAGTCCAAAAAAGATTGGTCTAGAGAAGACAGTTAATTCATCTCCCAGCTTGCTCCGAAGAGGACAAGTCCGAAGCAGACATCTAGCCCACTCCAAAGAAGGTAGTTTTGAAATAAATGGCTAAGGCATCTTTGGCTTACTCCAAAGAGGATAGGTACGAGATAAATGGCCAACTCGATTTCGGTCTCTTTTAGAAGAGTGGCTCTGAAGTAAATCCTTGGTTAATCTCAACCTAAAGCTACAAGAAGTGGGTACGGTTGTTATAACTAACCACGTGGTTAATAGCACTGGTTTCAACAATATTAAGATAACCAACATCCGACAGCAACTACTTTTAATTACAAGGATGTTAGAATAACTGGCTCCCCTAACTGAAATCAAGTAGGCTCAATCATATTCAATTACGACCACACCTATAAATATCGATAAAAGGGGACCCCTAAGGTAAGCGATCCGAGGGCACAATAGAGCCAGTCCAGAGCTCACTCTCGGACGCTGCTCAAAGCTCATCTTTCCTTTCATTTCACTCCACTCCCTCAGAAGTCTCCATTTTTTTGCCTGGACCCTTACTGACTTAGGCATCGGAGTGTCCCCCACTGGAGAAAATCTGGCAAGGGACTTATTTTGTAGGGACTCTGAGAGGCAAACCAGCAATCCAGCCACTCCATCCGGTCCATGAGAGTTCAACACCAACAGATTAGCATGCCAAGAAGGGGGAGAGCAGCACGACATTCCTCTCTTGGAAAGGAGAATTTTGAGGAGTAAGAATGATGAAAGAAAAAGCCCAAAATGCTTCAGCTAGCAAGGAATGCCCTTTCTCTCAGAGAGATGATCCTCCGGTGGAAAATAACATGCCGCCGCCTGCACTTGCTATGGGACAGCAGTAGTTTGAGGTTCTCATGAACCGGGTTGATGCTTCAACAACCATGGTTCAGAACTTCCAAGAGGCGGCACTCTAAGCAAGGTACTCGCCAGCTATCTCTAGACTCAGTCGCCGATCCAAAGCGAGAGGAGATCATCACCACGTGTTGGCTTTGGCTCCTTGATTTTGATGAATAACAAAATGTTGAGTATATGTTTGGACTAATGTTTCAATTAAAGTATGAATTTCAGGCCTTAGGTACATCAATTTCTCTATCAAAAGAATATCATGTTTACTAATTTGAAAGCATGAGGTTTCTCATGTTTAATTGATCTTCTAATCTTGGAATACTATCAAAACAACCACTTTGGCTCTTATGAAAAAGTATCTAAAAGATTAATGGACAAATCTTTAAGAAATTCAGAGTTTGGGTTGCATTTTTGGATGGCACAGATCAAGTGTCTACTCAAGAGGTCGACTCACAGGCCAAGTGTCGACTTACAAGGTTGACCATGAAGAAAATTTAGAAGTTCCAGAAATCGGCACATAAATTTTTAGCTGGCATGCCCAAGTGTCAACTCACACCTCAAGTGTCAACTCAAGAGGTCCACTCTTCATCTGAGACAAGTTTTGGGATAGAACATCAAGTTTTCTATATTTAGCCTAAAGTGTCGACTCAAGAGGTTGACTCACGCCTCAAGTGTCGACTCAAGAGGTACTAACACTGTAATGGCTAGTTTTCAAAATTTCAGAAATGTCTCCAAATGGCTAGTTTTTTAATTCTAACGGTCTTCAATGGACATTTCAGTGGATTTGAGATATTTAACGCTTACCAAATCTCTTCAAGTCAACAAGAAAGACAAGAATCATATGGGACAAACTTCAATCATTTGGAAAGACAAGAAGAGAGCTTTTAAGAGATTCCTTTGATAAAAAGGCTTCCACTTTTGAGTTGTTGAGCATTCAAGTATTTGGCCATAAGTGTGCATTCAGAGTTTCCAAGAAGAAGACAACTCAAGCATTCAAGAAGAGTTACATCGACTTTAATTTTCGCTCATTTTAGGAGCTATTTCTTGTGCTCATTTATTATATATTTGATTTCTTTTGTTGTTGCTAGTTTCAAAGGCATTGAAACTAGTGTTAAAGGTTGTTGGTGAGCCTAAGAGATAAAACCAACTTGGGTTTGACTTGTGAGCCAGAATAAAATAAGTTGTAAAGGTTGTTGGTGAGCCTAGGTGATAAAACTAATATAGGTTTTGACTTGTGAGTCTTGAAAAATAAGTCGACTATAATCTTGGATAGATTATTGTGGAAATATCCAAGAAAAAGCTTGGAAAGTGGATATAGGTGCTAGGGTGCACCGAACCACTATATATCTTGTTAGTTGTAGTTGCTTGCTTCCTTCTCCACTTGCTTTTTATTACCTTACTTTTTATTTATTGCTTCTGCTGTATAATTCATTGAGCACAATCACTTAGTTACACAAACTCACTATGAAGTGCACATGCTTGCTTAATTTTTTTCAATACCCAATGTACGCCCCTCTTGGGCTTCATCTTTGGGCAACATCATAAATCTGCCCGGCACCCTCCTCGAGACCTCTCTCGTGAAGAGAGAAGCTCCCAGCATTAGAGACGGGCCAATAGCCGACCCGACAGAAAGAGGACTAGGCGATCTCCCTCGATCTCTTTCGAAGATTCTACACCTGAAGATGTTGGGCAGAAAGAGACTCATTATGATTATAAAGAGAAGTTCAAGATGCTTGAATCATAGATTGCGAGGCTTCGTAATCAATAAAGGGACATCAAGATCATGGTTTATGACTCGCGGCCTCCTTTTACCTCTAGAATAATGGAGGAAATCATCCCTTGGTATTTTAAGGTCCCTCATATGGAATCTTATGATTGGACCACTAATCTTCTTGACCATCTAGGCAGCTTCAAAGTCCACATGATGGTGCAAGGAGCCTCCGATGCATTACAGTGCCTGGCTTATCCCGCCACTTTGAAGAAGGCGGCTCGAATGTAATATTCGAGCATACGCCCAGGTACCATTAATTCTTTTTCTGAATTAGAAAAAATGTTCATCTCACATTTCAGGACCTGTTGCAAAGCACCTCGCAATATGGACCTTTTGTTCCTCCTTCACCAGAATGAAAGAGAAAATCTTAGAGATTAAATTGTAAGGTTTAACTCTGCCACCCTTGAGATCCCCAATCTCAATGAGTACGTGGCCATGTCCGCCTTGAAAAAAGATCTCCGATCATCCAGGTTCATATTTTTCCTGGATAAGAGATTTCTGACCAGTTACATCAAACTCTTATCAAGAGCCCAAAAGTACGCAGATGCTGAAGAGCAAGCGATGACTCGAGACTAGCCGAAGGGAAGTCCATTCCCAAGAAGAAGAGTAACAAGGGGTCAAATCCTCCTATACCCCCCAACAATGATGACTTTACTCGATGACACAATCCCAAGCCCAAGGCATTGAGTGGAAGATTTGATTCCTATACTCCTCTGAACCTCCCAAGGGAAAAAAATTGATGGAGATAGAGAAAGAAAGCTGCTTGCAAAGGCCACGCCTTATGAAAACATCTTTTACTGTGAGGAATAGGAATAAATATTGTCGATTCCATAGGGATCACGGCCACAATACCGAAGAATGCTTCTAGCTAAAGGATGCCATAGATTACTTGATCAAGAGAGAGTATCTAGGAAAGTACGTTAGCCATCCAAAACATAGAACCGAAGTTACCTCCCCTCAAAGGATTGCGGAAGAAGCTGAACTACCCAACTAGAGGCCAACCGATGGAAGGGTGGGCATGCTCCACCGACGAACTAGTTGGAGAAGCAGAGCCGAAGAAGATGCTCTGAAAAGACTCAAAAGTAACAATCCCATATGCTTCTCTAATGATGATCTACAAGGAATCCATGTCCCCCACGAAGACCCTGTTGTAATTTCGGCTATCATAGCGAAATATGATGTAAGGAGAATCCTTGTGGATAATGAAAGTTCTATTGAAGTTTTGCTGTATGATGCCTTTCTTCTAATGGGTTTGCCACGAAATCAACTACAAAAGTCTTCCATGCCTCTAATTGGGTTTGGAGGCAACCGAGTCGGAGTCAAAGGAAAAATAATCCTACCTGTAACCCTTGGCACCGAACTATATCAAATAACACTCTCCATCAACTTCATAGTAGTGCAAACACCATCGGCTTATAATGCCATCTTGGGTTGACCCGCTTTAAAATAATTTGAAGCCATAGTCTTGACATATTATCTTCTAGTGCGGTTCTCAACTAAAAATGGTATCGAAGAAGCAAAAAAAGATCAGCAAGTCGCCCAGCAGTGCCTACTGATATAAGACAAGCAATCATCTGATCCTATGACACTAGATCAACTGGATCCAAGAGATTGGATTGAAGATTGTGGAGAGCCCATGGAAAGAACCATCTTCATACCTTTAACCAAAGATGACCCAACAAAAACTATGCAGATCGGGAGTATGCTAGATGAAGAAACAAAGACAAGGTTGATCCACTTTCTTTAGAGTAATGCCAATGTTTTTGCCTGGTCGGCTTTAGATATGCCAACAATTCTGGTTGAAGTAATCACTCATCGGCTAGAAGTTCTCTAGTTACAAGCCAGTTTGACAGAAAAAGACTTTGCCCCTGAACGATAGAAAGTGATCGATGAAGAAGTCAACAAGCTTCTTAAAGCCAGATTTATCAAAGAAATATACTATCCTGATTGGCTAGCCAACATCGTAATGGTAAAGAAAGCTAATGATAAGTGAAGGATCTATATCGATTATACGAATCTTAACAAAGCTTACTCGAAGGATAGCTTTCCTCTTCCAAATAAATCAACTGGTCGATGCCACAGCAGGACATCAGTTATTGAGCTTCATGGATGCTTTTTCTGAATATATCAGATCCAAATAGACCCCAAAGACGAAGAGAAGACAGCCTTTATAACAGAGAAAGGGCTTTATTGCTATAAGGTAATGCCCTTCGGATTAAAAAATACTGGAGCGACATTCCAAAGGCTGATAAACAAAGTTTTCGAAGGATAGCTGGGAAGGAACATGGAGGCATACATTGATGATATGATTGTAAAGAGCCTCCTTAAAGATGATCACATCAAGGATTGAGAAGAATCTTTCGATGCCCTGTGACATCATCAGATGATGTTGAGTCCTACCAAATGCATTTTTGGAGTGTCTTCATGAAAATTTCTGGGGTTCCTGGTTACTAAACAAGAAATAGAATCTAATCCAAAAAAATTTCAAGCTATTCGAAGCATGAGGCATCCTTTTTGCAAAAAAGAAGTACAGTAGTTGATGGGAAGGATCGCCTCTCTAAGCCGATTCATCTCCTGATCAACCGAAAAATGTCTTCCTTTCTTCAAAGTTCTTCATCAATCCCAAGGTTTTGAATGGTCCAAAGATAGTTGGCTTGTCTTCGAAGAACTAAAGAAATACTTGAAAAATCTTCCTCTACTTCCCAAGCCTCAAGAAGGGGAAACCCTTTATTTATACCTCACCGCTTTAAATGAGGTAGTCAGTTCAGTGCTTGTTCGAAAGGGAGCCAATAATCTTCAAAGGTCGATCTATTATACTAGCAAAGTATTACATGATGCCAAAGTAAGATTTCCTAGAGTGCAAAAGCTTATCTACTCATTGGTGATCATGATGAAATGCTTGCGACCCTACTTCCAAGCCCACACCATCACAATCTTGACAGATCAACCCTTAAAAGCAATCCTTCGATGTCCAGATACATCCGGAAGGATAGCCAAATGGGCTGTTAAGTTGGGTGAGTTTGATATCATCTTCCAATCTAGATCTGCAATAAAGGCACAAGTTAATGCCAACTTTCTAGCCGAATGCACATGGGAGCAAGGGGACAATCCACAGAATGCCGAAGACGAGGAAGCCACCAACAAGGATTCTGAATCCATACAGATACTTCATATAGAAGGAGCCTCCAGTTCTACAGGGTGTGGAGCTGGTCTAATATTGGCCGATCTGAAAGGGCACACCATAGAGTATGCTCTCCATTTTTCCTTCATGCTTCTAACAACCAGGCAGAATACGAAGCCCTATTAGCAGGACTTCGAATTGCCAAGGAATTATGGATTTGAAAGATTCAAATCTTTTCGGATTCTCAGCTGGGGGTGAACCAGGTGAAAGGCAAATTTGAAGCTCGAGATCCTACTATGATCTAATATCTAGAGAAAGTATGAGTTTTAGTTTTCCAGCTAGAACTCTTTGAGATTGCCCATGTGCCATGAATGGAGAACTCTCGAGCCGATGCCCTATCCAGACTCACCACTACTACTCCAGACTCCCTCGGCCGCATCTTCATAGAATATCTCGAAACTCTGAGTATAATGGAGGAAACATTGGAGGTACATCAGATTGAGCATGAGCCCAACTGGATGGATCCCATTCTCAAGTTCTTGAACGAAGGTACATTGCCGAAGACAAGACTGAGGCCAAACAAGTTCACTGGAGGGCATCCCAATATGTTATCTTGGATGGAACTTTATACAAGAGATCCTTGTTATAGCCTTTATTGAAATGTCTGGGGCCGTCAGATGCCGATTTGCCCTAAAAGAAGTACATGAAGGTATATACGGAGACCACATAGGAGGTAGATCTCTGGCTTGCAAAATAATACGCCAAGATTATTATTGGCCAACTATTCAGAATTACTCCATTGACTTTGTTCGAAGATATGACCAATGTTAGAAATACTCCAATATGCAAAGGCGACTGGCAAGTCAACTGACTTAGTTAACTACACCATGGCCTTTCGCCCAATGGGGAATGGATATTCTTGGTCCGTTCCCTCCAGCTTTGGGACAACGGAAGTTCCTCATCGTAGCTATTGATTACTTTACCAAATGGATAGAAGCCAAATCTTTGGCCCATATTATCAAATGAAAAGTCGAAGGCTTTGTGAGGAATTCCATTATTTTCAATTTGGGATCCCTTATGTCATCATCACTGACAACGGACAACAATTCGACAATCCAAAGTTTGAAGACTTCTATGCCCAATACCATATAATCCATAAACTGACCTCCGTCGATCATCCACAACCCAACAGAGAAGGCGAAGTGATGAACAGGACTATCCTCCATGGTCTTAAGACTAGACTAAATGATGCCAAGGGGCTCTGGGCTGAAGAGTTTAATTCAGTCTTATGGGCATATCGGACTACTCCCAGGATGGCAACTAGTGAATCTCCGTTCCACTTGGCCTATAGCACCGAAGCGGTCTTCCCTGTGGAAGTCACTCTGCAATCCTTAAGGATTGACCACTACAAGGAACCTGAAAATTTAGAGCACTGAAGAATAGATCTGGATCTGCTACAAGGCACCAGGCTTTGCGCCTAGATGAAGATGGCGGCATACTAGTAAAAAGTCATAAAATACTACAACTCCAGGATGAAGGAACGAACCTTCCCACCCAAAGACTTAGTGCTACGAAGGTCCGAAATATCCAAGCTGATGGAACAAGGCAAACTTTCTCCCAATTGGGAAGGTCCTTACCGAGTCAGAGAAGTCATACTCTTGGGAGCCTATCAACTTGAAACACTAGACAGTTCACTGCTACCTCGGCCTTGGAATATAGAAAACCTTCACAAGTGTTATTAATAAAAGGTTTTTCTTCGAAAGACTTCAGTAAAACACCCATGCAAAGACAGGTCTAACCAGCCTACCTTATCACCAAACAAAGGCACAGGGATGGTCTAAGTGACCTACCCTATGGTAAATCCGATAATATGTCGAGGTAAGCCTAATCAGCCTGTCTTACTATCAATCAAAGGCATAGGGATGGTCTAAGTGACCTACCCTATGGTAAATCCGATGACATACTAAGGTGGGCCTAATCAGCCTATCTTACTATCAATCAAAGGTACAGGGATGGTCTAAGTGACCTACCCTATAGTAAATCCAATGACGTGCTGAGATAGACCTAATCAGCCTATCTTATTATCAATCAAAGACACAGGGATGGTCTAAGTGACCTACCCTATGGTAAATCTGATGACATGCCGAGGTGGGCCTAACTGGCCTATCTTACTATTAACCAAAGGCATAGGGATGGTCTAAGCAACCTACCCTACAAAAAAATCAAAGACATGCCAAGACGGGCCTAATCAGCCTACCGCATTACTATCAATAAAAATGACAAAGGATGGCCTCTTCGGCCTACCCTAATGGCAAGTCCAATCAAGGCAAGTAGATAAATTTCATTACGGCTTCAACAAGCTCAGACTTTTCAATCCAAGACAAGATCAGGGCTAACAGGAAATCTTAGGATTTTTTATAAATGCCCTGTTTAGTATTTATGATGTTGAAGAATTTATACTTGGCATTATTCATCCATTAAAAGAAAAGCTTCAATTTCAAGCAAAAGGAATTTTTCATTCATCAAAGAGAAAATGATACACCCCATTGAATTACATCAGTAAAAAAGGAAAAAAGATGACATCAAAAAGCTATTTTTTCTCGATCGATTTAGAGGCCGGAGCAAGAGTCTCCTTTGCAATATCTTCATTAGTAGAAGGAGATGGCACTTCGTTAGTTAGATCTTTTGCTTCTTTTTCCCTCTCATCAATAACATATATGGTCAGGAGTGAGGCTTTTACATTTGGATACATTTCCATGACTTTTTCAAGGCAATCCATATAACTAATGTGGTAGCTCTTCACTCCTGCTTCATGTATTTTATCGATGAAGGATTTGAATTTTTTATACACCTTGATAGATTGGAGAGCATCTTTCTTAGCCCGTTCTGCTCTCTATTCAGCCGATAATACCTCCTGCTCTAAAATAGTGATTCTTTTCTCTAGCTCGACTCTTTAAGCCGCCGCCTCTTTGGCATTCTGAAGACTGTCCTTTATTAGAAGCTTAGCAGAGATCAACTTCTTCCGCCTTTTCTCTAAATCGGTTGCTAGCTCAGTCGCGTACATCTGAACTGCCCTTAATTTCTTCTCTAAGGAATGATTGACGGTGGTAACATGGTTCAGCTTTCGCTCAGCGATGACTCTAAGCTCCTCAGCTATTTCTTTTTTGACTACGGTCGAAGCCAGCAGGCTTCTAAGGCCATTATCGAGGTCAGTGAACCCACAAATGTTCTCTTCCAGTAGCGAAACATCATGGATAATCTACCAAAGGAGATATCTACGAAGTCAGTCCTACCAATACTGATATATTAAAAAAGTTCTGCAAATTACTTCAACACTTACCCATAAAATTCTGGGATAAATGGAGGAAAGAGTGTCCTCCAGTCCTTGCTTTTTGGTCTCCTTCTAGTCCTTCTGTAGGATGACCACCTTCAATAAAGTCTTTGCCAGCCTCAGATTGCCGAGACTGGCATCTGCAGCAAATATACTATAACTTTCCAAGCCCTCATCTTCAGCGGTTTGGAGTTCGGGCTTGACATCTTCATCAATAACTGGAGCCCTACCCTTGTTCGATAAGCCTGGCTCCCTAGATGGCCCTACAATAGGAAATCTCGCCAGATGTTTAGTTGAGCATCCAAGAGAAGGAATCTGCTCTCCCTCTGAGGAAAATTCTATGTTGATGAGAACTTGATCCCTAGTCGAAACTTGTTGGGGAGCTTGAATGCAAACTTATTTTCGGTCTGATCTTCTTAGTGGAATGTCTATCGTCGGCTCTTCCTCGCTGCCTGTCGGCGCAGTGCCGCGTTTGGCCTCATGGTTGACAAATTCTTCAAGTTTGCTAATGGAGGAAGAAGAAGAAAGATGGCAAATAAAAGGATCCTTGGAGAGAAAGGATTGCTCGAAGGATGTTGCCCAGGTGACTTCCCAAGAGGGGGGGTGAATTGGGAATAAAAACTTTTCATAATTTTGTGCACTTTGAAATTCTTTTGTGTTGTGGTGCAATATGCAATGCGGAAGTAATTAAGTGAAAGCAATAGAGCAATAAGAACACAATCACAAATACAAGGAAATAGAGTGGTTCGGAGCAACCGGCTCCTATGTCCACTGTCCAAGCACTACTTAGGATTTCTACTATATCCCCCAATCAGAATACAGTCGGATTGTTTTGCCAGGCTCACAATCCAAACCTATACACTTTGGTTTTAGCGGGATCACCAAAGAAACCCAAATTCCCTTTGGTTTTAAATAGGATTACCAAAGAAAACCCAAACACTTGGTTTTGGACCGGGATCACCAAGAACCCAATTTAGGTTTTACAAGGTTCACCAAAAAACCTTCAACCTTCTTTTAAGACAGCCCCTTGCTGTTCTTAGAGAGAAAACAAAGATAAAGAAATGATAAGCAAGCAACTACAACAAACCAAGTTTGTTTAAGTGTTGTCGATGTAGATCAAGATGAAGTCAAGCCTTGAATGCTCTTTAATGCTCTTCAAGCTGCTTCCTTGCTTATTCAATGAGTGGATTCAATGATGGAGTAGAGTTGGTGAAGCTTTGAATCCAACTTGAAAGCTCTTTGAGGTAGGTAGTTGAAAGACTTGAAGGCTCTTTGATTTCTCAAGATAATTCCACAATAAAGCTCTAATAATTGTTTAATCCTTCAAAAACAATCCCTTTTATAGTTTTTCAAGAGATATGACCGTTGTAAGGCCTAGGGATTCATGAAATAACTATTGGAGATGAATTGGAGTTCAAATTTCAACTTCAGCAACTAGCCATTGGAGTGTAGAAAACGGCTCCATAAGTCGGCTCGAGTTTGAGGAGTCGGCTCGAAGTCTCAGATAGTCCAAAATAAAATTATGTAAGAGTCGACTCTTCTTGCTGGAGTCGGCTCTTGCCTTCAGTCAAGTCAAAACCATAAATACCTAGAGTTGGCTCTTCAGTGCAGAGTCGGCTCGAGTTCTCAGACCTTCAAAATACATAACTTTGGACGAGTCGGCTCTTGGGGCTCGAGTCGGCTCGAGGTCTCAGGCTTCAGAAAATTACTTTCTTCCATGAGTCGGCTCTTAGGATGGGAGTCGGCTCTTGATGCTGAAACACTGAAAGTTCCTCCGTGCCGTGCCAACACAAGTCAGCTCTTGATCCAAGAGTCAGCTCTTGCAAATCTTCAAAAATGCTTCAAGCTTCTCCAAAAATCTTCAACATTGAATAAACTAGAAGCTAATCTACATACTCTATAATTTTTACAATTTTTAGCCCATTTTACTGGATTACAAGATTGATAAAGCTAGGGCTTTTACAAGTTCAAGTTCATAAAACTTTATACACAATTGAATTACCTTCCAATCAGTTTGAAAACAATTTTAAACTAAAGGTAACCAATTTCCTGCAAAACTTTGAAAAGAATTAGTATCAAATACATGCTCCAATATTTTGTGATCATCAAAATCATTTCAGGGGTCAACAATCTTCTCCTTTTTGATGATGACAAAACACTAGGCATGAATAAAAATTAAAAGCACTTTACAATTGCAGTATATTCAAATTTATGTGTATCACACATATTAGGTATCAATGTATCAACACAGTGTGCCACAATGTATCATATGTGTCAAATATATAAAATTGAACACTGTCAACATAAAGTATCATATGTATCAATATGTATCGAAACATGATATGTCAACATAGAATGTATCAAGAGTATCATCTATATAGTGCGTATCGAAACTTATAGAATTAACAAACATTTGAAGTGAATTTCACGATAATATTTAAGGTAGACTCCCCCTTACTATTTGTAATATCATTCCTTCTAGGTTTGATCAAATTTTCATGAATCATTCAAATTTTCATTTTAACATTCATATTTTTATAACAAACATCAAATGTTCATAACAATCAACACCATCAACATCCATATAGCTTTTTCATGCATAATTTCCAAAATAAACATAGTCTTTTCAAATTTCCAGATAAAATTGTCCATATTATAGCTATTTCATGTACAATCTCCATTCTCCCCCTTTTTGTCATCAACAAAAGGCATATAAGAGAACATTCATTTACAATAATTCATACATAAGAAGAATAGAAATGTAGCATAAAAAGTGATATCTATATATATAGAAAATGTCAGTACAAAATGTATGTGATACTTTACAGATGTGCCATGGCATGACAAAATAGTACCACACTATCAAAATACAACAAACATAGAGTCCTAAAACAACAAGATAAAAGTCTAAAAGCATAAAAAAGAAGGGCTAAGATCATCACTATCAGGTTCTTCCTCGTTAGAGGAGGAACCGACTTCTAAGATTCCTAGACCAGGTTTGAACTTAGGAAATCTAGGTCTTAGATCCCTAATCCTAGTCCTAGTAGGAGTGGTAGTCCTAGACACTTTAGTTTTAGCTTTAACTTTAGCTTTGGACTCTACAGATATAATAATAGGTGTAGGTCTGGCAGTTGGTGGATCACAGGATAATGCTAAAGTGCTGGTGGTCAAAAGTATCTGGGTAGCCAGAGTGTGTCCAACCTCAGATTATGTAGCCTCCATACCAGCCTCGGGCTCAACATTAGTAGGTGTGGCATGAGAAGGTACGTCACTGAAATGTGCCGCCGGTCCCTGCTCTCTATCAGTGCTAGTGCCAGGTGCTGTGGAAGTCGATGGTACATGCTAGCTGGCTATAGAAAGCTGTCTCAAAATAGTCATAACATCACAAAATCCCTGCTGCATCTTAGATCGGAGTAGAGTGATCTTGCTATCAATGTCTGATCTGAGACACAAAATCTCCTCCAATACTCTCTGAAGTCTGTCCTCAGTATCATGTCTAACAGCAGTGGATCTCCTAACTGGTGAATGAGATGTAGTAGGAGCTGGCTCTGATGGTCCAGCCTCATCAGCCTGTGCCTTAGTCTCCTCACCAAGTCCCTGAGCCACCTGTGTGTCATCCTCTGAATCATCCGAATGTGCCATAGGAATACCAGAAGTCTTCCTGATCCAGTTGCCATCAACTTTAATGAATCCCATTATGGTAAGGGATTTCATGGTGTACCTGTCAGTATGCAGCAACAGTCGGTTATCCTCTCCAGTCAGATCTACAAGGGCATCCTGGAAAAACATTGTAAAAACCATCCCTTACGGCAGACAAGCCCGTGCCCTGCGGGCTGCCTCCCTCATCTACAATAGCATAATAAATGGAAAATTGAGGGCCTCCCCCTCAATCAGTCGCCTTATAAATTCAAGGTCACGCTCGCTGACCCAGTCAAAATGCCCTGTCCGGGACAAGAAAATCCTACTAATAATATTATGCAACAGCCTCATTTCCAATGATAGCTTATTCGCACTTACATGCACAATACCCTTCACATTAGTTCTCTCTAGTACCAATCTGAGGGTTTTCTATCTCTTTTAAAACTAAAAAACATTCTCCTTCCTTTGGTATGTTCAGTACACTTGAAAGCTTCCGTTCACTTATCTCTATATGCTTCCCTTTAACTTTCCCTTCTAAATGAAATGTTCCCAGTGACATATTCTCAAAAAATTGATGGACTAAATTCGGATATGTTAAAACATTCAATAGACAAAAATCTTTCCACCCATGTTTTTCAAGCCAATCCCCTATATGTACTTGTTCTTGCTCCAAAAAACTAAAATCAATGCACCTACCCAGGGTAACTTGATGATTTCCCATAGGAATCACTTGCCGGGGTGCTTGAGGTTCTTCTTCCTGCTCAATCTGTGGTTCTTCTACTGGAGTGGAGGTGTCCAAGCATCTTTTGGTTCTCCGTTCTTTCGCGACAGTTCGAACCACCCGCAAGGGTTTCTTGGCAACAGCTTTCCGGGGTGCCATTGGCTAGGATTAAAGGATTGGAGGGATTTTAGAGAGTTTTTGGAAGGTTTCCTAGAGTGGAGTGTGGAGTCGGCTAAGAGAAAATAGCCAAAAACCTAAAACACAAAGAATAGAAAACATGGAAGCCCTATTTAAAAAATGTTTGGCCCGACCTTCGAGTCGGCTCGCCGAGCACCCTGATAACTTGAGTCGGCTCGAGCGAAAAATCAGTTTAAGGGTCAAAATAGGTCAAACTCAGTTTCTAAAGGTTTCTTGAACCTAAACCAGGTTGTCCTATGCTCTAATGAAAAAATTAAAACATTTAGATAAATTTTCCTTAATTTTTGAAAATTAGGTCAAAAAGTTTAGAATGGGTCACATAGCCCTAATTCGCCTCTAATTTTCTCAAATCTATCTAAACTAAGTGGTTTAGTAAAAATGTCCACTAGTTGATCTTTAGTAGGTACAAATTCTAGTTTAACAACTTTGTTTAAAATGTGATCACAAATAAAATGATGTCGAATTTCAATGTGCTTAGTTCGTGAGTGCTGAATTGGATTTTTAGATAAATTAATAGCACTAGTATTGTCACATTTGATAGAAATTTTTGATTGGACAACACCATAATCTTCTAGTTGTTGCTTGATCCATAACACTTAAGCACAACAGCTCACAGCAGCCACATATTCTGCCTCAGTAGTAGATAGTACTATAGAGTTCTGTTTGTGACAGTGCCAAGAAATCAAGTTAACACCTAAAAATTGACAGGTGCCACTTGTGCTTTTTCTATCTATTTTACAGCCTCCATAATCAGCATCAGAATAACCAATTAATTTCAATGATGTGTGCTTAGAATACCATAAGCCTATATTTCATGTGCCTTTCAGATATTTAATAATTCTTTTAACAGCCATGATGTGTGATTCTTTAGGATTAGATTGAAAACGTACACACATACAAACACTAAATAATATGCCAGGTCTACTAGTTATCAAATAAAGTAAAGAACCGATCATACCTCGGTACAGCTTTTGATCAACATTTGTGCCATTCTCATCTTTATCAAGTCTACATGCGGGACTCATGGGTGTTCCAATTTCTTTGCTTGATTCCATGCCAAACTTTTTGATTATCTCTTTGATGTACTTGGCCTGGTTGATCAGGATACCTTCTTTAGTTTGTTTGATTTGAAGTCCAAGAAAGTAACTCAGCTCACCCATCAAGCTCATTTCAAATTCTCCCTGCATTAGCTTAGCAAAATCTTGACACAAATATTCATCAGTAGATCCAAAAATAATGTCATAAACATATATTTGAACAACTAAAATATCATCATTTTTTCTTTGAATAAAAAGTGTAATGTCAACACTACCTCTTACAAAATCGTTTGCAATTAAAACTTAGTCTATCATACAAGGCTCTAGGTGCCTGTTTTAGACCATACAAAGCTTTATCCAGTTTGAAAACATAATTTGGAAACTTGTGATCGATAAAATCCGGTGGTTGCTCAACAAAAC
This sequence comes from Areca catechu, assembly GCA_021397845.1. Taxonomy (NCBI): domain Eukaryota; kingdom Viridiplantae; phylum Streptophyta; class Magnoliopsida; order Arecales; family Arecaceae; genus Areca; species Areca catechu. Next base: position 39,288,007 of record CM038050.1, read on the forward strand.
TTCTTCAGATAAAAAACCATTCAAAAATGCACTCTTTATATCCATTTGAAATAATTTAAAGTTCATAAAGCATGCATAAGCTAATAGCAATCTAATGGCTTCTAATCTAGCTACTGGTGCATAAGTTTCATCAAAATCTATTCCTTCTTCTTGATTATACCTTTGTGCAACCAGTCTAGCCTTATTTCTAGTTACATTACCATCTTCATCTAGTTTATTTCTATAAACCCACCTAGTACCTATAACAGGATAGTTATTGGGTCTTTCAACTAGGGTCCAAACATTATTTCTTCTAAATTGGTTAATTCATCATGCATTGCTAGCATCCAATTAGGATCAGTTTCAGCTTCCTCTATATTGTGTGGTTCTACATGTAAAACAAAAGCAATTAAATCATGTGCATCTCTATGTGCAGATCTAGTTTTAACACCTTGAGATAGGTCTCCTATAATTAATTCTTTAGGGTGTGATTGTACATACCTCCATTTTTTGGGTATATCATCATGATCTTTGCTTACCTCTTCTTCATGTGGTTCACTTGATTATTTGTCTTTGAGAGTCAAGTGTTTCATTCCATGTTCTAGAGTACCTGTATCATCATCAACAAAATCTTTCTTTCTAGAAGATGTAATGTAAGATTCATTGAAAACAACATATACAGACTCTTCAACAGTTAAAGTTCTTTTATTGAAAATACGATAGGCTTTACTATTTCAAGAATATCCAAGAAAAATAGCCTCATCGAATTTTGCATTAAATTTACCAAGATTATCTTTTCCATTATTAAGAACAAAACATTTGCATCCGAAAACATGAAAATACTTAATATTTGGTTTTTTATTGTTCCAAAGTTCATAGGGGGTTTTTCCGATAATAGGTCTAATTAAAACTCTGTTCAAATATAGCAAGTGGTATTCACAGCTTCTGCCCAAAAGTATTTTGAAAGATTTCCTTCACATAGTATTGTTCTGCACATCTCTTCCAAAGTACGATTCTTTCTCTCTATAGCACCATTTTGCTGTGGTATTCTAGGTGTTGAAAAGTTATGATCAATACCGTGCTTTGTGCAAAAGTGATCAAAATACTGATTTTCAAATTCGGTGCCATGATCACTACGAATTGAAATAACAGATAAATTTTTCAAATTTGTAACTCTTTTGTAAAAATTTTTGAATACATTAAAAGTTTCATCTTTATGTGCAATAAACAAAACTCATGTGTATCTTGAAAAGTCATCTACAATCATAAGGCCATATTTCATACCACATAGGCTAGTAGTCCTAGTAGGTCCAAAAAAATCCATGTGAAGTAGCTCTAAATGTCTAGTAGTAGAAACAATGTTTTTAGATTTAAAACTCCCCCTCACTTGTTTTCCTAACTGACATGCATTGCAAACATAATCAAAATTAACTTTAAATTTTGGCAAACCTTTGACTAAATCCTTTGAAATAAGTTTAGCTATTGTGTCCATACTAGCATGACTAAGTCACCTATACCATAGTAAACTTGATTCCTTGCTCTTGTCATTCATTGCTACAAGACTTGTGTTGCTTGACATAGCTAGATCATTAAGATCTACCATATAAATGTTACCAAGTCTGTATCCAATGAACTTAGTACTAGAGTCAAATGGATCAACCACTATATACATTGATGACTTGAAGAAAATATTAAAACCAATGTCACATAGCTGACTAATATTCAAAAGATTATGCTTTAATTTTTCTACAAGTAACACATTTTCAATAAAAGTAGGAGTAATTTTGATTTTACCAATACCGATTATCCTTCCCTTTCGATTGTCACCAAATGTTACCATTCCACCATCCTTCTGTTTTAGGGTGAAGAACTGATCAATGTCACCCATCATGTGTCTTGAATAGTCGCTTTCCAGATACCATCTTTTCTTTATACTTGTAGCTGCAAGACATCCTTGCAAAACAATCATTTGACAAATTAGGTACCCAAGCTTTCTTGGATCCTTGCAAGTTAGTGGAAATGGTTCCTTTTGGAACCCAAAATTTTTTAATTTTCTTTTTGTCATTATATTTCAAATGACATTCGAAAGCTTTATGACCAAGGTTATTACATGCATAGCATACAATTTTTGATTTTGAGTAATAACCATGAGATGATGCAAATTTAGGTCTAACATATTTTGAACTAATCAACTTAGGAGCATATGAAGTAGATGCAGAAAATTTGTTTGAAGTAGAATCTTTATACCCAGTTCCAAATTTATTATTTGATTCTTTTTGATCTTTCAAAATTAATTCAAGTTTGTTAAAACTTAAGGTTAGTTTTTCAACCAAGGGTTTTAGTTTTTGAACTTCCTTCTTTAAATCATCATTTTCATTTTTCAAACATTTGTTTTTCTCAATAAGCTATTCTTTTTCAAATTGAACAATTTTTAGTCTTTCACAAACCAAATTTAATTCCTTTTGCAAGATTTGATTTCTTTCACCAAATTCATTTTTGCCTTTTTTAGATGTATCACATTGATTTTTCAAAGCTTTCATTCTTAAACCAGCCTTTTTGTATTCTACTAATAATTCACAAAAAAGCATTATGCAATTCATCATAAGTGAATTCTAAATTAGGTTCAGAAGTATTTAACTCATCCTCCAAACCCATAAGACAGATTTGTGCAGTCTTCGTTGTTTCTTCATCCTCTTCAGTGGATATGGTTTCATCACTATTACTCCAAGCAGTAAGCATTGCCTTCTTCTTCTTTTTAGTGAATATCTTTTCTTCCCTTCAGGATAATCAGGATGGATATGTCCCGGCTTCTTGCATCCATAGCAGATAGGTACTTGATCCTTATCTTTATCCTTCTTTTTTTCTTTATCTCTTTCTTTTTCTTTTCTAAAATCACCTTTTCTATATTGCTTTCTCCATCTGTTTGTTTTCCTTTTGCCCATAAACCTCTTGAATTTTCTCATGACAAGGGCAATTTCATCATTTCCAAGGTCATCATTATTTGATGAGTCTGATTCTTCATTCTTATCTTCTTCAGTAGCTTTAAATGCAATGGCTTTCTTTCTTTTGTATCTTCCTCAGTTCTTTATTGCATAGTCAATTCATGCGTGATCAGTGATCTAGTGGCAGAGTGTTTAGGTCCTTCATCTCTTGAATTGCTGTCACTTTGGCTTCCCACTTATCTGGTAAATATTTTAAAATCTTTTAGACAAGATCAGCATTAATATAAGTTCTACCAAGACTATTGAGACCATTTATGATATTAGTAAAGCGAGTATATATAGCAGATATAGTTTCACTAGGATCCATCTTAAATAACTCATAATTGTGCACAAGAATATTAATTTTTGATGTTTTTACTTGTGATGTACCTTCATGTATAATTTCTAGCTTGTCCCAAATTTTTTTAGTAGAATTGTAAGTTGAAATTCTGTTAAACTCATTTGGATCCAAAGCACAATACAGTAGGTTCATTGCCTTGGCATTAAGCTCAGCTAATTTCTTATCATTCTCGTCCCATTCCTCTTCAGGTTTGGGAACCTTTACATCATTAACTCTAATTATGGGTGTGTGAGGTCCTTCAAGATAATTTTTCATAAATAAAAATCTATGGCTTGAATGTATATTTTCATTCTTGCCTTCCAATATGTATAATTGGTTCCAGTGAAAAGTGGAGGTCTATTTGTAGATTGACCTTCGGGCAATGAAGTGCTCATGGAATGTGCCATATGTCTTTACTCTAAGTAACTTTCAGATACTCTGCTCTGATACCACTTGTTGCCCAGGTGGCTTCCCAAGAGGGGGGTGAATTTGGAATAAAAACTTTTCACAATTAAGTACACTTTGAAATTCTTTTGTGTTGTGGTGAAATATGCAATGTGAAAGTAATTAAGTAAAAGTAATAGAGCAATAAGAACACAATCACAAACACAAGAAAATAGAGTGGTTCGGAGCAACCGGCTCCTACGTCCACTACCCAAGCACCACTTGGGATTTCCACTATATCCCTAATCGGAATACAGTCGGATTATTTTACCAGGCTCACAATCCAAACCTATACACTTTGGTTTTACCGGGATCACCAAAGAAACCCTAACTTCCTTTGATTTTAAACGGGATTACCAAAGAAAACCCAAACACTTGGTTTTAGACCGGGATCACCAAGAACCCAACTTAGGTTTTACAAGGTTCACCTAAAAACCTTCAACCCTCTCTTAAGACATATCCCCTTACTGTTCTTAAAGAGAAAACAAGGATAAAGAAATGATAAGAAAGCAACTATAACAAACCAAGTTTGTTTAAGTGTTGCCGATGTAGATCAAGATGAAGTCAAGCCTTGAATGCTCTTTAATGCTCTTCAAGCTGCTTCCTTGCTTCTTCAATGAGTGGATTCAATGATGAAGTAGAGTTGGTGAAGCTTTGAATCCAACTTGAAAGCTCTTTGAGGTAGGTAGTTGAAAGACTTGAAGGCTCTTTGATTTCTCAAGATAATTCCATAATAAAGCTCTAATAATTGTTTAATCCTTCAAAAACAATCCCTTTTATAGTTTTTCAAGAGATATGGTCGTTGTAGGGCCTAGGGATTCGTGAAATAGCTGTTGGAGAAGAATTGGAGTTCAAATTTTAACTTCAACAACTAGCCGTTGGAGTGCAGAAAATGGCTCCACGAGTCGGCTCGAGTTCCAGGAGTCGGCTCGAAGTCTCAGATAGCCCAAAATGAAATTCTGTAAGAGTCGGCTCTTCTGGTTGGAGTCGGCTCTTGCCTTCAGTCAAGTCAAAACCATAAATACCTAGAGTCGGCTATTCAGTGCAGAGTTGGCTTGAGTTCTCAGACCTTCAAAATACATAATTCTGGATGAGTCAGCTCTTGGGGCTCGAGTCGACTCGAGGCCCCAAGCTTTATAAAATTAATTTCTTCCATAAGTCGGCTCTTAGGATGGGAGTCGGCTCTTGATGCTGAAATACTGAAACATCCTCCGTGCTGTGCCACCACGAGTCAGCTCTTGATCCAAGAGTCAGCTCTTGTAAATCTTCAAAATGCTTCAAGCTTCTCGAAAAATCTTCAACATTGAATCAACTAGAAGCTAATCTACATACTCTATAATTTTTATAATTTTTAGCCCATTATACAAGATTACAAGATTGATAAAGCTAAGGCTTTTACAAGTTCAAGTTCATAAAACTTTATACACAATTAAATTACTTTTCAATCAGTTTGAAAATAATTTTAAACTAAAGGTAACCAATTTCCTGCAAAACTTTGAAACGAATTAGTATCAAATACATGCTCCAATATTTTGTGATCATCAAAATCATTCTAGGGGTCAACAAAGGCGATGATGCTATTAGCATCTAAGAAAGTTTAATCCTCGAGGTCACAAATCCCTTATATAAAGGCCACCTATGGTCTGGATTTCCCACTCAACTTCTCAAATGGCCCTTTGATTATGCCACGTGTGCCCGCTTCCATTAATAAAGAAGGGAATAATGATCTTGATTCATTTGCAAATGGTTATGGGAATTCAGAAGGTAATGATTGATCCGATCCCAGAAACATGCAGCTTTAATGATTCCGGTTACTGTCATCCCATGATCTGGATAATAATTGCCTCGCCAAAAATAATTGAACAACTGGCAAAGGTGATACATCACTTTATTAATGAACTAAAGTCACCCACAGAAGCCAAGGCTCTTTAATTATGAGCCCGAGAGCTCAAGGGTTAGATTTATGAACAAAAACATTGATCTTGTAAAAACCTGGATTGATCAGTTCATTTAAGGTTAACGGTCTTGCCAAAGTTAAGTCTGAAAATCTCATACTTTAAAAGAATCCACATTCAAGTTGAAGGCTATTACTTACCCGAAGACTGCTACAACTTATCCAAAGACTTAATACTTGGAGAATTTTTACTCAAGTGGAAGTTATTATATATTCAAAGACTGCTACATCTTATCTAAAGACCTCATACACAGAGAATTCATACTTAAGTTGGAGGTTGTTGTGTATTTAAAGACAACTACCTATTCGAAGACCATTGCATATACAAAGACTTTCTACTCAAAAAAGTTTTTACTTAGAATGAAAGGCACCGTTCACCCGATGAGTCTATACTTAGAAAAAATTATTATGGCACATAGTTTTGAAGAGAAACACTCTTTATTGATATCAGAAAAAGCCTATGTACAGTTCTTCTTTCTTACAAAGCAAAAGATAGATTACAAAAAATGTAAAAACCTATTCATCTACTTCGACCATCGTAGGAGCCTCTGGATCGATCGTAGGAGGAATTTCGGCCACCACAGGAGCTTCTAGATCGATCACAGGGGGAACCTCCTCGATCTGAGCTGAAGATACTGGGTCTACTGCAACCAGCTCTTCTACTTGTTTCCTAAGGGCTTCAGTTGCGATTGGAACTTCTTCGGCCTATTCCGGTACCTCTTCAGTTTTAGTTGGGACTTCAGGTTCTTCTTCTTCGGTAACCTCATATAATGGGATGCTTGTGAGATCCAGCTCAGGATAAAGCCCCTGGACCTCTTTGAGCCCATCGTTAAATCCAAGTTGGTAACTGACTACCCCAGATTCAGTTACATCCTCCTTAAATTTTGAAGACTTTCTAAAGTCTTCGACCACCCTGGTTACTTGCATCTTCAGGGCTTCAAACTCTTTGGCCGTTGCTTCGGCCTCTTTGGCCACTTCTTCGGCCTTCTTCTGAATCTCCTTGGTTGAATGCTCCAAGGAGTGGATTTGCTTCTTCCTCTTCTAGAGTTTTGCCTCTTATTCAAAAATTTTCAGTTGAGCCTTCTTCAGCTCATTTTTCAAACTTTGAACCTCGACACTGCTGTTGTTGAGCTTATCCTCCATGGCTGATTTCAGTTCCTCGACCACTTCTTTTTTGGCTTTCACCATCTGAAGCTCCTCTTTAAGACTTCAGATAAAGTTAGTAAAACCTGCCATACTCTCTTCCATGATGGTGATGTCATGGATCAGCTGCATTGAATAGTCAAATCATGAAGATAGTTATTTTGAATACGAGTATGAAGAAATAAAAGGAGAGGAAAATATTGTTACCTTTAGCATAGTAGAGTAAGCTGAATCGGACACCTCTTCAAGGCACCAATTCCTAGTAATTGCCCAATCACGGGGCAGCAATGTGGCCTTCAGCACCCTCCTGGCCACATCAGGAAGCACCAGGCCCCGTGCATCTGAGAAGATGGAGAGGTCTATTTCACACTCCCTATCTAGAGGAGTGTTTCTTCCCAAGCTTTCTTCGACCTGAGGGGATTTACCCTTATCCCTCGGGGCAGGTTAAGATGGTAGCATATTGGTGGCTAGGGCTGAGGTCGGGTGCTCCGAAGTCCGAATCAGAGTGGTCTCCCTTTGTAGGGGTTCTGTCGGTGGAACAACGTCCCCCCCATGACTCGGTTGGATCAGTACTTCTACTGGCTCCTTCAGCTAGAGCCTTCTTTTGCACCTTCGACCCCTCTGGAGGAATTGTAACCACTCTTTTCTTGGTGGCCTGACGAAGCTTACTGAAATCTGGCTTCATCCTACCACCTGTTAACAGAAACAAATCCAAAGTTAGTTGGCTAGAATAAATACGAAGCCAGATAAAGCCAAAGTTATCTACCAGCTATACCTAATGAAGAAAACTCACTGATCTGAGTGAGACGAAGGTTTCATTCCTCTAACAGTTCCTGGATTGAAAGGACTTCAGACCCAGACAACACATCGTAGTCTGATTGGTCAGCCCTTAGAACCTTCTTTCTTGCATTGGCACTCAAGCATGGTTCCCTCCACTCTGTATTAAACCCTCAAGGCTGAGAGGAGAAGATGAAGAAGAAGCTGGGTTTCCATCCATGAATGGCACTAGGCATGTCCTTAATTAACTTATAGCCAGGGCGGAGGCCGATCACCCACCACCCATAACCATGAAAATCTCTCTTCAATACAAAGAAAATGTGAATAGGGTGGTCCTAGGCCTTATATTCGCTATATGACAAAAAACCAAGAACCCGTAAATGTTCTGAATACTATTCAAAGTCATTTATTTTGGGAGTACATGATACATATTGAATACCTTAGCAAAAAAGGGATGTAATGGAAAATGAAGACCGGCTTTCAAATGGTCTTCGTATACTGAGACAGCACCAGCAAGAGGAGTATTTACCTTTTGTTCGGATTCTCGAAGAATTAATGTGATGCTTTTGGGAATGTGATAATATTTTCGAAGACAAGCAATCCTATCAAAAGAAATGGAGCATGGGATTGAATCTGGCCTAGACTTAGCGTTGCTCTTCCTAAGGGGTTCTGAGGCACTGGAGGTTTCAACTCCCTCCCCAGAGGAAGTCCTACCAATGGCGGGGACCCTTAAAGTTCTAACTATGATGAAAAAGGAGGAAGAGAAAGGCTTTACCTGTGGGAGAAAATGGAAGCCAGAAAGAGAAGGTCTGGAACTATCAGAAACAAGGAAAATGAAAGCTCAGTAGGGGCAAAGAAGCCTCCTATACCAGGCCATCGCCCCTTTATATAAGGAGCGAGAACGGTTCTGATGATCTTCTCGAGAGAAGAGGCACCTCTCCGATCATGCCTTGTATAGAGGTGCCGATCGCAGATGTGAAGACCTAAAAGGCATCAGTCGATTCGACGGGAGAAAAACCAAACTGTTAGCCATGATCCACGTGGCCTCATCTGATGGCCAAGATAAAATATGTACATGATACCAAATGGATGAGATGATGCCATGTCCTCCATCCAGACCGAAGTTGAAGAGTCAGCTAGATCTCCATAATGACAGGAAGAGACATGACTCAATAGCCTGCCATCTCCTTTCCAGGAGCCAACAAGAAAGCAACAGCTATCCTCGGCACGACGATTGAATCAGAGGGCATTTATTGCAGTCAACTGAATTGAAGATTTTTCATCATTGACCACACCATTTTCGTCAGTAAATGACAACCCATAAACAATCCCACTTTTCAAAATAAATAATTATTATACTGTAAAACATGAAAAGCATGTGTTGTGATAAGCCGGCTCAATGAAAATACATTACTGGTTCAAAGGCCTAATTAATCCTTTTTGAACTGGTTGTCCAAGCCAAAAGACCTGAAGATTACTCCGAAGACCAAGCGACGATTCGATATTTCATACTATTTACAGAATAGGGATAGTCTTCGGCTTGCACCGAAGTGAACGGTACCGAAGTACATCCCTGATCCATGCTGTCCCAAAATAATTAGCTAGTCTTTCTTTACGTTAGTCCAAAGAAGATTGGTCTGGAGAAGACAGTTAATTCATCTCCCAGCTTGCTCCGAAGAGGACAAGTCCGAAGCAGACATTCTAGCCCACTCCAAAGAAGGTAGTTTTGAAATAAATGGCTAAAGCATCTTTGGCTTACTCCAAAGAGGATAGGTACGAGATAAATGGCCAACTCGATTTCGGTCTCTTTTGGAAGAGTGGCTCTGAAGTAAATCCTTGGTTAATCTCAACCTAAAGCTACAAGAAGTGGGTACGGTTGTTATAACTAACCACGTAGTTAATAGCACTGGTTTCAATAATATTAAGATAATCAACATCCGACGGCAACTACTTTAATTATGGGGATGTTAGAATAACTGACTCCCCTAACTGAAATCAAGTAGGCTCAATCATATTCGGTTACGACCACACCTATAAATATCGATAAAAGGGGACCCCTAAGGTAAGCGATCCGAGGGCACAATAGAGCCAGTCCAGAGCTCACTCTCGGACGCTGCTCAAAGCTCACCTTTCCTTTCATTTCACTCCACTCCCTCAGAAGTCTCCATTTTGTTGCCTGGACCCTTACTGACTTAGGCATCAGAGTGTCCCCCACCGGAGAATATCTGGCCAGGGACTAATTTTGTAGAGACTCTGAGAGGCAAACCAGCAATCCAGCCACTCCATCCGGTCCATGAGGGTTCAGCACCAACAGATTAGCGTGCCAAGAAGGGGGAGAGAAGCACGACATTCCTCTCTTGGAAAGGAGAATTTTGAGAAGTAAGAATGATGAAAGAAAAAGCCCAAAATGCTTCAGCTAGCAAGGAATGCCCTTTCTCTCAGAGAGATGATCCTCCGGTGGAAAATAACATGCCGCCGCCTGCACTTGCTGTGGGACAGCAATAGTTTGAGGTTCTCATGAACCGGGTTGATGCTTTAACAACCATGGTTCAGAACTTCCAAGAGGTGGCACTCTAAGCAAGGTACTCGCCAGCTATCTCTAGACTCAGTCGCCGATCCAAAGCGAGAGGAGATCATCACCACGTGTTGGCTTTAGCTCCTTGATTTTGATAAATAACAAAATGTTGAGTATATGTTTGGACTAATGTTTCAATTAAAGTATGAATTTCAGGCCTTAGGTACATCAATTTCTCTATCAAAAGAATATCATGTTTACTAATTTGAAAGCATGAGGTTTCTCATGTTTAATTGATCTTCTAATCTTGGAATACTATCAAAACAACCACTTTGGCTCTTATGAAAAAGTATCTAAAAGATTAATGGACAAATCTTTAAGAAATTCAGAGTTTGGGTTGCATTTTTGGATGGCACAGATCAAGTGTCTACTCAAGAGGTCGACTCACAGGCCAAGTGTTGACTTACAAGGTTGACTCATGAAGAAAATTTAGAAGTTCCAGAAAATCGGCACATAAATTTTTAGCTGGCATGCCCAAGTGTCAACTCACACCTCAAGTGTCAACTCAAGAGGTCGACTCTTCATCTGAGACAAGTTTTGGGATAGAACATCAAGTTTTCTATATTTAGCCTGAAGTGTCGACTCAAGAGGTTGACTCACGCCTCAAGTGTCGACTCAAGAGGTTGACTAACACTGTAATGGCTAGTTTTCAAAATTTCAGAAATGTCTCCAAATGGCTAGTTTTTCAATTCTAACGGTCTTCAATGGACATTTCAGTGGATTTGAGATATTTAACGCTTACCAAATCTCTTCAAGTCAACAAGAAAGAAAGAATCATATGGGACAAACTTCAATCATTTGGAAAGACAAGAAGAGAGCTTTTAAGAGATTCCTTTGATAAAAAGGCTTCCACTTTTGAGTTGTTGAGCATTCAAGTATTTGGCCATAAGTATGCATTCAGAGTTTCCAAGAAGAAGACAACTCAAGCATTCAAGAAGAGTTACATCGACTTTAATTTTCGCTCATTTTAGGAGCTATTTCTTGTGCTCATTTATTATATACTTGATTTCTTTTGTTGTTGCTAGTTTAAAGGCATTGAAACTAGTGTTAAAGGTTGTTGGTGAGCCTAAGAGATAAAACCAACTTGGGTTTGACTTGTGAGCCTCAATAAAATAAGTTGTAAAGGTTGTTGGTGAGCCTAGGTGATAAAACCAATATAGGTTTTGACTTGTGAGTCTTCTTAAATAAGTCGACTATAATCTTGGATAGATTATCGTGGAAATATCCAAGAAAAAGCTTGGGAAGTGGATATAGGTGCTAGGGTGCACCGAACCACTATATATCTTGTTAGTTGTAGTTGCTTGCTTCCTTCTCCACTTGCTTTTTATTACCTTACTTTTTATTTATTGCTTCTGCTGCATAATTCATTGAGCACAATCACTTAGTTACACAAACTCACTATGAAGTGCACAAGCTTGCTTAATTTTTTTCAATACCCAATGTACGCCCCTCTTGGGCTTCATCTTTGGGCAACATCATAAATCTGCCCGGCACCCTCCTCGAGACCTCTCTCGTGAAGAGAGAAGCTCCCAGCATTAGAGACGGGCCAATAGCCGACCCGACAGAAAGAGGACCAGGCGATCTCCCTCGATCTCTTTCGAAGATTCTACACCTGAAGATGTTGGGCAGAAAGAGACTCATTATGATTATAAAGAGAAGTTCAAGATGCTTGAATCATAGATTGCGAGGCTTCGTAATCAATAAAGGGACATCAAGATCATGGTTTATGACTCGCGGCCTCCTTTTACCTTTAAAATAATGGAGGAAATCATCCCTTGGTATTTTAAGGTCCCTCATATGGAATCTTATGATTGGACCACTAATCTTCTTGACCATCTAGGCAGCTTCAAAGTCCACATGATGGTGCAAGGAGCCTCCGATGCATTACATTGCCTGGCTTATCCCGCCACTTTGAAGAAGGCGGCTCAAATGTAATATTCGAACATACGCCCAGGTACCATTAATTCTTTTTCTGAATTAGAAAAAATGTTCATCTCACATTTCAGGACCTGTTGCAAAGCACCTCGCAATATGGACCTTTTGTTCCTCCTTCACCAGAATGAAAGAGAAAATCTTAGAGATTATATTGTAAGGTTTAACTCTACCACCCTTGAGATCCCCAATCTCAATGAGTACGTGGCCATATCCGCCTTGAAAAAAGATCTCCGATCATCTAGGTTCATATTTTTCCTGGATAAGAGATTTCTGACCAGTTACATCGAACTCTTATCAAGAGCCCAAAAGTACGCAGATGCTGAAGAGCAAGCGATGACTCGAGACTAGCCGAACGGAAGTCCATTCCCAAGAAGAAGAGTAACAAGGGGTCAAATCCTCCTATACCCCCCAACAATGATGACTTTACTCGATGACACAATCCCAAGCCCAAGGCATTGAGTGGAAGATTTGATTCCTATACTCCTCTGAACCTCCCAAGGGAAAAAAAATTGATGGAGATAGAGAAAGAAAGCTGCTTGCAAAGGCCACACCCTATGAAAACATCTTTTACTGTGAGGAATCGGAATAAATATTGCCGATTCCATAGGGATCACGGCTACAATACCGAAGAATGCTTCTAGCTTAAGGATGCCATAGATTACTTGATCAAGAGAGGGTATCTAGGAAAGTACGTTAGCCATCCAAAACATAGAACCGAAGTTACCTCCCCTCAAAGGATTGCGGAAGAAGCTGAACTACCCAACTAGAGGCTAACCGATGGAAGGGCAGGCATGCTCCACCGACGAACTAGTTGGAGAAGCAGAGCCGAAGAAGATGCTCTGAAGAGACTCAAAAGTAACAATCCCATATGCTTCTCTAATGATGATCTACAAGGAATCCATGTCCCCCATGAAGACCCTGTTGTAATTTCGGCTATCATAGCGAAATATGATGTAAGGAGAATCCTGGTGGATAATGAAAGTTCTATTGAAGTTTTGCTATATGATGCCTTTCTTCTAATGGGTTTGCCACGAAATCAACTACAAAAGTCTTCCATGCCTCTAATTGGGTTTGGAGGCAACCGAGTCGGAGTCAAAGGAATAATAATCCTACCTATAACCCTTGGCACCGAACTATATCAAATAACACTCTCCATCAACTTCATAGTAGTTCAAACACCATCGGCTTATAATGCCATCTTGGGATGACCCGCTTTAAAATAATTTGAAGCCATAGTCTTGACATATTATCTTCTAGTGCGGTTCCCAACTAAAAATGGTATCGAAGAAGCAAAAAATGATCAGCAAGTCGCCCAGCAGTGCCTACTGATATAAGACAAGCAATCATCTGATTCTATGACACTAGATCAACTGGATCCAAGAGATTGGATTGAAGATTGTGGAGAGCCCATGGAAAGAACCATCTTCATACCTTTAACCAAAGATGACCCAACAAAAACTATGCAGATCAGGAGTATGCTAGATGAAGAAACAAAGACAAGGTTGATCCACTTTCTTTAGAGTAATGCCAATGTTTTTGCCTGGTCGGCTTTAGATATGCCTACAATTCTGGTTGAAGTAATCACTCATCGGCTAGAAGTTCTCTAGTTACAAGCCAGTTTGACAGAAGAAGACTTTGCCCCTGAACGATAGAAAGTGATCGATGAAGAAGTCAACAAGCTTCTTAAAGCCAGATTTATCAAAGAAATATACTATCCTGATTGGCTAGCCAACATCGTAATGGTAAAGAAAGCTAATGATAAGTGAAGGATCTATATCGATTATACGAATCTTAACAAAGCTTACTCGAAGGATAGCTTTCCTCTTCCAAATAAATCAACTGGTCGATGCCACAGCAGGACATCAGTTATTGAGCTTCATGGGTGCTTTTTCTGAATATATCATATCCAAATAGACCCCAAAGACGAAGAGAAGACAGCCTTTATAACAGAGAAAGGGCTTTATTGCTATAAGGTAATGCCCTTCGGATTAAAAAATACTGGAGCGACATTCCAAAGGCTGATAAACAAAGTTTTCGAAGGGTAGCTGGGAAGGAACATGGAGGCATACATTGACGATATGATTGTAAAGAGCCTCCTAAAGATGATCACATCAAGGATTGAGAAGAATCTTTCAATGCCCTGTGACATCTTCAGATGATGTTGAATCCTACCAAATGCATTTTTGGAGTGTCTTCAAGAAAATTTATGGGGTTCCTGGTTACTAAACGAGAAATAGAATCTAATCCAAAAAAAACTCAAGCTATTTGAAGCATGAGGCATCCTTTTTGCAAAAAAGAAGTACAGTAGTTGATGGGAAGGATCGCCTCTCTAAGCCGATTCATCTCCTGATCAACCGAAAAATGTCTTCCTTTCTACAAAGTTCTTCATCAATCCCAAGGTTTTGAATGGTCCAAAGATAGTTGGCTTATCTTCGAAGAACTGAAGAAATACTTGAAAAATCTTCCTCTACTTCCCAAGCCTCAAGAAGGGGAAACCCTTTATTTATACCTCTCCGCTTTAAATGAGGTAGTCAGTTCAGTGCTTGTTTGAAAGGGAGCCAATAATCTTCAAAGGTCGATCTATTATACTAGTAAAGTATTACATGACGCCAAAGTAAGATTTCCTAGAGTGCAAAAGCTTATCTACTCATTGGTGATCATGACGAAATGCTTGCGACCCTACTTCCAAGCCCACACCATCACAATCTTGATAGATCAACCCCTAAAAGCAATCCTTCGATGTCCAGATACATCCGGAAGGATAGCCAAATGGGCTGTTAAGTTGGGTGAGTTTGATATCATCTTCCAATCTAGATCTGCAATAAAGGCACAAGTATTAACCAACTTTCTAGCCGAATGCACATGGGAGCAAGGGGACAATCCACAGAATGCCGAAGAAGAGGAAGCCACCAACAAGGATTCTGAATCCATACAGATACTTCATATAGAAGGAGCCTCCAGTTCTACAGGGTGTGGAGCTGGTCTAATATTGGCCGATCTGAAAGGGCACACCATAGAGTATGCTCTCCATTTTTCCTTCATGCTTCTAACAACCAGGCATAATACGAAGCCCTATTAGCAGGACTTCGAATTGCCAAGGAATTAGGGATTTGAAAGATTCAAATCTTTTCGGATTCTCAGCTAGGGGTGAACCAGGTGAAAGGCAAATTTGAAGCTCGAGATCCTACTATGATCTAATATCTGGAGAAAGTATGAGTTTTAGTTTTCCAGCTAGAACTCTTTGAGATTGCCCATGTGCCATGAATGGAGAACTCTCGAGCCGATGCCATATCAAGACTCACCACTACTACTTTAGATTCCCTCGGCCGCACCTTCATAGAATATCTCGAAACTCTGAGTATAATGGAGGAAACATTGGAGGTACATCAGATTGAGCATGAGCCCAACTGGATGGATCCCATTCTCAAGTTCTTGAACGAAGGTACATTGCCGAAGACAAGACTGAGGCCAAACAAGTTCACTGGAGGGCATCCCAATATGTTATCTTGGATGGAACTTTATACAAGAGATCCTTGTTATAGCCTTTATTGAAATGTCTGGGGCCGTCAGATGCCGACTTGCCCTAAAAGAAGTACATGAAGGTATATGCGGAGACCACATAGGAGGCAAATCTCTGGCTTGCAAAATAATACGCCAAGATTATTATTGGCCAACTATTCAGAATTACTCCACTGACTTTGTTCAAAGATATGACCAATGTTAGAAATACTCCAATATGCAAAGGCGACCGGCAAGTCAACTGACTTAGTTAACTACACCATGGCCTTTCGCCCTAAAGGGAATGGATATTCTTGGTCTGTTCCCTCCAGCTTTGGGACAACGGAAGTTCCTCATCGTAGCTATTGATTACTTTATCAAATGGATAGAAGCCAAATCTTTGGCCCATATTATCAAATGAAAAGTCGAAGGCTTTGTGAGGAATTCCATTATTTTTCAATTTGGGATCCCTTATGTCATCATCACTTACAACGGACGACAATTCGACAATCCAAAGTTTGAAGACTTCTATGCCCAATACCATATAATCCATAAACTGACCTCCGTCGATCATCCACAACCCAACAGAGAAGGCGAAGTGATGAACAGGACTATCCTCCATGGTCTTAAGACTAGACTAAATGATGCCAAGGGGCTCTGGGCTGAAGAGTTTAATTCAGTCTTATGGGCATATCGGACTATTCCCAGGATGGCAACTAGTGAATCTTCGTTCCACTTGGCCTATAGCACCGAAGCGGTCTTCCTTGTGGAAGTCACTTTGCAATCCTTAAGGATTGACCACTACAAGGAACCCAAAAATTTAGAGCACTGAAGAATAGATCTGGATCTGCTACAAGGCACCAGGCTTTGCGCCTAGATGAAGATGGCGGCATACTAGTAAAAAGTCATAAAATACTACAACTCCAGGATGAAGGAACGAACCTTCCGACCCAAAGACTTAGTGCTACGAAGGTCCGAAATATCCAAGCCGATGGAACAAGGCAAACTTTCTCCCAATTGGGAAAGTCCTTACCGAATCAGAGAAGTCATACTCCTGGGAGCCTATCGACTTGAAACACTAGACAGTTCACTACTACCTCGGCCTTGGAATATAGAAAACCTTCACAAGTGTTATTAATAAAAGGTTTTTCTTCGAAAGACTTCAGTAAAACACCCATGCAAAGACAGGTCTAACCAGCCTACCTTATCACCAAACAAAGGCACAGGGATGGTCTAAGAGACCTACCCTATGGTAAATTCGATAATGTACCGAGGTAAGCCTAATCAGCCTGTCTTACTATCAATCAAAGGCACAGGGATGGTCTAAGTGACCTACCCTACGGTAAATCCGATGACATGCTGAGGTGGGCCTAATCAGCATGTCTTACTATCAATCAAAGGTACAGGGATGGTCTAAGTGACCTACCCTATAGTAAATCCAATGACGTGCCGAGATAGACCTAATCAGCCTATCTTACTATCAATCAAAGGCACAGGGATGGTCTAAGTGACCTACCCTATGGTAAATCTGATGACATGCCGAGGTGGGCCTAACTAGCCTATCTTACTATCAACCAAAGGCATAGGGATGGTCTAAGCAACCTACCCTATAAAAAAATCGAAGACATGACAAGACGGGCCTAACCAGCCTATCCCATTACTATCAATAAAAATGACAAAGGATGGCCTCTTCGGCCTACCCTAATGGCAAGTCCAATCAAGGCAAGCAGATAAATCTCACTACGGCTTCAACAAGCTCAGACTTTTCAATCCAAGACAAGTCAGGGCTAATAGGAAATCTTAGGATTTTTTATAAATGCCCTGTTCAGTATTTATGATGTTGAAGAATTTATACTTGGCATTATTCATCCATTAAAAGAAAAGCTTCAATTTCAAGCAAAAGGGATTTTTCATTCATCAAAGAGAAAATGATACACCCCATTGAATTACATCAGTAAAAAAGGAAAAAAGATGACATCAAAAAGCTATTTTTTCTCGATCGATTTAGAGGCCGGAGCAGGAGTCTCCTTTGCAATATCTTCATTAGTAGAAGGAGATGGCACTTCGTTAGTTAGATCTTTTGCTTCTTTTTCCCTCTCATCAATAACATATATGGTCAGGAGTGAGGCTTTTACATTTGGATACATTTCCATGACATTTTCAAGGCAATCCATATAACTAATGTGGTAGCTCTTCACTCCTGCTTCATGTATTTTGTCGATGAAGGCTTGAAATTTTTATACACTTTGATAGATTGGAGAGCATCTTTCTTAGCCCGTTCTGCTCTCTATTCAGCCGATAATACCTCCTGCTCTAAAATAGTGATTCTTTTCTCTAGCTCGACTCTTTGAGCTGTCGCCTCTTTGGCATTCTGAAGACTATCCTTTATTAGAAGCTTAGCAGAGATTAGCTTCTTCCGCCTTTTCTCTAAATCGGTTGCCAGCTCAGTCGCGTACATTTGAACTGCCCTTAATTTCTTCTCTAAGGAATGATTGATGGTGGTAACATGGTTCAGCTTTTGCTCAGCGATGACTCTAAGCTCCTCAGCTATTTCTTTTTCGACTATGGTCGAAGCCAGCGGGCTTCTAAGGCCATTATCAAGGTCAGTGAACCCACAAATGTTCTCTTCCAGCAGCGAAACATCATGGATAATCTACCAAAGGAGATATCTACGAAGTCAGTCCTACCAATACTGATATATTAAAGAAAGTTCTGCAAATTACTTCAACACTTACCCATAAAATTCTGGGATAAATGGAGGAAAGAGTGTCCTCCAGTCCTTGCTTTTTGGTCTCCTCCTAGTCCTTCTGGAGGATGACCACCTTCAATAAAGTCTTTGCCAGCCTCAGATTGCCGAGACTGGCATCTGCAGCAAATATACTATAACTTTCGAAGCCCTCATCTTCAGCGGTTTGGAGTTTGGGCTTGACATCTTCATCAATAACGGGAGCCTTACCCTTGTTCGATAAGCCTGGCTCCCTAGATGGCCCTACAATAGGAAATCTCGCCAGATGTTTAGTCGAGCATCCAGGAGAAGGAATCTGGTCTCCCTCTGAGGAAGATTCTATGTTGATGAGAACTTGATCCCTAGTCGAAACTTGTGGGGGAGCTTGAATGCGAACTTATTTTCGGTCTGATCTTCTTAGTGGAATGTCTGTTGTCAGCTCTTCCTCGCTGCCTGTCGGAGCCGTGCCACATTTGGCCTCATGGTTGACAAACTCTTCAAGTTTTCTAATGGAGGAAGAAGAAGAAAGATGGCAAATAAAAGGATCCTTGGAGAGCAAAGATTGCTCGAAGGATGTTGCCCAGGTGGCTTCCCAAGAAGGGGGGTGAATTGGGAATAAAAACTTTTCATAATTTTGTGCACTTTGAAATTCTTTTGTGTTGTGCTGCAATATGCAATGCGGAAGTAATTAAGTGAAAGCAATAGAGCAATAACAACACAATCACAAATACAAGGAAATAGAGTGGTTCGGAGCAACCGGCTCCTACATCCACTATCCAAGCACTACTTGGGATTTCCATTATATCCCCCAACCAGAATACAGTCGGATTGTTTTGCCTGGCTCACAATCCAAACCTATACACTTTGGTTTCACCGGGATCACCAAAGAAACCCAAACTCCCTTTGGTTTTAAACAGGATTACTAAAGAAAACCCAAACACTTGGTTTTAGACCGGGATCACCAAGAACCCAACTTAGGTTTTACAAGGTTCACCTAAAAACCTTCAACCTTCTTTTAAGACAAAGCCCCTTGCTGTTCTTAGAGAGAAAACAAGGATAAAGAAATGATAAGCAAGCAACTACAACAAACCAAGTTTGTTTAAGTGTTGTCGATGTAGATCAAGATGAAGTCAAGCCTTGAATGCTCTTTAATGCTCTTCAAGCTGCTTCCTTGCTTCTTCAATGAGTGGATTCAATGATGGAGTAGAGTTAGTAAGCTTTGAATCCAACTTGAAAGCTCTTTGAGGTAGGTAGTTGAAAGACTTGAAGGCTCTTTGATTTCTCAAGATAATTCCATAATAAAGCTCTAATAATTGTTTAATCCTTCAAAAACAATCCCTTTTTTAGTTTTCCAAGAGATATGGCCGTTGTGGGGTCTAGGAATTCATGAAATAGCTGTTGGAGATGAATTGGAGTTCAAATTTCAACTTCAGCAACTAGCCGTTGGAGTGTAGAAAATGGCTCCATGAGTCGGCTCGAGTTTGAGGAGTCGGCTCGAAGTCTCAGATAGTCCAAAATAAAATTCTGTAAGAGTCGGCTCTTCTTGCTGGAGTCGGCTCTTGCCTTCAGTCAAGTCAAAACCATAAATACCTAGAGTTGGCTCTTCAGTGCAGAGTCGGCTCGAGTTCTCAGACCTTCAAAATACATAACTTTGGACGAGTCGGCTCTTGGGGCTCGAGTCGGCTCGAGGTCTCAGGCTTCAGAAAATTACTTTCTTCCATGAGTCGGCTCTTAGGATGGGAGTCAGCTCTTGATGCTGAAACACTGAAAGTTCCTCCGTGCCGTGCCACCACGAGTCAGCTCTTGATCCAAGAGTCAGCTCTTGCAAATCTTCAAAAATGCTTCAAGCTTCTTCAAAAATCTTCAACATTGAATCAACTAGAAGCTAATCTACATACTCTATAATTTTTACAATTTTTAGCCCATTTTATAGGATTACAAGATTGATAAAGCTAGGGCTTTTACAAGTTCAAGTTCATAAAACTTTATACACAATTGAATTACCTTCCAATCAGTTTGAAAATAATTTTAAACTAAAGGTAACCAATTTCCTGCAAAACTTTGAAAAGAATTAGTATCAAATACATGCTCTAATATTTTGTGATCATCCAAATCATTTCAGGGGTCAACAATCTTCTCCTTTTTGATGATGGCAAAACACTAGGCATGAATAAAAATTAAAAGCACTTTACAATTACAGTATATTCAAATTTATGTGTATCACATAGATTAGGTATCAATGTATCAACACAGTGTGCCACAATGTATCATATGTGTCAAATGTATAAAATTGAACACTGTCAACATAAAGTATCATATGTATCAATATGTATCGAAACATGATATGTCAATACAGAATGTGTCAAGAGTATCATCTATATAGTGCGTATCGAAACTTATAGAATTAACAAACATTTGAAGTGAATTTCACGATAATATTTAAGGTAGACTCCCCCTTACTATTTGTAATAGCATTCCTTCTAAGTTTGATCAAATTTTCATGAATCATTCAAATTTTCATTTCAACATTCATATTTTTATAACAAACATCAAATGTTCATAACAATCAACATCATCAACATCCATATAGCTTTTTCATGCATAATTTCCAAAATAAACATAGTCTTTTCAAATTTTTAGATAAAATTTTGAATTGAGCATTCATATTATAGCTATTTCATGTACAATCTCCATTCTCCCCCTTTTTGTCATCAACAAAAGGCATATAAGAGAACATTCATTTACAATAATTCAGACATAAGAAGAATAGAAATGTAGCATAAAAAGTGATATCTATATATATAGAAAAAGTTAGTACAAAATGTATGTGATACTTTACAGATGTGCCACGGCATGACAAAATAGTATCACACTATCAAAATACAACAAACATAGAGTCCTAAAACAACAAGATAAAAGTCTAAAAGCATAAAAAAGAAGGGCTAAGATCATCACTATCAGGTTCTTCCTCGTCAGAGGAGGAACCGACTTCTAAGATTCCTAGACTAGGTTTGAACTTAGGAAATCTAGGTCTTAGATCCCTAATCCTAGTCCTAGTAGGAGTGGCAGTCCTAGACACTTTAGTTTTAGCTTTAACTTTAGCTTTGGACTCTGCAGATATAATAATAGGTGTAGGTCTGGCAGTTGGTGGATCACAGGATAATGCTAAAGTGCTGGTGGTCAAAAGTATCTGGGTAGCCAGAGTGTGTCCAACCTCAGATTATGTAGCCTCCATACCAACCTCGGGCTCAACATCAGCAGGTGTGGCATGAGAAGCTACGTCACTGAAATGTGCCGCCGGTCCCTGCTCTCTATCAGTGCTAGTGCCAGGTGCTGTGGAAGTCGATGGTACATGCTAGCTGGCTGCAGAAAGCTGTCTTAAAATAGTCATAACATCACAAAATCCCTGCTACATCTCAGATCGAAGTAGAGTGATCCTGCTATCAATGTTTGATCTAAGACATGAAATCTCCTCCAATACTCTCTAAAGTCTGTCCTCAGTATCATGTCTAACAGCAGTGGATCTCCTAACTGGTGAATGAGATGTAGTAGGAGCTGGCTCTGATGGTCCAGCCTCATCAGCCTGTGCCTTAGTCTCCTCACCAAGTCCCTGAGCCGCTTGTGTGTCATCCTCTGAATCATCCGAATGTGCCATAGGAACACTAGAAGTCTTCCTGATCCAGTTGCCATCAACTTTAATGAATCCCATTCTGGTAAGGGATTTCACGGTATACCTGTCAGTATGCAGCAATAGTCGACTATCCTCTCTAGTCAGATCTACAAGGGCATCCTAGAATAACAGTGTAAAAACCATCCTGATGTGGGCACTAGAATCAGGAAAAGACTCCAACCAATTCAGGTCAAGTCCGAGTCCTTGTGGTTGGAGTAGCAAAAGAGAAGTCCTGTAATTTTTCTTTTTTTTTGAGTCCAAATAATCTTGTAGTTAATTTCGAGTCCATGTTGGGTCTGGTTTAATATCTTAGTTAACCCTGCAATTGAGAGTTGGGTCCAGTTAAATCAAGCCCAATCCATGAGTCCATGAAGCATCAAGACAAGAAGAAGCCACCTCATCAAGTGACCCCCACCTTATGCCACATGTCAAAAGCTCCAATGGATGTCGCCACCTTAACAAGTGGTCCCCACTTTATGCCATATGTCAAGAGCTTCAAAGGACACTGCCACCTCATCAAGTGGTCCCCACCTTGCACCACATGTCAAGCTTTGAAGGAGTTTCAAGCAACAAATGCCACCATATCCTCCAACTCCCCACATTTCAAGCAACAAATGCCACCATATCCTCCAACCCCCCCTTGTAATCCTCCTAATCCTATGGGTTTTCAAATTTTAAAAATGTTGTAAGGCTTCTATTTAGGCTATGGGATGCCCTATTGAAAATGGTTAATGAATGAAGTTGGTATTTTTTCTTCTATGTATTTTTTTTCTATGTGTCTATGTGGTAGCTTAGCCTTTCTCTTCCTCCACGCCAACCCTAATCTTTCCTTCTTCCATTCCCAATGCCAAAGACTTCCTCTTCTTTCATAACTTCAAACTAGCTCCAGTGTTCAAGGGTGAATCAAGAAGATCATCACAAGGCGACCAACCTACTCCACTTCAAGCATTCCACCATGACGCCAAGATGGATCTCCTTCAATGCCTCTTCCACCCTTCTTTCTTTTCTCTAGTTGATTGCTTGTTAAGTCACTCAGCTTAGGGTTTCTTTGTTGCAGGGTTCTCTAGGATTCCGGCTTCAAGAGGAAGGTTTACTTGCTATAGATCCAGAAAACAAGAGGGGCCTTCAGTGGTATTATGTTCATGTCATCCGGGAGACCTCTTCAAGAGTGAATATATTCTAATTGAAGGGCCAATGTCAGGTATGTCTAGTGTTGATTAAGTCTGCAATGTTAAATTATACCTAGCTTGGCTTGCGTGGTTCTCTTCTGGTCCTATTCCTTTCTTATTCTGAGAGTCTCGATCACTAGATTTATGTTAGATCCTTCGAGCTTCTTCACTAGATCTCTTTGATAGTTTATGTTGAGTTGTTTATATGCAAATAGGAAATTGCTTGGTTAATCATTTGCTAATCTCCATTAGGGTTGCATAGTTGGCTCGAGTTGGCTTAAAGAAACCCTAAGATGAGTGACTTAACAAGCAATTTTCCATGAGTGACTTAACAAGCAATTTTCCATGAGTTGGCTCGAGTTCTCAGACCTTCAAAATACATAATTCTGGATGAGTCAGCTCTTGGGGCTCGAGTCGGCTCGAGGTCTCAGGCTTTAGAAAATTACTTTCTTCCATGAGTCGGCTCTTAGGATGGGAGTCGGCTATTGATGCTGAAATACTGAAACTTCTTCCGTGCCGTGCACCACGAGTCAACTCTTGATCCAAGAGTCAGCTCTTGTAAATCTTCAAAAATGCTTCAAGCTTCTCGAAAAATCTTCAACATTGAATCAACTAGAAGCTAATCTACATACTCTATAACTTTTATAATTTTTAGCCCATTTTACAGGATTACAAGATTGATAAAGCTAGGGCTTTTACAAGTTCAAGTTCATAAAACTTTATACACAATTGAATTACCTTCCAATCAGTTTGAAAACAATTTTAAACTAAAGCAACCAATTTCCTGCAAAACTTTGAAAAGAATTAGTATCAAATACATGCTCCAATATTTTGTGATCATCAAAATCATTCTAGGGGTCAACAAAGGCGATGATGCTATTAGCATCTAAGAAAGTTTAATCCTCGAGGTCACAAATCCCTTATATAAAGGCCACCTATGGTCTGGATTTCCCACTCAACTTCTTAAACAACCCTTTGATTACGCCACGTGTGCCCGCTTCCATTAATAAAGAAGGGAATAATGATCTTGATTCATTTGCAAATGGTTATGGGAATTCAGAAGGTAACGATTGATCCGATCCCAGAAGCATGCAGCTTTAATGATTCCGGTTACTGTCATCCCATGATCTGGGTAATAATTGCCTCGCCAATAATAATTGGACAACTGGCAGAGGTGATACGTCACTTTATTAATGAACTAAAGTCACCCACAGAAGCCGAGGCTCCTTAATTATGAGCCCGAGAGCTCAAGGGTTAGATTTATGAACAAAAACGTTGATCTTGTAAAAACCTGGATTGATCAGTTCATTTAAGGTTAATGGTCTTGCCAAAGTTAAGTCTGAAAATCTCATACTTTAAAAGAATCCACATTCAAGTTGAAGGCTATTACTTACCCGAAGACTGCTACATCTTATCCAAAGACTTCATACTTGGAAAATTTTTACTCAAGTGGAAGTTATTATATATTCAAAGACCGCTACATCTTATCCAAAGACCTCATACACAGAGAATTCATACTTAAGTTGGAGGTTGTTGTGTATTTAAAGACAACTACCTATTCGAAGACCATTGCATATGCAAAGACTTTCTACTCAAAAAAGTTTTTACTTAGAATGAAAGGCACCGTTCACCCGATGAGTCTATACTTAGAAAAAATTATTATGGCACACAATTTTAAAGAGAAACACTCTTTATTGATATCAGAAAAAGCCTATGTACAGTTCTTCTTTCTTACAAAGCAAAAGATAGATGACAAAAAAATGTAAAAACCTATTCATCTACTTCGACCATCGTAGGAGCCTCTGGATCGATCGTAGGAGGAACTTCGGCCACCACAGGAGCTTCCAGATCGATCACAGGGGGAACCTCCTCAATCTGAGCTGAAGATACTGGGTCTACTGCAACCAGCTCTTCTACTTGTTCCCTAAGGGCTTCAGTTGCGATTGGAACTTCTTCGGCCTATTCTGGTACCTCTTCAGTTTTAGTTGGGGCTTCAGGTTCTTCTTCTTCGGTAACCTCATATAATGGGATGCTTGTGAGATCCAGCTCAGGATAAAGCCCCTAGACTCTTTGATCCCATCGTTAAATCCAAGTTGGTAACTGACTACCCCATATTCAGTTACCTCCTTAAAATTTGAAGACTTTCTAAAGTCTTCGACCACCCTGGTTACTTGCATCTTCAGGGCTTCAAACTCTTTGGCCGTTGCTTCGGCCTCTTTGGCCACTTCTTCGGCTTTCTTTTGAATCTCCTTGGTTGAATGCTCCAAGGAGTGGATTTGCTTCTTCCTCTTCTGGAGTTTAGCCTCTTGCTCAAAAATTTTCAGTTGAGCCTTCTTCAGCTCATTTTTCAAACTTTGAACCTCAACACTGCTATTGTTGAGCTTATCCTCCATGGTTGATTTCAGTTCCTCGACCACTTCTTTTTTGGCTTTCACCGTCTGAAGCTCCTCTTTAAGACTTCAGATAAAGTTAGTAAAACCTGCCATACTCTCTTCCATGATGGTGATGTCATGGATCAGCTGCATTGAATAGTCAAATCATGAAGATAGTTATTTTGAATATGAGTATGAAGAAATAAAAGGAGAGGAAAATATTGTTACCTTCAGCATAGTAGAGTAAGCTGAATCGGACACCTCTTCAAGGCACCGATTCCTGGTAATTGCCAATCACGGGGCAGTAATGTGGCCTTCAGCACCCTCCTGGCCACATCAAGAAGCACCAGGCCCCGTGCATCTGAGAAGATGGAGAGGTCTATTTCACACTCCCTATCTAGAGGAGTGTTTCTTCCCAGGCTTTCTTCGACCTGAGGGGATTTACCCTTATCCCTTGGGGCAGGATAACATGGTAGCATATTGGTGGCTAGGGCTGAGGTCGGGTGCTCCGATGTCCGAATCAGAGTGGTCTCCCTTTGTAGGGTTCTGTCGGTGGAACATCGTCCCCCCCATGACTCGGTTGGATCAGTACTTCTACTGGCTCCTTCAGCACGAGCCTTCTTTTGCACCTTCGACCCCTCTGGAAGGAATCGTAACAGCTCTTTTCTTGGTGGCCTGACGAAGCTTACTGAATCTGGCTTCATCCTACCACCTGTTAACAGAAACAAATCCAAATTAGTCGGCTAGAATAAATACGAAGCCAGATAAAGCCAAAGTTATCTACCAGCTATACCTAATGAAGAAAACTTGCTGATCTGAGTGAGACGAAGGTTTCTTTCCTCTAACAGTTCCTGGATTGAAAGGACTTCAGACCCAGACAACACATCTAGTCGATTGGTCAGCCCTTAGAACCTTCTTTCTTGCATTGGCACTCAAGCATGGTTCCCTCCACTCTGTATTAAACCCCCAAGGCTGAGAGGAGAAGATGAAGAAGAAGCTGGGTTTCCATCCATGAATGGCACTAGGCATGTCCTTAATTAACTTATAGCCAGGGCGGAGGCCGATCACCCACCACCCATAACCATGAAAATCTCTCTTCAATACAAAGAAAGATGTGAATAGGGTGGTCATAGGCCTTATATTCGCTATATGACAAAAAACCAAGAACCCACAAATGTTCTGAATACTATTCAAATTCATTTATTATGGGACTACATGATACATATTGAATACCTTAGCAAAAAAGGGATGTAATGGAAAATGAAGACCGGCTTTCAAATGGTCTTCGTATACTGAGACAGCACCAGCAGGAGGAGTATTTACCTTTTGTTCGGATTCTGGAAGAATTAATGTGATGTTTTTGGAATGTGATAATATTCCTGAAGACAAGCAATCCAATCAAAAGAAATGGAGCAGGGGATTGAATCTGGCCTAGACTCAGCGTTGCTCTTCCTAAGGGGTTCTGAGGCACTGGAGGTTTCAACTCCCTCCCCAGAGGAAGTCCTACTAGTGGCGGGGACCCTTAAAGTTCTAACTATGATGAAAAAGGAGGAAGAGAAAGGCTTTACCTATGGGAGAAAATGGAAGCCAGAAAGAGAAGGTCTGGAACTATCAGAAACAAGGAAAATGAAAGCTCAGTAGAGGCAATGAAGCCTCCTATACCAGGCCATCGCCCCTTTATATAAGGAGCGAGAACGGTTCAGATGATCTTCTCGAGAGAAGAGGCACCTCTCCGATCATGCCATGCATAGAGGTGCCGATCGTAGATGTGAAGACCTAAGAGGCATCAGTCGATTCAACTGGAGAAAAACCAAACTGTTAGCCATGATTCACGTGGCCTCATCTGATGGCCAAGATAAAATATGTACATGATACCAAATGGATGAGATGATGCCATGTCCTCCATCCAGATCCGAAGTTGAAGAGTCAGCTGGATCTCCATAATGACAGGAAGAGACATGACTCAATAGCCTGCATCTCCTTTCCAGGAGCCAACGAGAAAGCAACACCTATCCTTGGCACGATGATTGAATCAGAGGGCATTTATTGCAGTCAACTGAATTGAAGATTTTTCATCATTGACCACACCCTTTTCGTCGGTAAATGACAACCCATAAACAATCCCACTTTTCAAAATAAATAATTATTTTGAAATGGAGTGGGGGGCAACTGTTTTGATAAGCCATCTCAATGAAAACACATTACCTATTCAGAGGCCCAATTAATCCTTTTTGAACCGGTCGCCTAAGCTAGAAGACCTGAAGATTACTCCGAAGCTCCATAAAGTGACGATTCAACATTTCTATACTATTTATAACATAGGGACAGTCTTCGGCTTGGGCCGAAGAGGATGGTGCCGAAGTACATCCTGATCCACGTGTCCCAGAATAATTAGCTAGTCTTTCTTCACGTCAGTCCGAAGAAGACTGGTCCAGAGAAGACAATTAATTCATTTCCTAGCTTGTTTCGAAGAGGACAAGTTCGAAGCAGACACTCCAGCCCACTTGAAGAAGGTAGTTTCGAAACAAATGGCTAAGGCATCTTCCGCTTACTCTGAAGAAGATAGGTACGAGACAAATACCCAACTCGATTTTGGTCCCTTCTAGAAAAGTGGCTCTGAAGTAAACCCTTGGTTAATCTCAACCTAAAGCTACTGGAAGTGGGTATGGTTGTTATAACCAACCACGTGGTTAACAGCACTGGTTTAACAATATTGAGATAACCAACATCCAACAGTAACTACTTTTAGTTACGAGGATGTTAGATTAACTGACTCCCCTAACTGAAATCAAGTGGGCTCAACTATATTCAGTTATGACTACACCTATAAATATTGATAAGAGGGGATCCCTAAGGTAAGCATTCCGAGGGCACAAGAGCCAGTCCATAGCTCACTCTCGAAAATTGCTCAAAGCTCACCTTTCTTTTCACTTCACTCCACTCCCTCAGAACTCTCCATTTTGTTGCCTGGATCCTTACTGACTTAGGCATCGGAGTGTCCCTCACCGAAGAAAATCCGGTCAGGGACTTGTTTTGCAGGGACTCTAGGAGGCGAACCAGCAATCTAGCTGCTCCATCCGATCTGCGAGGGTTTAGCGCCAACAACATGGTTTACCAAGAATGGATAATGTAGAAAAAAGGAAGTGTACAAATGATTGATAAACCATGTTGAGAAACAATAAACATATACAATGATAAGGAAAAAAAAAGAACATGGCTAGTAAAAAAAAATCTTACACTTGAACCGAGCATATCAAGCTAAAATTTGCTAAAGGAATAATATTAATCAGTTATAATTTTTTATTTTCTTTTCACGATATCCTATACTAGAATTTCAAGTCCAAAAAAAAAACAAGAATAAGTTGTTATTTTTCCACCTATTCCTTATTTAGTTCTCTACGATTTTGTGGTATAATTCACAACATCTTATAGGATCAATAATGAATCATGCAAAGAGGAATAGTAAATCACAACTGTACTACCAAGTTTTAGCTGTTACTGTGGTTGCAGTGGTTCATAGCTCGTTTGGGCCATGCTCTTTATCAGAGTTTGAGAATTTTTCGATTCCTGCTTCTGTGACGAAAATTTTAGATGTGAAGGAGTTCTTGACCAAACATGATGCATTGGCCGGCACATTTGAAACTGTTCTCACACGAACAACGCCAAACTGATTACCCAAGTTAATACATCAGTGTATTTTTTTTCTTTTCCTTGATTAAATATGTTTGTTAATTAGATTGGAAAATTTTATCATTGTAGTTGCATTTAATTTTATATAGTCAGTCATCAAATAGGGGTTTATATTCCAAAAAGAGATTTTTTTGGTGTGTGTGTGTGTGGTGTGTGTGTGTGTGTGGTATGTTAGAATTTCAGCTGAATCAGTCATCTCAAAAAAAAATGTCTACTGACTCAAGATGATTAGATAGCCTTTAAAAAATTAGCAAGGCCGATTAGTTTTGTTCTTTTAGATGCTTAGTTTTGGCACGTTCTATAAAAAATTCTTGCTTGATCGGTGATTTTTTGGTAAGAGACCCTCTGACCTCAAGTTAGTCGAGAATTTGGATAATAGTATAGCTAAGAAGAGTTTATGACAAGTATAAGCATCTTTTTCAAGATAAGATATGTGTACTCTTAGAAGGCCCCCTCTTACCTATTCATGGTTGTTGGCGTGGAGTCCCTGGATCGACCGGTCGGAGCCGCTGCATCGCAGGACCGCTCCCTGGTTCACCTGCAAAACAGGTTCCTTGCCGGAGTTATTCCGGTGGAGGACACTCCGATGCCTAAGTCAGTGGCGGATTCCAGCCACAGAATGGGGAAGATGTCGAGAGTGGAAGAGAAAAAAGAGTTTTTGAAGATTGAAAGTGTATGTGTGCGAGATTGTTCACGCGTCCCTCTCGAGCCATCCTTCTTATCCATATTTAAAAGATGACCTCCGGTTTGTGGCCCGCTCTTTTTCCAGAGATCATGGGGACCCAATCTCTCCCATGATTGGCGATCGTGGGTTGTCAATGAGCGATTCCGGCCAGATCGGAGGCGTGGCTACAGGAATTGCGTGCCATGATCATGGAATGATGAGTGTTGATTGTAACCATTGGTTATAGTTTCCTTTTTGGGATATATTGTGGTTCAAGCTTCGGGTTTCCCCTTGCGTGGCCCGAAGGCTTGGTATTTTCCTGAAGCCGGAGATCATGTCTACGGCGGGGATCGAAGTTCGTGTCTTCGAAAGTCGATGAGTAATTCAGACTTCGCCCGGGGCTGAAGGTGCTACCCGAAGGACTGGCCTTCGGATATTGTAGTTCGATGTGAAGCCTTGAGTTGCTTGCGGTTGGCCTTCGCTTAGTCCGAAGTCCGTAGTCCGGAGAACCGGGGCTTCGATAAGTCGAACCGGAGCTTGGTTCATAGCTAAACTAGGATATCCCAATAGTTGCCCCCCTACTCTCAGTTGTCGAAGCGAAGATCTGCCTCGAGAAGTGAGAGTATCATGGCCTTGTCATTTTCCTCCTGAGAGACGGTGCAGTGAATGATTACGGGACCTCTATTGGGCTGTCCATCACGATCTGAGAATCAGATGGTGGACAGGTGCCATCCCCGGATTGGGGAAAAGTAGGTGGCCCTGAGGCTATCTCTTCTCGTCCCGTTGCATAGTGGTTGAGGCAATCTTTTGGTTGGGATTTAGATAGTTGTGGTGGCTATTCTCTGCCCGTTGGATGAAGGATAGATCTTATCTTGGCGGTCAGTCACAAGTGAGTTACCTCCCAGGGTAACCTTGAGTCAAAGTAACCCTCGGTGGGGGTCCAGAGACCCTTACTTTTCTTTGGGGGAAGGGTGAAGGTCTGAGCAAGAAGCTTCTTCAATCTCGTCTCATTCTCCGCCCAAACCGTTCTGGACTACCAGTCTATTCTTTTGGTAGAATAATCTTTCCGCTCCTTTGCTTCATTCTTTTGTCATGGAAGAGACCGTAGAGAGTCAGGGGAAGCAGGTTGGGCCCTCGGGGGCCAGAGATATAGTAGGTCCGGTGTCGGTCCCCAGCTCGGTTTCTCAGAGCAAGGCAACCCTTCTTTGGGAACGCTACCGCATTCCTGAGGAGTTTCCCTTTATCCTCCCCGTACCCGAGGAGCGGGCGAACAAAGCTCTCCCTGGGTGCCTAGCTGTATACGAAGATCACATGAAGGCTGGTCTTCGGTTTCCCCTGCACCCCTTCTTTGTTAAGATTTTTCGCTTGTACTAAGTGGTGCCAGCGCAGTTGACCCCAAAAGCATCAGGAACATCTGCGGGTTCCTGGTGATGTGCAGCATTGCCAACGTAGAGCCTAGGACCAACTTGTTCACGGCCCTTTTTGTCCTCAAGAGGGACTTCCACAGCAATGGATGGTAGGTGATCGGCCCCAGATCGGGCCGCAGGGTGATTAAGGACATGCCCAGTGCCATCCACGGGTGGAAACCTATCTTCGTATTTGTATTATCTTTTGACCCATGGGGCTTCGACACTGTGTGGAAGAAGCCTCGCCTGATCTCCAATGACGGAAAGAAAGTCTTGGCAGCCGATCAGTTGGATTATGATCTTCTGACCAACTCGGAAGTTGCCCCTATCCGGGAGTTGTTGGAGGAGAGGAACCTCCATCGAGCGGGAATCAGTAAATTTTCCTCTCTAGGTATAGCGGTGAAAATCTTTGCTCATCTACTTTAGGTTTTATTGTAACCTCTTTTAACTGAGGTGATCCTCTTTGCCTACAGGTGGTGGGATGAAGCACAATTTGAGCTGGCTTCACCAGACTTCGGAGAGGAGGGTTGCACAGATCCCTTCCACCAGGTCTGCAGCTCGGAAGAAAGCTCGGAGGGATGGTCCCGAAGGGGACCAAAGCACTTCGTCCTCCCGAGGTGCCTCAGGGGAAGATGCAGTGGCTGCGAAAGGGGCTCCAGCGAGGCCCTGTCCAGTCGAGACTCTACCGGCAGTCACCTCCCTAGTCGACATAATGGGGGGCCCGCCTCAAGTAGTGGATGTGCCACCTGTTTTTCCCTCTGCCGCTGATAGGGACAAAGCGCGGCAAATCGAATGAGAGTCCATCTATGGGGCTTCTTCAGCCGGAGGTCGTTCGACGAACTCTTCGGAGCTTTCGCCTATGGGAGGGCTACTGGTCCCGGAGGAAGCCAGGCAGGCGTTGAAGGGTACGACACAGCCCCATAACCTGGCAATTCTCCGGAACCAGAGCTTTCTCAAGGTGTCTGATTTCAGCTTTGCCGCCCTGCAATAGGTATGACTATCACCGCCTCCTTTGCCTTGATAGTTATTTGACCCTCGATTCTTCTTTTTTGATGTAGTTGGTCTATGACTTCACCTTCATGGAGGAAGGCCTGGGGAACGTGGATAGCCTCATCCATGACCTCAAGGAGGAGCTTCAGACTGCTAGGGCTGCCAGGGAAGTAACCGAAGAGCTGAATCAATCCATGGAGGACCATCTTGTCCGGATAACTGATGAAGTTCATGACCTGAAGGGCGAGCTGAAGAGCGCCCACTCGAGGATAGCGGGACAAGAGGCAAGGTGGAACAGGAGCAGGAAGGAAGTTGAATCCCTGGAGCGGGCTGCCAGGAAGGATCAGGAGAGGATGGAGAACCTGTCCAAGGTGGCAGAGGAGGCTTCTAGGAGGGTCGAAGAGGCGATTCTGGAATCCAAAGCCGCTAAGAGGGAGGCCGAAGCCGCCAAGAGGGAGTTCGAAGCTTTGATGAAGCGAATAGACAATGCCGTGGCTGACTTCAAGATGTCTTCACAATTTCAGACAGAGATTGATGATGCATCATTGTATGCCTACCAGCACGGCTTCAACGACGGGCTCTCCAAGGTAAAGGGGACCCTCCCTCACCTCGACCTTTCGATGATCCCCTCCTACAACATAATTGGAGAGGAAGGAGAAGAAGCGGAGGAGGCCGAAGCCACAGGGGAGGTTGAGGAGTCGCCATGTCCGGCGAAGGAGGCTGCTACCCCAGTCGAAAATCTGGAGGTGATCCCAGCTCTGATCTCGGCCCAGGAGGCGACTCAGGCTGGAGGAGTCCAGGCTGAAGGTTCTCCCATCCCGGCCCAGATTGATGAGATCCTCTCCGAGCAAGTTGATAAGTTGCTCCAGTCCTGTGGTGTGGAGCCTTTTCCTATTGATGTTGAGTGACCTGGATCACTCTGAATGTATTTTCTTCCTTTCTTATTAGTATTGCCAATGAACTTTGTATTGCAATTTTCCCAGATTTTGGAATGAATTCTCCTTTCTTTGCGTATGCATTGTTATGCCTCATGTGTAGCCTGAAACGGTTCTATCGTTTCTCCCTTTGCCTAGTCGAATGATAGCCTTCAAAGGCCGTTCAGTCGATAATAACCGATTTTACCGTTCTCTTTTTTGCTTGGTTGAATAGTTGTGGCCGAAGGCCATTCAGTCGGTGAGGACGAACCCTTGAATGGACCAAAACTCTGTTGCGTTGCCTTTCTTCGGATGTTAAGCTTGTCCGTTGGGGTGGACAGGAGTCATCTCCTTGCCAATCAATGATTAGGGGGATTTGATTAGGATCATCGTTGTCCACATGGCATGTCGAGATTTGTACAGTCGTAATCTCTTGCACCTTATGAGCCACCGGGCCTCTTTTGCCCAAAAAGAGACCATTAATGATGCCGTCGCATGATGCGGATTTCTTCAGATTCGAAGCGATGGCGGTTGCAGTCCTAGGAATGGCTTCCAAGAGACTTTCTGGTTCTTGAAGCATTGCCCGGACATGTGGCGCCTTCTCATACGGCCGGGAAGGGCGTGGGACGCGCCTCCCTGCAATCGGTCATGGGCGGAGGGTTTCTATAAATAGGACCCTGCCCCTGCTGTCGAAGGCCATCATTCCCGTTGTTGTCTTTCCTCCATTAGCCATGAGGTTCAGCACTTCTGAGCTCCGTCGTGCAGGGAAGAGGAGGGCTATTGATCCCAAGAGGAAGCGAAATCTAGAGTTATCTGGGCCTGGAGGCGAAGAGGAGGAGCCTCTGGTGGACCGTCTCGAGAAGAAGGTCTGCCTTCTAGAGGATCAATTGAGGGAGGCCTGGGCCCAAGTTACGGGGGCGACCACGGCGGTGGAGGAGGTGAAGAAGGAGGCGATGGATGCTGTTGCAAACTTTAGAGCTTTTGCCACCTTCAAGGATGAGCTCACCGGGGTGGCCCTAGACTCCTTCCACCAGGGGTTTTGGGAGTGCCGGAGGAAAGCCTCCAAGTTTTATAACTTGAAGGGCTTGGATAATATCAAACCCCTCGTTCCCTTCCCGGCCACGAATTCGATTCTGACTCTGATGAGAGATTAGACTCGAGTTCGGACGGGAACCCCGGGGGCCCTTCGTCGTCCCATCTGGTCTCTCCCCGATGGTATGGGAAAAACCCGTCGGGGAGTTAATGCAAATTTCCCAACCTTGCTGTTGCTGCTGCTGCTCTTTTTTTTTTTTTATATCTCTCTTTAGGAGAGTTTCTTTTCTTTTTCTTACTCTCTTTTTAGGAGAGTTTCTTTCATTCTTTTCTCTTTGTAAAAATTTGAAAGAAATGAAAGATCTTTTCTTTTACCTCTTCTCGTATATTTTCTGCGATGTGTTGTATCACGATTTGTCCATAATGTAGACTCCGTAGACCACTTACGATCTGTAGGGAAGAAGTAGGGTCCGTTGGACGTTCTGAGAGTATTTGTTGTTGACAAAGGGGAAAAAAATGGTCCTTTTAGGCACGTGTTCGGATTTTCTATAGGGTAGGGTGTTTACACCATCCGTGTGCGCTTTCTGTTATGATTAAGGTAGGCTGTTCAGGCCCACCTTAGCGCGTGTTCGGATTCACCGTAGGGTAGGTTACAAAAACCATCCTTGCATCTTTGATCTTTTTGGTGGCCTGGCTAGGCCATCCATTGCGCTCGTTGGGCATACCGATAAGGTGAGTGGATCAGACTCTCCTTTACGTAGTTGACCGATTTTTCAGATCGGGTTGTTCGGGCTGTTGTCGTTCAGTCAATGCAACTAGCCGTTCTGAGTTGAGTAGGGTTGAGGATCTTTGCACAGGAGTTTTTTGGAACTTTTTTTCATTGATAGTATTTGCAAAGCTTTTGTACATTCCATGGTCGGGATAGGGTCTTCCCCTCCAGGGTCTTGAGTCGATATGTCCCTAGTCGAATGACTTCTTCGACTTGATATGGGCCTTCCTAGTTGGGGGAGTGTTTACCCTATTCCATTGGCCTGGACACGTCTGCTCTTCGCAATACCATGTCCCCCGTGTGAAAAGTTTGCTCCTTCACCCTTGCGTTGTAGTACTTGGCGACCTTTTGCTGGTATGCCGCCATTCTTATCTAGGCCTGTAGCTTGGTGCTTGATAGCAAATCCAGATCAATCCTTCTGCGATCGGAATTCTCAGGCTCTTCATAGTTATCAATTCTCAGGGACTGTAGGGAGACTTCAATAGGTAGCACGGCTTCGTTACCGTAGGCTAGGTTGAACGAAGATTTGCCGGTGGCTGTTCTTAGGGTAGTCCGGTATGTCCAAAGAACGGAGGTCAGTTCTTCAGCCCAAAGTGCTTTGGCGGTGTTCAACCTTGTCTTTAGACCATGGAGAATGGTCCGGTTGGTGACTTCGGCTTCTCTGTTGGACTGTGGATGAGTAATGGATGTTAGTCGATGCTGGATATGGTACCGAGCACAGAAGTCCTTGAACTTTGGATTGTCGAATTGTCTCCAGTTGTCCGTGATGATGACATGTGGGATGCTGAACCTGAAGATGATGGAATTTTTCATAAAACTTTCCACCTTGCCCTCTGTGATTTGGGCCAATGGTTCGGCTTCCATCCACTTCATAAAATAGTCGATAGCCACTAGGAGAAACTTTCTTTGCTCTGATGCTGGTGGGAACGGGCCAAGAATGTCATCCCCCACTGGGCAAAGGGCCATGGGGCTGCCAACTGAGTCAGGTGACTCGTAGGTTATTTCTGCATATTGGCATACCTCTAGCATTGGTCGCACTTCCGCACAAAATCAGCTGAGTCCTTCTGGATAGAGGGCCAGTAATACCCTTGTCGAATAATCTTGTATGCTAGAGATCTGCTTCCCAAGTGATCCCCGCATATGCCATCGTGGACCTCTCTCAATGCATAATCTGCATCGGTGGGTCCGAGGCATTTCAGCAGTGGTTGGAAGAACGATCTCTTGTAGAGGGTTCCGTCTAAGATGACGTATTGAGATG
This sequence comes from Areca catechu, assembly GCA_021397845.1. Lineage (NCBI taxonomy): Eukaryota > Viridiplantae > Streptophyta > Magnoliopsida > Arecales > Arecaceae > Areca > Areca catechu. The sequence continues at coordinate 39,324,292 of CM038050.1, forward strand.
CCATCCAGTGGATCTTCTTGGCCTTTGCCTTATCTTCTGGCAGTTCTCCTTCATTCAGGAATCTAATGATGGGATCCATCTAGCTTGGCTCAGTATCAATCTGGAGCACCTCTACAGCCTCTTCGGCAATGCTTAGAGTTTCAAGATGTTCAACAAAGGTGTGTCCAAGAGACTCCGGTGCCGTAGTTGCCAGTCGAGACAGTGCATCCGCCTGGGAGTTCTCTGATCGAGGAACATGAATAATTTCAAAATGTTCCAGTTGGGAGGATAAAGCCTGAACCTTCTCTAGGTATTGCACCATGGTTGGATCTTTGGCTGCGTACTCTCCATTGACTTGATTCACAACCAGTTGAGAATCGAAGAAGGTTCAGAGTTGCCGGACTCCCAAATCTTTGGTGATCCGAAGTCCGGCGAGTAGGGCCTCATATTCGGCCTGATTATTGGAGACGTGGAAGGAGAAGCGGAGTGCATACTCTATGATTTGGCCATTAGGTTCGGCCAACATGAGTCCAGCCCTGCACCCGGTAGCATTGGAAGCTCCATCCACATGAAGCACCCAAACGGACTTCGTCTCCTTCGGGGCTTCTTCTTCTTCCGAAGAGGCTTCATCTTTGGACTTTCATGTGCACTCGGCCAGAAAATCGGAGAGCACCTGGGCCTTCATAGCCGCTCGGGGCTGGAAGCTAATGTCAAATTCGCTTAGCTTCATAGCTCACTTGGCTATCCTTCCAGAAGTATCCGGAGATCGGAGAACGGCCTTAAGAGGTTGATCAGTCAGCACCATGATAGCGTGGGCCTGGAAATATGTCCGTAGTCGCTTTGCCGCAATCACTAAAGAGTAGATCAGCTTCTGCATCCTTGTATATCGCATTTTTGCATCATGCAGGATCTTGCTAATGTAGTAAATCGGCTTGTGGGACCCATCTTCTTCCTTCCAAACAAGAACCGAACTCACTGCTTCGTCTGAAGCAGAGAGGTACAGGTATAGGACCTCGCCTTCTTTTGGCTTGGAGAGTAATGGTGGGGTCTCTAAATACTTCTTCAATTCCTCAAAGGCAACGCGACAGTCTTCGGACCATTCGAAGCCCTATGATTGCCGAAGTACCTTAAGAATGGAAGATATTTCTCGGCTGACTGAGAAATAAATCTTCTTAGGGAGGCAATCCTCCCTGTTAATTGTTGGACTTCCTTTTTACAGGAGGGATGTCTCATATCCTTCAAGGCCTGGATCTTCTTGGGGTTGGCCTCAATCTCTCATTTGGTGACAAGGAAGCCCAGGAATTTACCCGACGTGACTTCGAAGGCGCATTTCGCTAGGTTTAACTTCATGTGGTAGCACCGAAGAGTACTGAATGACTCCTCCAAGTCGTGGATGTGGTCTCTCCGGTGGAGACTCTTGACGATCATGTCATCAACATAGGCCTCCATATTTCTTCCCAGTTGCTTTTCGAATACCTTATTGATGAGTCTTTGAAATGTTGCTCCGGCGTTCTTAAGACCGAACGGCATCACCTTGTAGCAGTAGAGACCTTTGTCAGTGATGAATGCCATCTTCTCCTCATCTTGATGATCCATTCTGATTTGGTTGTAGCTGGAGAAGGCATCCATAAAGCTCAGCAACTGGTGGCCGGTGGTAGCGTCGACCAGTTGATCAATCTTTGGGAGAGGGAATCTATCTTTTGGGCAAGCCTTGTTGAGGTATGTATAGTCGATGCAGATCCTCCACTTGCCGCTAGCTTTCTTCACCATTACCATATTGGCTAGCCACTCGGGATAGCGGGGGCGAACCTCTTCATCAACAGCTTGCTGTCTTTCGGGGGCGAAGCTCCTCTTCTTCTGTCGTACTGGCTTGTACCCAGGGATTACTTCCAGCCAATGAGTAATCACTTCGACGGGAATCCCGGACATGTCCGAAGCCGACCAGGTGAAGACATCGGCGTTGTCCCTGAGAAAGCGGATCAGCTTTGTTCTAGTTTCCTCATCAAGGGCGCTCCCAATCTGCACAACTCTGGAGGGATCTTCCTCTTTCAAAGGTATCGGGATGGTCCTCTCCATGGGTTCACCAAGGTTTGTGGTCGAATCCCTCGGATCCAGTTGATCCGGAGTAGTCGAATCCTTGAAATGCCCGTCTTCAATCATTAGACATTGCCGTGCCATCTTCTGGTTCCCTCTAACTTCTCCAACACCATTCCTGGTGGGGAGGTGTACCAAGAGGTAGTGAGAGGAGATCATGGTCCAGAACTTGTTCAAGGTGGGCCTCCCCAGAATAATGTTGCATGCTAAGGAAATCTGGACCACCGTGAAGTTGATCGACAATGTCTTTTGTTGAGGCTTGGAGTTGAGGGATACAAGCAACACTATCTCCCCTTCGGCATAAACTTGGTTGCCCCCGAAACCAGAGAGTGGTATGGGGTTTCTTTGCAGTTGATGTCTAGGCAAACACATTTTGGAGAATGCATCATACATCAAGACATCAGTCAAACTTCCATTATCAATAAGAACTCTCTGTACATCATAATTGGCCACTACGACCGAAATTACAAGAGGGTCGTCGTGCGGGAGACGAACTCCTGCAAGGTCATCGTCGGAGAAGAGGATGGAGTTGTTATCTTTCAGTCGCTTTGAAGCTTCATCTTCATCCCTTCTCCAGTTGGTGGGCCGGTGTATCATCCCTACACCTTCGTTGGTGGGCCTTTGATTTGGAAATTCGGCCTCTTCGGGAGGTGACTAGGGAATAGTTGCTTCCGACCGGGGTCCCTAGCAATCGATGTACCATCACAGGTATCCTCTCTTAATGAGATCCTCAATCGCATCCCTCAACTGGATGCATTCTTCTGTGTTGTGGCCATGGTCCCGGTGGAATCGGTAGAATTTGTTCCTGTGCCTTGCGGAAGAGGAGGCCTTCATGGGATGGGGCCATTGGAGATAGTTTTCTTTTTCTATCTTTATGAGGATCTTCTCTCGAGGGATGTTGAGGGGGGTGTAGGAGTCGAATCTTCCTCCCAATGCTCTGGGCTTGGGAGGGCTTCTTCGACGGTCTGCATATCTACCGCCATTGTTGTTGGAAGTTTGGGAGCCTTGCCCCTTGTTATTCTTTTTCTTTGAAGGGGGTTTCCCTTCAATCAATCGTTGATTCACCGCCTACTCTTCGGCATCGGCATATTTCTGAGCCTTTGATAGGAGCTCAGCGTAGCTTTTAGGGAACTTCTTGTCCAGGAAAAAAGTAAGCCTTGAGGTTCGAAGTCCCTTCTTCAGTGCTGACATGGCCACATGCTCATTGAGATCGGGGATCTTAAGCATGGCTGCATTGAACCTGGAGATGTAATCTCTCAGGCTCTCTCCTTCATTCTGGTGAAGGAGGAAGAGTGTGTCCGTATTTCGAGGAGTCTTGCGGCAGGTCCTGAAATGCAAGACAAATAAATTTTCTAGTTCGGAAAAGAAATCAATGGTACCTGGGTGCAGGCTCGAGTACCACATCCGAGCAGACTTCTTCAAGGTAGCCGTGAACGCCAAACAGTACATTGCATCCGAAGCTCCTTGGATCATCATATGGGCCTTGAAGCTGCCTAAATGGTCGAGGGGGTCGGAGGTGCCGTCGTAGGGTTCCATCTGAGAAACCCTGAAGTGTCGAGGAATGTCCTCAGCCATGATGCGATCGGTGTAGGGTAGGCGTAGATCACCCACAATCAAGTCATCGGGATCTTTCTGATCCTGTATTCTCTATTCTCGCATCCTTGCCATCTCTGATTCGATGGCTCTGAACCTCCCATCATAATCGAGAGTCTGCTTGGGTGCTCTCTCCACCGGAATGGAGTCTTCGGAGGAGGAGGAGGATGTTTATCTAGGCCTTTTCCCTTTTTGCGGGGAATCGGCAGACCTATGCAGTCTCGAAGTTCGGCCTTCGGGAGAGGGCCGAGAACGGGGGGAGGGATGCATTGAATCCTCCCGTGGTGCTCTCCTTCTTCGGGATCGAGAGCTATGTCTAGAAACAGCCGGTGGGTTTGCCACCGGAAAGGCTTTGTCTTGGAACTCTTGAACCATGGCTGTCAGGTTGGCGACCTGGTTCATAAGAGCTTCGAACTGCTGTGCTCCCACAATAATTATGGAAGGTGGAACATCGTTCTTCTCCGGGGGTGCACCCTCCTAAGACGGAGCACGACTCTGGCTTGTAGAAGCATTTTGAGCTTTTCCTCTTGCCATCAAAAACTTCTTTGTTTCTTTTCCTTGTTTGGGAGGGAGTTTAACAAATGTTAATAATACGCCCTCCCTACCTGGAGTGCCAATCTATTGGCATGGAGTCCCTAGATCGGCCGATCGGAGTCGCTGCATCACAGGACCGCTCCCTGGTTCACCTGCAAAACAGGTCCCTTGCCGGAGTTGTTCTGGTGGAGGACACTCCGATGCCTAAGTCAGTGGTGGATTCTAGCCACAGAATGGGGAAGATGTCGAGAGTGGAAGAGAAAAAAGAGTTCTTGGAGATTGAAAGTGTATGCGTGCAAGATTGTTCACGCATCCCTCTCGAGCCATCCTTCTTACCCATATTTAAAAGATGGCCTTCGATCTGTGGCCCGCTCTTTTCCCGGAGATCATGGGGAGTTAATCTCTCCCATGATTGGCGATCGTGGATTGTCAATGAGTAGTTCCAGCCAGATTGGAGGTGTGGCTACAGGAATTGCATGCCTTGATCATGGCATGATGAGTGTCGATTGTAACCGTCGGTTACAGTTTCCTTTTTAGGACAGATTGTAACCGTCGGTCGAAGGCTTGGTATTTCCCCGAGGCCGGAGATCAAGTCTACGACGGGGACCGAAGTTCGTATCTTCGGAAGTCGATGAGTAGTTCAGACTTCGACCGGGACCGAAGGTGCTACCCGAAGGACTGGCCTTCGGATGTTGTAGTTCGGTGTGAAGCCTTGAGTTGCTTGCGGTTGGCCTTCGCTTAGTCCGAAGTTCATAGTCTGGAGAACCGAGGCTTCGATAAGTCGAACCGGAGCTTGGTTTGTAGCTGAACCAGGATATCCCAACAATGGTATTTGGATGCAATGACTTTCTATTTGAAGACAATCTTTTTTTGTTACGATAATCTCCTTCGATTGAGAGTAGCATCTTTTGATTGAGAGTAACCTTTTTTGGTTGAGATAATAGCTTTTTTTTGTGATAGCTATTTTCATCGGTCTATGCCTCTTGCTTGGGAGTCTTGGACTTATAGCATCAGTGGGTGGTTTAAGCTTCCTATTTGTATCTTTTTCATCATTGATAGTAGAAGCCTTAATACTTAGAATCTCAGTGCTTCAGGTTGTTGAGCATATTCTACCTTGGCAGTTAGTTGAGTCCAACTAATTACTCGACTTTTGTGCATCAAGGATGTAACGCCCATTTGGCTTTTAGTTTTTGATAGTTATTCAATTTTGAACATCATAGTTGCTTAATTTATTGGTACTTTATAGTCTCTAACTTTGTCATCAATCGGGGTATTCCTTGAGGCCGAGTATTCGAGTAGCTATCACAACAATTGCCTATCATTTCTAAGTCCAAAACATTGCCAACTAACTTGTTTGGCTTTTGGGGGAAGTACAAATTTATTCCTTAGACTTAATAGTCGAATAGAATCTTTTTTGCTATTTAGTATTCATTGTTTCCTTGAAAATCATTACCAGCCATTATATCACCTCAATCATGGTAAAAAGGAAATCATTGGTATCGTGCTTGAAAAGACTATGCATTAATTTTTGAAATGATTGGTGATCTAATCAATCTTTCTCGACCAGTCATGCCTTACCATATGACTTGGTACATATTAATGATTTGCATGGATCCCAACAATGAGAGTTAATTGGTCTTGGATAATCTCGAAGCAATATAATATTACTTGGAGCAAATTAAGCCATGTGTCAAGATTTGACAGCTTCAATCGAATTAGGGCTTTGATCCTAATCATCCAAGTCGGGTATAAATAGGTCTTTCCTGTGATTGTTATAAGGACTCCTATCTTTGCAAAGTAGAGATGAAGTAGAGAGCTCCTTCTTCCTCAAGCCCTAGGCATTTTGCTCCCTAGGATACCCCATTTCTTTCCCAGGTTGGTCTAACATTCTTCTTTGTTTTCATTGCCATTTAGTGCTTCTTAGGACTTTTTCTTGATTCTTCTTAGTAGTTTTCTTCTGTCTTTTTATTTGTAGTTTTTTTATCTCTGTTCTTGGGTGAAAAGGATTTTCACTCATTTTTCTCTTATCTTTATTCCTTTGTTTGATCTGTTTTTCAATTTCTTCTTCTATTCCTTAAGTCCAAAAAAATGACTTCATTCGAAGTGAAAGTCACTTGGTGAGCTATGTTTCTCTGCTCCAAGTATCTTGGGAGCTCTCTCTAGAGGAGATGGGTTCCTAGTACTTGGAGAAGGTTGGAGGTACCTCCTTCCAAGAAATCCTTTGGGTTGGCTGATCTGGCAGCCTGAAGACTACCCTTCCTTTTGACTTGGTGAGCATGATCTCATCAATGATGAAATATGAAGTTCTTCAGCTTAGGAAATAATATTGGTTCTCGATCCACTTTCAATTTCATGCCCTCGGACTAAATAATTGGGTAACATCTAGTCTAGTCGGCCATCTTGCCCTATATGAAAGTTTTTTTCATATAGGTCTCTAACTTCCTCTCCTTCCCTTCATCTTAAATGTCCTTGATCTTTTTAGAGTCATCTTCACTTAACTTGCTCCAAACTCTTTTTAGTTGCTTTACTCTTTTATTGTTTTATTTGATATTCTTAAGATCTAATTAAGGTTTCTCCATTTTGAGCATTCTTTATCCTCTAAAAGTACCCATGGCAAGGGCTGGTGGTACATCGTCCCTCGCCATGGTCAGTCTTCATTCTCAGTCTACCTTTATCCATCTATGGTTGGAAGAACAAGTTCTTTTTTATCTCCTCCAACCATTTGTATGGGATTAACTGGGTTTAGGAGGAGCTCTACCAATCGCCCAATAGGAATGACTAGATCCTCACCACCGATGAGGAAGACTACAAGAAGTTGAGTGGCATGGAAGTTCCCTCCTAATGAGTTCTACTATTAGAACAGAATTTATTCAACCTCGATCTTAGTCCGGTTCCCTCTCTTGATATTTTTTCTTGAATACCTGCTTCCTTTCATTCTTATGTTTTAATTTGCTTAAGTTACTTTCTCGGTTCTTGTAGGCATGAAAGTTCTAGCGGATTATGTCAAAAATTTAGTCCGAAAGAGGGCGTCAACTCAAGCAGGACTTTCAAAGAAGCCCATCTCCAAGAAGGCCTGGGCAGGACCTTCTCTTGGAGGTCCTTTGGCATTAGCAAGGGCTTCGCTGCTACAATTGAGAGATCCCATTGCCCCTGCAAATGTCAAGAATGATGTAGTGATGATCTCGATGTCACCTTAGTTTGCTTGAATGTAAACACCAAGGCATCCAAGTTCTTCAACCTAAGCAAAGGCTGGTACATCATGAGGGAAGGCCTTATAGAGTCCTTCGAGTTCTGAAGTAGCACCTCTCCACAAGGAAGGGGAGGAAGTAGTCATGATGTAGGCCCAGGTGAGGTCTTCAACTTAGCTCACCATAATGCTAAACTTGCTCGGAAGCTGGTCAAAATGTTTATCCTTGCCCAAGATTGGAAGGAGCAAAAGTCTCATCCCTTGGATGAAATTCTTTCCTTGCTTTATCCAACCCTCCTTAGGGTAAGTTATTCTTCCTTTGCACTTTTTCTTTGTCAAAAAAATTTGTATCAAATAACTAACTTGTATTTTTTTCTAAATGCAGCTTGCCCATGACATCACCCTGGTCTAGGAGGGCATTTCTGGCTTTGCTCAACTAAGTCATTCTTTGGATGACAAAATTAAAGTAGTCAAGGCCCAAGCTGAGGTCATTGAAGAAGTCTTGAAGATGTCTAAGGAGCGGGAAATAAAACTTTGGGAGGAGCTGACAACCTCCCAAATTGTCACTTGAAAGCTCGAAGCTCGAGTGGCAAAGAAGAAAATGTAATTGCCAAGAAATGAACCTACACCACTAAACTGGAGGCAAGGCTTGGCATCAAGTGTTGCCCAGTAAGCAACCCAAGAGGGGGGGTGAATTGGATCTCAAAAAATAATTACTTGATGCAATGCAATAGTATGTAATCCAATTCAACAATTAATCAAGGTACTACGAATTCAAATATAATGCTCTTAAGTAAAAGTGCAGCAAAAATAAAGAGCAATAAATGAAAGAGCAAGTAGAGAAGATAAGCAACCACAAAGACAAAGATGTATAGTGGTTCAGTGCTATCAAATGCACCTACATCCACTCCCCAAGATCTCCTTGTGAATTCACTATAATCTTAACCGATTACAGTTGATTAGTTTTCCAGGCTCACTAATCAAAAACCCAACTTGTTTTCACAAGGCTCACAAGTCAAAACCTCACTTGATTTTACGGGCTAACCAAGAACCTAAATGGTTTTAAGGCTCACCACCAACATTCCTTGGTTTTCCGGGCTAACCAAGAACCTATTTGGTTTTCAAAGGCTCACCAATTACCTCACTTGGTTTTCCAATAGGCTAACCAAGAACCCTTACAACAAATAATGGTTTGAAGTAAAGAGAATAAAAGCTTTCAAATAAAAAGCGGGTATCTCTTTGAAGCTCGATGTTGTGGTGCTTTTGAACTTGATGAAGCCTCTTGAATGCTCAAGAATGGATGATCTTTAATGCTCTTGAAGGTTTTTGAATGCTTGGAGGCTTGCTTTGCTTGAGAGTGGTTGAACTTCAATGAATAGGAGTGAATACTCTCTTTTCTTCTTTCTTGGATATTTCTATTTCATTCTCTTCAATAATTATCCTTTTGATTTGACTTGGAGCATATAAATACCTTCCTAAGGCCTCAAATCCAGTTTCTAGCCATTAGACTCGAAAATATAGCCATTGGCAGGTAAAAGGGTCGAGTTCTGTATTTGAAAAACTAGCCATTACTGTTCCAAGAATTGCATGTGTCGACACTTCTGGCTGTGAGTCGACACTTCAGGTCGACACTTGAACTTCTTGAGTCGACAACCAGTTCAAATATCTTCAATATGGTTCTTTGGAAATCTCAGATGTGTCGACACTTTCTCAGGTGAGTCAACACTTTGAATCGACACTTCATATCCATGTGTCGACACTTCTGCAGTTCTTCATCTTCAGCAAGTTTTGTGACTTAAAAATCTCAGGCGATAAGCTGATCCATGTATCGACACTTCAAGTCCATGTGTTGACATTTCAGTCGTGCCATCTGAAACATTCTTTGCATACCGGCTTGAGTCGACATATCACTTTCATGTGTCGACACTTGGTGTCATGTGTCGACACTTTGAGTCAACACCTCACTAAAATCTTCACAAAAATGCCTGAATTTGTGCTGAATTAAATTTATACTTCACTCAAATATCCATTCAAGCAAACTTTAACTGTCCAAGTCCTCTTTGAGCAGATCTTTCATCTAAACTTGGCTTCTTCAATCAAATAATCATTTTTCAAATTTGTAAGCACCTTATTCTATAGAAACATACTTTAAAGAAATCATTAGTACTCAACTTATACTTAACCATTTTGCTTATCATTAAAATCAATAACGGAGTTAACAATCTTTCCTTTTTTGATGATGACAAAATTTTAAGTATAAATTACATAAAAAGCTTTTAAAAGAATTCATCAAGGTGCATAGTGCTAAATACAATAGGTGTATCAAAGTAATTTACAATATTGACATGATGTATCATAGCAAGTGTGATATAATGATTAAGAGTGTCAGAGCTTATTATAATGATTTAGAGTATCACAGCTTTGGGATATATATAAGACATAAACACATGTATTGTGATACTCTACAAGAAAACATGTTTAGGAGAGGCAAAAATTTAGCAATAAACAAGGCTCCCCCTGAATTGATGATCTATAAAAGAGTTGGTGAATATATTTTCAAACATTTAAAGAAGGGAATTAAGATGAAACTCAATTCAGAAAAGATTTTCAATGTAAACAAAGTATTTCTCCCCCTTAGGAAATTTGTAAACAATTTTCAATTCAAGTTAAAATAAGTTTTCAAAATAATTTTCAAAAATTTTCAAATTTATACAAATTTTCAAGCACTGTCACTCTTATTACCCCTTGCACATCATATTTATACTTTAATCTTATTACTCCCCCTTTTTGTTATCATTAAAAAGGTAGGAAGACAAATAGGCAATACATTCAAGGTATAGCATTGAAGTACAATAAGAATTCATTCATTCATTCATAGATGAAGATAATGAAGTACTATGGAAATTTAAGGCATTTCATTCATTTGAAGTCATAAACATGAAGTACAACATAATATTTCATTTAAAGTCAAAATTTGTAAAATATACAGGGATGCATAAGAGTAAACTATCTAAAGATACAAAGATATCCTAATCCTCGTCCTCATCATCATCAGAAGATTCGATCTCAATCGGTCCAGTATCAATAAAAGAGCAAGCTCGAGGCCACATCGATCTGAGATCTCGGAGGTAGATCCTGGTCGATCATGGAGGAGTACGATGACCATGTCCTCTACATCGAGCATACGTCCGACCTCTAGCTGGAGTAGAAGAGGTGGAAGTATGTCCTCAGCAGGAATAGAGCAGATCAGGTCGATAGTCTCTGCGACTGTCGGAAGTGGTGTACGATCAAAGGATGGACCATAATCAAGATACTGAAAGCCAGGTATGTAAAATCCTAGCTCTCAGATAAGAGAGGATGTATAGATGGTAGGTGTATCAACAGAGGATGTATTAAAAACAGGCATATCAGTTGATGATAAGATGGGTGTATCAACGGTAGGTGTATCAGCTAAAGAATGAATGGGTGAATCTATAATCGGTGAATCAATGATAGGACTGTCAATAATGGATATATCGACAGTGGGTGAATCAATAATAGGTGAAAGAATAGGAATCGGAACATGATCATCTGATCTGGATGGAGGAGAAGATAGGACTGGAGTCTGAGTAGGTGAACTAGAAGGGTCACAAGTGGGACTCCTAGGCAAGTCTGCCATCACCTCTACCACTGGCTCTGAAATTAGATCTAGGAAGTCGAATCTATCAGAGTCAGTCTCCTCATCATCACCATCATCATCACTGACATCATCAACAACTGGTGCTGGAGCAGGCGGAGCTGTATCAGAAACTGGAGTATTCCCTGTAGGTCTGACAGTGCGGTCAGAATAGCTGAGATGCCATCACTCAATCCACTATGGCTCTCTCTGGTCTCAGCAATGAAGCAGTCTAGATGTTGTCTAATGATCAAAACATCTATTTCAACGCACCTGACTCTATCCAATAAACTCTCTGAAATTTTGGAGTATCTGACTGAACTGGCTAAGGATGTGCTGAAGGCTCAGACTGAGATGCAGTCTCTGGCTGTGCTACTGTCTCAGGTCGACTCTCTGTAGGTCCAGCCTCGCTGGAAAGGATGCGCTCCTCCTTTGCATCATCATCATCATCAACTCTGTCGTCGACCTGACCAGATACTCTGCATGTCCACTAGCCTCGGAACAGATGATAACCCATCCTGTGTAATGACTTGATGTCATAAACATCAGTATGAAGTAGCATGCGGAAGGGCTCACCCTCAAAATCGATGCCATACTCCCTGAACAATAAAGTCAACCCCATCCCGTAGGGTAGGTAGAGTCGCTAACTCGTCGAAGCCTCCATCATCTGATAAACCATGAGAACTGGAAGGTAGATGGGTGTGTGCTGTACCAATGAAACCATCATGAGCAACTCCCGCTCAATGATGTAATCGAAACGTCCGGTCTTCGGCAGAAGGATATGGGTGTCAATGTGGTGCAATAATCTCATCTCTGCATATAATCAGGATGCAGGTATGGTGGCTCCCTCAGGCAAAATGTCTGACTCGAATATACACTGGACACCACTCACTCTATCAATCAGGCTATCCATAACTGACCCAGTCATAGGAATGTCCCATATTCTGCTCAATGTCTCTAAGGTAACTGGGATATCCCTGCCTCTCACTTGAGCCAACCAACCATCAGTCCCACGGGCTAGTGATCCATAAAACTCCTGAATAAGCCCTGGGTAATATCTCTTACTCAGAGAACAGAAGGATGTCAAACCAATGTCTCGAATCCACTGTCCGATCCTGAAGTGCTGCTGGTCGATGAAACTGAAGTCTACACGGTGTCCTCCTCCGACGGTCTTCAAACTCATCCAGCTAGAATCTATGAAAAGAGGTCGAGCAGGTGGATCTGGAGCTCTAGCTTTGTGTCTGGCCTTGGTTCTTTATTCTTCCCCCTGATTGGACTGCCAAGGGTGACGGACTACTTGTTTCGAGATCCCATTGCACAGAATAAGGATTTGAACAACTTTGGAGGGGACACCTAGGATTTCTAGGGTTCAACTTTGGAAATGGGAGGCGGAATGTCACTAAATCCAAACTAGAAAGCATCCCAAACAAAGAATCAGAGGGTTTTGAGCACGAAATGGAGGGAAGGAGGAGTGTGGAGTACCTTAGGGTATGTGTCAGCTCGAGTGGAGAAAAGAAATGAGGAAAAAATACTTCGAAAAGTCCTTATCCTCGGTCTGCTACCGTTCATGTGTCGACACATCGACTTAAAAATCGAAAGTTAAGAGACTGAAGGTCTGATCAAATACACTGGAAATTCAATTAAACTCAATGAAAAAAATAATGATTGAATATGATTGATGTCAAATATGATTGCTTTGAGTCAAAGATAGAAAAACTTTAATCAAAAGGATTAATGATCCCGAGCTCTCTTCTAATCATACAAAACCGATCTCCAAAAGAGGCTTAGTCAGAATATCAGCTAATTGAAATTCAGTACTAATTAATTCGAGCACATCATTATTTTTAACATGATCTCTAATAAAATGATGTCTAATTTTAATATGTTTACTCCTAGAATGTTGAACAGGATTTTTGGTCAAGCAAATAGCACAGGTATTATCACATTTTATAGGTGTACTAGTCAACTTGATTCCAAAATCTTCAAGTTGTTGCTTAATCCACAAGATTTGAGCATAACAACTTCCTGCTGCAATATACTCAGCCTCAGTTATGGATAATGCAATTGAAGTTTGTTTCTTGCTAAACAAGGAGATTAAGTTAACTCCAAGAAATTGGCAAGTACCACTAGTACTCTTTCTATCCAATTTATAATCAGCAAAATCAGTATCAAAATATCCAATTAATTCAGCAAATGAATCTATAGAATATCATAAACCAATATCAATTGTACCAGATAGATATCTAATAATGTGTTTAACAGCCAATATATGTAATTCCTTAGGGTTCAGACTGATATCTAGCACACATGCATACACTGAACATTATATATGGTCTACTAGCAGTTAAGTACAGTAAAGAGCCAATCATACCTTTGTATAACTTTTGATCTACTGATTTATTATGCTCATCTTTATCAAGTCTACAAGAGGGGCTCATAGGTGTACCTATTGATTTAGTAGTCTCAATCCCAAACTTTTTTATAATCTCTCTTGTATACTTAGCTTGGTTGATGAAGATTCCATCTTTAGTTTGCTTGATTTGGAGTCTAAGAAAGAAGTTAAGTTCTTCCATCATGCTCATCTCGAACTCACCTTACATTAGCTTAGCAAACTCTTGACAAAGAATTTCATTAGTAGCACTGAAAATGATATCATCAACATATATTTGTACTACTAATAAATCATTATCTTTCTTCTTCAAAAATAAGGTTTTATCAACATGGCCTCTAGAAAATTTATTTTCAATCAAAAATTTGTTGAGTCTTTTATACCAGGCTCGAGGTGCTTGCTTTAATCCATAAAGTGCTTTGTACAATTTAAAAACATGATCAGGATGTGCGTGATTTTCAAATCCAGGTGGTTGTTCAATAAAAACTTTTTTTGTTATAAAATTATTTAGAAAAGCACTCTTAAGATCCATTTGAAATAGTTTGAAATTCATAAAACAAGCAAATGTTAATAGTAGTCTAATTGCTTTTAGTTTAGCAACAGAAGTAAAAGTTTCATCAAAATCAATTCCTTCTTCCTGATTGTAGCCTTTAGCAACTAGCCTAGCTTTATTTCTAACAATAATTTCATTTTCATCTAATTTATTCCTAAATATCCATTTAGTGCCAATAATAGAAACATTAGATGGTCTTTCTATTAATGTCCAAACATCATTTCTATCAAACTGAATTAGTTCATCTTGCATGGCATTAATCCAGTTAGAGTCTTTTTCAGCTTCTTTAAAATATTTAGGCTCAACTTGAGAAACAAAAGCTATATAGTCACATTCATTTCAAATTGAGGCTCAAGTTCTTACTCCTTTAGATGGATCACCTAGGATTAATTTCTTAGGATGTCCATGAGCATACATCTACTCCTTAGTTAGATCTTGGTGCTTTGGAGTGTCTTCGCCTTTCTCACTTTTATCTTGATCTTCTTCACTTGGCTGGGGGGTTAATCATTCAATGTCAACTTTTGAAGCTTATCAGCACCTGCACACTCATCAGAAGTATCCTCTTTTCTAGAGGATTTGTTAGTAGATTCTTCAAAAACAACATGTACAAACTCCTCTACAACCAAGGTTCTTTTGTTGAAAACTCTGTATGCCCTGCTTGATGTGGAGTATCCTAAAAAGATACCTTCATCAGACTTGGCATCAAATTTTTCAAGATTATCTTTGCCATTATTTAAGATTAAACATTTGCAACCAAAAACTCGGAAATACTTTAAAGTTGGTTTTCTTTGATTCCAAAGTTTGTAAGGAGTTTTCTTCAAAATAAGGCGGATTAAAACTCGATTCAAAATATAACATGCAGTATTAATAGCTTCAGCCCAAAAATATCTTGGTAAATCATTTTCATAAAGCATAGTGCATGCCATTTCTTCTAAAGTATGATTTTTTCTTTCTACTATCCCATTCTGCTGAGGTGTCCTAGGTACAGAAAAGTTGTGTTCAATACCTTTTTTATTATAAAAGCTTTCAAAATCCTGATTTTCAAATTCAGTTCCATGATCACTACGAATGCATACAACTAAAACCTTTTTTATTTGAAACTTTTCGATAAAATTTTATAAATGCAGAAAATGATTCATCTTTATGTGCTAGAAAGAAAACCTATATGAATCTCGAAAAATCATCTACTATGACTAATCCATATCTCTTGCCTCATAGACTTGATGTTCTAGTTGGTCTAAAGAGATCCATATGAAGTGTTCTAGTGGCCTACTAGTATTTACAAAATCTTTAGATTTGAAAGATGTTTTAACTTGTTTTCCAAATTGACATGCTTGGCAAACTCTATCTTTTTCAAAATAAAGTTCAGGTAAATCTCTAACTAAATTCTTTTTGCAAAGTTTTGAAAGAAGATATATACTAGCATGCCCTAATCTTCTATGCCAAAGCCAACTAGTCTCATCTTTAGTAGAATTCATTGCAATAAGGCATTCTCCATTAGGCAAAGATAGATAATCTAAATCTACCAAATAAATATTACTATGCCTTTTTTCATTGAATTGTACTCCATTTATATCCGGACTAGCAATCATGCAATAAGACGATTTAAAAATAACTTGAAAACCTTTATCGCAAAATTGACTAATACTTAGAAGATTATGCTTTAAACCTTTAACTAAAAGTACATTACTAATACAACTAGAAGGAGTTATGTAAACCTTACCAATACCAATGATTTTTTCTTTAGCATTATCCTCGAAGGTCACACTCCCTCTATTCATTGCTTCAAGAGAAGTGAATTGCTTCACATCTCCCATCATGTGCCTTGAGTAACCGCTATCAAGATACCAAAGTCTTTGTTCTCCTTGGTTGCAAGACACACCTGCAATAAAAATCAAGCTTTGTTTTTAGGTACCCAAGTCAACTAGGGTCCTTTAAGGTTAGCACTTAAAATGGTTCCTTTTGGAACCTAAACTTTTTCAAAAGAATTAATTTTTCTCAAATCATATTGAAAAGATTTATGACCTTGCTTTTTACATAAAAACATGTTATGCTAAAAGATGTAGGAACAAACAAGTTTTTAAAGTACTTTTGTTGTTTTTGTGTTTATAGCCTAATCCAACTTTATTGAAAATGGCTCTTTGGCTATTTAAAAGTAGATTTAGTCTTTCTGAACTATAGATAAATTTTTCAATAAATGGCTTCATTTTATCAAGTTCATTTTTGTACTTTATATTTTCTAATTCTAAATCTTTATTTTTCTTTAAAAGATCACCATTAGAAATAATAGTTTTGGGTCTTTCTAAAACTTCATTTTTCATTGTGTTGCCCAAAATGGAGCCCAAGAGGGGGGGTGAATTGGATCTTTTAAAAATTTAAAGTAATAATGTACAGGCCTTGTGGTGTTTGTGAGTAATGAAATTGATGCACTAAGTTATATGCAACGGACAGTAATAAATAGAGTGCAATAAGTAAAGAGCAAGAGATAGAAGAGATAATCACACACAAATACAAGGTTTATAGTGGTTCGGTGCAAACCTAGCACCTACATCCACTCCCCAAGAATCCCTTGGAAATTCCACTATAATCTCTCCAAGATTACAATCGACTTGTTTTTCCAAAGGCTCACAAGTCAAAACCTATGTTGGTGTTATCACCTAGGCTCACCAACAAACTTTTACACTTGTTTTATCTTCAGGCTCACAAGTCAACCCTAATTGGTTTTGTCCCTTTGGCTCACCAACAGCCATAACAACCTTCTTTAAGATACCTTTGAAAGCAAGGTCAAATCACAAGAGAAATTCAGATATACAATTTAAATAAACACAACAAACTCTTTTCAAGAGTAGAATGAAGCTTTGAGGCTCAAGTTGATGCTTTGTATTGTCTTCTTCTTGGAATATTCTTCAAGCTCTCTTTTTGGAATGATGAAAGGATAGGCTTGTAAGCTTTTTCAGGAAATCACACTATAAATGGCTTTTGAAGTGAAGTTCTTGAGAGAATATTGATTTTTGAGCTTTGAATGGACTTCAATACTTTAAGAATGAGTTTAGTGAAGCTTAAATATTTCAAAAACTTTCAAAGAATGATTTGTGACCGTTTGAGCTTCGAATATAGCCGTTGGGAGCTTAAAAGATGTTTCTGTAACTCAGAAAAATAGATCCATTAGGGCTATCAGAACCCGAGTGTCGACACTTGACTTCCAGGTATCGACACTTGAACTTTCAAGTGTCGATACTTGATTCACAGGTGTCGACACTTGACACAAAAAACACTCCTTTGGCCATGTTCTGGATTTTCAAAAAGTCTCAGGCCTTGAGTCGATACTTGGAAACTTAAGTGTCGACACTTGAGTTTTAGGTGTTGACACTTGAATTCTAGGTGTCGACACTTGGCATGCCAAGGAGTTTTTCTATGTGCCAATTGCTGAAATGTCGACACTTGAATTTCCAGGTATCGACACTTGATTCTGTAAAATTCATAATTAAGTACAATTGAAGCCAAAAAACACAAACATCAAATATGAAACTTAAATGAAACATAAATAAGCAATAATTGAACTCTTTTAACCCTTTTTGCATGGAAAAGACTCCTCAAATCATGAAAGATGTTTCGTGCCGCAGCATGCCACGAAACTTTAATTTTTGAAATTTGAGGTGCTTGTTTCCTGAGAACTCATAACTAGAAATAATCATTAGTACACAATATATATTCAACATTTTGTTATTAATCAAAATCACTAGGAGAATCAACAATCTTCCACTTTTTGATTATGACAAAACCTTGAGTAAATCTATATTTAATTTCAAATTTCAGATATGATAATTCATAAATATGATTTTAATGCTTATACATCCATAACTTGCATAGTTAAAAAGGATGAATCTCCCCTTAGCCCCTTAGTTAGATAATTCTAATCAGAACAAGTATTAAGGAACAGTATGCAATATTGGTATCAGATCAAATTGAAATTAAAATCAATCAAAATTCCTATAATTCTACTCCCCCTTTTTGTCAATCATTAAAAAAAAAGAGTAAACTCCCCCTCAAAATGAGCATGGAGATAAAAAGTAGTGGAGTATCAGAGCATGGAAACAGTTTTTCAGGAGTTAAACCTAAATTCAAAAATTTCAAGAATATCATACCAAGTATTAGAGCCAAAAAGTAAAAGTTGAGCATCAATTCAAGAATATCAGTCATAGTGAATTCAAATCAAGATAATAAGTAACCATCAAAGTGAAATATATGTATATAAAGTGAAGTTTTCAGTTACAAAATTTGCTGACTTATCAGCAACACTGAAACAATCAAGATAGAATAGTCATGAAACAACATAAATTATCTATGAGGCTAGTCTTTATGAGATGGAATCTCAAGAGAAAATGGGGCACTAATCCTAGATATAGGAACTAAGGCCTTAGGAGGTCCCTGGGCTAAGGCCCGGTGACTCCTAGTATGGCCAGAAGGTCCTAGAAGGGGTATAGCTCTAGAAGATCTAGTGGATGGAGGTGAAATCATCTCAGCTAGAGTAATGAAGTTCAGAGTAGAATCAACAAGATCAGTTGGAGGAAGATCTGCTGGAGTAGCTGGAGGATCATGGCTGACAACCTCATATCCATCAGCGCCACCATCACTGTTACAGTACTGTCACTAATATCAGTAGCTCTACCCTCACTCCCATCAGCATTATCACCACCATCATCGATATCATCAAGTCCATCCTGGTGGTCATCGTCATCATCATCGTCGACCGGTGGAGCTGTAGGAGCTACAGGAGGAAGGAGGGATCTAAGTATATCCTCAATGCGGGCGAATCCCGCCTTCATAGAGTGATGCAACTCAGCATGCTCTGAAGCTGTGTGAGCTCTAAGGCTCTCTATCTCGATCCATAGCGGAGTCATCCATACTCCAAGGCCAATAAGCTTACTCTGCACCTCTGCAAACTGCTGGCGAGAGTGCTCCTCAAAAGATAATCTAGTGGTCGACGAAGGAGGTGCTGAAGGAGTAGTAGTAGGGGTCACCAGCTCTGCCTCTGATGCAGGAGTAGCCTGAGGAGGTGTACTGATTGGCCCTGATGCCCAGCCTCAGCCTCTCTGATCTCGTCCTCGTGTCTGGCTCCTGACCAGACTCTCTCCTGACCCAACGACCTGCGACCAACAGATATCCCATGCGGTGTAGCGACTGCTCGTCATAAATATCGGTATATAGAATCTCTTTAGGGATCACCCCCTCCAAGGGAACTCTACAAGCCTTGAACAGACGGGTCAGCGCCATCCCGTATGGTAAACAATGACATCTCTGTGTCGCAGCATCATGCATCTAACTAACATCAGTGAGGGTAGATCAATCTCGATCCTCTGGGTCATACTGATCATTAGCATCAGCTCCCTCTTAATGATGAAGTCGAATCGTCCAGTCTTCGGAAGCAAGATACGGGCGGTGATGTGATGAAGAAGGCACATCTCCACTAACAACTGGTTTGCGGTGACCATAGTCACTCCGTGAACGTCCTCGCGCTCAAGAATGCACCTGAAGGCTGCCTCTCTATCCTCTATTAAGAAGGTAAAAATGCCTCGATGAGGAATCTCCCAAACTCTACTGAGTAGCTCCTCTGACAGTGAGATCTCCACTCCCCTGATGGTGGTGCTCCATTGTACTCGACGTCAATCCAAGGCACCATAGAACTCCCTCACTAGATGAGGATAGTACCTCTCTTGCATGGTGCAGAAGGGCACTAATCCGGCATCTGTGAGTGTCCGTCGAATTTGGAAATGCTATTTATCAAAAAACTCTAAGTCGACCCGTCTCCTAGAAGCCACGACCTTCCCTGCTATCCTCTCTGCAGGGGAGAACCTGGAGCTATTGTACTACTGGCCTGTCTTGCATCGTGTCTGGCCTTTGTCCTTCTCTCAGACCCATGTCCAGTCCTACTTCTAACAGCTAATCTCTTTCTTGGACCCATAACAACAAGCTGAGCAAGAAGAGAAGAGGGTAAACAGACTAAAATGGGGACATGTTTTAATCAGGTTGAGAACTATAGATCGGCTATAGGTTAGGCTAAAAGAGACTAAGTTTTCTTAAAATAGGATATTGAATAAGGAAAAGCTAGAATTTGTTTTTGAAAAACAGGGTTAAAAACCAAAATGATTTTTACTAAAAACATAAAATCGAGGGTCATAAATACTTTCAACAGATTGAAGAGTGGGAGATTTATCCCATACAAAAACACATTTGGGTTATAAAACATATGAGGGTTATAAAGAAATTTTAGGGTTATGAAGTTAATCCCAACATATATAATATACTCTGGTTATAATAAAACATACTTTTCAAGTTTTTAAAATCAGTAAACTGGAATAAGTTAAAATATGTATATAATATAAATCTATGGGATTTGGATTAAAAACAAAATACATTTGGGTTTTAGGTCAAAAATAAGTAATCAACCAACAAAACAGTGAAAAGAGGAGTAAAATGCAAGGAAATCAACACAAATGCTCCTTCCTTAGGAATGAAATCTGAGAATAAGCAACAAATAGCTAAGAAATCTGAATTTAAAAGGAAACCCTTGAACATTTCGGCCAAAAAACCAATGCAACAGTGAAATTTAGAAAAACGGATGGAATATATGAGAAATTGGCCAAAAATCCATGAGAAATCCAAGATAAATACGTTCAAACATGATTCCCTCTAAATGGAAACTTCCAAACGGCTAAAAACTCCAAAAATCCAATTAAAATTCATTAAAACGGAAGAAAAATGCAAAACCTAGGTTACATGGTTTCAAAATGAGAAAAATGAGAAGGGGATTACTTGATTTTAGTTGGGGCAAAAGGGGAAAGAGTTGATTTGGAAGGTAGAGGAGCTTGGGGGACCACTGGAGCTTGAGAGAAAACGGGGGAAAGCAAAATACAAAACACTCGGTCTGCCCTAAAAGGACAGAAATTTTCTGCGAGTGTCGACACTTGGGATTTATCAAGTGTCAACACTTGGTCTGGTGTCGACACTTCACAAAATCCAAGTGTCGACACTTGGCCAAGAAAACCCAAAAAAAATCTGAAAAATTTTCAAAAAATCAAAAAAGTTTTTAAAAGCTTTTGGAACTTAACACAAGTGATTTTTTTGGGCAAAAATAACTTGGGTAAGATAAAGTTTAAGAGAGTTCTAGGAGAATGGATCAATGATATCTAACTCTTTTCTAATCAAGCAAAATCTCTCTTCGCTCAATGTTTTGGTAAACACATCAGCTAATTGATCATCAGTACACACAAATTCAAGTTCCACATTAGAGTTTTGTACATGATCTCTTATGAAATGATGTCTAATTTCAATGTGTTTACTTCTTGAATGTTGCACAGGATTGTTAGTTAGATTGATGCACTAGTATTGTCACATCTTATGGATGTCTTAATTAGTTTAATACCAAAATCTTCGAGTTGTTGTTTAATCCAAAGGATTTGAGCACAACAGCTTCCAGCTGCTATATATTTGGCTTCCACCATAGATAGAGCAACTGAATTCTGTTTCTTGCTACTCCATGAGATCAAATTTATTCCAAGAAACTAACATGTTCCACTAATACTTTTACGATCAAGTTTACACACAGCAAAGTAAGCATCAGAATAAGCAATCAATTCAAATGAAGAATCTCTAGAGTACCAAAGACCAATTTCAATTGAGCCAGATAGATATCTAAGTATGCGTTTAACAACCAAAAGATGAGACTCTTTAGGATTAGACTGATATCTAGCACACATACAAACACTGAACATGATATCTGGCCTACTGGCAGTAAGATATAATAATGAACCAATCATGCCACGATAAAGTTTTTGGTCTACAGATTTACCTATTTCATCTTTGTCAAGTCTACAAGAGGAGCTCATAGGCATACCTAAAGGCTTAGTGTTCTCCATCCCACACTTCTTTAGAATTTCTTTTGTGTACTTAGCTTGGTTGATGAAGATCCCCTCTTTAGTTTGCTTTATTTGGAGTCTAAGGAAGAAGTTAAGTTCTCCCATCATGCTCATCTCGAACTTACCCTGTATTAACTTTACAAACTCTTGACAAAGAGATTCGTTAGTAGCACCGAATATGATATCATCTACATATATTTGTACTACTAAGAGATCATCATTCTTTTTCTTCAGAAATAAAGTTTTGTCAACATTACCTCTAGTAAAATTATTTTTGAGTAAGAAAGAACTTAAACTATCATGCCAAGTTCTAGGAGCTTGTTTCAAACCATACAAAGCTTTATGAAGTTTTAAAATATGATTTGAAAATTCAGGATTTTCAAAAATAGGCGGTTGTTCGACATAAACCTCTTCTTCGATAAAACCATTTAAAAAGACACTTTTAATACCCATTTGAAATAATTTAAAATTCATAAAATAAAAAAAAGCCAACAATAGCCTAATTTCCTCAAGTCTAGCCACAGGAGCAAAGGTTTCATCAAAATCAATCCCTTCCTCCTGATTGTATCTTTGGCAACTAGTCTAGCCTTATTTCTTGTAACAATTCCATTTTAATTAAGTTTGTTTCTAAAAACCCATTTTGTGCCAATAATTGAAACATTAGAAGGCCTATCTACTAAAGTCCAAACATTGTTTCTTTTAAATTGGTTGTTCGTCTTGCATAGCATTTATCCAATTACTATCATTTTCAGCTTCTTCAATAGTTTTAGATTCAATTTGAGAAACAAATGCTAAGTAATTACAAATATTTCTAAGAGATGATCAAGTACTTACACCTTTAGATAGATCACCAATGATTAGTTCTTTTGGGTGTCCATGAGCATATCTCCATTCTTTAGGTAGTGGATCAACAGTAAATGTGTTTTCATCACCTTGTACTTGATCTCCTTCAGTGTTTTGATCATCTTCTTATTCTTGGTAGGCTCTTCATTGTTATTCACATCTTCAACTTTCTTGGTACTTGTTTTATCAGAAAGCACATCTTCTTTTCTAGAAGATTTATGGTCAGATTCATCAAATACTATATATATGGATTCTTCAACAACAAGTGTTCTTTTGTTGAAGACCCTGTATGCTTTGCTAGATATAGAGTAGCCTAGAAAGACACCCTCATATGATTTGGCATCAAATTTGCTTAAGTTGTCTTTACCATTGTTTAAGATGAAATAACAGTATCCAAAAACATGAAAATATTGAATTGAAGGTTTTCTTCCCTTCCAAAGCCCATATGGTGTTTTCTTTAAAATCAGTCGGATTAAAACACGGTTCAAAATATAGCATGCAGTGTTTATGGCTTCCGCCCAAAAATATCTAGGTAGGTCATTTTCACAAAGCATGATACGTGCCATTTTTTCAAGAATCCTATTTTTTCTTTCTACTACCCATTTTGTTGAGGTGTCCTAGGTGCTGAAAAATTGTGATGAATACCATTTTCAATACAGAATTTGTCAAAATCAGAATTTTCAAATTCGGTTCCATGGTCACTTTTCAAAGATATAATTGAAACACCTTTTTCATTTGAAACTCTTTTATGAAATCTAATGAATTCAGAAAACGTTTCATCCTTGTGTGCTAAAAACATGACCCATGTAACACGTGAGAAATCGTCTACAATAACTAGACCATACTTTTTACCTCCCAAACTAGATGTTCTAGTTGGCCCAAAGAGGTCCATATGAAGTAATTCTAAGGGTTTATATGTAGAGATTACTCCTTTTGGTTTAAAAGATGATTTGGTTTGTTTTCGAAGCTGGCAAGCACTACAAATCTTATCCTTTTCAAAACTAATTTTTGGTAAGTCCTTTATCAAATTCTTTTTGTTAGTTTTGAAGTCAAATGCATACTGGCATGTCCTAGCCTACGATGCCAAAGCCAACTAGTTTCATTGATCCTGGCTTCCTTTGCCACTAGGCATTGACCATTTTGAATAGGAAGATCATCAAGATCAACCATATAAATATTGCCATGCCTATGACCAATGAACTGATGCTATTGTCATCTAAGCTAGAAACAATACACAAAGAAGATTCGAAAACAACCTTGAAATCTTTGTCACAAAATTGACTAATGCTAAGCAAGTTATATTTCAATCAATCAACATACAATACATTATCAATGTAAGTAGAAGGGGTGATATGGACTTTACCAATTCCTATAATTTTTTCCTTTCCATTATCACCAAATTTCACATTACCACCATTTTGATATACGAGTGATGAGAACTGCTCCACATCTCCGGTCATATGCCTTGAACAACCGCTATCGAGGTACCACATTCTTTTCTTATTGGTTGCAAGGCATACCTGCAATAAAAATCAGGTGGAGACTTTAGGTACCCAAGTCATCTTGGGTCCTTTCAGGTTAGTGGTAATGTTCCTTTTGGAACCCAGATTTTTTAACATTGCTCAATTTTCTTTTATTACACATGTAAGATTTATGCCCTAAAGTACCACAAGCATAACAAGTAATGGATAAAGATGCAGGCACAAAGAAATTTTTAAAAAACTTTTATTTCTTTTGAGTTCTAAAACCTAGACTGGCTTTATCAAAAACAGCTCTTTGATTATTTAAAAGCATATTTAATTTTTCAGAACTATATGTAAATTTGTCAACAAAAGGTTTTAACTTTTCAATTTCTTCTTTAAATTTTTTGTTTTCTTCCAAAATTTCTTTGTTTTGTTTTGAAATATTTTCATTTGATGCAGAAAAGTTTTTCTTTTTCAAAACATCCTTTTCTTTTTCAAGAACAATAATCTTATCATTTAACTTTTTATTTTAAAGAAGTAGGCAATCATTTTCATTTGAAAGCTTATCATTAGCTTTGACAAAATCCAGATTTTGCCTTTTTAGATCTTTATGTTTTGATTTTAGTTTTTGAAATTCTATAATTAACTCATCAAAAACTTCATGTAGTTCATCAAATGTAAATTCATTTTCGGTTTTGGATTGTATCTCATCATGATCCACCATCAAATAGAAGTTTGTGACTTCTTGCTATTCTTCTTCGGAGTTGGAGTCTTCGCTATCACTCTAGGTTGCCATCATGGCCTTTTTCCTCAGTTTTCTTCTGCTTAGTAAGGAGCAGTCCATCTTGAAGTGGCCTAGTTTTTTGCATTTGAAGCACGTGGGCTGCTTCTTCTCTTTCTCTTTCTCTTTCTCTTTGCTCGGCTCACCTTTTAGAGGCTTCTTCTTAAAGTTGTATTTCTTCTTCCTCATGAACCTTCTAAATTTTCTTGCCAATATAGCCATTTCATCTTCTTCATCTTCTTCTTCAGATTCATCGCTTGACTCTTCTCTTGCGGTGGATTTGAAAGCGATCATTTTCTTCTTCTTGTCGACATCCACATTCTTTTATTTTAAAGAAAGCTCATAAGTCATTAATGAGCCTAACAATTGCTCGAGGGGTAGAGTGTTGACATCCTTGGCTTCCTCTATGGCCATTACCTTGGCTTCCCATGAAGCCGGAAGACCTGAGAAGTTTATTTACAAGTTCACCATTAGATATAATCTTTCCTAAGCTTCTCATGACATTCATAATATTTATGAATCTAGTATACATCTCACTTATAGATTCAATAGGTTCATCTTAAATATTTCATAAGTGTGAATAAGCATGTTAATCTTAGTTTTTTCACTTGGTGTGTACCTCATGGATAACCTCAAGTGTATCCCAAATCTCCTTAGCGGAGAGACAGTTAGAGATTCTATTAAATTCACTCGGATCAAGAGAGCAAAACAATAGATTCATAGCCTTCGCATTAAGATCTATTTGCTTAATATCATTCTCATCCCAATCATCTTCCATTTTTGGAGTGAGAATGCCATTAACCAACATAGTAGGCTGATGAGGACCTTGTATGATTGTCCTCCAAAGATTATAATCAATTGCTTGAATGAATATGCGCATGCATATTTTCCAATACGTGTAATTTGTGCCATTAAAAAGTGGGGGATGGTTTGAAGCTTGACCTTCAACAACATCCATTTCAATTGGGGCTACCATGATCTTTTACTCAAGATCGTTGGACCTACGAAAAGTGTATCGGTGCTTGATACTACTTATTGCCCAGAAATGGAGCCCAAGAGGAGGGGTGAATTGGGTCTTTTAAAAATTTAAAGTAATAATGTGCAGGCATTGTGGTGTTTGTGAGTAATGAAATTAATGCACTAAGTTATATACAGCGAAAGCAATAAATAGAGTTCAATAAGTAAAGAGCAAGAGATAAAAGAGTAATCACACACAAACACAAGATTTATAGTGGTTCGGTGCAAACCTAGCATCTACATCCACTCCCCAAGAATCCCTTGGGAATTCAACTATAATCTCTCCAAGATTATAGCCGACTTGTTTTTCAAAGGCTCACAAGTCAAAACCTATGTTGTTTTTATTACCTAGGCTCACCAACAAACCTTTACACTTGTTTTATCTTCGGGCTCACAAGTCAACCATAGTTGGTTTTGTCCCTTTAGCTCACCAACAACCACAACAACCTTCTTTCAAGACACCCTTGAAAGCAAGGTCAAATCATAAGAGAAATTCAATATACAATTTAAATAAATACAACAAACTCTCTTCAAGAGTAGAATAGAAGCTTTGATGCTCAAGTTGATGCTTTGTCTTGTCTTCTCCTTGGAATATTCTTCAAACTCTCTTTTTGGAATGATGAAAGGATAGTATTGTAAGCTTTTTCAGGAAATCACACTATAAATGGCTTTTGAAGTGAAGTTCTTGAGAGAATATTGACTTTTGAGTTTTGAATGGACTTCAATACTTCAAGAATGAGTTTGGTGAAGCTTAAATACTTCAAAAACTTCTAAAAAATGGTTTGTGACCATTTGAGCTTCGAATCTAGCCATTGGGAGCTTGAAAAGATATTTCTGCAACTCAGAAAAATAGATCGTTAGGGCTATCAGAACCCGAGTGTCGACACTTGGTTTGTCAGGTGTCGACACTTGGCTGTCAGGTATCGACACTTGACTTCCAGGTGTTGACACTTGAACTTTCAAGTGTCGACACTTGATTCACAAGTGTCGACACTTGACACAAAAAACACTCCTTTGGCCTTGTTCTGGATTTTCAAAAGTCTCAGGCCTTGAGTCGATACTTGGAAACTTAAGTGTCGACATTGAGTTTCAGGTGTCGACACTTGAATTCTGGGTGTCGACACTTGGCATGCAAAAGAATTTTTCTGCATGCCAAATACTGAAGTGTCGACACTTGACTTCCCAAGTGTCGACACTTGGTTTTAGAAAATTCATAATTAAGTACAATTGAAGCCAAAAAACACAAGCATCAAATATGGAACTTAAATGAAACATAAATAAGCAATAATTGAACTCTTTTAACCCCTTTTTGTATGGAAAAGACTCCTCAAATCTCGAAAGATGTTTCGTGCCGCAGCGTGCCACGAAACTTTAATTTTTGAAAATTTGAGGTGCTTGTTTCCTGAGAACTCATAACTAGAAATAATCATTAGTACATAATATGTACTCAATGTTTTGTTATTCATCAAAATTACTAGGAGAGCCAACACATTGTCAAAGCATTGTTTTTCTTTTCTAAAATATTTAATTTAGTTTTTAAATGACTAACTTCATTTAATAAAGAATTGTTTTCATGAGAAAAACTATTTGCATGCTTTTTCAACTTTTTATTTTCAGATAAAATCAATTTATAATCATACATAAGTTCATCAAAAGTATTTCTTAGCTCATCAAAAGTAAAATCTATTTCGGTATCAAATATTACCTCATTTTGCCCTTGATGTGCCATGAGATAGAGATTTGCAACTTCTGTTTGCACTTCTTTAGAACCGGAGTCCTCACTATCACTCCAGGTGACCATTATTGCTATCTTTCTTAACTTCTTCCATGACTTCTTTAGGAGAGGGCAATCGAATTTGTAATGACCTGGCTTCCTGCACTCAAAGCATGTAGGTATTTCCTTCTCCTTTTTTTTCCTTTTCTTTCTCTTTCTCTTTTCCCTTTTCTTTATTTGATTGAAATCTCTTCTTGTAAGGAAACTTCCTCCTTTTCATGAATCTTCTAAATTTTCTAGCAATGAGAGCTTCTTCACCTTCATCTTTTTCTTCTTCTTCAGACTCAACTATTGAGGATTCTTCTTGTATATTTGATTTGAATGCAATCCCCTTTTTCTTTTTATCCATGTCCATTGACTTTTGCTTCAAATTCAGCTCATAAGTCATGAGCGATCCAACCAGCTGCTCTAATGGTAGCTTGTCAACATCCTTTGCTTCTTGGATTGCGGTCACCTTTGGATCCCATGATGTTGGAAGTGACCTGAGAATTTTATTTACAAGATCAGCGTTAGACATTACTTTTCCTAGACTTCTCATTCCATTTATAATATTTATAAATCTAGTATACATGTTAGTGATTGACTCATTAGGTTTCCTTCGGAATATTTCATAAGTATGCACTAACATATTCACCTTAGTATTTTTTACTTGATTGGTACCCTCATGGATAACTTTAAGTGTGTTCCATATTTTTTTGGCTGAAGTGCAAGTAGATATCTTATTGAATTCACTAGGATCTAATGCACAATAAAAGAGATTCATTACCTTAGTATTGATCTCGGATTGCTTAATGTCATTTTCATCTTAATTCTCTTCGAGCTTTGGGATGGAAACACCATTAACCACAATCGAAGGAATATGAGGACCTTTATCAACTACTCTCCATAAGTTATAATCAATAGAATGCATATAAATTTCATCATAGTTTTCCAATATGTATAATTTGATCCATTAAAAAATGGTGGTCTATTTGAGGCTTGACCCTTAACTATACTAGTACCAATAGGGGCTGCCATAGATCTTTACTCAAGGCAGTAAAGCCTATACACTGAGAACAGGGCTCTGATACCACTTGTTGCCCAGTAAGTGATGCGGACATCGAGATGAATATTGAATCTGATCAGTTGACTCATATATCAGGACAGTCCGGTGATAGTTCGGTGAAGCCCAACCCAGACATTTCGGTTCAGCTTTTGGCCCATGACATTTGGGGCAGCCAGCCTCGCCAGCAGGAAACGTGCGCAGGTCCAGATGCCTTCAAGGGAAGCAAGTTTCAAATCTGACCCGTTTATGGGATGAAAATAATTAATTGGGAATTGGGCCAAGGCCCAATACACTATTAGCGCCCGTGGAGTTTCGGATCCGGGAAAACACCGGAGTCTTTAGTTTTATTATAATTTTATTAGTGGCATGATTTCTTGAATAGTTGTATTGAATTCTTTAAAATACCGAACGAAGGAAAATAAAGTTAGCATTTTTTTTGTGAAATATTGGACGGTTTTTGGGTGTTACCGTGGAAGGCCGCCGGCTCTTCTTCTTCCCCGCGCGCGTACCAGGTCGCAAACCTGGTTGGGAGAGGACGATTCCGTGAGGAATCTCTTCCTTCCATTCCAAGTTCTTGATAAAAAAAAAGAAAAGAAAAGAAACAGGGATTCACAGTGAGAAACCCACCGTTCATCCCTTCCGTTCATGAAGACCCGGATTGAAATCCGGTAGAGGGCTGGCAACGTGAGGAATCACGCTGCCCTTCTAGCGCTTGATCGTTGCAGGTTTCAAAGGGATCTTCCCCATCTTGCTCAATCCTAGCATCCAAGAATTCTCAGAACCCGTTCTCACAGAGCCGGGGTTTTGGTCGCTGCAGGCGTTTGACATCCGCCCTGCACCAGCTTGGTATCAGAGCCTTGATCCGTTCTTGATCTATCCTTGATCCGTTCTTGATCAGAGCCTTGATCCATTCTTGATTAGGGCCTTGATCCGTTCTTGATCTGTCCCTAATCTGTTCTTCATCTGTCCTAGATCTGTTCTTGATTAAAAAAAAAAAAAAAAATTTCTGCCGGCAACCATGGAGCGGAACAACGAGGAGCCTTTTCTTCGTGACGTTGTGGTGACCCAGTAGTAGATGATGGCTATTTTGCAAGCAATGATGGCACGGTTGGAGGCGCAAGATCATGCTATACCTCATCAAGATCGCAATGTTCTTGACGAACATCGAGAAGGTGATGCCGACCCTTTCCAGAATATTGAAGATCCTCCACCATTGCAAAGAGGGCAGCAACCGCGACGTGATGTAGTGCTTCCTAGGGATTTTGGACCGCCGCCTATGCATGATAATCAGACTCGTTGGGAGTCCAGGTTTCGGATTGAAATACCAGAGTTCAGAGGTGGTTTGAATCCTAATGAGTATGTGGATTGGACCTTGCAGGTTGATGATGTTTTCTGGCTGAAAGAAGTGCCTTTGGACAAGCAAGTGCCGCTTATCACAATCCGATTCCGAGATCGAGCAGCGGCTTGGTGGCATGCACAGCACTACCGGAGGTATATGGATGGGAGGCCACCAATTGCATCATGGGCAGCCTTGAAGCAGGAGATGAATCGGGAGTTCCTTCCTCAGAACCATGAACAGGTCCTTTATTCTAAATTGCATGGTTTAACACAAGGAAATCAAAGCATGGAAGATTATACTACAGAGTTCTACCGACTGGTGGCTCGAAACCGATTGATGGAGTCAGAACCGAGGTTGGTAGCTATGTATTTGCTTGGACTGCGATTCCCGATCCAGGATGCATTGGCTCTGCATCGGATTGACAGTGTTGGTGATGCGCACATGCGGGCGCAAGCAGTGGAGCGGAGCCTGATGCAGAATAGAGGGTTCCAAAGTAGAGGAAAATTATCTGGTCAGTTTTTGGGGCAGAGTTCTGGTAGTAGGAGTAAACCTCCTGTGGTGAGGCAACAAACTTTGGCAGTTCCTCCGAGACCTACAGTGCCGAGTGGGGCTTCAGGTCCCCAGCAGAGGGTGGGCAGCAATCGAGTCAATGTTCGCTGCCATCGGTGTCATGACTTAGGACATTATGCCAATGAGTGCCCCAAGGCGCGTACCCAGTTACTTATGGAGGAGGAGCAGGAAGTTGAATTTCCGAGCATGAAGAGTTCGAGGATGAGATGTATGTGATTGACCCAGACCACATCCAGGGAGAGAGTCTGATTATTAGGAGGTTGTGTCTTGCACCAAGAGCTGGTGGAGATTGGCGTCGGCACGATATTTTCTCAACAAAGTGCACTGTAGCTGGTAAAACTTGCAAGGTAATTATTGATTCTGGAAGTTGGGAGAATGTGATTGCTGAGAAGTTGTGAAGAAATTGGGGTTGATGATAGAGCCCCATCCTCAACCATACAAGCTCGGCTGGGTGAATCGGGATGCAGATATTCAGGTCAGTCGACGTTGTAGGTTGGCCTTGTCTTTTGGTCCTCAGCTTGAGATGTCAATAGTAGCTGATGTTGTACCGATGGATGTGAAACACATCATTTTGGGATGACCTTGGCAGTTTGATAATAAAGCAGTGTATAATGGTTACACTCATACTTATATGCTGCGACCAGATGGGAGAAAAGTGATCTTGAAACCGCTACAGGACATGGCTGAACAGAAGGTAGTAATTTGTTTGCCAAGCAGGGAGTTTGAGGCGAGTTTAGAGGGAGAAGATTTCTGTTTTGCCCTGGTTAGTAAGCCAGAAGAGTTTGGCCATAATGGGGAGCAGGAGCTACATGATCTTCCTCAGGAGTTGGTGTCAGTTTTGGAGGAATTTCGGGATGTTGTACGGAGTGAGCTTCCTGCGGGTTTGCCACCACTTTGAGATATTCAGCATGAGATTGATCTGATTCCAGGTTTGTGTTGCCGAATAAGGCTCATTATCGAATGACCCAACAGCAGCATGAGAACTGAAGAGGCAGGTTCAAGATCTTGTAGACAAAGGCTTTGTACGGGAAAGCATTAGCCTGTGCGCGGTACTAGCACTTTTGGTGCCAAAAAAGGATGGTTCATGGCGTATGTGTGTTGACAGCCGGCAATAAACAGAATTACTGTGAAGTATAGATTTCCAATACCGAGGCTGGATGATATGCTAGATCAGTTGAGTGGTGCCGTGTTCTTTACTAAGATTGATTTGAAAAGTGGGTATCATCAGATCAGAATGAAACCAGGTGATGAATGGAAGACAGCCTTCAAGACAAAGGAAGGCCTGTATGAATGGTTGGTGATGCCATTCGGGCTATCTAATGCGCCTAGTACATTTATGCGAGTAATGAACCAGGTTTTGCGTCCATTCCTTAGTTCTTTTGTTGTTGCATACTTTTGATGATATATTGATATACAGTAAGACAGCACAAGAGCATGTTGAGCATGTTTCACAAGTTCTAACAGTATTACGTGAAAACTAGCTTTTTGCTAACTTAGAGAAGTGTATTTGGATGGTAGACAAATTAATTTTTCTGGGATATGTTGTTACTGGTGATGAATTCTTCCAGATGAAAGTAGGGTGCGAGCGATAGTGGACTGGCCAGCACCTACTACTTTGACTGAATTGAGATCCTTTTTGGGTCTTGCGGTTTTTACAGAAGGTTTGTGAAGAGGTATAGTGAAATTGTTGCACCCTTAACAGACTTGTTGAAATTAAATCAGTTTGGATGGAATGACACTGCTCAGGCAGCATTTGATGAGATGAAAGTCAAGTTGACCCAAGCACCACTATTGGTTCTTCCAGATTTTGATAAGGTATTCGAAGTGGATTGTGATACTTCGAAGACTGGGATTGGCGTAGTACTCAGCCAAGATGGGAGACCCGTTGCTTTCTACAGTGAGAAGCTTGGAGGTGCCAAACTGTTGTATTTGGATTATGATTTGGAGCTATACGCCATTGTGAGGTCATTGCAACATTGGTGACATTACTTGATCTAGCGAGAATTTGTGCTGTACTCAGATCATCAAGCATTAAAATTTCTACAGGGACAGCATAAGTTGAGCTCCAGACATGCAAAATGGGTAAGTACTCTACAGGAGTATACTTTCAGCATCAAGCATAAGTCAGGCACTTTGAATAAAGTGGCAGATGCTTTAAGTAGATAGAGTTTATTGATTGGTGCTATGCAAGTATATACCCTTGGGTTTGAAAGCATGAAGGATGATATCCGTGCAGATGAGCATTTCCAGAGCATTGTGACTGAATTGGAAGCAGGAGGTCGATCTAACTTCGTCCTACATGATGGATATTTGTTCCGTGGTAATTGTCTCTGTATTCCTAACACTTCACTGCGTGTATTGATTATTCAGGAGCTGCATAATCAAGGATATTTTGGAAGAGACAAAACTGCATGGTTAATTCGTCAACGGTTTTATTGGCCTGGGCTTGACCGAGATGTCAAAACCTTTGTGAAGAGATGCCGTTTGTGTTAGGAATCCAAAGGATCAGATACAAATCAAGGTTTATATACCCCTTTATCGATTCCAGATGAGCCGTGGTGAGAGGTATCTATGGATTTTGTTGTAGGTTTACCGCGGACAATGAGAGGTCTAGACTCAATTATGGTAGTCGTAGATCGGTTCAGCAAGATGGCTTGTTTCTTGCCATGCAAAACGATATTTGATGCGTCGAAAGTAGCTGATCTTTATTTTTCTGCAGTAGTTCGACATTATGGGTTACCATCGTCGATTGTTTCGGACCGAGATAGCAAGTTTATGGGGCATTTCTGGCATGAATTATGGAAAAGTTGGGTATAAAATTAAAATTCAGTAGTCCCTATCATCCTCAGACCGATGGGCAAACCGAGACTGTCAACCGAAGTCTTGGAAACTTGTTGAGAGCTAATGTGCAAGAATTTAAAAACTGGGATGTATGCTTGCCAAAGATTGAGTTTGAGTTCAATTCTTCAGTAAACCGTTCTACTGGTTTTGCACCCTTTCAGGTATTGTATGGATTTCTTCCAAGAGGACCACTTGACATTTTACCTATTGATGTGCCAAACAAATCAAGTAAGAAGATAGAAGATCGAGTGGCTGATCTACGTGAGGTGCACGCAACTGTTAAAGCCAATCTAGAGCAAAATTATGCCAAGTATAATGCTAAGGCTGATCAGACTTGTCGACAGCAGACTTTTGAGGTTGGTGATTTGGTATGGATCTTCTTGCCAAGAGAACGATATCCACAGGGGCCTACACCAAACTCAAACCAAAGAAAATTGATCCTTGTCAGGTGTTGGAGAAATTTAATGACAATGCCTACCGAGTTGAATTACTAGACGATGTCCTTATTTCTGATGTATTCAATATTCGACATCTAACCCCTTATGCAGGTGATAATTCAAGCTTGAGGACAAGCTTTTCAGAGGAAGGGGAGAGTGATGCGGACATCGAGATGAATATTGAACCTGATCAGTTGACTCATATATCAGGACAGCCCGGTGATAGTTCGGCGAAGCCCAACCCAGACATTTCGGTTTAGCTTCCGGTCCATGACGATTTGGGGCAGCCAGCCTCACCAGCATGAAACGTGCGCAGGTCCAGACGCCTTCAAGGGAAGCAAGTTTCAAATCTGACCCGTTTATGGGATGAAAATAATTAATTGGGAATTGGGCTGAAGGCCCAATACACTATTAGCGCCCGTGGAGTTTCAGATCCGGGAAAACACCGGAGTCTTTAGTTTTATTATAATTTTATTAGTGGCATGATTTCTTGAATAGTTGTATTGAATTCTTTAAAATACCGAACGAAGGAAAATAAAGTTAGCATTTTTTTTGTGAAATATTTGATGGTTTTTGGGTGTTACCGTGGAAGGCCGCCAGCTCTTCTTCTTCCCCGCGCGCGTACCAGGTCGCAAACCTGGTTGGGAGAGGATGATTCCATGAGGAATCTCTTCCTTCCGTTCCAAGTTCTTGATAAAAAAAAAAAGAAAAGAAACAGGGATTCACGATGAGAAACCCACCGTTCGTCCCTTCCGTTCATGAAGACTCGGATTGAAATCCGGTAGAGGGCTGGCAACGTGAGGAATCACGCTGCCCTTCCAGCGCTTGATCGTTGCAGGTTTCAAAGGGATCTTCACTATCTTGCTCAATCCTAGCATCCAAGAATTCTCAGAACCCGTTCTCGCAGAGCCGGGATTTTGGTCGCTGCAGGCGTTTGACATCCGCCTGCACCAGTAAGCAACCCAAGAAGGGGGATAAATTGGGTCTCTAAAAATAATTACTTAATGCAATGCAATAGTATGTAATCCAACCTAACAATTAAACAAGATACTACGAATTCAAATATAATGCTCTTAAGTAAAAGTGCAGCAAAAATAAAGAGCAATAAATGAAAGAGCAAGTAGAGAAGATAAGCAACCACAAAGACAAAGATGATAGTAGTTCGGTGCTATCCAATGCACCTACATCCACTCCCCAAGATTCTCTTGGAATCACTATTCTTAACTAATTACAGTTGATTAGTTTTCTGGGCTCACTAATCAAAAACCCAACTTGTTTTTACAAGGCTCACAAGTCAAAACCTCTTGATTTTACGAGCTAACCAAGAACCTAAATGATTTTAAGGCTCACCACCAACCTCCCTTGGTTTTTCGGGCTAATCAAGAACCTATTTGGTTTTCAAAGGCTCACCAATAACCTCACTTGGTTTTCTAATAGGCTAACCAATAACCCTTACAACAAATAATGGTTTGAAGTAAAGAGAATAAAAGCTTTCAAATAAAAAGCAGGTATCTCTTTGAAGCTCGATGTTGTGGTGGTGCTTTTGAACTTAATGAAGCCTCTTGAATACTCAAGAATGGATGATCTTTAATGTTCTTGAAGGTTTTTGAATGCTGGAGGCTTGCTTTGCTTGAGAGTGGTTGAACTTCAATGAATAGGAGTGAATCCTCTCTTTTCTTCTCTCTTGGATATTTCTATTTAATTTTCTTCAATAATTATCCTTTTGATTTGATTTGGAGCATATAAATATATTTCCAAGTTCTCAAATCCAATTTCTAGCCGTTAGACTCGAAAATATAGCTGTTGGGGGGTAAAAGGGTTGAGTTTTGTATTTGAAAAACTAGTTGTTACTGTTTCCAAAATTTCATGTGTCGACACTTCTGGCTGTGAGTCGACACTTCAGGTCGACACTTGAACTTCTTGAGTCGACACCCAGTTTAAATATCTTCAATCTGCTTCATTGGAAATCTTAGATGTGTCGACACTTCCTCAGGTGAGTCGACACTTTATATCCATGTGTCGACACTTCTGTAGTTCTTCATCTTCAACAAGTTCTGTGATTTGAAAATCTCAGGCAATGAGCTGATCTATGTATCAACACTTTGAGTCAATACTTCAAGTCCATGTGTTGACACTTCAGTCATGACATCTGAAACATTCTTTGCGTACCGGCTTGAGTCGACATATCACTTCCATGTATCGACATTTGGTATCATGTGTTAACACTTTGAGTCGACACCTTACTGAAATCTTCACAAAAATGCCTGAACTTGTGCTAAATCAAATTTATACTTCACTCAAATATCCATTCAAGCAAACTTTAACTGTCCAAGTCCTTTTTGAGCAGATCTTTCATCTAAACTTGGTTTTTTCAATCAAACAATCATTTCTCAAATTTATGAGCACCTTTTTCTATAAAAACACACTTCAAAGAAATCATTAGTATTCAATTATACTTAACCGTTTTGCTTATCATCAAATTCAATAATGGAATCAACACAAAGCTTATGGCTACCAAGGAATGTGCAGCTTCCACTAGTGCCTAAGCAATCAGGACCTACAAGAAGTCCGAGGACTTCTTTCAAGAGATCACTGAAGGCTCGGCCAACACCTATTGACTTAGATTCATCGATTGCAAAGAAAAAGTTGCTCGGGTCTATCCATAGTTAGACCTGAGCAACATCATTGATGTAGAATTTGAAGAAGAAGAGGCCACTAACAAAAAAGTGGCCAGTGCTGAGGAGGTCATTGCCGAGGTGGCAATAATTGAGGCAGTTGCTAGTGCTTTTGAAACTAATATAACTAATGACCTTGAAAGACGACCGTCGATCTTGAAGGATAGACTTAGTTTTTTTTGGCTTTCATTTTGTATTTTTTACTTCTTTGGACTAAGTCTGCCTTTTGTAAGCCTCTCATATCAATGAAAGTATATTTTCTTTTCGACCGTCTTCATTTGTTATACACATCTCTTTTGACTACAATAAATGTTTGCTAAGTACCTTAGTGAAAGAAGTAGTCTTAGTCGAATAAGATATATCTCTTTGGACTTAATCAAATAAGTAGTCTATGTTGAATAAGATATATCTCTTTTGACTACAATATTTGCCAAGTCTCTTAGTCGGTTAAGTAGTTCATCATCATAATAGAGCCTTATCCCCTGAATATAGGAATTGAACTCCCATCAATAGGATAGCATATTTTCAATTAATGGTGGATAGTCGGTCATTGCTTGAATATGTTGGTGACGATCGAGTATTAGTCAACTATCATAGTTCCTAATAACCAGCTATTAATCGACTATTATTTTTCTTGACTAAATAACTTTACTACTTTCTTCTTCTGGCGATCGGGTGCTAATCAATCACATTGAATTCTATGGCCAGGTATTATTTGATCATTGTCGTAACTTAGTAGGTGTTAATCAACTAACTTGACTATCCTTCTTTTTCTTTTTTTTTGATGATAGAGTATCAGTTGACCACCTTGCTGTTTTTTTTATGACTGGGTGTTAATCAGCTACTTGTCTATTCACCTTGGATGATTAATCAATCATCTCTTTCTTCTTTCAGTTGGGTGTTAGTCAGCCACTATGATTATTTGCCTTAAATCATAGTGGCATTCATGCCTTGGATCATAGTGGCATTCATGCTTTGGATCATAGTCTTGATTTCTTTTTGTAGCTGAGTGTTAATCGGCTACTTAGTTATTTACCTTTTAGATGAATATGTGTTAATCAAACACCTTTATCAGTCGAGTGCCAATTGGCCATTGCCATAATTGATCAGGTGTCAATCGATTTGTTTGCCGGGCTTTAGTAGATCTTTTTTGTGATAATTAGACTTTAGTAGACCCTCTTTATAGCAATTGGATTTCAGTAGATCCTTTGGAATTTAGTGGACCCTTCAGAAATTTAGTGGACCCTTTGGACTTTAGTGGACCCTTTTTAGCTTTTTGAATGGTTGGGTGTCAATCAACCATCGTAGTGATTTTTTTCAACAATTAGATGTCAATCGACTTGAGATGTAGCTTTCATAAGTGTAATCAATAAAATGTCTTGTTGCATTATTGAACTAGTATTTATATATCATTGAAAGTATATCCATAGATTTTTAGCATTCTAAGTCTGAGGGATCAATGTCCTGTCGAGGTTCTTGATCTTGTAGGCTCCTCATTGGAGACGTTTTACTCAATAAGGTCCTTCCCAATTCAGGAAAAACTCACTTAGTCAGTTTTGAGATCTCTATTCATCGTTGCATGAGATCTCTTGGATATAAGGTCTTTGTTTTCTCTCAGGTATTATAATACCGAGCAACTTGTTATTGATATATTACCATTCTTAGGTAAGTTTGATTTTGAGTTTTCTCCGAGTCTAGATTAGCCCTTAGTTGGTTTGAGCTATTTAGCTCTTCAAATTTCTCTATTCTCATAGTCGGTAGTTCAATCTTGACCGTGATCATTGCTTCAGTATTGAAAGCTAAGTCGAAGAGAGATTCATTTATTGATACTCAGGAAGTTGTTCGATATGCCCATAACACTCAATATAGCTCTTCTGTCTACCTACGTTTGGCTTAACCTAACTTGATCTTGAGACCTTGCATAATTGTTCAATTTGTAACTTCCACATCTCCACATCTCCATTGGATTATGGATGTCCAATTGATGTAAATCAATGTAGAATGTCAAGTTCATTATAGAATTTTTTGAATGCTTGATTATCGAATTATCGATCATTATCAATTATAATAATATGTGATAATCCAAATCGATAGATGATTGATTTTTAGAGAAAGTCTTTAACTTTGCTCTCAATAATTTGAGCTAAGGGCTCTGCTTCCACTTATTTGGTAAAATAGCTGATAGTAGCAATAAGAAACTTCCTCTACCTTGTGGCTGAGGAAAATAGATCGAGTATATCCATACTCTATTGAGCAAAGAGCCATGGAGATGAAAGATGAGTCAGTTGACTAGCTGGTTATCATTGAATATTTGTATGTCATTGGCATTGATCACATTTTCAAATAATATCTATAGTATTTTGCCACATGATGGGCCAATAATATCCTTGTTTCAAGGCTTTATAGGTAAGAACCTGTCCCCAGGTGATTTTCGCATATTCTTTCATGAATTTCTCAAAGTATATAGTTGGCTTCAGTGGACCTTAAGTACTTTAGTAGGGATAAAAAGAAAGACTTTTTATAGAGTTATCTATTTAGTAGTACATATTGAGAAGCCATCCATTTTAGTCATTTTGCCTCTGAGGGATTTCTTGACAGAGCTTCTTCTATCAGATATTTGACCTACGGGTCTATCCAACTTGATTCATGATTAACTTGTTGAACTTCTTTAGCATCATCGATGCTAGGTGCATTGAGATATTCAATATAGGTTCATCTAAGAAAATTATCGGCTAAAGTTGTAAGTCAAAAGCGTACATCTAGTTGAGCATTTTCTCATCTTGGTATGTGAATGATACTGAAATGCTTAAGAGTTGATGTGATAGCTCATAGCTTGTCAAGATATTTAAGCATAGTAGAATCCCAAATTTTATATTCGCCTGTTGCTTGATCAGCTACTAGTTGCAAGTTGGTGAATACTCATAGTCTTTTTATCCCAAGTTCTTTAACAAGCTTCAACCTGGCTAACAAGGTTTTATACTTAGCTTGGTTGTTGGTCATTTTGAATGAGAAATGAAGTGCATATTCAGTAACCACTCTTTCCAAGTTTGTTAGAATTAGACTAGCTCTTTTCATGTGAAAATTTGAAGTACCATCCATATGTAGGATCCGAGTTGTCTTGGGGTCTAGTCGTTTGGTTGGTTCTTCATCGAGTTTTTCATCTGACCAAGTACATTTAACTAGAAAGTTAGTCAAGATTTGAGCCTTTAAAGATGATCTTGGTATATAAGATATATCAAGCTTATTGAGTTTGATGGCCCATTTGGCTATTTTCCTAGAAGTATCTAGTCATTGCAGAATAGCTTTAAATGGTTAGTTAGTTAATACTATAATTGAATGAGTTTGAAAGTAGGGCCTAAAATGTTATGCAGAGATAATAAGAGCATAAACAATCTTTTCAATTTTAGAGTACTTGGTCTTGATGTTGTAAAATACTTGGCTAGTTTACTAGATAGGCCTTTGATCTCCTTTGTCATCCATCTAAACAAATACTGAGCTCACTACTTTTGGAGATAATAGCAAGATATAAGTATAGCTCTTCTCTAATTTTATGTTTAGAGAGCAATGGTAGAGATCTCAGAAGCTTTTTCTATTTTTGAAAGCCTGGTAGCATTCCTCCATCTAAGTAAAGTTATATATTTATCATAGAATTTTGAAGAAAGGCAGGCATCATTCAGTTGATTTTGAAATAAATCAACTAAGGGCTGCAATGTTCCCAGTTAGCCATTGTACCTCTTTTCTAGAAGTTCGATGTCTCATATCGAGAATTGCCTCGATTTTTTATAGATTTGTTTCATGCCTTGTCTGGTGACTAGGAATCCAAGAAATTTACTAGCGATTATACTGAAAGCACATTTACTCAAATTCAGCTTCATCTAGTAACGATGAAGAGAACCAAAGGCTTCATTCAAGTCTTGCATATGGTTGGATTCTTTAGAAATATTAATGAGCATGTCATTGACATAGACCTCCATATTTCATCTAATTTAATTTTTCAAGACTTTGTTAACCAGTTGTTGATAAGTTGTCCTTATATTTTTCAAACCAAAAGGTATTACTTTATAACAATAATACCTTTCTTGGTTATAAAGGTAGTATTTTTTTTCAAGGGAGCCATCTTGATTTAATTATATCTAGTAGGTATCCATGAAGCTTAGAAATTTATGTTCGGAGGTTGCATCAATACATTGGTCAATCTTCAAAAGCAAGAAGTTATCTTTCGGGCATGCTTTATTGAGGTCTACATAGTTGATGTAGATTCACCATTTTTCATTGACCTTTTTAACCATCACAATATTAGTCAACTAGTTGAGATAATGAACTTCTTGAATAAACTTGATGGCTAGAAGCTTGTCAACTTCTTTATCAATGATCTTCTACCTTTTAGGAACAAAAGACCTTTTCTTTTGCTGAACTGACTTATATTTTGGATCGATATTTAGCTTGTGAGTAATCACTTCTAGTAGAATTCTGGGTATGTCTGATATTGACTAGGCAAAGATATCAGTATTGTATCAAAAAAACCCTATTGTTGACTCCTTTCCTTATCAGGTAGGAGGGCTCTAGTTTGCACTACTTTTGATGGATCTTTTTTTAGTGGGAAAGAGATTAGTTGCTCAACTGATTTGTCTCTTTCTTTCGACTCTCTTCGATTTATTGATGGGCCATATATGTCTCATTGGCTCTTTGCACTTTAGTAGCAACCATAAAACATTATCGGACTAGCAGCTAATATGCATGCATTTTCTCGACTCCATTCTTTATAGGGAACTGGATAAGGAGATTATAAGTTGAGATAATTTCTTGCAGTAGTTCAATCCTGGTTATCTAAGAATGGCATTTTATGTTGAAGGTACATGGACAACCATGAATATTAGTTGAACTATACTTTATCGGGGTGGCTTCCCTGCTTTAACGAATAGAATGATCTCACCTTCAACACCAACTAAATTTTTAGAAAATCTAAGTTGTAACTCTTTTTAGTTAATCTTTAGATAATTTTATTTGAAAAAAGGCATCATAGAATAACACATCTATGAAGCTTTCATTATTAACTAACACTCTTTTTACATCATAATTCACTATTGTCATAGACACAATAATAGCATCATCATAAGGAGTTTGAACTTCTACCAAATCATCATCAAAAAATGAGATTATATTGTCACCCCTTTGCCTCTTCGAAGCACTTTCTTCGTGCCCTACCACCCCAGATCACATTTCTCTGTAGATCATTTTGACAACTCTAGCCTTTGTTTGATTGTTCTCTCTTGCTTACTGCTGGTCGGGATTCTGGGCATTAGGCTAAGCTCCACCATGGATGTCTTTTCCGAGGTAGCCCCACTAAATAAGAGCTTTAATCTTATCCTTGGATGCATTCCTCGGTGTTGTGGCCATGGTCACGATGAAATCAGGAGTACTTGCTCTTATCATGGATGGCAAACAGAGCTTTCATCAAGAAAGGCCTCAAACTTTTTCTTCCTCAATCTCTATGAGGATCTTAGTTTTGGGGGACAAAAGAGGGGTGTAATCACTATATCGATTGGTCAGACCCTTCGGCCTAAGACTTCGTTGGCACAAGGGCCATGTTTCTCATCTTGACTAATGGCTGGACATTCTCAAGCCTACTTCTTCTTGGGTTTTCCTTCAGCTTCTCACCAACTAAGTATACCTTCCTCCATGCGAATGTATTTTTGAGCACATGTCAGGAGCTTCGAATAAGACTTGAAAATTATCTTATCTAGCGAGAAAATAAATTAGGAAGGGTGCAGTCCTCTCTTCATGGCCATCATGTCTATATATTCATCAAGGTGGTAGAT
Organism: Areca catechu; assembly: GCA_021397845.1. Taxonomy (NCBI): domain Eukaryota; kingdom Viridiplantae; phylum Streptophyta; class Magnoliopsida; order Arecales; family Arecaceae; genus Areca; species Areca catechu. The sequence continues at coordinate 39,366,796 of CM038050.1, forward strand.
CTCCAGCATTGTTGCTTTGAAATGAGCCATGTAATCTTTCAACAACTCTTCATGTTGCGATAGATTGAGAAGGAACTATTAGGATCTTATGGTATCCTTCTTCTAGCATTGAAGTATGTTATGAATTATTTCTTTAGTTACCTGAAGAAGTTGATATTCCTTGACTTAAGTCCAGAGTACTAGACCCACACATCTTTTCATAGGGTGGCAAGGAAGGCCAAACAGAGCAAGGCATCTTTAGTACCTTGAATTATTATGAGAGCCTTGCAACTCTCTAGGTAGTCTAGTAAATCGGTGGTGCCATCGTAGGACTCCAAGGACTCCAGCTAAGGCATCTTGAATCGAGTAGAAATCAGCTCCTCTATTATTCGTTAGGAGAAGAGGGATGAGTGTTGAAATCTATCAAGCCTCTGCTTCTTTCCTGAAGGTCTACAAGTCATCGATTGATTTTTCTCAATTTGCGATCATAGTCATTAAGTCATTGGGAATTAGCAAGTTATCGAGGAAGTCCATAAGTCAATTCCATCTAGAAGGATTTGGATAAGGAATGGGGGTATCTTTCTTGCTTTTGTTCTCTTCCTCATCGTAGATCCTCGTACTGGGTACTTGCCTGTTATGGTGATAATAATCATGACCGATGGGAAGTTGGTCAGTGTGGAGATCTTCTGAGAGGAGATCAATGGCTGGGTCAAGCAGTAGGAACATGGGGAGTCTTCGATTGCCATCATTGATTGGCAATGACTTGTTGTTGCTGGTTTGCAATCACCTACTGCAAGCCTTGCATAGCAGTGGTCAATGTCTGTACCTGCTATACCAGGGTGATGAGTAGCTACTACTGATTTGCTTGTTGAGGAGCATTAGGATCGATGGTCTGGTTGGGGTATCCCTTTTGGCAAAAAGATTACTTGGTGTTGCTGGTAGAGGTGTTCTGAGCTTTGATTCTTGCCATGATCTTTTTAGTTCTAGTGTCTTCATCCCTCTTCCTGGCATGCCAATCTGTTGTGGCCAAATTTTTGGTCCGGCTTCTTGGTGGTGCTTAGTGGTCTTTGCAAGAATTTTTAACTAGATACGGCCTTGCTTTTGGACAGTACTTTAGTCCTTTTTACAGAAAAAGTCTTGCTTATTTGGTGGTTTTCCAGTAGGCTCTGATTCTCAAGTTAGTCGGGGTTTTGAATAATAGTGGAGCTAAGAAGAGATTGTGGCAAGTATGAGTATTTTTTCTAGGATAAAATGTGCATACCTTTGGAAGGCCCTCTCTTATCTATTTATAGCATTTTGATGCAACCATTTTTTATTTGGAGATAACCTCCTTCAGTTACGATAGCTTCCTTCAGTTACGATAGCTTCTTTCAGTTGAGAGTAACCTCTTTTGGTTAAGAATAGTCTCTTTCAATTAGAATAACCTCTTTGGTTGAGATAATAACTTCTTGTTATGATAGCTATTTCCATCTATCCGTTCCTCTTGCTTGGGTATCTCAGACTTATGGTATTAATGGATAGTTTAAGCCTCCTGTTCATGCCTCATTCATCATCAATGGTAGTAGCCTTGGTACTTAGAATCCTAGCACTTTAGGTTGTTAGGCATGCTTTGCCTTGGTAGTCAGTGGGGTCTAATTAATTACTTTACTTGTATACATCAAGGGATGTTATGCTCATTTGGCTTGTAGTTATTGATAGTTATTTGGTTTTGAATATCATAGTTGCTTGGTTTCACTGATAATTTGTAGCCTCTAACTTAATTGTCAATCTAGGTATTATTTGAGGCTAAGTATCCGTATAGTTGTGACAACACGTCATTGTTATCCTTGTATAAGGGTTAGACAAACCTTGTGTGCAATGCTTCATTTAAAATTATGATGTCTTCAAAGAACTATAGGATCCATATCACTATCACCAAACAATACTTCAGTAATGATATAAGCATAATCTTGGCATCTGCAAATAAAAGGTCTACATTCATTCTTATGCTGCTAACCAGTGGCTATGGTTTAGTAGTTCTAAAAAGCATTTGAAAGAAAAGGGAAAAAAGATGAAAGAAAACCATTGTTGATGACCTCCCAAACACTATCCTGTCTTCCAATTGTAAGAGAAAGTGAAGAAAAAAAAATCATCTGATAAACACCGAGTTTCAATAGTGGCTGGGCAAACATTTTGTATTTATGATAAAGACTATTACCTAAACCCCAGCATGAATGCCCAATGTCGAGGTGCCTGCAAGAGTTTGACTCTTCAAGCTTTTAAAACTATATACATTTATATAGAGCATGACATGGACGTTGTGTTTTGTGTATCATGTATGCCTATATTATGGGATTAGAATTTCATGACTTAAATATGTTTAAAATTTCGTGAACCTGCTATATGCATTTAGAATTCCGTTGCTAGAGAGAGAGAGAGAGAGAGAGAGAGAGAGAGAGAGAGAGAGAGAGAGAGAGAGAGAGAGAGAGAGAGAGAGAGAGAGAGGGCATTGAAAATTCCATGAACCTACTGTGCACATTTGGGGGCCCCTTAAGAAAATAGAATGCTGGAACTTATTTAATATAAAAGTTTTCTCTTTCTGAAGAGCCAAAGATGAATCTCAAGCACCACCAAGAGCTCTGATCCATGTGGTATAAAATGTCAAATCATAAAATGGTTGTTTGGTTATTTTGGTGGAAATAAATATAAAAAATATGGAGCCATAGGATATGAAGAATTGTGGGTCTCCTAGAAAAATGGTATACTGGAACTCAATTAATATAAGGCTTTTCAAGAGCCAAATAGAAATTCCAAGCACCCACGCCCACTACTTCCACTACCTTATTTTTTAAAAACTCTACCTCCATTTTAATATATATATAAGGTTAGATGAGAACCATAGTTGATGGGGTATGCTTCAAATTCGAATATTGTTATACCAGATTGGTTTGCTTCCATCTTTAAATGATAAGCTTAGTTAGTCTTTGATTTCTACAATAGTGATTCATCATAGAGTGTACCATTGTTGTCTATATATATACATATATTAGATTAGATGGGAACCTTAGTTGAAGGGGTATGGCTCAAACTTAGATATTGTTATACCAATTTAGTTTGCTTCCATCTTTAAATGATAAGCCTAGCTAGTCTTTGACTTCCAGAAGGGAGATTCAGCATAGAGTGTGCCATTATTGTTTAGTTACATCCGGCCTCGGAATTTTTTGTTACAATGATAAAAGCTTATAAGATATACTTAGGAGATTCTAAGCCTTATAGAAGTCTAAAAATATGGAACCATGGCAGAGGGAGTCATGTGAGATTTGATCTTTCATAAAAAAATGTGAGATTTGATATGTATGCATATGATGTGTTGCAGGTGGTATATTAATCCTTAGATTTCCTTTTAGGATAAATTATAAAAATATTTCCTTAATTATAGTCCAATTTACATTATATATTATCCACTTTAAAAAGTATTAAACTAATCTTTCAAGTTTTTTAGATGTTTCAAAATGATCCAGCCATTTACTTATCAACAAACGATATTAGATGGCCATTTTAAAAGATAATTTTTTTTTTCATTCATATAGAGGGGTCACTAGAAAGGGAGCCATTGTGGAGGGAGATGGTGAGCTCATGGAGGTCGGTGTGAAGGGGGAGGGCAATGTTGAAGGCCTTATAGATGAGATTGGATGAGGAGAAGGAGCAGGGTTAAAAAAGAAAGGGAGAAGGGGGAAGGAGGGTCGCTGGTAAGGAAGGCATGGAGATGGAGGGAGCCATCGTGAAAAGGGAGGGCTTATGGGTAGGTTTGGAAGAGGAGGACAACAAGGAGGAGAGGAAGTGAGGAGGAAGGGAAGGAGGGGCAAGAAGGGGTCACTGTCGATGTAGGAAGGGGCAAAGCTGGAGGGAGTCATTGTAGAGGGGGAGGGCGGGGTCATAGAGGTTGGTGTGGAGAGGGAGGGTGGTGTTGAAGGCCTTATCGGTGGAATTAGAGGATGAAGAAAAATAATAGGAGAAGAATGGTGAGATTAGAGGAGGAGGAAAAGAGGAGGAAAGGGGTGGAATTGAAGGAGGAAGAGGATAAGGAGAAATGTGCGAGGAGAAATGAGAGAAGAGGGTAAGGAAGGGTTGTTAAGGAGGAAGGGTTGGAAGGGGAGGGAGCTACTGTAGAGTGGGAGGGCTCATAGGTAAGCTTGGAAGAGGACAATGTAAAGATGAAGAGGAAGGGGAGGGGGATGGATGGGTTGTCAACGAGAATGGGTGGAGGTGGAGGAAGTTGCCATGAAAAGAAAGGTCTTATAGATAGGTTTGGGGGAGGAGAAGTAGATGAGGAGGAAGGGGTGGAGGGGTCGCTGGTGAGGAATGAGTGGAGGTGGAGGGAGCCATCATGGAGGGGAGGGGGAAGAGAAGAGAGGGACGACGAGGAAAAGGATGAGGAGGAATGAAAGGAGTGGGAAGGAGTAGGAAAGAGGAGTGAGGAGGGATGTCAGCGGTGGGGGGGAGTAATTGGAGAGAAAGGGGGAGGAAGAGAATGATATTTTGATCATTTATAAAATAATGGTATCATGTGATGGTCACATGGCATTATTCTATTAATGGAGATAAATGTTAGGATCATTTTGGAATATTTTGGAAAGTTGAATAACTAGTTTGATACTTTTTAAAGTAAATGGAGTGTAAGTAAAATTAGACTAAAATTAAAGAAATGCTCTATAATTTATCCTACATAGGGGTTTAGGCGCTGGAAATTGTCCAATCTCTACTTGAGCCAAATCAATTTCTTCATGCTGAGCTAAATTTGCATCTACCTTGAACTGGACATTGTAGCATCATTATGTGTTAAAAACTCATTATCCATATTACATGTAGTGATTGAAGCTGCTGCTTTCATATTTTTAATATAAGTGGAGACTTTGACAGCCTGTAGAGGGGGAATATAACCGATATCATATTACAATCTACAACTCATCCCTTCACCTACTAACCATCAGCTAGTTGGTTAGCTTTTCTAAAAACTTAGCACCTGTGAGAGGAACTCACAGGTGGCAACCATATTTCATACATTGAGAATTATATGGTGATAAATTTTGTAAGCTTTGTTGTCTTTTCATCAAACGCCATTATTCAGTTGGATACATATGTAGGGGATCATTGTCAGATAAAAAAAATTCTCCGATGACATGAAACATATGCACACCACTAGTAGATAAATATTCTTTTTTTGGTCCTCTTCTCTCTCTAGATTTTATAAATATTTTGCAGCAATCCTTGTGAAAGCCTTTTCAATGACAAATGTAGTATCAGCAAAGATGAACGTTTTCTTTTGATAAGCAATGATATTAACTTGTTTGTTTAGCCATTTTAGCTTAAGAACTAAAGATAGATGAGATTCAAAAAAAGGTAGCTTTCTTGTTTTCATACATGAAAAATATGCGACACATAACATTTGTGAATATAAAATAGAGCTAGATGAGTATCAAAAGGTATCCTTTCTGACACACCATCCATCAAAAGATAGATGTCTTTAGGTAACTTTGGCAAGCTTAAATCTTAGATTGTAGCAAATTGACACTAATTTTAAACAACCCAACCATCTATAGTTTCAATATATGCAAAGAGAATACCTAATATACCTTTTGATCGCATGTTAAAGCAGAACTAAAGCATGTGATTTGCTTTTCTTTCTTTCTTTTTTTTTTTTGGATAGTTGATAAGTAGGAATGCTTTTAAAAAGGCTAGACTGACCATGATCTAGAGCCCAAAATTTCATGGAAAATTTAGTATAGCCCTATTGGAATTTTGGTGTGACCTATTATGTGATCATTCATCACACAAATGCTTAGTACCAAAGCAAGACATATTCCATCCATATCTTTAAATTTTGCTCCCCCCTCCATAAAGGCTTGTTTGGATGAATATATTGAAAATCTTATTAGATTCATTAGATTGGGCTGACACAACTAGTTAGATAACATACCATATCCATAGGTACCTAGTACTGATCTATTAGTGGGCTTGCTTGAATACCACAAGAATAAAAAAAAGATTAAGAGGTCATTTTTTTCTTCCTACGGGATTCAAGCTGATCCACTCTAAAATCAGTCGTAGACCTGGCCTATCCTGAAAGCCTATTAATTCTAACTAGTTGTACTGGCCCAATTCAATGAATCTAATGTGATTTTTATTTCATTCATCCAAACTAGTTTTAAATTTCAACTTTTCCAGCTCTTCCTTTCCTAGGAGAGAGGGAAGGGAAAGAAAGGAAAGAAAGGAAAGAAAAAAAACAAATGATCTTGTCATTGAGATCCCATCCATGCCATACATCCAAATTGAACTAATTATTATCCTATGAGCTCATTATGTATTCTATTTCCTAATTTTATTAGCTTCATTATCTAGAAAATAGACTTTGCACCACAATGAAGCAGAATAACAACCCACAAAAATTTGTGAACCACTCATCAAATTAGATTACAATGATTTCAGCTCAACCATTCACCTAGTTTAGCTGTTGGCTCCTAAAAGTTGTCAAGCTCCTGAACCACAATTTGTTACTGCTCAATCCATCATTTTAACGTAGTAAAGAAGGTATTTGAAAAGCTTTCACAACTTTACTAATACTAAGATCACTTTCTAAAAAGTAGCACAAACAACTCTTTTTGAGTTGAAGCAGAAATGCTAATAACATGGATGATTTTACTACTCATAGAACCCATTTAGATGCATGTTTTTACAGTAAGTTCTAAGATGTATAGCTAAAGAATTTGCATACATCAAATGTATTTACAATATTATACATATTCCAATATACTGATTTTCATCCTCTTGCAATTAGGTTAGATACTCTCCACTTTCTCACCACTCCTCCTATGTGTCATTTCTCTCTCCTCTCTTTTTTACCCAGAGGCAAGTTGTTTTCTTCATTTCCATGATCTATCTCCTCTCTTTGATCCATTTTCTCATATCTCTCTATTTCTAAATGCACGATCTAACCCTTCTCTCTTAAATCCAGAGGATAGGGCTCACCATCTTTGATGAGCATTCATCTTGGTGGTCTTATTTTGCACCTTAGATAATCTTTAAATTCCTTTGGCTTAATACTTATTTTATTTTATATATTTTAATTGATTAATATTTGGAATAGATATTTTGCATGTTTGGCTGGGAATCGTGCCTTGATCATGGCTCAACCATTCAAAGGTAGAGCTAATGATTTGTAGATCTAGAGGTTCATCATTCCTAACTTGGGAGGACCCGAACTTGTGGAGACCTAAAAGAGCCATGCAACCTAGAGGCCTTTAACCATGCATTTTAGTGTGATAATGATAGGAAACAACAATAATAACAATAATAATAACAATAACAACAATGATAATAACAATAAGAATAACAACAACAACAACAACAATAATAAAGATAACAAAAACAACAATAATAATAACAACATTAATAATAATAATAACAATAATAATGACTATAATAATAACAACAATAACAACAATAACAACATATTGATCATTGTATCTAGACTCAATGAAATTATCATATCTAAATGTTTGGTTTTAAACATGTCTTGTAAACATCAATAGTCACTATTCTTGAAATCAAATTAATAGAATTTTTTATAGAAATTTCATGATTGAAAAATGAATATTATGTTGTAACCTACACAAAGAAAAGTTTTTAAGATATAGATAGAGCATGAAATATGTTACTTGTGCATGAAGAAAAGCTTTTAAGAACATTTCGTTTTGATTTAGTAGGTTGGAAATGGTTAATGGAGATTCTCCGATCTAACAATAATTTGGGCTTACCTAGCAAGGTTGTTTGCTAGCAACATGTGTTCAAAATTGAAATTCTTTGTCCACCATCTTCAACGAAGAAAAAATTGCACCACGTATTGCAATTCATAATAGGACTATACTAATCTTCAACGCTATAGGCATTTAATACATCTCAACTTTTTTTTTCATATTTTTCTTAATGAAAATACCATTTCTCTTGTATTATGACATCTTATTGATTATTATAACTTCTTATATCCGTCTTATGATATCCTATAGGTTATGATGACTTTCTGTTATTTTGCAAGACATCCGATTACTTCTATGACTTTTGATGCCTATATTATGACTTTTTATTTTTGCATTACTCAAATTAAATGTTATAAAGAATAACAGGAAGTGATAATATCCAACAAGATATCATAATATAGATATAGAAAGTCATAAAAAGTAATTGAATTTTATAAACAATAATAGGAAGTCATAATAACCAACAATATGTCATAATATTGGGAAATGTCATTTCTGTCAAGAAAAATCTAAAAAAATTGAGCTATATTAAATATATATGGCATTGGAAACTGGTGCAACTCTATTATTAATTATGACATATGGTCTAATTCGATGAAGCGGTACAATTTTTCTTCACCAAGGGTGGTGCATAAAAAATTTCCCGTAATCAAAATCTAGTATCTTTGGGCCTCCATCATAAGCCAAAATGTGGTTTCGTTCTTGCATCATTAGGTCAAATATGGTTTTAGGCCTTCTTACAAGGTTGATTGTGGCATGGTCAAATGAATTAATAGAGCTTGTATATATAAGAGTTCTTGAAAACCTTCAAGAAAATTTGTTTTTTTGAATATTTTACTAAATATAGTGTTTTAAGTCGGAGAACATTTATAGCTAAGTATGGGCTTGTCATCCTAGATTTAAAAAAATACTTGTTTTATAAATTTATACTAACAACTACGTTTATTCAAAAATTTTTACTATTATCGATGCTGAATTTTTAGTGATGACATAATTTGATAGCTAATATTTTTTATTTAATTATTTTTTAAATTCAAAAATTTATTAGCAATGACTAGTGCCATTGCTAATGACATTATTAGCAATGGCATTTTTTACCATTGCTAATAATGGCCATCAAATGGGTTAATAGCAATGACGTACAAACCTATTCTTAGCGATGGCAATTAACGATTTCTAATAATCTATTTTCTTGTAGTGGAGGCACATATGCCATCATGATCGAAGGCATGAATGCCACTATGATTCGAGAAAATAGCTGAGGTGTGTATACTACACGATCAAAAAATAAATGTCACTATGATCCGAGGTAATAGCCAAGGCATGGATGTTATTATGATCGAAAGCACGTATGCCACTAGATTTGAGGCAAAAGCTGAGGCACAGATGTTACTATAATCAAAGGTATGTATTCCACTATGATTCAAGATGACAGCTAAGGCATGAATGACACTGATCTAAAGTATCCAAATGTGAGGTGCGAGGAAACAAAAAGTGCTTATATCCGAACATAACAATAGAAAATGGTTTTTTAACCAAAAGAGGCTATCTTAGCCTTATCTTAACTGAAAGCAGGTATCTTAATTGAAAAAGGTTATCTTATGCTTATCTTAATAAAAATATTTAAACTCAAATGCTATAAATAGATAAAAGGGGACCTTCCAGAGGTAAGCTCATTGTGACTCTGAAGCACATTTTATTTGATGAACACTTACACTTATGTTGGTACTCACCCCTGTCCTTATTAAAAATTAATGCTTTGTTTATTTTTGTATTAAACTCTCTCTCTTGTTATATTTTATCAATGTAGTTGTGGGTTGCATGTATGCCACATGGATGGCTATTATGTAGTGTTTGGCTGCATGTATATCACATGGATAGCTATTATGTAGTCTTCTTGGGAGCCAAGAAAAGAGGGCAATTATGAAAACAAAAAAAATAGAAAATACAATTTGAAAGAGGTTCTTCTTCCATCATATTTGATCATTCATTTTTTCTTCCTTTGTTCTTTTGCTTCCAAATATATGTTTATGAGCTGAAATCACTCCCAACAAATTGGTATCAGAGCAAGGAATATCATTGTAGCTGGGTTTGAGTTAGATTTATGAGAAAACAAGCCTCAATTAAGAAGATCTTCGTGGCAACTTCAAATTCCATGAGTATGAGCATCCAACAACCCTCTATGCCTATCTTTGATGGTGAAAATTTTGAATTTTAGAGCATCAAGATAAAAACACTCTTTACTTCACAAGAGATTTGGGATTTGGTGGAGAATGGATATGAGGAACCCAACTCATCAACAACCCTAACTAATGCTCAAAGAGATCAATTGAAGGAGTACAAGAAAAAGGATACAAAAGCCCTCTTCATCATCCAACAAGTCATGTCCGATAAAATCTTTCCAAGGATTATTGGGGCAAGCAAAGCAAAGGAAGCTTGGGACATTCTTCAAGAGGAATTCCAAGGCAACACCAAGGTAAGAACCATCAAGCTTTTATCTCTTAGAAGGGAATTAGAGAATATGAAAATGAAAGAAAATGAAACCATGAAAGATTACTTTTCCAAAATCATGGAGATAGTTAATTAAATAAAAATATATGGTGAAAAGATCACCGATCAAAGGATTTGTGAAAAGATTATGATTAGTTTGCCTTAAAAATATGATGCTATTGTTGCCGCTATTGAAGAATCAAAAGATCTCTCTTCATTAAATGTACATGAGTTGATGGGTTCACTTGAATCACATGAGCAAAGATTGAATAGGCATAATGAAAAATCTCTTGAAAGTGCCTTTCAATCTAAGATTAATATTTTATCCAAAGGAGACCCATCTATTCATGAGCACCATAATTATGAATCCTCATCTAGAGGTGGAAGGCAAGGAAGAGGAAGAGGAAGAAATTCAAGAGGAAGAGGAAGAAATAATTTTCAAAGAAGAAACAATAATGAAGCAATCAAAATAGATGCAAAATATGTAAAAGATCTTCTCATGTTGAAAATGATTATTGGTTTGAAGACAAACCTTAATGTTTTGTATGCAAGAAATTTGGCCATGTTCAAAAAGATTGTAGGTACAAAGCAATGAGCAAGCAAATTATTTCGAAGAGAAAGAAGGTGACGAACAAAGTACATTCTATGCATGTCAAATGGTATCCAAGCAAAGGAATGATGTATGGTACCTTGATAGTGGATGTAGCAACCATATGACCGGCGACAAGTCAATTTTTGTTAATATTGATGCTTCTTCTACATTGCAAGTCAAGATGGGAAATGGAATACTTGTTCAAGCTAAGGGCAAAGGTACTATTGCTATCGACACAAAGAAGGAAAGGAAATTCATTCATGATGTTCTTCTTGTTTCGGATTTAGAGCAAAATCTTCTAAGTGTTGGCTAATTGATTGAGCATGGGCACACTGTTCACTTTGAAGAAAACTTATATAAGATAGATGACAAAGATGAGAAGAGGCAACTTATGACAACCATCAAGATGGAGCAAAACATAAATTTTCCTTCATCCTCCAATATGTAAAGAATATGGCACTCAAGATGGAAGTTAATGATGAATCATGGTTATGGCATAAAAGATATGGGCATTTGAATTTCCAAGGTTTGAGAAGTCTCCAACAAAAAAATATGGTGTATGATCTACCGGCAATTCAAGAAAAGAAAGAAGTGTGTGAAGGTTGTGCACTCGGGAAACAACACCGGGAAGTATTTTCAAAGGAGAAAGCATGGAGAGCCAAGGCACCATTGGAACTTGTTCATACCGATGTGTGCGGGCCTATGAAGACTCCTTCTCATGTTAGAAATGTCTACTTCATTATTTTCATTGATGATTATTCAAGAATGATATGGGTCTACTTTATGAGGCACAAGTCCGAGGTATTCTCTATTTTCAAGAAGTTCAAAAATCTTGTTAAAAGGTAAAGTGGGCACTACATCAAATGTCTAAGAAGTGATCGAGGTGGTGAGTATAATTCAAAAGAATTTGAAAAGTTTTGTGAAGATATTGGTTTGCATAGATAATTGACCGTTAGTTATACACCGGAACAAAATGGAGTCGCCGAAAGAAAGAACCGCACAATTGTTGAAATGGCAAGATCTATGCTAAAAAATAAAGGCCTTCCAAACTCCTTTTGGGTGGAAGCAATCTTTACAACAGTTTACTTATTGAATAGATGTCCAATAAAAGCAATTCAAGATAAAACATCATTTGAGACTTGGTCTGGTAGAAAGCCATCGGTTAAGCATCTCAAAGTTTTTGGTTGTATTTATTATGCACATATCCCAAAAGAGAAGAGACACAAGCTTGATGAAATAAGTGAAAAATGCATCTTTGTTGGCTATAGCTCACAATCAAAGGGTTATAGACTCTTTAGCTTGAAAGCAAACAAGGTGGTGATTAGTAGAGTTGTTCTTTTCAATGAAAAAGCATCATGGGATTGGAAAGAAAAGAAAATCTAAGAAAAATTTGTCACCATTCACGAAGAGACTCAAGATGCTCAAAATGAAAGAAGTTGATGAAGAATCATCACGTCTCTCCAAGTATAAGTCCATCTCCAAGCTCAAGCTCACCATCAAGTACAAGTTCATCTCCAAGCTCTACTCTAAAAAGAATGAGAAGCCTTAGTGATATTTATGTTACATGCAACTTTTGTATGGTTGAACCGGAATCCCTTGAAGAAGCAATGAAAGAAGAAGCTTGGAGGAAAGCAATGAAAGAAGAAATTGAAGTGATTAAAAAAAATAAAACTTGGGAGTTAATTGATAAACCAAAAGAGAAAGAAGTCATCGCTTGAAGTGGATCTATAAGATAAAATTTAATCCGGATGGTTCCATTCAAAGACATAAAGCAAGATTGGTGGCCAAGGGATACTCACAACAAGAAGGAATAGATTATCAAGAAACTTTTGCACCGGTTGCTCGCTTGATATAATTAGAACACTCATTGCTTTGGCGGCACATAAAAATTGGTATTTGTATCAATTAGATGTGAAATCAGCCTTTTTGAATGGAATATTGAAAGAAGATACTTATGTAGAGCAACCTCAAGGGTTCATCATCAAAGATCATGAGAAGAAAGTGTACAAGTTGAAGAAAGCTTTGTATGGATTAAAACAAGCTCCCTGAGTTTGGTATAGTTAAATTGATGCCTATTTCAATGAGAAAGGATTCCAAAGAAGCCCAAGTGAGCCAACTTTATACATCAAAAGGCAAGGTAACACCGGTATCATCATTGTCTCTCTTTATGTTAATGATTTGATATATACCGGTAGTGATGAAAGAATGATTTATGAATTTAAAAATGACATGATGAAAAGATATGAAATGAATGATATGATTTGCTTTATTACTTCTTGGGAGTTAAAGTTGATCAAAAAGGAGATGGTATTTTCATTTGTCAAAAGAACTATGTGGAAAGTATTCTCAAGAAGTTTAGAATGGAAAATTGTAACCTGGTGCCAACACCCTTGTAGTGAATGAAAAATTCTCAAAGGAAGATGGAAGTGAAGATGCAAATGCAACTTTATATAGAAGTTTGGTTGAAAGTCTATTATATCTCACTACTACAAGGCCGGACATCATGTATGCTACAAGTTTGTTGTCTCGTTTTATATCAACCAAGTAAACTTCATTTTGGGATAGCAAAAAGAGTTTTGAGATACATTCAAGGCACCAAAAATTTTGGCATCATTTATAGGAGAGAAGTAAACACAAAGCTGAAAATGTTTGGATTTTGTGATAGTGATTGGGCCGGAAATTTGGATGATATGAGAAGCACATCGGGTCATGCTTTTATCTTTGGATCCGGCATATGTTCTTGGACATCAAAGAAGTAAGAAACCATGGCATTATCCTCAACAGAAGCGGAATATGTTTCAGCTACATTGGCCTCAAAATTAGCAATTTGGATAAGAAGAATTTTAGATGATATTGGTGAGAAGCAAGAGGAAGCCACTATATTATTTTGTGATAACAAATCAGCCATTGCTATGACAAAAAACCCCATATATCATAGCCGAATAAAGCACATCAAAATCAAGTATCATTTTATCTATGAAGTTGTAGAAGAAGGAGAAATTCAAGTGAAGTATGTGAAGACTCTAGATCAAGTGGCAGACATATTTAACAAGGCACTTCCTAAAGAAAAATTTTTGTATTTTAGAGAACTCATGGGTGTTCAAGAACAAAGCATTAAGGGGGAGTATTAAAAATTAATGCTTTGTTTATTTTTGTATTAAACTCTCTCTCTTGTTATGCTTTGTCAATGTAGTTGTGGGTTACATGTATGCTACATGGATGGCTATTATGTAGTGTTGGGTTGCATGTATGCCACATGGATGACTATTATGTAGTCTTCTTTGGGAGCCAAGAAAAGAGGGCTGTTATGAAAAAAAAAAAAGAAAATACAATTTGAGAGAGGTTCTCCTTCCATCATATTTGATCATCCATTTTTTTTTCTTTTGTTCTTTTACTTTCAAATATATGTTTATGAGCTGAAATCACTCCAACGGTCCTAGATTTATTGTTATTCAAATTTCCAACTAACTTGAGCATAAAGGATTTTCCGTTGGAAAACCACCAATCCAGCGAAACTTTCTTTAATGAAGTGCTGAGCGTTGCCTAAGAGTAGGACCATGTCTCGGCGCTGGAAATACTTGCAAAGGACCACCGTGCTTCGTTCGAAGAATCGGTTCGGGGATTTGGCCTCAATAAGCACCATGGGCAAAACTCATAGTGTGTTCTAAGAAAAGACGTGCAAAATCTGTTGCTTGCTTAACAACTGCTTGTTCTCTAATTTCTTTTATTATTATTGTTTTCTACTTCTGTCTGTAATTAGTTTTGCACTTTGAACATTCTTTGAGGTGTTTAAGTCATCTATAAGTTTGAGAGTTGTTGGGTAAGAATTCATTACTACGTGGAAGTTTTGTTATTGAACATATATGTGAGAACCTTAGTTGATGGGTATGGTTCAAATTCATATATTGCTGTACCAATTTGGTTTGCTGCCATCTTTAATTGATAAGCATATATAGCTAGTCTTTGACTTCCATAACGGAGATTCACCACATATAAATAAGCGTGCCATTATGTTCTACATGCATATGATCTCAGAATTTTCATGTTACAATCTATTGAGAGAAGCTTAAATGCCATACTCATGAGACTGAGAGCCTCGAGAGTAACCACGAGGAAAACAATTGCAGCAGGTTGGTATCAAATTACAATCTACAACTAACTCCTCAACCCTTCACCCACTAACCATCAGCTGTTTGCTAATTAGTTTCTCTGAAGACATCGCAGTTGTGGAAGGAACTCGCAAAGTTTTGTTATCTCTTTTCATCAACTGCTATGTGTCATTCAGTTGGGATCACCTGCAGGGGATCAATGCCTGAAAGAAGAAAAAAAGAAAATTTTCCGGATGACACAACATGTGCAAACCACTGCTAGATAAATAATCCCTTTTTTTTTTTCCTCTCCTCCATCCAGATTTCATAAGTATCTTGCTGCATTCCATGTGAAAGTCTTTCATTAACAAATGTAATATCAAATAAAGAGGTACATTTTCTTTCGACAGGCGATGAAATTAACTCCTTTGTCATGCCACACTATGACAGTAGAGATAGGTGAGAATCAAAAAAAGGTAGCTTTCCTGCTCTCGTATATGGAAGATACATGTCAGGCAACTTTTGCAATAGCTTAAAATAGATCTAGATGAGAATCAAAAGGAACCCTTTCTGACACAACATCTATCAAAAAGATGTCTTTAGGCAATCTTGGTTAGCTCGAGTCTTTAGACTGAGATAATTGCCTACTAGTTTTCAATTCAAAAACCCAAAGGCTACGCTGAGCAACTTGAAATGTCTGCTAAAGCCAGAAAAACATCAGTGCATTGCATATAGCTACCAAGTGCATGTACTAGTTTTAAACAACAAAACGATCTTTAGTCTCAATATATGCGGAAAAAAAAAAACACCTTACGCACCCTTTGATCCCGGATTAAAGCAAAGCTGATACATGTGATGAGGATTCAATAAACTACATGGTTCGCTCTTTTTTTTTTTTTTTTTTTTTTCTTTTTCGGTAGTTGATTTGCCTTTTACTTTAGTATGGATTCTCTCCAAAAGGCTAGAGAGTGACAACATCCAGACCCCAAAGTCTCATGCAAATTAGGTTCAGCCCTACCAGAATCGCCTTCTTTAACAACCCAAATGTTTTCTTGCTATCGGAATTCAGGTGACTTAAGGATGTGAATCATTTAAAAAGTTCAGACGTCGTGGCCCAAATGCTTAGCGCCGAAGCAAGGCCATCCGTATCTTTTCGGCGATCCGTAACCCTGAATCAGCGGGCGCATGGTGCATCCTAGTAGGACCATAAAACCTTCTAATCTCGTTCCCCTCCCCCTCTTCCTTATAAAGCTCGGCTTCTCCCATTCTTCTTTGCCGAGGAGAGGGAGAAGGGAAAAATAAAAAAAATAACCCAAAAAACATAACTAAAAATAAGATGGATTCCCCCAGGAAGCAATGCCCTGCAACCAGACTTCCCAATGATATTGTCGTTGAGATACTGTCCATGCTGCCCGCCAGGTCCTTCCTACGTTTCAAATGCATCTCGAAATCATGGCTCGCTCTTTCTTCCGACCCCTCCCACAGAACGAAGCTTCCTGCCACCGCATCCAGCCTCTTCTTCCACGACACCCCCCATATCACCCAAGGTGTCAAAATCCATCACATCAGTCTGTCACCATCCCATGATGATAACTCCATCGATACATCCCTGGGTTTCCTGCCCCCTCACAGATCCCAAAAACTAATCTATTGCTGCAATGGCCTGCTCCTCTGCTGCTCGTGGGACGCCACAATCCCTTTCCCCGAGGATGATGGCTTCTACTACTATGTCTGCAACCCGGCCACCACGGAGTGGGCCGCCATCCCCACGCCGAAAAGAGGATTCCGTCCTCTGGCTTTGGCCTTCGATCCTCGCATCTCTCATCGCTACCATATCATCCGCTACAACACGGATAGTTTCGAGTTCGAGATCTTTTCTTCCAAGACCGGTGAGTGGACCAAGAGCCAGTCTCGCTGGCCTGGCGTTGCTGACTGCCAAGTCCAGCGTGGTGTTCTCTTCAATGGAATTTTCTACATGATAAGCCTGAGAACCATGCTATTGTGGGAATTGATCTTCAGATTGGAAAGGTCAGTCGGAACATCGAGCTACCGGGATCTGGTAGCAATAAATTTTGTCGAAAATTTGGATCGGCTCGCATTGGACACTCTGGGGGTTACTTGCATTATGCACTCGAAGATCACGATGACATAAAAGTTTGGATTCTTGAGGAGCATGAAGGTCATGATGAATGGATGCTGAAGCATTGCATTGGCATCAAACCTTTGCTAGAGAAACATGGCATCGAGTATGTAATTTTTCCTTATCGTCGTCCCGACTATCTTGACATATTGGCAATTCATCCGGATGTGGATGTTGTCTTTCTTCGGTGCAACGTGAGAAGATTATTTCTTACCACTTGAACAGTGGTAGATCGGAAGAGGTTTGCAGCATGGATTGTAAGTACATTCAAGGATTCTTTGTTTATTCACCATGTATGTTGAGTGGTTTATTAGGAGGGTGAAGGATTTTGTGCATTAATATTCACGAGAAGAGGATTTCAACATGAACTGTAAAAACATTCTTTGTGGGTTTCAACCTTTTTTATGCTTTGTATCCTCCTTTCATTTACTAAATGAAGTGTTTAATGGAAGTAAGAATGTTTTATAGAGAAGCTAATAGGGCAAGCCAATAAAAATTATATTTCAGATTTCTCTTATCAATTGTGTAAGGATACATGACCTTTTATCATTACAAAATGATTCTTTGTTTACCAGAAATATATAAATACATAAAACTCTTATTCAAAGCACATAATAATGATAACATCACAACAGTAATTATAAGAAATAACAACGGATTTTTGTCGATGCTTTTCTTTAGCGTCGTTAACTCCCTCAGCATGCCGATGCTTTTTAAAATCATCGGGAAAAAAATATATATTCCGACGCTTATAAGCATCGGAATTCGAAAGTTGCCGACGCTTCTCAAAACCGCTGGAAAAAGACTTGGTTTGCCGACACTTTCTTTTTGCATTGGAAAAGATGGATATAACGACGCTTTAAAGCGTCGAAATTTTTGATTACTTCCCCCCCAGCCCTAGCCCTCATTTCGTTCGCTCGCACCGCGCCGCCTCCAGCAACCCCTCATCTTCCTCCTTGATCCATCATTCGTTCGCACCAGCGATCGTCATCTCCGTGCTCCTCCGGTCATCTCCGTGTTTCTCCGGTCGTCTCCGGGCTTCTCCGGTCATCTTTGGGCTTCTCCATTCATCTTCGACTGGGCTTCTCGTCTCCGGGTTTCTCCGGTTGTCTCCGGCCGGGCTTCTCGTCTCCGGGCTTCTTCGGTCAGCTCCGGGCTTCTCCATTCGTCTTTAGGTTTCTCGTCTCCGGGTTTCTCCCGTCGTCTCTGAGCTTCTCCGGTCAGCTCCGGGCTTCTCGTCTCTGGGCTTCTCCATTTAATTTCCTCCATGAATCACTACGTTTCTGGCTAATTAAGGTAATATGTACTCTTCCCCCATCCGTGAATCACTGCAATATTAAAAAAAAATTAATTTTATATGTTTTTAATTTTTATGCTTTTTTCTCTGTGATTTATGCTTTTTATATGTTTTTCACTGTAATATTAAAGATTTTTAATTTTATATGTTTCGGGTTTAGGGTTTATTATTTAAATTTTAGGTTTTAGGATTTAGGATGTTGGGTTTAGGGTTTAGGATGTTGGGCAATAGCTTTCATTCCTTACCATTTCTCTCCTTAATTTAAACAATCACCTGAAAAATATAAAAGAATATAGGCATAACAGATAAATATAAAAGCAAAGAACAACAAAAAAGAATTGTAATAAATAAAAGAAAATTGAAAAAAAAATGAACAAGAACTTATCTCGGGTAAGGAGATAAGGGGAGACATGTTCGGAGTCGCCATTGGTCCATCATAGAGGGAGATCCCACTTACCATAAAAAATAAAAATTAATAAAAAAAGGAAAGGAAAAGAAAACTAGGGTTCTAAGCTCCAAGTTGCCCTGCCTCCGATACAAAGAATAATAGAAAGTGTAATGCTACAGGGCCCAACCACGGTACCAAAATGAAAAGCTAGAGAGAGAGAGGAGAAGGAGGAGAACAAGAAGAATGAACAAAAGGAAGTGGGATATGAGAATTAAATTGCCTTCATGTATTAGTTTGTTAGACAATATGTAAGGTTTATCCCCATCCATAACCAAATATACTTTACATGTTTTGTTGTCTTTTTGTTATCAGGTGCTTGATTGCTTCGAGGGTAAAGAGGGTTTCTATCATATTTTGAAATTGGTTTAAGGTTTGTATATGGAGGCTTTGATGATTTCGGATGTATGTTTTCCTGATTCAATAATTTCTAATGGCTGCAATCTTGGATAGCCTTCTTTTGTAGGCAACCAATTGTAGTCGTTTTGATTTAGTTGATGGATGTATGTTTTGCTGATTCAACAATTTATAATGCCTATAATCTTGGATGGCCTTCTTTTGTAGGCAACCGATTGTAGTCGTTTTGATTTAGTTGATGGATGTATGTTTTGCTGATTCAACAATTTCTAATGCCTATAATCTTGGATGGCCTTCTTTTGTAGGCAACCGATTATAGTTGTTTTGATTTAGTTACGGATTAAATAGTATATTTGAGCCTCCTAGTTATTTTTCTTTATTTATTTTTCTTTTTCTTAGTAGATTATTTATGTTTCTTTATAAATTTTATGGTATATACCTGTATTTTACTGAATATGTTATGCTTTACGATTTGTTTAGTATTGCATAGCTTTCATTTTAAAACCATCAATAGCTTTGTTATGATCAATAATAATTTTTAAAATATTTTTTACAAAACTTACATTGCATAGAAACATAGACCCGTCAATTGATTAAAGTACATATTCTACAATATCCGTATATTTATTTTATTTTTGTACGGATGGGAGAAATATGTATAGTGGTCAATTGATTATCCAGTTTGGACAGTTTGAGAATTGCAAATAATTTTATAGGTGCTTATAGTAATCAAGCGGTATGGATAGAGTTCTAGATATATTTCGGATAGCATTTTCTTTTAGTTCTCCTCATACATTTTTACTTGTATGGGGAGAACTAAAGGAAAATACTGCCGAAATTTTTCTGGAGCTTCTATTGCGTATCGTTTGGTTATTGTAAATGACCTATATAATTAATGCAATTCTTGAATGGGATAGGACCTCTTTACCTATTAGTTGATGATAGGGTACATTTATTAGTTAATCTATGTTATTTTTCATATATTTTAAACAAAAAATTACTTAGTGCATTGTTATTAACTAAAACTTCTTTTGGTATTTAGATAACTTGAAAGTTGGATCATTTTATCCTAAAATGGATAAAAGCTGGATAAATAAACAAAGAAATACCAACGAATATTTAAATGGAGTTCGTGATTTCATTAAATTCGGTATGGACAAAAGTAGTTTGAATGGAAATATTTCTTGTCCATGCCGATGATGTATTAACAGTCACTATCTAGATCCACAAATAGTAGAAAAATATTTGATATAGAATGGTTTTGCAGGAGGTTATACTTAGTGGATTTTTCATGGAGAACTTATGTTGCCAGAATCAAGTAATTAACCATCGTCTGATCTTGGATCCAGTAATATGCAAGAAAATCTAGTAGGAGATGATGATATATCGGGTTTGATCATAGATGCTTTTCGACATGGTATTCAAAACTTTGTAGGTTCAAGTGGTACATATGAAACAATGGAAGCTTAGCAACTATCAACTTCTAAGTCAGCTCGGTATCATAATTTAATGAAAGAAGTAGATGAACAATTATATCCGAGCTGTTTGAAATTTTCTAAGATCTCTTTTCTTATACATTTATTCCATATAAAATATATGAATGGATGGTCGAGTAAGAGTTTTGCTATGCTTCTGAGGTTATTAAAGGATGCATTTCCAGAAGATAATGGTTTACCATCCTCTTATTATGAAGCAAAGAAAGTTGTCAACAATCTGGATCTTGGATATCAAAAGATTCATAGTTGTCCGAAAGACTGCATATTATATCATAGTGAAATGCTGATCAAGAGTCATGCAATGTTTGTGGATCTTCACGATGGATAAGTCATGAAGGGGATAAGGATGATGTAGTGAATGCAACAGATACAATGCGGCGTACATAGAAATTGGCGAAGGTATTGCGTTACTTTCCACTTATTCCTTGGTTGAGAAGGCTATATTCATCATCAAAAATAGTTTCATTAATGAGATGGCATCATGAAGGGCGTACGAAGATAGAATGTTGAGACATCCAGCTAATAGTTTAGCATGGAAAGCATTTAATGCTAGGCATTCTGATTTTGTCTCTGATATTCATAATGTTCGGTTAGGTTTAGCTTCAGATGGCTTCAATCCTTTTCGTACTCTAAATTCTACATACAGTACTTGGCCAGTTGTTTTGATACCATATAATTTACCACCATGGTTTTGCATGAAACAATCCTCACTTATCTTATCAATGATTATTCCAGGTGATAAGGGTCCCGGAAATGATATTGATATTTTTCTACAACCTTTAATAGAGAATTGAAACAGTTGTGAGAAGGTGTCGATGTAGTTGATGCTTCCAATGGTGAAACATTCAAACTACGGGCTGCTTTGTTATGGACTATTAATGATTTTCTAGCATATGCCAATTTATCTGGCTGGAGTATGAAAGGACGGGTTGCATGTCCTTGTTGTGCAGATTCGACACATTCAATTTGGTTAAAACATGGAGAAAAATTCTGTTATATGGTGCATCGTCGATGGTTAGAACCAAATCATCTTTTTCGTTTTCAGCAAGATTTATTTGATGGTACCATAGAAATGGGATGTGCACCTATTCCACCTCTGAACTAATGTTCTTAGACAAATGGATTCCATCAGTTACACATATGATAAATCTTCAAAGTCTAATAAAAAAGAGAAAGGGATGATCAAGAAGGTTTGCCAAAAAAATGACTACTGCTACGGTGGATGCACAGGTATTTGAAGATCCTGATAATTTTTTTGAAAATGAAAATGAGGAAGATGTATAGATAGCATCTACAACTTAGCCCAGTAAATATTTATGGAAGAAAATAAGTATCTTTTTTGACTTACCTTATTGGAAACATAATCTGATTCGGCATAATCTTGATGTCATGCACATAGAGAAGAATGTATGTGATAATCTGCTTGGAATATTGTTGAATCTTGATGGAAAGACCAAAGATAGCATGAAGGCCTGAATGAATTTACAAGAATTGGGTATTTGACATGATCTTCATCCCAAAATGCTTGCTAATGATAGAATTTATTTGCCTCCTGCATCTTGTACCATGTCTGCTCAAGAAAAAGATAATTTTTTGACAGTATTGAAAAATATTAAAGTACCTGATGGATATGCATCTAACATTTCAAGGTGCGTGCATCTTAAAGACCAGAAAATTTTCAATCTAAAAAGTCATGATGGTCACATATTGATGCGAGATATCTTTTCAATAGCTTCAAGATCATCGGTGTCTAAACCAGTTCTTATAGTTATAATCAGGTTATCATCATTCTTTAAGTCATTATGTTCAAAGGTTATTGATCCTGGAGAGCTTGATTGGTTGGAGTCGGAAATTGCGGTTAACTTTGTCAAATGGAGAATATCTTTCCACATGAATTTTTTACTATTATGGTACATCTACTCATTCACTTAGCTTCGGAAGTCAAGCTTGGTGGATCGGTACAATACAAATGGATGTATCCTATTGAAAGGTATTAATGTTAGTGTTTAATGTCTAGATAATTTTTAATAAAAGTAGCGTCATGATGATGTATAAATAAAATTTTTAAATGTTGTAGGTATCTTGAATGATTGAAAGATTATGTACGAAACAGAGCCAATCCAGAGAGCTCTATTACGAAAGGATATATTGCTGAAGAGTGCCTGACATTTTGTTCAAGATATCTTCAAGGTGTAGATACTGTGTTTAACAAACCTCAACGGCATAGTGATTTCGTAGCCAATGCAGAGTTGTATAAGTTCTTAACTGCAGGAAGATTAATGGGAAAAGGTGAAAGTATTGTATTGGACCATAAATCAATTGCACAAGCACACCATTATGTGTTACTTCATAGTGAAATAATATTTAACTATTGAAGGTTAGCATATTTAATATATTTCAATGATTTTAAATGTCATATATTATTTTTGAAATTATTTTAATAATTATATTTTTTATGCAGCGAATTTTTAATGTCTCAGCGACAAGCTAGTCATAGCACTCGACCTAATCCAAGGATTGAGCAGCGATGGTTAGTGAGTTATTTCCTACATGATTTTCAAAACAGGTTTGACATATATTTAAAGAATATATGTATAGATTTCATATCGAATAATATGTTAACAATTTTTATGATTCTTTAGGTATCAACAATGATAGAGAAGAATTGTTCAAATGAATTAATAGCCCTGGCTCGAGGACCGAACAAAATTGTCATCAGATATAATGGTTTCATAATCAATGGATTTAAATTTCATACTAAAGATCGTGAGAAATTTAGAAAAACACAGAATAGCGGTGTTATGGTAGAAGCTGATGGAAAGACTTATTATGGTGCACTTAAAGATATATACGAGTTAGATTACTACGGAATTTTTAAAGTCATATTATTTAGATGTGATTGGATAGATATAAATTCATCAAGGGGTTTGAAAAAAGATGCAAATGGATTTACACTTGTAAACTTTACAAGGTTGATACATATTAGTGTCTTATTGAAGGATGATCCATTTATCTTTTCTTCTTAAGCTCGTCAAGTATTTTTCGTACAAGAAGCAAAGGACAAAGATTGGGCTATTGTTATTATGACAAAACCTCGGGACTTATATGATATGGGAAGACAACTGGAAGATGATGAAGATGATGATATTTATACGCATTCCATGCATTCAATTTTGTACCAGTTGATGATGTACATGCTACTATACCCTTAGTTAGGACAGAAGTTGAAGAAAACGTAATGATTGATTCTTATTGGTATTAAATTTCATAATGTTTATAATTTATAGTAATTATTATGTTAAATTACTATTTATCTTCACTAATTCTGTCTCTGTTGTAAATGATAGGTGATACGATGCCTCGCGGGCGACGCTTTCTTGGGGTGTAGTTCCAGCACTCCCGGACAGAGGCCGACAGTTCTTCTGGATAGCATGATGAGGCTAGTACTTTGGAGGATATTCATGCCGGTCCTTCCTCTCCTTCCACACAGCATACTACTGCAGCTCCATCATCCTCGAGGCATCATGACCCTCCCGTCGATCCAGCAGATGATGAGATATATATTCAGGATAATTTATTCCAATATCCTTGGTAACTTTAAATTTGATTACACTTTTTATTATAGCTTACTTTTATCTATTTCTGTGCAGATGGACTGGGGAGTGTCAGACGTAGGCGCGGGCCTATAGTAGTACGTGATGTTTGGCAGATGCCCGAGGGTGAGAGGATATTGGTTGAGTGCAATGAGCTGGGGCAGCCAATTAAGAAAGCCGCCAACTTATCGAGCTCTTTTTGGGGACGGTTGCACGGAGGCATCAGCTTTGTCCACTTAGCTATGCTAAGTGGAATGATATGCTTATGATGTATAAAGTAGAGATTCTTCGAGTTATACAGGTAAAAAGTTTATATTAAATTATTTATTATCTTGTATAGTTCAAATATTACTATATGTTTTATATTATTATTAATTATTTTGTTTTGTAGGGTAAGTTTGTACTTCCTCCATCCTCCTATGACTTTGTACTAAAATCTCTCAACTGGAAATGGAAAGAATATAAAACCCATTTGAAGACGAAGTACAAGTTGCCAGGTATGACAGATGAGTAGGTAGTTGGTACCTATCCTCCTGATGTACCCCCTCATCAGTGGGTGGACTTGGTTCACTATTGGTTTTCTGACACGGGACAGGTATCTTCTAATTTATTTGAAGCAAGTTTATTAAAGAATATGGTATATTATATATATATATATATATATATATACATTACTTTCTTATATGAGTTCTCTTTTTGATTTTGTAGATATATTCTGATATTGGTAGAGCTGCACGAGCATCTCGGTCTGTTCCCCACACATCAGGATCGAAGAGTTACACGCGAGTCAGGCAGGAGTTCATAAGTTTCTTAAACTATTCCCTTAATTTTTGTGATTAGATTTAGTTCTTGTTAAGTCCTTACAGGATATTTCAAAATTGTGTCATAGTCTTGCAATAGATCACTTGATGACACATCAAGTTACCTAAATACTAGGATTTAGAGGTGCTAGGATAAGTTATTTCTTATAACGGTACATTTATGTATCGCGATACATGTATATGTATCGCAGTACATGTATATGTATCATGGTACATGTATATGTGTCGCGAGACATATATATGTATCACGGATGATGTATCGCGATACATATATATGTCATGGACAATGTATCATGGACGATGTATCGTGATACATATATGTATCGCGGACGATATATAGTGGACGATGTATCGCAATACATATATGTATCGCGAACGATGTATCGCGATACATATATATCTTGATACTTTAATAATTTTTAAAATAGTTTGAGTTATTTGCTTAAAATTGTAATATTTCTTATAGGCCGATGAGCATGGGAGGGAACCCGGTCAGGTGGAGTTTTATCGGATGACTCATACTCATCGTGACGGCACTTTTGTCAGAGATAAGTCGAGGGATATATATGTAAGTTATTAACATTTAATTCATCTAACGATTTAAATTATAATTTGTTAATCTTTAAGACCCTACTAATTTGTTTAAATTAATACAGGAAAGAGCTACAGCTCTTATTGCTGAGCGTGTTGATGATCTACAGCATCTACGTAGAGTAGTCGCATCGAGGTCGAGGTATTTACAGAGTTGATGGGCCCGGAGCGCTACAGTCGAGTGAGGGGATATGGACTTGGAGTCACCCCCACTCAGTTATCTGCGGTCAGTATACATACATGTCAGGCTGTAGATAGTGCTCAGGATACACGTGTTCGCAGACTTGAGGAGGAGATAGAGGATATGCGACGGAGCCGTGCTGTGGAGATTCGACGGAGCCGTGTTGTGGAGATTCGACAGAGCCGTGCCGAGGTAGAGGAGATACGATAGAGAGCTGATGCCGATAGAGCATTGATGATATCATGAGACAGCACATTGAGCAGCTTACATCTATTATACAGATGTTTGTTCCACATCAGGTACATATATATGATTTTAAATATATATTTTTATGTTAAATCAATAATTTATATAATATATTATCATTAATAGTTTTGTAAATTAAATATTTTAAATATTTTTTATAGGCTTCTGGAGCATCAGATCCACATGGACCGGATGACGATCTACCTCCTGCAGATCATTGACCTCGACTTTTTTATTATTTCACTCAATGTATTTTCATGTATTTTTTAATTTTGTTAAACAGACATGTGTAACAAATTAATATTAAATTGTAATGTATTATATTTTTTGATTTATATTTCATTTATGTTTGAATGTATGATGAATGCCTGAAATGAAATTGAAATATGTCTTATTTATGTACAGGTTAAAAAAATTATATATATTTCAAATTTTGAAATAATTATTTTTTTTTGAAAAATAAAATTTTCGATGCTTTAAAGCATCGGGGTTATCTTTATTCCGTCATTTATTACCGATGCTTTAAAGCATCGGGAATAATTTATTCCCGATGCTTTTTAAAAGCAATGAGAATTATCGTTATATTCCCGATGCTTTTTAAAAGCATCGGGAATTATCATTATTACTGACGTTTTAAAGCATCGATAATTATATTTTTAATGATGCTTTAAAATATCAGAAAAAATATATTGCCGATGCTTTTTAAAAGCATTGGAAATACTTTTATTACTGACACTTTAAAGAACGGGCAATAACGGTAATTACCGACGTTTTAAAGCATCGAAAAATGCCCGACGCTATTGCAACGCTTTTGCAAAGTATTGAAAAAAATCGTCTCCACTATTCGCTTTGCAACACTTTTGCAAGCATCGAAGATATTTTTACCGACACTTTAAAGCATCGATAAAGGTCAATTTAAGCATCGGGATAGATCTTGTTCACTGTAGTGACAAGTTTCTATGCAATTAATTGGTTCCAATGTGATATTTAGTTTTTCCAAAAAATATCTACTTTCAAAGTATTCCTTGGAAAATATCAAGTATTTTCTTTCAAAATATCCCTTGAAAAATATCAAGTTTAACTCCAACACCCCCCTTAAACTTGATTTTTCATGACTCCAAGTATGCTCCTTAACCTTTTAAACTCCTCTACCTTGAGCAGTTTTGTGAAGATATTAGCTACTTGATTTTTTATTAGAATATAGAGAAGTTGTACTTCTTTGTCTTTGATACAATCTCAAATAAAGTGAAATCTTGTATCAATATGCTTGCTTCGATCATGAAAAACTGGATTTTTTTTTATAAAATCTCCATTTTTTGTAAAAGTCTTTGAAGCCATAGTGTATGACAAATATAATTTACCGCTGCAACATACTTTGCTTCGCAAGATGAAAGTGTAACAATTTATTGCTTCATTAAAGACTATGTAATGCTGCACTTCTAATATAAAAAACAAATCTATTTGTACTTTTTCTATTACCAATATCTCCTATCCAATTGCTATCACAAAATCCAACTAGCTTTATTGGGTTATGTTGCCCAGGTGGCTTCCCAAGAGGGGGGTGAATTAGGATTTAAAACTTTCTTGCAAATATGTGCACTTTGAAAATCTCTTAGTGTAGGTGTTGTGAAAACTTATGCAATGCAGAAGCAAGTAAATAAACTCAAAGAAGTCAACCAAGCACAATCATAAATACAAGGAATTTAGAGTGGTTCGGAGTAACTCGCTCCTACGTCCACTATCCAAGCACCACTTGGGATTTTCACTATATTCCCCACTGGAATACAGTCATATTATTTTAACAGGCTCACAATCCAAACATCTATACTTTGGTTTTTAAACTGGATTCACCAAAGAAACCCACACTTGATTTTACACCGGGTTTACCAAGAACCCAACTCCCTTTGGTTTTTATAACGGAGCTTACCAAAGAAACCCAAGCTTAGGTTTTAATAGGCTCACCTAAAAATCTTTAACACTCACAAGACACAGTCCCTTGCTGCTCTTGGAGAGACAAACAAGATATATCAAATGAAAATAACAACTTTATAACAAACCCAATTTGTTTGGTGGTTGCCGATGAAGATCAACTTGAAGCCTTGCTTTAGATGCTCTTGAATGCTCTTAAAGCTACATCTTAACTTCCTCGAAAGTTGGATTCAATGAATAAAGATTAGTTGGAGAAGCTTTGAATCCTTTCTTGAATGCTCACTTGAAGTAGGTTGGTGAAATACTTGAAATTTATTTGAATGCTCTTGAATAATCAATACCCATCTATTTAATCCATCATAATTAATCCTTTTTATAGTCTTCAATCAAAACTAGCCATTATAGGGCCTAGGGAACCAAAATAGAGCCGTTGGAGGGCTTTTGGAATTCAAAAATTTGATTCAGCAACTAGTCGTTAGAATGCCAAATCCGTCACTCGTGTCAACTCGAGAACCTTGAGTTGGCTCAAAGCCACAGACATACCAAAAACAAACCCTGGATGAGTTGGCTCTTCTGGGTTGAGTCGGCTCAAAGTCTCAGTCAAGATAAACATAAACTTTGGTCAAGTCGACTTTTCTAGGTCGAGTCAGCTCGTGGCTCTGAGTTTTTGAAACCCGAGAAATGCAAACTCTGTGCGAGTCGGCTCATTATCCTCGAGTCGGCTCGAACTTCTGAAATATTGAGACTCTCCATGCCGTGCCAGATCATGAGTCGGCTCTTGGTCTATGAGTCGGCTCAAGCAGAACTTCTTTAAACCAAATTTTCAAAAGGGCAAGTCTTCCAATCACTTCAAAAAAACTTACCATAGATGTCCAACCTATTCATACTCACTTTTTACTAATTTTTAGCCAGTTTTACAAGATTACAAGGATAAAATTAGGGCTTTACAACTTGATATGTGTATAAGTTCATACAATACTTTAACTGAATAGAAAACTAAATGATACAATGATAAATGCTTCCTGCAAAAACTTCTTGAGTAATTGAAAGAATTAGCAATACATACATGCTCCAATATTTTGTATCATCAAAATCATTCAGGGGTCAACAATCTCTCCCTTTTTGATGATGACAAAACACTGGGCATGAAAAGCTCAGAACACTTTGCAATTATATGTAATGACATACTATGTATCAATATTCACATGTATCAGTGCATATTCAAGGTAGTATATATCAGAATAAATGAAGTACCAAAATGTTGAGATGAATTAGTATCAAAACAATGTATCAACATGTATCAGGTCAATAAGGTTACTATGTTATTCATGTAAGCAAGTATCATATTATGTACAAGTCACCAATATACTAATTTTTAACTTAATTAGAAGAACTTTTCACTTTAAATTTGAAAGAATTTCCAGTAATTGCAATAATTGCTCCCCTTTTCTCATATAATAGAAACTTCAATTATAGCTCCCCCTTTTTTCATATAATGTATCATGTATCATTGCTCATTGCTCATTTCTCATTTTCATGCACTTCTCTCCCTTTTTGTCATCAACAAGATATGTACCATTTAGTGAAAACATCCATTTACAATTATTTATTCATATGTATCAATCAAAATATAATATTTTTAAAACACACACACACACACACACACACATATATATATATATAAAGAGTCAGTACAAGATGTGATACAGTACAAAAGTGCTAAGTACAACAAAACAGTATCACAAACATAAAAGAAAAATGCAGAAAAATAAATACCTAAGGCTCACAAAAAGCACTAGACCCATCTTCACTATACTCATCTTCACTAGAAGAAGAGCCAACTTCTAAAATGCCTAGTTGAAGTTTGAATTTAGGAAACCTAGGCCTAAGGTCCCTTAGTCTAGCCCTAATAGGAGCAGTGGGTTTAGGAACTCTAGGTTTAGACTTGGAAGGAGGTTCTAAAGAGATCTGGATGGGAGTCGGTCGCATAGAAGGAGGATCAGACAAGACTAAAGTGCTGGTGCTCGAAAGAATCTGAGTCACTGGAGTATCAGATACACCAGTGCTCTATCCCTTAGTGACCTGTGTATCAGTACCATCCCCAACTGTAGGAGTATCTGTAATAGGTGTGCTAGTGGAATGCTCAGTCTCTCCCTCTGCAAATCAGCATCATCATCTAGTCCTGCTGGAGGTGGAGGAGGTGTTGATGGGCCAGCTATGTGTTGGGTTTCAAGGAGATCATTATGCAACTTAGTAAGACTGAATTATAAAATTTCATGCACAAAGATAACACACTTTATCAATTAGAAACCTTAATTCCCAAGATCCCTTATTCGATTACAACTAATATGTCATAAAAGAAGGTTAATGAAACATACCTGGAATGCTATATTCCACTTCTTCCACTAGACTCACAAGTGTAAGTCCTCCAACGATGATCCACACAAGATTTGAAACAAGGAAGAACTCCTTGAAGTTGCTTGCCCGGGTAGGACTCTTTCGGCAGCCTTTTGGACTTTGGCCTTTGTAGGACTCACTATCCCACTATAGGACTCTTTGGACACTCTTCTAAACTACTCTTGGTTTTAGGACAACCTTCCTTTAGGACCTCTTGGACTTATGTCCTAAAACAAAGCCTTGTCCTAATAGAAAAGACCTTGTCTTAATAAGACAAGTCTTGTCTTAAAGAAAGGAAGAGGGAGAGAGAAAAACTCAGATAGATAATACGGTAGAATCTAGACTCCTATTTCAGATGATCGAATCAATATTCTCATTCCACCTTACACCCTTTAAATAATTTCTTAAGGGGCGTGAAACACATCCCAAAATCTCTTATCAGATATGTTTCTTCATATCTGATAAGACTCTTTAGGATTCAAGAGTCTTATCTGACATCTCTTCATATCCAAATGAAACCTTCTCATGCCACATGGCATGTACCGGTCTCTGGAAGAGCCAAGATGCATCTTCTCATTTTCCAAAAGTTGAAGAAAATCAAGAGATCTGAAAGCAGGACTCTGCTTCAAATCATGCACCCTCTCATGAAAAGTCACAACCTTTCATGTGCGCCATTCATCCTTTCCTTCTTCACGCCAATTCAAAAATCATTGACTAGTCAAATCCTTCATGAAAGGACATGGAGATAAAGATAAAGATTAGAAGAAGTCCAATCAACAGAATAAATTCATATGTTGAAGGACTCTTGGTCCTTTCTGCGCGCCAAATGAAGAGTCACTTCTCTTCACAATTTGGTCAACCTTTTTCCATGCCATATGCTACCTTTGACAAAGTTAAAGTATATGCAATATGGTGTCAAATGAAAGGGCATTAAATAAGCTTTCTGACCATATAAAAATTTTTCTGATCAGAGAACTATTGACCCTTCTAGGCCCTATTGAATGCCAATATGTCATTTAGGCACCAAGAGTCCTATGCCTTAGGGACTCTTCATAATTCCGAGATAAAACCTCCAAAAAATATCAGGTAAAATCTAATAAATTCATCCTACTTAGAAAATAACCCAATTTAGGTCTCCCATAAACTGGTTAGTCCATTTAGCAAGCAATCGGACCCAATCCAATTGGTTTAGGAATTAGGTTAGCCTACACATGCTAATGTGTCACCTAGCTAACCAATTAGGATATTATGACCCTAATTAAATCATGAATGACTTCCTTGTCCAATTCTCTAGTGTGTGTGACCTATTGGGTTCCACATCTAGCCAGCAGTAGGTTTAAGGTTTGAGCTGATTCGATCCAATCGAACCGATTGACCTAATTAGGTCAAACTAGCTCATCTAATTGTCCAATTCGAACCATCCATTGAATTGACTCATGAAACCAATCCAATTGGTTCATGAATACCTACAAGACAAGATTGATGTCTAGCAACGTGTCATGCCTACCCGGAAGATGAGGAATTTGGTAAAAATTATCAAAATACCCTTCAGTAGTAAGTTCCATGCAATTCAGTCTTTCGATCTTCTATTATCCCGATTAAGTGATAGGTATGGATAGATGTCAAACCCTAACACTTAATCATATCAAATCTCAACTCGATAGTGAGGACTCAGCTGATGACTAATTAGATTCCACTAATCTCATCTTGCTCTGATCAAAGGCTCCTTAAGTCACTCATCGAAGAGATTGCATAGGATAACAATTCCTTTACTAGAAATGATCGATTCCTTGTTGGTCCACTCATATCCTCCATACACCTTCCACCATACCCAGAACACCCCGTACATGTCATAATGGCATGAATGAGTATGAACCAAAATATGGTTTAGTGTGCACAAGAAACCATGGTGACCTCAGGTCTAAAGATCACATACTCAGGGATCTATCTTTTGACAAGTAGTAAGACTTCCATAAGATAGTCCCGGTACAGATCAGTTCAGCGTACTCATACCCTGATGAGCACCCTTATCCTTGTATTAGTGTCTCTACAGTGGTTGTGAGACCAACCGCTCTTATCATCTGAGCATACATAGGATAAGCTAGTCTTACCGGATTCATTGATCCCCGAATCAATGGTCCAATGACTAGGAACATTTTAGATTAGGGTTTATAGGAAATTGGTCTCACTGTTATGAACTTCATCATAACCCTAATTCCATTGCTCTAATCTATGGGATTCATCATAATCATAAATAAGACACAACAGTAAATGATGAAAACAGATGCCTTTATTAATATATAATGTCATACAAGAGTTGGAAGAATACAAAAAAGGCTCTTACAATGATTGGCTCTTAGGGCACTTTTCTATCACTGTACTGATCTGCTGAAGAAGTGTCAATATCTGCTGAAAACCATCTCGCATCTCGATTTGCAAGGCAACTGTCTTGGCATCAGTCTCTGCCCTGCCTCGCTACAAAGTAAAGATCTCATCTAAGATAACCTGCCGTCTATGATCATCTCTAAAACCACCAGTATCTGTCTCTCTCATAGGTGTCTGAGGTAGAGTGGGTGCTGGCTCAGAGGTTCTAGCCTCATCTGTAAGTCTCTCTACCTCAATGCCCTATGGCTGACCTGCCTGGTCATCCTCATCAGACTCCTCATCAGAATGTGTAGCTCTCTGTCCGGAGGTCTTCCGAATCCAATGTCCATTTACCTTCAGAAATCCTATTCTGCTTAAAGATTTTATATTATACATGTCAGTGTGTAGCAGGGGCCTATTGTCCTCACCTGATAAGTCAACCGCATCTTGGAAAAGGAGGGTAAACACCATACCATAGGGAAGGCATGCTCGTGCCCTACGAGTTGCTTCCCTCATCTAAGAAATCATAATGTAGGGCAAGTTGAGGGCCTTCCCCTCAATCAAACATCTCATAAATATTAAATCCCTTTCACTTACCTAGTCAAATCTTCCTATTCTGGGTAAGAACACTTGGCTAATAATGTTATGAGTACACCTCATCTCCAAAGATAACAAATTTGTTATAACATGAACAATTCTAGAAACATCACTTCTTTCTAATACTTTTCTCAAGGTCCTCTGTTTTTCTTTTAATACCAAGAAACTTTCCCCTTCTTTGGGAACTTGAAGAATAGTGCTCGGTTTTTGTTCATTTACCACAATGCTCTTCCGTTTCACAGTAGATTCCAGATGAAAAGTGCATATGGATAGATTCTCAAAGAACTATCTCACTAGGGTTGGATATGTTAGCAGATCAAGCATGCAAAATGACTTCCAACCTTGAGCATTTAGCCAATCTCCTATCCTTAGGTTTTCTTGCTCAAGAAAATTGAAATCCACAAATCTTCCGGATGTTACCTATCTATTTCCTATAAGAATAATCTGTCTAGGGCCTTTCGAAGCTTCGGATTGTTGCTCTTCATGCTACTCTTTCGTAGAACGTGAAGCCGGACCTTCTAGCCATCTCTTCGCCCTCCGTTCCTCTGCAACCAAATGAACAACCCTTTTCGGTCTCTTCGCAACAACCTTTCTAGGACCCATCTTGCTTGGCTTGAAGGTTAGAAGGGGTTCTAAGGTTTTTCTAAGGTTTGGGAGAGGGAACAGTTGGAGTACAATAGTGAAAATGGAAAGAAAATGGGTTTAAAAAAATAACAAAACCCTATTTAAAAAAGCTTTGGCCTGTCCTTCAAGTCGGCTTAATAAGACAGGGGATTGCTCGAGTCGGCTCGAGCAAAAACTCAAAAAAGGCCAAACTGTCAAACTACTAGTTTCCAAGGGTAAATCAATATTAGGTTAGGCGGTCAAAAGTTCTAAATTATTTTTGAAAGCTCTAGATAATTTTTCTATTATTATATATTTTTTTTGAAAAATTAGGTCAACAATTTTAATATGGGTCACATAGACCTAGCTCACCTATAATCTTTTCAAATCTATCTTGGCTAAGAGGTTTCGTAAAAATGTCAGCTAATTGGTTCTCAGTTGATATAAATTCTAATTCTATGATATTATTTAAGACATGATCTCTAATGAAATGATGTCTAATTTTTATATGCTTTGTTCTAGAATGCTGAATTGGATTTTTTGATAAATTAATAGCACCAATATTATCATATTTGATAGAAATTTTAGACTGGATAACACCATAATCTTCTAGCTATTGCTTGATCCACAACACTTATGCACAACAGCTCCCTGCAGCCATATACTCTGTCTCAGGAATGGACAATGCTATAGAGTTTTATTTACGGTCGTGCCATGAAATCAAGTTAACACCTAGAAATTGGCATGTGCCACTGGTGCTCTTTCTATCAATCTTATAGCCACCATAATTAGTATCAGAATAACTACTTAACTTTAAAGATGAATGCTTGGAATACTATAATCCTATATTACATGTGCCTTTAAGATATTTGAAAATTCTTTTAACAGCAATAATGTATGATTCCTTTGGATTTGATTGAAAACGTGCACACATACAAACACTAAATAGAATACCAGGTCCACTGGTAGTTAAATAGAGTAGGGATCTAATCATACCTCTATACAATTTTTGATCAACACTTGTGCCATTTTCATCTTTATCTAATCTACATGCAGGATTCATGGATGTTCCAACTTCTTTGCTTGATTCCATGCCGAACTTTTTGATAATTTCTTTAATATATTTGGCTTGATTGATTAGGATCCATTCCTTTGATTGTTTGATTTGTAGCCCGAGGAAGTAGCTTAGCTCATCTATTAAACTCATTTAATTCTCCCTGCATTAACTTAGCAAAATCTTGACACAAGGATTCATCAGTAGATCCAAATATTATATCATTAACATAAATTTGAACAACCAAAATATCATTATTATTTTTTTGAATAAACAATGTAGTATCAACACTACCTCTTACAAAATCATTTTCAAGCAAAAACTTACTTAATCTGTCATACCAAGCTCTAGGTGCCTGTTTAAGACCATATAAAGCTTTATTTAACTTAAAAATATGATTTGAAAAAGTGTGATCGATAAAACCAAATGGTTGTTCAACAAAAACTTCTTCGGATAGAAACCATTTAGAAAGACACTCTTTACATCCATTGAAATAATTTAAAGTTTATGAAACATGCATATGCCAAGAGTAATCTAATAGCCTCTAGCCTAGCTACTGGTGCATAGGTCTCATCAAAATCTATTCCTTCTTCTTAATTGTAACCTTGAGTTACCAGTCTAGCCTTATTCTTACTTACATTACCTTGCTCATTTAGCTTATTTCTGTAAACCCATCTGGTACCTATAACAAGGTAGTCAACTGGTCTTTCTACAAGTATTCAAACATTATTTCTCTTAAATTGGTTCAACACATCATGCATAGCTAACATCCAATTAGGGTTGATTTCAGCTTCTTCTATGGTGTGTGGTTCTATATGAGATACAAAAGTAATTATATCATGTGCATCCCTATGTGAAGCTCTAGTTCTAACACCTTGTGATGGATCTCCTATAATAAGTTTTTTGGGATGTAAATGTACATACCTCTATTCTTTGGGTATATCTTCATGATTCTTACTTACCATGTCTTCTAGTGGTTCACTTGCTTGCTTATCTTTGATAGTCAAGACCTTTAATCCATGTTCAAGTATACCTGCATTATCATCAGCACAATCTTCTTTTCTAGAAGATATCATGTCAATTTCATTGAAAATAACATAAATTGATTCTTCCACAGTTAAAGTTCTTTTATTAAAAACTTGATAGGCTTTACTATTCGTAGAATAACCAAAAAGATAGTCTCATCGGATTTTGTATCAAACTTACCAAGATTATCTTTACCGTTATTAAGAACAAAACATTTGCAACCAAAAACATGAAAGTAATTGATGTTAAGCTTTTTATTGTTCCATAGTTCATAGAGGGTTTTTCTTATAATAGGTCTGATTAAAACTCTGTTAAAAATATAACAAGCGATATTAACAGCTTCTGTCCAAAAGTATCTTGGAAGATTTTCCTCATAAAGCATTGTTTTGGACATTTCTTCCAAGGTTCTATTCTTTCTCTTTACAACACCATTTTGCTGTGGTGTTTTAGGAGCGGAGAAGTTGTGATCAATACTGTGTTTTGTGCAAAAGTGATCAAAATGTTGATTTTCGAATTCAGTACCATAATCACTATGAATAGAAATAATAGAAAGATTTTTTAAGTTTGAAACTCTTTTGTAAAACTTTTTGAATGCTTTAAAAGTTTTATCTTTATGTGCAATAAATAAAATTCAAGTGTATCTTGAAAAATCATCTACAATCACAAGACCATACTTCATACCATATAGGCTTGTTATCCTAGTGGGTCTGAATAGATCCATGTGAAGTAGCTCTAAAGGTCTAGTGGTAGAAATAATATTTTTGAATTAAAAACTCTCCTTCACTTGTTTTCCTAATTGGCATGCATCACAGATATAATGAAAATCTACTTTAAACTTTGGCAAACCTTTAACTAAATCTTTTGAAATAAATTTTGCAATAGTATCCATACTAGCATGTCCAAGTCTTCTATGCCCTAGTAGACTTGATTCCTTGTTCTTATCATTCACTGCCACAAGATTGTATTGCTTGACATAGTTAGATCACTAAGATCTACTACATATATATTTCCAAGTCTATGTCTAATGAACTTTGTACTAGAGTCAAGAGGATCAACTACTATACACATTGAAGACTTGAAGAAAACAATAAAGCCAATATCATATAACTGACAGATACTTAACAGATTATGCTTTAATTTCTCTACTAGTAGGGCATTTTCAATAAAACTAGAAGGAGTAATTTTAATTTTATCAATACCAATTATCCTTCCTTTACGATTGTCACCAAAGGTTACCATGCCACCATCTTTTTGTTCCAGGATCAAGAATTGATCTATATCACCCGTTATATATCTTGAACAGCCGCTATCAAGGTACCATCTTTTCTTTATATTCATGGCTGCAAGACATCCTTGCAAAACAATCAAGTAATAGATTTAGATATCCATGCTCTCTTGGATCCTTGCAAGTTAGTAGGATTGGTTCCTTTTGGAACCCAAATTTTCTTGATTTTTTTTTTGCCATTATATTTCAAATGACATTCAAATGCTTTGTGACCAATGTTATTGCATGCATAGCAAACAATTTTTGACTTTGAATAAGAAGCATATGATGCAAATTTAGGTCTATATTATTTTGATGTAATGAACTTAGGAGCATAAGAAATGGATGCAGAAAACTTACTTGTATTTGTATTTTCATAACCAATTCTAAACTTGTTACTTGAATCTCTTTGATTTTTCAAAATTAATTCAAGTTTGTTAGAGCTTAAAGTTAATTTTTCAATCAATGGTTTAAGCTTTTGAACTTCCTTTTGCAAGTTAGTATTTTCATTTTGCAAAATTTATTATTTTCAAGAAGTTCTTCCTTCTCAAATTGGATAGTTTTAAGTCTTTCACAAGTCATACTTAATTCTCTTTATAAAATCTTGTTTCTTTACCAACTTCATTTTTATCTTTTTCAAAAGCATCATAATTATTTTTTAAACTCTTTATTTTCAAACCAGCCTTTTTATATTCAATCAATAGTTCACAAAAAGCATTATGAAGCTCATTATAAGTAAAATCTAAATTAGGTTCAGAAGTTGTTATCTCATCCTCCAAACCCATAAGACAAATTTGAGCAGTCTTCGTTGTATCTTCTTCTTCTGTTGATGTAGATTCATCACTGTTGCTCCATGCCACAAGCATTGCTTTCTTTTCTTTCTCTTAAATAACTTTTTCTTAGCTTCTGGACAATCAGGGCGTATGTGTCCCGGTTTCTTGCACTCATAACAAATTGAATTTGATCTTTGTCCTTGTCCTTTTCTTTGTCTTTTTCTCTTTCCTTTCCATATTCTCCTCTTCTAAATTATTTTCTCCATCTATTTGTTCTTCTTCTGCCCATAAATTTTTTGAACTTTCTTATTACTAGGGCAATTTCATCATTCTCCAGATCATCATCATCAGATGTATCTGAATCTTCATCTTTATCCTCTTCAGTTGCTTTAAATGCAATGACCTTTTTCTTCTTTGAGTCTTCTTTTGTTCTTTGCTGCATGGCCAGCTCATGAGTGATCAATGACCCAACCAGCTTGTCCAATGATAATATGTTTAAGTCCTTTGCCTCTTAAATAGCTGTAACTTTTATTTCCCATTTTTCTGGCAAAGATCTCAAAACTTTTTGCACTAGGACAGCACTAGTATAAATCCTACCAAGACTCTTAAGACTATTTATAATATCAGTAAAGCGTGAAAACATAGCAGATATAGTTTCATTAGGCACCATTTTGAATAACTCATAATTATGCACAAGAAGGTTAATCCTAGAAGTCTTTACTTGTGATATGCCATCGTGTGTGATTTCGAGCTTATCCTAAATTTCTTTAGCAGAATTATATATGAAAATTCTGTTAAACTCGTTTGGATCCAAAGCACAGTAAAGCAAATTCATGGCTTTGGCATTTAACTCGATTCTTTTCATATCATTCTCGTCCCATTTCTCTTCAGTTTGGGAACCTCAATATCATTAATTCTGATAGTGGGTGTGTGAGGTCCTTTTTGAATTATCTTCTATAATTGAAAGTCTACGGCTTGAATGTATATCTTCATCCTAGCCTTCCAATATGTGTAGTTAATTCCAGTGAAATATGGAGGTCGGTTTGTGGATTGGCCTTCGGCCAAAGAGGTGCTCATGGGATGTGCTATCAATCTTTATATAAGAAATTTCAAAGACTCTGCTCTGATACCACTTATTGCCCATGTGGCTTTCTAAGAGGGGGTAAATTGGGATTTAAAACTTTCTTGCAAATATGTGCACTTTGAAAATCTCTTAGTGTAGGTGTTGTGAAAACTTATGCAATGTGGAAGTAAGTACAGATAGCATCTACAAATCAGCCCAGCAAATATTTATGAAAGAAAAAAAGTATCTTCTTTGACTTACCTTATTGGGAACATAATTTTATTCGAAATAATCTTGATGTCATGCACATAGAGAAGAATATATGTGATAATCTACTTGGAACATTGTTGAATCTTGATGGAAAGACCAAAGTTAACATGAAGGTCCGAATGGATTTACAAGAATTGGGTATCCGACATGAGCTTTATCTGAAAATGCTTGCTAATGATAGAATTTATTTGCTTCATGCATCTTATACCACGTTTGGTCAAGAAAAAGATAATTTTTTGATAGTGATGTGGCGGGATCGCTGACGTGGAACACCTGTCAGATGCCATGTCAGAGTACACTGCCATGATAGATATCTCCTCTCGGGCTCCTTTCCCGGGCTGAGCTCCCCAGAATGCCGGGGCCGCCTACCGAGATCGAGCACCGTCCTCCGCCAGGTCGGCTCCCGTGAGATCGGGATGCCTAGGCTGGAGCTGAGAGACTTCCTCAGATCGAGCCCCTTGAAGCCAAGTTCCGCAACCCGGAGTCGAGCTCAGCCCCCTCCACCATGTGGAGCCCCTTCCAGGTCGAGCCCTTCAGTCTGGGGTCGCGTGCCACCCTCATCCGCCAGGTCAAACCCCTCAAAGTCGAGCCCCATGATCCGAGTCGAGTCCAACCCTCCTTCGCCATGTGGAACCCCTTCGAGGTCAAGCCCGGTGGAGCCTAGTCTTGCTCTCCAGCTCGGCCACCACCTCGGTTAGGGTGCCAACCACCAAGGAAGCGGCACCTCCCCTCCAAGGACATCGGTGGGTCTCTCGAGGGCCATGAAGCAGTGCTCGCCATGCCGCAATAACTGTCCACCACTGTCACTTATACCAGAAAGGAAGGAAGCTCCCTGACCAAGGCACCATGCCCTCCACCAACCATCCGTACCACTAGAAGAGGGGGGCCAGCCAGAAGGCACGAATTCTTGGGGCGGTGGCTCGTCAATCGAGGCCCTACCAAGTTTCTTAGAATAGGGCAACCGGGGGAATGTCAGGGTGCATGGAAGCTTCCCCCACCGCATGTCAGGAAAGACGTCTTGTCCATGGTACGGTACCTCACCGCACGTGCCTGCTAACACAGGAGAGATCCTGAGGCAGGCCAAACTAAAAAACACAGCAAGAGTAAGCCGAAAAACACAAGATCACTCACTCGGGTAACAAGAAAGGAGAGAAAGGCCACATAGGAGGACCCTTCCACCTCGACTATCATCTCTCCCATCCCGCTCTCACTTCTATACACACACTCACTCCTCCTAGCATGGAGTCTATCAAGAGGGGCTCGACCAAGAGGATCTATTCTCCTAGATCGTCACTAACTTGATCGTCGGAGCGCCCCTGCTGGAATACCTGACCCAGGTCTCTAACATTGTTTCCCTGTAGGTCCCGAAGAATGAAGAGCTCCCGGGAAGATGGTTTGCAGTCTGACGCCCCAGCAGCTACGGGCCATGGCGATCTTGGTGGCAATAGATTGGCATGCCAGGTAGGGGGACCGAAAGGCTAACTGTCAGAAGGACCCTTTTAGCTCAACTGTCTCCATCGGAATCTCAGTTGGCTGCACTCATCCGCAGCTCAATGTAGACTCCTGTGCCTACGACAATGTGCCAGCTTCAGCACCAGCAGCCAAGGACTCCCGTGGCCCATGCTGTAGCCCCCTGCGATAGCTTGTGTTCCTTCCAAGGAAGGCCTTTGCAGCCACGGGCCATTACCGAAAACAGGGGTAGCCACCAAACTCCTGCAAAAAGGCAATGAGCCAGGTCTGCTGACAGGGAGAGCCACTCACCAAACCTCGAGCGGGGGGCATCTAAATCCTGCCAAGGCAGAAAGAGTAGGACCCCCCATCAGGGACACCATGCACCCATGCCACGTTCTCCATCTCCTTCGACAGAGGGGTCCATTGATGAAGCCGTCAGGTGCATGGCAGAGAAGTTCCTTGAGGAGCATGACTGCAAGCTGGCAGAATTATCCTGCCGGTTTGCCAATCTACCGGGCTCCACTAGCAAGCTGACGGGCTACGACGCCTATCCCCCATTCTACCAAGAGATCCAAGGGGAGCCGATCCTGTGTCGATTCCGTATACCGCAGGTGGATCCTTACGATGGGACCACTGACCCCTTAGACCACCTAGAAAGTTACCGGGCCCTCATGAGGGTCCAGGGGGCCACCAACGCCCTCCTCTACATCGCCTTTCCTGCTACTCTCCGGAAGGGAGCCCGGGTGTGGTTCACCCACCTAGAGCCGGAGAGCATCAACTCCTTCGCCTAGCTAGGATAGAGGTTCGTGGCCCACTTCGATGCCTATCGGAAGATGCCACGAGAGGTAGACTGCCTCTTTTCCATTAGGTAGCAGGACCGCGAGCCACTGTGAGACTACGTGGCCCGTTTCAAGGCTGCCATGTTGGAGATCTACAATCTTGAGGAGCTGATTACGATGCTGGCTTTGAAGCGAGGGCTCAGGACCTCCCGCCTGACTTACTCGCTTGACAAGAAGCCCCCGAATACCTACTCCAAGCTCCTCCTCCGAGCTCAGAAGTACATCCATATCGTGGAGGTGGATCATACGAGACGGGAGCTCGATGGGAGGCCACTGAAGAAGCCAACCCCCATCGAAGCATTCGAGATGCAGAAGCCGGGACCGCCTGCTCCGAGCTCCCGGCAAGGATCGAGGTCGAGAGGTGCTCCCATCTCTGAAGAGAGTTACACCCCCCTCCTCACCCTGAGGATGAAGATTCTCATGGAGATTGAAGGCAAGAACTATCTAAGGTGTTCACCTCCGATGAAGCCATCCACTGGCCATGACAAAATGAAGTACTGCTGCTTCCACCATGACCACAGCCACGACACCAAGGAATGCCACAATCTCAAGTGAAAAATCGAAGAGCTCATCAAGAGGGGCTACCTCGGAAGGTTTGTGGGGGGCAGACCTTAAGTAGAGCCACAGGCACTCGTCACTCTCTCGCCAGTTCCGGCAGTCGAAAATCGCCCTACCGAGAAGCCGGTAGGGATGATATGCTGGAGAGTCGAGTGCACCCCCAAGAAGGCCCGGGGGGCAGGGCATCCTGAAAATGTACTCTCCTTTATAAGAGAGGGGGAAGACGGGGAGAAAAATATAAATAATGATGCCATGGTCGTCGAGATAATGATCGCGAAGCATCCTGTAAAATACATCATGATTGATAGTGGAAGCTCCATAGATATGATTTTCTATGATGCTTTCTCCAGGATGAACCTTTCTCCTGCTCAACTTAGACTTGTGCACACTCCCCTTGTTGGTTCCACAAGTGATTCTATAAGGGTGGAGGGAGAAATTACTCTCCCAGTCATTGCCGGGACCCCACCTCGATAGAGCATCGTCATGATGACTTTCATGATTGTTAGACTTACTTCAGCCTACAACGTGATCCTGAGCCGACCCGAGCTCAACCTGCTTGACACCATCGTCTCCACCAAGAGACTGCTTGTACAGTTCCCAACTCTTTATGGTATCGAGGAA
Organism: Areca catechu; assembly: GCA_021397845.1. NCBI lineage: Eukaryota > Viridiplantae > Streptophyta > Magnoliopsida > Arecales > Arecaceae > Areca > Areca catechu. The sequence continues at coordinate 39,409,715 of CM038050.1, forward strand.
ATGAGGGGAATGCCCTAGTCGGTGCAGCATTGTTTCCAAACCCTCCCTGGGGCTAAGGCTTCCGAGGGTGACCCCAGGGCGGACGATCTCGACCAAAGGGCTTAAGACCCCAAGGGTGGCTCGGTCGAACGCCTGCTATCTTATCTGCTCGGAGTCGACCAAACGAAGACAGTACAAATCGGGGCCCAGCTGCCAACAAGGAGAGGGCCCACCTATTGGAGTTCCTGCGGGCGAACATAGATGTATTTGCCTGGACGGCGGCAGACATGCCAGGTATCCCCCCTGACATCATCACTCACAAGTTGAGCCTTGATCCAAAGAACCGGCCAGTTCGACAGAAGAAGAGAAGCTTCACCCCGGAGAGGCAGGCGACCATCAATGAGGAGGTAGACAAGCTCCTCGCTACCGATTTTGTTCGCGAGGTGCAGTATCCGAGCTGGTTGGCGAACATGGTGATGGTAAAGAAGAGCAACGGCAAGTAGAGGATCTGTGTAGACTACACCGACCTCAACAAGGTATGCTCGAAAGATAGCTTTCCCTTGTCAAAGATCGACCAATTGGTGGATGCCACCTCGGAGCACCGCCTGCTTTCATTCATAGATGTATTCTCTGGGTACAACCAGATACCGATGCACCCAGAGGATGAGGAACACACCACCTTTGTCAACGACCAAGGGACGTACTGTTATAGAATAATACCCTTTTGTCTAAAGAATGTGGGGCCACATACCAACATCGATCAACAAGGTCTTCAAAGACCAAATTGGCCGAAACATGTAGTTATACATGGATGACATGCTGGTCATGAGCAAGCCGAGCTCGAACCATGTCGTCGACCTCGCCGAAGCTTTTCACAACCTCTGGAAGCACCAGATGAAACTCAACTCAGTGAAATGCACCTTCGGGGTGGCGGCCGGGAAGTTCCTCGACTTCATGGTCACCTAGAGAGGCATTGAAGCTAATTCGAAGAAAGTCCAGGCGATCGTCGACATGGAGCACCCGACATCCAAGAAGTAGGTCTAGCGCTTGACGAGGCGGATTGCAGCCCTAGCTAGTTCATCTCGAGGTTGGCCGACCGTTGCCTTCCCTTCTTCAAGGCGCTATGCAAGATGCACGACTTCACCTGGACGGAGGAGTGCAAGACAACCTTTGAAGAACTGAAGGAGTTCCTGGCCTCTCCTCCTCTGCTCTCCAGATCGGAAGAGGGGGAGGAACTCCTACTCTATATGGCGATAACACCTGGAGCTGTCAGCTTGGTTCTCATCCGCGCAGACGAGGATGGATCCTAAAAGCTGTGTATTACGCCAGCAAAATTCTTCGCAATGCGGAGTTCAGGTATACTTGCTCCGAGAAACCCATTTTTGCACTAATAATGTCTGCTAAGCGCCTCAGGCCCTACTTCTAAGCACACCCCATTGCGGTTGTGACTGATCAGCCACTGAGGACCATACTGAGCCACCTGAAACTTTTGGGAGGCTGGCCAAATGGTCCCTGATGCTGAGCGAGTTCAACATCGCATATCGACCGAGCTCGTTGCAGAAGGACCAAGCCCTAGTAGACTTCGTGGTCGAATGCTCAGGACCCATTGAGGAGCCAGAGCAGATGGCCTCGGAGCATCAAACTGAGCCCAAACCATGGGAGGACCCCTGGTCCTCCACATGGACGACACCTCCAACTCCGGCGGGAGTGGAGCAGGCCTCATCCTCACCAACTATGATGGGGTGGTGATGGAATGCGCTCTCCGTTTCAAGTTTGCCGCAATAAACAACCAGGTGGAGTACAAAGCGCTCCTCGCAGGCTTGATGGTATCCCATGAGCTGGGCATACAGAGCCTGAAGGTTTTCACCGACTCCCAACTGGTTGCTGGACAAGTCTCTGGAGAGTACGAGACTAGAGATCCCTAGATGGTGAAGTACCTGGAGAGGGTCCGCTCAAGCACAGCAGGCTTTCGTCACTTCCATATTTTCCACATCCCCCATGGGAGAATGCTCGTGCAGATGCATTGTCAAGGCTCACGACCCTACCGGGCTCGTCGCTGGGGTGCTCCCACATTGAGTACCTCGATAGTCCAAGCTAGAAAAGCCCAGAGGAGGTGCAGCAAGTAACCCTCGAGCTGAGCTGGATGGACAGGTATGTCAAGTACATCATGGACGGCACCTTACTAGAGGACCGCAGGGAAGACGACCTCGTCAAGAAAAAGGCCTTCCATTTTGTTCTGATGGATAGTCAGCTCTACCACCGATCTCACTCCAACCCACTCCTGAAGTGCCTCAGGCCCATAGAGGCAGCCTTCGTGCTCTAGGAGATACACGAAGGCCTTTGTGGGAATCATGTGGGGGGGAGGACTCTGGCATACAAAGCTCTTCGCTAGGGCTACTTCTGAGGGACCATGAGGGAGGACGCGACCGACTTTGTCAAGAAGTGTGACAAATGCCAGCACCATTCCCATATACAATGCCAGCCGGAAATGTCGATCTCCCAACTTTCATCCCCCTGGCCCTTTGCCCAGTGGGGGATGGACATCCTGGGACCATTTTCCACCGCACCGAGGTAACAAAAGTTCTTGCTAGTGGCGATCGACTACTTTACCAAGTGGATCGAAGCGGAGCTGCTAGCTCGAATTATAGAAGCCAATGTTCGCCAATTCTTCTGGAAGTCAGTCATCTGTTGCTTCGGACTCCCTAATTGCATCATCACCGACAACGGGCGATAATTTGACAACCAGGAGTTCGAAGGGTTCTGCACCGAGCAAGGCATACAACACAGGTTCACCTCGATAGATCACCCCCAAATAAATGGAGAAGCCGAGGTGACTAACTGGACCATCCTTCAAGGACTTCGGACAAGGCTGGACCAAGCCAAGGACAGATGGATGGAGGAGCTTCCAAGCATCCTATGGGCCTACCACACAATGCCCAGGATGGCGACGAGTGAAACACCCTTCAACCTCATCTTCAGTATCGAAGCAGTCATGCCGATCGAGCTCGGCATGCCCACGCTGTAGATGCAGCAGTACGATGAGACATAGAACCCTGCGCACCTCATACTCAATTTAGACCTCCTAGAAGAAACGAGGGATAAGGCTTAGCTCCGGATGGCAGCATATGGGCAACGAGTGGCCCGGTATTACAACGTGTGGGTAAAGCCGAAGACCTTCCAACCCGGCGACCTGGTGCTGCGCTGAGCAGAAGCATCTCAATCCTGAGAGTGCGGCAAACTCTCATCGAATTGGGAGGGTCCCTACAAGGTGGCTGAGTCCCTCTTGCATGGGGCCTACTACCTTAAGGACTCGGATGGTGCCAGATTCTCTCGAACATGGAATGCCAGCAATTTGCGGAGATACTATCAATAGTGTAAGGTTTTCTTCCATTAATAATAAAGATTTTCCTATGCGCAAAAGGTTATCTTCCTTGCAGGAAGGTTCTAACAGTCTTCGAGCCCAGCTCCAAGATACCAACTCCTGAGCCCAGCTCTCAGGCCAACTGGTGCAGGGCAGTTGTCAAACGCCTGCAGCGACCAAAATCCCGATTCAGCGAGAACGGGTTCTTAGAATTCTTGGATGCTAGGATTGAGAAAGATGGAGAAGATCCTTTGAAACCTGCAACGATCAAGCACTGGAAGGACCGCGTGATTCCTCACGTTGCCAGCCCTCTATCGGATTTCAATCTAGGTCTTCACGATTGGAAGGGACGAACGATGGGTTTCTCATCGTGAGTCCCTATTTCTTTTTTTTTTTTTTTATCAAGAACTTGGAACGGAAGGAAGAGATTCCTCACAAAATTGTCCTCTCCCAACCAGGCTTTCGACCTAGTGTGCGCGAGGGGGAAAAGAAAAGGCAGGATGGCCTTCCACGGAATCAAAAAAAAAGCACCGTCCAATGGAAAATTCCAAAACAAAACGCTCCTCCTTTCATTCCTTGGGTTCCGTTTTCTTTTTAAAGCATCAATACATCAATGTCCAAGACTTCCACGTGACTAACAGGGAGGAAAACAACCAATTAAACACAAACTCCAACACACAAACTTCAACACGCTGACTCCATGCGTGAAATATTCAAATGGGTTTTTTTTTTAAAAAAAAATCAAGAGATCACACCACTAATAAAATTATAATAATAATAAGACTAAAGACTCTGGTGTTTTCTCGGATCCGAAACTCCACGGACGCTAATAGTGTATTGGGCCTTCGGCCCAAATCCCAATTAATTGTTTTCATCCCAAAAATGGGTCAGATTTGAAACTTGCTTCCCTTGAAGGCGTCTGGACCTGCGCACGTTTCTTGCTGGCGAGGCTAGCGGCCCCAAATCGTCATGGGCTGGAAGCTGAACCGAAACGTCTGGGTTGGGCTTCGCCGAACTATCACCGGGCTATCCTGATATATGAGTCAACTAATCAGGTTCAATATTCATCTCGATGCACGCATCACTCTTCCCTTCCTCTGAAAATCTTGTCCTCAAGCTCGAATTATCACCTGCATAAGGGGTTAGATGTCGAATATTGAATACATTAGAAATAAGGACATCGTCTGGTAATTCAACTCGGTAGGCATTGTCACTAAATTTCTCCAACACCTAACAAGGACCAATTTTCTTTGGTTTGAGTTTGGTGTAGGCCCCTTGTGGATATCGTTCTCTTGGCAAGAAGATCCATACCAAATCACCAACCTCAAAAGTCTGCTGTCGACGCGTCTGATCAGCCTTAGCCTTATACTTGGCATAATTTTGCTCTAGATTGGCTTTAACAGTTGCGTGCACCTCACGTAGATCAACCACTCGATCTTCTATCTTCTTACTTGATTTGTTTGGCACATCAACAGGTAAAATATCAAGTGGTCCTCTTGGCAGAAATCCATACAATACCTGAAAGGGTGCAAAACCAGTAGAACGGTTCACTGAAGAATTGAACTCAAACTCAATCTTCGGCAAACATACATCCCAGTTTTTAAATTCTTGCACATTGGCTCTTAACAAGTTACCAAGACTTCGGTTAACAGTCTCGGTTTGCCCATAGGTTTGAGGATGATAGGGACTACTGAATTTTAATTTTGTACCCAACTTTTTCCATAATTCATGCCAGAAATGCCCCATAAACTTGCTATCTCGGTCCGAAACTATCGACGATGGTAACCCATAATGTCGGACAACTGCAGAAAAATAAAGATCAGCTACTTTCGATGCATCAAATATCATTTTGCATGGCAAGAAACAAGCCATCTTGCTGAACCGATCTACGACTACCATAATTGAGTCTAGACCTCTCACTGTCTGTGGTAAACGTACAACAAAATCCATAGATACCTCTCACCACGGCTCATCTGGAATCGGTAAAGGGGTATATAAACCTTGATTTGTATCTGATCCTTTGGATTCCTGACACAAACGACATCTCTTCACAAAGGCTTTGACATCTCGATCAAGTCCAGGCCAATAAAACCGTTGACGAATTAACCATGAAATTTTGTCTCTTCCAAAATGTCCTTGATTATGCAGCTCCTGAATAATCAATACATGCTGTAAAGTGTTAGGAATACAGAGGCAATTACCACGGAACAAATATCCATCATGTAGGATGAAGTCAGATCGACCTCCAGCTTCCAATTCAGTCACAATGCTCTGGAAATGCTCATCTGCACGGATATCATCCTTCATGCTTTCAAACCCAAGGGTATATACTTGCATAGTACCAATAAATAAACTCCATCTACTTAAAGCATCTGTCACTTTGTTCAAAGTGCCTGACTTATGCTTGATGCTGAAAGTATACTCCTGTAGAGTACTTACCCATTTTGCATGTCAGGAGCTCAACTTATGCTGTCCCTGTAGAAATTTTAATGCTTGATGATCTGAGTACAGCACAAATTCTCGCTGGATCAAGCAATGTCGCCAATGTTGCAATGACCTCACAATGGCGTATAGCTCCAAATCATAAACCGAATACATCAGTTTGGCACCTCCAAGCTTCTCACTGTAGAAAGCAACGGGTCTCCCATCTTGGTTAAGTACTGTGCCAATCCCAGTCTTCGAAGCATCACAATCCACTTCGAATACCTTGTCAAAATTTGGAAGAACCAACAGTGGTGCTTGTGTCAACTTGACTTTCATCTCATCAAATGCTACCTGAGCAGTGTCATTCCATCCAAACTGATTTAATTTCAACAAGTCTGTTAAGGGTGCAGCAATCTCACTATACCTCTTCACAAACCTTCTGTAAAAACCCGCAAGACCCAAAAAGGATCTCAATTCAGTCAAAGTTGTAGGTGCTGGCCAGTCCACTATCGCTCGCACCTTACTTTCATCTGGAAGAATCCCATCACCAGTAACAACATATCCCAGAAAAATTAATTTGTCTACTATCCAAATACACTTCTCTGGGTTAGCAAAAAGCTGGTTTTCACGTAATACTGTTAGAACTTGCGAAACATGCCCAACATGCTCTTGTGCTGTCTTACTGTATATCAATATATCATCAAAGTATGCAACAACAAAAGAACTAAGGAATGGATGCAAAACCTGGTTCATTACTCGCATAAACGTACTAGGCACATTAGATAGCCCGAATGGCATCACCAACCATTCATACAGGCCTTCCTTTGTCTTGAAGGCTGTCTTCCATTCATCACCTGGCTTCATTCTGATCTGATGATACTCACTTTTCAAATTAATCTTAGTAAAGAACACGGCACCACTCAACTGATCTAGCATATCATCTAGCCTCGGTATTGGAAATCTATACTTCACAGTAATTCTGTTTATTGCCCGGCTGTCAATACACATACGCTATGAACCATTCTTTTTCGGCACCAAAAGTGCTGGTACCGCACATGGGCTAATGCTTTCCCGTACAAAGCCTTTGTCTAAAAGATCTTGAACCTGCCTCTTCAGCTCCTCATGCTGCTGCGGGGTCATTCGGTAATGAGCCTTATTCGATAACACAGATCCCGAAATCAGATCAATCTCATGCTGAATATCTCGAAGTGGTGGCAAACCCGCAGGAAGCTCACTTCGTACAACATCCTGAAATTCCTCCAAAACTGACACCAACTCCTGAGGAAGATCATGTAGCTCCTGTTCCCCATTCTGGCCAAACTCTTCTGGCTTACTAACCAGGGCAAAATAGAAATCTTCTCCCTCTAAACTCGCCTCAAACGCCCTGCTTGGCAAACAAATTACTACCTTCTGTTCAGCCATGTCCTGTAGCAGTTTCAAGATCACTTTTCTTCCATCTGGTCACAGCATATAAGTATGAGTGTAACCATTATACACTGCTTTATTATCAAACTGCCAAGGTCATCCCAAAATGATGTGTGTCGCATCCATCGGTACAACATCAGCTACTATTGACGTCTCAAGCTGAGGACCAAAAGACAAAGCCAACCTACAACGTCGACTGACCTGAATATCTGCATCCCGATTCACCCAGCCGAGCTTCTATGGTTGAGGATGGGGATCAGTCATCAACCCCAATTTCTTCACAGCTTTCTTAGCAATCACATTCTCCCAACTTCCAGAATCAATAATTACCTTGCAAGTTTTACCAGCTACAGTGCACTTTGTTGAGAAAATATCGTGCCGACGCCAATCTCCACCAGCTCTTGGTGCAAGACACATCCTTCTAATAATCAGACTCTCTCCCTGGATGTGGTCTAGGTCAATCACATACATCTCATCCTCGAACTCCTCATCCTCGGAAATTCAACTTCCTGCTCCTCCTCCATAAGTAACTGGGTACGCGCCTTGGGGCACTCATTGGCATAATGTCCTAGGTCATGACACCGATGGTAGCGAATATTGGCTCGATTACTGCCCACCCTCTGCTAGGGACCTGAAGCCCCACTCGGCACTGTAGGTCTTAGAGGAACTGTTGAAGTTTGATGCCTCACCATAGGAGGTGCACTCCTACTACTAGAACTCTGCCCCGAAAACTGACCAGATAATTTTCCTCTACTCTGGAACCCTCTATTCCGCATCAGGCTCCGCTCCACTGCTTGCACCCGCATGTGCACATCACCAACACTGTCAATCCGATGTAGAGCTAACGCATCCTGGATCGGGAATCGCAGTCCAAGAAAATACATAGCTACCAACCTTGGTTCTGACTCCATCAATCGGTTTCGAGCCACCAGTCGGTAGAACTCTGTAGTATAATCTTCCACGCTTCAATTTTCTTGTGTTAAACCATGCAATTTAGAATAAAGGACCTGTTCATGATTTTGAGGAAGGAACTCCCGATTCATCTCCTGATTAAGGCTGCCCATGATGCAATTGGTGGCCTCCCATCCATATACCTCCGGTAGTGCTGTGCATGCCACCAAGCCGCTGCTCGATCTTGGAATCGGATTGTGATAAGCGGCACTTGCTTGTCCAAAGGCACTTCTTTCATCCAGAAAACATCATCAACCTGCAGGGTCCAATCCACATACTCATCAGGATTCAAACCACCTCTGAACTCCGGTATTTCAATCCGAAACCCAGACTCCCAACGAGTCTGATTGTCATGCATAGGCGGTGGTCCGAAATTTCTGGGAAGCGCTACATCACGCCGCGGTTGCTGCCCTCTTAGCAATGGTGGAGGATCTTCAATATTCTGGAAAGGGTCGGCATCACCTTCTCGATGTTCGTCAGGAACATTGCGATCTTGATGAGGTATGGCACGATCTTGCACCTCCAACCGTGCCATCATTGCTTGCAAAATAGCCATCATCTGCTGCTGGGTCACCACAACATCACGAAGAGAAGGGTCCTCGTTGTTCCGCTCCATGGTTGCCAGCAGAAATTTTATTTTTAATCAAGAACGGATCAAGGATAGGTCAAGAATAGATCAAGGCTCTGACACCAAGTTGGTGCAGGGCGGTTGTCAAATACCTGCAGCGACCAAAACCCCGATTCAGCGAGAACGGGTTCTTAGAATTCTTGGATGCTAGGATTGAGCAAGATGGGGAAGATCCTTTGAAACCTGCAACGATCAAGTGCTGGAAGGGCCGCATGATTCCTCACATTGCCAGCCCTCTACCAGATTTCAATCCGGGTCTTCACGATTGGAAGGGACAAACGATGGGTTTCTCACCGTGAGTCCCTGTTTCTTTTTTTTTTTATCAAGAACTTGGAACGGAAGGAAGAGATTCCTCATGGAATCATCCTCTCCCAACCAGGCTTTCAATCTGGTGTGCGCGAGGGGGAAAAGAAAAGGTCGGACGGCCTTCCACGGAATCAAAAAAAAAAAGCACCGTCCAATGGAAAATTCTAAAACAAAATGCTCCTCCTTTCATTCCTTGGGTTCCGTTTTCTTTTTAAAGCATCAATACATCAATGTCCAAGACTTCCACGTGACTAACAGGGAGGAAAACAACCAATTAAACACAAACTCTAACACACAAACTTCAACACGCTGACTCCATGCGTGAAATATTCAAATGGGTTTTTTTTTTAAAAAAAAAAATCAAGAGATCACGCCACTAATAAAATTATAATAATAATAAGACTAAAGACTCCGGTGTTTTCCCGGATCCGAAACTCCACGGACACTAATAGTGTATTAGGCCTTCGGCCCAATTCCCAATTAATTATTTTCATCCCAAAAATAGGTCAGATTTGAAACTTGCTTACCTTGAAGGCGTCTGGACCTGCGCCCGTTTCCTGCTGGCTAGGCTGTCGGCCCCAAATCGTCATGGGCCGGAAGCTGAACCGAAACGTCTGGGTTGGGCTTCGCCGAACTATCACCGGGCTATTTTGATATATGAGTCAACTGATCAGGTTCAATATTCATCTCGATGTCCACATCACCAACCTAGACCGGGGCCCAGTTCTCCGGCCAGCAAGTCTTTGAACCCAGCTCCAAGACACCAACTCCTAAGCCCAGCTCTCAGGCCAACCTGGATCGGGGCCAGCTCTCTGGCCAGCAAGTCTTCGAGCCTAGCTCCAAGATACCAGTTTGGTGCGGGCACCAGACTCAGAAGAAGACTTCAGAGCTCCATCTGGATCTCTGATTGACATTGCCCGAGAAATTAGGGTTTGTAATAAAGGTTGACCTGGTCAACCAGTTTATTTCTTGAGTCACCATTTAAATTTTGTTGAGTCATGTTGACTCGGTGCAAGTCCCGATGTGGTTTCAATTTGGTCCAAAATGGTGCCACATTTGTCTTCCAATCAAATCAAGGTTCAAGCAAGTGGAGGCCACACTCCAAGCCACACACCCAGCCACACTCCGAGCACACGCCAGAGTCCAGGAGGCGCCACAGAGGCATCCCAGTGTCATGGTCCCCACACCCAAAGAAGAAAAAATCAAATTGGAAGCTAATTTAAAGGAGGCGCCCATACCTGCCTATTTTACCTAAGCAAAGAAGGAAGAAAACTTCTCTTGGAGAAGAAATCAAAGAAGGACATCCAATTGAAGTTCAAATCAAAATCAAAGAGCTTAACTTGGAGTGGAAGAAAAGAAGAAATGCCATAAGAAGAGGAGGACTCCAAATCCAAATCCAACTCCAAAGGAGGCGCCATAAAAATTCCAAAAAAAAATTCCTTTATGGCCGTCCCAATTTTTTTTGAAGTCTTGGACGACCAAGAGAGGGGGTTTTCTACCTAATCTAGAGGTTGGAAGAGTTTAGTCCCACATGGGAATTTGTACAAGCTAGGAGAAAATTTTAGGTCTATATAATAGACCTCTCTTTGTAACTTTGAAAATCAATCAATGAAGAAATTATTTTTTTGCTATTCTCTTGTGTTGAGTGACCTAGGTTTCTCTTCTTCCGCACTATTCTAAGTGTTGAGCTCCGTGAGGGGGTAATCCGGGTTCCATTGGAGCCTTGAGGAGGTGAGAGATCTCCATCTTTATCCAAAACCCTAGGTTAGCCACTTGAAATTCCAAAACCCTAGCCACCCTTCATTATTTTCAATCCATCAAACCCTAGATCCATCCATCTCCCACGGCCTCTCTCTCTCTACAAGTCCAGGCCATCCACCTTCATCCAGATCCAGTCCGGCTACTTCAGATCCAGAGCAAGTTCCAAGGAAAATCACATCAGCTTCCAGGAGAATCCAGTTTTCAGCAATTTCAATCTTCAAGTTCATCAACCTGGTAAATCTTTCCCTTGACTCTCTGATTCCACCAATTGTTTTTCTTCTCTTCCAGATCTTGAGTTCAGGAGAAGCCAACCCGCCAAAGGACCAGTATTGGAGGATCCATTGCGAAGATATCTGAATCCGAGGATCCAACAATCTGCTCGGGAGAGTTCTTCCACCAAAATTTATGAAGATCATTGTCTGGTTAGGTAAACCATCTCTTCTCTTTATTTTTGTTCTGTTGAAAGTTCGGAGCGAAACCCTAGGTCTGGAAGTTTCTCAACTCCCAGCGATCCGTTGCTTATGAACTACTCTGATACTTTAGTTTCCTTAAAATTGTGCTTTCAATTATCATATTAGTATCTTTCAATGTTAGGTTAACTTTTCTTTGATTTGAAGCCAACTTCTACAAACATATAAAAACAACAAAAAAAAAATAGTTAATCTTAATTTACTTCCGCATCGCGTCCCTTCATTTGTTCTGCATCATTTTGGTATCAGAGCTTTCGTTCTGCATCAATTTTGGTATCAGAGCCCAGTCTAGGGTTTCTGATTTGCTTGCTTGCTTGTTTTGATTGTTTTCTCTTTTTATTTTGTCTGCTCGAAGTAGACTCCCCAGGACGTCCAGTCCTAGGAACTAAGCGAGGCGCAAGCCTCCTCCTCCCATTCCACGGGGTGTTCCTAGGGCGTGTAGGGGATCCATTGGGTTATAACTTCGTAGCAGGGATTATAAACGGGGAAGACAATCTAGTTGCAGCCCGTAATTACCCTGTTGTCTGAATTATTTCTCCCTGCATAAAATTCCGAATTGCATAATTTTTGCTTCGTTGAAACCAGTATAATTGAACCTATTTTCTATAATTTTTCTGTGATTTATTGGTTTCGGTAAAAATTCTAAGCATTAAAATACAACAACTCTATTTTTTGTGTTCTGCAATTCAATTCTTTTTGGAGTGATCATCTCATAATTTACTTAAGGGCAATTGAGCATCTAAGATAAGGGGAGGAGTTGATTACCTCTCCTTAGCCCAAAACCACCATCCAATCATTCGAACCTAGACCTAATTTAAAATCAGTTAGACCTAATTTGCCCTAGTGGGCTAGGGACACCAATTGGTCGGGTCTAGGCTAGTGTTGAGTCAGTTTGCCGAGTTATTCTGTGTGTGCTTAGCACTCAGTGTCTAGAACGGTGGTTCAGGGATCCATTCCCGAAGGGCTTGTGTGCTGGTTCGCCTACCTGGCCAATCACTGATTGGTGTCTAGGATTGGCAATCAGGGACCTAACACTCCCCTTACACCTGCCTGGCTGAGTTCTGAGTTACTACAGGCTAGCTTGCCACTCTGATTGGGCATCTAGTTTGGACTCTAGGTCTAGTGATCCAGTAGTCAATTTAGTCTAGTCTCATTTTGTGTGCTTGCTTGAATCATCATGTCTACCAGAAATGGAGTGCCCTACCAACCTGGTCAAACCCAACTTGATTTAGAGGCCATGGTTAGAGCTCTTACTGAGAGCATGAACAAGTTAAGCCAGGATTTGACTGCTACTGTTACCCAGTGTAAAGAGCAAGTCCATGAGAATTTTACCCAGCTTAGGGATCAAGTCCAAGTCCTTGAGAAACGTAGACATCAAAATTGGATCCCTGATCCAAAATTTAATAGGCCCCAACCTCATCCATACCAGGAGCCTAGGAGGACCTTATACCGTGATCCCGAGCATAACCTTAGGAAGCCTAACCATGATAGTGTGGATCGTGTCTATGAGAGGTCCTTACAATATTCTAGACCAATCACTCAACACCCCAAGTCTTCTAGATCAAACCGATTAGATCCACACCCATGCCCAAGTAAGGTCTCTACTAGCTTGAAAACCAGTGTGACCCAGGTTCCTATATCTCAAGAATGTTTGTTTTGTGGAGAAAGAGGCCATAAATCTAGTCAGTGCCCATGCATAGGACTGGCTTGTGCACAGCTAAGTGGTAAGAATCCTAAGGATGACATTAATGAGGGAGAACCCAAGCCTACTAATGAGGAAGAACGGTTAGGTATGACAAGCCTAGAATCAGTTGACCCGATTACCACTGACCCGAAACCCATTGAAGATGGCATCGAGGAAGTATATGATGCTGGCTTGAGTCTAGTTGATGAATGTGAGGGGGAAGAACTTGAAGAATGTGACATTGATACTATTGGTTCCTTACCTGAGGAGACCTTGGAAAGCAACCAACTGATAAGACCTAGTTCAGAAATTCAAGAGATTTGTGAGAATCAGGTTCCTTTAGTCAAATACCCCCAGGAAGAACTCATAGTGTTAGCCCGAGCTATCAGTTCGTACCCTCTAATGACAGTCATTCCCCAAGTACCAATTGAAGATCTTTGCACTGAACTGTTTAAGTTTGCCCACCCTATGGTAGATCCTCTCCTTAGGATGACTGAATCAAGCCTCTTACAATTGGACCTTGTCCCATGCCTAGCCACTAAGGTCTCTCCCGTAATCTCAATTGAACATCCTTGTCTTGAGCGGATTGATTCTCCCAGTCCAGTAGAAGTCCTCCTTATGACCCCAGACCACTTCCTTCGCATGACTGACCTACCCTTCTATAGAGTATACCTTTCCTCACCCATAGGTCAAATTTCAAGTCTTGAGGTCATCATCCATAGGTCCTTCCATGAATCATTCTTTAATCCATTTCTTGAGAAAGTGGATCATTGTTTGCTTAGAGAACAAACCTTAACTATTGCAATCACATCTCCTAGGCTACTTCCCGAACTACCTCTTGATCCATTCCTAGGAATAGCAAACTTTTCCTTTCGTAAGGATGACCAGTTGACACTCATAGATCACCATTCAAACCTTCAGGTCACCACCTTTAGTCAGCAGGTAATTCGTGACTCCACCTCATATTTCCTTCCTTTCTCTAGGACTTCCAATGCTTCTTACACCACCCAAGTTTACTTTGTAGAAGTCTTTAGAGTGAACCACGTGTCGGAACCTATTAGATTTGCCACCTACTTCTGGAAGACCTTATGGCACCTACTAGGCACCCATGATAAGTTTTCATGCTCTGCATGCCCTCCTCCGACCCAAGGTCAAACCTAGAGAGCCTTAGTTTGTTAGGTTTAGACCTAGGGTTCCTTTGGAATAAAGTCCATTCTTTAGGAATGCGTCGTCAGTCTAGTTTAGTTTTTCTTGACCCTTTACTAGGCTTTGGCTCAGATTTTGGTTTGATTGAGAGCACCAGGAATTGGGATTTGTATTTTGTCCAGGACTAAATTTGTGTACAATGACTCGGTCAATAGGTCTACGGGTAAGAGTCCATTTGAAATTGTACATGGGTACAAACCTCACACACCTCTTGACCTAGTCCCTTTACCTGTCCACACTCGAGTCTCCGAATCTGCTGAGAATTTTGCACAGCATGTAAAAGACTTGCATAAAAAATTCATGCCAAAATAAATTTAAGTAATGAAACTTATAAGAAGTTGGCTGATACTCAAAGGCGAGTCAAATCTTTTGTTGAGGGAGACTATGTGATGATTAGGTTAAGGCCTGAACGGTTTCCTCCTGGAACCGTTAGAAAGTTACATGCTAGGGGAGCTGGACCATTTAGAGTGGTAAAGAGAGTAGGATCCAATGCCTATGTGCTCGAGTTGCCTCCAGAACTAGGCATTAGCTCTACTTTCAACATTACAGACTTAGTAGAGTACAGGGAGCCAGCTGTGATTCCTAGTGAGCCTTTTGAGCCTAACCCAACATTGAGAGTGATCCCGACCCTGTGTGTCCACCAAAAAACTGGCCTGTGAGGAAAGAGCAGATTGAAAAGATCCTGGATGATCAGGTTATCTCTACTCGTAATCGAGGATACCAAAGGTACCTGGTCCGCTGGCAAGGAAGGCCAGATTCTGATGACTCTTGGATCTCCCGAGAAGAATTACAAGAATTGGACCCAGACCACTTGGAGAGATACCAGAGCCAACTTGAGCCTTACTCGACAGGATCGAGTTCCTCCCACCCCGGGAGAATTGGTGCGGGCACCAGACTCAGAAGAAGACTTCAGAGCTCTATCTGGATCTCTGATTGACATTGCCCGAGAAATTAGGGTTTGTAATAAAGGTTGACCTGGTCAACCAGTTTATTTCTTGAGTCACCATTTAAATTTTGTTGAGTCATGTTGACTCGGTGCAAGTCCCGATGTGGTTTCAATTTGGTCCAAAATGGTGCCACATTTGTCTTCCAATCAAATCAAGGTTCAAGCAAGTGGAGGCCACACTCCAAGCCACACGCCCAGCCACACTCCGAGCACACGCCAGAGTCCAGGAGGTGCCACAGAGGCATCCCAGTGTCATGGTCCCCACACCCAAAGAAGAAAAAATCAAATTGGAAGCTAATTTAAAGGAGGCGCCCATACCTGCCTATTTTACCTAAGCAAAGAAGGAAGAAAACTTCTCTTGGAGAAGAAATCAAAGAAGGACATCCAATTGAAGTTCAAATCAAAATCAAAGAGCTTAACTTGGAGTGGAAGAAAAGAAGAAATGCCATAAGAAGAGGAGGACTCCAAATCCAAATCCAACTCCAAAGGAGGCGCCATAAAAATTCCAAAAAAAAATTCCTTTATGGCCGTCCCAATTTTTTTTAAAGTCTTGGACGACCAAGAGAGGGCGTTTTCTACCTAATCTAGAGGTTGGAAGAGTTTAGTCCCACATGGGAATTTGTACAAGCTAGGAGAAAATTTTAGGTCTATATAATAGACCTCTCTTTGTAACTTTGAAAATCAATCAATGAAGAAAATTATTTTTTTGCTATTCTCTTGTGTTGAGTGACCTAGGTTTCTCTTCTTCCGCACTATTCTAAGTGTTGAGCTCCGTGAGGGGGTAATCCGGGTTCCATTGGAGCCTTGAGGAGGTGAGAGATCTCCATCTTTATCCAAAACCCTAGGTTAGCCACTTGAAATTCCAAAACCCTAGCCACCCTTCATTATTTTCAATCCATCAAACCCTAGATCCATCCATCTCCCACGGCCTCTCTCTCTCTACAAGTCCAGGCCATCCACCTTCATCCAGATCCAGTCCGGCTACTTCAGATCCAGAGCAAGTTCCAAGGAAAATCACATCAGCTTCCAGGAGAATCCAGTTTTCAGCAATTTCAATCTTCAAGTTCATCAACCTGGTAAATCTTTTCCTTGACTCTCTGATTCCACCAATTGTTTTTCTTCTCTTCCAGATCTTGAGTTCAGGAGAAGCCAACCCGCCAAAGGACCAGTATTGGAGGATCCATTGCGAAGATATCTGAATCCGAGGATCCAACAATCTGCTCGGGAGAGTTCTTCCACCAAAATTTGTGAAGATCATTGTCTGGTTAGGTAAACCATCTCTTCTCTTTATTTTTGTTCTGTTGAAAGTTCGGAGCGAAACCCTAGGTCTGGAAGTTTCTCAACTCCCAGCGATCCGTTGCTTCTGAACTACTCTGATACTTTAGTTTCCTTAAAATTGTGCTTTCAATTATCATATTAGTATCTTTCAATGTTAGGTTAACTTTTCTTTGATTTGAAGCCAACTTCTACAAACATATAAAAACAACAAAAAAAATTAGTTAATCTTAATTTACTTCCGCATCGCGTCCCTTCATTTGTTCTGCATCATTTTTGGTATCAGAGCTTTCGTTCTGCATCACAGTTCCTGAGCCCAGCTCTCAGGCAACCAAGACCCAGCACTCTAGAAGACAAGTTTTCGAGCCAAGCTCCAAGACACCAACTCCTGAGCCCAGCTCTCAAGCAACCAAGTCCTGGGGCCTAGCTCTCCAGAAGACAAGTCTTCGAGCCCAGCTTCGAAATGCCAGTTCCTGAGCCTAGCTCTCGGGCCAACCTGGACCGGGGCCCAGCTCTCCGGCCAGCAAGTCTTCGAGCCCAGCTCCAAGACACCAGTTCCCGAGGCCAGCTCTCAGGCAACAAAGACCCGGGGCTCAGCTCTCTAGAAGACAAGTCTTCGAGCCCAGCTCCAAGATGCCAATTCCTAAGCCCGGCTCTCAGTCCAACCTAGACCGGGCCCAGCTCTCCGGCCAGTAAGTCTTCAAGCCCAGCTCCAAGATACCAATTCCTGAGCCCAGCTCTTAGGCGACCAAGACCCAGGGCCCAACTCTCTAGAAGACAAGTCTTCGAGCCTAGCTCCAAGATACCAAGACCTGAGCCCAGCTCTCAGGCATTCAAGCCCGGGGCTCAGCTCTCTAGTACCAAAGCCTTGAGCCTAGCTCCAAGGCATCTAAGACCTGAGCCCATTTCTCAGGCATTCAAGCCTGGGGCCCAGCTCTCCAGCACCAAAGCCTCGAGCCTAGCTTCAAGGCATCCAAGACCTGAGCCCAGCTCTCAGGCATTCAAGCTCGGGGCCCAACTCTCCGGCACCAAAGCCTCGAGCCTAGCTCCAAGGCATCCAAGACCTGAGCCCAGCTCTCAAGCATTCAAGCCCGGGGCCCAGCTCTCCGGCACCAAGTCTTCGAGCCCAGCTCCAAGGCATCCGAGGCTTGAGCCCAGCTCTCAGGCATTCAAGACCCGAGGCTCAGCTCTCTGGCTAGCAAGTCTTCGAGCCCAGCTTCAAGACACCAGTTCCTGAGCCCAGCTCTCAGGCGACCAAGACCCAGGGCCCAGCTCTCTGGAAGACAGGTCTTCGAGCCCAGCTCCAAGACACCAACTCCTTAGCCCAGCTCTCAGGCCAACCTGGATCGGGGCCCAGCTCTCTGGAAGACATGTCTTTGAACCCAGCTCCAAGATGACAGTTCCTGAGCCCAGCTCTCAAGCCAACCTAGATCGGGGCCTAGCTCTCCGACTAGCAAGTCTTCGAGCCCAGCTCTAAGACACCAATTCCTGAGCCCAGCTCTTAGGCAACCAAGACCCAGGGCTCAGCTCTCTGAAAGACAAGTCTTCGAGCCTAGCTCCAAGATGCCAGTTCTTAAGCCCAGCTCTCAGGCCAACCTGGACTGGGGCTCAGCTCTTCGGCCAGCAAGTCTTCGAACCCAACTCCAAGACACCAATTCCTGAGCCCAGCTCTCAGGCAACCAAGACCCGGGGCCTAGCTCTCCAGAAGACAAGTGTTCGAGCCTAGCTCCAAGACACCAAGACCTGAGCCCAGCTCTCAGGCATTCAAGCCTAGGGCCCAGCTCTCCGGCACCAAAGCCTCGAGCCTAGCTCCAAGGCATCCAAGACCTGAGCCCAGCTCTTAGGCATTCAAGCCCGGGGCCCAGCTCTTTGGCACCAAAGCCTCGAGCCTAGGTCCAAGGCATTCAAGCTCGGGGCCCAGCTCTCCGGCGATCTCCTTCCTCATGGCCTCCGCCTGGCGGGATGCCTCAAACGACTTCTCCTTCGCACGTTCAGCCTGGTGGATCGCCTCAGCCATCCCTCTCTCCGTTGCCTCAATCGAGCTAGCGATAGTGGAAGCCTTCCCCTCCACCTCTACGGCCCTTTGCTCAGCGACCACGGCCTTCTTCTCAGCATAGATGGCCCGTTCTGTTGCCATCTTCGACTCGGCTCGAAGCTCCTTCAATCGAGTCCTCCTCGCATCGAGCTCCCCATCGAGCTCCCTCTTGAGCCGCTCGGCATTGGCGACCTCGCCCGTGAGGCTCTTGACCTTCATATTAGCCTCCCAGGCCTCGTCATTCTTCCACCTCAGCTCGGTCCTCATGGACTCGAGTTTCGCCTGCTGCTCTTTGTCCCTCCTGGCCCAGTTACGGTAGAAGTCCCGTATAAGGATGAGCTCCCTACCTTGTTGCATCAGAGAGCATGTTAGTCACGATAGTAAAGAATGTCAGGAGGAATGAAGCAAGGTGGGAGGAAACTTATGGCATAGAGGTTGGAGAAGGACATGCTGATGATGTCATCGAGGAGTCTCCCACTCCCTTCCCATCGATCGCAGGACTGAACAGAGAAGTCCATCATCCGCCCAACGAGGTTCGGGTCCTTCATGAGGGAGACATTGGGCACCAATCTGAAAGGGACCCGGTGATAGTCCCTATCTTTCTTGCCCATCGCCGACACAGACTCCTCCATGGAAGGAGAAGCCCTCGATGCAAGTTGCGAGCTCGGCACCAATTCGGACCGTGCCGTTGATGCTGGCCTCGCACCTTCTGGCTCCCCATCCTCCTCAACTTCGATGATCTCCGAAAGAGGCGTTGCTACCACAGTAGCAGCGGTAGCCGATCTGGCCCGAGCCACCACCTCGGACTCAGGCACCGGGGTCAGATCGCACTACCTCGGAGTCTCCGGGATGGGCTTTGCTACCCTCTTTCGCCTCCACTCAGAAACTGGCACGGCTGGCTTGGTCTACGTCGGCCTCGCATCGTCATCCGCATGAGCGCTTTTCGGAGCGAGCTCGCCAGCCTCTGCAGCCTGATTTCACTCCTCAGTGAAGGAGAGCAGTTGGTCTATCGAGAACTTCATGCCCATACCAAGGAAGATGCAGTCAGCTCCAAGCTCAAAAAAAAGGGAAGAAAAGGATGGTCGAGCCGAACTCACCCGACTCCCGCGTCGAGCCAACCCCGGCCTCGTGGAGATTCTGCTCTGATAGCAGGACTCGAGTGAAGGGATCTCGACAGAGCGAAGTCGCTCGTACAACTCGAGGTCGGCTACTTCGACCGAGGAGTTTCGGTTGAGAGACTGATCCGGGTCTCTCCAAGCCCAGTCGACCCCCTCGACCGAGGTAAAGAAATACCTACTCTTCCATCCCTGGGATGGGAGGAAAGAGGCCACCACCCCTCCTCGGAGGGGTGATGCTTTAGGGTGAAGAAAGCCCTGAACAGAGAGAAGCGGGCGACTATCCCGTGGAAGTGACACAGAACGATGAAACAAAAGATCGTTCTGATGGTATTCAGGACAAGCTGGGTAGGAACGAGGTGATAGTTGGTCAGGACGGAGAGAAAAAATGGATGGAAAGGGAATCGGAGGCCCCTGGTGAAGGTCTCCTCATAAAAAGCTATCCGACAAGGGCCACTAGAAGTGACTCGTTCTCCCGGAAGAGGGATCGAAAGTTGGATGGACTCCAGGATATCATAATCATCCCGGATGGTCACGAGCTCCATGGCGGTGATCATCGAAGCAATCCCTCCGGTACTTGTTGACCGAGAGGGTTCAGGGATAGGGGCAGAAAGAAAAGACAGACGAGGTGGAGGAACGGACCCGGGTTTCCTAATAGCTACGGGATCGAGGGGAAGCCTTATGCTAAACTCATAGTGCACCACCTCCCTTTCCTTGTCAGAAGGAGTTTCTGACCTAGAAGATCCAGCCTCGGCTTGGCAAGAAGGATGGAAGTTCAGACCGAAACGAATCATGGTGAGAGAAGGAGAAGGTGAAAGACGACCTAAGAGGATCCTTAGTCGATAAGCGGGAGAAAGGAGACTAACCTGCTAAGAGCTTAGAGAGACAGAAACGGCTAGGGGAGATGGAAGAAGAGCATCTGTATAACTGCGAGCACGAAAGATTTGAAATAAGGTGAGTTTTGAAAAAGTTACCTTTCTTTTCGAAGTGACCGGTGCCCGACTATATTGTTATGGCTCCCCCATCGAGAGATGCTTACCACGTGTTGTTGATCAACGGAGCAGGCACCTTATTCCGACTATGGCTGCTCTGAATTCCGTGCCCATAATAACTGCTCCACGGACGTGGCCACATGGTGCCACCGCACTGGCTCGGGGAACCGCCTCACGAAGCACCATCGATCGCGGTCATTACTGCAGAGGATCCTCACCTTTCCATGTCAGCACCATGATTACTCCCTTCGCCCCGAGCACCATGCACTAACTGGCCTCGGGAGTGAGGGGCAAATGATGTGGCGTGATCGCTGATGTGGAACACCTATCAGATGCCATGTCAGAGTACGCTGCTATGATGGATATCTCCTCTCGGGCTTCTTTCCCAAGATGAGCTCCCTCGTCAAGCTGAGCTCCCTAGAACGCCGGGGTCGCCTGTCAAGATCGAGCACCATCCTCCTCCAGGTCGGCTCCCGCGAGATCGAGATGCCTAGGCTGGAGCTGAGTGACTTCCCTAGATCGAGCCCTTCGAAGCAGAGTTTTGCGGCCCGGAGTTGAGCTCAGCCCTCCTCCGCCACGTGGAGCCCCTTCGAGGTCGAGCCCTCTAATCTAGGGTCACGTGCTGCCCTCCTCCACCAGGTCAAATCCCTCGAAGTCGAGCCCCGTGGTCTGGAGTCGAGTCCAACCCTCCTCTGCCACATGGAACCCCTTCGAGGTCAAGCCCGGCAGAGCCTAGTCCTGCTCTCCAGCTTGGCAACCACCTTGGCCAGGGTGCCAACCACCAAGGAAGCAGCACCTCCTCTCCAAGGACACCGACGGGTCTCTTGAAGGCCACGAAGCAGTGCCCGCCATGCTGTAATAACTGTCCGTCACTGCCACTTATACCAGAAAAGAAGGAAGCTCGCTGACTAAGGCACCATGCCCTCCACCAACCACCCATACCACCAGAAGAGGGGGGCCAGCTAGAAGGCATGGATTCCAGGGGCGGTGGCCCGTCGATCGAGGCCTTGCCAAGTTTCCTGGAATGGGGCAACCGGAGGGAATGTCAGAGTGCATGGAAGCTTCCCCTACCGCATGTTAGGAAAGACATCCTGTCCATGGCACGGTACCTTACCGCACACGCCTGCCAACACAGGAGAGATCCCGAGGCAAGCCAAATTAAAAAATCCAGCAAGAGTAAGCCAAAAAACACAAGACTACTCATGCGGGTAACAAGAAAGGAGAGAAAGGCCACACAGGAGGACCCTTCTACCTCGGCTATCATCTCTCCCAGCCCGCTCTCACTTCTATACATACCACACTCACTCCTCTTAGCATGGAGTCCATCAAGAGGGGCTCGACTAGGAGGATCTATTTTCCTGGATCGTCACTGACTTGACCGTCAGAGCACCCCCACCAGGATTTCTGGCCCAGGTCTCTAACATTGTTTCCCTGTAGGTCCCGAAGAACGAAGAGCTCTCGGGAAGATGGTTGGCAGTCCGACACCCCCAGTAGTTACGGGCCATGGCGATCTTGGCGATAATAGATAGTATTAAAAAATCTTAAAGTACTTGATGGATATGCACCTAACATTTCAAGGTACGTGCATCTTAAAGACTGGAAAATCTTTAATCTAAAAAGTCATGATGGCCACATATTGATGCAAGATATCTTTCCAATAACTTCAAGATCATCAGTGCCTAAACAAGTTCTTTCAGTTATAATTTTGTTATCATCATTCTTTAAGGCATTATGTTCAAAGGTTATTGATCCTAGAGAGCTTGATCAGTTGGAGTCAGATGTTGTTGTTACACTTTATCAGATGGAGAAGATTTTTCTACCTAGATTTTTACTATTATGGTACATCTACTCATTCACTTAGCTTCGAAAGTCAAGGTTAGTGGACCGATACATTATAGATGGATATATCCTATTAAGAGGTATTATTGTTATTTTTTGATCTCTATATATTTTTTAATAAAAGTAGCATCATGATGATGTGTAAATAAAATTTTCAATTTTGTAGGTATCTTGTGCGGTTGAAAGATTATGTATGAAACAGAAGCTATCCAGAGGATTCGATTGTAGAAGGATATATTACTGAAGAGTGTCTGACATTTTGTTCAAGATATCTTCAAGGTGTAGAGACTGTATTTAATAGACCACAACGGCAAATTGATTTCATAGACAATGCAGATTTGTATAAGTTCTCTATTACTGGAAGAGTAATGGGAAAAGGTGAAAGTATTGTATTGGATAACACAAGCACATCATTATGCATTACTTCATAGTGAAATAATATCTGACTATCGAAGGTTAGCATATTTAATATATTTCAAGTTTAAATATCATATCTTATTTTTAAAATTATATTAATAAATATAAATTTTATGCAGTAAATTTTTAATATCTCACTGACATGCTAATAATAGCACTCGACCTAATCCAAGAATTGAGCAGCGATAGTTAGTCGAGTTATTTCCTACATGGATTTCAAAATAGGTTTGACATATATTTAAAGAATATGTGGATAAATTTATCATCGAATAACTTGTTAATATTTTATATTATTTTTTTAGGTACCAACAATGATGAAGAAAAATTGTTCAGATGAATTAATAGCCTTGACTCGAGGACCTAACAATATTGTCATCAGATATAATGGTTTCATAATCAATGGTTTTAAATTTCATACTAAAGACTGCGAGAAATTTAGAAAAATATAGAATAGCGGTATTATGATGGAAGCTGATGGAAAGATTTATTATGGTGCACTTAGAGATATATATGAACTAGATTACTATGGAATCTTTAAAGTTATGTTATTTAGATATGATTGGGTAGATAGAAACTCATCAAGGAGTTTGAAAAAAGATGCAAATAGATTTACACTTGTAAATTTAACAAGGTTAATACATACCAGTGTCTTATTGAAGGATGATCCATTTATTTTTTCTTCTCAAGCTTGTCAAGTATTTTTTGTACAAGATACAAAAGATAAAGATTGTGCTACTATTATTAAGATAAAATCTCGAGACTTATATGATATGGGAAAACAACTGAAAGTTGATGAAGATGATGACACTTATGCAGATTCAATACCATTCAATTTTGTACCAGTTGATGACGTACATGCTATACTATCCTTAGGATGGAAGTTGAAGAAAATGCTAATGCTTGATTCTTATTGGTAATAAATTTTGTAATGTATGCAATTTGTAGTAATTATTATGTTAAATTAATATTTATCTTCACTAATTCTGACTTTGATGTAAATGATAGGGTACACTATGTCGCGCTCGCGATGATTTGTTGGTGTGCAATTCCAGCACTCACGGACAGAGGCCGGTAGTTCTTTGACACAGTAGGCGGAGGCCAGTACTTCAGCATAGGATGTTCATGCTGGTCCTTCGTTAGTACCGGATGTTGCATCCAGTCCTTCAGCACACTAATATACTACAGGTCCATCATCATTGGGGCGTTATGATCCTCCCGTCGATCCAGCAGATGATGAGCTACACATTCAGGGTAATTTATTCCAATATGCTTGGTTAGATAAAATTTCATTATATTTTTTACTATAGCTTACTTTTATTTATTTCTATGTAGATTGATCTGGGAGGGTTACACATAGGCGTAGGCCCACAGCAGTACGGGATGTGTGGCAAATATGCGAGGGTGAGAAGATAGTGATCGAGTGTAATGAGCTGGGGCAGCCAATTAAAACGCCGCTAGCTTATTGAGTTCCTTTTTGGGGATAGTTGCACGGAGGCATCAGCTTTGTCCACTTAGTTATGCAAAGTGGAATGACATGCTTTCAATGTATAAAGTAGACATTCTACAACTTGTACAGGTAAAAAGTTTGTATTAATTTTTTGTTATCTTGCATAGTTGAAATATTATGTTATATTTTATATTCTTATTAATTATTTTCTTTTACAGTCCAAGTTTGTACTTCCTCCATCCTTTCAAGATTTTGTACTGAAGTCTCTCAACCAAAAATGGAAAGAATATAAATCACAGTTGAAGATAAAGTACAAGTTGCCGAGTATGACAAAGGAGTAGGTAGTTCGTACCTGTCCTCCTGATGTACCCCCTTATCAGTGGGTGGAGTTGGTTTACTATTGGTTTTCCGAGAGGAGACATGTATCTTCTAATTTATTTGAAGCAAGTTTATTAAAATATTTCATTTATATGGTACATTATACATATATATACATTACTTTCTAGATATAAAAAGTAATCATTTTGATTTTATAGACCTATTCTGATATTGGTAGAGCTGCAGAAGTAGCTATGTCTGTTCTCCATACATCGGGATCCAAGAGTTATGTGCGACTCGAACAGGAGTTCGTAAGTTTCTTAAACTATACACTTGTATTTTCAATATTAAAGTATTTATAGATTTTAATGAAAATAATATTATATATCATAGAAAATGTATCGCGATATATATATGTATCACGGATAATATATTGCGATACATATATATACCATGGTACATATCATGGTACATATATGTATCGCGGTATATATATGCATATATCGCGGTACATATATGTATCGTGGTACATATATGTATCGCGGTTCATATATGTATCGCGGTACATATATGTATCATGGTTCATATATGTATCGCGGTACATATATGCATGTATCACGGTACATATATGTATCGTGGTGCATATATGTATCGTGGTTCATTTATGTATTGCGGTTCATTTATGTATCGCGGTTCATATATGTATCGTGGTATATATATGTATCGCAGTACATATATGTATCGTGGTTCATATATATATCACAGTATCGCGGACGTATATGTATTGTGATACTTAAATACTTTTTAAATTTGTTTGAATTATTTACTTAAAATTATAATTTTTCTTGTAGGCGGATGAGTCAGGTGGAGTTTTACCGGATGACTTATACTCATCATGATAGCACTTTTGTCAGAGATGAGTCGAAGAATATATGTATAAGTTTTTATTACAATTTATATGGCTGGCAAGGATTTAAATTTGATTTTGTTATTTTCTAAGATCTAACTAATTTTTTTAAACTAATACAGGAAAGAGCCACAGCTCTTATTATCGAGTGTGTTGATGATTTTACAGCATCTACACAGAGTAGTCGCATCGAGGCCGAGGTATTTACAAAGTTGATGGGCTCGGAGTGCTACGATCAAGTGAGGGGCTAAGGAGTTGGAGTCAACCCCACTCAGTTATCTGAGGTTAATAGACATACACGGGAGGCTGTAGTGGCTGCTCAGGATGTAAATGTTTGCAGGCTCGAGGAGGAGTGATGGAGATACGACAGAGCCGTGCTGCCAATGGAGCAGTGATGGAGAGCATGAGAGAGCACATAGAGCGGCTTACATCTATCATACAGATGTATGTTTCATGCTAGGTACAGATGTATGTTTCATGCTAGGTACATATATATGATATTAAATATATATTTTTATATTAAATTAATAACTTATGTAATATATTATCATTTATAATTTCATAAATTAAATATTTTAAATATTTTTTTAAATAGGCTTCTGGAGCATCAGATCCTCATGGACAAGGTGATAACCTACCTCCTGCAGATCATTGACCTCGACTTTTTATTATTTTATATATTGTATTTTCATATATTTTTTAATTTTGTTAAAGAGACATGTGTAACAAATTTTATTAATTTTGATCGTAATGAATTTTATATTTAGATTTATGTTTGGATGTGTGAAGAATGCATGTAATGAGATAGAAATATTTGTTATTACTATATTATATAGGATAAAAAATGTTATAAATATATTTAAATTTTAAAATAAAAAATTTATTTTTTAAAAAAATTGGAATTCTCGATGCTTTAAAGCATTGGGAATAAAGTTATTCTCGATACTTTTTGAAAGTGTTGGGAATAAAGTTATTCCCGATACTTTAAAGCATAGAGAATAACCTTATAAGAGTGTTATTCCTGATTCTTTAAAGCATCGAAAATAAGTTTATTCCCGATGCTTTCAAATAGCATCGGGAATAACTTTATTCCCGATACTTTTTTTTGATAAAACGGTGTATTCATTGCACAGAACGAAGATGAATACAACCTAAAAAGTCAGCAAGTATAATATCCCTAAGCTGTACAGGGGCTGAGTGCCAATCAGACAAAATAACAAACCCCGTATGCTGAGCTACATAGGAGGCTACCTAGTTTGCAGCTGAGTTGGCCTCCCTATAAATATGCCTAATAGTTAGAGAATGATATCCCTGCAACATAAGTCTAATATTCCTGACTATAGGGTGAGCCGTGGGCATGGAAGAAGAATGCATAAGCCAAGAGACAACGGTGGCAGAGTCGCCCTCGATGATGAGACAATCAAGGCGAAGAACCTGCCGAGCATACCTAATGCCAACCCATGCAGCGTAAAGCTCAAGTGCCGGTATGGAGGAGTCTATAAGGGGGATACCCCCAGCTATTAGGAAACCTAGATGAGAGTCCCTAATAATGAATCCCGCTCCACCCATCATGTGATGAAGGCTCCCATCGAAGCTGACAGTGATCCAAGGCAGAGGAGGGGGTTCCCAGGTAATAAAAACCATCCAAGCCACTCAACGAGCGAAAGGGGAACCCCAGATCTCAGTACTCCATAGCAGCAGTCTTGGCTCTCTCCACCAACATCCTAGGGGAAGACCTGACTGAAGCAAAGATCCGATCATTTTTGGAAATCCAAATATGATAAGCCAGATAAGCAATAAAGGAGACCTGGATCGTAGGAGCCATCCGTAACAGAGCATAAAAGACATCAAGCATGACATTGGGCTGGGCAAAAGGGTCATGGAAGCCCTCCAATGCCCGGATCGTCCTCGCATGTGCATAGAGGAAGATAGCATGTGTCTGCGACTCGGTCGGAGTCCCATAAAAAGGATAATCTGAAGTGATATGGATGCCCCTGGAAATGAGAAACTCGCGGGTAGGGAGGTGGTGCCATGCGAGTTTCCTGATGAAGAGAGAGATCCTGGGGTGAACCGACAGAGTCCAGATCCAGAGATAGCTCCTGGAGAAATGCTGGTTGAAGGCAGGCCATCCAATGAGGTCAGAGATGGGCACACGGGAGGATGTCGTATGTCGCCAAACTCTGATGTCTGTGCATGAATGAACCGGAAGGGGGATGGAGAGGACCCTGAAACCAAGAATCTGTCCAAATATAGAGTGAACCACATCTGTATCCTAAGTGGCAAGCCCCGGCCACCGAAGATTAGCAATGGTCATGGAGGGGAGCATGAAAATTGAGATGAAGGTAGGCCACCAAATCAAAGGAATGTCCGATATCCAGGGATCATGCATAAATATGATGGATCGGCCATCCCCCAAAACCTAGGATAGCCGAGGGATGATGATCGGGGCCCTAGCAAGCACCTCACGCCAAACTACCGATGACTTCCTGATGGGTCTAGGACAGTCACCGAGATCCATAGGGATGTCTCTGTACTTGGCCCTCTTGAAAGAGGACCACATATGGTGCGGGCACCAGAATCAGAAGAAGACTTCAGGGTTCCATCTAGATCTCTGAATGACCTTGCCCGAAGATTAGGGTTTGTAATAAGGGTTGACCTGGTCAACCAGATTATTTTATTTCTTTGAGTCTGCATTTCATTTTGTTGAGTCATGTTGACTCAGTCTAAGTCCAAGTCAAGTCCTGGTTGGCGCCATTCCCTAGGGCGTCGTTTTTTCTTCCAAGGCCAAATGCAAGTGGACGCCACACTCCCAGCCACACTCCCAGGACCAGTTGGCGCCATATTTCATCCTAGTATCCCTAGTCCCCATGCCCAAGAGAGCAAGAAAATTTTCTTAGGAGAAGTCAAGGAAGGCGCCCACAAGCTGCCAAAAGTAACCAAGCTAAAGGAGCAGGGGATTTTTCTTGGAGAGGACTTCAAGGTAGGTGCCCACACCTGCCTAAAGTACCTGGCTATGAATGGAAGGAGCCTAGTCTTGGGGAGAAAGACTAGGAGATGAGTATTTTCTTCCAAGAAAGAGCAAGTAATGGAAGGAAAACCCATGACTTAAGGAGAAGAACTAGGAGGTGCCCCATATACCTGCCATATGAAGCCATCACCTTGCATTTGAGGCCGCCCACTCCAAGGAAAGAAGCCTGGTCGGTCAAGGGAAAGTTTTTCATGCTTAGGATGAATGTTTAGTCCCACATGAGAAGTAGTGTAATTTTGTTTCTCTTAAAAGGTTTATATATTGGACCCTTATGTAATCTTTTGATTTTAATGAGTAAATGAAATCTTTTCTTGTGTTGAGCAACCTTGTGTTCTCTTCTTCCGCACTTCTTTGAGTGTTGAGCTCCATGAGGGAGTAAATCTGGATTCCATTGGAGCCTTGAGGAGGTGAGAGATCTCCAAAGTTACCAAAACCCTGCCCCGCTTTCATCCCTGGCCGCCAATCCTAATTTCCTTTCATCATCCTAGCCGCTAACACCCAAATTCCTAAACCCTATTCCCACTTCATTCAAGGCCGCCATCTCCTTCTCCAAGCCACCGCCTACTATATCAAGCCCTAGGTCCTTTTCATCTGCAAGCCGTCGCCCTACCAGCCAAACCCTAAATCCACTCCATCTTTCACCGCCACCTCCATACTCTTCCCTCATCTACAAAGTTCGAGCAGTCCGGAGCTATCCCAGGTAAAGGTCTCTTCCTTGAGTTTCTTACATCCTTATCTTGTTCTTCATCTTTTCCAGATCTAGAGTACGAGAAGAAGGCCAACCTTGCCATAGGACTACAATCCGAGGATCCATTGCGAAGATACCCCGTCTCCAAGGATCTTACAATCTGCTCGAGAGTGTCCTTCAATTGAAGCAAAGAGAGATATCACAGTCAGGTATAAAACCTTCTCTTCTCTCTTCATTTATTTCTTGAAAGAGGAGTAAACCCTAGGTCTGGGGGTTTCTCAATCCCCAGCGATCCTACTTCTTTATTACTCTAATAATCTACTCTTTTGAATTGTGTTTTCTTTCAGTGCATATTTTCTTTCAATATTAGTTAGCCTTGTTTTTGAGTCAAGCCAACTTCTAACAAAACACAAAAAAAAAAAAAAAGTCTTAATTTACTTCTGCATCCATCATCTTATTTGTTCTGCATCATTTTTGGTATCAGAGCCAGGTTTAGGGTTCTTGTTTGTTTGAATGTTTTTTTGTTCCTTTTTATTTTGCTGCCTGGAGTAGACTCCCCTGGCCGTCCGGTCCTAGGAACAAGCGAGACGCAAGCCTCCTCCTCCCATTCCATGGGGTTCCTAGGGCGTGTAGGGGTGCCGCTGGGTTATAACTTCTAGGCAGGGATTGTAAACGGGACACACGTTCTATTTTCTGCTAGTAACTGCACTGTTATTTGAATTGTATCTTCCTGTAAAAAAATTTAAATTAAGTAATTCTTATTTTGCTGGAACCAGTATAATTGAAATTAATTTACATAAAATTTTCATGATTCATTAATTTATGTAGATTTTCTGAGATCAATTTTACTACTATTCTGCTTTTTATTTTCTGCAAGCTATTTTTTTATTTGAGTGTGCATAAATTGAATCTATCTTAAGGGCACCGAAGTTGCAACATAAGGGGAGGATTGAGACCCTCTCCTTAGCCCAAAACCACCTCCCGTGCATTCGAACCTAAGCCTTTAATCTTAAAATTAATTAGACCTAATTTGCCCTAGTGGGCTAGGGACACCAACTGGTCGGGTCTAGGCTAGTGTTGAGTCAGTTTGTCTAGTTACTCTATGTGTGCTTTTGTACTCAGTGTCTAGAATGGTGGTTCAAGGATTTTATCTCGAAGGGCTTGTGTGCTGGTCCGCCTACCTGGCCAATCACTGATTGGTGTCTAGTATTGGCAATTAGGGACCTAACACTCCCTTTACACCTGCTTGGCTGAGTCCCGAGTTACTACAGGCTAGCGTGCCACTCTGATTGGGCATCTAGTTTGGGCTCTAGGTCTAGTTAGCCCGTAGTCATTTCAGTCGAGTCTCATTTGGTGTGCTTTCTTGCATCATCATGTCCACCTGGAACGGAGTACCCTACCAACCTGGTCAAACCCAACCTGATTTAAAGGCCATGATTAGAACTCTTACCGAAAGTATGACCAAATTGAGTTAGGATATGACTGATACTGTTGCCCAGTTTAGGGATCAAGTTCGTGAGGATCTTACCCAGCTTAGGGATCGAGTCCAAGTACTTGAGGAACCTAGACATCAGAATTGGACTCCTGACCCAGATTTTAATATGCCTCAACCTCACCCATACCAGGAGCCTAGAAGACCTTTATACAGAGATCCTGAACCTAATCATAGGAGGCCTGACCCAGAGCCTGAAGATAGAGATGATAGGTTCATCCGGAACATCAAATTAGATGCACCCACTTTTGATGGTAGCTTAAACCCTAAGGTGTATTCTGATTGGGAGGGTGAGATGGACCAGTACTTTGAGTGGTATACCATATCTGAGGAAAGAAAGTTCAAGTTTGCCAAGATGAAGTTAGTGCATCAAGCTAGGTTATACTGGGAGAACATTGAGCTAACCGCTAGGAGACGAAATGTTGAGCCCATAACCACTTGGCAGGGTATGAAAGAGAAGCTTAGAGATAAGTACCTACCCATTTCATACCAGCAGAATCTGTTAGACCAATGGCAAACCTTGAAACAAGGGAACCGATCTGTCTCAGACTACATAGCCACCTTTGATGAGTACTTGATGAGATGTGATGTGAGTGAAGCCCATGAGGTCACTTTGTCTAGATTTAGGGCTAGACTTAGGGAAGACATTAAGAGGGAGTTGTTTCTGAGAGAGGTTACTGACCTAGACCAAGCCTATCAGATTGCACTAAACATTGAGAAATTTCAGAGAGGACCTATACCTTCTAGGGTTAGTGCCCCAATCCCAAGAAATGGACCTAGCCAAGTTACCCCTAGCAAACATTTTGTCTTATGAGCCCGAAGATAAAACAAGTGTTAAGGTTTGTTGGTAAGCCCAAGTGATAAAACCAACTTAGGTTTTGACTTGTGAGCCTTGTGAAAATCAAGTCAACTGTAATCTAGTTTGAATTATAGTGAAATTCCCAAGGGTGGCTTGGGGAGTGGATGTAGGTGCTAGGTTTGCACCGAACCACTATAAACCTTGTGTTTGTGTGTGATTACTCTCTTCCTCTCTTACTCTTTAATTATTGCTAACATCTTGCATTGAATTCATCATTGTTCACAAGCACCACTAGTCCCTCTCATTATTGTCTTAAATTTTTTTTAAAAGACCCAATTCACCCCCCATCTTGGGCTCCATTTCTGGGCAACAAGTGGTATCAGAGCACCGGTACTCTCTTTGGTGCGGGCACCAGAATCAGAAGAAGACTTCAGGGTTCCATCTAGATCCCTGAATGACCTTGCCCGAAGATTAGGGTTTGTAATAAGGGTTGACCTGGTCAACCAGATTATTTTATTTCTTTGAGTCTGCATTTCATTTTGTTGAGTCATGTTGACTCAGTCTAAGTCCAAGTCAAGTCCTGGTTGGCGCCATTCCCTAGGGCATCATTTTTTCTTCCAAGGCCAAATGCAAGTGGACGCCACACTCCCAGCCACACTCCCAGGACCAGTTGGCACCACATTTCATCCCAGTGTCCCTGGTCTCCACGCCCAAGAGAGCAAGAAAATTCTCTTAGGAGAAGTCAAGGAAGGTGCCCACAAGCTGCCAAAATTAACCAAGCTAAAGGAGCAGGGGATTTTTTTGGAGAGGACTTCAAGGTAGGTGCCCACATCTGCCTAAAGTACCTGGCTATGAATGGAAGGAGACTAGTCTTGGGGAGAAAGACTAGGAGATGAGTATTTTCTTCCAAGAAAGATCAAGTCATGGAAGGAAAACCCATGACTTAAGGAGAAGAACTAGGAGGTGCCCCACATACCTGCCATATGAAGCCATCACCTTGCATTTGAGGTCGCCCACTCCAAGGAAAGAAGCCTGGTCGGTCAAGGGAAAGTTTTTCATGCTTAGGATGAATGTTTAGTACCATATGGGAAGTAGTGTAATTTTGTTTCTCTTGCAAGGTCTATATATTGGACCCTTATGTAATCTTTTGATTTAGAAAATGAGTAAATGAAATCTTTTCTTGTGTTGAGCAACCTTGTGTTCTCTTCTTCCGCACTTCTTTGAGTGTTGAGCTCCATGAGGGAGTAAATCCGGGTTCCATTGGAGCCTTGAGGAGGTGAGAGATCTCCAAAGTTACTAAAACCCTGCCCCGCTTTCATCCTTGGCCGCCAACCCTAATTTCCTTTCATCATCCTAGCCGCCAATACCCAAATTCCTAAACCCTATTCCCACTTCATTCAAGGCCGCCATCTCCTTCTCCAAGCCACCGCCCACTATATCAAGCCCTAGCTCCTTTTCATCTGCAAGCCACCGCCCTACCAGCCAAACCCTAAATCCACTCCATCTTCCACCGCCACCTCCATACTCTTCCCTCATCTTCAAAGTTCGAGCAGTCCGGAGCTATCCCAGGTAAAGGTCTCTTCCTTGAGTTTCTTACATCTTTATCTTGTTCTTCATCCTTTCCAGATCCAGAGTACGAGAAGAAGGCCAACCTTGCCATAGGACTACAATCCGAGGATCCATTGCGAAGATACCCCATCTCCAAGGATCCTACAATCTGCTCGAGAGTATCCTTCAATTGAAGCAAAGAGAGTATCACAGTCAGGTATAAAACTTCTCTTCTCTCTTCGTCTGTTTCTTGAAAGAGGAGTAAACCCTAGGTCTAGGGGTTTCTCAATCCCCAGCGATCCTACTTCTTTATTACTATGATAATCTACTCTTTTGAATTGTGCTTTCTTTCAGTGCATATTTTCTTTCAATATTTGTTAGCCTTGTTTTTGAGTCAAGCCAACTTCTAACAAAAAAAAAATAAAAAAAATAGTCTTAATTTACTTCCGCATCGCATCATCTTATTTATTCTGCATCATTTTTGGTATCAGAGCCTTGTCTATGGTTCTTGCTTGTTTGATTATTTTTTCGTTCCTTTTAACTTTTGCTGCCTGGAGTAGACTCCCCTGGCCGTCCAGTCCTAGGAACAAGCGAGACACAAGCCTCCTCCTCCCATCCCACAGGGGTTCCTGAGGCATGTAGGGGTGCCGCTGGATTATTTCTTCTAGGCAGGGATTGTAAACGGGACACACGTTCTGTTTTCTGCCAGTAACTATCCTGTTATTCGAATTGTTTCTCCCTGCCAAAAATCTCAAATTAAGTAATTCTTGTTTTTCTGGAACCAGTATAATTGAAAGTTATTTACATAAAATTTTCATGATTTATTAATTTTTGTAGATTTTCTGAGATTAATTTTACTGCTGTTCTGCTTTTTTTATTTTCTGCAAGCTGTTTTTTTATTTGAGTGTGCATAAATTGAATCTATCTTAAGGGCACCGAAGTTGCAACATAAGGGGAGGATTGAGACCCTCTCCTTAGCCCAAAACCACCTCCCGTGTATTCGAACCTAAGCCTTTAATCTTAAAATTAATTAGACCTAATTTGCCCTAGTGGGCTAGGGACACCAACTGGTCGGGTCTAGGCTAGTGTTGAGTCAGTTTGTCTAGTTACTCTGTGTGTGCTTTGTACTCAGTGTCTAGAACGGTGGTTCAGGGATTCTATCCCGAAGGGCTTGTGTGCTAGTCCGCCTACCTGGCCAATCACTGATTGGTGTCTAGGATTGGCAATTAGGGACCTAACACTCCCCTTACATCTGCCTGGCTGAGTCCCAAGTTACTACAGGCTAGCTTGCCACTCTGATTGGGCATCTAGTTTGGGCTCTAGGTCTAGTTAGCCCGTAGTCATTTCAGTGAGTCTCATTTGGTGTGCTTGCTTGCATCATCATGTCCACCTGCAACGGAGTACCCTACCAACCTGGTCAAACCCAACCTGATTTAGAGGCCATGATTAGAACTCTTACCGAAAGTATGACCAAATTGAGTCAGGATATGACTGATACTGTTGCCCAGTTTAGGGATCAAGTCCGTGAGGATCTTACCTAGCTTAGGGATCGAGTCCAAGTACTTGAGGAACCTAGACATCAGAATTGGACTCCTGACCCAGATTTTAATATGCCTCAACCTCACCCACACCAGGAGCCTAGAAGACCTTTATACAGAGATCCTGAACCTAATCATAGGAGGCCTGACCCAGAGCCTAAAGATAGAGATGATAGGTTCATCCGGAACATCAAATTAGATGCACCCACTTTTGATGGTAGCTTAAACCCTAAGGTGTATTCTGAGGAAAGGAAGTTCAAGTTTGCCAAGATGAAGTTAGTGCGTCAAGCTAGGTTATACTGGGGGAACATTGAGCTAACCGCTAGGAGACGAAATGTTGAGCCCATAACCACTTGGCAGGGTATGAAAGAGAAGCTTAGAGATAAGTACCTACCCATTTCATACTAGCATAATCTGTTAGACCAATGGCAAACCTTAAAACAAGGGAACCGATCTGTCTCAGACTACATAGCCACCTTTGATGAGTACTTGATGAGATGTGATGTGAGTGAAGCCCATGAGGTCACTTTGTCTAGATTTAGGGATGGACTTAGGGAAGACATTAAGAGGGAGTTGTTTCTGAGAGAGGTTGCTGACCTAGACCAAGCCTATCAGATTGTACTGAACACTGAGAAATTTCAGAGAGGACCTATACCTTCTAGGGTTAGTGCCCCAATCCTAGGAAACGGACCTAGCCAAGTTACCCCTAGCAAACCTTTTCAGGGTATTCCCACCCCTAGGCCTATGGACAAAGGTAAGGCACCTGACACCCAGAGAACCCCTAGTTCTAGTATCACCTGTTTTAAGTGTCAGAAACCAGGTCATATCTCCAGCCAGTGTACAGCCATAGCCTGTTTTAAGTGCCATAGGGTAGGTCATGTTTCTAGCCAGTGCCCACGTAGATCCCTTTACATAGAAGAGGGAGAGGAAGAGAATTCCGGGCCCAATGAGAAATTTGAAGAAGAAGTTTATGAGGCCGGAATGAACTTGGTTGATGTGTATGAAGGAGAAAAGGAACCCACAGAGTCTAACCAGTTAGGAGTTGTGAGATGCATCCTGTCCCAGAGTAGAGTTCAGGAGGATTGGCGTAGGACTAACATCCTACAGACTTTCCTTAAATTAGGGGATAAGGTATGTAAGATCATCATAGATAGTGGGAGCTGTGTGAATGCCATTTCTGCTAGCACTATCAAAATGTTAGGCATAACCCCAGTCCCCCACCCCAACCCCTATAAGGTTTCTTGGGTAGACTCTACCTCTATACCCATCCGTCTAGATGTCAGGTCCAAATCCAGATGCAATCCTATCAAGGGAAGATTTGGTGTGATTCTTACCCATGGGGGTGAGCAGTATATTTCTTAGGAGACCTTGGTTATATGATCATGATGCCACTCTCTTAAGAAAACCCAATACCTGTGTCTTTAGTTTTAATGGGAAAAAGATCACAATCCATTCAGTCCCTCCTAAGGACAAGGTAGCTAAAGGACCCAATAAGGTCAAAGAGATGAAGATTGGAGTGAACCTAATTAGTGCTAAGGATCTAGAACAAGAAATTTATAGTGGTTCACCCATTTGGATGTTGACTGCTAAGGAACTTAGGACTCCTACACCCTTAGAGCCTCCTCAGGAAGTTAGGCCTTTGTTAAAAGAATTTCAGGATGTTTTTCCCGAGGATCTGCCAGACCACCTTCCACCTCTTAGGGATATCCAGCATTCCATATTTAATCCCAGGAGCTACTTTACCCAACTTGCCCCATCATAGGATGAATCCATCTGAGCATGAGGAACTGCAAAAGTAGGTTAGAGAATTGTTGAGGAAGGGGTTCATTAGAGAGAGTCTTAGCCCTTGTGCAGTCCCTGCACTACTGACCCCAAAGAAAGATGGCACGTGGAGGATGTGTGTTGATAGTCGTGCCATCAACAAAATCACAATCAAGTATAGGTTCCCCATCCCTAGACTAGATGACATGCTAGATATGATGGTCGGTGCAATGGTTTTTTCCAAAATTGATCTCAAGAGCGGCTATCATCAGGTTAGAATTAGACCAGGGGATGAGTGGAAAATCGCTTTCAAAACTA
Organism: Areca catechu; assembly: GCA_021397845.1. Lineage (NCBI taxonomy): Eukaryota > Viridiplantae > Streptophyta > Magnoliopsida > Arecales > Arecaceae > Areca > Areca catechu. Next base: position 39,446,373 of record CM038050.1, read on the forward strand.
AGGATGCTCTCTACGAATGGGTTGTTATGCCTTTTGGGTTGTCCAATGCCCCTAGTACTTTCATGAAAATTATGACCCAGGTGCTTAGAGCTTTCATAGGAAAGTTTGTAGTGGTCTATTTTGATGACATCCTGATCTATAGTAAGACCCCTACAGACCACCTAGGCCACCTTAGACAAGTCTGCCAAGTTTTGAGGAATGATAGTCTCTACGGTAATCTCAAGAAGTGTGAATTCATGACCAGTAGAGTTATCTTCCTTGGTTTTTTAGTAACCCCTGATGGCGTGGCTACCGATCCAGAGAAGATTAGGTCCATAGTAGAATGGCCAGAGCCGACCAGTGTGCATGAAGTTAGGAGTTTCCACGGCTTGGCTACCTTCTATAGACGACTCATCAATGGGTTTAGTACTGTAGTTGCTCCTATCACAGACTGTATTAGGAAGGGAGAATTTCAGTGGACTAAAGCAGCCGATAAAGCCTTCCTAGATCTTAAGGATAAGATGACCCAGGAACCCATTTTGAGGTTACCCGACTTTTCTAAAGTATTTGAGGTTGCCTGTGATGCTTCAGGTGTAGGTATAGGTGGAGTCCTAAGCCAAGAGAATCATCCTGTAGCATTCTTTAGTGAAAAACTTAATGATGCTAAGCTTAGGTATTCTACCTATGATAAAGAATTTTATGCGGTAGTGCAAGCTTTGCGTTACTGGAGACATTATTTGCTACCGCAGGAATTTGTGCTATTTTTGGACTATGAGGCTCTTAGATTCCTGAATTCCCAGAAGAAGCTTAACCCTAGGCATGCTAAGTGGGTAGAGTATATCTAGTCCTATACTTTTGTTTTGAAACATAAGGCTGGGACTGAAAATAAGGTAGCTGATGCCCTTAGTCGTCGATCTTTGTTATTGAATTCTGTTAGGGCTGAAGTCGTAGGGTTTGAGCAGATCAAAGAGGAATATGAGTCGTGTCCGGATTTTAAGACTGTGTATCAGGATCTAGCTCAAGGACCATCTAGTGATCATAAGGATTATACCATTTTAGATGGCTTTCTGTTCTTTAAGAATAGGCTTTGCATCCCTAGAACTTCTCTTAGGGAATTTTTGATTTGGAAATTCATGATGGGGGTCTAGCAGGCCATTTTGGAAAAGACAAGACCACCCTAGCTGTTGAAGACCACTTTTTCTGGCCTAGCTTAAAAAGAGATGTAGTACACATTGTGGCTAGGTGTCGGACCTGCGCTGTTGCCAAACAGCGAAAACAGAACACCGGCCTTTATACCCCACTCCCTGTCCCAGATCGTCCTTGGCAAGATGTGAGTATGGACTTTGTGTTAGGTTTGCCTAAGACCCAGAGGAGGCATGACTCTATCTGTGTCGTAGTTGACCGATTTTCTAAGATGGCCCACTTCTTGCCTTGTTCCCAGACTTTTGATGAGTCTAAGGTAGCCACCCTGTTCTTTAATAAGATAGTTAGACTCCATGGCCTACCTAAGACAATTGTTTCAGATAGGGATGTCCAGTTCACCAGCTATTTTTGGAAAACCCTTTGGCATAAGTTAGGGACAAAACTTAAGTTTTCAACTGCCTATCATCCCCAAACTGATGGCCAAACCGAGGTAGTGAACCGTAGCTTAGGCAATCTGCTAAGATGTCTTGTTGGTGAAAACTAGGAATTGGGATTTGTACTTACCTAGGGTTGAATTTGCATACAATGACTCAGTCAATAGGTCTACAGGTAAGAATCCATTTGAAATTGTGCATTGGTACAAACCTCACACACCTCTTGACCTAGCCCCTTTACCAGTCCACACACGAGTCTTCGAGTCAGCTGAAGTTTTTGCACAGCATATAAAAGACTTGCATAAAGAAATTCATGCCAAAATAAATTTAAGTAATGAAACTTATAAGAAGTTGGCTGTTCTCAAAGGCGAGTCAAAACTTTTGTTGAGGGAGACTATGTAATGATTAGGTTAAGGCCTGAACGGTTTCCTCCTGAAACCGTTAGAAAGTTACATGCTAGAGGAGCTGGACCAATTAGAGTGGTGAAGAGAGTAGGATCCAATGCCTATGTGCTCGAGTTGCCTCCAGAACTAGGCATTAGCCCCACTTTCAACATTACAGACCTAGTAGAGTATAGAGAACCAGCTGTGATTCCCAGTAGCCTTTTGAGCCTAATCCTGTTCTTGAGGGTGAACCCAACCCTGTGTGCCCACCAACAAACTGGCCAGTGAGGAAAGAACAGATTGAAAAGATCCTGGACGATCAGGTTATCTCTACTCGTAATCGAGGATACCAAAGATACTTGGTCCGCTGGCAAGGAAGGCCAGATTCTAATGACTCTTGGATCTCCCGAGATGAATTACAAGAGCTGGATCCAGATCTCTTGGAGAGATACCAAAGCCAACTTGAGCCTTACTTGACAGGGTTGAGTTCCTCCCACCCCGGGAGAATTGGTGCGGGCACCAGAATCAGAAGAAGACTTCAGGGTTCCATCTGGATCTCTGAATGACCTTGCCCGAAGATTAGGGTTTGTAATAAGGGTTGACTTGGTCAACCAGATTATTCTATTTCTTTGAGTCTGCATTTCATTTTGTTGAGTCATGTTGACTCAGTCTAAGTCCAAGTCAAGTCCTGGTTGGCGCCATTCCCTAGGGCATCATTTTTTCTTCCAAGGCCAAATGCAAGTGGACGCCACACTCCCAGGACCAGTTGGTGCCACATTTCATCCCAGTGTCCCTGGTCCCCATGCCCAAGAGAGCAAGAAAATTTTCTTAGGAGAAGTCAAGGAAGGAGCCTACAAGCTGCCAAAAGTAATCAAGCTAAAGGAGCAGGGGATTTTTCTTGGAGAGGACTTCAAGGTAGGCGCCCACACTTGCCTAAAGTACCTGGCTATGAATGGAAGGAGCCTAGTCTTGGGGAGAAAGACTAGGAGATGAGTATTTTCTTCCAAGAAAGAGCAAGTCATGGAAGGAAAACCCATGACTTAAGGAGAAGAACTAGGAGGTGCCCCACATACCTGCCATATGAAGCCATCACCTTGCATTTGAGGCCGCCCACTCCAAGGAAAGAAGCTGGTCAGTCAAGGGAAAGTTTTTCATGCTTAGGATAAATGTTTAGTCCCACATGGAAAGTAGTGTAATTTTGTTTCTCTTGCAAGGTCTATATATTGGACCCTTATGTAATCTTTTGATTTTAATGAGTAAATGAAATCTTTTCTTGTATTGAGCAACCTTGTGTTCTCTTTTTCTACACTTCTTTGAGTGTTGAGCTCCGTGAGGGAGTAAATCCGGGTTCCATTGGAGCCTTGAGGAGGTGAGAGATCTCTAAAGTTACCGAAACCCTGCCCCGCTTTCATCCCTGGCCGCCAATCCTAATTTCCTTTCATCATCCTAGCCGCCAACACCCAAATTCCTAAACCCTATTCCCACTTCATTCAAGGCCGCTATCTCCTTCTCCAAGCCACCACCCACTATATCAAGCCCTAACTCATTTTCATCTGCAAGCCGCCGCCCTACCAGCCAAACCCTAAATCCACTCCATCTTCCACCGCCACCTCCATACTCTTCCCTCATCTTCAAAGTTTGAGCAGTCCAGAGCTATCCCAGTAAAAGTCTCTTCCTTGAGTTTCTTACATCCTTATCTTGTTCTTCATCTTTTCCAGATCCAGAGTACGAGAAGAATGCCAACCTTGCCATAGGACTACAATCCGAGGATCCATTGTGAAGATACCCCGTCTCCAAGGATCCTACAATCTGCTCGAGAGTATCCTTCAATTGAAGCAAAGAGAGATATCACAGTCAGGTATAAAACCTTCTCTTCTCTCTTTGTCTATTTCTTGAAAGAGGAGTAAACCCTAGGTCTGGGAGTTTCTCAATTCCAGCGATCCTACTTCTTTATTACTCTGATAATCTACTCTTTTGAATTGTTCTTTCTTTCAGTGCATATTTTCTTTCAATATTAGTTAGCCTTGTTTTTGAGTCAAGCCAACTTCTAACAAAACACAAAAAAAAAAAAAAAAGTCTTAATTTACTTTCACATCGCATCATCTTATTTGTTCTGCATCAACATAGTATCTGGACATAAGAAGAATCTGGTAGAATGTCTGGTCAAGAATGCCTCTCTCCTATCAAGGAGTGAAGGAATATCCAAGCCACCAGAGCGAGTAGGAGTGTAAACAATAACCCATCTCATAAGATGAATCCTTCTCCGAGCAGAAGAGGAGTCCCAGAGGAAAGATGAAATCATCTACGCCACCTTGGAAATAACACCCTTTGGATTAAAAGCATTGGAGAGGAAATAAGCAGGGAGAGAGGTAAGGACTGAGCGGATAAGAGTAAGCCTACCCATCGTAGAGAGCGATCTGGCCTGCCATCCCGCTATATTGTCAGCCACTGATGCCAGTAAAGGGGTACAGTCATGCCTGGTGAGCCTGGTGCCAGATATGGGTATTCCTAGATAATGGAGAGGTCCCTGTCGCTCTTGAATACCCAGTATATCAATAATTCTGCACCAAAGAGTAGAGGCAATGTTGGGGCTGAAATAAATTTCTGATTTCTAAAAATTTATCCTTTGGCCAGAAGCATAATAGTAGTGCTCAACCACTCTCCTGAATCCCCTGGCATTAGGTAGTGAGGCCCGGCCAATTAAAAGACAGTCATCCACGAAAAAGAGATGAGAGATTGGGAAGGCTCCCGGTGCAGTGATATACGGATGGATCTGAGAATCCCGCACCACCACCAAAAGAGATCTGGAAAGGAAGTCAGTACAAATGATAAATAAATAAGGGGACAGAGGACAACCTTATCGGAGGCCATGGGAGGATTGAAAGAATTCCGTAGGGGATCCATTAATTAGGATAGAGAAAGCTGGAGCATTTATGCAAGCCATAATTTTAGAAATCCAAGATGAGTAAAAACCAAAGTCTTCGAGAGATTTGATAAGAAAGATCCAATCGACACAATCATAGACCCTCTCCATATCAAGCTTGATAGCCATCAAACTATGCTGCTGAGATGCTCGATGAAGATCATGCATAAATTTTTGAGCAATAAGAATATTGTCAGTAATGTTGTGACCTCAAATAAAAGCTCCTTGCTCATGGCTAATTAGCTTCGGGAGAATCAGTCTCATCCTGTTCGCCAATAGTTTAGCACAAACTTTGTAAAGAGTATTGCAGAGACTGATGGACCAAAAGTGTGAAGGCAAAGATGGATCCTATCGCTTCAGAATAAGGGCGATAAAGGTATGCTTCCAGTTGGGAGGCATGGTGGCCATATTAAAGAAGAGTTGAACAGCAGCAACCATGTCAGCCCTCAGAATCTCCCAAAAAGATCGAAAGATGAAGGGTGGAAAACCATCAGGACCAGGGGCTTTATCCTCCACCAAGGACCACAGAGTGGATTTGACTTCATCCTCAGTTACCTGATTCAGAAGTTCATAATTCTTGAAAGCAGAAATTGAAATATAGGAGGAACAAAAGAGATAAAAGGATAAGTAGGATTAGGAACAGTCCACTTGGTTGCAAAATACTACAGGAATTCCCTCTGGATGTCAGCTTCCTCCTCGATCCAGCCCGCCTGGTTGGAATAAATAGCTCGGATAGTATTGGTATGTCTCCTGATGACAGTAGCATGATGAAAATAATGGGTGTTCCTATCCCCCTCCCGCAGCCATTGTACCCTGGATTTTTATCTCTAGAGGACTTCCTGATTCTGAAGAAGGGTATGATGGCGAGCAAGAGAGGTCCGAAAGGCATTAAGGTCATCATCAGATAAGTAGCCTTGGTGTTGACTCTGGTCTTGATTTTGATGATTGACAAAATGTTTAAGTATAATGAGTACTAATTGTATTTTAAGTGTATTTCTCAGATCTTAGTACTCAACCATGTTGAATGAAGAAATGCTTGTATTTCAATTGAAAAAGTCCTTAAATTAATGAAAAATCAAGTATATGGACTTTGGAATTAATATGGAAGGACTTGAAGAGGTTAAAATTTTAATTTGAAGATGTTTCAGCAATGGCACAGGCAAGTGTCGACACTTGGAAATGAAGTGTTGACACCTGAGGATCAAGTGTCGACACTTGAAGAGTGAAGTGTCGACTCAAGGCCTGAGACAAACAGAAAACTTCAGAAAGCACTTTCAGTGAAGTATCGACACCTGGAGCTGAAGTATCGATACTTGGAAGTAAAGTGTCGACACTTGGAAACTGAAGTATCGACACTTGAAACTGAAGTGTCGACACCTGGAGGTGAAGTGTCGACACTTGAACAGTAACGGCTAGTTTTCTGGGCTGCAGAACTTCTCCAACTTGCTTCCAAACGGTCATATTTTCCTTCCTGACGGCTATAAACGGTCATTTAAGTGTCGGGAGGCTATATAAACATCAAAAATCAAATGGGGAAGTAATCCTTTGGTGAATTTTTTGAATATTCTTCAAGGACTCAAGAGTTGAGTGATTCAAAGCCTTCAAGCTTCCAAGTTTCAAAGAGAGCATTCAAAGTCTACATCTACAAGCATCAATCAAAGGCTTCATCAACTTGAAGACAATATCTTCATCAACAATCAAGGGCTTCAAAGAGATATTTGCTTTACTTTAGAAAGCTTTTATTGTATTCATTTATACTTGCTCTTACATTATTTTACTTAAGGTTTTTGGTGAGCCTTGGAAAACCAAAGAGGTTTTTGGTAAGCCTTGAAAACCAAAGTGGTTGTTGGTGAGCCTTGAAACCAACTAGGGTTTTGCTTGTGAGCCCGAAGCCAAAACAAGTTGTTTAGGTTCTTGGTTATCCCGTAAAACCAAGGTTGGTTGTTGGTGAGCCTTGAAACCAACTAGGGTTTGACTTGTGAGCCCGAAGACAAAACAAGTTGTAAAGGTTGTTGGTGAGCCTAAGTTATAAAGTCAAACTTAGTGGAATTTCTAAGGGATTCTTGGGGAGTGGATGTAGGTTCTTGGTTGGCACCGAACCACTATAAATCTTTGTATTTGTGTGATTGTTCTCCTTGTACTTTTATTTATTTATTTTCACTGCATTTATTTGAAATACACAAGCACTTGAATTGTATTAGCACATACTTGCTTTAGTTCATCTTTTAAATAGTACAAAAGTTTTATAAAATCCAATTCACCCCCCGTCTTGGATTGCCTACCTGAGCCTTCAATTGGTATCAGAGCGGGTGCTCTGTTTGAAAATCTAACGATTTTGAGCTAAAGTTCATGGCAACACTTATAGGTATTATTGTTAGACCACATTTTTCAATGGCACAAATTACACAATTTGAAAAACTCGCATGCACATCCATATTCAATCTATTAGTTATCATCTTTGGAAAATTATTGTTAGTGATCTTCATATTCCTTCCATTTTGGTTAATGGCATTTCCATTCCAAAGCTCGAAGAGGATTGGAATGAATATGACATTAAACAAACTGAAATCAATGCTAAAGCAATGAACTTGCTTTATTGTGCATTGGACTTAAATGAATTTAATAGAATTTCTACATGCACATCAGCGAAGGAAATATGGTGGGATACACTTGAAGTTACTCATGAGGGTACTCTTCAAGTGAAGAATACTAAAATTAATTTGCTTGTACATTCTTTTGAAATTTTTGAAATGATGCATTATGAATCTATATCTGATATGTTTTCAAGATTTATGACTATTATTAATGAATTAAAAAGTCTTGGCAAAATCTATACTAATGCTGATTTGGTGAACAAAATTCTTAGATCCTTACCAAAATCATGGGATCCAAAGGTGACGACGATCCAAGAACCTAAAGATGTAGAAACCTTACCTTTGAAGGAGCTTATCGGTTCACTCATGACCTATGAGTTGAACATATGGCAAAGGATAGTGGAAGCTGATGTAAATAAGAAGATAATAGCCCTCAAGGCCAAAAAGAAATTCAAGGCAATGATGGCAACTTGGAGCGATAGCGAAGATTCAAGTACAGATGATGAAGTTGCACATCTTTGCTTCATGGCAAATGAGAAAAAGGTATGTGCTAAAAATAATTATGATTTTACCTTTAAAGAATCACATGATGCATCTAATGATCTTGTGCATGAATATAGATTGCTAAAAATTGAGCACAAGAAATTAAATAGGCATGTAGATTCATTTTCTCTTGACAACACTAATCTTGCAAATAAAAATGATGATTTAAATGCCAAGATTGATATTTTGAAAAATGAAAAGAATAATTTTTCTAAAGAAAATGATTTTTTAGAAAAAGAAAATGTTATTTTAAAATATTTATGTGATAAAGTTTTTAATGAGAAAAATATTTTGATTGAGGAAAAGAAGCAAAAACTTTTGAAGAATTTCTATATTCCTAATTCTTTCAATTTTTCTTATAAATGTGGTTTTAATGCTTATCCTTCTAGATTAAGAAAAGTTTGGGCTCCAAAAGGAACCATAATTACTAATCATAAAGGATCCAAGAAAGTTTGGGTACCAAAAATGTCTACTTAATTTGTTTTGCAGGAATGTCTTGCAACCCAATATGAAGAAAGGAAGTTCTTGAAAAAAGGTTGTACAAGACAATTTAAAGAAGTGGACAAGCTACATTTTGAACTAAATGGTAAAAGGAAGGACTTTGTATATTGGTAAATTCTAAACATCTCCTTCCATAATTAAAAATGTAGATTAATTTTTATTGCATCAATTACTTTGAAAAATTATTTTAAATAGTTAATTAGAATCAAGTTTGGACTTATCATCATTAACTATGATCATGAACTTTTTGATGTTGATGAATTTCATGCTATCATGATTAAATTTATGATTGTAAGACCTTCATTTGATTTTGATTAATGTATTTCATTAAAAATACTTCTAAAGATGCATATTGATTTGAAAAATATTTTAATTGATTGATTAGAATCAAGCTTAGACTAATAATCATTTGTTGTGATTATGACCATTTTGATGTAAATGGATTTCATGCTCTCATGATTTTAACTTATGATTATTAGACTTTCACTTGATTTTGATTAATACAGTTTTTGAATTATTTCAAGTGAAATGTTACGATTTATGTGCTTTCATTGTTGGCATCTATGCTTAAGTTAGAATTAATTTGAATCAAGTATAAAACTGGTAGTTAAGGGTTACATTTAAAAAGAAGGTATGCATATTGACAAACCCTTACTCTAGTAGCTAGACTTGATATCATATTATTTCTAGCATTTGTATGGATATCAAATCATCTTAAAATGAATTTGAAATCATGCTAAAAGTTTTTAAGTGATATAAATGCTTTGTATTTTGAAAATCATGAATATCTTGAAAAATTTCAAATCTTGATGCATAAGCGTTCATGTTTTATTCCTGAAATAAATGCATATTTTTAAAGGAGGAATAACATTCAAGGGGAGCATCCAAAGATTTGTTATCATATTTGATGCTTTGAATATCTTGTTGATACCATGCTTTGCTTATATTGCTCTGATACTCCTTGTTTTCAAATCGAATTCCTTGAGGGGAGTTACATTCAAATGGTATCATATTCTATTAGTATCAAAATTATTTTTTAAAAGAATTCCTAGTAACCGCTTCGGATTGGGTTAGTCACCATGGCCATCCGATCATAGTAGATAAGTAGGGCTTAAAGACCCTCTCTTCCCATTCAATGGGCTCTCTTATGAGTGTAGGGGTGCCGCTGTGACCTTATCCCATGAACAAGTAAGGCGAATGGATAATAATATCAAATCATTTCTTGTATGTGCTTACATTCTATGGTATCATGTTCAATTTGTATCATATTCAATTGATATCATAATTATTTGATTTCATACATTGATTTTGATGACCTACTTGCTACTCTTTCCAACTTCATTCCCACTTTGTATTGCCTTTCACCCTTTTTCATGATGTCAAAAAGGGGGAGAAAATTGTTAAGTATGAAAAGGGGAAGATTGGATAAACATGAAAAATCATTTGAGAAATGAAAGAAAGTGTAAAAGGGGGAGAAGAATGTAAAATATTTTTATCTAAAGGAAAGAATTAGTAAGAAGAAGAAATTTTGAAAATTTAAAATATTTGCATATTTTGAAAAATATTTTTTGAAGATTTTTTGGATCATATTTTGAGGGGGAGCTTGGTGCTTATTGTTTTGAGCTTACATGTTTATCTTATTGTTAATCTTTTTAAAGCATACCCTATTCATATACTTAAAGGTTTTGTCATCATCAAAAAGGGGGAGATTGTTGACTCTGGTCTTGATTTTGATAATTGACAAAATGTTTAAGTATATATGAGTACTAATTATATTTTAAGTATATTTCTCATATCTTAGTACTCAACCATGTTGAATGAAGAAATGCTTGTATTTCAATTGAAAAAGTTCTTAAATTAATGAAAAATCAAGTATATGGACTTTGGAATTAATATGGAAGGACTTGAAGAGGTTAAAGTTTCAATTTGAAGATGTTTCAGCAATGGCACAGGCAAGTGTCGACACTTGGAAATGAAGTGTCGACACTCGAGGATCAAGTGTCGACACTTGAAGAGTGAAGTGTCGACTCAAGACCTGAGACAAATAGAAAACTTCAGAAAGCACTTTTAGTGAAGTGTCGACATCTGGAGCTGAAGTGTCGACATCTGGAGCTGAAGTGTCAACACCTGGAAACTGAAGTGTCGACACCTGGAAACTGAAGTGTCGACACCTGGAGGTGAAGTGTCGATACCTGGAGATGAAGTGTCGACACTTGAACAGTAACGGCTAGTTTTCTGACTGCAGAACTTCTCCAACTTGCTTCAAACAGTCATATTTTCCTCCCTAACGGCTATAAACGGTCATTTAAGTGTTGGGAGGCTATATAAACATCAAAAATCAAATGGGGAAGTAATCCTTTGGTGAGTTTTTTGAATATTCTTCAAGGATTCAAGAGTTGAGTGATTCAAAGCCTTCAAGCTTCCAAGTTTCAAAGAGAGCATTCAAAGTCTACATCTACAAGCATCAATCAAAGGCTTCATCAACTTGAAGACAATATCTTCATCAACAATCAAGGGCTTCAAAGAGATATTTGCTTTATTTTAGAAAGTTTTTATTGTATTCATTTATACTTGCTCTTACATTATTTTACTTAAGGTTTTTGATGAGTCTTGGAAAATCAAAGAGGTTTTTGGTAAGCCTTGAAAATCAAAGTGGTTGTTGGTGAGCCTTGAAACCAACTAGGATTATACTTGTGAGCCCGAAGCCAAAACAAGTTGTTTAGGTTCTTAGTTATCATGTAAAACTAAGGTTGGTTGTTGGTGAGCCTTGAAACCAACTAGGGTTTGACTTGTGAGCCCGAAGACAAAACAAGTTGTAAAGGTTGTTGGTGAGCCTAAGTTATAAAACCAAACTTAGTGGAATTCCCAAGGGATTCTTGGGGAGTGGATGTAGGTGCTTGGTTGGCACCGAACCACTATAAATCTTTGTATTTGTGTGATTGTTCTCCTTGTGCTTTTATTTATTTATTTCCGCTGCATTTATTTGAAATACACAAGCACTTAAATTGCATTAGCACATACTTGCTTTAGTTCATCTTTTAAATAGTACAAAAGTTTTATAAAACCCAATTCACCCCCCCTCTTGGGTTGCCTACCTGAGCCTACACTTGGGCATCTTCCTTGATCTGCAGAGCATGAATAGAGGCTTCAACCGTCTTGATCTGGTTCATTAGATTGCCAACCTCCACCTTATTCCACCAAAGAAGGCATCTCCTCAGAAGCTCAAATCTCCTAGATATCTTGTGGTCCACATCCCCCCAGATAGGCATTTTCCAGACCTCCCTAGCTATCTCCTTGGACTTAGGATAGGACAGCCAAAACTTCTCAAATCTGAAAGGCCTTGATCTGGAAGGGGGCACTCATAGTAAGGAGAATGGAGGCATGATCAGATACAATCCTGCTCAGGTGGTGCACAGTGTGATTCGAAAAAAGAGAAAGCCATGAAGGCATAGCAAAGTATTTATCTAGTCTCTCCCAAACTCTGGCATGACCAGAATGGTTATTACACCAAGTGTGACAAGGACCCAGGAAGCCTAAGTCAATCAGCCCGTTCTCCTGGATGAAGCTCAAAAATTTCTTGGTGCTAGCATCCGGGACAAAGGGCCTACCACCACGCTTGTCTTCCTGTCTCTGAATAGTATTGAAGTCCCCAATAATAATAGTAGGGATCCCTTGATCAATTAACACAGAGGCTTCTTCTTAGATCAATCTTCTCTCTCTGTAAGGCGTACTTGCATATACGCCACAGAGGAGCCAGGAGGGACGGTCATGTTCGGAGATGACAATAGCCACCAGCTGAGAAGATCTGTGAAAAACATCAACCCTGGCAGCTCTAGAGTCCCAACTGACAATAATGCCCCCTGCCCACCCTAGGGAAGGCACAGAGAAATATCCCCAGTCCCTAGGAAGGCGACGCCTAAGACCCTCAAGACTAGGACCAGCTATCCTAGTCTCCAGCAAAACATAGATCTGAGGGTGATATAACTATAGGTACCTATGATAAGTAGATAAAAAGGAGGGTTTTTTTGCCCCCCTTACATTCTATACAAAAGTTTTCATAGAATTGAGGCTCGGATCCCTATCTGACCTCACTTCCTTTAAGTACAGTGGATTGTTTTATAGGAATATTGACTAAATCTTTCCCTCCACTGCTTTCTCCAGTCAATCCCAGGGCCTGTTTGACCCTGTCACATACAGTCATATGCCCCCTGCTTAGAGATAATGTCAGATGAAAGCTTCAAAGGTTTGGCGGCCTGGGGTACTCCAAAGGTAAATCAGGCAGCCTCATCCACACAACTGTTTGGTTGACAAGGCTTCTTCCTGGAATGAAATCAGACTGCCACGATGCCAGTGCCATCAGCTACTCGGTGACGTACCACGGCCCCACCCCGAGCTCTCGATTGCAGTCCTCCTTTGAAGCCAGCCAAACCACCAAGTGGTCCTCCCCCACTGGGAAGATCTCAGGATCCAAGGTCAGTTGCAGCTTCTGTCGAACCTCCTTTGCCAGCTGGACCGCTTAAACCCGGCGACCCAAGCTGTGGAAGGTGACAGCGAGGCCCTCCCACTTCCTCCAAGCCTCGTCTATCAATGAATCCAGCATGATCAAAACTTTGGAGAAGCTAAGCTGGAGCCTCTCCATCTCCTCCTCCGTTAACTTGTAAGATGTCCACATCGGTGCACGAGGCGATCCATGCACAACATCCGCCCACGTAAGGCCGGTCTCCTCCTTATCGTCAGAGCTAAAAGCTCTTCCTTCCACCCCCTGCTCTGCCATCAACCAACCCAGAACTCAGAGAAGAACTCCAAACCCTCGAAACCCACTTGAGACCCTCAGAGAAGACGGCGCGGATATCAACATACTCCGACCGCCAAAGCAAACTCTCTTCTTTCTCGATTCTTTTTAGCATCGGGAATAACCATATTCAAGTGTTATTCCTGATGTTTTAAAGTGTTGAAAATAACTTTATTCCCAATGCTTTCAAAAAGCATCAGGAATAACTTTATTTCTGACTTTATTCCTGATGCTTTAAAGCATCGGGAAAAACCCTGGACCTACCATGACACTTTCAAAAATCATTAGGAAATACCATTTCCACCCCTTCTTTCATGACACTTTTATGATGCTTTTTAAAGCATTGGGACTAGATTTAGTGATGCTTTAAAGCATCGAGAAAGACCTATAATAGCATCAGGAATTCTCCTTTTTACTATAGTGACACTAGTAGGATACCTGCACATCTACAATGGTGGAAGATCTATGAGTTAATATTAATGAGGAGGTTTGGATTTAGGCCTTTTCTAAATTAGTTAGCCCTATCACATATCTAACTAATCAGGTTTAGGTCAGCACAATCTTATGTTTGACAAAATTAGTTAGCATGGGTAAACTCGAATCAAAATTAACATGATGTGGCGGGATCATTGATGTATGGCCCTAGTCAGACGCCACGTCAAATAAAGCTGCCACGTGGAATATCTCAGACTGGACTCCTTCACCCGATCGCAGTCCCCTCGGGTTGAGATGCCGAGGTCGAAGCCAAGCTCCGCTTGTCCTTTGCTCGACCGCGCTCCCTTCAGGTCGAGATGCCGAGGTCGAAGCTGAGCTCTGCCCGTCCTTTGCCCAGCCGTGCTCCCTTCGATTCGAGGCACCGAGGTTGAAGTCAAGCTCCACCCTCCTTCGCCCGGCTGCGATCCCTCTGGATCGAGATGCCAAGGTCGAAGTCGAGCTCCGCCCTCCTTCGCCTGGCTGCGCTCCCTCTGGGTCGAGACACCGAGGTCGAAGTTGAGCTTCACCTCTCCAGATCGGCTCCACCTCTGACAAAGAGATCTGCTACCGAGAGAGGTCGCCGCTCTCCCTGGATGATAGCCCGATGCCCGAGGACCACGGAAGGATGCCTGCTAGGCCAAGATAGTGACCCAAGCGGCCACTTTCACCGGAGTGGAAGGAAGCCTACAATCGAGGTTCTGCATTCTCCACCAATCACCTACACCCTCCGGAATTGGAAGTCAACTAGCACACCTAGATCCAGGAGGCGGTGGCTTACCGATCGATGTCCTGCAAAGTTTCCCAAAAGGGAATGACCATAAGGAATGTCAGCATGAACGATAGCTTCCATGTTACCAGAATGGAAAGACCACCCATCCATGGCACGAAACATCACCGCACGCACCCATAAGCATGGGGGAGATCTCAGGTAAGCGACGGGCGACGCCCCAGCAAAAAGAGGTCTCCCAGGTTCAAACGAGGTACGACGAACACATACATTTTAAGTTTCAGATGAGTGAGGTTCAACGAGCAAGAAGGGGGCAGTGCATAGGAAGATAATGCTCGAGGCTATAGCGAAACCCCCAGGAGGGGTCCAGATGGATATAGCCACTCAGTTCGAGCTTTCTTCTGCTGTCACTCTCGTAATCTGTGCTTGGCCCGCTCGCACCCTTCCATTTCATAACTTCTCCTCCTAGCATGGAGTCCATACTCGGGGCTCGACCAGGAGGATCTGTTCCCCTGGATCGTTACTGTTGCCCAGAAATGGAGCCCAAGAGGGGGGGTGAATTGGGTCTTTTAAAATTTAAAGTAGTAATGTGATGGTCAAGTGGTATTTGTGAGTAATAAATTCAATGCTCTAGATTGAATGCAGCGGAAAGCAGTAAATAAATTATAATGAACAAAGAGTAAGAAAGGGAGAAGGCAATCATACACAAATACAAAGTTTATAGTGGTTCGGTGCAAACCTAGCACCTACATCCACTCCCCAAGCCATTCTTGGAAATTCCACAATAATCCAATCAAGATTACAGCCGACTTGTTTTTCAAAAGGCTCACAAGTCAAAACCTATGTTGGTTTTATCACCTAGGCTCACCAACAAACCTCAACACTTGTTTTGTCTTCGGGCTCACAAGTTAACTCTAGTTGGTTTTGTCCCTTTGGCTTACCAACAAATCACAACAACCTTCTTTTAAGACACCATTGAAAGCAAGGTCAAATCACAAGATAAAATCAGATATATAATTTCAAAAATAAGACAAACTCTCTTCAAGAGTAGAATAAAAGTTTTGAAGCTCAAGTTGATGCTTTGTCTTGTCTCCTCCTTGGAATATCCTTCAAACTCTTCTTTTTGGAATGATGTAAGGATGGGCTTGTAAGCTTTTTCAGGGAATCAAATTTTAAATGGCTCTTGAAGTGAAGTTCTTGAGAGAATCTTGGCTTTTTGGCTTTCAATGCACTTCTCTTGCTTTAGAATGAAGTTGGTGAAGGTTAAATACAACTAAAAACTTTCAAAAAATGGTTTGTAACCATTGGAGCCTCGAATCTAGATGTTGGGAGCTTGAAAAGTGATTTCTGCAAGTCAGAAAAATAGGCCGTTAGAGCTATCAGACTTCAAGTGTCGACACTTGGCTGTCAGGTATCGACACTTGATTTCTAGGTGTCGACACTTGAACTTTCAAGTGTTGACACTTGAACTTTCAAGTGTTGACACTTGATGCATAGGTGTCGACACTTGACACGAAAACCCTCCATTGGCAAAGTTCTGTATTTTCAAAAATCTCAGGCCATGAGTCGACACTTGGAAACCTAAGTGTCGATACTTGAATTGCAGGTGTCAACACTTGAGTTCTGGGTGTCGACACTTGGCATGCCAAGGAGTTTTTCTGCATGCCAAATGCTGAAGTGTCGACACTTGACTTCCCAGGTGTCGACACTTGACCTTGAAAAGTTCATAATCAAGTACGAATTAAGCCAAAAACACAAGCATAGATTTTGAAACTAAAGTGGAACATAAACAATCAATAATTGAATATGTAAAAGCCCTTTTTGCATGAAAAGGATGTCTTTAATTGCAAAAAATGCTCCGTGCCACGGTGTGCCATGATACTTAAACTTTTGAGATTTTGAGGTGCTTGCTTCCTGAAAACTCATAGCTAGAAATGCACATTAGTATACAATATGTACTCAATGTTTTATTTTTCATAAAAATCACTAGGTGGAGCCAACAATCTCCTCCTTTTTGATGATAACAAAACCTTGAGTAATTCAACATTAATTCTCAAATTTTGGATATGATGTTTTATGAAGCTCATATAAACCATAACTTGCATAGATAGGAAGAATAAATCTCCCCCTTAATTAGACAATTCTAATTAGAATAGGCAATATGCAATTGATCAGATCCAATTGGAAATTAGAAATTAATCATATGCTCATACTCATACTCATACTCCCCTTTTTTGTCAGTCATTAGAAAAAGGGAGTAAACTCCCCCTCAAAACAAGCATGGAGACAAAAAGTAATGGAGTTGAAATAAATTCAATCATAGCTCAAGAGCATTAGAGTTAAGATTTCAAAGTTAACATTATCAGGTATCAGAGCCAAAATGATAAGAGTATCATATCAATTCAAGCACATTAATCATAGTGAAACAATGTAAGCATCAAAAAAAGTCACATATATATATATAA
Source organism: Areca catechu (assembly GCA_021397845.1). Lineage (NCBI taxonomy): Eukaryota > Viridiplantae > Streptophyta > Magnoliopsida > Arecales > Arecaceae > Areca > Areca catechu. The sequence continues at coordinate 39,463,331 of CM038050.1, forward strand.
TATGAAGTTTTCAGTTACAAAATTTGCTGACTCAATAGCAATACTGAAACATATCAAGATACATCAACAGAAATAGTAAACATAAATAGTCAAGATACAACATAAAACATAAGTCATATATGAGGCTAGTCCTCATCAGATGGAATCTCAAGACTGAAAGGAGCATTGATCCTAGAACTAGAGCCTAAGGCCTTAGGAGGTCCCTGGGCTAAAGCTCGGCGACTCCTAGTACGGCCAGAAGGACCTAAAGCGGGTACAACCCTAGATGATCTAATGGAAGGAGGTGATAGAAGATCAGTAGGTGTAACAAAGTCTGGCATGAAATCAACTAAGTCAGCTGGTGGAAGATCTGCAGGGGTAGCTAGAGGATCATGGCTGACCACCTCATATCTGTCAGTGCCATCATCACTATCACTGTCATTGTCTCTGTCAATAATATCAGTGGCTCTGTCCTAACTTCCCTCAGTATGATCACCACCATCACCACCACCATCATCATGACCATCACCACCAGGTCTATTGTCACCACCATCATCTTTAGCTGGTGGAGCTGCAGCCACTGCAAAAGATCTGAAGAGCTCCTCCATGCGAGCAAACCCAGTCTCCACCAATCGACGAAGCTCAGTGAGCTCAGAAGTAGTGTGGGCTCTAAGGCCCTCTATCTCTATCCGCATCTGAGTTGACCGAACTCCAAGAGCAATGAGCTCACCTCGAACCTCTGCGAACTGCTGACGAGAGTACTCCTCATAAGATAATCCAATAGATGCTAGAGGAGCAGCTGAAGGAGTGGCAGCAAGTGTCACAGGCTCTATCTCGGATACATGAGCAGCCTGTGCAAGTGGACTAACTGGCCTTGATGGCCCTGCCTCTACCTCTCGTATCTCGTCATCCTCATCTGGCTCCTGGCCAGACTCCCTTCGGACCCATCTACCTGCTACCAATCTATAGCCCATGCGATGAAGTGACCTCTCATCGTACACATCCGTGTGTAAGATCTCCTTGGGGATCTCCCCCTCCAAGGATACTTCACACGCTCTAAAGAGTCGGGTCAACCCCATACCATATGGTAGACAGTGATGCCTCTGGGTCGCAGCGTCATGCATCTATACGAGCATCAGTGATGGAAAATCAATCTACCTCCTCTCTATCAAGCTGGTCATCACCATCAACTCTCTCTCTGTAATAAAGTCAAATCTGCCTGACTTCGGTAGAAGTATGCGAGTGGTGATGTGATGTAACAGGCGCATCTCCAAAAATAACTGGTTCACGGTGACTACTGTCACATCGCGAACATCCTCTCGCTCGAGGATACACCTGAACGCAGCCTCTCTGTCCTCTACACCAAATGTGCTGACTCCTCGATGTGGGATCTCCTAGATCCTGCTAAGCAACTCCACTGATAACGAGATCTCAACTCCTCTAACTGTAGTGATCCAAAGGAGTCATCGACAGTCCATGGCACCAAAGAACTCCCTCACAAGATGAGGGTAGTACTTCTCCTGCATAGTGTAGAAAGGCACTAGACCTGCATCTTTGAGTATCTGATGGATGGAAAAATGGTGCCGATAAAAGATATCTAGGTCGACTCTCCTCCCGGAAGCCACTGCCTTCCCCGCCATCCTCTCTACAGGGGGAAGAACTGGTGCTGCTGAACTGCTAGCCTATCCAGTGTCCTGTCTGGCCTTGGATCTCCTCTCTGCACCCTGACTAAGTCTCTCCCTAACTGCAAGTCTCTTCTTAGGACCCATCATAGCAAGCTGACCAAGAAAGGTTGAGGAAATGTAAACTAGGGGGACAGTTTCAACTAGGCACAGAACAAGATAGGCTTAGGGAAACTAGGCTTTCTAAACTTAGAAATTCTAGATTTTAAATAATAAGCTAACAAGTTTTGAAAAATTGAGATTAATCAGATTAAAGTTGTAAAATACAAGAAATCGAAGATGAATTTCTTTTGTCAAAAGAATTCGAGGATAAAATCATAAGAAATCGGGTGTAAAATTCTTTTAAATTACAAGAAATCGAGGGTCAAAATAGCAAATTAGGGTTGATCCCATCAAATATACTTTGGTCAAAATACACCCCTTCCTCTTTTTAAGTCCAGAAAAATTAGTAAACATAAATAAATTAAAATGCATAACCTAAACCTATGGTTTAATCAAAATTCATTTGGATTTTAGGTCAAAACCAAGAAATTAATCAACAAAATCAGTGAAAAGCATTGAAAAACTCTTTCCACAAGAATGAAATCCAACAGATAGTTTGGAAAAAAATAGATTTTAGACAAAACCCTAAGATTTTCTGGCCTAAAATCAATCCAACAGTGTTTTTCCCAAAAGTGGACAAAATAAATGGAAAATCGATCAAAAATCCGAAGGAAATCCAAGAAGAATGCAATGAAGCTTGATTCCTTCCAAATGGAATCTTAGAAATGAAGTAAAACTTAGGAAAATCTGATTGAAATGGTTTAAAACGGTCGGAAAAACCCAAAATAAGCTTCCACGGTTTGAAAATAATAAAAAAATAAAAAAGAGTGAGGGAAATACCTGATTTTTGGAGGTGTAAATGGGAAATGGGAGGGTTTGGAGGTTTGTGGAGCTTGGGGGACCACTTTTACTTAAGAGAGACGGGGAAAAAAAAATGAAACAAAATCATTTGGTTAACCCTAAAAAATATAAAAATTTTTGCGAGTGTCGACACTTGGGATTTGTCAAGTGTCAACACTTGGTCAGGTTTCGACACTTCGCAAAACCCAAGTGTTGACACTTGGCTAAGAAAATCCCAGAAAAATTTGAAAAAACTTAAAAAATTTAATAAAATATTTAAATGTTTTTGGGTCCAAAAGCAAGTATTTTTTGAGTAAAATACCTTGGGTAAGATGAAGTTTGAGAGAGTTCTAGGAGAATGGATCAATGACACCTAACTCTCTCCTAATCAGACAAAATCTCTCTTCACTCAATGGTTTGATTAACACATCGGCTAATTGATCATCAGTACACACAAATTCAAGTAAAACATTAGAGTTTTGTACATAATCTCTTATGAAATGATGTCTTATTTCAATGTGTTTACTTCTTGAATGTTGCACAGGATTCTTAGTTAGATTGATTGCACTAGTATTGTCACATCTTATGGGTGTCTTAATTAGTTTAATGCCAAAATCTTCGAGTTGTTGTTTGATCCAAAGGATTTGAGCACAACAGCTTCCAGCTACTATATATTCGGCTTTCACCGTAGATAGAGCAACTGAATTCTGTTTCTTGCTACACCAAGAGATCAAATTTACTCCAAGAAAATGACAGGTTCCACTAGTACTTTTACGATTAAGTTTACACCCAGTAAAGTCAGCATCAGAATAAGCAATCAATTCAAATGAATAATCTCTAAAGTACCACAAACCAATTTCAATTGAGCCAGATAGATATCTAAGTATGCGTTTAACAGCCAAAAGATGAGACTCTTTAGGATTAGACTGATATCTAGCACACATACATACACTAAACATGATATCTGGCCTACTGGCAGTAAGATATAGCAATGAACCGATCATGCCATGAAATAATTTTTGGTTAATAGATTTACTTGATTCATCCTTGTCAAGTCTACAAAAAGAGCTCATAGGGGTACCTAAAGGCTTGGTGTTCTCCATCCGAAACTTTTTGAGTATTTCTTTTGTGTACTTTGCTTGGTTGATGAAGATCCCCTCTTTGGTTTGCTTTATTTGGAGTCCGAGAAAGAAATTCAGTTCTCCCATCATGCTCATCTCGAACTCACCCTGCATTAACTTTGCAAATTTTTGACAAAGAAATTCGTTAGTAGCACCAAATATGATATCATCTATATAGATTTGTACTACTAAGAGATTATCATTCTTTTTCTTCAAAAATAAAGTTTTGTCTACATTATCTCTAGCAAAATCATTTTTGAGCAAGAAATAACTTAAACGATCATACCAAGCTCTAGGAGCTTGTTTCAAACCATACAAAGCTTTATGAAGTTCGAAAACATGATTTGGAAATTCAGAATTTTCAAAACTAGGCGGTTGTTCAACATAAACCTCTTTTTCAATAAAACTATTTAAAAAGACACTTTTAACATCCATTTGAAATAATTTAAAATTCATAAAACAAGCAAAAGCCAACAATAGCTTAATTGCCTCAAGTCTAGCCACATGAGCAAAGGTTTCATCAAAATCTATCCCTTCCTCCTGATTGTATCCTTTGGCAACTAGTCTAGCCTTATTTCTTGTAACAATACCATTTTTATCAAGTTTATTTCGAAAAATCTATTTTGTGCCAATAATTGAAGTATTTGAAGGCCTATCTACTAATATCCAAACATTGTTTCTTTTGAATTGGTTAAGTTCATCTTGCATAGCATTTATCCAATAACTATCACATTTAGCTTCCTCAATAGTTTTAGGTTTAGTTTGAGAAACAAAAGCTAAACAATCACAAATATTTCTAAGGGATGATCGAGTACTTACACCTTTAGATGGATTACCAATAATTAGTTCTTTTGGGTGTCCATGAGCATACCTCCATTCTTTTGGTAGTGGATCAATAGTAGAAGTATTTTCATCACCTTGTACTTGATCTCCTTTAGTGTTTTGATCACCTTCTTGTTCCTTGACAGGCTCTTCATTAGTGTTCATTTCTTCAGTTCTTTTAGTACCTGTTTTATCAGAATGCACATCTTCTTTTCTAGAAAATTTCTGGTAAGATTCATCAAATATTACAAGTATGGATTCTTCAACAATAAGTATTTTTCTGTTGAAGACCCTGTATGCCTTGCTAGATGTAGAGTAGCCTAGAAAGACACCCTCATCTGACTTGGCATTAAATTTACTCAAATTGTCTTTACCATTATTTAAGATGAAACAACGGTATCCAAAAACATGAAAATAACGAATTGAAGGTTTTCTACCCTTCCAAAGCTTATATGGTGTTTTCTTTAAAATCGATCGGATTAAAACTCGATTTAACGCATAGCATGCAGTATTTATGGCTTTCGTCCAAAAATATCTAGGTAAGTCATTTTCACAAAGCATGGTGCGTGCCATTTCTTCAAGAGTTCTATTTTTTCTTTCCACCATCCCATTTTGTTGAGGTGTCTTAGGTGCTGAAAAATTATGATGAATGCCATTTTCAATACACAATTTATCAAAATCAGCATTTTCAAATTCGGTTCCATGATCACTTCTCAAAGATATGATTGAAACACCTTTTTCATTTGAAACACATTTATGAAATCTAATGAATTTTGAAAACATTTCATCTTTGTGTACTAAAAACATGACCCATATAAATCATGAAAAATCATCTACAATGACTAGACTGTACTTCTTACATCCCAAACTAGATGTTCTAGTTGGCCCGAAGAGGTCCATGTGAAGCAACTCTAAGGGTCTAGATGTAGAGATTACTCCTTTTGGTTTGAAAGAGGATTTGGTTTGTTTTCCAAGCTAACATGCACTGCAAATCTTGTCTTTTTCAAAACTAAGTTTTAGCAAATCTTTTATCAAATTCTTTTTACTAAGTTTTGAAATCAAATGTATACTAGCATGCCCTAGTCTACGATGCCAAAGCCAACTAGTTTCATTGATCTTGGCTTCCATTACCACCGGGCATTAACCATTTTGAATAGGAAGATCATCAAGATCAACCATATAAATATTTCCATGCCTATGACCAATAAACTTGATGCCATTGTCATCTAAACTAGAAACAATGCACATAGAAGATTTGAAAATAACTTTAAAATCCTTGTCGCAAAATTGACTAATACTAAGCAAGTTATGTTTCAAACTATCAACATATAAAACATTATCAATGTAAGAAGAAGGGGTGATATGGACTTTACCAATACCAACAATTTTGCCCTTTCCATTATCATCAAAAGTCACATTGCCACCTTTTTGATATTCGAGTGATGAGAACTGCTCCATATCTCTTGTCATATGCCTTGAGCAACCGCTATCAAGGTACCACATTCTTTTCTTATTGGTTGCAAGGCATACCTGCAATAAAGTTCAAGTAGAGACTTTAGGTACCCAAGTCATCTTGGATCCTTTTAGGTTAGTGGCATTGGTTCTTTTTGGAACCCAAACTTTCTTAATGTTACTCAATCTTCTTTTATTGCACATATAAGATTTATGCCCTATAGTACCACATGCATAACAAGTAATGGATGAAGATGCAGGCACAAAAAATTTTTTGAAAAGTTTTTATTTCTTATGAGTTCTAAACCCTAAACCTGCTCTATCAAAAATAGCTCTTTGGTTATTTAAAAGCATATTTAACTTTTCAGAACTATAAGTAAATTTATCTACAAAAGGTTTTAACTTTTCAAGTTCTTCTTCATATTTTTTGTTTTCATTCAAAATTTCTTTGTTTTGTTTTAAAAGATTTTTATTTGAAACTAAAAGGCTTTTCTTTTTCAAAACTTCTTTTTCCCTTTTAAGAATAGAAATCTTATCATTTAATTTTTTATTTTGAAGAAGTAGGCAATCATTTTCATTTGAAAACTTATCATTTACTTTGGCTAAATCCAAATTTTGCTTTTTCAAATCCTTATGTTTTGACTTTAGTTTTTGAAATTCTATAACTAGCTCATCAAAAACTTCATGAAGTTCAACAAATATAAATTCATTCTCAGTTTCAGATTGTACCTTGTCATTATCTACCATCAGATAGAAGTTTGCAACCTCCTGTTGTTCTTCCTCAGAGCTGGAGTTATTGCTGTCACTCCAGGTTGCTATCATGGCCTTCTTTCTTAATTTTCTTCTGCTTTTCTTGAGTAAGGGACAGTCCACCTTAAAATGACCCGGTTTCTTGCATTCAAAGCAAGTAGGCTGCTCCTTATCTTTCTCCTTATCTTTCTGTTTACTTGGCTCACCTTTCAGGGGTTTTTTTTTGAAGTTGAACATTTTCTTCCTCATGAACCTTCTGAATTTTCTTGCCATTAGAGCCATCTCATCTTCTTCGGAGTCATTGCTTGATTCTTCTCTAGCAGTGGATTTGAAAGTGATCACTTTCTATTTTTTGTCGACTTCCACATTCTTTTATTTGAGGGAGAGCTCATAAGTCATCAGTGAGCCCAACAATTATTCAAGTGGAAGAGTGTTGACATCCTTGGCTTCTTCAATAACAATCACCTTTGCATCCCAAGAAGCCGGTAGATACCTGAGAAGTTTGTTTACAAGTTCACCATTAGAAACAACTTTTCCTAGGCTTCTCATTCCATTCACAATATTTGTGAACCTAGTGTACATCTCACTAATAGATTCAGTAGGTTCCATTCTAAACATTTCATAAGTATGAATGAGCATGTTGACCTTAGTTGTTTTCACTTGGTATGTACCCTTATGGGTAACCTCAAGTATATCCCAAATCTCCTTGGTGGAGAGATAATTAGATATTCTATTGAATTCACTTGGATCAAGAGAGCAAAACAACAAGTTCATAGCCTTAGCATTAAGCTCTATTTGCTTAATGTCATTCTCATCCCAATCATCTTCCATTTTTGGATTGAGAATGCCATTAACCAACATAGTAGGCTGATGAGGACCTTTTACAATTGTCATCCAAAGATTATAATCAATAGCTTGAATGAATATGCACATGCGTATTTTCCAATACGTGTAATTTGTGCCATTGAAGAGTGGGGGACGATTTGAAGCTTGACCTTCAACAACACCCATTCCTATTGGGACTGCCATGATCTTTTACTCAAGATCCTTGGACCTACAAGAGAGTACCGGCACTCTGATACCACTTGTTGCCCAGAAATGGAGCCTAAGAGGGGGGCTAAATTAGGTCTTATAAAATTTAAAGCAATAATGTGAAGGTCTAGTGGTGTTTATGAGTAAAAAATTTAATGCTCTAGATTAAATGCAGTGGAAAGTAGTAAATAAATTGCAATGAACAAAGAGCAAGAAAGGGAGAAGGTAATCATACATAAACACAAAGTTTATAATGGTTCGGTGCAAACCTAGCACCTACATCCACTCCCCAAGCCACCCTTGGAATTCCACTATAATCCAATCAAGATTATAGCCAACTTGTTTTTCAAAAGGCTCACAAGTCAAAACCTATGTTGGTTTTATTACCTAGGATCACCAACAAATCTCAACACTTATTTTGTCTTCGGGCTCACAAGTTAATCCTAGTTGGTTTTGTCCTTTCGGCTTACCAACAAACCACAACAACCTTCTTTCAAGACACCCTTGAAAGCAAGGTCAAATCACAAGATAAAATCAGATATATAATTTCAAAAATAAGACAAACTCTCTTCAAGAGTAGAATAGAAGCTTTGAAGCTCAAGTTGATGCTTTGTCTTGTCTCCTCCTTGGAATATCCTTCAAACTCTTCTTTTTGGAATGATGTAAGGATGGGCTTATAAGCTTTTTCAGGGAATCAAACTTTAAGTGGCTCTTGAAGTAAAGTTCTTGAGAGAATCTTGGCTTTTTGGCTTTCAATGGACTTCAATACACTTCTCTTGCTTTAGAATGAAGTTGGTGAAGGTTAAATACAACTAAAAACTTCCAAAAAATGGTTTGTAACCATTGGAGCCTCGAATCTAGATGTTGGGAGCTTGAAAAGTGATTTCTACAAGTCAGAAAAATAGATCCATTAGAGCTGTCAGACTTCAAGTGTCGACACTTGACTGTCAGCTGTCGACACTTGATTTCTAGGTATCGACACTTGAACCTTCAAGTGTCGACACTTGATGCATAGGTGTCGACACTTGACACGAAAACCCTCTATTGGCAAAGTTCTGTATTTTCAAAAATCTCAAGCCAAGAGTCGACACTTGGAAACCTAAGTGTCGACACTTGAATTGCAGGTGTCGACACTTGAGTTCTGGATGTCGACACTTGGCATGCCAAGGAGTTTTTCTGCGTGCCAAATGCTGAAGTGTCGATACTTGACTTTCCAGGTGTCTATACTTAACCTTGAAAAGTTCATAATCAAGTGCAAATTAAGCCAAAAATACAAGCATAGATTTTGAAACTAAAGTGGAACATAAACAATCAATAATTGAATATGTAAAAGCCCTTTTGCATGAAGAGGATGTCCTTAATTGCAAAAAATGCTCCGTGCCATGGCATGCCATGATACTTAAACTTTTGAAAATTTGAGATGCTTGCTTCCTAAAATTTCGTAGCTAGAAATGCACATTAGTATACAATATATACTCAACATTTTATTTTTCATCAAAATCACTAGGTGGAGCCAACAGTTACTGACTTGAGCATCGGAGTTCCCCCACCGGAATCCCCGGCCTAGGTCATTGACTCAGTTTTGCATGTTCGGGCGATCGAGCAGGATTCCATGAGACGGTGGTGCCTTTCGACCTTGACCTCAACTACGGGCCATGACAATCTTGGCGGTAACAGATTGACGCACCAGGAAGGAGCGAGGGATAGATAATGATCTTTGATCCAATCTGAACCACTCGCGAATAGCTCACTAGGAGGATGGTGATGATGCAAGCGAGAGAAGTCTCCACCAGCCATACGGGAGATCTCCCTTCCTGTGGGGACCCGCAAAGTCCAAAAGGGGAGCTCCGCACTCCAGCTCAACCACCTCCAGTGGATGCCCAGCTGGCCGCACTCGTCCAGCAGATGCAGATCCTCATTACAGCGGTGCGCTAGCTCTAGCACCAGTACCGGTCCTTGGCTACCCCCCAGCAGCCAGGGACCCCCGTGGCCCATGCCGCAGCACCCTGTGATAGCCTGCATTCCTTCCAAGGAAGGCCTTCATAGCCACGGGCCATCACCGACCACCGGGGTGGTCACCATTCTCTGGCGAAGAGACAACAGGCCGAATCTACTGATCGGGAGAGCCAGTCCCCAACCCTCAAGCAGGTAATGACTAGAGCTTGCCAAGGTTGAAAGGGCAAGATACCCCATCATGGATACCATCCCATGTCACCTTCTTCGTCTCCTTCGGCCTCCATGGAGGGGTCCATCGACGAGGCCATTAGGCGCATGGTAAAGAAGCGCCTGGAGGACTAAGAACACAAGCTGGCGGAGCTTACCCACCAGTTTGCAAATATGCAGGGCTCCGTTAGCGAGCCGAAGGGCTACGACACCCATCCCCCTTTCTCCCGAGAAGTCCAAGAGGAGCCAATCTCGAGCCGGTTCCGCATGCCGCAAGTGGATCCCTATGATGGGACCACCGATCCCCTGGATCATCTTAAGAGCTACAAGGCCCTCATGAGAGTCCAGGGGATAATCGATGCTCTTCTCTGCGTCGCCTTCCCTGCAACCCTCCGGAGAGTAGTGCGGGTATGGTTCACCTGCCTAGAGCCGGAGAGCATCAGCTACTTCGCTCAGTTAGAGCAGAAGTTCATGGCTCACTTCGATGCCTACCGGAAGGTGTCACGAGAGGCGGACAGCCTCTTCTCTATCAGGCAGCAGGACTGGGAGCTCCTGTGGGACTACGTGGCCCGCTTCAAGGTTGCCACACTGAAGATTTACAACCTTGATGAGCCAGTCGCCATGTTGGCACTGAAGAGAGGGCTCAAGACTTCTCGCCTGACCTACTCTCTTAACAAGAAGCCCCCCAAGACTTATTCTGAGCTCATCCTCCGAGTCCAGAAGTATATTCACGCCGAGGAGGCGGATCGAACGAGGAGGGAGCGGATGGATGGCCTCCAAAGAAGCCACCTCCTAAGGAGACCTCCAGAATGCGGAAGCCCGGATCGGCCGCATTGAACTCCCGCTAGAGGCCGAAGCTGAGGAGAGACCCCATCCTGGAAGGGAGCTTCACTCCCCTTCTTGCCCCGAGGGTGAAGATCCTTATGGAGATCGAGGGTGAGTGCTACCTGAGGCACCCACCTCAGCTGAAGCCGTCCAGTGGCCGCAACAGGATAAAGTACTGCAACTTCCATCATGACTACGGCCACGGCACCGAGGAGTGTCGCAACCTTATGAGAGAAATTGAAGAACTCATAAAGAGGGGCTACCTCGAAAGATTTGTGGGGGGCAGACCCCCAATAGAACCTCAGGTGCTTGTCGCACTCCCTCTGGTCCTTGTCGTCGACAACCGCCCCATCGAGATGCCAGTGGGGATGATATGCTTGGGAGCCGAGCGCGCTTCCAAGAAGGCCCAGGGTGGGGGAAGCTTTGAGAATGTACTTCACTTTGTGAGGGAAGGGGGGATGAAAATAAGAATGTAAACAATGATGCTATGGTCATCGAGATGACGATCGTAAAACATCCTGTAAAATGCATCATGGTTGATAGTGGAAGCTCCATGAATGTGCTTTTTCTGATGCTTTCTCTAGGATGAATCTTTCCTCTGCTCAGCTCAGACCCGTGCACATGCCTCTTGTTGGCTTCACGGGTGACTCCTTAGGAGTCGAGGAGGAGATTACCCTCCCCGTTATTGCCAAGATGCCATCTCGACAGAGTACCGTCATGATGACCTTCATAGTCGTTAGGCTCCCCTCAACCTACAACATGATCCTTGGCCGACCCGGGCTCAACCTACTTGATGCAGTCATTTCTATGAAGTGACTATTGGTGTAGTTCCCAACCCCCTACGGTGTCGGGGAGATGAGGGGGATGCCTCAGCCTATTCAACATTGCCTCCAAACCATCCTCGGGACCAAGGCTACCGAGGATGACCCCAGCACAGATGACCTCAATCAAAGGGCGCAGGACCCTAGGGATGGCCCAGTCGAGAGCCTGCTATCATATCCCCTCGAAACTGACCCGGTGAAGATAGTGCAGATTAGGTGATGCAGAACAAATAAAGGGATGCGATGCGGAAGTAAATTAAGATTAACTAATTTTTTTGTTGTTTTTATATGTTTGTAGAAGTTGGCTTCAAATCAAAGAAAAGTTAACCTAACATTGAAAGATACTAATATGATAATTGAAAGCACAATTTTAAGGAAACTAAATTATCAGAGTAGTTCAGAAGCAACGGATCTGAAGTAGCCGGACTGGATCTGGATGAAGGTGGACGGCCTGGACTTGTAGAGAGAGAGAGGCCGTGGGAGATGGGAGGATCTAGGGTTTGATGGATTGGAAATAATGAAAGGTGGCTAGGGTTTTGGATTTTAAGTGGCTAACCTAGGGTTTTGGATAAAGATGGAGATCTCTCACCTCCTCAAGGCTCCAAGGGAACCCGGATTACCCCCTCACGGAGCTCAACACTTAGAATAGTGCGGAAGAAGAGAAACCTAGGTTGCTCAACACAAGAGAATAGCAAAAATAATTTTTCTTCATTGATTTTTTAAAGTTACAAAGAGAGGTCTATTATATAGACCTAAAATTTTCTCCAAGTTTGTACAAATTCCCATGTGGGACTAAACTCCTCCAACCTCTAGATTAGGTAGAAAACCTCCTCTCTTGGCCAACCAAGAATTCAAAAAAATTTGGGACGGCCATAAAGGATTTTTTTTGGAAATTTTTTTTTTTTTATGGCGCCTTCTTTGGAGTTGGATTTGGATTTGGAGTCCTCTTCTCCTTATGGCATTTCTTCTTTTCTTCCACTCCAAGTTAAGCTCTTTGATTTTGATTTGAACTTCAATTAGGAGTAGGTTGGATGTCCTTCTTTGATTTTTTCTCCAAGAGAAATCCCTTTCCTTCTTTGCTTAGACAAAATTGGCAGGTATGGGCGCCTCCTTTAAATTGGCTTCCAATTTGATTTTTTTCTTCTTTGGATGTGGGGACCATGACACTGGGATGCCTCTGTGGAGCCTCCTGGACCCTGGCGTGTGCTCGGAGTGTGGCTGGGCGTGTGGCTTGGAGTGTGGCCTCCACTTGCTTGGACCTTGATTTGATTGGAAGACAAATGTGGCACCATTTTGGACCTTGATTTGATTGGAAGACAATTGCAGCACCATTTTGGATAAAATTGAAACCACATCGGGACTTGCACCGAGTCAACATGACTCAACAAAATTTAAATGGTGACTCAAGAAATAAATAAAAATAAATAAACTGGTTGACCAGGTCAACCTTTATTACAAACCCTAATTTCTCGGGCAATGTCAATCAGAGATCCAAATGGAGCTCTGAAGTCTTCTTATGAGTCTGGTGCCCGCACCATTAGGGCGCAGCTACAAGATGATGAATGGGCCCATCTTTTGGATTTTCTCTGGGTGAATGCTGACGTATTTGCTTGGACAATGGCTGACATGCCCGGGATCTCACCAGAGATCATAACCCACAAACTGAGCATCGACCCAAAGTACCACCCTGTCCGGTAAAAGAAAAGAAGTTTCGCACAGGAGAGGCAAAGGGCGATCAACGAGGAGGTGGATAAACTCCTCTCAGTCGGCTTTGTTTGAGAAGTGCAATATCCAAGCTGGCTAGCAAATATGGTTATGGTAAAGAAGAACAATGAGAAGTGGAGGATCTGTATGGACTATAACGACCTCAACCGAGCCTGTCCTAAGGACAGCTTCCCTCTGTCGAAAATCGACCAGCTATTGGATGTTACCTCGGGGCATCGCTTGCTCTCCTTTATGGATGCATTCTCCAGATATAACCATATTCGGATGCACCTGGAAGATGAGGAGCACACTGCCATCATCACTGACCGAGGGACGTACTGCTATCAAATGATGCCATTCGACTTGAAGAATGCTGGCACCACATATCAGCGCCTGGTCAACCGGGTCTTCCAAGACTAGATCGATAAGAATATGCAAGTCTATGTGGATGACATGCTTGTCATGAGCAAGCCGAGTTCAGACCATGTAGCCAACCTCACGAAAGCCTTCCATAACCTTCTAGAGCACAAGATGAAGCTGAACCTAGCGAAGTGCATTTTCAGCATGGCAGCGGGGAAGTTCCTTGGCTTCATAGTGACCCAAAGAGGTATTGAGGCGAACCCGGAGAAGGTCCAGGCCATCATCGACATGGAGCACCCGACTTTAAAGAAGCAATTTTAGTGCTTGATGGGCTGGATAGCTGCACTGAGCCGGTTCATCTTGAGGTTGGCAGATCGTTGCCTTCCCTTCTTCAAGGCATTATGCAAGATAAGCAACTTCACTTGGATAGAGGAGTGTAAGACAGTCTTCGAGGAGCTCAAAGACTTCCTAGTGTCACCACCACTTCTCCCCATGCTAGAGATAGGAGAGGAGCTCCTGTTATACCTGGCAGTTACCCCCAGAGTCGTCAGTTTGGTCCTCATCTATATGGATCAGGACGGGGCCCAGAAGCCAGTGTACTATGCTAGCAAGCTCCTCCGGGATGCTGAGATCAGGTACACCTGATCCGAAAAACTCATTTTTGCTCTTATCATGTCTGCTTAACATCTCAGGCTATACTTCCAAGCGCATCCAATCATGGTCTTGACGGACCAACCCTTGAGGGTTGTGCTCAGCCGTCCCGACACGTTTGGATGCTTGACTAAGTGGGCACTAAAGCTTAGCAAATTCGACATCGTGTACTGGCCGAGGTCATCCCAGAAGGCCCAGGTGTTAGCCGACTTCCTGGTCGAGTGCACGGGATTAGCCAAAGAGCCAGAGCAGATGATCCCGGAGCATCAAGAGGAGCCTGGTGCCAAGAAGGAGCCTTGGATACTCCATGTAAACGGTGCATCTAATGCAGGCAGGAGCAGCGCAGGCCTGATCCTCGCCAACAGCGATGGAGTTGTGGCTGAATGCACACTCCATTTCAAGTTTGCCATGATAAATAACTAGGCAGAATACGAGGCACTCCTGCGGGCCTCAGGGTCTCCTGCGGGCCTCAGGGTCTCCTGCGAGCTAGGTGTACAAAGCTTGAAGGTCTTCACCAACTCCCAACTGGTGGCTGGACAGGTCTCTGGAGAATACGAAGCCAAAGATCCCCAAATGATGAAGTACTTAGAGTAGGTTCGCTCAAGCATGACAGGTTTCCGGTGCTTCAGCATCTCTCATATCCCCCGAGGTGAGAATTCTCGTGCCGATACACTATCCAGACTTGCAACCTTGCTGGACTCATCACTGGGGCACGCTCATATCGAGTACCTCAAAAATCCAAGCAACAAAGCTCCTGTAAAGGTGCAGCAGGTCACCCCGGAGCCGAGCTAGATGGATAGGTACATCAGATACATCACTGATGGCACCTTGCCAGAAGACCGAGCAGAGGCCGGCCCCATCAAAAAGAAAGCCTCACGGTTCATCCTCATGGAGGGACAGCTCTACCGCCGATCCTATTCTTATCCACTCTTGAAGTGCCTGAGACCCACAGAGACAATCTTCATGCTCCGAGAGATCCACGAAGGCTTTTGCGGAAACCACGTTGGAGGGAGGATGCTGGCACACAAGGCCCTCCATCAAGGTTACTATTGGGAGACTATGAGGGAGGACACCGCCGACTTCATGAAGAGGTGCGACCAGTGCCAGTACCATGCCAACATATAGCATCAACCTGTGGCACCCCTCTCTTAGCTCTCTGCTCCATGGCCATTCGCCCAGTGGGGAATGGACATCCTAGGTCCATTTCCCCCTGCACCAGGGCAATGAAAGTTTTTGATAGTGGTCATCGACTATTTTACCAAGTAGGTAGAAGCGGAGCCACTAGCATGGATCACGGAGGCTAAGGTCCGCCAGTTCTTCTAGAAGTTGGTCATCTACTGCTTTGGGCTTCTCCACAGCATCATCACTGATAATGGGCGGCAGTTCGACAACAGGGAGTTTGAACAATTTTGTGCTGAACTCGGCATCCAGCATCGCTTCACCTCGGTTGCTCACCCTCAGACCAACGGAGAAGTTGAGGTGACCAACCGGACTATTCTCCAGGGACTTAGGACCAGGCTGGACCAAGCCAAGGGCAGGTGGGTAGAAGAACTTCCAAGCATTCTCTGAGCCTACCACACAACGCCCAGGATGGCAATGGATGAAACGCCCTTCAACCTCACTTTCGGTGCAGAAGCTGTTATCCCAGTTGAACTCGGCGTGCCCACACTACGGATACATCAATACAACAAGGCGGAGAACCCGACGCACCTTCTCCTCAACCTAGAACTCCTCGAGGAAACCAGAGACAAGATCCGACTCTGGATGGCTGCTTACCGATAGCGTGTAGCTCGGCACTACAACGCACGAGTGAAGCGAAAAGTCTTTTGCCCGGGCGACCTGGTACTGCACCGAGCTGAAGTGTCTCAACCCTGGGAGTGCAGCAAGTTATCGCTGAACTGGGAAGGCCCCTACAAGGTGGTCAAATCTCTCCCACATAGAGCTTATTATCTCATGAATTTGGGCGGCCCTAGATTATCACGGACATGGAATGCCTGCAACCTCAGAATATACTATCAGTAATGTAAGGCCCTTTCCTAATAATAATAAAGATTCTCTTTTATGCAAACCATTCTTGCCTTGCAGGAATCTCAAAGCCTAGAGTCCAGCTCTCCGACACTGAAGCCCGAAGTCCAACTCTTCGGCACCAAAGCTCGGAGCCCAGCTCTCCGGCATCGATGCCCAGAGTCCAGTCCTTCGGCACCAAAGCCCGGAGCTCAGCTCTCCTCCACTGAAGCCCGAAGTCCAGCTCTTTGGCACCAAAGCCCAGAGCCCAGCTCTCTGGCACTGAAGCCCGGAGTCCAGCTCTTCGACACCAAAGCCCAGAGTCCAGCTCTTCTACACCAAAGCTTGAAGTCTAGCTCTTCAGCACCAAAGCCCGAAGCCCAGCTCTTCAGCACCAAAGCCCGGAGCCCAACTCTCCGGCACTGAAGCCCGGAGTCCAACTCTTCAGCACCAAAGCCCGGAGCCCAGCTCTCTGGAACTCAAGCCCAGCTCTCTGGAACTCAAGCCCAGTTCCCACGCTCTCCGGCACTCAAGTCTGGAAGCCTAGCACTCCAGCACTCAAGCTCGGATCCCATGCTCTCCAGCACTCAAGCCCGGATCCCACGATCTCTGGCACTCAAGCCTGGATCCCATGCTCTCCAGCACTCAAGCCAGAATCCCACACTCTCTGACACTCAAGTCTGGAAGCCCAGCTCTCCAGCACTCAAGCTTGGATCCCACGCTCTCTGGCACTCAAGTTTGGAAGCCCAGCTCTCCAGCACTCATGCCCGGATCCCACGCTCTCCGGCACTCAAGCCCGAATTCCATGCTCTCCGACACTCAAGCCCAGATCCCACACTCTCCGGCACTCAAGCCCAGATCCACGCTCTCCGGCACTCAAGCCTGGAGCCCAGCTCTCCGGCACTGAAGCTTTAAGCCCAGCTCTCATTCAGCAAAGCCCGGAGCCCAGCTTTCCGGCACTTAGAAACATCCTTCCACTTCCGAGGCTCCCAGGAACAAAGCAGGAGCAACTCGGCAAGCTTAAGAACCTTTCTCTAACTTCATCACATGTTCAAAAAAAAAAGAAAGAAAGAGAAGAAGAATAGAAGAAGTGATAAAGGAAAGGAAGCCTCAGGGTAAGGTGACTAGAAATGCATATTTCATTTAAAATAAATAAGCTATTCATTATAAGTGTCCCTGGGCCCCCGACAAGCCGGGCAGCCTAGGCCAAAAACAGAGGAAAGGAAAGTACAAAAAGAAACTACTTAGGTAGCTCCTTCCTGTGATCGTGCTCCTTAGGCCCGAGTCTGAGGCTGGCTCCACATCCAAGGCTAAGGGGTAAAGGAGGAGGCTTCAACCCTTGTCTATGATGAAGCCCTCCACTCTGGAGCGAAGGTACATGAAGCCATTACAGAAGGAGTCCGATGCCGTTTTGTTCAATGCTATCTCGTGGAACTCATTGGCGATCTCCTCCGAGGCCCTGTACCTTGGCACGGCCTCCTCAGCCTCCTTCTTCACCTCGGCGGCTTGCCTCTTCGCCGCCTCTGCTGACTCGACCGCCACTACCACCTCCTTCTCAGCAGCAATGGCCCTCTTCTTGGCACCGATCATCCTCTCCCTGGCCGCCTCTAGCTTGGCCTGGAGAGACTATTCGTGCCCCTTCTACTGGACGGCCTCGATGTTGAACTCAGCCAGCCTTTTTTTCTATGCCCGTGAGCTCCTCAACCTTGCTCTTAGACCGGCTCTGCTCCTTATCCAAGCTCTCTTGGAGCTCTTTCGAGTGCCTCTCTACACTCGAGAGCTCCTTCTGGAGCTTCTTGTTCTTCAAACTGAGCTCCCAGGAGGCGTCGTTCTTTTCTTTCAGCTCGGTCTTCATGAACTCGAGCTCTGCTGCCCGTTGCTGATCCTTCTTCAGCCAATTTTTGCAGCAATCCCTGATCAGAAGAAGCTCATCACCGAGCTGCACCAAGGGAGGTCCCAGCTGTTAGTGTAAAAAAAAAAATGAAATGAAATGCATGAAGTCACTTACCGACAAGAGCTAGGAGAATGTGTTGCCAATTGCATCCCCCAGCAGTTTTCCGGCCTTTTCCCATCAATCACATGATTGGATTGCAAAATCCATCATGTGCTCTGCCAGCCCTTGGTCCCGGAGGACCAAGGAGACATTCGGTGCAAGCTTGAACGGGACCTGGTGGTAGTCCCTCTCTCTTCTGCCAGTCCCGGACAGCGCATCGCCCATTCCACCGACAGAAGAGGCCTCAGGTGCATGGGAGGAGCTCGATGCCTCCTTGGATGGTGCCTCCTGCGTCGCTTCTATTCCCACCTGTCCCTCCTCCTCCTCGATGATAATGACCTCCGGGGGAGGAGGAGACATCATGGCGATGGCTACGGTAGCGGTCCTTGCCCGGACGACCATCTCAGGCTCCGGGGTTGGGACTAGCTCTTGCCGACTCAGCCACTCCGTTACGGGCTCAGCTGCCCTCCTCCCTAGCTCGGTCGGTGTAGCAGGAGCGGCCACCACCATGCTCTCATCACGAGCTCTCTTCGAAGAGGGCTTCTCGACCAGCTCTGATGGAGGCCTCTTCTTGGTGATCGAAAGCAGGTCGTCTACCGAGAACTTCATACATGCATGAAGAGGAAGCAACGTCAGTCTCGAGTCTGGAGAAACGAAGTAAGAAACACACAGAGAAAAGTTTGAGCCAGACTCACCCAACTCTCTCGTTGGGTCCACCCTGGCCTCGAAAAAGTTCTGCTCTGATAACATAACCTCGAGGGAAGGAATCTAGGTGGTGTAGAGCTACTCGTAGACATCTAAGTCAGCTGCTTCGATCATGGAGTTTTGGTTAGGGGACTGATCTGGGTCACTCCATACCCAGTCAACCCCTCGACGGTAGCAAAGAAAAATTTGCTCTTCTATCCTTTGATGGAAGAGGAGAGTTCAAATCTAATGCCCTTCGGGCGAGAAGAGATGGACCTCCACCCCTCCTCGGAAGGGTGGCATTTCAGGATGAAAAATGCCTTGAACAATAAAAAATAGGCTACAATCTCGTAGAAATGGCAGAGTACTGTGAAGCAAAAAATAGTCCTTATGGCATTTGGGATGAGCTACGCAGGGACCAGATGGTAATTGCTCAGGATTGAAAGGAAGAAAGGATGAAAGTGGAACCAAAGTCTCCTTGCAAAGGTCTCCTCATAAAAGGCGATCCGACCCGGGCTACTGGAGGTAACCTAATCTCCTGGTCGTGGGATTAAAAGCTGGATGGAGTGCGGGATGCCATAGACATCCTGGATGGCCCACAGTTCCTTAGTAGATATTGTCGAAGCAATCCTGTTGGGACCTATTGATCGGGCAGGTTCGGGGATGGGTTCAGTTGGAAGAGGAGGAGGAGGAGGGCTAGACTTGAGCTCCCTAATGACTATCCCACCGGAGGGATGCCTCCTACTAAACTCAAAACACTCTTCCTCCCTCTCTTCATCGGAAGAAGAAGAAGTTGGCCTTGGCCTAGAAGGCCCCGCCTCGACCTGGTTGGTCGAGGGATAGAAGTTGGGACTGAAACGGGACATCTAAGGAGACGAAGAAGGTGGAGTCTCAAGAGGAGGAAGATGGAATGCGTCCCAGAAGACCCTAGACTCAAAAGAAGAGCTCTACTCTGCTGGGAGATGGAAGAAGAAAGAGATGAACCTAGTTCCTGGGGAAGTCTAAGATGGCTGGGGGAGAAGAAGAGACTTGGGTACAATGGCGGGCACGCGAGGTTCGAAAGAGTGGATATTTTGAAAAAAATCAGCCTTTCATTTCAAAATGACCCGACGCTAACCGTACCATTACAGCATCTCTGCCGATCGATTTGTGCCATGTGCCGATTATCAGCAGGTGGGACGTCTTGCCTCAATTGCGACCACCCTGAATTCCGTGCTAGCAATAACTGCTCATCGGACGTGGCCACATTGCTCCACCATATTGGCTTGAAGAAATTGCCTCACGAAGTGCCAGCGATTGTGGTCATTACTGCACCGGATCATTGCCTTTCCAGATCTAGGGGGCAAATGATGTTGCGGGATCGCTGACGTATGGCCCCAGTCAGACACCATGTCAGATAAAGTTGCCTTATGGAATGCCTCAGCCCGGACTCGTTCACCTGGCCGTGCTCCCCTTGGGTCGAGATGCCGAGGTTGAAGCCAAACTCCGCCTGTCCTTTGCTCGGTTGCGCTCCCTTCGGGTCGATTTGCCAAGGTCGAAGCTGAGCTTCGCCTGTCTTTTGCTCGGTCGTGCTCCCTTCAGGTCGAGGTGTCGAGGTCGAAGCCGAGCTCCACCCTCCTTCGCCTGGCCGTGCTCCCTCCGGATCAAGACACCGAGGTCAAAGTCAAGCTTTGCCCTCCTTCGCCCGGCTGTGCTCCCTCTAGGTCAAGACACTGAGGTCAAAGTCGAGATCTTCCCTCCTTCACCAGGCCGTGCTCCCTTCGGGTCGAGACACCAAGGTCGAAGTCGAGCTCCACCTCTCCAGATCGGCTCCACCTCAGACAAAGAGATCTATTGCTGAGGGAAGTCGCCACTCTCCCTGGACAATGGCCCGATGCTTGAGGACCACGGAAGGATGCCTGCCAGGCCGAGATAGTGACCCAAGCGGCCACTTTCACCGAAGTGGAAGGAAGCCTCCGATCGAGGTTCTGCATTCTCCACCAACCACCTTCACCCTCCGGAATTGGAAGTCAACTAGCACACCCAGATCTAGGAGGCAGCAGCTCACTGATCGAGGTCTTGCAAAGTTCTCCAAAAGGGAATGACCAGAAGGAATGTCAGCATGAACGATAGCTTCCATGTCACCATGATGGAAAGACCACCCGTCCACTGCACGAAACATCACCATATGCGCCCATAAGCATGGGAGAGATCCCGAGGTAAGTGACGAGTGATGCCCCAGCAAAAAGAGGTCTCCCAGGTTCAAATAAGGTACGACAAACACACACATTCTAAGTTTTAGATGAGTGAGATTCAACGAGCAAGAAGGGGGCAGCGCATAGGAAGATAACGCTCGAGGCTATCGCGAAACCCCCAGGAGGGGTCTAGACAGATACAGCCACTTAGTTCGAGCTTTCCTCTGCCGTCACTCCCGCAATCTGTGCTTGACCCGCTCGCACCCTACCATTTAACAACTTCTCCTCCTAGCATGGAGTCCATACTTGGGGCTCGACCAGGAGGATCTGTTCCCCTGGATCGTTATTGACTTGAGGGTCGGAGTGCCCTTGCCGGAATCCCCGGCCTGGGTCACTAACTCTGTTTTGCAGGTTTGGGCGATCGAGCAGGATTTCATGAGACGGCGGTGCCTTCCAACCTCAACCTCAGCTATGGGCCACGATGATCTTGGCGTCAACACAACCTAATTAAAATCTTAATTGACCAAGTTGTCTAGGTAAGTTAGATCCAGGGAGGGTTCCACCATTTAAACCTCTTTCCTTAAATCAACCAAGTTGGCCAAGTAAGTGTTAGCCCCAATTAATGACCTTGATCTGAACTTGCCTTAGACACCAATTGATCAATAAGAATTGATTAGGTTAACTTAATAACTCGGGCTCACCATTGAACCAAATTAGGTCTTAATTGATTGATTCACATCAAGTATGAATCGATGTGACCAAACTATATCTAAGATCAATTTTAAGCCCCTTTGACCTAACCCTAATCAATCATTGATTGGGTTCAGTCAATTGTTCAAAATCGAAATAAGGTTCTAGCCTGATCTAATCAAGATCCTAATATATAGTCTAATCACTAGACCTAATTTATTCATGAATATCCATACCCATGAAAAAAAACTCAGAACCTTATGTGATTTTAGATTGGTTTAATTTCATGAAATTAATGGTTTATGATCATGAATCATTGGTTTAGATCTAAACCTTAACTCATGCATCTCATACAATTTATTTTAGATCAAACTATTTAAGTACATCTTATGTAATTTATTTTAGATCTAAATATGAACTTAATAACTTAGCCATATTCTTCTTCATGGGTCAAGTCACAAACAGCACCCCTATACATCATAGGTGACCCATTGAATGAAAAGAGAGGGCCTTTAAACCCTACTTGACTCCTATGACAGGATAGTTATGGTGGTTGCACCCAATCTGAGTACTTGACAAAATTAATTATGATTTATTAATTTTAAAATTAATTAAGTTATTTTTATATTTAAATTAAAAATATGATATATCAGCCATATATCAAAATTTTAAATCTAAACATATCAATATTAGCTTCAAAAATAGTTTTTCAGAAACAAAAAAACTTATGATATTAAAATATTTTCAAACATCACAAATTAGATAAAATTCATTAAATCCTTCAGATATAAAAGGGATTCAGATATGATTTTATTATAAAAATATCAGAACATGACTCTGATACCACCGTTAGGATTCATTCATAGATGACTAGCATGTAGAACTAGGTTCTAAATCCTAGATGTAAAGGAAGCAGATATCATACAAAATAATTTTTATAAGCATGCTGATTCAAAATTAAATCATAAATCACATGTAGAACTAGGTTCTAAATCCTAGATGTAAAGGAAGCAGAGATCATACAAAATAATTTTTATAAGCATGCTGATTCAAAATTAAATCATAAATCATCTATTTAACCTTCTAATATGCTGAAATAATAATAATATCAGATCTAAAATTTTATAAAATTATAAAATGAAGGATCCATATATCTAGATCGCTTAACTCCCTCTTCTAGTATCGAATCTATCAGATCAATCAAATCTATGGGATTCATTGGAGCCACACAAGCATTCGACTTCTACTGGCATCCACATGGAGCCTTCCTTACCAAATTACCAAGATCCTTGGATTACTAGATCTTTACAGGTTTTTCTTCAAGCACAGAGATGGATCTTTTACTTTTAGTTTAAATTAGAACTTAGCAGCCTTCTCTCCTTTTCTCTCAAGAAATTAAATCTCATAAAAATAAAAGTGTATTTTTTTGATATTTTTTTTTATAGAAACTCTTACCTCTTATCTTTCTATAAAGGTATATACTCTATATTTTGTGGAGGAAAAAAATTATGATAAAGTTTGGAAGGGATCTATGTCATAATTAATTTTATGTAGCCTAGTTTCTGTACATCTTAAAAACTATAAAAAATGCACTAAAAAACATCTCTTAAAAATCCAAATAAAACTGGTTATTATTTCATTTGATCAAACTTTAAATCTAGACAAGTTTCCAATTTTATCTAGCAAGAGAAAGAGTCCTAGATGAGAAAGAGGAGTGCCAACTTGGTGCCCCCCTCTTCTCACCGCGTGTGCCAAGAGGAGGCTCACATTTTCATGCCCTTCTCTTGATTTCTGCATGAGATAAGAGAGAGAGACCCAGTTAACTAGGTCTCCTAGCTGCTAATCAGTTTTGATTAATTTTTGATTGATTATTGAAACTATTTCAAGCCTGAATTGAATCAAATTCAAAAAGGCTATTGACCTAGTCAACTCAATCAATAATTCAGATCAAACTAGAATTATGAATCCAATTAACTTTAAATAAAGTTAATAATAATTAAATATAATTTAATTAAGTCAAATAATAAATTCAAAAATCATTACAATATTTGTAAATAGGTCCGTCAAGCTAAAACTAACAAGTGCTAAAATTAGTAGGTGCTAATTTTAGCAAGTACCAAAATTAGCATGTACCAAAATTGGTAGGTACCAAAATTAGCAGGTACTAGATATGAAACTCTTTTATAGATCCGTACTCATGGTTAGGTCAAATCCTATTATGTATGATCTCTCAAGTTTTATTCCATCTAGTAATGAAATATACTACAATCTCTATCACAGTATCATTGAAACTCTTTTGATGGACTAAAATAATTTTAGTTCAATCCTAACTTGGATCATTGATATAAAAATGATCATGGTAAACTCTCACAATCCACAAGTGATACCTAGCAATATATAGTGGCAACCCAATAAAATAGAAATGAATCCCTAGATGTAGTTACTATATAATTAAATTCCTCTATCAAAAATCCTGACAGGATGCAGGTCATGAAAACTTATCAAATCCTAAGCATTTATCATATGCCAAATTTAATTAACCAAAGTCCAATTATAATGTCCATGATTTTTTTTTTCAATATCACCCTGCTATGGTCACAATTTCAAGGACTTAGCCAATTAGGTCACATAGGATTATACGTTAACTACTAAGATCGATAAATCCCATATAAGAAAACATTTTGCTCCTACAATGAAGCTACTGCAGCCAACAAACACCATAAGATTTCAAATAGCTAGGAACCTTGTTAATGTGCTATCAAACTACAACAATCTCACTATGAGTAGCCAAGATACTGTAGCTTAAGGAATTACTCATAACTACAATATTTGAGAAGTCACTAATGAATGAGTAGATATCCATGTGACTTCTTGAACTTGGTCATACTCAGTATTGTTATTCTATAATAACCACTTGCACTCTCATTCTAGTATCTCTATTCTATAGACTTAAGACTCATCTACCAGAAAGGAGGTGATTTTGCACCAATCTTGATGGATCAATTACTATGCTCATGATGATCCAATGATTAGAAGCTTTTAGGAGTTAATTTATAATGACACATCTCAAATTCTCAATACTTAAGAATATGTGTCATTGTCCATTAACTTCATAGATGATTCATAGATGTATTAGATATGAATGAAAAGAATACAACCTAATTTTATTAATTATAATGAATCAAGTACAAAGTTATATCCTGAAAAAGTTATAATATGTCATGCCAACTTGGCTTCTAGGGCTTACATCTAACAAGCAAGAGAGGGTTTAGATGCAGGTGGTGATGAGAGAGAGGGAAAAGGACTTGGTGAGGAGGACGACCTCGGTTATGAGGCAGTCATCAACATGGATTTTATCATGGGAGGTGGTCTTCAAGATAGCGACTTCGAGGTTGGCAATGTTGATGGTGCAGCATTGCAAACATTATAGCTGGGGCGTGCCTCGTGTGCTCAGGCATCAAGTCCTACCTGGCATCCAAGGCAATTAGCCCTTGCACAAGGGTCGAGTGATACTAGCTCATTGTTGACTTCATTTACCATGATGATTTTAACTATTTCTTTGTCTTTAGTTATATCATTTACATGATCATGGACTGGCCTATATCAACATGTGCAATCTCTAATCATGGATTAATTCATATTTTAATTTATATGAACTAAACAAAGTCAATAATTCATATACATTAAAACATGAATTAATCCATGACCAAAGATTGTACTTAGTGATGTTAGGCCAATCCATAATACAAATGATATGCTAAAGATGAAAAAAGAGTTAGAATCTCCATGATGAATGAAGTCAATAACTAGATAGATGAGATAGCATAAAGAAGGGATTCACAAGCACATCGATATAATACTTAAACATTTAATTAATTAATTATTTATTAATTAATTAGATACATAATTAATTAATTTTTTATTTAATTAATTAGATATTAATTTAATTAAATAATTAATTAATTATGTATGAATGGATGCATGTTCTATATGCATGAGATTCATATCTCGATATAAATAGCACAAGCTAGGATTCTAAGCTATTTTGGTACTAAGGTGTGATGATTGATGCTCACCTTGAAATGGAAGGTATCATAGATGGTTGGTGCAATAGCTATATCACTGCTACTATCACCAGTTGAATAATAGAGTTGGAGAGGATATTCGATGAAAAAGATTGATGATCTCATGGTTTCAGGTAAAATAAATTTGAAATAATTCTCTTATCAAAAATTTCTAACTTTTTTCTCCTCCTTATCCTATTGTGGTTAACCACCCTCGTTGTCAGAGATGGATGGACTGGTCTACTGGTGGGTGGAGAGTGGGGAGCTATCTAGGCAGGGAGGGAGAGAGGGCACCTAGGGTAGTGACTTAATGAGGTTCCTTTTCTTTTAGCCTCCTAATGAGTATTTTAAGTAGTTAGATCTTTAATCCAATGGTTCACAATATTTTTAATAAATATATAAATATATATATATAATTATTATATTATATTATTCGGATCTCGGGTCTATCGGGTCTTGATATTAAATATCTAGACCAAACTCATTTATATTATAGTTAAATGGGTCTAGGTCTAGGTCAAGGTAAATGGGTCCAATGTTAGTACTAGACTCGGACCCATTGGATAAATACTCATGGGTCTCGGGCTTGGACCCGGTCCATTGACAGCTCAAGCTTTATCTTCATCTATTCCCTTTGTAATCATTTTAAATCTTGCATTGCCTTCCATAATTGTATAATTAATTTGGTGAATCTATTTATTTTTATTTTTAGAGATTATACATTGTCTTTCAGAGACTGAAGCTATGCTAATTGAGAAGAGAGTTATAAAGGACAGAGCTCTTAATTAGAGAGCGATCATGCTACCAACTTGTAGGATTTTGTGCCACTTACACTACACAGTAAACTCTAAAATTTTAGATATTTTTTATATTATTATATTCTTTATTATCTAATATAAAATTATATATATTAGATATTTTTTAATCAAGTTCAGAGGATGTGGGGTCACTAGTGGCCCCAAGGTCATATGTAGCAGTGATCAACTCATCTCAAACTCAGCACCATGGTCAAGGACCTGCTTGGCTTGTGGCACCTCTCACTCGACCAAAAGATAGAGAGCTCATCTACATGCAGAGCCACTCATAAGTACTATATCTTCATATTTATATATTTAAAATTTAATTATTTTAAAGTTAATACTCATTATTAAATTTTAATTTTGTAGTCCATTCAAAGAGGTTGGAGTTCCTTGGATGGTTACTAGGATCATTCATCGATTGATACCAAGATCCATGAATGAATTCTCTAGTTGGCCATCGCCATCAAGGGCTTGTGATGCAGCCTAAGAGATATTTCTAATAAGTCAAATATATTTAGTTTTCAAATTTATGAAATATTTGCATTTTATTTGTTTAGTATATGCTTGCTTCTACTTATAGGGGTACTGCCTATTCTAGACTCCTTAGGAGGAGGAGGTTAGCCATTTAACTTTTGAGGAGGTAGCCACATATAGGCTCTGAGACAAGCTGTACAATTTCAGGAAGGCTACCATAGAGCACTCCAGTCTCGAGTCACCATTGGATTGAAAGACTTTTAGGGACAACTGGATGTAGGCAAATGTATGGGAGGCTCTCTACGATTGGTGGAGCATTAAGGAGCACTCCAATAGGCAATAGAGGGCATGGCAGAATCATACCACCTAGTAGGATTTGATCAAGCATACTGGCGGCTCTGTTGGCATACATGTGGTGGCCAATAGATGGATAAGAAGTCTATGCTTATATTAATTTTATATTTAATTTATGATATATATTTTTTTAATTAATTAATTAATTAATTATTATTTATTTATTATAGATATGGTAGCTAGGTCGTGTGCCAGGCTAGCTACAATTATGGGAGGCCACACACTAGTCTAGGAAGACTGTGATTACTTAGATCTGAGATCTTGATGTATCATGGTGATAACTTAAAACTTGATATATTAATTTTTATATATACCGTTATGCATAATTAGACTAATCAATTTGTAAATTGTATAGGTAGATTACTCGGAGTACGTCATGGCATAGCACAGTGAGGACCCATCCTCTCAACCCCTCCTTGTCCTCGAGGGATGGCTCAGGGCCATTAGAGGGATGAGTAGGAGCCATGTTATATGATTCAGGATAGCTTCAACTCTCCACCAACTTGCTACTCTTTGGCATCCTCATCATAAGCCTTGATGACCCAAACATGGGGTGATGCATATGTCGAGGACATCTTGACCCGTATTCTTGCCCACTGATCTCAGAGCTTTAGGGATTTCATTCATAATTCTATCAACAAGATTCTCTGGGATTTGATCTATATGATTAGCTGGCTTCATTATCATAACTATCACAATAGGTAAGTCTATTAATAATTTTTTTTACTTGTTTTAATTTTTTATACTTAGAAAGCTTTACATATTTAAGCTTTAAATATCTTCGTTATAGGATGTTGGGATATTTGGATCACATCCTCTGGCTATTAGAGAAGATGTACAAGAGTAGGAGTAGGAGGACGACAACAATCTAGAGGATCTCAAATAGTTTTGTTTCTAATTTGATATTATGTATTTAATTTTGATATTATAGTGTAAATTTATAAAATTATATAATTTTTATTTTGAATATAATGTAATTAGGTTTTTTATTTATAATCATGGTTGTTAATTATTAGTTTACTTCTAATAGGGTTTAAAAACTATAATTATTAGTTATTAAAATTAAAATAATTTTTTTAAAAAAAAAATAATTATTGTTAAAAAAGATATTAGTGATGGCTTTAGTGATAATGGTTATTGTTGCTAAAGGTTTATTACTGATAACTTTTTGTTATAGTGACAATATTTTTTTGGTCGCTAATAGTTTTTTATTTAATTATTTTTTAAACTTGAAATATTATTAGTGATGGTAGTTGCATTGCTAATAGCCATCATTAATAATAGTTATTAGTGATGGCATTTTTTTGTTGGATTATTAGTGATGACAAATCTACTATTAGTGATGGCAATTAGCCATCACTAATAATCAATTTTCTTATTGCATAACTAGATTTGAATAGTAGAAGAAGACAGAGAAAATAATCTTTGTTATAGAAAGATGGCTCTACTATTATAAAATGATGTCCCATGGGCTAAAGTATGTTGGAGCTACTTACCAGCATCTGGTCAACAAAGTTTTCAAAAAATAGATAGGAAAAAAAATAGAAGTCTATATGAATGATATGCTTGTCAAGAGTACAAAAGTTGATTGCACATAGTCAATTTGGAAGAAGCCTTTAATGAATTAAGGCGGTATTAGATGAAGCTTAATTCAAATAAGTGCGCATTCGATGTCATGTCTGAAAAGTTTTTGGACTTTATAGTAACTTAGAGAGGAATTGAAGCTAATCCTGAAAAGATCCAAGCACTTTTGAAAATGAAGTACCTCTAGAATAAAAAGGAAGTTCAATTCTTAACTGGTCAGATTGCTTCACTTAGCTGATTTATCTCCCAATCAGCTGAAAGGTGCTTATCATTCTTCAAAATTATAAGGCATACCAACAACTTCAGGTGGTTGGATAGCTACAAATCAGTTTTTGAAGATTTGAAAAGGTATCTTAGCTCTCCCCCATTGTTATCAAGGATAAAAGAAGGTGAGAAACTTTATATTTATTTATATATTTCTCTTAATGCCATTAACTCTATTTTGGTAAGAGAAGATGCAGGTGTACAAAAAACTATCTATTACACTGGCAAGATATTAAAGGATGCAAAAATGAGATATACCAAGGCTAAGAAAATGATTTATGCTCTTATCACTACATCAAAAAGACTTTGACCATATTTCTAGTCCCATACTATGGTTGTCTAGCCTTTGAATCCATACTTGGAAGGTTAGACACATTAGGATGTCTAGCCAAGTAAGCTATTGAATTGAGAGAATTTGATATTGAATACATATCTTGCTCTAGTATGAAAGCTCAAATCCTTAATGACTTTATTTCCGAGTGCACAATACCTGATCAAGAGAGGATAGAAAAGAGATTGAAAGAAGAATTGACCACTCTTTAGGTTCTGCATGTTGATGGTGCCTCAAATGCTCAAAGGAATGGAGCTAGATTAGTCCTCATAAATTCTAAGAGGATAGTGATGGAATATATCCTAAGATTTTGTTTTTACAATACCAATAATGGAACTGAATATGAGGTTCAAATTGCTTGCTTAAATATAGCCAAAGAGATTGGCATTGATCATGTCAAAGTCCTCTCTAACTCAAAACTGGTCATCGAACAAGTACAAGGAGAATATGGAGCTAAAGAGACAATTGTGATCATATATCTTCAAAAGATTAAAGAGTTATCCTTAAATTTTAAAGTTCTAGAAATCCAGCGGATACCCAGATCTGAAAATGCTTAGACATATACTCTGTTACATCTTGCCACCTCGAATTGCTCAAATCTTTCAAAAAGAGTCTTTATCAAATATTTGGAAACTTTTAATATAGAAGAAGCTCCTATTGTTATTAGGTGGAACATGAGCTAAGCTGGATTAACCCGCATGTTAGATTTCTTGATAAAGAAGACCTTTTGATGAATGAAAGAGAAGCCTGAGGAATCAGACGACAAGCCTATGGTATATCCTCCTAAATGGATAGCTTTATAAAAAAATCTTTACAATACCTCTGCTCCAATGCTTGCATCTTTCAAAAGCTGAATATGACTTTCGAGAAGTTCATGAAGACATATGTGGCAGTAATATCAGAAGAAAACATTAGCCTACAAAAGCCTTAGGTAAGAATTTTACTAGCCTACTATCTAACAAGATGCTATGGACTTTGTTTAAAAGTATGATCGATATCAAAAGTTTGTTAATATCCAAAGAAAGCCATCCATGTTGATCACTCATATTCTGGTCCCTTGGCCATTAATATGTAGGAAATTGATATCTTTGGACTTTTTCCAATGGCAATCAAGCAAAAGAAGTTCTTATTGGTGGTGATTGACTACTTCACCAAATTGGTCGAAGCTGAACACAGCCTACATAACTAAGAAGAAAGTTCAAGACTTCATCTTGAAGTCCATCATCTACCGATTTGAATTGCCCAATTGCATCATCTCTAATAATGGAAGGCAATTTGATAATAAAAAAATTTAGAAATTCTACTCGAACCCGCATATTAAATAAAGATTCATATCAATAGGGCACCTGTAATCCAATAGGAAGGTAGAAGTAACTAATCGAGCCATTCTTTAAGGCTTGAAGTCCAGACTTGATCGGGTAAAAGGCTTCTGGATTGATAAGTTGGACAATGTTGTTTTGTCCTATCAAACAACTCCTCATGTGTCAACTAGTGAAATACTAAAGTCTTCCAACAAGAGATATTGTCCTTCAACTAGCTAAAGTCTCAAAGTCAACAGAACAAAGGAAACTCGCACCTAATTGGGAAGGGCCTTATAATGTGTCAAAGGTCATTAGACCTAGAGCTCATAACTTGAAAAGTTTGGATAGAGCTTCAATCCTAAGATTATGAAATTCTGATAATTTAAGAAAATATTATCAATAAATTCTTTTTTTTAAGAAGATGTCTCTCTATTATCTATTAAAGTGATTAGGTAGAGAGTACAAGTTTGTCCAAACTTTTGATCATATATTCTCTATTAAAATGATCGGATAGAGGGCACTGGTTTATCCAAACTTTCAATCAAGTATTCCTTATCAAAGTGATCGAGTCGAAGGTATAAATTTGTCCAAACTTTCAATCAAGTATTCTCTATCAAAGTAATCGGGTAGAGGGCACAAGTTTGCCCAAACCTCTAATCAAGTATTCTCTAGCAAAGTGATTGGATAGAGGGTACATGTTTGCCCAAACTTCTAATCAGGTATTCTCTATCAAAGTGATTAGGTAAAGGGCATAGTTTTGCCTAAACTTCTAATCAGGTATTCTCTATCAAAATGATTGGATAGAGGGTACAGGTTTGTCCAAACTTTTGATCAAGGATTTTTTATTAAAGTGATTGGGTAGAGTGTATAGGTTTGTTTAAACTTTTGATCAGGTATTCTCCATCAAAGTTATCAGATAGAGGATATAGGTTTGCCCAAACTTCAAATCAGGTATACTCCATCAAAGTGATCAGGTAGAGGGTATAGGTTTATCCAAACTTTTAATCAGACATTCTCCATCAAAGTGATCGAGTAGAGTGCATAGGCTTATCCAAACATTTGATTAGATATTCTCCATCAAAATGATTAGGTAGAGGGCACAGGTTTGTCCAAACCTCTATTCAAGTATTCTTTATCAAAATGATTGGAAAGAGGGCACATGTTTATGCAAACCTCTAATCTGGTATTCTCTATCAAAGTGATTGGATAGAGGGCACATGTTTATCCAAATCTCTGATCAGGTATTCTCTATTAAAGTGATTGGGTAGAGGGCAAACTTATCAAAGTGATTGGGTAAAGGATACAAGTTTGTCCAAACCTTCATTATGTATTCTATATCAAAGTGATCGGGTAGAGGGTATAGATTTGACCAAATCTCTGATTAGCTATTTTTTATCAAAGTAATCGAGTAGAGGGTACAAATTTGTCCAAATCTCTGATCAGGTATTCTCTATCAAAGTGATATATATTTGTCCAAACTTTTGATTAGGTATTTTCTATCAAAGTGATCTGGTAAAATGCATAATCTTATCCAAACTTTCGATCAGTTATTTTTAATCAAAGTGATCAAGTAAAAGGTACATGCTTACCCAATTTTTAATTTGGTATTCTCTATTAAAGTGATCAATTGAAGGCATAGCATTACCCAAATGCATGATCTAGTTTTCTTAATTAAAGTGGTCAAAAAAGGCTTGAGCAACCAATATATTCTCAAAAATGTGATTGAAAAAATCTTATAAAGCTAATCAGTAGCTAAATGGCTATCTAGGTTTCAAATAGTATTTCAGATAAACATCTAGGAGTTTAGGGAGTAGTTTTCACTTTCTCATCTATAGGAATAGTAAAAATAGAAATGCAAAACTCTTTTATTGATCTCAAAAAATTTCTTTTAGAGTACATCGATAAGATTTTTTCATATATTATACCAACAAAAGAAAAAGAAAAAATACATTTATGTTTTTCTTCTCTTAGACCTTGGAGCCCTTGGAGGCTTGGCAAATGAGAGACTAAGGCCTTTATCTTTCTCGATGTTTGAAGTTCTATGTTCCAAAGGAGGATTATCTTTAAATGGTGTATCAGAAGCTCCTACCTACATTCCCGTATCCAAAGCAATGCTAGCAGCGACAATGAAAGAGTATGGATCTCCCCCCAACACCTCTTTTATTTAAGACTAGGCATCTAGGTCTATCAAGGTGAGGAAGTTTATATCCAGATTTGGGAAGAATTCTTTTGCCTTGTGAATACATCTATTGAAGCCTAATTTAAAGATAAAAAATAAGACATCAGTATTCTTGGCAATTGCTTTATATCTTATTGCACCAACACTAGATATTTCTAAAGCTACCTCTATCACCTTAGAACTCATCACCTTCTTCCCAACATGTGTATCAGTCAGAGCCTCTACCAAATCCACTGTTCTTGCAGGGGCAAAACTTTGACCACTATGTCCACGATGATGGCCTCCATGTTATCACAGGCTATGCAAGGATCTCATATAATTGTATACATTCAAAGTATCAGAGGAATAGAAAATAATGATTAGAAACCAAAAATGTAATTTCTTTGAGTATTTTTACAATGTTTCTCAAAATCCCAATGGGAGAGATAGGAATTGAACAGGATAAAAAATAGAAACAAAATACAAAAGGTCTTCATACTTCTACTGCTTGGTCAGTTGGAGCTTCTAACTAGGCATCCACTGGTATTTCCGACACCTCAGTAGTGGTTTTGGCTTCAAAAGTGGTTGGAGGAGGACCATCAATAGGTGTACTGGTGTCTTGCACCTCCATTGCTTCCTCCATAGTTAGTTTAGGAACACTTAGGATAAGGAGGGTGATGTCAATGGTTGAAAAAAGTTTCTTTACTTTGCTCTGGCAATCCTTGATTCTTCATGTGAAATGCGATCGACTCTTCAATGATGTCATCCAAGAAGTTCTTGGATGACTTGTATTCCTCTATGGCCTTTTTCTTGGCCTCTTTGAGCTCTTTCTCCAATCTCCTTTTCTCCTCTTAGAGCTTTAAAATGGAAGCTTTAGTTATTTCAACCTCTTTGTTAGCATCGGAGAGGTCAGTCTTTAGATGATTTATTTCGTTGTAGGCAGCAACCACCAATTTGGCCTTCTTGGTCTTAGTAGTGCTTTTCTGGGCCTCTACAGCATCTCTTTGGGCTTCTATGGTGCTCACCTGAGCATTAGCCACTTCAGCCTCATTGGCTACCTCCTTTACTGCTTCACTGGTGGCAGGCATCTTTTTATTTAAGTTCCTTTTTGCCTCATCATATGTGATGAGGAAGTGCTTGCGGTGACTGATTTGGAAAGAAGTTGAGAAAAGAAATAGGAGGATTAATTTGAAATGAAGAAAAGAGAATTAGAATAAAGAAAAACAAGGTGAATAAATAATTAACTAGAAAATCCTAAGATGGTTGTCACTAAGCACTAAGGAAAGAGGATGAGTTTCCTACTTTACTCTATCAGTAGGAAGTAAGATCATCTCGAGAAGCTCCTGAGCGAACTTCGCATCCCTGTCACCAAAATTGGTCACCTTCAGCTTCTTCTATAGAATAAAGTGCTCTCCTTAAGCACTAGAAGACTGACCAGCATCAGTCATTTATGATGATCAGGATACTATGGGACTAGTTGATAGAAGTAGTCAAATGGCCTTTGATGACCTTGCAGGACTAGTCATCAAAGGTAATTGGGTGATTTTCGATGACTTGGTCAGGTTGGCCATCAGAGGAGAGGGTACTGGCATCTCCATTGGCACAGGAGATTGATTGCTACATAATACAGGGGTGCTCACAAAAGACATTGGCAAAGAAGACTCCCCTAGCTTCTTCTTTTTGGCCTCCTGAGTAGTACCTATTTCCTTTTAGTAGCCTGCTGCGCATCGATACCCACCAGTTATAATACCCTATTTCCATTATTCTTATGTAGATAGCAGGAGTAAGGGTCAAGTCCCCAGGAACTTTAGACAGTTATTTCAAAAGTACTTTTGAAGGATAATAATTATGATTTATAACTAAGGAATTAAACTAATACTATTTAAATGAGACAAGCAATAAAATAATAGAGATCCAAATGAGAAAGAAGAGTTTCAATTAATGAAACTACTAATTAACAATTACAAAATAAAGCACTAAGAAAATTTAATTAGATGTAGAGAAAAGAATCTTGGAATTTTGAGTCACTATCAGTATTCTTTATTTATGAAAATTATCTATGGATATAATCGAGATATGATATATCTTAATGAAAGTACAGCTTGTACCCATAGATCATAGCCCGTCCATTTAAGAAATAGATCAATCAAAGATTATCTTCACTTAAAGAAAACTTATCTTAATTGCACAACTGATATCCTTTGATCATGAAATGTCCTAGAGTATAAGCTGCTTCAAACAAGGTAAAAGAGCAGTATGAATAAATATGAAGAAATAAGCTCTTTCATTTCATAACATAAAGAATACATCTCATAAATAAATAAAATAAATTGCTGAAACAAAAGTTCCTTTTCCCCTGATTCCTAAGTAAGATGGAGATCAGGCTTCCAGGAAGACTTGGTAGCAGATCGAAAGATGGAGCATATGGAGCAGTAGTGGAAGTATAAGTCACAGATGGAATAGCAACACGGTGGAAACCGAGGAACCAGGAGCAGTAGTGGAAAACGGGGATGAGAAGGGAAGTCAGAAGGGGGAGAGGAAATGGAAGTGGAAGAAATCAAAAGGGGGCTATCGAGAGAAGAACGAATGCTCCCTTATTGGCAGTGGTCTTTCTTTTAAAGGCAGAAGAGAATGCATAAGTACCACATTAACTTCCATCGCTATCTGTCCCAACAACCCTCGGTTCCATATGAGTTATCCCTTATCCATTGCACCCACTCAACCATGCATCTTGCATTTGTGTTATCCCTTATCCAACAACGTCCTATCAAAAAAAAAAAAAAACTCTATTTTGTTTTGCCGAATAACCTTAATTTCTTCCAACCAATCCTTTCAGACATCGCTCCAGTACTGATCCAGCTCTTGATAGCTTGATGGTAGCATCTTAGACGAAAGAAGGGTGGTGTGCTATAGTAGTAGAGATGATGGGAGATCGAATTGGTAGGGGATGATTGGTTGAGAAGATGGGGAATCAAAGGAAGGTAATGGTTGATGGTGAATAGGATGACGACTTGGATAGTGGCAGAGAAATTTTTGGTCTGGTGACTTGGTGGTTGAAGAGTGGTAGCGACTTAAAACCAAAGAGGATGGTGGTGCTTGGAAGCTTGGGGAAAAGAGTGCCCGATGGCCGGCGGTGAGGAAAATGGCTGCTGGATAGGGAATGGAGAGGATCGTGGTGGCCGGTGGGGTCTTGAGGCAGGGAGGAGCAGCTAGGGATAGGGAATGGGCTGTGTTGATGGAGTTTTGGGAGCTTGTTTGTGGAGGCATGTGGTGGCGGCTGCACAATGGAGGAAGACCGGTGGTCGATGGTTGATGGTGGTAGCACGGCTGCACGGCGGTGAATGGAAGAAGCCAGTGATGAGGTGGAGGAAACGATGGAGAGGACACTCAGTTTGGGAGGAGGAGGAGGGTCGGGCAGCATCTTGAGTGGTTGCTGGTAGCAAGGGAAGCTTGATGGAAGAATGGCTGGCAACCGATGATTGGTTGGGGAAGATGATGGCATGGGTGGCAATTCTGGTAGTGGCTCCATGGTGAACGGCATCTTCGGCCAGAGAGGGAAGAGGAGATGGTGATTCTTGGATCTTAGCAATGGAGGTCGTACATGATGGTTCCGGTGGCTTTTCCGAGCTTGGGAGGTGGCGAAGATGGCTCGGGTGGCGGCGAGACAACGTTTCCAGCGTTCCCACGAACAAAATCCATCAAT
Source organism: Areca catechu (assembly GCA_021397845.1). Taxonomy (NCBI): domain Eukaryota; kingdom Viridiplantae; phylum Streptophyta; class Magnoliopsida; order Arecales; family Arecaceae; genus Areca; species Areca catechu. The sequence continues at coordinate 39,500,153 of CM038050.1, forward strand.
AGTCCCTGGCTTATTGATCGACATTCATGACAAATCGTGGATCGTTGGACTATTTATAAACCAAAAGCAACTGGTCCATGATGGGCTGATTTTTTTAAAATTCATATAATTTTATATTATATTTTTAAAATTCGATTTCGAGCTTGTTTCAAGTCTGATTTGAGTGCTGTCTATATCGCTGGACCTCAAAAAATTAAGATCTTCATATTGACAATATTATTTTCTATAAATAATATATAAAAGTATCAATTTCTAAATAAATAAATATTATTAAATAATATACTTTTAATAAAATTATCATATCCCTAACTTAAACTTTGCTCGTCCAAAGTAGATAAATTAGCCATGTGTACTAACCTGTCCAAGAAGTAAAAATTATCCTGCTAATTCTAAAATCAGTTGATACCCATCAAACCTTAAAAAGATCTTTCATCATATTACCAATTTCATTCATTTAGTGGTTGTGTAAAGCCAATAGAAATTTTTAGAGTTCTTTCTTTTTCCAACTTTCTACCTTACTCTTTAAATCATCTAACTTACTTTGATTTTGGTGTAGTATAAATTTATTTAGTCCCCCTCTCTTCTTTTTTTAAATAATAATAATGTAGAGTCAGTGTAATATCATAATATCTTGCTTTCTAGTTGATCCTTATAATGAGCTTTAGACCAATGACTCCCAAACTAGTTGGCTTTAAGGCATTAGGTGTAGAACACTCTTCGGGTTTACTAACTCGAGTCAAAAAGGCCATGTATTAAGACTGTCTCTTCAAGAGATTTCTTTATATTCTCATCTTTTGACATGAACAACAATGCTTACTTAGATGAAGGGACTTGGTTACTCAGTGAAAGATACTAAAAATATTATTTATTAAACTTTAAGGAGGACTTTATAATTCTTTGATATTTTCACCTATATCATTATAAGGTAAATTCTTATCGAGATCAATAGTTAGAAGGGCCTGAAATTACTCAAAAAAATTTTCTGGTCCAAACTCTACCATTTATTGAGCTTCCTTGATAATTTATCCCTCAATATCTCTAAAATTATCTAAATCGTTAGTCATTCATCATTTAGCAAGCTCGATTATCTTCAAATCAAGATAAAATCTGATACACAAAACTAATTAAAGTTTTACTCAAGGATTTTATTAATTTAATTATCTTCCCAACTTAATTTTCAATGTCCCTAATGGAAGAGGATACTAAAAATAAATGACAAGGAAGGATACCACCTAAAAGGGTACTCGAGGACGGATACCACCTAAAAGGGTACTCGAGGACTGGATGTTCCTTTGTCACCATACTCCTCTCAATTTAACTTTATTATTCTTCTCAGTTTTTTTTTTAAAAAAAGAAAAGTACATGGTTAAAAATAAAAGCATAAATTGGGTTGCCTTCTAGGAATGCTAAGTTTAAAGTTTTCAGCCAGACTATTCTAATCATCACGGCAATGCTGGGTTCACAAGATCAATGGATTCTATAACTTCTCCATTATTGATTCCCTTAATATAAGGTTTTAAATACTAGCCATTTACTTTAAAAATATTTTCCTGCTTGGGATCTTTAAGTTCTATAGCTCCATGAGAAAATACCTGAGTCACTATGAAAGGTCCATCCCATCATGAGCGAAGTTTTCCAGGAAAAAGTCTTAACATAGAATTATATAGCCACACTTTTTGATTAGGCTTAAATATTTTTTGATTAATAAATTTATCATGGTATGCTTTAGTTCGAGCCTTGTAAATCTTAGAACTTTCATATGCTTCATTACATAGCTCTTCTAACTTATGTAGTTGAAGTTTCCTATTGGAGCATGTATTTTTCATATCAAAATTAAATTGCTTAACAGCCCAAATGCACGATGTTCCAATTTTACTAGCAAATGACAAGCTTTTCCAAACATAAATCAATAAGGAGACATTCCTAAAGGGGTCTTAAAAATAGTTTGGTAAGCCCATAATGCATCATCAAAGCATTCTGACTAATCTTTTTTATTGGGTCTTACCATTTTTTTAAGAATATATTTAATTCTCTATTAGAGACCTCAACTTGGCCACTAGTCTGGGGGTGGTAAGGTATGGCTACTTTGTAAGTAATTCTATATTTCTTCATCAAACCTTCAAAGTGCCTATACATGAAATGTGCACCCCCATCGCTAATAATAGCTCTTGGACACCTGAACCGATAAAGGATGTTTTGAATAAATTTGATCACAACCTTATGATCATTGGTTTGAGTTGCCATGGCCTCTATCTATTTTGATACATAATCAACTGCAACCAGAATGCACTCAAATCTGAAAGGAGGGAAAGGTCCCATGAAATCAATCCCCTATACATCAAAAATTTTTACAACCAAAATAGGGAATAGGGGCATCATATCTCTTCGTGAAATATTTTTCATTTATTGATATCATAGGAAATTATAGTTAAATTCGTGTGCATCTTTGAATAAGGTTGGCTAGTAAAATCTACTCTGTAGAACCTTTGCTACAGTTTTCCTTCCGCAAAAGTATCTCCCACAAGCAAGAGAATGATAAAAAGTAAGTATGCTTTTAAATTCACTCTTAGGGATACAACATCTAATCACCTGATCTAGAGAGTACTTAAATAGTTTAGGTTCCTCCCAAAAATAATATTTGATCTGTAAGAAAAATCTATCATTTTCTTGTTTAGACCAGTGGGAAGGAATTTGTCCTGTTACTAAGTAATTAACAATATGGGCAAACTAAGGAAGACTAGAAATTAAGAAAAGTTAATCATCAGGAAACCTATCTCTAATTATTTTCATGTTGTATTCTACCAAGATCCTAAAAATATGATCTGCTACCACATTTTCAAAACCCCTCTTGTCTAAAATTTTCAGATCAAATTCTTGTAATAGAATGATTCATCTAATTAGTCTAGGTTTAGTATTTTTTTTTGGAAAGCAGATGTTTCAATTCTACATGATCTGAATAAACTAGGATCTTAGATCCTAATAGATATGATCGAGATTTCTCCAGGGCAAATACAACTACAAATAACTCTTTTTCAGTAGTAGTATAATTTAATTGAGCATCCGAAAGAGTTTTGCTAGCATAATAAATTACATACGGTTCCCAATTAAGCCTTTACCCTAAAACTGTCTCTACAATATAATCAAAAGAATCACACATGATTTAAAATGGTAGGGTCCAATCTGGAGGATTAATAATTGGTGCAGTGGTTAAAGCAATTCTAAGAATATTGTAAGTAGCTAGACATTCTTCATTAAAATCAAAAGAATTGTATTTGATAAGCATATTATACAAGGATCATGAGATTTTATGAAAGTCCTGGATAAAATGCCTATAGAAACCTGCATGGCCAAGGAAGGATTGTACTTGTCTAAATGAGGTTAGGGGAGGTAGTTTTGAGATTAATTCGACCTTAGCTTTGTCTACCTCAATTTCTCACTCGAAAATAATATGTTCGAGCACGATTCCCTCACAAACCATAAAATGGCTCTTCTTTCAAGTTAAAACTAAATTTGTTTTCATACATCATTTGAGCACCTTAGTTAAGTTCTGGAGGTAGACATCAAATGAAGAACCAAACATCGAAAAATCATCCATAAAAACTTCAAGAAATTGATAATCATATCAAAAAACATGGCTAACATACATTACTGAAAGGTAGCTGGTGCATTACAAAGACCAAATGACATGCGTTTAAAGGCAAATGTTCTAAAGGGGTAGGTGAAGGTGGTCTTTTCTTGATTGACATGGAATACTGGGATCTAGTTATGTCTTGAATATCCATCTAGGAAATAAAAGAAACTTTATCTTGCTAGCAATTCTAAGATTTGATCAATAAAAGGCAAAGAAAAGTGGTCTTTCCTAGTGACGACATTTAATTTTCAATAATCTACACACACTCTCCAATCAGTTGTTGTACGGGTAGGTAATAGCTCACCCTTGTCATTCTCTACTATATAATACCTGACTTTTTAGGTACTACCTGGGTTGGGCTAACCCATTGGCTATCCAAAATTGGGTAGATAATGCTAGCATCAAGCCACTTTACAACTTTTTTTACAACTTCTCTCATGTTCAGATTCAGCCTCCATTGCATGTTCCTATGTGGTTTGGCTTTAGCTTCACAATGAATGTGATGCATGCAAATAGAAGGATCAATACCCTTTAGATTGGTAATTGTCCATCCAATGGCCTCTTTGTGTTCTTTAAGTACATCCACTAGTTTGTCTTCCTGATCAGAGGTTAGGGTATATACAATGATTACGGGTGGGTATCATTGGGTCCAAGAAAAGAATATTTAAGCTTGGCAGGAAGAGGCTTTAACTCTAGAATAAGTGGTGCTTCCAAGGATGGCACTAAAAGGCTTGATTGAGTCGGTAATTATTCATACTTTATAGTCTATGGAGGGGTGGTGCTAAAATTAGGTAGCTCTAATAAAGCATTTACCTCTTTGGTATACTTATCAATATCAAAATCAGTCACTTCAAAATGTGTTAGACATGCTTGTAAAGGGTCTGAGTCGAGCAAATATAGGGATTTTATCATCTATAACTTATTCTAGCATATTCACTTCATTATGGTCATACGTAGGTGGTCCTTGAGATGCATTGAAGACATTTAACCTCAACTTCTTATTTCCAAAAAATATCCATAACCCTCATCCTATAATTTATACAAGCATTAGCAGTTGCTAGAAAGGGTCTTCCAAGGATGACAGGTATTTGGCTAAGGTTACTGCTAGATTCCATATCTAATACAAAAAAATCAACAAAAAAGTAGAATTCATTAACTTTCACCAACACATCCTCTAGCATTCCATGGGATACCTTAATTGATCGATCTGCTAATTATAAAGTCACAATTGTAGGTTTCAATTCTCCAAATCTGAACAAGTCATATACTGAATTTGGAAGAAGGTTAACACTTGCACCGAAATCTAGTAAAGCTTTCTTAATTATAAGGTCTTCTATGATACAAGATATAATTGGGGCACCAGGATCTTTAAGTTTAGGTAGGGATATTTGCTAAAAGACCGAGCTAGCCTGCTTAATCAACTGGATCTTCTTCGATATGTGTGCCTTAAATTTTTATTTTTGTGTGCAGAAGTCTTTAAGAAACTTAGCATAAGTAGGAACTTGCTTAATGGCATTAAGAAGAGGTATGTTTATCTGAACTTGTTTAAATAGCTCAAGCATCTCACTTATTTGTAGACCCTTCTTATCTAAAGATAAAAGAGATTCTAAAGTACTAGGAAATGGAGCCTTAAATATAGGTGCTGAGCTAATAGATTCCTTTTTCTCTTTAATATTTTTCTTTTCTAGCTTAGCCAACTCTAATTTTTGAGTTACGTTAGGCAGACTTAAAGTTTTCCCCCTTCTAAGGGTTGTAACTGATTTGGCATGTTCAGAAAAAGTCTCAGGGCTAGTGGAGTTCTCAACCATGTACTATCCTTTTGGGTTACTGATGGACTAGCTAGGTAGCTTGACATTCTCTCTCCTATTGAGAAAGCTATAGCTAGCTGACCTATCTAGGTCTCTAGCTTGGCAATAGACTATGTATGTGAGTGAAGGAGTTGAGTATTCATTTCTAGCCCCTTAAGTGCTTGGAGCACTTTTTCCTCAAAGGTAGAATCGTGATTACTTGATAGTTGTTGGGGTTGTGGGGTACTTGAGTATTAAAAATACAACATGCTTCTAAATCGGATCTCCTAATGATTAGGTTTGATTAATACTGGGTTGACAATAGGTTGAGGTTTTCAAGAAAAAATTGGATGATTTCGCCAGCCTGGATTATAAGTATTGGAATATGGATCATTCCTTGTCTAGGAGCCATTCAAGTTTAGGCTTGGTGGGCTTGCTCTTGAACAAGCTTAGAAAATTGGTATGCTGCTGGACAATCACCTATCAAATGACTGAAACATGAACAAATAATACAAACATCATGAACTTGAGCAAGTGGGAAGGAGGTATGTCTAACTTGTAAAACTCAGTCAAGCTTCTGAGATAATTCATCTACCTTTCTATAAATATTTATAGAATGACCTACTTCATCATTCCTCCTCTCTTAGGTCCTATGGGAGGATCTCTACAGGCAGCTGACATGTGATGCAATAAGTTTTCTCTCAAAGTTTCGAAAAGCTGCCATGCCTCATGTTCATTTTTTAGCATAAATGTCCCATGACATGAGGTATCAACCATTTGCTAGTGTCTTTTTGATAGACCATCATAAAAGCACTGGACCAATTGCCATTTGGGTAAGCATGGTATGGACATTTCCTAATTAATTTTTTTAATCACTCCCATATCTCATGAAACATTTCTCCATCTATCTAGAAAAAACTTGTTATGGCTTTTCTAATTTGATTAGTTTTTCCTATAGGAAAGTATTTTTTACGAAATTTTCTCTAAAGTTGGTCCCAAGTTGAAATTGTTACAGTGTCTAAGGAAATTAACCAATACTTGGCTTCATCCTTAAGGGAGAATGGGAACAACTTAAGTGTAAGAGCATCATCAAAGAAATTTTGGATTTTTACTGTTGAACATATTTTAAGAAATTCAACTAGGTGATTGTAAGGGTCCTCATTTGCAAGTCCATAAAAAGAAGGTAACATTTGAATCAAACTGGACTTAATTTTATATTAGATTGCCTCTATTGGAGGTACTTGAATACAGGGAGAGTAGGTATATTTTGAAGGAGTGAACAACTCCTTCAATTGTCATGATGGATCGATTTCTTGATTGGGATCCATAATTCATGATCTATTCGCTCTATAAGTTTGATCTATTTCTAGATCTAGGGGTATAATTTTAGGTTCTAATGATCATTAACCTAACATACGCCCTATAGTAATACTCTAAAGCAAACAACAGTTCAATTTTTTTATAATTAATTTTTCTAATTAAAAAAAGGGAAGAATGATAAGAGGTCTAAAGAGAATAATCCTAAGAGAGTCCTAGACTAGAGATAAAAGATGAGAGAGTTATTATTTATTTATTTTTCTTTTTTAAATAAGTAATGCAATCAAAATCAACTCTATCCTAGGGTTAGCTTAAGTCTAGATAACTCCTAACTATTCCAAGATTACCTTTAAGTACTCCAAGCCCAAGATCAATTAATTGACTTGGCCAGGTAAATGTAAGGTTAGTGGGGATCTCCCCATTACTTGCCTTAGATACCAATTAAATTGCCTAGGTACATGAGTGGAACCAATTAAAGAACCACCTTCTTTCAGGCTCTTGTCCCTGAACCACTTGCCTTAGATACTAAGCAACTAACCAATTTGAACCCAGTCCAACTCTAGGATTTTTTTGTCCTATTGAGCTCAAAATTCTTAGGACTGATGTCTAATTGACTTTAGAGTTAAGGCATGGATCAATGCAAATATAGGATGATGATTTATGGACCAAGGAAGGGTAATCAATCCCCACCTTATCGGATTAATGGGTTATGCCCTTAAACTTAATTATAGATGAATGCAATACAACATATAAAATGTCCAAAAACTTTATGATTATCACACAAGCAAAATTAGAATAATTATTTTTTAAAAAATTTATGGTTAAGTCTCTAATCTTCTAATAATTTATGAGGATGTCAATATTTTAATTTTTTTTAATTTTTTTTTTTGTTTTTTGATTTTAGAGATTTTTAAGTTGGATCAACTTTTTTGTATCCTAGAAAAATTATTCAACATAACTTAAAAGTTATGCCAGGACAACCTTATGTCAGGACACTCAAGAATGAAAGAAAATATTTAATAATTTTTATTTTTTTATTTTTTTGATTTGATATTTTTTTAAAAATAACATGCCAAAAGTTTGTTGACTCCACTAATTGATTTTGATGATAAGCAAAATAGTTAAGTATAAGTTGAGGACTAATGATTTGCTTTGAGTGTGCTTTTATTGAAAATGTGCTCACAAAATTTAATGAAGCCCAATTGCTTTGAAGAAGCCAAGTTGAATGAGAAGTTTGCTCAAAAAGAAGACTTGGATACTTAAGAAATGGTTGAATTGATGGCTAAGTCAAGTGAAAACTTGTTCCAGCTCAAGTTCAATAGTTTCTGTGTATTTTTCAAAGAAGTGTCGACTCAAAGTATCGATACATGACATGAAGTGTCAACACATGAAGAAGAAGTGTCGACTCAGGCCGGTACACAGCAATGTTTCAAATGGCACAGATGAAGTGTCGACACATGGACCTGAGGTGTCGACTCAAGGTGATGCAGAACAAATAAAGGGATGCGATGCAGAAGTAAATTAAGATTAACTAATTTTTTTTGTTGTTTTTATATGTTTGTAGAAGTTGGCTTCAAATCAAAGAAAAGTTAACCTAACATTGAAAGATATTAATATGATAATTGAAAGCACAATTTTAAGGAAACTAAATTATCAGAGTAGTTCAGAAGCAACGGATCGCTGGGGGTTGAGAAACTCCCAGACCTAGGGTTTCGCTCCGAACTTTCAAAAGAACAGAAATAACGAGAAGAGATGGTTTATCTAACCAGACAATGATCTTCACAGGTTTTGGTGGAGGAACTCTCCCGAGCAGATTGTTGGATCCCGGATTCAGATATCTTCGTAATGGATCCTCCAATACTGGTCCTTTGGCGGGTTGGCTTCTCCTGAACTCAAGATCTGGAAGAGAAGAAAAACAATTGATGGAATCAGAGAGTCAAGGGAAAGATTTACCAGGTTGATGAACTTGAAGATTGAAACTGCTGAAAACTGGATTCTCCTGGATGTTGATGTGATTTTTCTTGGAACTTGCTCTGGATCTGAAGTTGCCGGACTGGATCTGGATGAAGGTGGACGGCCTGGACTTGTAGAGAGAGAGAGGCCATGGGAGATGGATGGATCTAGGGTTTGGTGGATGGAAAATAATGAAAGGTGGCTAGGATTTTGGAATTTCAAGTGGCTAACCTAGGGTTTTGGATAAAGATGGAGATCTCTCACCTCCTCAAGGCTCCAATGGAACCCGGATTACCCCCTCACGGAGCTCAACACTTAGAATAGTACGGAAGAAGAGAAACCTAGGTCACTCAACACAAGAGAATAGCAAAAATAATTTTTCTTCATTGATTTTTTTAAAGTTACAAAGAGAGGTCTATTATATAGACCTAAAATTTTCTCCTAGCTTGTACAAATTCCCATGTGGGACTAAACTCTTCCAACCCCTAGATTAGGTAGAAAATCCTCTCCCTTGGCCGACCAAGAGTCCAAAAAAAATTGGGACGGCCATAAAGGAATTGTTTTGGAACTTTTATGGCACCTCCTTTGGAGTTGGATTTGGATTTGGAGTCCTCTTCTTCTTAAGGTATTTCTTCTTTTCTTCCACTCCAAGTTAAGCTCTTTGATTTTGATTTGAACTTCAATTAGGAGTAGGTTGGATGTCCTTCTTTGATTTCTTCTCCAAGAGAAGTTTTCTTCCTTCTTTGCTTAGGTAAATTAGGCAGGTGTGGGCGCCTCCTTTAATTTAGCCTCCAATTTGATTTTTTTCTTCTTTGGATGTGGGGACCATGACACTGGGATGCCTCTATGGCACCTCCTGGACTCTGGCGTGTGCTCGGAGTGTGGCTGGGCGTGTGGCTTGGAGTGTGGCCTCCACTTGCTTGAACCTTGAGTTGATTGGAAGAGAAATGTGGCACCATTTTGGACCAAATTGAAACCACATTGGGACTTGCACCGAGTCAACATGACTCAACAAAATTTAAATGGTGATTCAATAAATAAAATAAATAAACTGGTTGACCAGGTCAACCTTTATTACAAACCCTAATTTCTCGGGCAATGTCAATCAGAGATCCAAATGGAGCTCTGAAGTCTTCTTCTGAGTCTGGTGCCCGCACCACAAGGTGTCGACACATGGATCAACACATCGCTTGAGACTTTCAAGCCATAGAACTTGCAGAAGTTGAAGGAACAGCTGAAGTGTCGACACATGGAAGCAAGGTATCGACTCAACTGAGAAGGTGTCGACACATCTGAGATTTCCAAAAATTCTGATTAGAGCTTTTTGAACTAAGTGTCAACTCAAGAAGAACATGTGTCGACCTTATGTGTCGACTCAACTGAGGAAGTGTCGACACATGGAGTTTTGGCAACAGTAACGGCTAGTTTTTTCAAATGCAGAACTCGTCCAAAATGCCTTCAATGGCTAGCTTTTCAAGTGTAATGGCTAGAAATCGATTTTGAGGCCTTGAGAGGGGATTTATATGCTCCAAAGTCAAATCAAAAAGAAGATTATTGAAGAACATTAAAGAGCATTGAGAAAAGAGAAGAGAAGTAAGCTTTAACTCCTATACCTTCAAGTTTCAACCACCTTCAAGCTAAAGGAAGCCTCCAAGCATTCAAGAGCATTGAAGATCATCCATACTTGGGCATTCAAAAGGCTTCAACAAGTGTAAAGCAACTCTACATCGAGCTACATCGAGATATTCGCTTTGTTATTGAAAGCTTACATTGGTTCTTTATTTCTAAACCATATTTCTTGTAAGGGTTCTCGGTTAGCCTATTATAAAATCAAGTGAGGTTATTGGTAAGCCTTAGAAAACCAATTAGGTTGGTGGTTAGCCTGCAAAACCACTAAGATTCTTGGTTAGCCTGGAAAATCAAGGGAGGTTGTTGGTTAGCCTTGTGAAAACCAATTAGGTTCTTGATTAGCCCGTACAACCAAGTGAGGTTGTGACTTGTAAGCCTTGTGAAAACAAGTCAGGTTTTGATTAGTGAGCTCGGAAAGCTAATCTGCTATAATATTATGATTATAGTGAATTTCCAAGGAAATCTTGGGGAGTGGATGTAGGTGCATTGTATAGCATCGAACCACTATAGTTCTTGATATTTGTGATTGCTTGATCTCTCTCACTTTGCTCTTTATTTATTGCTTTTAATTTTCGCTGCACTTATAGTTTAGAGTATTGCATTTGAATCTTAGTACCTTGCTTATATATTTGTTGAATTGGATTGCTTTGCTTAGCATCAAGTTTTGTTAAGTTAATAGCTTGCTGTTTTAATTTTTAGAGATCCAATTCACCCCCCCAAGTGGTATCAGAGCCCTGTTCTCAGTGTATAGGCTTTACCGTCTTGAGTAAAGATCTATGGTAGCCCCAATTGGTACTAGTGTAGTTGAGGGACAAGCCTCAAACAGACCTCCATTTTTTAATGGAACAAATTATACTTATTGGAAAACTAGGATGAGAATTTATATGTATTCTATTGATTACAATTTATGGAAAGTAGTAGATAAGGATCCTCATATTCCTTCGGTAGTGGTTAATGGTGTTTCCATCCCAAAACATAAAGAGGATTGTGATGAAAATGACATTACATAATCTAATATTAATGCTAAGGCAATGAATCTCCTTTAATGTACATTAGATCCTAGTGAATTTAATAGGATATCTATATGCATGTCCGCCAAAGAAATATGGGACACACTTGAAGTTATCCATGAGGGTACTGATCAAGTAAAAATACTAAGGTTAATATGTTAGTGCACACATATGAGATATTTCAGATGAAACCAAATGAATCTATTACTGATATGTATACATGATTCACAAATATAATTAATGGTATGAGAAGTCTTGGTAAAGTCATGTCTAATGCTGATCTTGTGAATAAAATTCTTAGGTCACTTTCAACTTCATGGGATCTGAAGGTGACCCCAATTCAAGAAGCAAAGGATGTTGACAAGCTACCTCTTGAGAAGCTAGTGGGATCGCTCATGACTTATGAGCTCAATCTAAATAGAAATCCATGGACATTGACAAGAAGAAGAAGGGGATTGCTTTCAAGTCAAATATCCAAGAAGAATCATCAATAGATGAGTCTGAATATGAAGAGGAAGAAGAAGGTGAAGAAGTCTTCCTTGCATGAAAGTTTAGAAGATTTATGAAGAGGAGAAAATTTCTTTACAAAAAGAAACATCAATCGAAAGAAAAAGAAAAGAAAAAGGAGAAGGAAGTACCTATATGCTTCGAGTGCAAGAAGCCGGGATACTACAAGTTTGACTATCCTCTCCTCAAGAAATCAAGAAAGAAATTAAGGAAGAAAGCAATGATGGCCACTTGGAGTGACAGCGAAGACTCCAGTTCAGAAGAAGAGCAGACTAAAGTTGCAAATCTTTGCTTCATGGCACATCAGGACAATGATGAGGTAAGTTTTGATATTGAAATTGATTTCACTTTTGATGAACTTAGGAATGCTTTCGAAGAACTCATGCATGATTATAAATTAGTTTTATCTGAAAATAAGAAATTGAAAAAGCATGCAAATAGTTTTCCTTTTGAAAATAACTCTTTACTTAATGATGTTAGTACTTTGAAATCCAAATTAGATGTTTTGGAAAAGAAAAATAATACTTTATCTATGAAAAATGAAATTTTAAAAAGACCTAAACATGTTATTTCTAACAATGATCTTTTAAAGAAAAACAAGGATTTAGAACTTGAAAATGCTAAGTACAAAAATGAACTTGAAAAGATAAAACCTTTTGTTGAGAAATTCACTTACAGTTCAGAAAAGTTAAATTTACTCTTAAACAATCAAAGAGCAGTTTTTAATAAGACAGGTTTAGGATATAAATCACAGAAATAATAAAAGTATTTTAAGAACTTTTTTTTACCTACATCATCTAGAATTTCTTGTTTTAACAAAAAGCTAGGTTATAAATCATATCAATGTAACTTTAGAAAAATTATCTCTTTTGATAAAATGTGGGTTCCAAAAGGAACCATTTTGAATGCTAACCCTAAAGGATTCAAGTTTGCTTGGATATCTAAAAATAAAGCTTGATTTTATTGCAGGTGTGTCTTGTGACCAAGGAAAACAAAAGAGTTTGGTATCTTGATAGTGGTTGCTCAAGACAAATGATTGGAGATGTGAAGCAATTAACTTCTCTTGAAGCTTTGAATGGAGGGAGTGTGACCTTCGGTGATAATGGTAAAGGAAAAATCATTGATATTGGTAAGGTTTACATAACTCCTTCTAATAGTATTAATAATGCACTTTTAGTTGATGGTTTAAAGCATAATCTTTTAAGCATCATTTAGTTTTGCGATAAAGATTTTCAAGTAGTTTTTAAATCATCATATTACATGATTACTAGTCTGGATATAAATGGAGTACAATTCATTGGAAAAAGGCAAGGAAATATCTATTTGGTAGACCTAGATGATCTATCATTGCCTAATGGTGAATGCCTTGTTGCAATGAATTCTACTAAGAAAGAGATTAGTTGGCTATGGCATAGAAGTTTAAGGCATGCTAGTATATACCTTATTTCAAAACATTCTAAAAAGAATTTAGTTAGAGATTTACCTAAATTTTGTTTTGAAAAAGATAGAATTTGTCAAGCATGTTAATTTGGTAAACAAGTCAAAACTTCTTTCAAACCAAAAGGATTTGTAACTACTAGTAGGCCACTTGAACTACTCCATATGGATCTCTTTGGACCAATTAGAATATCAAGTCTAGGAGGCAAGAGATATGGATTAGTTATTGTGGATGATTTTTCAAGATTTACTTGGGTTTTCTTTTTAGCACAAAAAGATAAATCATTTTCAGTATTTATAAAGTTTTATCGAAAAGTTTCAAACGAGAAAGGTGTTTTAGTTGTTTGTATCCGTAGTGATCATGGAACTGAATTTGAAAATCAAGATTTCGAAAACTTTTGCAATGATAAAGAAATAGAACATAATTTTTTTGCACCTAGGACATCTCAGCAGAATGGTATAGTAAAAAAAAATCATACTTTGGAAGAAATGGCACGCAGTATGCTTTGTGAAAATGATTTGCCAAGGTATTTTTAGGCTAAAGCTATTAATACAGCATGTTATATTTTAAATCGAGTTTTAATCCGCCCTATTTTAAAGAAAACCCCTTATGAACTTTGGAACCAAAGAAAACTGACTTTGAAATATTTTTGAGTTTTTGGTTGCAAATGTTTTATTTTGAACAATGGAAAATATCATCTTGAAAAGTTCGATGCCAAGTCTGATGAAGGTATCTTCTTAGGATACTCTACATCAAGCAGGGCATACCAAGTATTTAATAAACAAACTTTGGTTGTAGAAGAGTTAGTGCATATTGTATTTGAAGAATGTACTAACAAATTCTCAAGAAAAGAGGATACATCTGATGAGTGTGCAGGTGCTGACAAGCTTTAGAAGCTAACATTGAGTGATCAAGCTCAACCAAATGAAGAAGATCAAGACAAGGATGAGAAAGAAGATGACACTCCAAAGCATCAAGATCTACCTAAGGAGTGGAGGTATGCTCATGGACATCCTAAGGAATTAATCTTAGGTGATCCATCTAAAGGGGTAAGAACTCGAGCTTCTATTAGAAATGAATATGATTATATAGCATTTGCATCTCAAATAGAACCTAAATGTTTTGAAGAAGCTAAAAAAGACTCTAATTGGATCAATGCTATACAAGAAGAACTAATTTAATTTGATAGAAACAATATTTGGACACTTATAGAAAGACCATCTAATATTTCAGTTATTGGCACTAAATGGGTATTTAGGAATAAATTAGATGAAAATGGTATTATTATTATAAATAAAGCTAGGTTAGTTTCTAAAGGCTACAATCAGGAGGAAGGGATTGACTTTGATGAAACTTTGGCTCTTGTTGCTAGACTTGAAGCAATTATGCTATTATTAGCATTTGCTTGTTTTATGAATTTCAAATTATTTCAAATGGATGTTAAGAGTGCTTTCTTAAATGGTTTTATATCTGAAAAGTTTTTGTTGAACAACTACCTGGATTTGAAAATCATACACATCCTGATCATGTTTTTAAATTACACAAAGCACTTTATGGATTAAAGCAAGCACCTATAGCATGGTATGAATGACTAAGCAAATTTCTGATTGAAAATAAATTTTCTTTAGGAAATGTTGATAAAACACTATTTTTGAAAAGAAAAGATAATGATATGTTAGTAGTGCAAATATATGTTGATGACATCATTTTCAGTGCTACTAATAAAATTCTTTGTCAAGAGTTTGCTAAGCTAATGCTAGGTGAGTTCAAGATGAGCATGATGGGAGAACTCAATTTCTTTCTCAGACTCCAAATCAAGCAAACTACTGATGGTATCTTAATCAACCAAGCTAAGTATACAAGAGAAATTATCAAGAAGTTTGGAATGGAGACTACTAAACCAATAGGTATGCCTATGAGCCCCTCCTGTAGACTTGATAAAGATGAACATGGTAAACCTGTCGATCATAAGTTATATAGAGGTATGATATGCTTCTTATTGTATTTAACTGCTAGTAGACCAGATATAATGGTTACTGTTTGCATGTGTGCTAGATATCACTCTGAACCTAAAGAATCACATCTTATGGCTATTAAGCACATTATTAGATATCTGTTTGGTACTATTAGTATTGGTTTATGGTATTCTAAAAATTCATCTGCTGAATTGATTGGATATTATGATACAAATTTTGCCGGTTGTAAATTGGATAGAAATAGTACTAGTAGTACTTGCCAATTTCTTGGAGTTAACTTAAACTTATGGTTTAGCAAGAAATAAACTTCAGTTGCACTATCCATAGCTGAGGCTGAGTATATTGCAGCCAGAAGTTGTTGTGCTCAAATCTTGTGAATTAAGCAACAACTTGAAGACTTAGGAATCAAGTTGGCTAGTATGTCTATTAAATGTGATAATACCAATACTATTTGCTTGACTAAAAATCCTGTTCAACATTCTAGGAGTAAGTATATTGAAATTAGATATCATTTCATTAGGGATCATGTAGAAAACAATGATGTTTTGCTTGAATTTATTAGTACTGAATTTCAATTAGCTGATATTTTGACTAAACCTCTTCTAGAAGATCGATTCTGTATGATTAGAAGAGAGCTCGGGATCATCAATCCGTTTGATTAAATTTTTCCTACATTTGACTCAAACTAGATCAATTCGACCTTAATCATGATAAATCATATTCAATCATTGTTGATTTGACTCCAAATTTATGTTATTTCAATTGATTTTGATATGCCCATGAAATCCCAATTTTTTTTTGGTTTTAAGTCATTGAGTTGACACATTTATGTGTCGACACCAAAATGTGTCGACACATGGACGACAGCGGATTAAGATTTAAGGGATTTCCGAACCATCTTTTTTCCCCAAATATTTTCTCCTCCAAGCCGACATTAGGTTGCAAGGTACCCATACTGTTCATCTCTCTATTTCATTGTTTTTGCCCGATGTTTTCTTGGATTTGGAAGTTTGGTAGCCATTTTTTTGTTGGATTCCTTCCTAGGTTTTGATTTCTAAACCCTAGAAACCCCATTTTCCACCAAAAACCTTGCACAAACTTTGAATCTAAGCAATGGATCCTCGCAAACAAGTTGTTCATCGACCTCGTCAGTCAAACCAAGAAGAAGAGCGAAGGATGAAGGCCCGACATGAGTCCAGAGCTCCGGATCTGCCCGTACGACCCTTGTTTATTCCGTCTAGCCGGATGAGCTCGAAGACAGTGGTTGGAGGACACCGAGTGGATTTTTCATTTCTGGACCAGCAGCACTTTCAGATAGGAGATTGGATTCGACAGGCTGGTCTGACCACTTTTTGTGCACTCAGTGAGAGGTGTTACCCTGGGCTGATGAGAGAGTTCTACGGATCACTCGCCCGCGGGTTTGATGGATGGATAGCACAGGTTAGAGGACGAGATATCCCATTTCTTCAGAGATTCTAAGCAGAGTATGGGAAATACCGATGATGAGATCTGTTGTTGATAGTCTGATGGATCAAGTCAGTGATTTTCAGTGTATTTATAAGTTCGACATTCTACCAGAGGGAGCCACTGTACCAGCATCCAAGTTGTCTGCAGAGATGAGACTTCTATACCACATCATTGCCCGGATTCTTCTATCGAAGACCGGACATTTCGACTATATCACAGAGCGGGAGCTGCTCATGATGGTCTCACTGGTTTAGCGCATGCTAGTATGCATTCCTGTACTAATGGTACATCATATTATAGAGGCGTCGACTAGTTAGAGGCTATGCTTACCTTATGGCATGGGATTGACAATATTATTTTGGAAGTATGGAGTCAGCTTTTAGGAAGAGCCTTATTGTACATTGCTTCACACCGATGTGTATGACATCAGGTCATTGCATCGGATAGGCTATCACTTATTCCGAGGCCAGTGGATATGTAGGATATCAGGTCAGGTCGAGGATCGAGCTGATGATGATGACGCAGCAGAGGAGGAGTGGATTCTCTTTGGTGAGGCAGGATCCAGCGAGACTCAGCCTGAGACGGTAGCGCAGCCAGCAGTTGCTCCTCAGTCTGATCCTTCTACATCTGCACAGCCTCAGCCAGCACAGACAGAGACTCCTGGCATTTCAGATAGTTTAGATGACAGAGTCAGATGCATAGAGATTGACGTATTCATTATGAGGCAGTGTCTTGACGTATTTATAGCTGAGACAAGAGAGAGCCATATTGGACTTAGTCATGGCATCTCGACTATTCTTTCTGCACTATCCAGATCTTTAGCGAGTCTCCAGCTGCTGACACTGCTCCTGCACCTGCTCATGTACCTACTCACATACCAGCTAATGATATTGTAGACATTGATACTGGTGTTGATACTGCTATTGGAGATGATATTGTTGGTGACATAGTTATTGGAGATGATGATGGAGACAAGGAGACTGACTCAGATAGATTTGACATTGCTGATCTTATTTCAGAGCTAGTTGTGGAGGTGACGGATGAATTGCTTACGAGCCCTGTTGTTGACCCATCTTGTCCACCTGTCCAGATTCCTATTCCATCTTCTCCTTCTAGAATGGATGATCACACACCTGTTTCCATTACTATCCTTACTCCGGTTATTGATTCCCCTGATATTGATACATCACTTGTACATACACCTATCATTGAGACCACCACTATTGATACATCGATACATTCTACAGCTGATACTTCTATTCTTGATACACCTATTATATCATCAACTGTTACCCCTATCTTTGACACACCGATTACTGATACTCCTACTCTTCATACATCATCGCTGATTCGAGAGCTTAGGTTTTATACACCCGGCTTTCAGCATCTCGACATGGACCTTCATTTGATCGCACACCTCTTTCAACGGTGGCTGAGATTATTATTCCAATCACTTCTGTTCCTGTGAAGGATACTGCGTCTACCTTTCTGCTCCAGCCAGAGGTCGGACATATACCCATCGCAGAGGACATGGTCATCGCAGAGGACATGGTCATCGCACCCCTTCACAGCCGACCAGGACCAGACTTAGAGATCTTCGATCGAAATGGCCAAGAGCTCGCTCCTTCACTGATACAGGACCAATTGAGATCGGTTCATCTTCTGATGATTCCATGGATGAGGATTAGAATTTTTATGTACTTCTAGATAGTTTATCTTCATGCTTTTATGTATTTTTACTTTTGTTATGTATTTGTTGTACAAGTTCTAAGCATATATGAAAAACTTTTTGATTCCTCATCTCTATGTCTTTGATGAAAATGAATATTATATCTTGAATTGCTTTTATGCTTCAATGTCCTCACTCTTCATTGAATGAATTTCTTACAAAAAAAAGGGGGAGAGTAATTTCAAAAATGAATTTATTAACCCAATGCTATATCTTTTCTACTCAATTTATTTGTTTTCCTACCTTTTTAATGATAACAAAAAGGTGGAATAATTTAGTGAGAGTTAAGTATAAAATTGTATTCTTTTCAATAATTAAGGAGAAGTAGTTTTGATTTAGTTTTGATCTATATTTGTGATATGCAAGTAGTATTTTTTTTGAAAACCTGAATTGAAAATCATGTACAAAATTCCTTGAGAAAGGGGGAGCTTTACTTTATTTTCATTTGGAAATCCTTTCAAAATGAAATTCATCCTAAAACCCCTCTTTCAATATTTGAAAAGATTTTTATAAATTTTATTATGAATCATTGATTCAGAGGGAGCTTTGTTGTTTGCTGAAATTTTCTTGTAGAGTATCATGATACATATTTTCTATGTATTCAAATAGATATCAAAACTCTGATGCTCTCTATCTTTATAACAAGCTCTGGCACTATTACTTGTATTCTAAATTGTCATACCAATTATGCAAGTAATGTTGATATTTTAATGCTTTCAGTTTTATGCACCTTGATTAATTCTCTTAAAAGCTTTATTTTGAAGCAATTTATACTTAAGGATTTTGTCATCATCAAAAAGGGGGAGATTGTTGACTCTACTAATTGATTTTGATGATAAGCAAAACAGTTATGTATAAGTTAAGGACTAATGATTTGCTTTGAGTATGTTTTTAATGAAAAGGTGCTCATAAAATTTGATGAAGTCCAATTATTTTGAAGAAGCCAAGTTGAATAAGAAGTTTGCTAAAAAAGAAGACTTTGATACTTAATAAATGGTTGAATGGATGGCTAAGTCAAGTGAAAACTTGTTCCAGCTCAAGTTCAGCAGTTTCTGTATATTTTTCAAAGAAGTGTCGACTCAAAGTGTCGACACATGATATGAAGTATCGACTCAGGCCGGTATGTAGCAATGTTTCAAATGGCATAGATGAAGTGTCGACACATGGACCTGAGGTGTCGACTCAAGGTGTCGACACATGGATCAACACATCACCTGAGACTTTCAAGC
This sequence comes from Areca catechu, assembly GCA_021397845.1. Lineage (NCBI taxonomy): Eukaryota > Viridiplantae > Streptophyta > Magnoliopsida > Arecales > Arecaceae > Areca > Areca catechu. The sequence continues at coordinate 39,519,826 of CM038050.1, forward strand.
CATAGAACTTGCAGAAGTTGAAGGAATAGCTGAAGTATCGACACATGGAAGCAAGGTGTCGACTCAAGGTATCGACTCAACTGAGAAGGTGTCGACACATATGAGATTTCCAGAAAATCTGATTGGAGCTTTTTGAACTAAGTGTCGACTCAAGAAGAACATGTGTCGACCTTATGTGTTGACTCAACTGAGGAAGTGTCGACACATGGAGTTCTAGCAACAGTAACGGCTAGTTTTTTCAAATGTAGAACTCGTCCAAAATGCCCCCAACAGCTAGTTTTTCAAGTGTAACAGCTAGAAATCGATTTTAAGGCCTTGGAAGGGTATTTATATGCTCCAAGGTCAAATCAAAAAGAAGATTATTGAAGAACATTAAAGAGCCTTGAGAAAAGAGAAGAGAAGTGAGCTTTAACTCCTATTCCTTCAAGTTTCAACCACCTTCAAGCTAAAGGAAGCCTCCAAGCATTCAAGAGCATTGAAGATCATCCATACTTGGGTATTCAAAAGGATTCAACAAGTGTAAAGCAACTCTACATCGAGCTACATTGAGATATTCGCTTTATTATTGAAAGCTTACATTGGTTCTTTATTTCTAAACCTTATTTCTTGTAAGGGTTCTTAGTTAGCCTATTGTAAAACCAAGTGAGGTTATTAGTAAGCCTTGAAAAATCAATTAGGTTGGTGGTTAGCCTACAAAATCACTAAGGTTCTTGGTTAGCCCGAAAAACTAAGGGAGGTTGTTGGTTAGCCTTGTGAAAACCAATTAGGTTCTTGGTTAGCCCGTAAAACCAAGTGAGGTTGTGACTTGTGAGCCTTGTAAAAATAAGTCAGGTTTTGATTAGTGAGCGCGAAAAACTAATTGGCTGTAATCTTGTGATTATAGTGAATTTCCAAGGAGATCTTGGGAAGTGGATGTAGGTGTATTGTATAGCACTGAACCACTATGGTTCTTGGTATTTGTGATTGCTTGATCTCTCTCACTTTGCTCTTTATTTATTGCTCTTAATTTTTGCTGCACTTATAGTTTAGAGCATTACATTTGAATCTTAGTATCTTGCTTATATATTTGTTGAATTGGATTGCTTTGCTTAGTATCAAGTTTTGTTAAGTTAATAGCTTGCCATTTTAATTTTTAGAGACCCAATTCACCCCCCCTCTTGGGTTGCTTACTGGGCAACAAAGTTCCTGGCAGCGGTGCCAAAAATCTATTACACATCACTATGCACCAGTTATAATACCTTATTTCTACATTCTTATATAGAGTAGCAGGAGTAAGGATCGAGTCCTTAGGGACTTTAGGTAGTTATTTCAAACGTACTTTTGAAGGATAATAATAACGATTTGATAACTAAGAAATTAAACTAATACTATTTAAATAAGATAAGCAATAAAATAATAGAGATCCAAATGAGAAAGAAGAGTTTCAATTAATGAAACTACTAATTAATAGTTACAAAATAAAGCACTAAAAAAAATTAATTAAATGTAGGGAAAAGAATCTTGGGATTTTGAGCCAATATCAGTATTCTTTATTTATGAAAATTATCTATGAATATAATCAAGATATGATCTATCTTAATGAGAGTATGACCCATACCCGCAGATCACGACCCATCCTTTTTAGGAATAGATAGTCAAAGATTATCTTTACTTAAAGTAAACTTATCTTAATAGCATAATTCATATCCTTTGATCATGAATTGCCCTAGAGTATAAGTTGCTTCAAACAAGATAAAAGAGCAGTATGAATAAATATGAAGAAATAAGCTCTTTCATTTCATAACATAAAGAATATATCTCATAAATAAATAAAACAAATTATTGAAACAAAAGTTCCTTTTCCCCTGATTCTAAGTAAGATGGAGATCACGCTTCCAAGAAGACTTAGCAGTAGATCGGAAGATGGAGCAAATGAAGCAGTGGTGGAAGTAGAAGCCATGGATGAAACAATGATGCTGTGGAATTTGGGGAACCAGAAGTAGTAGTGGAAACTAAGGATGGGAAAGGAAGTCGAAAGGGGGGAGAAGAAACGAAAGTCGAAGGGAAGTCAGAAGGGGGATATCGAAAGAAAAACGAATGCTCCCCTCTCGGCTATGGTGCTTCTTTTAAAGGCAAAAAAAAATGCATAAGTATCGTATTAGTTTTCACCGCTATCTACCCTAATAACCCTCAATTCCGTATGAGATATCTCTTATCCATCGTACCTACTCAACCATGCATCATGTGTTTGTTTTATTCCCTATCCAGCACCATTCCATTGAAAAAAAAAAATTAAACACTATCCTGTTTTATCGAACAACCTTAATTTCTTCCGACCAATCCTTCCTCTTGTTCGAACATCGCTGAAATATTGGTCCAGCTCCCAACAGCTTGATGGTGGCATCTTGGATGAAGGAAGGGTGGTATGATGCAGCAGCGGCGATGATGAGAGATCAGACTGGTAGGGGATGACATGTTGAGAAGGTGTGGAATTAGAAGAAGGCAGTGGTTGGTGGCGAATAGGGCAACGACTCGAACAGTGGCAGAGAAATTTTTCAGTCCGGTGACTTGGTGGTTGAAGAGTGGTAGGAACTCAAAACTAGAGAGGATGGTGATGCTTAGAAGCTTAGGGAAAAGAGTGCCTGATGGTCGACAGTGAGGAAAATGATTACTGGATAGGGAATGGAGAAAATCATGGTCACCGGTGGGGTCTTGAGGCAGGAAGGAGCAGCTCGGGATAGGGAATGGGCAGTGTTGATGCTAAATCCTTGCTGGCCAGATGGAGTGGCTCGCCCACTGGTTCACCGTCGCCTGGAACCTACAAAATAGATCCCCTGACCAGAATTCTTCCGACGGGGGACACTCTGATGCCAAAGTCAGCAAGAACTCAGGCAGCAGAATGGAAAGCTAGAAAAGCAGAGAGGGAAATGAAAGAATTCAAATTTCTGGAATGAGCTTAGCTTACCTCGAGTGTTCCCTCTTACCAATATTTATAGGCTCCAACGTAACTACTTACAGTTATGGGAGTTGGCAAACGCAATCTCCTCATAACTATAGTAGTAGTGGTCAGAAAATCAGTTATTTCGGAGCTTATCCAATATGAGGAATTCAACCATGTGGGTTGTTGCAACAACCAAAGCAGACTTCAACTGTTTCGAGGTTGGAAAAGCCCACATGTTTAATATGCCTCTCTTTTTTAGAGTAGATCCAAAGTGAGCTCAACATTCTCTTTAGTAGTGCTCCTAAAGGGAATGTTAGCTATACACTTCAGAAGAGTTTCTTTGGAAATAACAAAGAAAAATAGATAAACACTTACAATCCTGAATTAAGATAACATGTTCTTCGGATTATGCTGAAGGAATAAAGCTGAGGATGTTCAATTGAAAGGCTTGGTCTTCAGACCAAGACAACAATACGAAGACGAAGACATAAGGTTGATAAGCTTAGTCTTCAGACTAAGATAAGGATATGAAGCCGAAGATATAAAGATGTTAGGCATACTCTTCGGGCCAAGATGAAGATACGATGCCGAAGATATAAAGATGTTAGGCATATTCTTCATGCCAAGATGAAGATACGATGCCGAAGATATAAAACATCCTTTTATAGATCAGAATCTTTATCAAGTCCAAAAGATATTTTTCTCTGTATATTGATTTGACTAATAAATCAAAAATAATTGAAATTGGTTCAAAAAATGGCTTAGTAATTAATTAAAATAAAATTAGAATATCAAAATAGCTTCCCCCCACTCCCAAGCTCGAAATGATTTCATTTCGAAAAATGAGAGTATTTAAAATTTGTCATTTAGTAGTAATTGACAAGTGATGATGGCACTGATTCTTAACACATCTTTCGTAATAACTGCTTAGTGGCATGAAAGATGTGGTGAAGACACATGTCGACTTTTCATTTGCTATTTCGAAAAAAGCATTTTGAATCTGGAAAAACTCTGAGAAATCCTTTTAAAAAAGAGCTTTTATTTAATCAAGGTAGGATACTTGGCAGTCATCTAGGGCTTGATCATAACTAAAGAATCATCGTGGCCATCCGTGGCTTTTCACGTAGATCACGATCACTGTTTTATTAATGGGTGGTCTTTTAAAGATTGTATCCACGATCGAGGCCTTTGATACGGTGCACGATCGAGAAGATCTCCGAATCGCCTCGAAATTCCATTACTTCACCTATAAAAGGGAGGAGAGCTTCACAAGAAGAGTTTTTTTCGCTTCCGCGTTCCTTCTTCCCTTCGCTATAGGCTGCAACCCGCCATTTTCATTTCTTTTAGAGATAGAAGTCTTTCTTCTCTTTTCCTCTTTGTTTCTTTGCAATGTTGGAGTATACTAGGAATTTCTCCACTAGTAGGGATTTGTCGGAAGGTGAAACTAGTAGGGAAAAAGGTTTGGGTAGGAAGAGAAGTCTGGAAAGATCTCTCGATTCTGTTGCCAGTTACCTTATGCTTGCCAAGGTAGAAGGTATTAAGCAGTGTTTCCATATTCCGCAAACTTTCTAAATTAATCCTCTCGAAACTCGAAGAAAGGGTAGACAACCCTCCTATGAGATCAATTACCATATACGAAGACCACCTTAAGGCCGGTCTTCGGCTTCCACTTCATCATTTTTTCACGAAGATTTTCAATCTTTACCAAATAGTTCCGGCTCAGCTAACTCCGAATAGCTTTAGGAACATATATGGATTTTTAGTTCTTTGCAAGCTTGGGAATGTGGAGCTGAGGACTTCCCTTTATACTTCTTTGTTTGTATTAAAGAGAGACTTCCATGGCAAGGGATGGTGGGTCATAGGTCCTCGGCTAGGCTGAAGACTAATAAAAGGAACCCCTAATGCCATACATGGGTGGAAACACTATTTTTTCTTTGTATACTATACCAACTAGGGATTTAATACTAAATGGAAAGCTCCACGTTTGGATGTAAACGCTAGGAAGAGGGTCCTGAAAGCCAATCTCAAAGACTTTGAAACTTTATCAGAGCCGAAAATTCCCATGTTTAAAGCACTACTGAAAGAAGAAAACCTTCATCGTATCCATATCAGCGAAGTCCCGGCATTAGGTATAGAGATAATGGTCTTCGAATTTTTCTTCTCTCATCCTATTTTATATATATATATATATATATATATATATATACATAATGAATCCTTTCTTTTGACTGCAGGCAATCCAATAAGGCTGAAGCTTGATAAAGTTCTACAGGCTTCCAGGAAGAGGGCGGTGCCAGTTCTGGTGGAGTTCGAAGTTTGAAAGAAAGCAAGAGCCGAAGAGGACTCGAGCACTCCTCTGATGAGGCCTGCATCGGACAAAGAAATACCTCCCACTTCTTTGCCAAGCCCACCTGAACTTTCCAGGAGTCGATCCCCGAGGAGGCCCCCATCGAAGAGTCCTCATCCGATGCCCCCTCTGGATCAACGTGATTCGGCATTCAATAGGGAGTCTCTCTTCACTCCTTCAAAGGAGAAAGGAAAAGGGCAACCAAGATATCGCTCCGAGGATGATCCCAGGAGGAGCGGCCACTCAGAAGAAGGCTACCATGTGGACTACACGATTTTTTCTGAAGGCCAAGGCCTGGAAAATCCTAAATTGGCCAAGGAGCTGATGAAGCGCACACTTCTTCCCAAGGACTGGGACAACACTAAGTCCCAATGTATTGAAGACGTCTCCGATTCAATATACTCATCTACACTGAGGGTAAGTATCTGATTTTTGCATTTTCCAAGGTATAGACCTTGTTACTAACCTTTCTATTTGCCAATGCAGATGATCCATGATATCATTGTCATGGAAGAAGGTATCTTTGATTTCAGAGAGAATTATAAAAGAATGAAGGAAAGAGTGCAGACAGCTGAAACTGATAAAATAATAGCCGAGGAACAAAGGCAGGCTATGAAGGAAAAGCTTGCCCAAAGTGATACTTTTGTTCAGAGTCTAAAAGCTGATGTGGAGAAAATCCAATCGAAAAACTCTGAACAAGAAGCAAAACTTAAAAAGAAGAAGAAGAATATCTGGTCTCTGGAGTCTTCACTTAAGGAAGCCCATCGAAGATTGAGGAGGCTATTAAGGAGGCTGAAGAGGCCATTAGAAGGGTCGAATCTTCAGCTGAAGAGATTCGATCATTAAGAGATCAACTGAGAAGGGCGGTAGAAGATTATAAGGCATCTTCGGCTTTTGAAGGAGAAATGATTGAAGCAGGGACCCATAGCTACAAAGGAGGCTTCAATGATGGGGTGAAGGAGGTGCAAAACCTGTACCCAAATTTGGATATTTCAGGAATTCAAGTGTTTGTTCTTGAAGATCCAAGGGAACCTGAATCACAAGAGGGTCTTGAAGCACCAGCAACAGCCGAAGAAGCGGCTGGTCTGATCGACCTCACCCAAGCCGAAGATACTTCAGTAGTGGATAATCTGTGACTTTTTTCTTTTCCCTTCTCTTTTTGAATATAAAACATATTATCAATGAAAATCTATTCCAATGAGATATTTTCCTGTGAATGTACATATGAGTGAGTGGAAATTATTCCAAGTATAAAGTTTTCGAATTAAAATATGATTGAAACCTCCGAAGTATAAAATAACGCTAAGTCCTCGGACTCAGAACAACATAACCTTTTAAGAAATAGAACTCCAAAATTTGATTCAAGGTTATATCATATTGAATAATAATATCAGAATAAAAATGATCCTGAGATTTCAAGACACTAAGTCTCCAAATAATAGTAAGTTTCTGGATCCAAAAAATATACTGTCTCTAGATAACAAAGCCAAGTCTTCAGACTTGAAAATTTACTAAGTCTTTAGACTTAGAATAATTCCATATAATTGAGAAGAGTACCAAATCTCCAGATAAGAGCCAAGTCTTCGAACTTGAAGATTTACTAAGTCTTCGGACTTAGGAGAATTCCAGATAATTGAGATAAAAAATAATATCATCTCTAGATGAGAATACCAAGTTTTTGGACTTGAAAATTTGCTAAGTCTTCTGACTTAGGATAAAATAGATCGTATGGGTCACCTGTATTTTCATTATGAATGAAAGGTTGATTAATCTTTGGCATTTTTTCGGGATAAATCGCTTGGATCACCCTTATGCCTTTTGATCAAAGATTAAGATAGGCTGATCAGGCCTACCTTGGCATTTGGTAGAGTAGATCACGGAGATCATTCTCATGCCTTTTAGAAATATAATTAAGACAGGTTGATCATGCCCACCTCAATACTTTGTGAGGTAGATCACGGAGATCATCATCGTGCCTTTTTAATTAAGATGGACTGGTTAAGCCCAACTCGGCATTTCATAAGGTAGATCACGGAGATCATCCTTATGCCTTAAAGAAAAGAAAATTAAGATAGGCTGGTTAAGCCTACCTTGGTTAAGCCTACCATGGCACTTTGTGAGGTAGATCACGAGGATCATCCTTATACCTTTTAAAAATAGATGAAGACAGAACAGTTAAATCTATCTTGATGACCTTGAATAAAATCCTTTATTGATAATACTTGCGAAGGTTTTGTACATTCAAAGGTAGAGGTAGTAGAACACCTTCTAAGGTTTCCAACCAACAAGTCCCAGGTCGAATAACCTCTTTAATTCAGTATGGACCTTCTCATGTGGGAGAGAGCTTACCTTGTTCGGTGGGTTTGGATACTTCAGACTTTCACAGAACCAGATCCTCAGGACAAAAGACCCGTTCCTTTACATGAGAGTTATAGTATTTTATAATTTTTTGCTAATAGGCAGCCATTTTCAACTGTGCCTAAAGTCGTGTACCTTGTAGCAAATCCAGGTCAACTCTTTGGCATTCAGAATTTTCAGGCTCTTTATAATGATCAATCCACAGAGATGCAAAGAGACCTCTATAGAAAGACTGCTTCAATGCTATAAGATAGATGAAATGGAGATTCACCGGTAGCTATTCTGGGAGTGGTTCGGTATGCCCAAAGAACTAAGTTTAATTCATTGTCCCACAATCCCTTAGCATCATTTAATCTAGTTTTAAGACCATGAAGAATGGTTCTATTTGTCACTTCAGCTTCTCCATTACATTGAGGATGTCCCACCGAAGTAAGCTTGTGAAGAATATGATACTGGACGCAAAAGCTCTTGAATCTCGGATTATCAAGTTGTCTTCCATTATCAATTATTATAGAATAGAGAATTCCAAAATGGAAGATGATAAAATTTCTCACAAAGTTCTCAACTTTTGCTTCAATGATTTATGCCAATGCTTTGGCTTCGACCCATTTCGTGAAATAATCAATAGCCACCATGAAAAGTTTTCGCTACCCAGAAGTCGGAGGAAATAGACCAAGAATGTCCATTCCCCACTATGCAAAAGGCCAGGGAGCTATCAATGGAGTTAATTGATTTGCAGGCCATCTTTGTATAGTGGAATACCTTTGACAGTGATCACATCTTCGGACAAATTCTGTAGAGTCCTTCTGAATGGTCGGCCAATAATAACCTTGATGGATTATCTTGTAAGCCAAAGATTATCTTCCAGATGGTCTCCACATATCCCTTCATGCACTTCCCTGAGTGCATAATCAGTATCGGAGAGACCCAAACTTTTTAGCAAAGGCTGTATAAAAGACCTCTTATATAATGTTTCATTCAGGATCACATATTGAGAGGCCATCCATCGAAGCTGTTTAGCTTCTAGCTTATCTTCGGGTAGGGTGCATTCCTTCAAAAATTTAAGAATATGGTCCATCTATGAAGGTTCATGTTCAACTTGACACACTTCAACTGTAGGTTCTGATTTGCTAGGATCTTCAAGATATTCCACATATGTCTTTCCAAGAGAATCTGGTGTAGTGGTTGCAAGTCACGAAAGAGCATCTGCTCGAGAATTTTCCATCCTTGGTACATGAACAATCTCAAAATGCTCCAACCTGGATATCAGGCTTCGGACTTTTTCTAAGTATTAAATCATATTTAGATTCCGGGCTTCGAAATCACCTTTTAGTTGATTCACCACCATCTATGAATCATAAAAAACTTTGATCCTCTTAATCTCTATTTTTTGGAAGATTCTAAGCCAGCAATAAGTGCTTCATGCTCTGCCTGATTATTTGAAGCTTGAAAAGAAAATCGAAGAGCATACTCAATAACTTGTCTATTTGGGCCAGCCAAAATTAATCCTGCCCCGCAACCATTGGCATTTGAAGCACCATCTACATGGAGCATCCAAATAAATTCTGGACTATCGTTGGCGCTCTCCTTTTCAGCTCTTAGCTGGTTCTCTTTGAATCTCCATGTACATTCTGCTATGAAATCAGCCAAAATCTGTACTTTCATTGTTGACCTAGGCTGAAAGTCAATGTCAAACTCTCCCAATTTAACAGCCCATTTAGCTATCCTTCCTGAGGTATCAGGACAATGAAAAATGACTTTTAAGGGCTGATCTGTTAGAACCATAATGGAATGGGCTTGGAAATAGCGTTGAAGATGCTTTGCTACTACCACTAGAGAAAAGATAATCTTTTGCACTCTGGGGTATCAAACTTCTGCTTCATGCAACACTTTACTGGTGTAGTAGATCGGCTTCTGCAAATGATTGGCATCTCTTCGTACCAACACCGAACTAACTACTTCATCTGTGGCTGATAAATATAAGTAAAGTGTCTCTCCTTCACAGGGCTTAGAGAGTAAGGGAGGATTCTCTATGTATTCCTTCAACTTGTCAAAGGTAATTTTGCAATCCTTTGTCCACTCAAAATTTTGAGTTTGATAAAGAACCTTGAAAAAGGATAAACACCTTTCTACAGACCGGGAGATAAATTGGCTCAAAGAAGCAACTCTTCATGTTAACCTCTGTACTTCCTTTTTGCAAGTGGGATGTCTCATTGACCAAAGTGCTTGGATCTTTTTTGGGTTAACTTCAATCTCTCACTTGGTGACCAAGTATCTCAGGAATTTTCCAAAGTTACACCGAAGACACATTTGGTTGGATTCAATCTCATCTGATGGTGTGTAAGAGCATCAAAGGACTCTTTCAGATCTGTAATGTGATCAGACTTATGAAGACTTTTCACAATCAGATCATCAACATAAGCTTCCATATTTCTCCCAATCTGGTTTTTGAAGATTTTGTTGATGAGCCTCTGAAAAGTTATCCTAGCATTCTTTAAACCAAACGGCATTACTTTATAACAATAAAGTCAGTTTCTATAATAAAGGTAGTTTTCTCTTCATCTTCGGGATCCATTCGAATCTGGTTATAGCCTGAGAAGGCATCCATAAAACTCAACAATTGGTGACCAGTTGTGGCGTCAACTAATTAATCAATTTTTGGTAAAGAGAAACTATCCTTTGAATATCCCTTGTTAAGATCTGTATAATCTATGCAAATTCTTTATTTGCCGTTTAATTTTTTCACCATAACCATATTTGCCAGCCAATTCGGATATTGCACTTCTTTTATAAAGTTGGCTTCGAGTAGCTTATTAACTTCTTCATCAATAACCTTCTGTCTTTCTGGAGCAAAATTTCTCTTCTTTTACCGAACAGGCTTATAATGGAAAGATACTTCTAGGCGATGAGTGATCACATCAAGTGGGATTCCGGGCATGTCTAAAGCTGTCCAAGCAAAAATATCAACATTATCTCAGAGAAAGGTGATTAATTTTGCCTTTGATTCTTCATCTAATAAGCTGCCAATTTATATGAGCTTTGTTGGGTCATCCTCGGATAAAGGCACGAAAAGTATTTTCTCCACTAGTTCTCCACAGTCTTCGGCTTCATCTCTTGGATCTAATAGATCAAGTATTAGAGGTTTAGCCATTTTTTTATTTTGGATCATTAAACACTGGTGAGTGATCCTTTGATCTTCTCTTACTTCTCCGATGCCTGATCTGGTAGGAAACCGAACCAAAAGGTGAAATGTGGATACTATGGCCCTAAACTTATTTAATGTTGGACGCCCCAAGAGTGCATTATAAGCTGAAGATATTCTAGCTATAATAAAATTGATGGAAAGGGTTCTTTGAAATGGTTCGAACCCAAAAGTCATAGGCAAAACTATTTCACTTTCAACCCCAACTTGATTTTCACCGAAACCAATTACAGGAATAAGAGATCTTTGCAATTCATGTCCAGACAATCCCATCCAAAGAAAGGCATTATATAGCAAGACATCAACTAAACTTTCATTATCAATCAAGATTCTTTTTATATCAAATTTAGCAATAACAGTTGAGACTACAACAGGGTCGTCATGTGGAAGTTGAACTCCTTGTATATCATCATCGAAAAAAGTGATAGAGTTCTTCCCTTTGAACCTTTTAGGGATATTTTCTTCAGCTTCAATATCCCATGCAGACAATCGATGAAGCATACAACATTCCCATCAGTTGATTTTTGGTGTGGCAGATTAGCTTCATCAAATATTCTTGGGAGAATTATTGCTTCGGCTTGAGGTTCTGGATGGTTGATGTATTTTCCAAGATACTCCCTCTTTATTAGGTCCTCAATGGCATCCTGAAACTGAAAACACTCCTCAGTGTTGTGACCATGATCCCGGTGGAATCAGCAGTATTTGCTCTTGTCCCTTGCTTTTGTAGATGTCTTCAAGGGATGTGGCCTTTGGAAATAATTTTCCTTTTCGATTTCCAGCAAAATTTTTTTCCTTGGCAAGTTGAGGGGTGTGTAGGCATCAAACCGGTTGTTCTGCTGCTTGGATCTAGGGCTACTCCTGGGAACCAAAGTATTGTTAGAGGATGTAGGCATGTTTGGTCCCTTGGCATTCTTCTTTTTAGAAGGGTACCTCTCTTCTGCAAGTCTTTGGCTTGTTGTTTGCTCCTCAGCGGCAACATACTTCTGAGCCCTTGCCAACAGTTCAGCATAGCTCAATGAAAATCTTTTGTCCAGGGAAAAAGTGAACCTGGATGATTTAAGGCATTTTTTCAAGACAGACATGGCCACATGCTCATTCAGATTTGGTATTTCCAAGGTGGCCGAATTGAAATGGTGCACAAATTCCTTCAAACTTTCTCCTTCATGCTGCTAGAGGAGAAACAAGCTGTCTGTGTTATGCAGCATCTTCTGGCACGTTCTGAAGTGCGAAACAAACTGTCACTCTAACTCAGCAAAAGAATGAATAGTTTTTGGGGGTATGCTCGAATACCACATTCGAGCAGATCTCTTCGGTGTAGCAGGAAAAGCAAGATAATAAAGAGCATCAGTTGCTCCTTGCACCATCATGTGAGCCTTATAACTCCCTAGATGGTCCAAAGGGTCTGAAATCCCATCATAAGCTTCCAACTGTAGAATCTTGAAGTGCCTGGGGATAACTTTGTCCATAATGCGATCAGAAAATGGAGGCTGAGAGTTGAAAGTTATAACCTCATCATTCCTTCTCATATTAGAAATCCTGGCTTTTTCTGCTTGCATGGATTTGAACTTCTCTTCGAACTCATAGTTTATCTCTCTTTGCCTAGCTTCTTCAGGTACAAAGCTTCTAGAAGAAATAGAGGGAGAGTGCCTGACCCTTTTCTTTCCACCATGATCCTCTGTTTGTCGATATGGTGGGGAAGCATAGTGGTCATGGGATGGCCAGATTCATGAGAAGCTCGGAGTGAGTTCTTGGTGTTGATCTTCTTCTCTTTCAGGTTAATGGTTGGGATGTGGAACAGGTGGCAGACACTGCCTTTGAGCAGCAGCTTCTTGCAAGTTTTGAACCAACACCGTCAAGGCTTCCACCCTATTTAGAAGGGTTTCAAATTGCTGCTGCCCCACCATTATCATAGGAGGTTACAGTCCCTGATCTGCTGGAAGATCTCTGATTGGAAGAACCTGCTGCTCCTTGCTTATAGATGATTCTGAGCTTTCCCTTTCACCATTTTTGCTTAGCAAAACTCTCCTTCAAAATAAAGAAAACAGATCTTCCTCTTCCTAGCATGCCAATCTTTTGACACTGAATCCCTGCCAGCCAGATGGAGTGGCTTGCCCATTAGTTCATCGTTGCCTGGAACCTGTAAAACAGATCCCCTGACCGAAATTCTTCTGGCGGGGGACACTCTGATGCCAAAGTCAATAAGAACTCAAGCAGCAGAATGAAGAGCTAGAAAAGCAAAGAGGGAAAAGAAAGAATTCAAATTTTTGGAATGAGCTTAGCATACATCGAGTGTTCCCTCTTATCAGTATTTATAGGCTCCAACGTAACTACTTATGGTTATGAGAGTTGGCAAACGCAACCTCCTCATAACTGTAAGTAGTGGCAGTCAAAAAATAAGTTATTTCGGAGCTTATCCAATATGAGGATTTCAACCATATGGGTGGTTGCAACAACCAAAATAGACTTCAACTATTTCGGGGTTGGAAAAGCCCACATGTTTAATATGCCTCTCTTTTTTAGAGTAGATCTGAAGTGAGCTCAACATTCTCTTTAGTAGCGCTCCTAAAGGGAATGTTAGCTATACTCTTTAGAAGAGTTTCTTTGGAAATAACATAGAAAAATAGATAAACACTTACAGTCCTGAATTAAGATAACATGCTCTTCGGATTATGCTGAAGGAATAAAGCCGAGGATGTTCAATTGAAAGGCTTGGTCTTTGGACCAAGACAACAATACGAAGCCTAAGACATAAGGTTGATAAGCTTAGTCTTCAGACCAGGATAAGGATACTAAGCTGAAGATATAAAGATGTTAGGCATTCTTTTCGGGCCAAGATAAAGATACGATGCTGAAGATATAAAAATGTTAGGCATACTCTTCGGGCCAAGATGAAGATATGATACCGAAGATATAAAGATGTTAGGCATACTCTTCGGGCCAAGATGAAGATACGATGCCGAAGATATAAAACATTCTTTTGTAGATCAGAATCTTTATCAAGTCTAGGAGATATTTCCCTCTGTATATTGATTTGATTAATAAACCAAAAAAAATTGAAATTGGTTCAAAGAATGGCCCAGTAATTAATTAAAATAAAATTAGGATATCATAACAGGCAGCATTGATGGAGATTTGGGAGCTTGTCCGTGGAGGCATGTGGTGGCAGCTGCATAATGGAGGAAGACCGGTGGTCGATGGCTAATGGTGGTAGCACAGCTGCATGGTGGTGAATGGAAGAAGCTGGTGATGAGGCAAAGGAAATGATGGAGAGGACGCTCAGTTTGGGACAGAGGAGGAGGAGGGCCATGCGGCATCTTGAGTGGTTGCCGGTAGTAGGGAAAGCTTGATGGAAGAATGGTTGGCAACCGATGATAGGTTACGAAAGATGATGCCATGGGTGGCGATTCCGGTAGTGGCTCCATGGTGAATGACATCTTCGACTGGAGAGGGAAGAGGAGACAATGATGCTCGGATCTAGCATTGAAGGCCATACATGGAAGTTCCAAACGCTTCACCATGCTTGGGAGGTGGTGAAGATGGCTCGGGTGGTGGTGAGATGGCATTTCCTGCATTCCCACAACCAAAATCCATCGATGGTCCATAGCTTAAAGCCATAGACCAACATCCATGGTAGATCTAGACCGTTGGGCTTCTTATAAACCAAGCAGCTGGGTGCATCGATTGCTCCAAAATTCATGCAATTTTGTATTATTTTTTTGAAATTCGATTTCGAGCTCGTTTTAAGTCCGATTTGAGTGCCATTTATACTGTTGGACCCCAAAAATCAAGCTTTTATGTTGGCAATGTTCTTTTCTATAAACAATGCATAGAAGTATCAATCTTTAAATAAATAAAGATGATTAAATTAGTTTGCTTTTAATAAAATTATCATAGCCTTTTGAAGTCTTTCTACATCGATCTTCTTCATATCTATAGACATAATAACCCAAACAATGGTTAGGAGATCGATGAAATCCAATAACTATATATTAAAAAAGTTTAAAGTTATTGGACATACTTTGAGGACCAACCAGGCTAATCCTAGCATCGTATAAGGCCTAGTCAGTTAAGGGAAATTTGAACTCTAGCGTCTAGACCTCGAGCAACTTATTGTAATGTCCAGATCTTCACTCAAGGGAGTCTTATTAAAATTGGGTTCAATCCAGGCTTTGCCCTAAGAAGACCTAATACCTAAAGGCTGGTCTCGAAGAAATGTAAAAGAACCTATTCTTCCATTTTGGATAGAAAAAGGAATACCTTCTGCAAGTTTACAAGCCTATCTATGGGCAAAATAAAATCATTGCCTATCATATATGTAAGATTTCAGTATAAAATGATCCAAAATAAAGAGCATCTTGGTTTGTTCTACATAAATCATATATGAGAATAGAGTTTATAATGACCCTAAAACCATTTAGAGAAAATTGAGTCAGGGTCATCTTATAGAAATCAAAAACATTTATGATGAAAGGATGAAGAAATCATATATCAGCATCAAATGCATCTTCATAAAAGATGACACACCCAGATAGAAGAGATAAAACCCTATTATCAAGGCTTAGGATGGTCATCCTAACACTGTCCAAGATAGAATATTTATTTCTAAGTCTTTCAAGGTCTGCCTCCTCGATCTCAGACCTCTCTTGGTCAGCGCCCAGGGAGGTTCTCCTATGTTGCTTAACATGAACCTCAGAAGGAGTAGGGTATCATTTCTTAGTTAGGGCTAGACTCACTATGGTTCCAGTGAGGTCTGTCCTAGATGTCTTCACCTTTGTAATAGCCTTTTTCTTCCTAGGGTTCGTGGCTACAAAACAAGAAACTATGGAAGAAAGAAGGAACTAAGGCCTCTTACCAAAGGAAGTGGGATCCTAGGTCTTCTAAAGCAAATAAGCCAAACCTTGAAAAAGGGTCACCTGCTAGCTCTCCTAGAGACGAAGGCAAAAGAACAGGAAGGCAAAGGATCTATATTGAAAGATGAAACTACTATTTATAATAGAACTCAATGGTTTAGATTAAATCATCTTACTGTTAGATAATAGCCACGTTGCATAATACCTTGCTCAAGGTATGGCCCACTCTCTTCTTGATATGTGGGCTATCTTTATTGGCTAGGGAGCAAGCACCACAGATCGAGGGGTCATTGTGAATTGCTTGTTGCTAAGCCTAATGATGTTTTTTATGAAAAGTATGCACCATATTTAATGTTGTATAGTGAAATGACAATGCAGAAAGTAATCCATTTATCTTTTTTCCTACCAAAAAGCCTATGAAGTCATTTTATTATACTTCCAAGTTGAGTTAAGTAATTCACCTTGAACTTAGAACTGGGAGGTAATTATTACAGGGTAGATAACCTATCATAAGTAACTAATAGTTTATAGAAAAGTATTTAGTTGATCACTTATTTGAGGTATAAGATGCCAGATGGCCAGGAGTTGATCATTATTCAAGACATAAGGTATCCGATGGTTAGGAGCTAATCACTTATTTAAGGCATAGAGTGCCCAATGGCCAGAAATCGATTACTTATTTGAGGTGTAGGGTAGCTGATAGCTAGGAGCTAATCACTTATTCAAGATACAAGATACCTGATAGCCAGAAGTTGATCACTTATTTGAGACATAGAGTGTCAAATAGCTAGGAGCCAATCACTTATTTAAGACATAGGATGCTAGATGGCTAGAAGTCGATCACTTATTCAAGATACAGGATGCCAGATGGCTAGGAGTTGATCACTTATTCAAAGCATAGGTTACTCTACTACTCATCGGACAAGTACCGACATTTACCTAAATCAGGTACAAAGTTTCATAACTTCATTTAATATGAAGTATATATTTTAAAGTTGTTAGAGCCATTACAACAAAGTTGGTAAAGTGATTTCAAGAAGTGTAACATACCACTTAATAAACTACTTCAAGTATTGACCTCTTAATGGCCTAATCAACTTAATAACTTCTTTAATAGTGTAACCACCTCATAAATGGTTATAATTGTTTAACTAACTCAGTCCTAAACTTCTATAAATATGGAATCAAGGGAAACTCCAAGGGACTTCTCATATACACTCTCCTTCTCTCTCCATTTTTTCTTACTATTCTCTCCCTCTATGTTGACTTAAGCATTAAAGGAACCTCCATTGGAGAATTTTCATAAATTTCTCTAATATAGATGACTTTTTTTGCAGGTTAAAAATATAATCGAGTTCACCTCTAAGGTCATCAACCAATTTTTGAAGACTTTTAGGAGTCCGAAAGCCACTCTAGCACAACTAGCTTATCAAGCTTGGAAAGGTGCAACAACACGATGCTTAATAGGATTTTTTAAAAAATTGTTAGCACATTTTTGATCTCTTTATTTGGTTGATCATGATTCATGACTGTGGTTTTAAGGTGTAGAGCTTCTAGATTAAATGGTCAAGAATTATGGCATTAAAATGAATGAGATATTGATTGAACTCCAAAACATAAAATTTTATTAATAGATTTATTTCAATTTTAATATTATTTATATTTATGATGATAATATAGTTAAATTGAAAGTAAGCATAATAGTACAAGGTAATAATGTTGTCTAGTTTAAAGGGTGGCAATATCTTTCCTCAATGATCCAACCATCTAGCTTCTCTACGTATGTTACCAATTCTTAATTGCAAAGTTCCAAACAAGGAGGCTAGAATTGTAGCAAGTACCATTATGAGGCCCATTTTGCTAGGCTAGAGACTAGCCCAAATCCAAAATAAAAGGCCTAAAGGCCAATTCCTTCCACCCCTCCCCCCCTTGATTTGGAAATAGTGGTTACCTCTATTTTTTTTATGTTTAATGGAGAAGGAAGAATCCTCCTCCAACTCAAACACAGTTGAGGCTAGGAATCCTAGCCTCCATTGCTATTTAAATACCCCTCCTCTCCCTATGATCAAGCCACCATAGAGATCCCTATGCCTCCTTCCCTATCCCACTTTCCACTCTTGATTATCAATGTTTCGGGTTTATTGAGGTGGCTGGAATCCACATTCTTGGGTCACACTCTATTGTCCTTCCCATCAACAATTAGTCCTTTGCTTCTTGTGCTAGTTTTCCTTGGTTTTGGTTGTTGTCATGAAGACAACAAGGAGAAATGCCCCATTTCCCTCTTCCCTTTCTCCTATTTCCAATTAGATCCCACCACCAATCGTGGCCACTCTTGTCATATCACTCTCACCCGACCACCCTCCATGCCACCATCGAATCACCTCCTCTTCCCACTATCCTCCCTTAGAAGTCACATAACTCCCTATTTTTGCATGGGGAAGAAGAGAAAAAGGAAAAAAAAGAAAAGGAGAGGAAGAAAAGAAAAGAAAAAAAAAAGAAGAAAAAGAAAAAAAGAAAAGGAAGGAGAAAAAAAAGAGGGTTTCTCTCTTTTATCTTTTCTCTCCATTTCCTCTTTCTAGCCTATCTCTTTCTCTCTTTACTTTCTCTCTCTTATTTCTCTCTCTAATTTTTTTTCTTCTCTATCTTCTTTCCTCTCTTCTCAAAACTTGTCTCTCTCTTTCTTGGTGTAGGTAACCTCAAGAAGTCCCTTCCTTGTAACCTAGGTTGATCTCTATTAAAGGGTCATGAAACACCTTAATCACTGGGTAGTGCATCGGCCTCTATCCTAGTATTTATCATATCCCACCAGATTTAGGCATTTTCAATCATTGTGAGCCAGCTATAATCTAATCCAATCATTGATTGGATAGAATTAAGTTTATCATTATCAGATCCAACCGAGTTCCTGAGCCTTAGTGCTCGACTAGCTTTGCTTTTCTTTTTTCTTGCTGGTCATGAGCCATACTCCTATCTTAATCAAATCCATCTAGGTTTTTTAGTGGTTCTTAATTTGTTAAGACTTTTAATTATTAATAATGAAATTAATTATATGTTACTGATATTAAATAGGTGAAGCTGACCTATTTAATTGAAGTTGGATTTTGAAGCATTTGAAGGTAAGTAACCTAATGCTTCAATGTACTTTGAATGATCCTTCAAAAGTCATAATTAGTTATTTAATTTGGTTTATGTTTTTTATTTTCCATTTGATAAAGTGGGTCAAGCATGTGTTATTGTAAATAATAGATATATTTTGAATATATGTCTGCTTTGAGAATTAAATTTGGAAAACTTGACTAGTGAGCTTGTGAACTTGATTATATGTATATATATTCTTAGTATGGCTATGATATGGCCCTACTAATGGAGATTATACATTAGATCTACTGACTTTTAATTTAAAAAACTGGTTTCAACATCAAGCGATCGGTAGTTAGAATAGTGGTATCTATTATCTAGCATTTTATGCAATATGTTTCTATTATCAGACCCATGCTATTAGGTTATGTGGCTATAGCTTAATGTTAAGTTAAATTATAAAAATAATATTTGCAAAGAAATATATATTATTTGAGATTTGTTTCTTTTAGTTAATATTATATATTTATTTGCTTAATAAGTTTAGGGCCCACTTTGATGTGTTATGTTACTTACTGGACTGGTGTAGCTTATTATTCTTCTCTTCCTAATTTTCATATCATGAATCGTAATTGCTCGAGACTTGAAGAAGTGCATTAGATTGAACGGAATAAATTAGTAGATTTGGCTATTTTGGCCATTTATGTCAATTGGTCTTCTTATTAGTTTAATTTAGAATTTGAAGATTTTATATGGATTGAATATTATTATTAATGAAAATGATTTAATTAAATATTTATTAAATTAATTTTTGAGGATTGAAGAATTATTATTATTGAGCTAGAATTTTTGAGATTAGATCTATAGCTTGCATGATTGTGGGTATTGCTTTACATATGTATGGCATCTATTATGCATTCCATTTAAGAGGTGATAGATCTAGTAATATTAGAGCTTAGGCTTAAGATCATTAGGGATTGTAACTAGATTGTGATAGAAATAGTGGTATATACTAGGATCCGTAG
Organism: Areca catechu; assembly: GCA_021397845.1. Lineage (NCBI taxonomy): Eukaryota > Viridiplantae > Streptophyta > Magnoliopsida > Arecales > Arecaceae > Areca > Areca catechu. The sequence goes on from CM038050.1 coordinate 39,539,606, forward strand.
GACTCCTCGAAAAGGTTGAAAGTTAGGTGGAACTAGGTTAGAGACATCACTATTTGCTTTTCTTGATAATAAATTTCTGTTATCTTATTTGAATCTTATTTGAGATGCTTATTTTGTTTTCATGAAACTGGAATACCATCTTGCAATGACTATAGCTAAAATGTAATAAGCTACTTGTGAATTCGTAGGGCAGAATAATTGTGTTTAAGGTTTTGATTTGTTAGATTTTGATCTAAATTAAGTGTAAATGGATTTGCCATGGAATACTATTATACAGTATGATTAGTTATTTATTTGTTATTTAAGTAAATTTGAAAGTTTAATTTGTTATTGGGTATGTCATGATATTATTTCTTATTTAAAGTTAATTATTTTGGTGATAGTTTAGGATTCATTCATTAGAATAGTTTAAAGTTTGGGCTAGAAGATATTTTTATGATAGTTGATTGAAATATTCTTTGAGTTTCAAACCTACATATGGATCATATGATGAATTTGAATATAGTAATTAGCTTGGTCAAGATGGATGTACTCAAGGTAAATTAGAGTTGAAACTAGAAAATTCTTATATAACTTTGCTAGGAATTTGAAGTTCTTTGACTTTCTTAATTTATGATACAGAATAGTCTTTTGATCGGAAGTCATTTAATAAATTTAGAAAATTTTGATGATTTAAATTAGGGTGCACAATGAAAGTGTGGTGATCTAGAATATGTTAAGCTGGCCAACAATATTAATTCTTTGAGATAGAAGTTTATGATAGATGACATATTTGATATTTCTTATAAAGGGCTTCATTGATAATGGAAACAACAATATTTTTTATTCTGAATTATTTTGGATATCACTATATGATCTTCACTTGCAGATCCTCATTCTACTATACTAATAAAAGTTTTAGCATTTTGATTTTAGGATAAGAGTACCATTGGTTCTTGACCTTAGATTTCGAATATTTAAAGATAGGTTTTTTTCCTCCTAAACTTGAAAATTATACTTTTTTTATATGATAGAAAGAATGTGAGATTGTTTATTGATCTTATATTTGATATTCAAATATTCATCTACTAAGAATACATTAGAGTTTGTTTATGATCCAATTGACAGACACACTAGGTCAAGAGTAGTTCATGCTTTTGGCTAGAAACTTGATATGCCTATCTAGTGTTAAAATATTAATTTTGATAACAAGAAATGATGATTCTAACTTAGATCAACTCTTGTATTATTGACCTTTTTCTTATGAAATGAATTGATGATAAAATTATATCAAGAATTAGAATATCAAAAAGTTTGAAGATGGTATCAGAACTATAAAAACCTGACTTTTTGAAAGTACAAGTAAGAAATTTCAAGGATAAGATTTTTAAAGGAAAGGAGAATGTGAGGCCCAGTTTGCTAGGTTGGAGACTAGCCTAATTCCAAAATAAAAGGTCTAAAGGCCTATTTCTCTCGCCCTTATTTTTTGCTGTTCGATGGAGGAGAAAGAATCCTCCAACTCAAACTCAATGGAGGTTAGGAAACCCTAGCCTATGTTGGTACTTAAATACCCCTCCCCTTATGATCAAGCCACCATAGAATCCCTACGTCTCCTTCTCTCTCTAGCTTCCACCTCTTAATTACCGGTGATTCGGGTTATTGAGGTTGCTAGATCTACATCCTTGGGTCACACTCCTATTAGATGTATGCCTTACTGCCACTATAGCAGACATATTATATCTTTATAAGACATAAATTTATACTTGAATTATTCAATATTAATTAAATGGATATTTTTATTCCATTCTTGTGTAATGTTTTCTTGAATCAACCAAGGAATTAATGACTTAAGATACATATTCTCAAGAGTTAAGAATTTGAGGCATGTAAAATTAATTCCTAAAATGCTCCTGATCATTGAATCATCATGGAAATGGTGATTGCTTCATCAAAATTGGAGTATGGATTGCTTCCTTTTTGGATAGACAAGTCTCAAGTCTACATTGTAGAGATACTAGAACGACAGTGTAGGTAGTTGTTAGAGAATAATGGTATTGAGCATGACCAAAATAAGAAGTCACTTGGATGTCTACTCACTCATTAGTGACTTTTTGATGATGCTGTAATTGTGTGAATAGTTTTTTGACTTGCGATGCCTGAGCTGTTTATAGTAGGATTGCTATAGTTTGATTACATATAAACTAGGTCTCCAAGCTATTCGGGTTCTTATGATGTAGATTGGCTATAGTAGGTTCATTATAGGAGTAGGATATATACCTAGATGGGATCTATCAATCTTAGTAGTTAAGGAGTAGTCCTATATAATTTAAGAGGCTGAGTCCTTAAGAATGTGGCTATAATAATGTGATTGATGAAAATAAGTTTTTATAAGTTTCATGATTTAGACTCAAGCTAATTAAGTCTTGCATATGATAAATACTGGAATTTGATGAGTTTTTTATGACCTACATCTTATCAAGACTCATGATAGAAGAATTGAATCATATGGTAACAACACCTATAGGTTCTAAACATTCTATTCTATTGGATTGTCACTACATGCTGCTAGACATCATTGGTAGATTGTGAGAATTGACTATGATCATTTTGGATCAATGATCCATATTAAGGGTGAGTTTGAATTATTTCAATCTAGTGAAAGTATTTCAATATATTATGATGGAGATCATGGTATGTCTCACCGCTAGATAAAATAGAACCTATATGGGATCACACACTATAGGGAATTGACCTAATTAATTATTTGGATCATGATCAAATTATCAATATAATTGATGATTTAGATCAATTTATAGAAGTTACATGCAGAGGAATTGCTAAAAGTTAGCAAGGAGGACTTAATTGCAACTGTTGCAATATGATTTGATTTGATCAAATTAGGATTCAAGTCCTAATCAAATTAAATTAGATTTAATTTGATTAGACTTGACCTAATTCGAGTCAAATTGGATTTTCCAATCTAAGTGGGACTTAGATTTGAGTCCCAATAAAATTTGGACTGAGTTTGACTTGAATCAGTATCAAAGTCAGTTCAAATTGGATTCGAATTAAACCTAGATTAGACCAATCCAATTAGAAAGCTAGTCCCAATCAGACTAGGACTCTCTCTCCATTTTCATGCCTAAGAGAGAGGGCATGCATGAGAGATGCCTCTCTTTTCTTGCATGCAAAGATTTTCTTTAATGCAAAGACGAGGAGGTGTGCCAAACTTGGCACCCCTCCTTTCTGGTCTTCTCTCTCCTTCTAGATAAATTCTATCCTTATTTGGATTTTGAATTTGATTCAAATTTTAGACAAGGCAAAATTTATCTTGAGTTAAGATAAGGCTTTTCAAGCTACGGGGCACCGAGAGTTGGCAACATGATGTAGATTGGCACACACTTTTGTATAAAATTTTTGTTGACTCCGTTATTGATTTTGATGATTAACAAAATACTTAAGTAAATTTGAGTACTAATAATTCTTTAAAGTATATTTTTATTAGAAAAAGATACTTATCGAGTTGGCTAAATTGAATTGCTTATCAAATGATTGAAGAAGCCCAATCTTTAGATGAAACATTGAAGTATGATAGACTAAAGTATTTAAGAATTGCTTGAAAGGACTTAAGAGTCAAGCTCAAAGAAGATTTAGCAGAGTTTCAGTCAAATTTTGAAAAGTTTCAACAAGAACCGAGTCAAAGTGTCAACTCACAGTGCAAGTGTCGACTCAAGACAATGCAAGTGTTGACTCAAGCTGATACGCAAAAAGAAGTTTCAAATGGCATGCTTGAAGTGTCGACTCATGCTACTCAAGTGTCAACTCATGTGTCGACTCAAGGATCGACTCAAAGCTTGAGACATTTTTTACAGAACTTGCTGAATTTCAAGACTTGCCTTAGGTGTCAACTCATGCAACTCAAGTATCGACTCACCAGATGAAGTGTCGACTTGAGATTTTTAGAGAGCTTCAAAGTAGAATTTTGAAATAGGTGTCGACACATGAAAATTAAGTGTCGATCCTAAGTATCGACTCATAACCTAAAGTGTCGATACTTAAAGTTCTGAGAACAGTAACGGCTAATATTTTCAAACGTGGAACTTGTCCTTTTCACCCTCAATGGCTAGTTTCACCTCTTTAATAGTCACAGACCATCATTTAAGCCTTAAGATTGTATTTAAGTGAATTAAGTTCAAGTGGAACAAGAAAAAAAAGAATAGAGGAAGAGAAAGGAAGAAAAAGAAGTTCATTCACTCAAATATTCATTGAGAGCAACTACTTCCAAGCAAAAGAAGCCTCCAAGCATTCAAAGCAATCAAGAGCATTCAAGTCTAACCACTTTTGAGTATTGATTAAGGCTTCATCGAATTGAAGACAAGCATCTTCAACGAGCTTCAAAGAGGTAATAGCTTTTATTTAGAAAGCTCTATTGTATTCCTTACTTTCATTATTACTTTATTGTATCAAGGTTTTTGGTGAGCCTAAGAACAAAACCAAGAAGATTTTTGGTTAGCCTAGTTGAAAACCAAGAAAGTTTTTGATTAGCCTAGTTAAAAATTAAGGAGGTTTTTGGTTAGCCTAGTTGAAAACCAAGGAGATTTTTGGTTAGCCTTTGAAAACCAAGAGATTTCTTTCGGTAAGCCTAGTGAAAACCAAAAGGGATTTTGATTAGTGAGCCCGAAAAACTAATCGACTGTAATCGAGAGTGATTATAGTGAATTCCTGAGTGGACCTTAGGGAGTGGATACAGGTGCCTTGGAGAGCACCGAACTACTATACTTGTTTATGTTTGTGATTGATTGTTTCTTCTTTACTTGCTCTTACTTTCATTGCCTTTAAATTTTTGCTGCATACTCTTTAAGAGCACACAACACTTACATCCCACTAGCACTTGAATTGATTATTGAATTGGCACACATACTTGTAAAAAGCTTTTAGAAACCCAATTCATCCCCCCTCTTCGGTTGCTTACTGGGCAACAAGTGGTATCAGCGCCACGTTCTCAGTATATAGATCAACCACCTTAAATAAAGATCTATGGCAGCCCCACTTGGTACTAGTGTAGTTAAGGGATAAGCCTCAAATATATTCCCTTACTTTAATGGCACAAATTATACTTATTGGAAAACTCGAATGAGAATTTATATGCATTCTATAGATTATAATTTATGAAAAGTTGTGGATAAAGGTTCTCATATTCTTTCGATTGTAGTTAATGGTGTTTCCATCCCAAAACTTGAAGATGATTGGGATGAAAATGATATTAAACAATTTGAGATCAATGTGAAAGCAATGAATCTTTTTTACTATGCATTGGATCCTAGTGAATTTAATAGGATTTTCATATGCACCTTAGCTAAAGAAATATGGGACATACTTGAGGTTACTCATGAGGGTACCGATCAAGTGAAAATACAAAGATTAATATGCTAGTTCATACATACGAAATGTTTAGAATGGAACCAAATGAATCAAAAACTGACATGTATACTATATTCATAAATATTGTTAATGGTATGAGAAGTCTTGGTAAAATTATGTCTAATGCCAATCTTATGAACAAAACTCTCTGGTCTTTACTAATTTCCTGGGATCTAAAAGTAACCACCATTCAAGAAGCCAAAGATGTTGATAAACTTCCATTGGAGCAATTAGTAGGTTTGCTCATGACTTATGAGTTGAACTTGAAACAAAAAGCAATGGATATGGATAAGAAGAAGAAGGGTATAGCTTTCAAGTCCACAACACAAGAAGAGTCTTCAAATAAGGAATCAGAAGAAGAAGAAGAAGAGAATGAGGATGATGAAGCACTATTAGCAAGAAAGTTTAGAAAATTCATGAGGAAAAAGAAATTCCCTTACAAGAAAAAGTTTCAACCAAGCAAGAAAAAGGGAAAAGAAAAGGAGAAAGAAAAGGACAGGGAGAAGGAACTATTTATTTGCTTCGAATGCAAGAAGCCTGGACATTACAAGTATGACTGCCCTCTCCTAAAGAAATCAAGAAAGAAGCTTAGAAAGAAAGCAATGATGGTAACTTGGAGTGATAGTGAGGACTCCAGCTTAGAAGAAGAATAAATTGAAGTCGCTAATCTTTGCATCATGGCACAACAGGAAGAAGAGGTACATCCTGAACTTGAAGTTGATTGTATTTTTGATGAATTAAGAAATGCATTTGATGAGTTAGTGCATGACTATAAACTGATTATGATTAAAAATAGGAAATTGAAAAAGCATGCAAACTCTTTTTCGCATGAAAACTCTAATCTTATGAATGAAGCTAATGATTTAAAAAATAAGATTGATGTTTTAGAAAAATGAAACAATGATTTATCAATGAAAAATGATGTTTTGAAAGATCTAAAGTTAATATTTCAAACAATGAACTTTTGAAGAAAAATAAAGATCTTGAAATAGAGAACAAGAAATACAAAGATGAGCTTGATAGGGTAAAACCTTTTATTAAAAAAATTATCTATAGTTTTGAAAAGTTGAATCTACTTTTGAACAATCAAGAGCTATTTTTAACAAAGCTGGATTAGGTTTTAAATCCCAAAAATATCAAAAGTTTTTCAAAAATTTCTTTATTCCTGCATCATCAAGCATCATTTGTTACTTTTGTAGAAAGTAGATCATAAAGCATATCACTGTGATTTAAGAAAAATCAATAATTCTGGAAAGATTAGGGTTCCAAAAGGACCCACTCTTAGTACTAACCCTAAAGGACCCAAGATGGCTTGAGTTCCAAAAATCAAAACTTAATTTGCTTTGCAGGTGTGTCTTGCAACCAAAAAAAAGAAAAGATTGTAGTATCTCAATAGTGGTTGCTCAAGACACATGACAGGAGATGTGAAGCAATTCACCTCTCTTGTGGCACTAAATAGAGGGAGTGTAACCTTTGGTGATAATGGTAAAGGAAAGATCATCGGTATCGGTAAGGTTTACATCTCTCCTTCTACATGGATTGATAATGTACTATTAGTTGAAGGATTAAGATATAATTTACTTAGTATTAGCCAATTTTATGATAAAGGCTTTCAAGTTATTTTTGAATAATCTTTTTACATGATTGCTAGTCCTGATAATAATGGAGTAAAATTCATTGAAAAAAGGCATGGTAATATTTATCTTATTAATTTGGATAATCTATCTTTATTTAGTGGTGAATGCCTAGTTGCAATGAATTCCACTGTTAATAAGACTAGCTAGCTTTGGCATCATAGATTATGTCATGTTAGCATGTATTTACTCTCTAAATTATGTAAAATGGATTTAGGAAGAGATTTACCAAAACTTAGTTTTGAAAAAAATAAATTTTGTGAAGCATGCCAATTTAAAAAATAAATAAAAATATCTTTTAAACCTAAATGTTTTGTTTCAACTTCTAGGCTATTAGAATTACTCCATATGGATCTCTTTGGACCAACTAGGATATTTAGCCTAGGAGGCAAGAGATATGGACTAGTTATAGTGGATGATTTTTTTCGATTTACATGGATTCTATTCTTAGCTCACAAAGATGAATTGTTTTCAGTTTTTATAAAATTTTATAGAAAAGTTTCAAATAAAAAAGGTATTTTACTTATTTATATTTGTAGTGACCATGGTTCTGAATTTGAAAACTAAGATTTTAAAAATTTTTGTAATGAAAAAGGAATTGAACATAATTTTTTTACACCTAGGATACCTCAATAAAATGGGATAGTAGAAAGAAAAAATTTTACTTTAGAAGAAATGACACGCACAATACTTTGTGAAAATGATTTGCCAAGATATTTTTGGGCTAAAACAGTAAATATCGCTTGCTATATTTTAAATCATGTTTTAATTCGACCTATTTTAAAGAAAACTTTACATGAGCTTTGAAAACAAAGAAAACCCACTTTAAAATACTTTCGAGTTTTTGGTTGTCAATGCTTTATTATGAATAATAATAAAGATAATTTGGGTAAATTTGATGCCAAGTCTGATGAAGGTATCTTCTTAGGATACTCTACATCTAGTAGAACATACAAAGTCTTTAATAAGAGAACTTTTAGTGGTAGAGGAATCTGTATATATAGTATTTAAAGAATTTGCTAACAAATTTTTTAGAAAAGAGGATACTTCTGATGCATGTACAGGTGCTGAAGGATTAAAGAAGCTGACTTTAGATGATCAACTCCCCCAAGAAAATGAAGAAGATCAAGACCAGAAGGGAAGAGAAGAAGTCATACAATCTACACCAAAGCATCAAGATCTATCCAAAGAGTAGAGGTATGATCATGGACACCCTAAGAAATTAATCCTAGGTGATCCATTAAAAGGGGTAAGAATAAGATCTTCCATTAGAAATGAATGTGACTATATTGCTTTTATTTCTCAAATTGAACCAAAATGCATTGAAGAAGCTTAAAAAGATCCTAATTGAATTAATGCAATGCAAGAAGAATTGCATTAGTTTGAAAGAAACAAAGTTTGGACACTAATAGAAATACCATCTAATATTTCAATTATTGGCACAAAATGGGTATATAGGAATAAACTAGATGAAAATGGTATTGTTACTAAAAACAAGGCTAGGCTGGCAGTAAAAGGTTATAATCAAGAAGAAGGCATTGATTTTGATGAAACCTTTATACCTGTAACTAGACTTGAAGCTATTAGATTACTTTTAGCATTTGCATGTTTTATGAATTTTAAATTATTTCAAATGGATGTTAAAAGTTCTTTCCTAAATGGTTTTATTAGTGAAGAAGTGTTTGTTGAACAACTACCTAGATTTGAAAATCATGCACATCTTGATCATGTTTTTAAACTACACAAGGCACTTTATGGTTTAAAGCAAGCACCCTGAGCATGGTATGAAAGACTGAGTAAATTCTTGATTGAAAATGATTTCTCTAGAGGCCATGTTGATACTACACTATTTTTGAAAAGGAAAGATGATAATCTTTCAGTAGTACAAATTTATGTTGATGACATTTTTTTCGGTGCTACTAATGAAATTTTTTGTCAAGAGTTTGCCAAGCTTATGCAGGAAGAGTTCGAGATGAGTATGATGGGTGAACTTAATCTTTTTCTCGGACTCCAAATCAAGCAAACCAAAGAAGAGATCTTCATCAACCAAGCTAAGTATACAAGAAAAATATTAAAGAAGTTTGGAATGGAGACTACCAGACTAATAGGTACACCTATGAGCCCTTGTAAACTTAATAAAGATGAATATGGTAAAAGTGTTGATCAGAAATTATATAGAGGTATCATTAGTTCTTTACTATATTTAACTGTAAGTAAACTAGATATCATGTTTAGTGTTTGCATGTATACTAGATATCAATATGCTCCTATAGAATCTCATTTGTTGGCTGTAAAGCGCATTATTAGATATTTATCTAGAACTACTGATATTGGTCTATGGTATTCCAGAGATCATCAATTGATTTGATTGGTTATTCAGATGCTGACTTTGCTAGATATAAACTAGACAAAAAAAAGTATAAGTGGAACTTGCCAATTTCTTTGAGTTAACTTAATCTCTTGCTTTAGCAAGAAACAAACTTCAGTTACACTGTCCACAGCTGAGACTGAGTATATTATAGCAGAAAGTTGTTATGCTCAAATCTTGTGGATTAAGCAACAACTTGAAAATTTTGGAATCAAATTAACTAAGATACCCATAAGATGTGATAACATTAGTGCTATAAATTTATCTAAAAATCTTGTTTAGCATTCTAGAGTAATCATATTGAAATTAGGCATCATTTTATTAAAGATCATGTTGAAAATAATGATATAATGCTTGAATTTGTTTGCACTGAAATGCAACTAGCTGATATTTTGACTAAACCTCTTCAAGAGGATTAGTTCAATATGATTAGAAGAGAATTACGGGTCATCAACCCTTTTGACTAAAAATTTCCATCTCTTTATAATCCTTAACTCTTGATTAATCAAAATTGCTTGTGAATCATGTTTAATCACTTTCAAACCTCTGAAATCATGCCCTAATTTGCTCAATGCTCTTTTTTCCATTTTTTTCTTGGTTTTAAGTCAAAGTGTCGACACTTGACCCACAATCATGAGTTGACACTTGGCCGATGGTGAACCGAGATAAAATAGGGAAAACAAAGTATTTTCTTCAAATTTCTTCTCCAAATTTGAGCCGACTCACCTTTCAACTATTCTCCAACACCTCCTTCCCTCTAATCTCAGTTTTAACCACCTGATTCTTCATCTGGAACAGGTTCATTTCATTTTCTTACTGTTCATCATCGTTCTCAATGATTTTTCACCGTGAAAAACCCTTGCTTTCTCCCCTCTTTCAATCTCTATCTTGTTTTCTTGGAATAAGACCTAGAAAGCAAGTTGCTTAAAGGCCTCAACCTTCCATTTGGGAGGAAGAGCAAAGAACAAAGGCTAGGCATGAGCATCGAGCAGTAGATGAGCCTGAGGATCAACTTGATGTTCTTGTTAGACCAGTTATTTCTGTAGTAAATCAAATGAGCTCGAATACTATTATTGGTGGTTGTCGAGTGGATTTGACTTCCTGGACCAGCAGCATTTCAGGATTAGATAGTGGCTGAGGGATGCTGGTCTAGCACATTTTTGCTCTCTATCAGAGAGATTTTATCCTGGGTTGATGAGGGAGTTCTACGGATCTCTTGCCAAAGGTAGTGATGGTTGGGTAGCACAGGTTAGTGGTAGAGAGGTTCCTGTATTAGCTAAGATTTTGAGCTGAGCATGAGATATTTTTATGAGAGGATCAGTGGTGGATGCTCTAGTGGACAAGATCAGTGGACTCCAATATATTTTTGAGACAGACATTATACCAGAGAGAGCCACTGTAGTTGCTTCAAAACATTCACCTAAGATGAGGTTGCTGCACCACATTATATCCCGGATTCTTCTGTCGAAGACCGGACACTTTGATTTCATCATAGAGCACGAGTTATTGGTTATGGTGTCTCTGATACAGCGCACTCCGGTATGCCTCCCAATGCTCATGGTTCATCATTTGACAAAGGCATCGACCAGCTGGAGACTTTGTTTACACTATGGGATGGGATTGACCATACTTTTTAGGGCTTATGGAGTAATCATAGATGGAGTGCCTTATAGGCAGCTCTTGCATACAGATGTCTATGACATTGGATCACTTCATCGGATAGGGTATCATCTAGTCAAAGGTCAGTGGAGATGGCGTATATCCGGTCAGGCCACTGATATAGATGATAAAGCAGTAGAGGAGGAGCGTATTTTCTCAGGTGAGGCCGGGCCCTCAGAGCCACACAGAGATATCTGTGAGGCACAGCCCGAGCCTACGACTTAGTCAGAGCTTGCTCCTTAGCCTGAGCCTCCTATTTAGCCTGAGCCAGCTACTCCACCTCCTTCAGAGTGACCAGTCAGTGGACATAGTTTAGAGGACAAGGTCGCTCGCATAGAGACCGAGGTCATGCTTATATGACAGTGAGTCGACAGGATGCATGTGGAGATGTGGGAGAGCCATCGAGGTCTCAGTGGTGGTCTCTTAGCTATTCTAGCTGCTATGAAGAGATTGACTTCTGCTAAAGCACCTCCTCCTTCCTCTATATCAGATCCACCTCCAGCACCATCCGCTCCAGGACCATATATGAAAGATGATCAGACTGACTCCGTAGAGTTTGATGTTACGATTTTATGATGGAGCCAGAGCTTGACATAGCATCAGATGTTCCTAGGTGTCCCATTCCTGATCTCACCCGATCATCATTTCAGACTCCGATTTTATCCACCTCACCCTCCAGACCTGATCCACACATTACTTCCATTCCTGCACCTACTCCTATTATTCCATCATTTGATACGTATGTGATACATTCTTTATCTATGCATACATCTTCCCTTATCTGAGAACTGGGATTTTACACTCCTGGTTTTCACCATCTTGATTCAGGTCCCATCTTCAACCATACCCCCTTTCTTTATGATATAGCCACTATGGTCAGTGTTGTTCTTGCTACTGATATGGCATCCTCTTCCTCAGCACTAGCCAGAGGTAGAGCATATGTCAGACGCAGAGGACAAAGCCATCACGATGTATCGAGACCTACCCAGACCAGACTCTTTGATCTTCAGCTGATGTGGCCGTGATCCCGTCCTTCTAGAGATACTGGACCGATTAAGATTGGATCCTTTGATGAGGAGAGTTCTCATTAGGATAGTCTTTATGTTAGTTAGTTTACATTTTAACACTACTTGCATACATATATGCTTGTTTACCTACTTGTATCAATTTGATGTATCAAATTATGAAATTTTTATATATATTAACAAATTCCTTTTTCTTGCTTATTTACCTACTTTCAGTCACTGATGGTGCCTTCTTATTAAATTTTTGTATTATCAAATTCCTTTTTTTCTGGTGACAAAAAGGGGGAGAATAATTAAGAAATTAAATAATGATGGTTTTATGCTAAAATGGTTTTAAATTTAATAAAGAAGAAAGAAATGAGTGAGGGGGAGTAATAAAAGAAAATTTTGTTTTTGTTGTTGAAAACTCTTTGAAAACTTGTTTTTCGAATCACCCTTTGAGGAGGAGTATTTATGCTCTTTGAGTGATATATCTTAATACTTCTTATGATCTAACATTATCCTTCTAGCACATATCTTAAGTGTAGAAGATTTTCCTGTTGATTTCACTCAGTATGTTACTATGCTAAAATTCTTATCATCAAAATATGCTTTAGCTCTAATACATCTTTTGAGTATCATGGCACATGTAATTTTAGCTCTAATATCCTTTTATAGCTCTAATACAATGGAAATGAGTTCTAGTTCTCAATAACCTATTTCAGACTCTTGCTTTTATTTTCTCTCTTACTCTAGTACATATTGCACAAAGTTGTATACTTATTGAAAATCTTTTAAGCTTTTTATATGAAGTATACTTAAAAGTTTTGTCATCTTCAAAAAGAGAGAGATTGTTGACTCCGTTATTAATTTTGATGATTAACAAAATATTTAAATATATTTGAGTACTAACAGTTCTTTAAAGTATGTTTTTATTAGAAAAAGGTACTCATCAAGTTGGCTGAATTGAATTGCTTATCAAATGATTGAAGAAGCCCATTCTTTAGATGAAACATTGAAGTTTGATGGACTTAAGTATTTAAGAATAGCTTGAAAGGACTTAAGAGTCAAGCTCAAAGAAGATTCAATAGAGTTTCAATCTAATTTTGAAAAGTTTTAGCAAGTGTCGATTCAAAGTGTCGACTTACAGTGCAAGTGTCAACTCATGACAGTGCAAGTATCGACTCAAGCTAATATGCTGAAAGAAGTTTCAAATGACATGCTTAAAGTGTCGACTCATGCTACTCAAGTGTTGACTCATATGTTAACTCAAGGATCGACTCAAAGCTTGAGATAGATTTTTTACAGAACTTGCTAAATTTCAAGACTTGCCATAAGTGTCGACTCATGAAATTCAAGTGTTGACTCACCTGAGATTTTCAGAGAGCTTCAAAGCAAAGTTTTAAACTAGGTATTGACTCATGAAAATTAAGTGTCGACCCTAAATGTCGACTCACAACCTGAAGTGTCGACACTTGGAGTTCCGAGAATAGTAATGGCTAGTTTTTTCAAATGCAGAACTCTTCATTTTCACCTCCAACGGCTAGTTCCACCTCTCTAACAGTCACAAACCATCATTTAAGCCTTGGGATGGTATTTAAGTGAATTAAATTCAAGTGGAACAAGAAAAAAAGAATAGAGGAAGAGAAAGGAAGAAAAAGAAGTTCATTCACTCAAATATTCATTGAGAGTAACTACTTTCAAGCAAAAGAAGCCTCCAAGCATTCAAAGTAATCAAGAGCATTCAAGTCCAACCACTTTTGAGCATTGATTGAGGCTTCATCAAATTGAAGATAAGCATCTTGAACAAGCTTCAAAGATATCATAGCTTTTATTTAGAAAGCTCTATTATATTCCTTACTTTCATTACTACTTTGTTGTATCAAAGTTTTTGGTGAGCCTAAGAATAAAACCAAGGAGGTTTTTAGTTAGCCTAGTTGAAAACCAAGAAGATTTTTGGTTAGCCTAGTTGAAAAGCAAGGAGGTTTTTAGTTAACCTTTGAAAACCAAGAGGTTTCTTTTGGTGAGCCTAGTGAAAACCAAAAGGGATTTTGATTAGTGAGCCCAGAAAATTAATCAGCTGTAATCGAGAGTGATTATAGTGAATTCCCGAGTGGATCTTGGAGAGTGGTTGTAGGTGACTTAGAGAGCACCAAACCACTATACTTGCTTGTGTTTGTGGTTGATTGTTTTCTCTTTAGTTGCTCTTACTTTCATTGCATTTAAATTTTCGCAGCATACTCTTTAAGAGCACACAACATTTACATCTCACTAACACTTAAATTGATTATTGAATTGGCACACATACTTGCAAAAAGCTTTTAGAAACCCAATTCACCCGCTCTCTTGGGTTGCTTATTGGGCAACAATTTTTCATGCAAAAGTAGATGGGGTGCCCTATGTCTCGACTGCTTCTGGTTTAGGGAGTTATCTCATCTCATCCCAAATTTGAATTTGATTCAAACTTGATTTCATATTTGATTTGAATATGGAATTAGATTTATCTTGAGAAAAGGTTAAGGAGAGGTGTTAAGATTAAAGGAAGGCACCTCATTTGATTTTGCATCGCATAATTTCTTGAGAAAAATCAGATTAGCACCTCCCTCCTTTCTTTTTACACCCCACACCCTTCCACATGCTGAGAGAGAGAGATCTAGAAAGAAAAAATAGGAACAAAGAAAGGTGTTTCTCTCTTCCTTTTCTATCCTTCCTCCGTTCTCCCTTCATCTAGCATGAATGTGTTCGCACAGCTTGCTCTAGTTGTTATCTTCTTTCTCTGATCTTGTGAAAAGAAGAAGAAGATCAGATCCGAGTCCAAGAAAAGTGATCTAAAAGAAGCTAGCATTCCTGTGATCTCGGAATCTCCTGATCTACATCAACTCCATGTGGATACCTGTAAAGGCCATGAATATGCGTGACTACATTAGAATCTAAAGGCATCTTCAGATCCATTTTATAGAAGAAAATTAGTGTAGCATGTAGGTGATTCAACCAATAGATCCCTTTTCTGAAATCAAATCATACATGTTTTATTTTCATCATATGAACTGGATTAATTAGGTATTTTATGATTCAATCTATGTATGTTCTTCTTGATTAAAATTTGCCTTAATCAATTTTTCACTATGATTCTTGAAAATTAAAAACCTGTATGCATAAAAATATCTAAATCTAATAATGGTATTAAAGCCATGGGTTTATATGCATGAAAATAAGATGCAATTTGATTTGTTTTTCATATCTAAAATAAACTTGATTAAGTTCAATATCAGACTGACATAAGGTTATCCTAGCATAAGGTTTATCCCTTATGTTGTAAAGATTATCCTTGTATGATACTAAACAATTTTGAATATGATTTTCAAATTAGTTTAATCAATAGTTTTAGACTTGAAATTTTATATATGAGATATATGTTTATTATAGATCTGAAAGTTGTTTTAAGGTCAAATTTTGCTATTTCATATACCAAATTTTGATCTAAAAATTAGTTTTAAGATCTGAAATTATAATTTTAAGCACGAGAAAATGGTCATGGGTAGATTAATTAGGTCATGTAATTTTATTACACCTAGGGTTTTTTATTAGAAAATGATGAAACCCAATCAAGATGAGTGGTTGATTAAACCAAATCAAGAGTTGATTAAGTTTAGATCAAGGGTGCTCGAGATCAAATCAATAGTTATAGCTGGTCAAATCGATTGACATTCAAATATTAAATCAATTAATCTAAGACTTGATATGACTTAATGGCTCAAGCCTAAATTGCTTAGGCTAACTTATTTGAAACTGATTGACCAATTAGCATCTAAGCCTAATGCTTGAAAGGTAGTTACTTAATTAGAATCATTTACTTGGCCAATTTATTAGTGTTTAAGAAAAGCAATGGGGAGCCTCCCATCGATCTTCACTTACTAGCCAATGATCGATAAAGTCTTGAATAAAGTTTCTTGGTAATTTGAATTTATCCATGCCATTTAGGTTAGTCATTTATATGAGATTGTAGTGACTAATTAGATGAGACTTAAATCAAAATCTCCTTGCACATATAAAGTCTAATGGCTTTTCACCATTATAAATGTGTGGGTGTCCAATTGGTATTGATTATTCTCAACTAGATATAGTGATTTAGTTGCACTCAAAAGATAACCATTTTGTTAGCAAAGAGTTGCTACAAGGTGAAGATGGGATTGGGCCTAATATTTGTCAAGTAAGGGATCTAATGATGGCTTCACACTTGCATTTGAGTGATGAATCTGACTTAATTAATGAGTGTGGCCAATATCTATTAGATGAGTCTACATGACTTAGAGATTGAATCACTACAACATGCTTGAAAAGTGATAAGTCTATTAATTATCCCAATTTAACCATTAAAATATATATTAATTAATATATATTTATTAAAAATTGATACTTTTATTATTTTTTTATTCAAAAGGAGTTCATGAATGGAAAGAGCTCGATTTTTGGAGTCCAACGGTGTAAACGGTACTCAAGTCTGAGTTCAAATGGGCATGGAATAAAAGTTGAGAATTTATTAAAGAAATGCATGAATTTTAGAGCAGCCAGTCCATGGTGGACTGGTCGGTCAGTCTAGGGAGCGGGATATGGTCCATGGCCACCATTGCTACTGGTCCATGAGATTGTTCCATGGACCATCTACCATCCGAAGGTGTTTCGTCGCAGGAGAAGTCACCGGGACCTTCCCCTTGCCGCTAAGAGCCACCCTTCACTAGAAAAACCCAATGGAAGACCTTGCTTTTAGGCCGGCCACCATCTTCATCGGGAATTCTTCCTCCCCTGTTCACCACCATAGTCCACCCTGATTGCCATCACTGGAGAAGCCATCGAGCATCCCTCTCATCACCGGCCATCTCATCGTCACTTTCCTTGGCCTGAGCTCCATCCATGGCCATCTTCTCCTCCACCGGGCCACCATCCGCCCCTATCACCACACCATCTTTTGCCATTGTTTGCCGCTCCTGATGCCACTCCCACCACCGCTTCTGCCATCATCGCTCCCACCGTCCTCTCCACCGTGATTGGAGGAGGCTCTCCTAAGTCCAATCAAAGAGAATCTGGAATGCGGTGGAGTCTAGATCGAACTCTGCTTGCCCGAGAAGGAAGGAGCGATGATTTCACATTAATCCTGGCATGATCCAAGGTCTGTGATGTAGAATGGATGGCTAAGATGTTTTCTCATGATATATGACCGATTTTGAGTTTGATTGACTCCAAATTTGATCAGGAAGAAGTTTTAGATGAGCTTTATAAAAGGAGGACCCCAGGAAGCAGTCCAGGCACCAATTACTTCAGCAAATTTTGTCCAAGTTGTTTTCTTACTTCATTATTTTAGATTATTGTATTAGGCTTAGGAAAGAGGGGAATCATGGAGGAGATGCTGACGGTAGTGATGCATGGCTAGACTCTTTCAACCTAGAATGAAGATGAAGCCTGTACTCAGATTTTCTACTTTTTTTGTATTTAATTTCTAAGAAATAAAGGTATGCTGTTCTTATCTACATCTATTGATTTTTATTTCTGATTGAGGTGTTAATCTAGCATACATAGCCTACATCCTCTATCAACGTGTCATAATCTCAGGATACGGCACATGCATAAGAGAGATAATTCGTAGTATGGTAGATTAGATCCCTACACTTGCACCATAGTTAGATAGTTTATCCTCTAAGAAGACGTGACATGATCTTCGGGTATAGCCCGTGCCTAGCAAGAGATGAACTATTCTAACCCTGAATGTGCAAGAATTATTGCTATTGCAACATAAAGAAAAGAAGGTAAACTTGTGTACATGGTGGATTCAGATTTCCGGGTTATTTCTCCTACTGTCTCGATTTAATTAATTAATTCATTGTCATCTTTTCATAATTACTACTTTTAATCTAATCTTTACAAGAAGGTAAACTTGTGTACATGGTGGATTCAGATTTCCGGGTTATTTCTCCTACTGTCTCGATTTAATTAATTAATTCATTATCATCTTTTCATAATTACTACTTTTAATCTAATCTTTACAAGTAATTTTCTTTTGCTTTCTTTTCCATGAAATAAATATCCTCGGTCCTCAAGGATATGATCCTGACTCGCTACTAGCTATAGTAGTGAGTAGGTTTTATTTTTCACTACCAATGATAGTGATCAAATTTTGGCACCATTGTCAGGGATCTAGGCATGATTGTTTCATTAAAAAAAAGTAAAAAAAAATTCCTTCCTTGTATATATTTTTTGCTCTCTTTAGGTTATTGCCTTTTCTTAGTTGCCTTAATTACTAGATTTTCTTATTTTCTTCTTAACATAAATTTTTTTTCTTCTTTTTACAAACCAACTCCTAACATAATTAACTTTCCTTTTAATTAACTTACCTTAAATAACCCACAAAAAAACCCTAAGACACTTTCTATAAATGTAATTAATTTAAGAAAACAAATTAATAAACCTTAAAAGACTTCTTAACTTGTTTGGACACTTTGCTTGACTTGCATTGCATTTGCATAAAAAACTTTAAGGGCACAACCCCTAAATAATATAAGGTGGAAATTTTACTGTCTTTCATTAGCCTACAAACTACTACCCTGCATACTGCATAACCCAAGCCTTAATCTAAAATCAATTAAACATTGACCCCTAAGGATCTTCGAGCTCATT
Organism: Areca catechu; assembly: GCA_021397845.1. NCBI lineage: Eukaryota > Viridiplantae > Streptophyta > Magnoliopsida > Arecales > Arecaceae > Areca > Areca catechu. Next base: position 39,558,340 of record CM038050.1, read on the forward strand.
AGGACAAGGGTCCCTGAGAGTTGGACTAGCTCAGTATTAGCTGGTTCACTGGTGTCTAGGAAAGAGGTTCAAGGATGATGTAGCCCTGAAGGAAGGTGGTTCTTTAATTGGTTCTATTATTTGACTTGGCCAATTTATTTGGTATCTAAGAAAAGCAATGGGGAACCCCCATCGATCTTATCCTTGTTTGGCTAGTGGCTAGTTAGTATCTAACTTTGAAGACCCAAAGGCAACCTTGGCAGTTAGTAGCTATCTAAACATAGGGTAACCCTAGAATAGAAAGTCCATTGTGTGATAACTTATTTGTGCTAACCAAACTTTAACCTAATTAAGACACGTTTCTTTATCATCTATAGATTTAAGATCCTTTAAGTTTCTCATCTTTAGAATTCTTCTCTTTCTTTCTTCTTTTTTTCTCTCCTCTGAACTAAACAAAAAAGTTAAAAAAACTTCTTCCTGCTAGGACAAAAAATTTATTGGTCAGATACAATCAAACCATATAAGAGTAAAAGGTCATGGATCCTATTGAACGACTTAAAAATCTAATGGAGTATTGCTTCCCTGATCCTAATGAACGACTTCAAACCCTACAAGATTATTGGGACAAGATTTACTCTGACCGACCATTTAGAATGAGATCCTAACCTAGCAATACTATGAACCGACCACAATAAATTGATATGCATCCTAATTTCATAAGATTCAAAGATGCATACAATCATGCAAGGAAACTTGTAGGAATTAACATGGTATCATTGATCCGTAGGATTGAGATCTTAGAACGTAAAGGATATACCCAATTTTATCATGTGCTAGCACCTATGTACATGGCATGTGATGCACCAGACCATGTTGTAGAGAAATGTCCTCACTTGATGCACCCCATCCAAAAGGGTTTACATAGGAGAATGTAGCTAGATATATAATCGACTCTTATGCCCCAACCTATAACCCTGGATGGGATCATCATCTCGATTTTATGAGGTCACAAGATGCAATACTAGGAGCCCCTAATTTTGGTTAGCCCTATCCTAAGCCCAGTCAAGTACCTAATCATCAACCAGGTTTTGATCTTGAGGAAGGACTCAGCACAAGAGAAAAGAGTCTAGAAATTTTGGTTAAAGCCCAAGCTGACCTCCATGTGATGATCAATAATATAAATGCTATCTTGAATACCTTTATGCAGACTATGGGCCAATAGATAACCTCTAACACCCAGGCTATTGCCCATTTGAATATGTAATTAAGTCAGTTGGCTATAGCTGTAAGTGAAGAAGAGCTGCCTAGTTAACCCGAGAGTCATCATGAGGGGTATACCTAACTAAAAATTTTGATATCAATGTGACTGCCCCTCAGCAATCTAATATGATTCTTAGAAATGAATTGGTCATAGAGCAATCCTGTCCAACCGAAGAGACCAACTTAAATAATTTGACTAAGGTAGAAACTTATGAAGAGAAATCAGAAGAAAGGAGGGATGGATCACTTCCATCATCATCTAACTTATCCATAGTCCCAACCCTAAGAACCCTAGAATCATCCATTACTTTCAATGGAAAGGGAGAACAAATAGGTGCAATGATGGAATCAATTGAGACTTTTCAAAGATCACAAATATATAATATAATAGAGGAATCCATGTATGAAAGTTCCCCCTATGATTTGTTAAAACCTAGTTTAGCTCACTTTAAGGTAGATGATCTTGATATAGAAGGATGTACCCTCGAGATAAATGAACTAATAGAAATACCCTACCCCAGCACCACCTTTCCTTGGAGCGAGAAACATGAGCCATCACCCAGACCACCAATAGCTCCCTTGTTAGAATTACCATCTGAACCAAAGTTGAAACCACTTCTTGCAGCATCCACTGATATCCTACTGGTAACATGTAATCAGGAAGTCCAAATTATAGATGTTTTAAAACCATATAAAGAAGCTATTGGATAAGACATTGTGCATATGGGGGTTAATGAATTTAAGACTTTTATATCTGATTTCTCTATATTTGGCACTACTTTTGAGAACTACCTCCAAAATTATCTCAAGTGTTAAAACGATGTCTGGAGACAGAGATGATATTGATTTGGAAAAAGTGTCAAGTTATAGGTCAGAAAGAGCTTGTGCTAAGATCTGAATTATTGGTTAAACCCCTCATGACTCTAGTTGAACCTTTGCTTATGAAGGAAGAGGCATTAAATGGGGATCCTAAGGTACTCCCTTGGCAGATCAATTACATAGATCTAGGTTTATTAGAACCCTGACTGGTATTGAAGTTATACCTAGATCTAATTATAATACAAGAATTGTTAGCTATCAGGGGAACAAGCTACCTGATGGTCCCATATAGGAAATATTCTGAAGTTGAAACTGAATCACATAGGGAATTACAAATCTATGTCAAGATTCAGGTAGGAATTGGATAAGAATCCTGAGAGGTCTGGCTGAAGACGTTAAACTTAGTGCTTGTTGGGAGGCAACCCAATCTTTTTACTGATTTTTATTTTAGTAATTTTTATTTTTCTAGGAATAAGAGACTGCTCCGCACAGTAACTCCTAGCATTACATGAGGCATATCTCATCCAGGTGGTATTTCTTGTTTTATTCTCCCTTACTCCATTGAGAATAATAAAAATTAAGTTAGGGTGTAAGGGAAGACCTTTTGAAAAAAATATTATAGAAATACCTTAGTAATTTTTAGAAATTTTTAAAAATCATGTGCCATGAAAAAAACTCTTGAGCAAAACTAACTAGAAAAAGATTATAGAGTTAGAAAGTGTTGGCTAATTACTATAGCGAGCCAAGGAGTAGACTAGCTGATCAGATTTTTAGCAGCCTACTCAGGTCACTTAAAGCCTATCAGCACTTCTATCGCACATGCACATTGATAAGGTAATCTAGGTATCAGTTGTAAAGTCAATTGGAGATTCAAGTATGGTTAAAAATTGATAATTGATATACACTTCATTGAGAGAAACGTGAAGTTGAGGAAAGAGCTACCTACCTAAAAAAAAGAAAAAAAAAGAAAAAAAAAGATTCTAAATATTAGTTTTCCACCAAGTAACCAGGCACCTTCATCTAAGTAAGCATTATTATTCACATCAAAAAGTGGGCAGTGTGAAGATATCGCAAAAAAAAGAAAAAAATCAGGCAGTGTGAAAGCTATCTCAACTCATGTGCTTAATTTTAAGGTGTATATGAAGTTAACCAAAGTAGGTGATAGGCAAAGATGCCATTGTTCTTTATATACTGGTACCAAAATACTAAGTTAGCCATCACAAACACAAGTGCTATAGACCTTTAATGAATTCTAAAAAGTTTCTAATAGTTATGACTGCAAAATTTATTTCAGAAACTCAATACTTAGTTAGTGATACTAGCCAGCTTCTTTTAACCTTTAGCCTAGATGTAGTTTTGTAAAGGAGGATCTTAGTGGCACATGATTCTATTTTAATTACATTGCTAAGGGACTAGCAATGATTAAGTTGGAAGATGTTATAAGTCTATTAATTATCCCAGCCTAACCATTAAAATAAATATTAATTAATATATATTTATTAAAAATTAATATTTTTATTAAGTGTTATAGAAAAAAATTTATGGATGGGAAGAGCTTGATTTTTGGAGTCCAACGGTGCAAATGGTACTCAAATCGAGTTCAAATGGACCTAGAATCGAAGTTAGAAATTTATTAAAGAAATGCATGAATTTTAGAGTAGCCGATCTATGGTGGACCGATCGCTTGGTCTACGGGAGTGGGATACGGTCCATGGCCACCATTGCTACTAGTCCATGGGATCGTTCCATGGACCATCTGCCATCCAAAGGCTTTTCATCGCTAGAGAAGTCACCGGGAACCTTCCCCTCACCGCCAAGTGCCACCCTTCACAAAAAAAACTCAATGGAAGACCTTGCTTTTGGGTTGGCCACCATCTTCATTGAGTATTCTTCCTTCCCTATTCACCACTACAGTCCACCCTAATCACCATCACTGGAGAAGCCATCGAGCATCCCTCTCGTCACCGGCCATCTCACCGTCACTTCCCTCAGCCTGAGCTCCATCCTTGGCTGTCTTCTCCTCCATCGAGCGACTATCCGCCCCTATCACCGCACCATCTTCTGCCACTATACATCACTCTCGATATCGCTTCCACCACCACTTCCACCACCGTCGGTCCCACCGTCCTCTCCACTACGATTGGAGGAGGCTCTCCCAAGTCCAATTGGAGAGAATCTGGGATGCGATAGAGTTTGGATTGAACTCTGCTTGCCCGAGAAGGAAAGAGTGATGATTTCGCATGAATCTTGGCATGATCCAAGGTTTGTGATATAGAATGGATGGTTGAGACATTTTCTCATGATATCTAGCCAATTTTGAGCCCGATTAACTCCAAATTTGACCAAGAGGAAGTCCTAGATGAGCTCTATAAAAGGAGGACCCCAGGCAATAGTCCATGCACCAATTACTTCAACAAATTTTGTCCAAGTTATTTTCTTGCTTCCTTGTTTTTAGATTATTGTATTAGGCTTGGTAAAGAGGGGAATCATGGAGGAGATGCTGGCAGCAGTGATGCGCGGCTAGACTCCTTCAACCTGGGATGAAGATGAAGCCTGTGCTCAAGTTTTTGGCTTTTTTTGTATTTAATTTCTAAGCAATAAAGGTATGTTGTTCTTATCTACATCTATTAATTTTTGTTTTTGATTGAAGTATTAATCTAGCATACATGACCTACACCCTCTACCGACATGCCATGATCTCAAGATATGGCACATGCCTAAGAGAGGTAGATCTAGTATGATAGATTAGACCCCTGCACTTGCACCATAGTTAGATAGTTTATCCTCTAAGAGGACGTGATGTGATCTTTGAATACGGTCCATGCCTAGCAAGAGATAAACTATTCTAATCCTGAATGTGCAAGATTTATTGCTATTGTGACATAAAGAAAAGAAAGAAAACTTGTGTGCATGGTGGATTTGGATTTCTATATTATTTCTCCTATTGTCTCAATTTAATTAATTAGTCCATTGTCATCTTTTCATAATTACTGCTTTTAATCTAATCTTTACAAGTAATTTTCTTTTGCTTTTCTTTTCTATGAAATAATTGCCATCGGTTCTCGAGGATATGATCCTGATTCACCACTAGCTATAGTGGTGAGTAGGTTCTATTTTTTACCACCAATGACAGTGATGAAAAAGTATTGGACAAGAGTTGCCCACTCATCGGTATGCATGTCACCAATATTTCTCAGGTGGGTGTGCATACATTGGTGGGATCGTAGTGACCACTTGAAATCCAAGTTGCATTAGGGTTCCTATTTCTCTACTCTGATATACTGGAGGTTTGATTTTTGAGATGGGAAATAGAATGCGGGGATCGTGCGAGTGGGTACAGAGATAAAGATGCAGAACTGAAATAGGTACGAGGATAAGGATAAGAAGTGAAGTTGTTAAGGGAATGAGGATGAGAAACCAACACGATTTCCACACGGACCCGATGCATTCCCCTGTGCCTATATACAGAGAGTATCATCTCTTCATTATCGGGGATATCTATCGACACATTTCACTTTCAGCCCATCGCCCCTTTCCTCTTGCCCCTTCTTCTACCCTCTCTTCATCCCACTTTCTTCCACCCTTCCAATATACGAGAAGGAAAGTAAGCTAGGAAGAAAGAGCCTCTGTCATAATTTAGTTTTATTTTTTTTATTTTTATTTTTTTAAACTCCAAGCCCTTTTAATGGCTTAGGAGTTACATATCTTATAATTAGATTTGATTAGAAATAAAAATTTATTTTTTTCTGGTTTTAATTACTTTTATAATTTTTGATTTCTGTACTATGATAGTTTTATTTCTTGAATTTTTTTTATGTAATTTAATTTTCAACAATTAGTTTAGTTTAATTTTTGCATATTTAATTTATATAATTTATATTTTAGTAAGTAGTGTAGATTAATTTAATTTAAATATTTTTATTTATTTAATAATTTTTATAGTTTAATTTAAATCATATCTAGCTAAGCAAAATTTTTAGGGTTGGCGATGAAGCTAGACCATGATTAGAAGCCCTTATCTTGGATTTTCTTGAGTTTTAATTTTTAAAAGTTTTTCTTCCTTTTTAAACTTCTTGTCAGGAGACTTGATGGATTATAGTTGGGTTTCAATCCCTTCATAATTCATGCTTGATTCGGTGCAAGGAAGGTAAAAGATAGAAGGCTCAATAATAATTTTTTTATTCTTTCTCTTCTTCCTTGTAAGACCTTGATGGGTTATAGTTGAGTTTAAATCTCTTCATAATCCATACTTGGTTAATACAAAGAAAGAAGTTGGAAAAATGTTATTAGAAAGATCATAGAGAGATTTTCTAAATCATTGGTCTAGTTGATTCAAAAGCTCTAGATCCTTAAATTATTTATTTCTTTTCAATTTGATTGACTTTTGTTTTTTTTGAAGCTCACCTAAGCAAGGATTTGAATATAGTTCAAATGCACATTCCTCGTGGGATCGACCTGTACTCACTAGTCGTGCTACTCTACACACCGTGCACTTGTGGTTAAACTAAAGTTCACATCAGAGTGACTTGAGAATATCAAGATAGTCTTGTCTTCAAAGAAAATAGGCTATGTACTCGACTTGCCAAGTCATCCAAGTGCTTAACAAATGGAAGCATTGATGGAATGGATGGATGATGACAATTAGGTTAAGTGTTACATATTGGCTTCAATGACTAATGAATGGCAAAGCCTGCATGAGGACATGCCTACCGTCAAGGCTATGATCACTTACCTACAAGAGTTGTATAATCAGCAAAGCTAAATAGCACGTTTTGAAGTCTCCAAGAGACTATTCAATGCTAAGATGCACGAAGGGCAGTCCATCCATGATCATTATTTGATAAAGATTAAGGACATTGAAAAGCTTGAGAAGCTCAAAATTTTAATGAGCAAGGATCTGTCAGTGGATTTGATCCTATAATCCCTTAGTGGTTCATTTGGTCAGTTTGTAATGAACTACCATGCGAACAAAATTATTTACACTTTACTCGAATTGCTCAACATGTTAGTAATAATAGAGGGGACCTTGAAAAGTTCAACGGATACTATTCTAGCCATGGAGCAGGCATTTTTTTCCAAGAAAAAGCCTATTTAGAAGAAGATAAAGTAGAAGCCTGCTATTAGAGAGCAAAATATCTTATATTATTTCCTCGAATAACTACTTTGTCTTAGTTTTATTAGAAGTATTACTGCAGTCCTATTAAGAATCATATGTTATCACATGTTACCATATATGATGATCTTGTACTCTATTTAAAATCACTTAAGGCCCTAATATCAATGAACAATAATCTTTTTTTTTTCTTGACATAATATCAGAGCCTCCTTTCCCTCTATAACTCTAGTTTGTCCTCCTTTGAGATCTTCCCTTCGAAGGGGGATCTTGGTCCACTGCCAAATCCCCCTTCGAGATCCTCCTTCAAAATTGAAAAGGGAACTCTACTTTCCTCTCTCTTCCTTTAGCCCACCATCATAATTGAAACTCCAACCCATGGATAGAATCTCTTGTTCGACTGCTCAAAGCCTCCCACTTGATCTAGATTTGTGAAAAAAAAGAAAACAAAAAAAAAAAAAAAATTAAGAACCACCCGGACATATTCCATGATGGCTACTTCATGAACCACAGCATCAACGGCTTCATCACCCCTCTCTCTCCTCTTTCTTGCAGTCATGAGCCAGCACCTTGCCTTCACCGCTCAGTAGTAATAGATGGTGAACGTCATCCAGTTCTGGATGGAGCACATGGCTGACGAGCTTGACAACCTCGAGCGGCACAGCCTCTTCTCCTATGCTGAGATCGCCGAAATCATCCACCATCGACGAGACTTCGAGAATTGCCCCAATGCCTCCCTCCAATCCCCAGATCCCCTTTCTTTCCTCTGTCAAACACCGCTGGCAGCTCCCATTTCTGATCCAGTGGCTACCGGGATGGATCCAGCCCAAGGAGTTCTTAAATTGGTTGTCTTCCTTGTCTTGATCTTGTTATGCATGAGGGTTCGCATCATGCGAGGCCAGACAAGGAAACTAGAGAGAAATTCTATGGAGAACTCGCCCAAGGGGAATCACACAATAGCTCTGGGAAGGGAAGCTTTGCTAATATTTTTTATCACGTGCTTAAGAGGGAGTTCTCGGCCACTGATGATGCATCCGAAGGAACTAATAAAAGCAGGTTCAATAATAGTGTAGCAGAAAAGCAAGTTCAATAATAGTATAGTAGAAAATCAAGCTATTTTGGAGACTAGCTATTATTACTCATGACAAGGGGTAAAGAAAAATGATACTCTAGAAAAGAAGGTTCTGATGACATGATAACCTTGATAGACAGAAAGGAAAATATATTTGTGATGTTGAATTGTAAATTAAAATATCTATTGCTTAAAGTAGATTGACAGTTGATTTCATATTTAGTGGTTGTGAATATTTTAGCTACCATTGGTGGTATTACCTTTTCCTACTTGAGACAGCCGGTCATTATTGGTTATCTTCTTATGGGATCTCTAATTGGTCCAAAGGGCTTGAACTTCAGTAGTGAAAATGGTGTAGGTTGACACTGTTGCTCAATTCGGTATGGTCTTTCTCCTTTTCGCATTGGGCCTTGATTTTTCCATGACAAAGTTAAAAGTTGTTAGGCCTGTTGCTGTTCTAGGAGGGCTACTTCAAATAATTATTTTTATGTTCCTATGTGGCCTAACTCCCATGCTAAGTGGAGCAAAATTATTTGAGGGCATATTTGTTGGTTCCTTCCTATCAATGTCATCTACTGCAGTGGTTGCAAAGTTTTTAGTAGAAAAAAATAGCACAAATGCTCTTCATGGTCAAGTTACAATTAGGACTCTTATTCTTCAGGATTGTGCAATGGCTTTACACTTTGCACTTGTTCCCATTTTGGATAGTAACACTGGTCTTTTTAGAGGAATAATATCAATGTCAAAGATGTTGTTGGTGTTGTCCATGTTCATAACTGCTACCTTCATATTGCCTTGGTCTTTTGTTCCTTGCTGCTTGAAGCTTATGATTCAGTTGTCATCTCAAACAAATGAGATCTATTAGCAAGCCTTAGTTGCTTTTTGCTTATTAGTCACTTGGTGCAGTGATAAGTTAGGCCTCAATCTTAAGTTGGGGTCATTTATTGCCAAAGTCATGATATCCACCACTAACTTTGCACAGCATCATATTGACTGGTGGAAGATCATTGGTTCCTCAATTTATAGAATGACTAGAAAAGGAGCTATGACCTCTTCAGGGCTGTGAATTAAAAAAAATGCAACCTTCTCTATGCCTTTAAGTTGACTGGTGATAAGATCTCTTCCTTGATCTTCACTTCCTCTATTTAGTGATCTAGACTTCTCTTTCTTGTATTGTTGTCATCATTATCCTCGGCTCTTTATAGTGTCATTTTTGTAATGGCAGGAAGATGATATCCAGCTCTCACCTTACCAGATTTGTAGACAAGATAGATGCTTCTTTTGCTGCCTTCTCTTTTCTGATAGCGAGACGGTGACCAACTCTATAGAAAGCAAGAAGATTATTATGAAGCTCTTACCTAACCTTATGCACTTACTCAATCCAGGAAGATATTTATATAGCTCTTACCTAGCTTTCTTCACTTACTCCTCTGGACACAAAAGAGGTATAATTGTTATGATTCTATTACTCGACGATACTTTGATTTGGTTGATATTACTTTCTTTGAGTCTGTCTCATTCTTCTCTCCTTCCGAGAAGCAAGTAGAACCCTTGTGCAAACCTTCTCTTCTCCCTCCCTACAAAGTGTTCCTTTCTTAGATCTTGAGCAGTCTCTGAAAACTCTGCCGATATTTTATCCTATTTTATAAGATTCAGACACCTTACACTAGTTCAGCAGATCAACTTAAAGACATCTTCATCAAAGCTCTTAACTCCACTTAGTTTTTTACTATATGTTCCAAGCTAGGCTTAGTGATGTATATGCTCCAGCTTGAGAGAGAGCTAGCACTCATTTTTCTACTATATAATTCAAGCTGGTCTTAGTTAATGTATATTTTTTAGCTTAAAGAAGAGTGTTAGAGAGCAAGATATCTTATATTATTTTCTAGAATAACTACTCTGTCTTAGTCTTATTAGGAGTATTACTACAGTCCTATTAGAAAGTCATGTTATCACATATTATCATATGTGATGATCTTGTACTCTATTTAAAGGTCCTTTGGGTTCTAATATCAATGAACAATAATATTTTTCTTTCTCTTGACACTTGTGAAGAAGCATAAGAAAGAGAACAAGCCAAAGAAGGACACTCCAAAGAAGGCTATAGATAAGGAAAAATGTTTTCACTACAATACTGATGGTCATTGAAAAAGGAATTATCCACTATACATGGAGAGTTTGAAGAAAAAGAAAGTGGACAAACCTTCATTTGGTATGTCTAATTTACTCATTATCAAATCTAATCTTACAATTTTCTCAACTTTTAGTTGGATATTAGACTCTAGTTCAAGTGCTCATGTATATACTTCTATGTAGGGTCCAGTAAAAAATAGAGGGTTGAAATAATTCTCCTTGTCGGCAATGGAGCAAGGATTGCTGCAATCATTGTTGGAACCTATCCTCTTCAAATACCATCAAAATTTATATTATTATTGAAAGATTGTTATTATATACCTATAGCTAATAGAAATTTAATTTCTATATCTATGCTAGTCAGGATGAATTTAATTTCAATTATAATAAAGACTATTATTCAATTTATTTTTGAAATAAATTGATTGCATGTGGTCTTTTAATTGACAGTCTTTACCATTTATATGTTGATGAATCTATGAATGTTAATAAGCAAATAATGAGTATCATAGGACATAAAAGATCTAAAGATGATGTTAACTATAAATATGTGTGGTACCTTAGACTTGATCATATTATAGAAGACAGAATAAATAAATTGAAAAAGGATGGTATCTTTGACTCATTAAATTTTGAGTCATATCTAGTTTGTGAATCTTGCCTTCAATAAAAAATTATCAAGTTATCCTTTATAGGATATGGGGAAAGGACCACTAAGGTGCGTGCCCTCTTACACATCGATTTGTGTGGCCTATTTGATACACAGGTCAGGATGGTTATCACTATTTCATTACCTTGATTACTTATGATATAGGTATATATTTTTTATGAGATATAAGTCTGGAATCTTTGAAAAGTTCAAGAAATTTAAAAATGAGATAGAAAAATAAACAGGAAAATTTTTTAAGGTTCTTCAATCCGATCAAGGGAGGAATACCTTATTAGAGAACTTTTGAGTTTTCTTATGAAAAATGGCAGTCTCACAATGGACACCTCTTGGTACACCTCAACTCAATAGAGTATTTGAAAGGAAAAACAGGACCCTATTAGATATAGTCTAGTCCATGATAAGCTTTGTTGACTTACCTTTTTTTTTAGGATATGCTTTATTAACTTTAATTTATATATTAAATAAGGTTTTCTCTAAATCCATTCATACTATGCCAGAGATATGGCATGGTAAGAAACCAAGTCTTGGTCATTTCAAGATTTAAAGATGTATTGCCTATGTCAAAAGATAAATGGTGGAAAGTTAGAGGCTAGATTTATGCAAGCTTGCTTTATAGGATATCCTAAAGAATCATTAGGATACTACTTTTATTTTTTAAAATATCACAATGCAATTGTAAACCGTCATGCTACATTCTTGGAGAAATAGTTTATTCAGGATGGAGGTAGTGTGAGGCTAATTGAGCTCGAAGATAAAGTCTTTAAAGAGCAGTAAGCTATTATCAGGTTGAACCCATTGAGCTAGTAGATGTAGTTACTCCACCACCTCATAAATCTAGTAGAATCTTTCATCCTTTTGAAAGATACATGGGTATTCTTACAGAGGATGTAGAGAAAGTATTCCTCATAGAAAATGGGGATCATAGAATTAATCCTAAAACCTATGCCAAGGACATTGACTCCAAGAAATGGCTGAATGCTGTGAAGTCAAAAATTGACTCAATACATTCAAACTAAGTCTAAACATTGGTAGATCTATTAGATGGTATTGTATCAATTGGATGTAAATAGATCTAGAAAAGGAAGATACGTGTGGATAGTAAGGTAGAGACCTAAAAAGCTAGACTAGTAGTGAAGGGTTATAATCAATGTGAAGACATTGACTATCAGGATACCTTTTCACCTGTAGCCATGCTTAAATTCGTTTGCATATTACTTGTTATTATAGCTTATTAAGATTATGAGATATGGTAGATGGATGTGAAAGCTGCATTCTTAAATGGATATTTTGAGAAAGATATTTATATGGAGTAACCTTTGGATTTCACTTCTAGTGATGGAGATCACAAAGTCTGCAAGCTATATAGAACCATTTATGGACTTGTTTTAATGATGCAATCAAATTATTAGATTTTATCAAGAATGACAAAGAGCCTTGTGTATACAAGACATTCAGTAAGAGTGCTACCACATTCTTCATATTGTACGTGGATGACATTCTCCTTATTAGGAATGACATTCCCATGCTGACCTCAGTTAAAAGATGGTAGTCCAAGAAATTCTCAATGAAAGACCAAGGTAAAGCATCTTATATTCTAGGAATAAAAATCTATAAAGATAAACATAGTAGGATGCTTGGCCTTTCATAGAAGATATATATAGAGAAAGTGCCAAAAAGGTTCAGCAAGGAAAACTCTCAAAGAGGATTTTTACCTTTTAGGCATGGCATTAGTCTTTCCAAGAAAATATGTCCTAGCATATCTGAGGAGATTCAGCATATGAGCAAGATCCTCTATAGTTCAACTATAGGAGTCTCATGTATGCTTTGTTATGTACATGACCCGATATAGCCCTTTGTATGAGTGTCACAAGTAGGTATCAATCAAATCCAAGTGAAGAGTACTAGATAGCTATAAAGAATATCATTAAGTACTTAAAAATAACTAAGAATTTATTCTTGGTCTTTGAAGGAGGTCCTGAATTGCAGGTTGATGGGTACACTAATTTAGACTTTATATCTAATTCTAATGATAGAAGGTCTATATCAAGATGTGTATTTCTATGCAATAATGATTTTACGAGCTGGAAGAGTTCCATGCAACCGATCATTCTAGATTTAATAATGCAAGCTGAGTACATTGCCATCTCAGAAGCTACAAAGGAAAACTTTTGATTCAAGAAGTTTGCTGCGGAGCTTGAAGTGATGTCATTAAATATCATCAGCTATATAATGACAACAATAGTGCCATAGCCCTTGTTAAGGAGCCCAGGTCTCAAGAAGAAGTATATCGAGGTATGAAGAGTACACTCCGTGGATAGCATAGTAGTCCCACTACAAAGTAGTTAAGCCAACAAAAAACTAAAATCCACCTTGAGAAGATGAGACTTAGGTATATGACCAACTTGCTTTAATGTAATGGAAGATTGCTAGATGTATACCCTAGAAGATGTATGCCCTAGAAGCCAATATAGCAAGGCATATTATATTCTTTCTAGGATATATATTTATACTGATTTATTTAATATTAATAAAATGGATAAGTTTATTCCATTCTAGTGTAATGTGTCCTTTAATCATCTAATGAATTAATAATGAATGACACATATTCTCAAAGAGTTGAGAATTTGAGATAGTGTCATTATAGATTAATTTCTAAATTGCTCACGATCATTAGATCATCACAAAATAATGATTGATACATTAAGATCAGTGTATGGATCGCTTCTCTTTGGATAGATAAATCTTGAGTCTATAGTATAGGGATACTGGAGCGAGAGTGTAGGTGGTTATTAAAAAACAATGATACTATGTGTAACCAAAACAAGAAATCACTTAGATGTCTACTCACTCGTCAATAATATTTTTGATGCTATATTTATGTGAATAGTTGATGCGGGACAGAGTGGGGGAGGATTGCTGGTGAGCATAGAAGTCACCAGGGGATTAGGGCTTATAAGGAACCAGGGCGTCACACCCACTCACTCAAAACTCAGATCAAAATAATTTTTTGTTTGTATTCATAAGAAAAAAGATGTTTATACAAGAGGGGAGGGGCGATATTTATAGATTCACCCCAGGATACATTACTTGAGGGCTAAGAAACCCTGACTAATGGACCAAGAAACCCTGGTGGACTGGTCAACAGTGGGCCTGTCTTGGGCTAGAGCTCTCTCTTGCGGGCTTGGCGGCATGAAAGGGTCCAGGTGCATGAAGGCCGGCTTTAATTGGAGGGGTCTGGTGAATCTCCTGACTGCTGACTCTCCTCTTGAACATGACTTGAACGGACTCGATTAGACTCGACTGGACTAATAAACTGGACCTGACTAAGTGGACTCAACTGGACTCAGTTGTCTCACTTTATTATAGGACTCAAATAAAATAAAATAAAATAGACTTTTGGTCCCCATCATTCCCCTACGGTGGAGAGAACTCGACTCCATCGAGTCAGGCTCAGCGGGGGTTTGATGGAACCGAATCCATGCATATCAAAAGATAAACTCATAAAATAGACACAATCAAATAAATCCAAATATACCCAAATAAGCTTGGAATATAGTGGAGGCTCTACTTTAAGAATAGTGCAACTCTGAAATTTGGGCATCCCTAAAAATCATGCAGCCCTAAGGATTGTGTAGCTCTGAGATTCATGCACTTTAAGGAGTGTGCAGAGTGCAGCTTTGAGATCCCTAAGGTCCTGCTTTGAGATCTGTGCAAGACCTGAAGTCGGCATCACGAATGTGGACTACTTTCACGTTCGTGCCAATGCTCTTTTTTTATCTAGAACAAGGGAGGCGGACTAAGGGGCTCGTCAGCATCGGTGCTGGGCAAATGATGATGCCGGCACGGAAGGAAGTTGGCGGACGAACGGGTTCTGGTAGCTGGTGGCGTCGGGCGAATCTACGGCATGGGTAGTGGTGGTGGGTGTGCGGCGACCATGCGATGCATTCTAGTGTCATGGATGGGGGCATTGGGGTCATGGGACGGAGGCAAACGCGGCAGCTCTTTCGGTGGCTGGTGACGATGGATTCGAACGGGGACCTCATCTTTGGCCAGTGGCTCTCCGAGGCTTCACGGATGGAAGGATGGTGGGGCACGGGCCGGTGTTGGCATCGATCGGAGAGAAGGTGGATCCTCGGTCGTCAGCTGCTGGCAATGGATCTAGCGGGAGGAACTGATCGACTGTAGGGATGGGTCCGGCGGGAGGGAGCGGCTGTGGCGCTCTGGTTAGGCGGGAGGGGTGGATGGGGCTCCAGTCTAGAGGGAGAGGTTTGTGGGGTGTGGCGCCGGCTGCTGGCGATGAGCAGGAAGAGGGCATCGATGATGATCTTCGATGTCTGATTGGTGGTGGTGGACGGTCAGAGCGCTGATGGTGAAGATGAACTGCAGCACGGGCTCCGATCCGGTGGCGTCTGCGTGTTGATCAGTGGATGAGTAGACGGGCGGTGATCGTTGACGTTTCCCAGATGGTTGGCAGCGGTGGGAGGAGAAGGGGCTTGGATCTGGGTGGAAAGTTTCGATCAGTGGTGTGGACAATGCGGAAAGCAGGGGCGAGGGCTGGAAGAGAAGAATGGTGGTGGGTGGTCGGCTGGACTTGGCTTGATGGCGACGGGATCTGCGATCGGGAGGAAGGAGATGGAACCGGCGAGGAAGAAAAAAATCCTAATCCGCTAGGCTCTAATACCAAAGTTGATGCGGGACAGAGCGGGGGAGGATCACTAGCGAGAGTAGAAGTCACCAGGGGATTAGGGCTTACTAGGAACCAGGGCGTCACACCCACTCACTCAAAACTCAGATCAAACTAATTTTTTGTTCATATTCATAAGAAAAAAAATGTTTAATACAAGAGGGGAGGGACGGTATTTATAGATTCATCCTAGGGTACATTACTTGAGGGCTAAGAAATCCTGACTTGTGGGCCAAGAAATCCTGGTGGACTGGTCAACAGTGGACCTGTCTTGGGCTGGAGCTCTCTCTTGCGGGCTTGGAAGCATGAAAGGGTCCAGGTGCATGAAGGCCAGCTCTGGTTGGAGGGGTCTGGTGAATCTCCTCACTGCTGACTCTCCTCTTGAACATGACTTGAATGGACTCGATTGGACTCGACTGGACTAATAAACTGGACCTGACTAAGTGGACTCAACTGGACTCAGTTATCTCACTTTATTACAAGACTCAAATAAAATAAAATAAAATAGACTTTTGGTCCCCATCAATAGTTCTTAGACTTACGGTGCCTCAACTACTCATATTAGGATTGTTGTAGTTTGATTACAGATAAACTTATTCCCTAGCGATGCAGGTCCTTATGATATATGTTGGCTATAGTAAGTTCACTATAGAAATAGGGTATGTACTTGTAAGGAATCTTTTGATCTTAGTAGTTGAGGAGTGGTCCTATGCAATTTATGAGGCCGAGTCCTTAAGATTGTGGCCATAGCAATATGATTGATTGACAAGTGTTTCTATAAGATTCATGATTTGGACTCAAGCTAATTAAGTTTTGCATATGATAGATACTATGATTTGATGAGTTTTCATGATCTGCATCTTATCAAGACTCGTGATAGAGAAACTCAATCACATGGTAACTACACTTTAGGATTTTAATTTTTTATTATACCAAGTTGCTACTACATACTACTAAACATTACTGGTGGATTGTGAGAATTCATTAGGATCATTTTCAGATCAATAATCCTTGTTAGGTTGAATTAGAATTGTTGCAACCCATTGAAAGGAGTTTCTTGATACTATCATGAAGATCATAGTATGTCTTACTACTAGATAGAATAGAATATATGAGGTCATACACAATAAGAGTTTAACCTAATGATCAATTGGATCCTGATTAAATTATCAATTGAATTGATAATTTGGATCAATTTATAAAGTTACAAATATAGAAACTGCTAATTGTTAGTCAAGAGGGCTTTATTTCAAGTGTTGTAATGTAATTTGGCTTAATTAAATTATGGATCAAGTTCTAGTCAAATTAAATTAGATTTAATTTAATTAAACTTGACTAAACTTAAGACTAATTAGATTTTATAATCCATGTAGGACTTGGATTCGGATCCTAATTAGATTAGGATCTATTCTGGTTCGAAGTTGATTCGAATTAGTTTCGAATTGGATTCGAATCAAGTTTGAATTGGATTCAAAATATGCCCAAATCCAAACCCAATTGAACTTGAAGCTTGAGTCCTAGTTTTGACTTGGACATTCTCTCTAGATGTCGACAAAAGAGAGAAGGGGCACTAAAAATTGCACCCCTCCTTTCTTATGCACAAAAGGGAGAGAAGGGGCACACCAAAGTGGACGCCTCTCTTCTCTAGGCTTCTCTCTTTTTTAGATAAGAGATTATCCTTATCTGGTTGTTATTTCAAACTTAAAAAAGGTTGTTAGGTGATTTGGGATAGGAGTTATCTAGGATTGGCATTGGGTTTTAAGGAGGAAGAAATCAAAGTGGTGCAATTAATCTTATAAGAAAAAATTCCAGTGCCATTCCTTTCTTCCTTCTACAACCATGCACCCTCTTTTTCTTCACATCCCTTCCACATGCCTAGATAGAGAGAGAGACTCAAAGAGAAAAATAAAAGGGAAGAATAAAAAGGTTTTCATTCTTCCCTTAAGTTTTCTAGTCCCTATTGATGGGGGACAGATGGGTAGGATCGTTGGTGAGCCTAGAAGTCACATAAATTAGGGTATTATTTTTTTTTGATATTTTTTTCTCTAGGGATGACGAAGGAATAGTGGGGATGTAGGATAGGGATCTGGATCTCATGGACTTTGAGACTCACCCTAACGAAGAGACCTCTCACCTCTAGGGCATGACACACTCCTCGATACTTGGAGGCGCTAGGATGGATCTCAAAGGCCACGAGGGGATAGAGAAGATGGAATGGGAAGGGGGATAACTGGGCATGACTTCACATCATGTCCTGGAGTTGGGCCTCACACCCTCTCCTCATGGAGTGAAATAAAAAAAAATACTCTTTTCTAAAACTCATTGTCATTCCCAAAACTTGATTAAACTCCTTTTCTTACTTGACTAAACTCTAAAAATTATTTTTTTACAAAGGATTGAGGGTGGTATTTATAGACTTGTCCAACCCTCATTTGAATTTGAATACAGGATAAAAAGATAGAGATGATTCAAATTCAAATACAAGATAGGATAAGACAAGCCTATCCATATCTAAATCCTAACCAACCAAATCCTTATTTAAATTTCAAACAAAAGATAAAATCCCAAACTACTTTATTCTGGATATGCTCTGAGATTCGTGCAGCTTCAAGATTTGTGCTTGCTCTGGGATCCATGCTAGCGATGTCCCCATCATTCCTCTAAGGTGGGGGAAACTCGGCTCCGTCGAGTTAGGCTGGCTCTAGGATGCACATGACCCAATTTAAAGTAAACAGGATTTATTCCAAGCTGAAATAAATCCGGGATATATGTGAAATAGCCAGAATAGCTAGAAAAGCTATTCTGGTCTTCTTCAATAGCCGATCAACAATTCGAATTGCACGCTTCTTGGAATAGGAGTTTTGAAGCTTCATGGGGGAGGGGATCGGAGGTGTAGACGGCTTCGAGCGGACCGGAGGAAGGAGATCCGGCGACGGGGAAGGACCGGGGAAGGAGATCCGGCGACGGAGAAGCCAAGAGGAGGCTTACGGACGGGCTTCTTTGGATGAGTGAACAGGGGCTTCGTGGAACAGGGGAGCTGGGAGGCTGCTACGCGGGATGGTGGAGAGGACAGCGCAGGGGTGATCTTGGAGCTTCGTTCTGACGGGGGATTCGGGCTCCGGTGGAGGAATCAGCCGAGCGGACATCCGTGGAGGGGGATCCGGGCTGATGACGGCGTCGGGAGGACCGGAGGGGGCAGTTCACGACGAGGAGTTGGCCTCGGGGAAGCAGAGAAGAGGGGGACTCGGCTTGGGATTGTACGCCGGAGGAAGGGAGGGATCCACAGAGGATGGGCGACCGAAGGAGTCCTTCGGTGGGGAAGCTCTCAGTGAGGCGAACCATGGTGTGGGCCAGCGAGGTCCAGACATCTGCGAGGGGGTCGGCAGTGCTCACTGATGGCGACACCGGCTGGGGCGAGGAGGAGCCGGCCCCGTCGACGGGGGAAGGGATGAAGTGCTGGTGCTCGACGGAGATCTCCTCCATGGGGTGCTAAGCACGGGCCCTCTGGTGATCAGTCTTTCTCTTTCTCCGTGCTCCTTCTTGGTTCCTTCTTTCTGATATGGAGGCGAGGAGGTGGGTGGGGCAGGGAATGGAAGGATACCAGGACGCGGCCGATGGCGCATGGGGAAAAACAAGAGGAAAGGTGGCTTGGGTCATCTGAAAGAATACTGAGATGTATGGGAACTCCGTTGGGCTAAGAACAGAGCTTCTCGATGGCGATGGGGCGATGTCCAAGGGAAGATGGAGACGGCGCAGTCAGTCGACGAGGACTGAGAGGATCGTGGAAGGAAGATCAGACGGGAATTGATAAGCCGATCGTGGACGGGATGACGCACGATAGGATCGGCTGCAGGGAGCACCCGTGGGAGGCTAGCGGATGAAGACGAAATTACTGTTGTAGGGCACCGATCTGATGAGCTTCGGCCATGGCGATCGGCTATTTTGGTTGCAGGCGGAAGGGACTGGTGGCCGACAGGGAGCAGGGAGGATCCAACAGGGAGGCGACCAAGGAGTGCTGGACCGGGTGAAAGATGGATGACGGGGATGATGAGGGCTGGCAGGAGAGAAGGGAATATGGGATACCCTAATTTTTTTTGAGTTCTGATACCAAAAATTGATGGGGGACAGATGGGTAGGATTGTTGGTGAGCCTAGAAGTCACATAAATTATGATGCTATTTTTTTTAATATTTTTTCTCTAGGGGTGACAAAGGAATAGTGGGGATGTAGGATAGGGATCTGGATCTCTTGGACTTTGGGACTCACCCTAACGAAGAGACCTCTCACCTCTAGGGCATGACACCGTCCTCAATACTTGGAGGTGCTAGGATGGGTCACAAAGGCCACGAGGGGATAGAGAAGATGGAATGGGAAGGGGGATAACTGGGCATGACTTCACATCATATCCTGGAGTTGGGCCTCATACCCTCTCCTCATGGACTGAAATAAAAAAAAACACTCTTTTCTAAAACTCATTGTCATTCCCAAAACTTGATTAAACTCCTTTTCTTACTTGACTAAACTCTAAAAACTATTTTTTTACAAAGAACTGAGGGTGGTATTTATAGACTAGTCCAACCCTCATTTGAATTTGAATACAGGATAAAAAGATAGAGATGATTTAAATTCAAACACAAGATAGGATAAGACAAGCCTATCCATATCTAAATCCTAACCAACCAAATCCTTATTTAAATTTCAAACAAAAGATAAAATCCTAAACTACTTTATTCTGTATATGCTCCGAGATTCATGCAGCTTCAGGATTCGTGCTAGCGATGTCCCCATCACCTACTCAATTGATTTAGCATGATGAAGTTCGTGTGAATTCTATTAATCCTCTACTATATCTTCTTGAAGAAGAGGATTAGATCCAAGTCCAAGAAGCAAGGTCTAAAAGGTACTAGCACCCCGGTGATCTTGGAGCTCCTAATTGACATCTTCTTTGTGTGGATCCCCGCAATGACTAGGCATGTGCACGGTTACAAGAAGAATCCAGGACATCCTTTAGATCAAATCTAGAAGGAGATATCGATACAGGTAGGTGATCTAATCACCAAGTTTTTATGTTTGTGATATTTAGATATGATATATATTCTATTTTTAGCATGTAAACTAGATCCTTAGATATTTTAATAATTAGATCATGCATTCTTAAGATTAAAATTCAGTTTTTAATCAGCTTCTGCTTACGATTTATGAAATCTAAAATTTTTGCATGCAAAAACATCTTAATCTAACAATAGCTAGTGATGGTTTCCAAAGAGCCAATGAATATCCAAGCAACAAGAAGATCTGCTCGACTCTCGAGGTCAATGGAGTGACTACTCCCTTCACCCAGAAATGACAAAGTCTGAAAAAGTTATTTTACAACATTTAGACTTGGAAGTGAGAGGCAACTATCATGGCAATTACTTATTCAATCTTGAGGAACAACTGGACCAATGACTAAAGAGGAGATGACTAAGCTAACAAATATACCAAGCAACTTTAGCACCAAAGACCAAAAATTTACAAATGTCTATAGGCCTAATTGACATAACATCGCATGATGCATGTTGACAAAGTAACCATTCGAACCCAACTAAGTCTATCAAGAGAGACTTAGTCAGGTATGCCAAGATACAATATCTGGGCCGATATAGTTAGTAAGACACTCTAATGCTTGAAGTCCATGATGCCCAAACAAGTGGCAAAAGTAGACAAAACATAACTATCCAAATAGCGATCATGGCAAGCAGGAGCTCAACAAAGGATCGATGTTTCAATGGAAAGATCTCAGGAGATAGGATCCCAATATCCAATAGAATGCTATTATCCACACTAGAAGAGGCCACCTCCTAACAGAGTTTAGTTATCTCAAGTAACTCTATAAATCAGTAAGAGGAGACTCTTGATAGGTAGAATGCTTCTTACCACACTCTAACACTCATTCAGTCTCTCTCGCCATTGCTCTTAACTCCACTATTACCCATTTCCTTTACTAACTTGAGTATTGGAGGGTCCCCCACTAGGAAATATCAATCAAGTGGGACTGTTCTTATAGGCATCATCGATAAATGCCTGGAAGCAAGATCTCATCCCATTAGAGAAAGTAAGGAGACCTTAAAGCACCGCCAAAGTTTCAGAAATGAGAATTTGGCAACAACTTCTTCTTTAAGTAAATTTTATTGCCAAAGAAGCCATCCACCAACTATATTTCTTTTTGGTAAGCATATCGGGTGCACAGGTCAGACACTGTCAAGCATATAAGTTGGGTTGTATCTTTACCTTCCATCATACGAATCACCATTGGATTACCCACCAAGGTAGTCTAAACTCCATTCACCTATCTGCATGGTCACCCCTGACCTGCAAGCATATAGCCACAATTTCCTTTTTCTTGATAGGTTTGAGGAATCATACAAGCCTTATATGTATCCATCTAAAAAGGTCAGAAAACAAACTATCCCTTAATAAGCCAGAAACATAACCCATATTAGTCTAGAACACATCTCTACAGTGCTAGGAAACATATGAGGTAATACAATCAATAATAGAATTGCTTCATGGTAGACATGACAAACTACTAATGAAGCAATCCCCTGTAACAATATATAGATATCCTATAATAAAGGATGAGCAATCATTCCTCTAGCATTAGGCTGAATTCAGCATACAATAGTAGAAGAGTCATCCTTAATCATCAGACAGTCAGCCCAGAGAGTAAGACTTGTGAAGACAATGCTAGCCCAAGTAGCTCATAACTCCGCCTTTAGAATAAAAGGGCTAAAGAGATGGCTACCGCCTGCTGCTACCAGCCTTGAGTCTGGGCCCCTAATAACAAAACCTGCTCCACCAAAAGTGCCCATCACACTGCCATGAAAATTAACCTTAAAAAAATTCAAGGATGGGGGCTCCTTGGAAATAAACACCCTACAAGATGCTACATTAGCTAATTAGGACTCTCAGAGATCCGAAATCCTCAAGGTCAAATCAATCATCTCCAGGTGAATGATCTTAGCCACTTGCTAGTACAAAACATGTAGATATCTTCTCGAATAAAAAACCCAACTATTTCGAGATAGCCAGATATGATAGGTGACATATGCTGCACAAATATTAGAAATTCTGGCTATCTCGGAATCCAAGCTGAGCCTTAAGCGATCTAAGAATAGCTAGGTAGGAGACTCTGATAAAGTAATCCCATGAAGCAAGCTAGTCAATCTCTAGATCTGCATAGCTCTAGGACAGCAAAATAGGGCATGGTCTATTGACTCCTACATTTTACAACATAGGCATAGAGGGGACAGGGGCACCCCCATATTCCTCAGTATAGGTCTGGTAGGAAGATGACCCCATGCTACTTTCTAGATAAACAAGCTAACTCTTAGGTGCACCCAAAGTCCCTAGATCCAAGCATGTCTAGTCTTTGGGCCGGAGTCTCATAATATATCACATGGAGATCACCTGCTCCCACCCTCTGCCTACAAGAATAGCTCCACACTCTCACATCATTACCAGTAGCCTAAAGTCCCGAGTTTCCAGCCACCCATATGGGTAGCAAAATATGATCCAACCTGCATTCGACCCATCTTAAATAGATTTGGTTTGAGCTTAAACAAGTTTGGGTCGTAAACGGGTCAACCCATTTAACCTTTTTATTAATTGGATTGGGTTTAGGTTTAAAGCTTTCAACCTGCACAACCTGTTTAACACGTTTATATTTTTAAAAAATTAAATTAACATATAATTAATTTTTAAATTTAAAAAAATAGTTGGCTCTATATGTTTGAGATTTAAATCGCCTATCACCGTATTATGTCATCTTGATCTCATGCAGAGGGGGGTGGCCATGTGATAGATGAACTTTTTTCATTTTCCTCATTCCAGCCTTTCTACTCCCTCATCTGCTGGTGGTGGCTCGTGACCCCCTCCAAGCTCTAGGTCCGTGATGTGTCCCCTCTCCCTTTGTTAGTCTATCCTGAACTTCTCTGAGTACTTCCCTCCATCAACTTGTCATCCCCATTGTTGCTGCCTTGATTGTCATGGCTTGTAGCCTTAACATGTTATGTGCACGTCGGGCTCCCTCTGGATGCTTGGCCCTCTTTCCGATCAGCTCCTTGTCAACTTGACCTGCAAAGAAAAGAGGAGACCCGGGCTGAGGATTTCGGCAGGGACACTCCAACAATCAAGTCAGTTGGGATGATCAAGGAGAATAGAACCTCTATAACAAAGGGTTCGGGATACCTCCATGTAGAGAAGTAAAATCAGATCTGAGAGATAAAAAATGAGTGGAAAGTTAGAGAGCAACGAGGTTCTCCCTCTTGGTTTCTTACCCGTTTGCTCTCTGTCTTACCAGTTACCTCTCTCCCTTTGTCGGAGGTCCCTTCTTTCATTTTATATGAGAGAAATGGCCCAGACCAAGTCTGGGGCTTTGTCAAAATGTTACTTTCTCAATATCCTATTTTAGTGGGGTTTTCCTCTGTCAGTAGCCTCCCCCTTGTCGGACCAGTCCTCGGGAGGAGATCTTCCTATTGGAGGGATTCACCAGCATGATATAGGTCCTGCTCCTCTGGTGGAACAGTTTTTCATGGAAGGTGCGGGTGCCATGCCGCTGAGCCCCGAGCCAAGGTAGAGCATTTCTTTTCCCAGAGGGATCGTCGAAGTGCTGCAAGACCTGAGGCCTTAATAGGATACTTCTCTTAGAGAAGGCACTAATATCGCATCACAGGAACTGGGCCCCAGCTACATAGTAGGGGGGTGCAGGCATCATGTTATAGGGCCAAGGGCTTGGTGGAGCATGCATCATGCGGAGTGTGTGAGCAGCGTGTTGCAGGGTCTGGGGCCTCCGATAGGACATGCACCACCTTCAAGGGCCGTAGGTAGCCTGGAGCCTCTGTGCCATGATTTGAATTCCTTTTGGTCTTCTTCTCCTTGTTCCCGGCTGGCCCTATGATAGTTGATGATGCCTCTTGGTCCTAGGCGGGAACTCCATCTCAGAAAATGGGAGCTCTATCTCAAGAGCTCGACCTTGGAAGGCGGGAGCATGACCTCGGCTGGGAGCTCAACCTCAGATAGGAGCAGACCTCGACCGGGGGTTCAATCTCGGAAGGCAGGTGGACAACCTTGGCCGGGAGCTCAACCTCGATGGGAGTTGACCTTGGCTGGGGCCTCAACCTCGGAAGGCTGGAGCACGACCCCAGCCGGGAGCTTGACCTGGGATAAGAGTTAACCTTAACCGGGGGCTCAACCTTGGATGGGAGCTGACCTCGGTCAGGGTCTTGACCTCAGAAGGTGGGAGCATGACCCCGGCTGGGAGCTTGATCTCGAATGAAAGCTGACCTTGGCCGGGGGCTCAACCCTAAAAGGTGGGAGCACAACCATAGCTGGGAGCTCGACCTTGGATGGGAGCTGACCTTGACCGAGGGCTTGACCTTGGAAGGTGGGAGCATGACCTCGGATCTTTATTTGGTCATCGCATCCAGGTGGCATCTTCTACCGACATGGCTGCCAACTAGGTCCGACACGGGTTCCATGTTAGTGATTGTGCCACATCAGGTGCCCCCCACTCTCGAGCCCAAAGTACATCGCGACGCTCGGGATGAAGGGAGTAATGATCACATTGACAAGGAAGGATGCTTATTCTGTGCCATTAATGTCTCGAGCATCGGTGTCTCAAAGGTTGAGCTCTCATACCAATAAGGGGATACCACATCAGCCGAGTCAGGAGAAACATAATTGCTACATCGAGCTCAAATTGATTTCCTCTAAATCAAAGCATCGCTTCTAATGGATCTTGATGCATAGCAGACTTTAATTGGATGGGGAGAAGAAAGGATGAATGTTTTCGACCAGTACAATGCGATGAGGGGTCTACAGGTCTTTTTTTGAAAGGAGTCCTCCTTTTTGTGCCATTCCTTAAGAACTCTCGAGCGAGGAGGGCGAAGTTTTTCTTGTAGAGCTCTCATTCTTCCTCTAGTTTCGTCTTCTCAATTCGAAGTCTTTGCAGGTCAGTCCTCCATTTCTTCTCCTCCCCTCTCCTTTGGCCTATGCTGAAGGGGATCCTATAGGGTCTTTAGGTTTTCCTTTCTTTGTCTTCCCTTTTATTTCCTTATAAGTTCCTCTAGCAAAGGGCATCGCTGCCTAGATCACTCTGGCAAGGCAGTGTCATTACGATCGAGGCTTCCTTCCTCGGATGGCGAGGAGGAGGAAGTCCCTTTAGTAATCCGCAGGGGTCCCCATTGGATGGGATAGTTATAGGAACCCCTGTAGCTTCTCCTCCCCCTTCTCCTCCCATACGGGAGTCAACCAATCCTTCCAGCATCGCTTTGATGATGACCCGAGAGGACATCCTCCATCTTTGGAGCACTTACAGAATCCCGAATTCCATCCGGCTATCAACTCTAGGACCAGAGGAGTGGGTCAATTCCAATGGCCTGAGCCGGATCACCCTATACGAGGACTTCTTTCTCTGGGGCCTTCGTCTTCCCTTCCACCCCTTCTTCTTCTCTTTTCTGACCAACTTCCATCTAGTTCCAGCCCAACTCACTCCCAATATAGTTAGGACTATTGTTTGCTTCATTGTCCTTTATCACTTCCATGGGATAGTTATCCATTTCTCTCTCTTCAAGGCCCTCTTCATTCTGAAGCATCATCCGGTCGATAATGGGTGGTGGTTTGTAGCCCCGTGCCCGGGGGTTGTCAAGTTAGACCTACCTTCTTCCATCAAGGGATGGAAGAGCAGGTTTCTATTCACCTCGATTGAGGGGGTGGACTGGGTTTGGAGTGACCCAAACTGCTCTCCCAACTGGCAATCCTCCATTAAGCCGATCAACAAGGAGGTGTATGATTGGCTCGTCACTTCCGAGGTCCCGGCTCTCCAGGACTTGCTGCCTGAGTGGAACTTCGCTAATGCTGGGGTCAGCCCGGCCCAAACATAGGGTAAGGCTTGACATCAGAACTTCTTTTTCTTAAGACAGATTTCACTTCAGCTGGTGACTAACCGATCTTCTTTTTTCTTGCAGAGATGATGTTCACGATGGAGCAGCTCCAACAAATGTGAAAGAAGAGGGCCGCCTCTACGGGGCCCAGGGAGGAGCCATCAAAGAAGGCCCAAGAGGAGCCAGAGTGGAGGCGCAGTGAGGGACCTTCCACTAGGCTGACCAAGAGGGGGCCTATCGCGGCATCGGATGCACCTGGGTTGGTGGCCCAGCCCTCGGCTTGTAGATCCAAGAGAGAGGCTAGGACTGAGGAGGGGGCCACGCCATTAGCTCCAGCAGTCCCTCCCCATACTGGAGCTTCACCATAGTCGAAGGTGGTGAAGGTGGTGGACGACACCGCCGCGGGGAGGTCGACGCCGCCATCAGAAACTAGTGTAGCCGACACCTAGCCAGTGGCCACCGTGCCCCCACCAACTACCACACCAAGGTTCGCAGCACACTCCATGACACTAGGCCCGGGGGCGCAAAGGATGACTACCTATCTGCCATCGAACGTGGCGGTGACTACCGATGCCAAGCTGGCCAAGCAAATCATGAAAGTGGTCATCCAACTATGAGACCACTGGGAGAAGAGTGGCTAACAACTGGTGGACATCATCTTCGGGGTCTTTCCCCAACTCCTATCGGTAAGCTAATTTTTGATTTGCCTTATTCTTTTTCCACCTATTCGAATGTCGACTAACCTCTTTTTTGCTACTATTACAAGTGGTCATTGATACTCAACTCATCTGGGACTCATGCTTAGGGCTGATGAAGTGAGACCATAGCCTCTGCAAGTAGAAGGAGGCTGCTGAGGCAGAAACCCAGACCCAGATGGTACAGGTGCAAGAGTTGGAGGATCAAGTGAAGACCCTCCAAATCGAGCTGGCAGGCTCCCGAACAATGACGGCAGAACTAGAGAGGAAGTTTACCGACCTTGACAGGGCTCTGAAGGTGAAGAAGGAGAAATCCTCCTGTTTGGTAAAGAAGGGGGCCTGCACTACTGCGAATGTGGCATGCTTGGAGGGGCAGGCACAGACCCTCTAGGTTTAACTTGACAAGGTGATGGCCTAGGCCACGACGACAGTGGAGAAGGCCACTATGGTGATCATGCTGATGTAGGCGATGAAGAAGGAGGCTGCTGAAGCTGTTCCAAGATTCAAGACATCGAAAGCTTTCACCGATGAAGTCTCAGAGGTAGTCCTCGACTCCTACCAAAAGGGGTTCGAGGACCTCAAGAGGAAGGCCTGAATGCTCTTCGGGCTCAAAGGTCTGGAGAACATAACTCTGGACCTGCTTGCCATTGCTAGGGAGCCAAGATTGCCTACTATCGAGGCTGCCCCGAGGCCGGATGCAGAGCCGAAGGCCAAAGTAGAGGCTGGCCCGAGGCCTGAAGCTGAGCTAGAGGCCAAAGCTGAGGCTATCGCTGTCTCAACTGCCCCACTGATTGAAGCTCTGCCAGAGGTCGTGGACGTAACTTGCCGGCCTGGGAAGGAACCGACTTCCTTAACTTAGTTAGGATTTTCTTTTCTTTTTATACTAAAATTTTTGAAGGACTTTCTAGCTTGTCGGGGGTCTTTACAATTGTGAAAAACTTTGATGAATGAAGATAGCTTTTTCCAACTGACAAGTCCACTTTTTCCTTTTCTTTTCTATCCCCCTTTTTCTTATTACATACTCTGAAAAATCTCTTGGCAAGTAGGGATCCTTCACATTGTAGAGGACTAATCTCCTGGCAAGTAGGGATCCTTCACATTGTAGAGGACTCGTTCCAATAATGAGGAATAAGCCTCACTTTGCTAATGAACTTTGTCTTGCTTTTTCTCCTTCAGTCCCTCTTCCCTTTCCCTGATAAGAAGATAGACTTCATGGTAGCCAAGTGTAAGGCTTCCTTGGTCCTGGCCAATTTTGGCTAAGTCTGAAACCTTGCAACCGATCGGAAGGATTCTGGAAATTCTTCGGCTCTCCTCGCTAGTCTTGAGATCATGCAGACGTGAGTGTAGGGCTTCTGGAGTTTTCCTGGCTTGCATCTCTGGATCTGAGGAATGAAATGAATAAATGATAAGTGCGAGGCTTCTGGAGTTTCCAGGCTTTAGATATGGGGCTTCATTAATTTCCTAGCTTTCTTTGCCAGACTTTGAGTCGGGCGGATGAGTGTGGGGCTTCATAAGTTTTTTCGCTTTAAGGCAGTGCTGCGTAAGTTTCCCGACTTTGAGTGTGGGGCTTTGTAAGTTTCTCAGCTTTGAGTGTGGGGTTTCATAAGTTTCTCAGCTTTAGGGGAGGGGCTTCATAAGTTTCCTGGCTTTAAGTGCGAGACTTCATAAGTTTCCCGACTTTCTTCGTCAAACTTGGAGTTGGGTGTATGGAGTTCCTTCATAGGCGGGAAATAGTGTTGCACCAAAAAAAAACTTTAATTATTAAGGGAGAGTCTTACATTATTGGTAGTAAATTCTCAGGTTGCTGGCATTCCATGTTCGAGGGAACTGGGCACCATCTTGTCTGGCAAGGTAGTAGGCTCCATGTGGCAGAGCCTCGACCACCTTATAGGGATGTTCTTATTTCGAGAAAAGTTTTTTGCATTCCCCTGGTTGGGATACTTCTGCTCGCCTGAGAACCAGGTCGCCCGGATGGAATGTCTTGGGCCTGACACAGGAGTTATAGTAGTGAACTACCCGCTACCGGTATGCCACCATTCGAAGTCAAGCTTTGTCCCTCATCTCATCCAGTAGATCTAGGTTGAGGAGAAGGCAGGTCGAATTCTCAACTTCGCTATATTGCTCCACCTGTAATGTGGGTAGACCCACCTCCATCGAAATCACAGCCTCATAACCAAAAACAGGTTGAAGGGTGTCTCACCTGTTGCCGTCCAAGGTGTGGCATGGTAGGCCCATAGTACACTAGGGAGCTCCTCGGTCCATCGACCCTTGACCTCGTCCAATCTTGTATGGAGCCCTTGTAGGATGGTCCCGTTGGTCACCTCAGCCTCCCTATTGGTCTGAGGGTGAGCCGCTAAAGTGAAGCGATGGTGGATGTTGAGGTCAGCACAGAATTCTTCGAAAGCCTGGTTGTCGAGTTGTTACCCATTGTCAGTGATGACTGAGTGTGGAAGTCCAAAATGACAAATGACTGACTTCCAAAAGAAGGATCTGGCCTTGGCCTTGGTGATCCATGCTACGGGCTCGACCTCGACCCACTTAGTGAAGTAGTCGATGGCCATGATCAGGTTCTTCCATTGACCATA
Source organism: Areca catechu (assembly GCA_021397845.1). Lineage (NCBI taxonomy): Eukaryota > Viridiplantae > Streptophyta > Magnoliopsida > Arecales > Arecaceae > Areca > Areca catechu. The sequence continues at coordinate 39,588,271 of CM038050.1, forward strand.
TTTGGGAGAAAAGGGATCCAAGATGTCCATTCCCTACTAGACAAACAGCCACGAAGCAGAAAGTTGGGAGAGCGGTGTGGTCGGCTGACGTTGGATATGGGCATGATGCTGGCAGCGGTCACACTTTCTCACAAAATCAATGGTGTCTTCGAGCATGGTCTCCCAGAAGTATCCTTGTCGAAGTGCCTTATAAGCTAGAGTCCTGCCTCCCACATGATTCTCGTAGATGCCTTCGTGTATCTCTTGGAGCACGTAGGCGGCTTCTGAGGGCCTCCAGTATTTTTATAAGGGGTAGGAATAAGACCTTTGATAGAGCTACCCATCCATCAGCATGATGCATGCGGCCTTCTTCTTGAGGAGACCGACTTCCTTGCGATCTTCGAGTAGGGTTCCAGTAGTGATGTATTTGATGTAAGGGTCCATCTAGCTCTCTTCGAAGGTGACCTACTAGACCTCTACCGCAGACTCGTAGCTAGGAGCCTCCAAATATTCAATGAAGGTATGCCCCAGTAACAAATCTGGTAGGGTTACCAGCCGGGAGAGGATGTCAGCCTGAGCATTCTCTACATGAGGGATGTGGAAAATGCTGAAGTGCTGCAAGTTCGCTGTATATGAGCGTACCTTGTCCAGATACTTCTCCATCATGGGATCCCGAGCTTCGTACTCGTTGAAGACTTAACCCACCATGAGCTGTGAATCCATAAAGACCTTCAGGCACTTTATGCCCCACTCATGAGACACCTTCAATCCATCAAGAGTGCTTCATACTCGACCTGATTGTTGGTTGCCTTGAAGAAGAAACACAGCACATAATCGGTGATGACTCCATCAGAGTTGGCGAGGATGAGCCCAACTCCACTCCCTCCGGCATCGGATGCACCGTCGACATGGAGAATCCATGTCATCACTTCGGGGGTTGAGTCCTACTCAGGCTCGGCTCACTTGTGTGTCTCTTCCAGATCCTCAGTCGTCTAGGTGCATTCCACCATAAAATTAGCAAGGACCTGGGCCTTTTGTGTTGGTGTTGGATGGTAGGTGATTTCAAACTCTTTGAGCTTCACTGGCCCACTTGGCCAGGCACCCCGATGTATCAAGGTGGCTTAGAATGGCCCTTAGGGGTTGATCGGTGAGGACCGCAATCGGATGTGCTTGGAAGTAGGGCCTGAGATGCTGCACAGATATGATGAGTGCAAAAATATTTTTTTTGAATTGAGTATACCTGGCTTTCGCATCATGAAGCAACTTGCTGGTATAGTGGACTGGCTGCTGGGAGTCATCCTTGTCGATGTGGACCAGCACTGAGCTGACCACCTTCGATGATATCACCAGGTACAGGAGGAGCTCGTTTCTAGGCTCTAGCCTGGATAGTAGCAACGGAGAGACAAAAAGCTCCTTCAACCCCTCGAAGGCCTCCGGACACTACTCTGTCTAGGTAAAGTCGTGCATCTTACGCAACACCTTGAAGAATGGCTGGTAGCACTCAGTAGAATACAAGATGAAACGGCTTAATGCCTCTACGCATCCAGTCAAACACTGAACCTCCTTTTTGGAGATGGGGTGTCTCATGTCGATGATCGCTTGGATCTTCTCAAGGTTGACCTCTATCCCTTGCTAGGTGATCATGAACCCCAAGAATTTTCCCTCCGTGATGCCAAATGCATATTCGATGGGGTTCAGCTTCATCTAGTAGAGGCGAAGGTTGTCAAAGACCTCCACCAGGTTGATGATAAGATTTGACTCCTGGTCACTCATGACGAGCATGTCATCCACATAGACCTACATGTTGCTGCCTATTTAGTCTTTAAAAACCTTGCTGACCAGGCACTAGTACATGGCCCTTGCATTCTTGAGACCGAACAGCATCATCTTATAGCGGTACGTGCCTTTGTCGGTCACGAACATCGTATGCTCCATGTCTTCCAAGTGCATGCAGATTTGGTTGTACCCGGAGAAGGCATCCATAAAGCTGAGGAGCTTGTGGCCCGAGGTCACATCCACCAGCTGGTCAATCTTGGAAAGTGGGAAGCTGTCCTTTGGACAGGTCCGGTTGAGGTTGATGTAGTCCATGCAAATCCTTCACTTCCTAGAGGCTTTCTTAACCATCATTATATTAGCCAACCAATTAGGGTATCGTACCTCATGGATGATGATGGGGACATCGGCCCAGAATATGAAGCAGCCCAGATCAATCCAAAAGCCCAACCCAGAACCTGAAGCCAGAAGCCCAACCCAGAAGTCCAACCCAGAAGCCCAGCCCAGACCTGAAGCCAGACCAGCCCAAACCCTGGGGGCCCAAGATCCTGAAGTTGATGCTGCCCAAATCTTGATAAGCACTAATCCTGATGCAGCACTATTGAATTTTAATTCAAGAATATTATCTTATCTTATCCGTTGTTGTTAGGATTGATTTATCGGTTGTTTTTAGAATTTGATTACTTAGTTGAATATTTGTTTTAGGATTTATCTTATTATTTGTTCGGATCTCTCAGTCTGTTGAGAAATTTCGATTAGATTTTAGTCTATTTAAGATATCATGTTTCTTGGTGAATAAAATTAGCGATGAATAAAAATATTTGAGAAAAGTGCCTGGATGTGTCTCGACTGCTTTCCCCATCTCCTTCTCCTTTTCCTTCAGCTCGTCTCTCTGTTAGTTCTTCCTCTCGAATTCTTCTTCCTCTGAGACTCTCTGTTACCTGGGTCTCCCCTCTTCCTCCTCTAACTCTCCTGTTTCCTTCCCTTAACCTCTGTCAATCAAACATCCTATGAAGCAATTCTCCGGAGCACACCATTGCCAACAAGTCCCTTTCTGATTTCCCTCAATCGAGAGTGACACCACCAATTCCCATCCGACACCACCAGAGAGAGCACTTTCCCACGCGCCTCCATCTTCACCGACCGAGGTGTCTCCACTACTGCCGGTCGACCCCATCTCCAATCGGTCCCCGTTGCCGAGACGCCGGATGCCCGCCCATCTCCTTGCTGCCGTGAGCCCGTAAACCCCCATCCGTCTATTCTCCCACACCGCTACCTGAACCACCGTGGTCCTGCCCTTCAACATTTCAGCCGCGCCACCGATCTGGAAGAACCACGCCACCGACCATCCCAAACGGCTCAGCCGCCCCTATGCACAGACCTCCGCTGAGACTGCCAGTGCCCGAGCCGCCCAATCACCGACGCTGCCGCCACAAGCCACTCAATCAAAGCAACCCACCGGAGTCCTCCTCCTGCATCAAGCTCCGGAATCAAACCATCGCCCACGCCTGCAGTCGATCTGGAGAGCCGCCAAAACCCACTCGGTTTCCTCTTCGCTCGTGATCGAGACCCGCTCGGCTTCCTCTCCGCTCTTGACCGAGACTCGCTCGGCTTCCCAAGTCCGCCGGTGCAAGCCATCACTGAGGCCGAAGCCCCTGCTGCCGTGCCCTCCACGGCCACCGCACGATGTCGCACCACCCGAGACCGAGCACACCACTGCCTCCTTCTTCCTGTCCAATGCCCATCGGTCGTCTCCTCCGCTCCCATCCAGCCGGTCATCCATCTCCTTCGCTCTGCAGCCGTCCCCGCCCGATTCGCACGATGACGCCAGCCACCGTCACCGTCCCCGGCCCCGTCACTGGGGGTTTCCCTTTCACCAGAAATCGTCACAGCCGACCGAGACCTCCGCCGATCCCGTGATGCCAGCCATCGGCCGTGCCACCGCCAGCCTCCCATCGCTGGTGCCGGTGAACACCACCAGTGAAATTCCTCCCCTCCGCGAGCCTCTCTGCTGCTGGTTCATTCCATGGAGACGGGAGAAGACCCTGCACGAACGTGAAAGCAGGGTCGTTATCCCCTTTGTCGATTTTCTCTGCACGGTCATCAGAGCAAAGTCGGCTCTCCTCTGCCAACTTTAGGGAAAAAATCGTGGAAAAAAAAAAGAAAAAAAACGTGGGGAAAAACTGAAAAAAAGAGGAAAAGAAAATAGAAAAAAAAAGAGAAAAAAAATATGGGTTATTAGTGGGAAAAATAAATGGAGAAAAAAAATATGAGAAAAGAATGGGAAAAAAGGTTTTTTTTATTTGAATAAAAATTGAAAAAAAAAAATTTTGGACTGTTTAACCTAGCCTAGGGTCATTTTCTAGCGACCAACGGTCCAACTTTCTTGGAATAAACATTGATCCGGGGTCATGTCCCGTGTCAATTTGGTATCAGAGCAAGTTTAGGTTAGGTTAGGTTAGGATTAATTCCATTTGCTTTTTACTTTAAAATATTTCAGTCTATAGATGATGTATCGAGGAGCCAATTTGAAGGAGAGCCAATTTGAAGCCTGACTTGACGGAGTCAAGTTCTCCCCACCTCAGGAGAAATGATGGGGACATCGGTCCAGAATCTGAAGCAGCCCAGATCAACCCAAAAGCCCAACCCAGAACCTGAAGCCAGAAGCCCAACCCAGAAGTCCAACCCAGAAGCCCAGCCCAGACCTAAAGCCAGACCAGCCTAAACCCTAGGGGCCCAAGATCCTGAAGTTGATGCCGCCCAAATCTTGATAAGCACTAATCCTAATGCAGCACTCTTGAATTTAAATTCAAGAATATTATCTTATCTTATCTGTTGTTGTTAGGATTGATTTATCGGTTGTTTTTAGAATTTAATTACTTAGTTTGAATATTTGTTTTAGGATTTATCTTATCATTTGTTCGGATCTCTCAGTCTGTTGAGAAATTCTGATTAGATTTTAGTCTATTTAAGAGATCATGTTTCTTGGCGAATAAAATTAGCGATGAATAAAAATATTTGAGAAAAGTGCCTGGATGTGTCTCGACTGCTTTCCCCCTCTCCTTCTCCTTTTCCTTTGGCTCGTCTCTCTGTTAGTTCTTCCTCTCGGATTCTTCTTCCTCTAAGACTCTCTGTTACCTGGGTCTCCCCTCTTCCTCCTCTAACTCTCCTGCTTCTTTCCCTTAACCTCTGTCAATCAAACATCCTGTGAAGCAATTCTCCGAAGCACACCATTGCCAACAAGTCCCTTTCTGATTTCCCTCAATCGAGAGTGCCACCACCAATTCCCATCCGACACCACCGGAGAGAGCACTTTCCCATGTGCCTCCATCTTCACCGACCGAGGTGTCTCCACTACTGCCGGCCGACCCCATCTCCAATCGGTCCCCGTTGCCGAGACGCCGGATGCCCGCCCATCTCCTTGCTGCCGTGAGACCGTAAACCCCCATCCGTCTGTTCTCCCACACTGCTACCTGAACCACCGTGGTCCTGCCCTTCAACATTTCAGCCACGCCACCGATCTGGAAGAACCACGCCACCGACCATCCCAAACGGCTCAGCCGCCCCTGTGCACAGACCTCCGCTGAGACTGCCAGTGCCCGAGCCACCCAATCGCCGACGCTGCCGCCACGAGCCACTCAATCAAAGCAACCCACCAGAATCCTCCTCCTGCATCAAGCTCCGAAATCAAACCATCGCCCACACCTGCAGTCGATCCGGAGAGCCGCCGAAACCCTCTCGATTTCCTCTCCGCTCGTGACCGAGACCCTCTCGGCTTCCTCTCCGCTCGTGACCGAGACCCGCTCGGCCTCCCAAGTCCGCCGGTGCAAGCCGTCACTGAGGCCGAAGCCCCTGCTGCCGTGCCCTCCATGGCCACCACGCGACGTCGCACCACCCGAGACCAAGCACGCCACCGCCTCCTTCTTCCTGTCCATTGCCCATCGGCCATCTCCTCCGCTCCCAGCCGGTCGATCGTCCATCTCCTTCGCTCTGCAGCTGTCCCCGCCCGATTCGCACGATGACGCCAGCCACCGTCACCGTCCCCGGCCCCGTCACCGGTGGCTACTCATTTCTCTTTCACCAAAAACCGTCACAGCCGATCGAGACCTCCGCCGTCCATGCCGCCATCTCCGCCGATCCCGTGATGCCAGCCACCGGCCGTGCTGCCGCCAGCCTCCCATCACCGGTGCCGGTGAAGACCACCGGTGAAATCCCTCCCCTCCGCGAGCCTCTCTGCTGCTGGTTCATTCCGTGGAGGAGATGGGAGAAGACCCTGCACGAACGTGAAAGTAGGGTCGTTCTCCCCTTTGTCGATTTTCTCTGCACGGTCATCAGAGCAAAGCCGGCTCTCCTCTACCGACTTTAGGGAAAAAATCATGGAAAAAAAAAAGAAAAAAACATGGGGAAAAAGTGAAAAAAAAAGAGGAAAAGAAAATAGAAAAAAAAAAAGAGAAAAAAAATATGGGTTATTAGTGGGAAAAATAAACGGAGAAAAAAAATATGAGAAAAGAATTGGAAAAAATGTTTTTTTTATTTGAATAAAAATTGAAAAAAAAATAATTTGGGACTGTTTAACTTAGCCTAGGATCGTTTCCTAGCGACCAACGGTCCGACCTTCTTGGAATAAACATTGATCCGGGGTCATGTCCCGAGTCAGATGAAGCCTACTGCGAGAAGCTTTTCGACCTCCTCATCGATCGCCTTCTGCCTCTCCAGGACAAAGCTCCTCTTTTTCTACCAGACTGATGGCTGTTGAGGTCGACATTTAGCTTGTGAGTGATTACTTATGGAGGGATCCCAAGCATATTTGCCGTGGTCTAGGCGAAAACATCTGCATTGGCCTGCAGGAAGATGAATAGGCAGGATATCTCCTCCTCTAATAGCAGCGCTCCCACATACACAATCTTCAGGGGGTCCTCTCCTAGAGAAAAGGCAAAAGGGGCTTGATCGGTCCACCCTTTAGCTCTAGTTCCATTAGGCTTGATTGGTCAATGGTCAGACTCTGCCTAGCCTCTCACACCCCCGGGATGGTCTGCAGGTAGTGTTGGATTGTCTACCGGGACCCTCTCATCTCCCAAATCCCTCAAGGAGTTGGGAACTTGACAAGAAGATACCTGGTGGAGATGGTGGCATCGAGCAAGTTGAGTATGGGATGCCCCAGAATTGCATTATAAGGTGAGGAAAGCCTTATAACGGTGAATGTTGTCAACACGGTGCTTTACCGAGGTGCATATCGGTGGTTATCGATAGTGTAATTTCTTCTTCAACCCTGACTGAATCCCTGGTGAAACTGACCAAGGGTGTGAACACCGATTTTATTTGATCAGTGGACAAGTTCATTCTTGCAAAAACATCATAAAAAAGGATGTCATCAGAGCTTCCACTATTAACCATAATTCATTTTACAGGATGCTTAGCTATCGTCATTTCTACAATGATAGCATCATTATTTGGGTTGTCTACCCTGGCCGACCCTTCTCCCCCGTAGGGGAGTACATCACCACTCTTTTCCTTCCCCCTAGCCCTTTTTGAGCTTTTCCCTGCTCCCTAGGAGATCATTTCCATTGGCTTCTCAGTGGACTGATTATCGATGGCGAGTGGCCGGGCCTCCTCACTCTGGGCAACTTAGGTAACTCCTCCCTCCACATACTGTTTAAGGTAGCTGTACTTGATCAGGTCTTCTATCTCCCTCTTCAGATGGCGGTATTCCTTGGTGTCATGGCCATGGTCTTGATAAAAGCGATAGTAGCGAGACTTGTTGTGTCCAGCGGATGGTCTTAGTAGGGGAGGATGATGTAGGAAGCGCTCGTCCTCGATCTCCATGAGGATCTTTGCTCTCAAGGTGATGAGAGGGGTGAACTTCTCTTCCTTGGTAGGGTCGACTCAGGGCCTGGGGCTCGGTAGAGGGGTGGCACATTCTGCAAGGCTGGGGGAACAGATGCTTCCCCCATGGCTTGCCTCTTCAGTGGCTTCCCATCCAACTCCCTCTTGGTATGATCAGCCTCCTCCGCACGGATGTACTTATGGACCTGGAGGAGGAGCTCCGAGTAAGTCTTCGAAGGCTTCTTGTCGAGGGAGTAGGTGAAGCGGGAGGTCCTGAGTCCTCTCTTTAGTGCCAGTATGGTGACTGGCTCATTGATGCGGGATGACTCTAAGATTGCTAAACATATAGGGAAAACAGTAAACTATTTTTTTTATTTTTTTCATAATTTAATTTGCAGGCTAGATTTCTAAAATAAAATAAGAACTAGCATAAGGAGTAGCAATGCAAATAATCATCGTATCGCAGGCAAACTCATGCAAAATAATAAAATCCAGAACCCGAGAATTGAGAAACTCCCAGATTAGGATAGCTTATCTTCATCAAATCAAAAATTAAAAGAATGGAAGGATGTTACCAATCAGTGATTTGAAGAACTTTCGATGAAGAGATCACACAGCATTTTGATTGGAATCTGGATGATGAAGCTTGGTTTCCCTTGAACTGATAACTGATTTGGGTGGTCCTGGAGGCAAAGAAGGCCTCCTCTGGGGAGGTGAAACACCTCGGGGATCCTGCAAGCATCAGGGTCAATCAAAACAGCTAGTAATAGAAGCAAAGAAAACTAGGGTTTGAAGGAAATCGGGATTAGGGTTAAAGGCTAACAGTCGGGGAGGAAGAAGCTCCTTATCCTGGACGTCAGCTAGGGCTTCCTTTCCTTGGACATGGCTAGTCTTCAAGGATGCAAAAGGATACTAGGGCAGCAAGGAATTTGGCCAAGCAAGAGAAAACAAATACAAACCAAAGAATAAAAGCAAAATAACACAAGCTCGCAAGCTCAAATATATTTATCAAGGTTTTGATATCATGAATAAAAGTTGCTTACAAGAGAGGGAGGGGTGGGGTATTTATAGAGTTTCCTTGTCCTCTAACTAGGGTTACACACTTGGGTTACAAGTCTTCTCTTAGATAGGTTAGAAAAACAAATATTAAAACAATTAGGAGCATAAGTCCTAACTATGGTAGGATTTGACCTAGTCTTCTCCTTCTCCCTTCATGCTTTGACTATTCCACTCAAGGACACCTCTTGGACTTGGTCAACACTTCAAGGATGCCTAGGAGGGCGTGTTGGGCTTCTAGGGGCAGCAAGGTGCCGGCCTAAAGGGGCATGGGCACATGGGCTTGGGCCTCTAGAAGCTGGGATGGCCTAGTAGCCTGGTAGCAGGAATATTCCATGGAATCTTACTTCTTTAGGGCTTGGGCTTGGTGCCTGGGCTTGATTTCCTTGGGATGGGATGTAGGTGGACCTCTGGAATCATGGATGCCCTGGTTTAAGAATATGCTCTGGCATTTGGAGAGGAATCTGAGCATCTAGAGGATATCTGGAAAGAATCAAGATTTCTGGAAGCATCTTGGATCCTGAGTTGTCACACAAAATCCAATGGACTGATGTAATAACCTCTGACTCCTAGATGTGGCCTGGTGGAACTCTAAAATAGGATAACCTCCTCTTTTGTACAAAAATTGGGCTCATACTGGACTCATAACTGATGTACAGGACTCAAAATATTGACTAAGTTGAGGGTTGAGACAAATCAACTAACTTCAACTTATTACATGACTCAATCTTAATTGATTACAAAATTTTTAAAACTTTGACACAGTACTAATTAAATGATATGGGATCCAGGGATCTGTGTCTAATCCTGGTGTCTCCACCATATATCAAGGTGGTAGATCTCTAGGGTAGCGGCTTTAAACAAGGACATGTAATCCTAGAGGGGCTCTTGATCCTGCTGGCAGATAGAGAAGAGGCTGTCGGCCTTACGTGGCACCTTCCTGCATGCATCGAAGTATGCCACAAACTTTCTTTCTAGCTATTCGAAGGAGTCAATGCTCTCCGACTCAAGTCGGGAGAACCAAGCTCGAGCAGCCTTGCGGAGTGTAGCTAGGAAGGTGACGTAGAGGAGGGTATCAGTAGCCCCCTGGACCCTTATGAGGGCCTTATAGTTTTTAAGGTGATCCAAGGGATCGGTTGTCCCATTGTAGGGACCAACTCGAGGCATGTAGAATCGATTAAGAATTGGTTCCTCTTAGATTCTACAGGAAAAGGGAGGATGTGTGTCGTAACCCACAGGCTCGCTGGGGGAGCCCTGAATCTTCGCAAATCAGCGGGACAGATCAGCCAGCTTGTGCTCTTGCTCCTCGAGATGCCTTTCTACTTGACAGTGGATGGCCTCGTCTATGGACCCCTCGGCGGAGACCATTAGGGGTGAAGGGGATGCGGAGTGGAGGAACTCTCACCTCAGTTCCTGGCCACGCCGGCATCGTTGGTGCGAGAGTGTGCCATGGTCCGAGGAGCGGCTCTTCCGGCTGGTCAGGCCATCTTGCTGTTCCTTCCCGATCGCATACTAGTCTCCCCACGGGTGAGAGGCCGCATGTGATGGTCCCTCCTGGAAGGATGTAGGCTAGTACGGGGATTGATGGCATGGGCCACCGGTGTTCTCGGCTGCTATTGTGTTGCTAGGGATCGGTGTTGCTGATGAAGCTGACACACCGCCGTAGCCAAGGCATGGACCTGCTGGGTAAGTGTGACGATGTGGGGGTCTGCCGGAGATGGCGGTGGTGGAGCGGGGAGCTCCCCCTCTAGGCTCTGCTGATCGTCGTGGTGAGGAGGGTCTCCTGCATAGCTAACGAAAGCTTCGCGTGCATGCACCATCACCATGGGACCTTGGTTGTACACGAATACTCTTTTGGTAGTGGGGGACTTATTGTTGGACTTTCTATAGTCGACGGCTTTACCGTTCTACCTCCCTACCTAGCGTGCCAATCTATTGCTACCTAGATCGCATGGCCTGTAGCTCTGACATGTTATGTATGCATCGAGCTCCCTCTGGATGCTTGGCCCTCTTTTCGGTCAGCTCCTTATCGACTTGACCTACAAAGAAAAGATAAAACTCAGGTTGGGGATTCTAGTGGGGACACTCCAATGATCAAGTTAGTTTAGACGATCAAGGAAAACAAAATCTCTATGACAGAGGGTTCGGGATGCCTCCGCGTAGAGGAGTAAAATCAAATCTGAGCGATGAAAAATAAGTGGGAAGTTAGAGAGCAGGGAGGTTCTCCCTCTTGGTTCCTTGCTCGTTTGCTCTCTTTATCTTATCAGTTATCTCTCTCCCTTTGTCGGAGATCCTTTCTTTTGTTTTATATGAGAGAAATGGTCCAGACCAGGTCTAGGGCTTCATCAGGATGTCACTTTTTCAATACCCTATTTTGGTGTAGTTTTCCTCTGTCAGCAACCTCCCCCCTATCTGACCGGTCTTCGGGAGGAGATCTTCTTATTGGAGGTGTTCGCCAGTGTGATACAGGTCCTGCCCCTCTGGTGGAGCAGTTTTCCATGGGAGGCATAGGCGCTGTGCCGCTGAGCCTGAGCCATGGTAGAACATTTTCATTCCCGGAGGGACCATCGGAGTGCTGTAGGGCCTGGGACCTTAATAGGATAATCCTCTTGAAGAATGCACAGATGTCGTGTCACAGGAACTGGAGTCCCAGCTGCACGGTAGGGGGGCGCAGGTGGTGTATTACAGGGCCTGAAGTCTAGTGGAGCATGTGTCGCGCAGAGTATGTGGGCAGCGTGTTGCAGGGTCTGGTGCCTCCAGTAGGACATGCACCACCTTCTAGGGGCCGTAGGTAGCTTAGAACCTCCATGCCATGATTTGAATTTATTCTAGTCTTCTTCTCCTTGTTCCCGACTGGTCCTCTGATAGTTGATGATGCCTCGTGGTCCTGGACAGGAACTCCACCTCGAAAAACAGGAGCTCTATCTCGAGAGCTTGACCTCAGAAGGCGAGAGTACGACCTTGATCGGGAGCTCGACCTCGGATGGGAGCTGACCTCGATTGGGGACTCAACCTCGAAAGGCGGGAGCACGTCCTTGGAAGGTGGCAGCACGACCTCGAATGGGAACTGACCTTGGCCGGGAGCTCAACCTCGGAAGGTGGGAGGATGATCCCGGCCTGGAGTTCAACCTCAGATGGGAGCTGACCTTGGCCTGAGACTCGACATTGGAAAGCGGAAGCTCGACCTCGGATGGAAGCTAACCTCGGTCGGGGGCTCGACCTCGGATGGAAGCTAACCTCGGTCGAGGGCTCGACCTCGGATGGGAGCTAACCTCGATCGGGGGCTCGACCTCGAAAGGTGGGAGCTTGACCTCGGATGGGAGTTGACTTCGATCGGGAGCTCGATCTCGGATAAAAGCTGACCTCGACTGGAGGCTCGACCTCAGAAGGTGCGAGCACGACCTCAGAATTTTATTTGGTCGCCGCATCTAGGTGACATCTTCTGCCGGCATGGTGATGCAGAACGAAAGCTCTGATACCAAAAATGATGCAGGACGAAAGAGATGATGCGATACGGAAGTAAATTAAGACTAATTCTTTTTTTTATATATATATATTTTCAGAAGTCGGCTATGACTCAAAGGAAAGATAAACTAATGTTGAAAGAAACTAAGAAATGACAGAAAGCACAATTAAAATGAGTGGATTATCAAAGTAACTCAGAAGTAGGATCGCTGGAGATTGAGAAACCTCCAGACCTAGGGTTTACTCCTCTTTCAAGAAACAGACGAAGAGAGAAGAGAAGGTTTTATACCTGACAGTGATATCTCTCGTTGCTTCAATTGAATGACACTCTCGAGCAGATTGTAGGATCCTTGGAGACGGGGTATCTTCATAATGGATCCTCGGATTGTAGTCCTATGGCAAGGTTGGCCTTCTTCTCGAACTCAGGATCTGGAAGAAGAAGAACAAAAAAAAAAAAGAACCAGAAACTCAAAGAAAGACACTGACCTGAGGACTTAATGAAGATTGTTGGATGTAGAAGTTCTGGAGATCTTGATACTGATCTGACTCTTCGTTGAACTTGCTCTGTAGTTGAAATAGTTGATCTGAACCTGGATGCTGGTGGCCGGCCTCTATGTGGAAGAGAGGGGTCGTGGGATGTAGATGAAAAATTAGGGTTTGGTGGTGGTGGAGTAGAGATGGGTGGACTAAGCTAGGGTTTTGGGGTTGGAGATCTCACACCTCCTCAAGGTTCCTAGGGAACCTGGATTTACTCCCTCACGGAGCTCAACACTTGAATACAAGTGCGGAAGAGAGAAACACAAAGTTGCTCACAAAGAAATTGATTTCATTCATCATTTTGTCAAGAATTACATAGAGTTAAATATATAGACATAACAAAGAAATAAAATTTCATACACTTCCAATATGGGACTAATAGGACTAACCCACACTTTAGGCATCAAATTCTCTTCCCAAGACTCCTTCCATGAGTGGGCAGTCCAAAAACTCCAAGAAAACTTGAAAATCAGCTCCAAATGGCAGGTTATGGGGGTGTCTCCTAGTATCTCTCCATGAATCAAGGATTTTCCCTTCATGGTTTGGCTCTTTTGGATACCTCCTAGTCTTGCTCCACAAGTTTAGGCTTCTTCCTTTCATGGCTTTGGCACTTTAGGAAACTTTGGGTGCCTCCTTGATTTTCTCCCCAAGACATGCTCTCTTCCCTTTTATAACTTGGATTTTTATGGAACATTGTGGGGCACCTCCTTGATCCTCTCTTCAAGAAAAATTCTTGCCATCCTGGCTTGGGTTTATCTGGAAAGAAGTTGGCTCCTCCTTGGATTGAGGTATCTTGATGGATTTCTCCCCCAAGTGGCGCATGAAAGAAGGGACCTGCTTTCTTGTGGTGTGGGGACCAAGGCACACTGGATGGAGATGTGGCGCCTCCTGGACTCTGGCGTGTGGCTGGGAGTGTGGCGCCCACTTGCTTGGTCCTGGAAGAAAATGTGGCACCTTGGAGAAGACCTAGACCACTTCTAGGACTTGTATTGAGTCAACATGACTCAACAAAATTTAAATTGCACGGAAATACAGACTCAAACTAAAATTGAGTTGACCAAGTCAACCCTTATTACAAAACCAAAAAATCCTAATTCTTCGGGCAATGTCAATCAGAGATCCAGATAGAGCCCTGAAGTCTTCTTCTGAGTCTGGTGCCCGCACCACATGGTTGTCAACTGAATCCGATGCAAGTTCCATATCAGTGATTGTGCTACATCACCTTCCATGGTCTACTCATAATATAGAGATATTTTTTTTTAATTAGATTAAAAAATGAATAATTAATTTTTTGATCTAAAGTTTAAATAAATTATAAACAAATTAAATTAAATAATCTATTTATTAAATAAATTTGATTTAAATTTTTAAATTTGATTTGTATAATAAATAAATTAAATTTAAATTAAAAAATTTTTTATTTTTATTGGCTCGATCCTTTTATATCCAATCCATTTTGATTGCCATCAGTGGCCATCGACGCATCATATCCTAACAGCTTTATCACCAGCAGCCCAAAGTTTCCCAAGAACCCATGCATCAGATGCAACCATGTTTATTGGTACGAACAAACCAGGCGATCCCTTGTTTCAAGGGGAACCGGCTAACAAAATTGCTGCCCCTTTCCGCACCCGTTCCGCGCCCTCTTTCCGTTGATTTGTGGGTCAAAATCATGCTAAACAATGTGTGCCACTTTAGAGGTCTAACCGCTCGGTCCCACAGAATTTATACCACTTTCTGCTACTCATCGATATGCCGCCGTTTATGCCACTCTGTCGATATGCCGTCGCCCGTCATAAATCTCTCACCCTCTCCTCGCCCGTGGGTGGAAGAAAGGATACGGTTTCAGGGTCCTCGAATTCTCAGCTCAAGAACAAATCTTGTAACATTCAAACTCTAATCCATACTGAGATGGTAGCCTGATTGTTAAAAATTTTATCTTACTATTAGTCACGAATTCAAAATATAATTTTTTAAATAATTTAATTAAATTTAGTAATTTTTTTAATTTTTTTTAAATTTTTAGATTAAAAAAAAAAGGAAAAGAATGAAAGCGTATAAAAATAGCTACATCAAGATTTATTTATTTATTTATTATATTAAAAAAAAATTCTGGCCCATGACTTAGTGATCCCTACAGGCCGGCTGGAGGTTACATATAGCTTCAGGCCTTCAGCCGTTTCCAGGATGCATGCATCTAAAATTTTTCAGGTCTTAATACCGTTGCCTGAAAACCATTCCTTCCTGGCGAAGACAACCTCAGCGGCAGACCCCTCTCACTCCTTTGGAAACCACCCATCGCTATTTCTTTGCTCTTCTCCTCGGTTTGCTTTGAACTCTAGAATCTTCTCTTTCCTTTCCAACCGTCTCTCTCTCTCCCTCCATTGTAGAACCCATAGAATTTATTCTTTGCTGGATTCCGGTTTCCACCTATTCTCGACTTCCCTGTTCGGAACCCTCCAACCTTTTTCATAGTACCATATTATCACAATGTAATTAGTTAAAACTTTTTCTCACTTTTCACCAGCCTTTCAATAATCTATCTATATATATATATTCTGACTGTATCCAGTATGTCTTAGTCCTCGTTTGTCCTTCTTGCTAGTGGTATTGGCGGTGGGAAGTGGTGGATAGTGCTAGTAGATGGATGCTTCAGAGGGGAGTTCGTTTTTCGGGGGCCGGGAGAACTGCTTCAAAGCGAGCTTCCGATCGACGGGGCCAGCGATGCCTCGACCAAAAGATTCAGGCCGGCAGCCGAGTCGCCGGCCGGCCGACACGGCTGACTTTGTGGATGGTGATACATGGATTACTGTCATCCTGTCTGTCGTTAGGATCGTTGCTTGCTTTCTTTCGATGATGGTTACCACCGTCGTGTGGGGCGTGATCTTGCTGGTGTTGCTGCCTTGGCCATATGCTCGGATCAGGCAGGGAAACTTGTATGGCCATGTTACCGGGTGGCTGCTGGTAAAGGATCTTGTAACTGCTCCCTGTTTTATTTTCAGTTTTATGTTTGTACTTTTGTTTGTTGTATTGTCATGATCAGTTCATGGATAGATTTGTTGGTTTGATCCATATTTCGGTGTAAGGAGATAAAGATTGATTGGCATGCTTGTGGCTATCTCGATAATTCATCTCGTTTTGATGTTTTTCAACAGTTTGACTACTGCTTTGTGAACATCTTCCTTCCAGACTGCATAAATTGTTGCTGTTTAATACTTGATTTTAAGAATAAAATCTATATGTTTCTAATCTCGTTTTCCTTTTGATGGGTTGTATTCCTCTGTTCATTGTTGGATGTTCGGTCAACATGCCGTCATCCTTGGTTGTTTTTCTTACTTCCTATGGAAGCATTTGCTAAACAGACCCTAGTCTGATCACATCCTTGGTTTGGATGAGATAAATAGTATTCTTCTGTGTGTGTGGCTATGCTGTTTGGAACTTCTTTGTAAACACATGCCGGATGGCAAAGCTCTGCTTCTTAAAGATTTTGAACTTTTCCTGATTGGCCATTTCTTCTATGTAATTGTATGTATCATCTGGTTGATGTTCTTGTAAGGTGAATGAGAAGTCTGGTCCATGCTCGTTATCAACCACTCTACCATCAAGCTGCATATCATTGCACACACCATGCTCCATTGGAATTTTCTTTTCCTGCTATATAACAATTTCCTGAAATGAGTCTTCATTAGAAATAATATCTCAGCTAATAAATATTTTGTAGACGATAGGATCCTTTAATCCGTATCTTTTTATTGCTTTTGCATAGCCAAGAGATTTGTGTCTTTTAAAATTCATGTCAAGTTTGGTCTATTTCACTTTCAGAACTCAAATATATGCATCACAATTGAACACACAGAGAAAAAAATAATCGAGAGGCTTGTCAAACCAAACCTCCTTCGAA
This sequence comes from Areca catechu, assembly GCA_021397845.1. Classification (NCBI taxonomy): domain Eukaryota; kingdom Viridiplantae; phylum Streptophyta; class Magnoliopsida; order Arecales; family Arecaceae; genus Areca; species Areca catechu. The sequence goes on from CM038050.1 coordinate 39,604,805, forward strand.
ATTTTTAATCCAATAGAAACCGTAGATGCTTTGTTCACTAAAAAAGAAGCTGTGCTTGCAACTTTAGCCCAAAATCTCTTATCAAGCCTTGCTGTACTTAACATGCTTCTAGCTTGTTCTATGAGAGTCTTGTTCATCCTCTCAACAACATCATTTTGCTATAGTATCCCAAGAATTGTTAAGCACCATTTGATCCCATGTTTATTACAAAATGCTTCAATTTTTTTGAACAAAATTTTCTTCCACGAAGACATTTTATTTTCAAATTCCTTTTATTTTCAACACATGCTTTGAAATACTTAAACTTTTCAAATACTTCTAATTTTTTCTTGAACATATAAATCTATGTCTTTCGAAAAAAATCATCAATAACAGTAACAAATAAGAATTACCTTCCAAAAAAATTGCAGGTACCTTCCAAGTATTAGAATGAATCAACTTGAGAAAATTCCTATTTTATTGTGAGATAAAGAGAAAGAAAGTCCATGTTGCTTTTCAAACAAATAATTTTTACAGAAACTTAAGGAAACAAATTAACTTATAACTAGGAAGAAGATTTATGTCTGAAAGTACTTGAAACCCGTGCTCATTCATTTTTCAAACACCTATGCCAGACAATAGGAGACTTTAACTTAGCGGTAGTGACAACGGCTTCTCTCAGTAAAGTCTAACCAATCAACATATAATGATTACTTACCAACTCTCTCTTCAGCACCACCATGCAAACTTTGACAACTTTTGATTGATGCTTTGCTTCTGTGAATTTTATACCATGCTCATCAAATATCCCTAAAGATAGAAAACTCTTTTGGAGTGTAGAGATGCATCTAACATATGAAATTAAATGAGCACATCCATCAAACATCCTGATCCTCACATCTCCCACTCAACTAATAGGGCACTCTGTTAGATGTATGCCCTTGAAGCCAATATGGCAGATATATTGTATCTTTTTAGGATATAAATTTGTACTTGATTTATTCAATATTAATAAAATAGATATTTTTTATTTCATTTTTATGTAATGTATCCTTGAATCGTCCAAGGAATTAATAGTCAATGACACATCCTTAAAGAGTTAAAATTTGAGATATGTGTCATTATAAATTAATTGTTAGATATGTCCTAGAAACCAATTTGGCAAGATACATTGTAATCTTTCTAAAATATATTTTTATGTCCTTGAATCATTTCAAGAATTAAAACTTAAGACACATATTCTAAAGAGTTAAAATTTGAGACATGTGTATTTAATCCCTAAATTGCTCTCAATCATTGGATCATCATGGAAACGGTGATGCACCCATTAAGATCAGTGCATAGATTACTTTTCTTTTAAATAGATGAGTCTCAAGTCTACAGTATAGGGATACTAGAATAAGAATGCAAGTGATTGTTAAAAAATAATGGTACTGAGCATGGCTAAAATGTGAAGTTATTTGGATGTCTACCCATTCATCAGTGATGTTCACGATACTGCAATTGTGTGAAAATTTTTAGACTTGCAGTGCCTTGGCTACTTATAGTGGGGTTGTAATTTGATTGTATATTCTCACTTGTTCATCCTCAAGTGCTTGACGAAGATACTATGCCTTGGCTAGAGCCTTGTCTTGAACCTATTCTGCTTCACCAATTCTCTCCTGCTCCCAACTCGAAGACCTTGATAATATATTTTGCTACAAGCCTGCTGAAATTCATCCCAGCGCTACTTGTTCTCTTCTGTAGTTGATCGAAGCTCATCCCATAGCCAGATAATTTGGGCTTGGAAATTTTTCTTCAAGTTTGCAACCTTAGCATGGAAGTTTTTCTTCAGGTTCATAATCTCCATCTATGCTTTCTCGGTAACTTTTGTTGTCCAAACTGATAATCCAAGAGGGGGGTGAATTGGATTTTCAAAAATTAAAACATATCTATGCTTTTTAAAACTCAATTAAGGTGTGAGCTAAGTGTTGTGTGAAGTGTTCAAATACTAAATATAAAAGAGAGATAGAGAGATAAACAATCATATAAATATAGTAAGATTTATAGTAGTTCGGAGCAATCCCAGCTCCGTCTACTATCCATGGACCTCTTGGTATTTCTACTATATTCTCGTAAGAATATAGCCGGTTTATTTTCTTCAAGGCTTACAAACCAAAATCCAATACAAATGATTATTTTTTGGGTTCATAAAAAACCCAATTGGCTTTCCAAGGCAAGCCAATGAAAATCTAAGATTCAATCTCAAGTCTCAGCTCCTTGCTGAACTTGTAATAGCACAAACAACAAAGAAAAATAGATCAACAACGAACTCTCAAAAGAGTGGAAAGTTGTCGATGAAGCTCCTCTTATAGACTCTTCAAGTCTTCAATGATTGATCTTCAGAGCTCTCCAAGTTGCTCACTTAATGTTTTAAGAGAGTACGTGGAAAGGAGTTATGCTTCTCTTAAGTTTTCAAGTGACAACATTTGAGTTATTGTTTGTAATGATTAGCAAGAAATCTTCTAAGGAATATTATTCTTTTGATTTTAATCCAAGCATTTATGTTTCTCTAAGTATTTTTTCATTGGTTTAGAGTTATTTCTAGTTATTGAAAATTAGAAAATAGTCATTATAAGCTTGAAAAATCAAAATCTAGAAGTCCTCAAACTAGCCATTACTTTTTAGTTTGATGGCCGTGAGTCGACTTGTCTGCTACAAGTCGGCTCGTCTACAGGATATTCAAAAAAATAGCCTCTCTGTTCCTCTCAGAGAAGGCTCAAAAATTGCGAGTCAACTCTTCTATATTGTGTCCAGAAAACCATCTTTTATATTGATTTCTAAGAGAGAAGACTCATTTGTAGGAGTCGACTTTTCTGCATTGTGTCCATAAATCAATACTTCTGTTATTTTCGAGAGGGAAGGCTCGAATTTCAGGAATTGACTCTTCTACACCATTTGCCAAAGCATGTGCCATGACAGTTCAGCGTGTCATGCCGGTTCAGCATGCTGTGCCAAAGCCGACTCTTCTATGGGACACAACTCTTTCAGTCCAAGCTAGTATTCTTATAATTCTTTACACTTAAGTACAAATAACTTTTCAATATATTTGAAGGACTTATAATGAACTCTCCAACCATTATAAACATTTCTAAAGATAAAATTGAGATCACTACACTTTCTATGATACAAAAACTCTCTTAAGGACTTTAAAGGATTTTCAATGAATACATAAAAGTTTATAATGGTCCTAATAAACTTGCTAATCATTTTAATGGCTCACAAACCATTCTAATAATTCAAAAGATTTTTCATGGATGATTAGCTATTAGAAAGCTTCCTACAAAAATAATCTCAACTATTTGAAATTGTTAGTATACTATTCATGCTCCAATATTTTGTAATCATCAAAATCATTCCCGGGATCAATAATCTTTTCATTTTTAATGATGACAAAATACTGGGCATGGAAATTAAAAACATGCAATATATAGAAAGTATCAAAGCATTATATGTATATATGAAATCTTTATAGTATAAAAGGTATCAAGGATATAGAAGTATCAAAGCTATAAAATTGTTTCAGTATACTATCTCTAGCAGTGCCCTTTGAGATAGCCCAAGGAGGAATAAATCGATGCTCATCCCCATGCACCCTATTGTGCAATCAGAAAGACAAATCTCATAATTTTCAGCAAATCCTCATAATTTAGAAGAGTGTGGCCAGTTCAATGCATGATCGATATCATCATTAAAGAGCATAGCCGGTAAGACATAAAAGACAAGGTTTCAATTAATGGAAGGCAAATATTATAGGCAAATGGAATGATCCGCTACTAGATCCACTGATAGGACTTGTTGCCTTGTCACTTCTCACTAAACCTGCTGAAAATTTTTGTATTTCAAAAATTCCACTGTCTCTCGTCTATATAAAGGGGCTCCTTGGGAGCTCCAAAGGTATGCAATATACGTACTCTCTCTCTTCCATCTCCACTTTACTTTCTTCCTTCTATTATCTACCACATGACTTGATCGTTAGAGAACCCGCACCGCAGCAACCTTCAACCATGGCTTTTTTGTACGTATATTCCATGAGCACCACCTTTTCAACGACCTCCAGCGACCAATTGAGGAGCAGCATCAACAATGTCGAACCAAATAGGAAATATAAAATAAAATTTGCATGAGAAATTATCCATTTGGAAACCAGTAGGAAGCATAACTTATTCATTTGGAAATGAATGGCAAGCACAATAAGATATTTCTTATTACCAATTTGAAAATGATGTAGAAGTGCAGCAAGATCATTCCCATCATTCATGTTGAAAAGAATGAAACGTGCAATGGCATAATTGCCATTAACCATTTAGAGATGAATGGGTTGTGCAAAGATCTTTGCCATTATTCATTTAGGAATGTGTGGGAAGTGTAACAAGACATTCTTAATGATCTAATCAAGAAGAAGAAAAAATTTCTTCAACCCATTATACTCAAATCTTTCAAAAGTAAAGGTAGAAGAAGAGAAGAATTTCTGAAAGTAAGGATCAAGTTCCTTTTCCTTCTCTTTATTTTTTATCTTCTCTCCATTAAAAATTGAAATACAGTCTCTATTTGTTGGCGTGGAGTCTCTGGATCGGTCGATCGGAGCCGCTGCATTGCAGGACCGCTCCCTGGTTCACCTGCAAAACAGGTTCCTTGCCGGAGTTGTTCCGGCGGAGGACACTCCCATGCCTAAGTCAGTGGCGGATTCCAGTCACAGAATGGAAAAGATGTCGAGAGTGGAAGAGAAAAAGAATTCTTGGAGATTGAAAGTGTACGTCTGCGAGATCGTTACGCCTCCCTCAAGCTATCCTTCTTACCCATATTTAAAAGATGGCCTTCGATCTGTGGCCCGCTCTTTTTCCAGCGATCATGGGGAGCCAATCTCTCCCATGATTGGTGATCGTGGGTTGTCAATGAGTAGTTCCGGCCAGATCGGGGGCGTGGCTGCAGGAGTTGCGCGCCATGATCATGGCATGTGAGTGTCGATTGTAACCGTTGGTTACAGTTTCCTTTCTGGAACAGATTGCGGTTCAAGCTTCGGGTTTCCTCTTGCGTGGGCCGAAGGATTGATATTTTCCCGAGGCCGGAGATCGTGTCTACGGTGGGGACTGAAGTACGTATCTTCGGAAGTCGATGAGCAGTTCAGACTTCGGCCGGGGCCGAAGGTGCTACCTGAAGGACTGGCCTTCGGATGTTGTAGTCCGATGTGAAGCCTTGGGTTGCTTGCGGTTGGCCTTCGCTTAGTCCGAAGTCCGTAGTCCGGAGAAACGGGCTTCGATAAGTTGAACCGGAGCTTGGTTTGTAGCTGAACCAGGATATCCCAACAGTTGCCTCCCTACTCTCAATTGTCGAAGCGAAGATCTACCTCGAGAAGTGAGAGTATTATGGCATTGTCGTTTTCCTCCTGAGAGACGGCATAGTGAATGATTATGGGACCCCTATCGGGCTGTCCATCATGATCTGAGAATCAGATGGTGGACAGGTGCCATTCCCGGATTGGGGAAAAGTAGGTGGCCTTGAGGCTATCTCTTCTTGTCCCATTGCACAGTGGTTGAGGCAATCTTTTGGTTGGGATTTGGATAGTTGTGGTGGCTGTTATCCATCCATTGGATAAAGGATAGATCTTATCCTGGTGGTCAGTCGCAAGTGGGTTACCTCCCAGGGTAACCTTGAGTCAAAGTAACCCTTGGTGGGGGTCCAGAGACCCTTACTTTTCTTTTGGGGAAGGGTGAAGGTCTGGGCAAGGAAGCTTCTTCAACCTCGTCTCATTCTCCGTCCAAACCGTTCTGGACTGCCAGTCTATTTCTCAAGTCGGATCCTCCTTCCGCTCCTTTGCTTCATTCCTTTGTCATGGAAGAGACCGTAGAGAGTCAGGGAAAGCAGGTTGGGCCCTCGGGGGCTGGAGATGCAGTAGGTCCGAAGTCGGTCCCCAGCTCGATTTCTCAGAGCAAGGCAACCCTTCTTTGGGAATGCTACCGCATTCCTGAGGAGTTTCCCTTTGTCCTCCCCGCGCTCGAGGAGCGGGCGAACAAAGCTCCCCCTGGGTGCCTAGCTATATATGAAGATCACCTGAAGGCTGGTCTTCGGTTTCCCCTGCACCCCTTCTTTGCTGTTACTGCTGCTGCTCTCTTTTTTTTTTTAAATATCTCTCTTTAGGAAAGTTTCTTTCTTTCTTTTCTCTTTCTTTTTGTAAAAATCTAAAAGAAATGAAAGATCTTTTCTTTTACCTCTTCCCGCGTATTTTCTGCGATGTGTTGCATTACAATTTGTCCATAATGTAGACTCCGTAACCACTTGCGGTCTGTAGGGAAGTAGGGTATGTTGGACCGTTCTGAGAATATTTGCTGTTGATAGAAAGGACAACAGTGATCCTTTTAGGCACGTGTTCGGATTTTCCGTAGGGTAAGGTGTTTACACCATCCCTGTGCACTTTCTGTCTTGATTAAGATAGGCTGTTCAGGCCCGCCTCGGTGCGTGTTTGGATTCACCGTAGGGTAGGTTACGAAAACCATCCCTGCACCTTTGATCTTTTTGGTGGCCTGGTTAGACCATCCATTGCGCTCGTCGGGCATACCGATAAGGTAAGTGGATCAGACTCTCCTTTGCGCAGTAGACCAATTTTTCAGATCGGGTCATTTGGGCTGTTGTCGTTCAGTCGATGCAACTAGCCATTCTGAGTTGAGTAGGGTTGAGGAGCTTTGCACAGGAATTTTTTGGAACTTTTTCATTGATAGTATTTGCGAAGGTTTTGTACATTCCATAGCCGGGATAGGGTCTTCTCCTCCAGGGTCTTGAGTCGATATGTCCCTGGTCGAATGACTTCTTCGAGTTAATATGGGCCTTCCCAGTTGGGGGAGAGTTTACCCTGTTCCGGTGGCCTGGACATTTCTGCTCTTCGCAATACCATGTCTCCCATGCGGAAAGTTTGCTCCTTCACCCTTGCGTTATAGTACTTGGCGATCTTTTGCTGGTATGCCGCCATTCTTATCTGGGCCTGTAGCTTGGTGCTTGATAGCAAATCCAGATCAATCCTTCTGCGATCGAAATTCTCAGGCTCTTCATAGTTGTCAATTCTCAGGGACTGTAGGGAGACTTCGATAGGTAGCACGGCTTCGGTACCATAGGCTAGGTTGAACGGAGATTCACCGGTGGCTGTTCTTGGGATAGTTCGGTACGCCCAAAGAACAGAGGTCAGTTCTTCGGCCCAAAGCCCTTTGGCGGCGTTCAACCTTGTCTTCAGACCATGGAGGATGGTCCGGTTGGTGACTTCGGCTTCTCCGTTAGACTGTGAATGAGCAATGGATGTTAGCCGATGCTGGATATGGTACCGAGCATAGAAGTCCTTGAACTTCGGATTGTCGAATTGTCTCCCGTTGTCCGTGATAATGACATGTGGGATGTCGAACCTGAAGATGGAATTTTTCACAAAATTTTTCACCTTGCCCTCTGTGATCTGGGCCAATGGTTCGACTTCCACCCACTTCATGAAATAGTCGATAGCCACTAGGAGAAACTTCCTTTGCCCTGATGCTGGTGGGAACGGGCCAAGAATGTCCATCCCCTACTGGGCAAAAGGCCATGTGGCTGCCAACTGAGTCAGGTGACTCGCAGGTTGTCTCTGCACATTGGCATACCTCTGGCATTGGTCGCACTTCCGCACGAAATCAGTTGAGTCCTTTTGGATGGAGGGCCAGTAATACCCTTGTCAAATCTTGTATGCTAGAGATCTGCCTCCCAAGTGATCCCCGCATATGCCCTCGTGGACCTCTCTCAAAGCATAATCTGCATCGGTGGGTCCTAGGCATTTTAGCAGTGGTTGGGAGAACGATCTCTTGTAGAGGGTTCCGTCTAAGATGATGTATTGAGACGCCATCCAGCGGATCTTCTTGGCCTCTGCCTTATCTTCGGGCAGTTCTCCTTCATTCAGGAATCTGATTATGGGATCCATCCAGCTTGGCTCAGTATCAATCTGGCGCACCCCTGCAGCATCTTCGGCGATGCTTAGAGTTTCAAGATGTTCAACAAAGGTGCGCTCAAGAGACTTCGGTGCTGTAGTTGCCAGTCGAGACAGTGCATCTGCCCGGGAGTTTTCTGATCGAGGAACATGAATAATTTCAAAATGTTCCAGTTGGAAGGATAAAGCCTGAACCTTCTCCAGGTATTGCACCATGGTTGGATCTTTGGCTGCGTATTCTCCGTTGACTTGATTCACAACCAGTTGAGAATCGGAGAAGGTTCGGAGTTGCCAGACTCCCAGATCTTTGGCGATCTGAAGCCCGGCAAGTAGGGCCTCATATTCGGCCTGATTATTGGAGGCTTGGAAGGAGAAATGGAGTGCATACTCTATAGTATGGCCGTCAGGTTCGGCCAACATGAGTCCAGCCCTGCACTCGGTAGCATTGGAAGCTCCGTCCACATGAAGCACCCAAACGGACTTCATCTCCTTCGGGGCTTCTTCTTCTTCCGAAGAGGCTTCATCTTTGGACTTCCAAGTGCACTCAACTAGGAAATCGGAGAGCACTTGGACCTTCATAGCCGCTCAGGGTTGGAAGCTGATGTCAAATTCACTTAGCTTCACAGCCCATTTGGCTATCCTTCCAGAAGTGTCCGGAGATCGGAGAACGGCCTTGAGAGGTTGATCAGTCAGCACCACAATAGTGTGGGCCTGGAAATATGGCCGTAGTCGCTTTGCCGCAATCACTAAAGAGTATATCAGCTTCTGCATCCTTGCATATCGCGTTTCTGCGTCATGCAGGATCTTGCTGATATAGTAGATCGGCTTGTGGGACCCGTCTTCTTCCTTCCGAACAAGAACCGAACTCACTGCTTCGTTTGAAGCAGAGAGGTACAGGTAAAGGACCTCGCCTTCTTTTGGCTTGGAGAGTAATGGCGGGGTCTCCAAATACTTTTTCAATTCCTCAAAGGCAACGCGACAGTCTTCGGACCATTCGAAGCCCTTTGATTGCCGAAGTACCTTGAAGAATGGAAGACATTTCTCGGTCGACCGAGAGATAAATCTGCTTAGGGAGGCAATCCTCCCTGTCAACTGTTGGACTTCCTTTTTACTAGAGGGATGCCTCATATCTTTCAAGGCTTGAATCTTCTCGGGATTGGCCTCAATCGCTAGTTTGGTGACAAGGAAGCCTAGGAATTTACCCGACGTAACTCCGAAGGTGCACTTCGCCGGATTTAACTTCATGTGGTAGCATCGGAGAGCGCTGAATGACTCATCCAAGTCGTAGATGTGGTCTCTCCGGTGGAGACTCTTGACGATCATGTCATCAACATAGACCTCCATATTTCTTCCCAGTTGCTTTTCGAATACCTTATTGATGAGTCTTTGAAATATTGCTCCGGTGTTCTTGAGACCGAAAGGCATCATCTTGTAGCAGCAGAGACCTTTGTTAGTGATGAATGCCATCTTCTCCTCATCCTGCGGATCTATTCTGATTTGGTTGTAGCTGGAGAAGGCATCCATAAAGCTCAACAACTGGTGGCCGGCGGTAGCGTTGACTAGTTGATCAATCTTTAGGAGAGGGAAGCTATCTTTTGGGCAAGCCTTGTCGAGGTATGTATAGTCGATGGAGATCCTCCACTTGCCACTAGCTTTCTTCACCATTACCACATTGACCAGCCACTCGGGGTAGCGGGCCTCTTTGATGAACCCTGCCTTGAGGAGCTTGCCAATCTCTTCATCAACAGCATGCTGTCTTTCGGGGGCGAAGCTTCTCTTCTTCTGTCGCACCGGCTGTACCCAGGGGTTACTTCCAGCCGATGAGTAATCATTTCGGCGGGAATCTCGGGCATGTCCAAAGCTGACCAGGCGAAGACATCGGTGTTGTCCCTGAGGAAATGGATCAGCTTCGTTCTGCTTTCCTCATCAAGGGCGCTCCCGATCTGCACAACTCTAGAAGGATCTTCCTCTTTCAAAGGTATCGGGATGGTCCTCTCTATGGGTTCACCAAGGTTTGTGATTGAATCCATCGAATCCAGCTGATCCGGAGTAGTCGAATCCTTGAAATGCCTGTCTTCAATCATCAGACATTGCCATGCCGTCCTCTGGTTCCCTCTAACTTCTCCAACTCCATTCCTGGTGGGGAAGCATACCAAGAGGTAGTGAGAGGAGATCACGGTCCGGAACCTGTTCAAGGCAGGCCTCCCCAGAATAATGTTGTATGCTGAGAGGATCTGGACTACCGTGAAGTTGATCGGCAATGTCTTTTGTCGAGGCTCAGTGCCGAGGGTTACAGGCAATACTATCTCCCCTTCGGCATAAACTTGGTTGCCCCCGAAATCGGAGAGTGGTATGGGGGATCTTTGCAGTTGATGTCTAGGCAAACACATTTTGGAGAATGCATCGTACATCAAGACATCAGTCGAACTTCCATTTTCAATAAGAACTCTCTGTACATCATAATTGTAGCCACTACGGTCGAAATTACAAGAGGGTCGTCGTGCGGGAGCCAAACTCCTGCAAGGTCATCGTCGGAGAAGAGGATGGAGTTGTTATCTTTCAGTCGCTTTGGAGCTTCATCTTCATCCCTTTTTCAGTAGGTGGGCCGGTGTATCATCCCTACACCTCCATTGTTGGGCCTTTGATTTGGCAATTCGGCCTCTTCGGGAGGTGGCTGGGGAACAGTTGCTTCCGACCGGGGTCCCTGGTAACCGATGTACCGCCCCAGGTATCCTCTCTTGATGAGATCCTCGATCGCATACCTCAGCTGGATGCATTCTTCTGTGTTGTGGCCGTGGTCCCGGTGGAATCGGCAGAATTTGTTCCCGTTCCTTACGGAAGAGGAGGCCTTCATGGGACGGGGCCGTTGGAGATAGTTTTCTTTTTCTATCTTCATGAGGATCTTCTCTCGAGGGAGGTTGAGGGGGGTGTAGGAGTCGAATCTTCCTCCCAATGCTCTGGGCTTGGGAGGGCTTCTTCGGCGGTCTGCATATCTGCCGCCGTTGTTGTTAGAAGTTTGGGGGCCTTGCCCCCTGTTATTCTTCTTCTTTGAAGGGGGTTTCCCTTCAATCAACCGTCGATTCACCACCTGCTCTTCGGCATCGGTGTATTTCTGAGCCCTTGATAGGAGCTCAGCATAGCTTTTAGGGAACTTCTTGTCCAAGAAAAAAGTAAGCCTGGAGGTTCGAAGCCCCTTCTTCAGTGCTGACATGGCCACATGCTCGTTGAGATCGGGGATCTCAAGCATGGCCGCATTGAACCTGGAGATGTAATCTCTCAGGTTCTCTCCTTCATTCTGGTGAAGGAGGAAGAGTGTGTCCGTATTCCGAGGAGTCTTGCGGCAGGTCCTGAAATACAAGACAAACAATTTTTCTAACTCGGAAAAGGAATCGATGGTACCTGGGCACAGGCTCGAGTACCACATCCGAGCGGACTTCTTCAAGGTAGTCGGGAACGCCAAATAGTACATTACGTCCGAAGCTCCTTGGATCATCATATGGGCTTTGAAGTTGTCCAAATGATCGAGGGGGTCGGAGGTGCCGTTGTAGGGTTCCATCTGGGGAACCCTGAAGTGCCGAGGAATGTTCTCAGCCATGATGCGGTTGGTGTAGGGTGGGCGTAGATCACCCACAATTAAGTCATCGGGATCTCTCTATTCCCGCATTCTCTGTTCTCGCACCCTTGCCATTTCTGATTCGATGGCTCTGAACCTCCCGTCATAATCGGGAGTCTGCTTGGGCGCTCTCTCCACCGGAGTGGAGTCTTCGGATGAGGAGGAGGAAGTTTGCCTAGGCCTTTTTTCTTTTTGCGGGGAATCGGTAGACCTAGGCAATCTCGAAGTTCGGCCTTTGGGAGAGGGCCGAGAACGGGGGAGGGATGCGCTGAATCCTCTCATGGTGCTCTCCTTCTTCGGGATCGAGAGCTATGTCTAGAAATAGCCGGTGGGTTTGCCACCGGAAAGGCTCTGTCTTGGAACTCTTGAACCATGGCCATCAGGTTGGCGACCTGGTTCATAAGAGCTTCGAACTGCTGTGCTCCCACAACAACTGTGGGAGGTGGAACATCGTTCTCCTCCGGAGGTGCACCCCCCTGAGATGGAGCACGACTCCAGCTTGTAGAAGCATTTTGAGCTTTTCCTCTTGCCATCAAAAACTTCTTTGTTTCTTCTCCTTGTTTGGAAGGGAGCTTAACAAATGTTAATGCTGTTCCCTTCCTAGCACGTCAATCTGTTGGCGTGGAGTCCCTGGATCGGCTGGTCGAAGCCGCTACGTCGCAGGACCGCTCCCTTGTTCACCTGCAAAACAGGTCCCTTGCCGGAGTTGTTTCGATGGAGGACACTCCGATGCCTAAGTCAGTGGCGGATTCCAGCCACAGAATGGGGAAGATGTCGAGAGTGGAAGAGAAAAAGAATTCTTGGGGATTGAAAGTGTACGTGTGCGAGATTGTTTCGCCTCCCTCAAGCTATCCTTCTTATCCATATTTAAAAGATGGCCTCCGGTCTGTGGCCCGCTCTTTTTCCGGTGATCATGGGGAGCCAATCTCTCCATGATTGGCGATCGTGGGTTGTCAATGAGCGGTTCCGGCCAGATCGGGGGCGTGGCTGCAGGAGTTGCGCGCCATGATCATGGCATGATGAGTGTCGATTGTAACCATTGGTTACAGTTTCCTTTATGGAATAGATTGCGTTCAAGCTTCGGGTTTCTCCTTGCATGGACCGAAGGCTTGATATTTTCCCGAGGCCGGAGATCGTGTCTACGGCGGGGACCGAAGTACGTGTCTTCGAAAGTTGATGAGTAGTTCAGACTTCGGCTAGGGCCGAAAGTGCTACTTGAAGGACTGGCCTTCGGATGCTGTAGTCCGGTGTGAAGCCTTGGGTTGCTTGCGGTTGGCCTTCGCTTAATCCGAAGTCCGTAGTCCGGAGAAACGGGCTTCGATAAGTCAAACCGGAGCTTGGTTTGTAGCTGAACCAGGATATCCCAACACTATTTATATTAATGAGGCTCATCTTTGCACAATTAGAGTTGAATTCCTCTTTTTATCTTCTAAAAAGATGTTCATCTTTGAACAAGTTGGATTAAACTCCTTTTCCAAATATAAATAGGACTAGATTTCTGAAAATATGATAAATATGAATTATCAAGAAAAAAAAAAGAAAATTTGATAGGAGATAGATCTTGATTTTTATATCAACTTTATCAGATAGATCTTGACTTCTATATTAACTTTGTCTTTTATTGCTCTACCAGGTCTTCACAAAATAGAAGATAACCTCCGGTCAAAGTCTTTCTCGAAAAGAAAAAATTTTATTTGACCCGTCCATTTTATAGTCAAAATGATCGAATTTTGACCCAATTTAGCCCTTTAAAAAACTGACCACTAATTGTAGATCTCAAAAATATCCAATTTTTTTAAAAAAGATCATCTCAATTAGTTATTGTATGACCAATTATGGTCTCCTGAAGTCTGGCTCATGATTTGGTTTCTTGATGTGGTGGATCTTGCTCTTGAACCCTGTCCAATCTTACTTGTGGCCTAAGTGGTCCACATCGAGTTTGAGGATCTTCCTGGATCACCCAATGATGTGAACTAGGATATTTTGAGAATGATCACAATTGAAAGCAGCAAGAATTCATGGTTATATATGTGGAAGATAGAAAGTCATGAAAAGTGATTCTATTGGAAAATTCAATATAATCTGTCACACTACAAGGTTCAGTAAGTCATGCTCTATTTGATACCAGAGAACATTTAAATATGAAAAAGTTCTGAATAATTTAGTAGTCTGCCGAAGATCAACTTCAGTCACCTTCAAAAAAAATAAGTGACTGCAGTTGAGTACCTAAATGCCAACAACAATAGCGGAAACTCGTCAGGATAACAATTGTAATATCAAACATAATCATTATCGGTGAGTCCTGCAATCAATTGAGGAAATAACTTTAGTATCCAATATCTGAGCCGGAACTTGGTAGGCAAGATCAACCTCTGACGATTCTTGGAAACAAGCTTCCAAAAATCATGTTTTTAAAATGTTGTCCAAGAAGATGATGCCGATGAATTGGCAGAATAGATAAAAGGCAAAGGTGCAATAAACATTGACTGTAATCTGGTTACAGTTTAAAATAAAATAATCCAAAATTAATTGATACCCCGCGCCACTCGATAGAAAAATCTGGGAAAGGATGTTCCATCTGTTCTTGAAGTCTAAAGGACAAAAGGACTAATAATATCTAGCCCAATAGAGTGATGATGAAATGCTTGTGAAGCAGGAGATGAACCAATACCATCTGAAGTCATTTCAGTTCAGTTTCACCAACCATTGACCATCTATTGCTATGTGAGGTAAGAGGTGCTAGAGGTCTCAGGGAAGTCTGGATGCTTCTAAGACTGCTGAAAGCCAGGTTTGTGAGTCTTCTCAAGCTATTTAATGTTAAAGTTTGCTGGAGCAGGACTGTCAGCATAAGGAACTGATTTTTGAGCAAAAGCAAAATGAAATGGTTACAACAATATGTAAGAATATAGAGAGGCACTGTAAATCAAAGGCATAGTTAAATGGCTACCACAATATGTAAGTATACGCAGAGGCACTTTACATGCATACCTACATGAAGGCATATATGGGTGCAAGCATGCATGCTTGTAGATATGCCAACAAGTGCATTTTGAGATCACAAACCTTGATTTACAATTAAGGTTATCGTGCATCGTCTCTTATGATTACAAACCTTGTTTCAAGTCAGATTTCCACATTACGAAGGTATATAGTCTCTAGTTGGTGTCTTCTCACTGTGTGAGAGTATGATCATCTCTAGCTTCTGCATCTATTTTCATTATTAGGGAAGGGCTCGATTATTATGTTCATGGTTATGGTTGTGCTTCTTGTTTAATTTGCTGATAATTATCATGCAACATCACTTATGATTTCGATCCTTCTGATGTCTACAGATGTGGATCTTAGGGAACCCGATAACAATAGAAGGTTCTGAATTCTCTAACACAAGGGCTATCTACATCTGTAATCATGCATCACCTATAGACATTCTTCTTATCATGTGGTTGATTCCAAAGGGTACCGTTGGAATAGCAAAAAAAGAGGTTAGCGATGTACACTCATTCAACTGCTATAATTTTCTAAATCCATCTGCTTTTGAAGCCAGTTGTATCTCATATATCAGACCTATCCTCAAATCTATTTGTAATTTTTGAAGGAAACATAGAAAAAAAAAAAAAACCTTCCCCAGGCACCATGTGCTTCTATCTATTTGAATATTGTGAACATCTATACGTGTTGTAATTGTCCAGATCATTTGGTATCCGCTCTTCGGGCAATTTTACGTATTGGCAAACCATCTGCGAATAGACCGGTCCAACCCATCTGCCGCCATTGAGTCAATTAAAGAGGTTATCTTCGCATCTAACAGCCATGTCTTCTTCTTCTTCTTCTTCTTTTTTAATTATTATTATTATTTTTTTTTATTTTTACCGTGTCTTTTTATGTGATTCTAACTGAATTTTCATTCTTGAGCTCAGGCAGCTCGAGCAATTGTCAAGGAAAACTTATCGCTGATCATTTTTCCAGAGGGTACTCGATCGAAAACAGGAAGGCTGCTTCCATTTAAGAAGGCAACGATCATAACATGCTAATTGTATCTTTATATCATGCATGTCCATTTTATTTTTCTGCTCGTGCTTCTCATTCCTTCATTTTCGGTTGCAGGGTTTTGTTCACATAGCACTTCAGACACGGTTGCCGATAGTTCCAATGGTGCTGACGGGTACCCACCTAGCCTGGAGGAAGAACAGTTTGCGAGTCAGACCAGCACCTGTCGGAGTGAAATACCTCCCACCCATTAAAACTGATGATTGGGAAGCAGAGAAGGTCAATTATTATGTGAAGATGGTACATGCCTTATATGTCTATCACCTGCCGGAGTCTCAAAAACCTTTGGTATCGGATGGGAGGGATGTCAGCGGAAGGTCAGATTCATGAGAATAGGTTTCCCTCGGGTATCATGTTGGAATAATCATATGCTGCAATATGACAAGCGTAGTAATTGTGAAGTATTTTAGAAATATGTTCGTGCCTTCTTTCATATGTCACCGGTACCATCTAGGTGGAATAAACAAACTTGGATGCTTCATGATGCGTGTGGTAGGCCGAATGGCAGCCAGCATCGATGAACAGGATCTGGTTTAAAGCCTTCATTCAAAAGTAAAATTATGCTATGCATCGTATGTAGCCGATTATGTTTTCTGACCATCATGGCAGGCTGTTCATGTACAGTTACATAATATTATGCTTTCTGATTTTTTGAATTGTATTCGTTCTTGTTATATTTGAATTAAATATATTATTTTATTAAAAAAAAAAAAAAGTAAAATTATGCATCATGCTTACAGGGTAGCTGACTTTTCCGGGTGGATGAGTCCCGTGGCACACGATAGCATGAGGGACCGGGACAAGGTAAAACTGCAATGGCCGAGATCCTTTTTCTGAACATAATAGATTAATTGTCAGAAATTATATCCTGCGCGGTGCCCTGGATATCGTTGATATACCATGCCAATCATCTTGATTCATGTTAGCTTCATTTATTATGTGATCGTCCTGATAATTGATCCATAAAAAAGGGTTAAGATGATTGGCATGATGTATTGCTATCTTGATATATACGGTATAATGTAGGATATAATTTTTCATTAATTGCCACCATGTAGTCACTATAGCCTAAAAACTCTACCCACCTTGCACGTGACTTGCTTGTATTTCACTAGAACTTTGCTCAAAAGTTCAGCCTTTTGTATCACACATTTTCTCATCTCAGCCATGGAGCCAGCTTTATAATTTGTTATGCACCTGCGTATTTTATCAAAATCTTATACTTTCT
Source organism: Areca catechu (assembly GCA_021397845.1). Classification (NCBI taxonomy): domain Eukaryota; kingdom Viridiplantae; phylum Streptophyta; class Magnoliopsida; order Arecales; family Arecaceae; genus Areca; species Areca catechu. The sequence goes on from CM038050.1 coordinate 39,621,647, forward strand.
CATAATTCTGATCAATGTCTCCGGATACATATTAAACATACGTACTCTCTTGTTCATATCTTTATCAGGACAAATATTTTAATCTTTATTCATGGAGGCGTTTGGTAGGAGTATAAGAAAAATAGGAGCCAGCGAAGCTATGCTAGGGTATAGTTGTGCTATGCATGTATATGAGGGTCTATTTAATTGTCAAATTCTTAGAATAAGTTGAAAATTAGAATAAGTTTTCAAAATTACCCTTTGCTTGTTATAATATATTTTATATGATTTTATTAATATTTTAAATGTAACATCAATATTAAAGAAGAATTATATATATGTCTTGTATTTCATGATGTATAATACAATGATATTTTAATGCAATAACAATATTGAAGAATATAAATGTATATTATATGTTAGATTATTATAATATTATATCACACTATATTATTTGACAAATAAAAATAAATAAAATACATTATATACTGATATTGTCAACTATAATATTGATATATTAAATGCTATATTAACATTAAACAATTATGTTATAAGATTATTTGGTCATAATATAATATCTTACTATATTGATAGGTATGCATATTATATAATATAATACTATTAAAACTTTCTATATTGATACTACACTAAAATATTAATATTAAAATTTAATATGAAATATTAAACATCACAATATTTAATAGCGATGTCAATATATTATAATATTAATATTGTACTATAGTATCATTATATGATATGATATCATATTAACAATATTGTAATACTAATTTTGTTGTCGTATAACAAACATTAATTATTTATTATAATAGACATAATATTATTGTAGTAATATTGTTATATTATAATAGATATAATATAATAGTAATTATAATAGCATAGCATGTTAAATTTATCCTATTACATATTTTATGTCAATAATGCTATATATCACATTGTTGCCGGTCTCGCCGCCGCGCCTGTGGCTTCGGAGCCGCCGATTTGACTAGACCGTCTCGTCCCGGGGTCTCCTAGCTCTCAATCCTGCAAGATAATGTCAGAAACCCTGGCCGGGGATCCCGGCGAGGGAGCTCCGACGGTCAAGTTAGTAAACGACGGAGGGAACAGAATCTCTGAGACGGGCCCCCGAAGGAGTCCCAGACTTAGAGACCGTGCTAGCAAGAAAGGTCCCAGGAAGAATAGAAATCCGGCCGGGTTCCTCCGCCGAGCTCGCGCCAAAGGTCCCCTCTCGGGATCTTGGATCCTGCTCTTGGGACGGAATCTCCTTTCCCTGCCTTTGTTTCTTGCCTACCTTGTCGTCTACTCTTCCCTTCCTTTTTAACTCCTCATGTTGCCTTTTTGTTTGCTACCCTTGGGAGGCTCCTTTGTAGCTTTCACCTCCTCCCCTCCATCTCTTTCTCATTTCCCCTTCTGGATCAAAGTACCAGGCGGCTTCCCTGCCTTGCTTGCCGAGCCTAGCAAGGAAAGAGTAAAGGGAGGGCACCGGTCAGACCGCCGACCAGACCTTGGGCCGAGCGTGAGCGCTCTTCTTTCCAGGCGCCAACGATGCTCGTTATCGGGTCTTGTTTTGTCAGGACTTCGCCTTTCGACTGCGGAACCTGTCGAGCTGATATAAGCGATGTTTAGCGTGTCGCTATCGATAGTACGGGCGCTTCTTTCGGGGTGCGGCGCGCACGGCTCGAGGGACAATCTCGGGGCTCGTGCTCCTGCTCCTCGGAGGCTTCACCGCACAGGTTGGCCTGCCTCGGTCGAGGTGGACCCCTCATGGGTGGACACTAGGCGGAGCGGCGGAGGGGCGCTCGACTTCGGCCGAGGTGGTCCCATCTCCGGGCGCCACCTGGCGAAGGAGCGAGAGGGCCCGGCTCGACCTCGGCTGAGGTGGGACCGTCTCAGGGCACCACCTGGCGAGGGAGCAAGGGGCCGCCGGCTTCGGCCGAGGTGGACCCCTCCTGGGTGGACACCTGGCGGAGCGGCAGAGGGGCGCTCGACTTCGGCCAAGGTGGTCCCGTCTCCGGGCGCCACCCGGCGAAGGAGCGAGAGGGCCCGACTCGACCTCGGCTGAGGTGGGACCGTCTCAGGGTGCCACCTGGCGAGGAAGCAAGGGGCCGCCAGCTTCGATCGAGGTGGACCCCTCCTGGGTGGACACCTGGCAGAGCGGCAGAAGGGCGCTCGACTTCGGCCGAAGTGGTCCCGTCTCCGAGCGCCACCTGGCGAAGGAGCGAGGGGGCCCGGCTCGACCTCGGTCGAGGTGGGGCCATCTTAGGGCGCCACCTGGCGAGGGAGCAGGGGGGCCGCCGGCTTCGGCCGAGGTGGACCCCTCCTGGGTGGACACTTGGCGGAGCGGCAGAGGGGCGCTCGACTTCGGTCGAAGTGGTCCCGTCTCCGGGCGCCACCTGGCGAAGGAGCGAGGGGGCCCGGCTCGAACTCGGCCGAGGTGGGGCCATCTTAGGGCGCCACCTGGCGAGGGAGCAGGGGGACCGCCGGCTTCGACCGAGGTGGACCCCTCCTGGGTGGACACCTGGCGGAGTGGCAGAGGGGCGCTCGACTTTGACCGAAGTGGTCCCGTCTCCGGGCGCCACCAGGCGAAAGAGCGAGGGGGCCCGGCTCGACCTCGGTCGAGGTGGGGCCGGGCCGTCTCAGGGCGCCACCTGGCGAGGGAGCAGGGGGGCCGCCGGCTTCGGCCGAGGTGGACCCCTCCTGGGTGGACACTTGGCGGAGCGGTAGAGGGGCGCTCGACTTCAGCCGAAGTGGTCCCGTCTCCGGGCGCCACCTGGCGAAGGAGCGAGGGGGCCCGGCTCGACCTCGGCCGAGGTGGGACCGTCTCAGGGTGCCACCGGGCGAGGGAGTAGGGGGGCCGCCGGCTTCGACCGAGGTGGACCCCTCCTGGGTGGACACCTGGCGGAGCGATAGAGGAGTGCTCGACTTCGGCCGAAGTGGTCCCGTCTCTGGGCGCCACCTGGCGAAGAAGCGAGGGGGCCCGGCTCGACCTCGACCGAGGTGGGACCGTCTCAGGGTGCCACTGGGCGAGGAAGCAGGGGGGCCACCGGCTTCGGCCGAGGTGGGCCCCTCCTGGGTGGACACCTGGCGGAGCGGCAGAGGGGCGCTCGACTTCGGTCGAAGTGGTCCCGTCTCCTGGCACCACCTGGCGAAGGAGCGAGGGGGCCCGACTCGACCTCGACCGAGGTGGGACCGTCTCAGGGTGCCACCTGGCGAGGGAGCAGGGGGGCCGCCGGCTTCGACCGAGGTGGACCCTCTTGGGTGGACACCTGGCGGAGCGGCAAGAAGGCCTGGACCAACCTCGACTTCGACCGAGGCGGAGCCACATCTGACTTTGCCGAAAATACTCCACGTGGCTCGAATCACGTCCAGCAAAATCTGAGATATGCCACGTCATCGTAACGGCCGTAACACACATATTGCATCATATTCATATTTGTTGCTGCATCTTTCCAAGCTAATTAAGCGAGCTATGCTGAAGTTGGTTGAGCTTTTAACGGTCTTCAAAAGACTGGCCAAAAACTTGCTGACGACTTAATGAAGACTTGGGAGTGAGTCCAATCTCCTCCATGACTTGTAAAAGAAGTTCTCATGTTAGAGAAATTGGTGAAATTTTTTTAATAGAGGACTTTTCGATGCTTAAGTCAGCTTTAAGAGAAAAAATAGTAAGAAAAAAGTATAGTATATATGTTCAAAAAGTAATTTCGGGAGATCTTCTCGATCCCTATTTATAAAAGTAGAGGGTCAAGTTAGTTAAACGGTTGTAATCATTTTAAGATGGTTACGCCTGTTACGGCTGTAATGGTGACATGGCGTGCCTCAGATTTCGTTGGACGTGATTCGAGCCACGTGGAGTCCTTTTTTCGGCTGAGTCAGATGCAGCCCATCCTGGCCGAGGTCGAGCTCGGCTGAAGCCAATCATCCTCCTGCCACTCCACCAGGTGTCCACCCAGGAGGGGTCCACCTCGGCCGAGTTCGGTGGCTCCCCCGCTCCCTCGCCAGGTGGCACCCAGAGACAGTCCCGCCTTGGTCGAGGTCGAGCCAGGCCCCTTCGCTCCTTCGCCGGGTGGCGCCCGAAGACGGGACCACCTTGGCCGAAGCCGGGCATCCTTCTGCCACTCCACCAGGTGTCCACCCAGGAGGGGTCCACCTCGACCGAGTTCGGTGGCTCTCCCGCCCCCTCGCCAGGTGGCACCCTGAGACGGTCCCACCTCGGCCGAGGTCGAGCCGGGCCCCTTCGCTCCTTCGCCAGGTGGCGCCCGGAGACGGGACCACCTCGACCGAAGCCGGGCGCCCTTCTGCCACTCCGTCAGGTGTCCACCCATGAGGGGTCCACCTCGGTCGAGTTCGGCGGCTCCCTCGCTCCCTCGCCAGGTGGCACCCTGAGACGGTCCCACCTCGGCCGAGGTCGAGCCAGGCCCCTTCGCTCCTTCGCCAGGTGGCGCCCGGAGACGGGACCACCTTGGTCGAAGCCGGGCATCCTTCTGCCACTCCGCCAGGTGTCCACCCAGGAGGGGTCCAGCTCGGCCGAGTTCGGCGGCTCTCCCGCTCCCTCGCCAGGTGGCACCCAGAGACGGTCCCGCCTCGGCCGAGGTCGAGCCGGGCCCCTTCGCTCCTTCGCCAGGTGGCGCCCGGAGACGGGACCACCTCGGCCAAAGCCGGGCATCCTTCTGCCACTCCGCTAGGTGTCCACCCAGGAGGGGTCCACCTCGACCGAGTTCGGCGGCTCCCCCGCTCCCTCGCCAGGTGGCACCCAGAGACGGTCCCGCCTCGGCCGAGGTCGAGCCGGGCCCCTTCGCTCCTTTGCCAGGTGGCACCCGAAGACGGGACCACCTCGGTCGAAGCCGGGCGTCCTTCTGCTACTCCGCCAGGTGTCCATCCAAGAGGGGTCCACCTCGGCTGAGTTCGATGGCTCCCCCGCTCCCTCGCCAGGTGGCACCCAGAGACGGTCCCGCCTCGGTCGAGGTCGAGCCGGGCCCCTTCGCTCCTTTGCCAGGTGGCGCCCGGAGACGGGACCACCTCGGCTGAAGTCGGGCATCCTTCTGCCACCCCGCCAGGTGTCCACCCGGGAGGGATCCACCTCGGCCGACGTAGGCCAGCTCGTACGGAGAAGATCCCGAGGAATGGAGGCACGGGCTCCAAGGTTGCCCCTCGAGCCTTGCACGCCGCATCCCAAGAAAGGCACCTCGTACGGACGGCGGCGACACGCGAAACATCACTTACGTCGGCCTGACATGTTCCGCAGTCGAGAGACGAGGCCCTGACAAAATAGGACCCGATAACGGACAGCGTCGGTGCCTGGGAAGGAGAGCGCTCATGCTCGGCCCGAGGTCTGGTCGACAGTCTGACCAGCGCCCCCCTCCCCTTCTTTTTCCCTGCTAGGCTCGGCAAACGAGGTCGGAAAACCGCCTAGCCCTCTGAACTAGAAGGGGAAAGAGAAAGGGGCGGAGGGGAGGAGATGAAAGCAACAAGGGAGCCTCTCAGGAGCGAAAAACGAGGGGGCGACGAGAAGAGATAAAAGGAAGAAGAGAATAGACGACAAGGTAAGTGAAAGTGAAGCGAGCGAGAAACAAAGGCTGGAAACTCCGCTTCAAGAGCAGGATCCAAGGTCCCAAGAGAAGGTCGCTTGGCGTAAGCTCGGCAAAGGAACCCAGCCGGGTTTCTGGTCTCTCTAGTACCTTTCTTGCTAGCACATTCTCTGAGTCTGGGACTCCTTCGGGGGCCCATCCCAGAGAATCTGTTCCTCTCGCCGTCTACTAACTTGATCATCGGAGCTCCCTCGCCGGAATCCTCGATCAGGGTTTTCTGACCTTGCCTTGCAGGTTCGGTCCAGCCATGAGGCCCCAGGGGCAGGATGGTCTAGTCGGATCGGCAGTTCCGAGGCCACGGGCGCGGCGGCGAGATCGGCAATAGATTAGCGCGCTGGGTAGGGGGGCAGGACAACACCCCTAGTGGGAGCTAGCTTTTTGCAGGCAAAGCGCGCTCCGACAATGGTGGTCACTCGTGGACGCGAGGCGTCCACCAGCCGTGTAGGGGAGGTCCTCTCCCCTCAGGGGGCCCACAGCCCGGAGAGGGAGCTCCCAGCTCCCCCTCCTCTTCCACCACAACCGACCTCGGTGGATGGACCTCTCACGGCCGTCATCCAGCAGCTGCAGACCTTGACCACGGCGGTCCGGCAGCTACAACACCAGCAGCGCTCCCTGGCCACACAGCCTCAGCCAGGGACCCTCGCAGCTCGGGCCGCGGGGCCGCGTGCGAGCCTGCGCTCCATTCAAGGCAGGCCATTCCAATCGCGGGCAGTCTCCAACCTCGGCGGGAGCCATCAAACTCCCGCAAAAAGAAACTACTCCGGTTCGGCGGATCACGAGAGTCGATCCCCGACCGATGAAGCCGAGACGGCGCATCGCAGCAAGCAACGCCGAGACGTGACCCTGCACTGAGACCGATCGGCGCCCCCTTCACCAGCGGCCTCGGTGGAAGATTCCACCGACGAGGCCATCAGACGCCAAGCCGAGAGGCGCCTGGAAGAACACGAGCGCAAGTTGGCGGAGTTTGCCCGTCGATTTGTCGACCTGCAGAACTCATCGGCGGATCCAGTGGGCTACGACTCCCGTCCCCCCTTCTCTGAAGAAATCCAGGTGGAGCCGATTCCGAGTCGGTTCCGTATGCCGCAGGTGGATCCCTACGATGGGACCACCGACCCTCTCGACCACCTGGAGAGCTACAAGGCTCTCATGAGGGTCCAGGGAGCCACGGATGCCCTTTTGTGCATCGCCTTCCCCGCTACCCTCCGGAAGGCCGCTCGAGTCTGGTTCACCCACCTCGAGCCTGGATCTATCTGCTCCTTCCATCAGTTGGAAGGAAAGTTTATGGCGCACTTCGACGCTTGTCGGAAGGTGCCGAGAGAGGTGGACAACCTCTTCTCTATCCGCCAGCAGGACCAGGAGCTGCTCCGGGACTACATCACCCAATTCAAGACAGCAGCCCTGAAGATCTACAGTCTAGACGAGCCCGTCGCCATGCTGGCTTTGAAGCACGGGCTCAAGACGTCCCGTCTGACCTACTCCCTGGGAAAAAAGCCCCCCAGGACGTACTCCGAGCTCCTCCTCCGCGCCCACAAGTACATCCGAGCGGAGGAGGCCGACCGCACCCGCTGAGAGCTGGACGGGAAGACTTTGAAGAAGCCGGCCCCAAGGGACGTTCCAGGAGCTCGGAGGCCCGGGCCACCTGCCGATCCTCGCCCGAATCCGAGGTCGAAGGGCGAGGCCACTCCGGAGCGAAGGTTCACCCCCCCTCGCTCCCCGAACAAAGATCCTCATGGAAATTGAGGGCGAGCACTACCTCCGCCGACCTCCTCCTCAGAACCCAAGAGGCACCCAGGACAAGTCAAAGTACTGCCAGTTCCACTGCGAGCACGGTCTTGACACGGAGGAGTGTCGCAACCTGAAGTGGAAAATCGAGGAGCTGATCAAGAGAGGCTACCTCAGGAAGTTCGTCAGGAATGAGGTCCCGGCGGAGGGACAGCCGCTCGCGGCCTTACCCCCGGTTCCTGCAATCGACAACCGCCCGACGGAGAAGCCGGTGGGCATGATCTCGCTTGGGGTCGGGCAGGCGGCAAAAAGGGCCCGGGAGGTCGAGAACCCAGAAAATGTATCCCCTTATGAGAAGGGGAATGAAAATGAGAATGTAAACAATGATGCCGTGGTGGTCGAGATGACCATCGCGAAGCATCCTGTACATCGAATTATGGTAAATAGTGGGAGCTCGGCTGACGTGCTTTTTTACGATGCTTTCTCCCGAATGAGTTTGTCCCATGATCAGCTGAGGCCGGTGCACACCCCCCTGGTAGGCTTTACTGGGGACTCGGTGGGAGTCAAAGGGGAGATCACTCTCCCGGTCACCGCAGGATCCCCACCTCGGCAAACGACCGTCTTGATGACGTTTAACGTCGTCAAGCTTCCTTCACCTTACAACGCGATCCTAGGGCATCCCGGGCTCAACCAACTGGATGCCATGATCTCCACGAAGCGGTTGTTGGTGCAATTCCCCATGGCTTCCGGACTCGGGGTGATGAGGGGGATGACCCAGCCTGTCCCGCATTGCCTCCAGACGGTCCCGGGCGCCCGGGGTGCTGAGCTCACCCTCGACGTCGATGACCTTGACCTAAGGGAGAAGGAACCCAGGGGAGGACCCGTAGAGCGTCTGTTGACTTATCCCCTTGGTTCGGACCCACTGAAGACGGTGCAGGTCGGAGCGCAGCTCCCAGAAGAGGAACGAAATCGCCTGCTGGAGTTCCTCCGCATGAACGCAGACGTGTTCGCCTGGTCAGCGGCTGACATGCCGGGCATTCCCCTCGAGGTCATTACGCACAGGCTGAACATGGATCCGAGCTGCCGCCCGGTCCACCAGAAGAAGAGGAGCTTCGCTGCGGAGAGGTAGAGGGCCATCAACGAAGAGGTGGAGAAACTCCTTGCCGCCGGCTTCGTGCGGGAAATCCAGTATCCCACTTGGCTGGCAAATGTGGTCATGGTGAGGAAGAGCAATGGTAAGTGGAGGATCTGTGTAGACTACACCGACCTCAACCGAGCTTGCCCAAAGGATAGCTTCCCTCTTCCAAAGATTGACCAGTTGGTCGACACCACCTCGGGGCATCGCCTCCTATCCTTCATGGATGCCTTCTCCGGCTATAACCAGATCCGAATGAACCCGGAGGGCGAAGAGCACATTGCCTTCGTCACCGACCGCGGAACTTTTTGTTACAGGATGATGCCGTTTAGCCTCAAGAACACCGGGGCCACTTACCAGCGTCTGGTCAACAGAATCTTTAAAGACCAGATCGGCCGCAACATGCAGGTGTACGTGGACGATATGCTGGTGATGAGCAAGCCCCACTCGGATCACGTGGCCGACCTGGCGGAGACTTTCGGCAACCTCCGACTTCATCAGATGAAGCTGAACTCGGCGAAGTGCATTTTCGGCATCTCCGCCGGGAAGTTCCTGGGGTTCATGGTAACCCAGAGAGGGATTGAAGCCAACCCGGAGAAGGTCCAGGCCATCCTGGACATGGAGCGGCCTGCCTCCAAGAAGCAAGTGCAGCAGCCCACCGGTCGAATAGCCACCCTGAGCCGGTTCATCTCCAGGTCGGCCGACCGCTGCCGACCCTTCTTCAAAGTGTTGAGGAAGATGAACGACTTCGCTTGGACCGAGGAGTGCCAGGAGGCTTTGAAGAGCTGAAGAAGATGCTCGCATCGCCCCCACTGCTTTCCAGGCCCGAGGAGGGAGAGGAGCTCATCCTTTACCTGGCGGTTACCCCGGAGGCCATCAGTTCGGTCCTAGTTCGGACCGACGACCAGGGAGTCCAGCGGCCGGTGTACTATACCAGTAAACTTCTCTGCGATGTAAAGCTCAGGTATTCCCGGCCCGAAAAGCTCATTTTTGCATTAATAGTGTCTGCTCAGCGTCTCAGGCCCTATTTCCAAGTGCATCCCATTGCCGTCCTGACGAATCAGCTGCTAAAATCGGTGCTCAGCCGACCCGACACATCGGGGCGATTGGCAAAGTGGGCGCTCAAGCTCAGCGAGTTCGACATCGTTTACAGGCCGAGGTCGGCCATGAAAGTACAAGTGCTGGCCGACTTTTGGGTCGAGTGCACGGGCCTAGGCAAGGAGCCCGAGGAGGACTCATCGCACCAGCAGCTCAAAACGGGCCTCGAGGAGCCCGGAGAGGATGCGTGGATCCTTCATGTGGATGGAGCCTCGAACTCCGGCGGAGCGGAGCCGGACTCATTCTCGCCAACAGCGGTGGGGTTGTCGCCGAATGCGCGCTCCGTTTCCAGTTCGCCACAACCAATAATCAGGCAGAATACGAGGCGCTCTTCGCCGGGCTGAGGGTCTCCCGCGAGCTGGGCGTGGATAACCTCAAAGCCTTCACTGACTCCCAGCTAGTGGCGGGACAGGTCTCCGGAGAATATGCCACGCACGACCCTCAAATGGCGAAGTATTTGGAGCTTGTCAAAGCGGGCACGGCCGGGTTTCGGCGCTTCAACATCTTTCACATCCCCCACGGGAAAAATGCCCGTGCGGACACTCTTTCCCGGCTGGCGACCCTGCCGGACTAGATGCTGGGCCGCGCTTATGTGGAGCGCCTCAAGGCCCCAAGCTACGAGATCCCAATGGAGGTCCATCAGGTCAGCCGCGAGCCTAGCTGGATGGACAAGTACGCCGAGTTCATAACCAGCGGTACCTTGCCAGAGGACCGTGCAGCAGCCCGCCTTATCAAAAAGAAGGCCGCGCAGTTCGTCCTGATGGATGGGCAGCTGTATCGAAGGTCCTACTCCTACCCCTCCTTAAGTGCCTGGGACCCGTGGAGGCCGCCCTCATGCTCCAGGAGATTCATGAGGGCATCTGTGGGAACCACGTGGGGGGTAGAATGCTAGCCTACAAGGCCCTCCGTCAAGACTATTTTTGGGAGACGATGAAGGAGGACGCCGCCGATTTCGTGAAGAGGTGTGATCGGTGCCAGCGGCATGCCGTGGTGCAACGGCAGCCCTCCACCCCAATCTCCCAGCTCTTAGCTCCGTGGCCATTCGCCCAATGGGGAATGGACCTTCTAGGACCGTTTCCACCGGCGTCTGGACAACGAAAATTCCTGATTGTGGCCATCGACTACTTCACGAAGTGGGTCGAGGCCGAGCCCTTGGCACGGATCACCGAGGCAAACGTCGCCAAGTTCTTCTAGAAGTCGATCATCTGCCGTTTCGGCCTCCTCCACACCGTGATCACTGATAACGGGTGTCAGTTCGACTACCGAGAGTTTGAAGAATTCTGCAGCGACCTCGGCATCCACCATCGCTTCACCTCCATGGCACACCCTCAGACCAATGGAGAAGCCGAGGTCACGAACAGGACTATTTTGCAGGGCCTCCGGACGAGGCTGGACCAGGCCAAGGGCAATTGGGCAGAGGAGCTCCCCAGCATTCTCTGGGCGTACCACACCACTCTGAGGACGGCGACCGACGAGACCCCATTCAACCTCGTCTTCGGAGCTGAGGCGGTTATCCTGATTGAGCTCAATCTACCCACACTGCGTGTGGAACAATATGACGAGGCGGAGAACCCCGCCAGAATGATGCTCAACCTGGACCTTCTTGAAGAGACGAGGGACAAGGCCTGAGTCCGGATGGCGGCATACAGGCAGCGAGTGGCCAGGTATTACAACTCCCAGGTATGGCCGAAGTCCTTTCGTCCCGGAGATCTGGTGCTCCGGCGTGCTGAAGCTTCTCAGCCACGAGAGTGCGGGAAGCTCTCCCCGAACTGGGAAGGCCCGTACAGGGTAGCGGAAGCCCTCCCTCAAGGGGCCTACTACTTGGAAGAATTGGGAGGGTCCAGGTTCCCTCGGACGTGGAACACCTCGAACCAGAGGATGTATTATCAATAGTGTAAGGTTTCCCCAAACCCTGCAATAAAGTTTCTTTGCTTCAAACGCTCTTTCACACCTCGTAGGGAAACTGGCGCATGGCACTGAGTTCGGCAGACACGACTGTGGCCGAAGGCCCGAGAAAGCGGGAAGTCCCGGACTTCGGTCTGGAAGGTGGGGCTGAGCCCAGCTCGCCCACGCGATCATGGAGAACAGCTCGGCAAGCCGCGCAAGGCTTGAACAAAGCTTGCAGCCCCGGGGTTCAGTCCGGAAGCCCGGGGTTCAGTCCAGAATTCCCAGACTTCAGTCTGGAAGGCGGGGCAGAGCCCAGCTCGCCCACGCGATCACGGAGAACAGCTCGGCAAGTCGCGCAAGGCTTGAACAAAGCATGCGGCCCCGGGGTTCAGTCCGGAAGTCCCGGACTTCGGTGTGGAAGGCGGGGTAGAGCCCAGCTCGCCCACGCGATCATGGAGAACAGCTCGACAAGCCGTGCAAGGCTTGAACAAAGCCTGCGGCCCCAGGGTTCAGTCCGGAAGTCCTGGACTTCGGTCTGGAAAGCGGGGCAAAGCCCAGCTCGCCCACGCGATCACGGAGAATAGCTCGGCAAGCCGCGCAAGGCTTGAATAAAGCCTGCGGCCCCGGGGTTCAGTCCGAAAGTCCCGGACTTCGGTCTGGAAGGCAGGGCAGAACCCAGTTCGCCCACGCAATTACGAAGGCAAGCTCAAGGAAGGGCCTGCGCAAGGCCTACTCTGTTGCCGCCTAGTCCGAAATGCTCCGAACTTTGATCTGAATGCTGGATGGGACCAGGTCCACCCGCAGACTCAGCCCGGAGTAGGTCCATCCTCGTCTTGGCACTCCACACCAACACCTCAAAAAAGAAAAAAGGAGAAGAGAAGAAAAGGTGAAAGAAGAAGGCGAGGTCGAGACTTGGCAAAATTGTATCTTCATTAATTTAGAAGCAAGGATTACAACGAGGGAGTCCCGACGGGCCGAGAGTCTCCAAAAAACAAAAGGAAAAGAAAGCGATACATCTGCAGCTTAGTTCGGCACGGTGGCAGGGTCCTCAGTCTGGGTCGCGTGCTCCCCGTCCTAGCCGTCGACGGCTGCCGGCTCGGAGGACCGCTCCGGAGCTTCGACTGTGTCACCGGCTGGGGCCGCAGCTGCGTCGCCCGCTGCACCAGAAGCCCCACTGGTGGGTCCTTGTCTTCTGCCCCCGAGCGCCACCCCACTGAGGTCGAGCTCGGGGTAGAAGGACCTCACCTTCTCCCGGCACACTTGGAACCCTTCAGGAAGGAGTCCACAACGGCCTCCCGGACCTCCGAGACATACTCGTCGGAGACCCGGAACCTCGGGACGGCTTCCTGTGCCTCCCACTTCGTGGCCTCCAGGAGCCCATTGATGTAGGAGCTCCGCTCCTTGGCCGCGCTCGCCTCCCGCCGGGCCTCCTCCAGCTGATGCTCCAACCACTGAGAATGGGCTTGGAGACGAGCCCTCTCAGCCGCATCCTCCTTCGCGCGCCGCTGGTGGGAGATCCTCTCCTCGGACAAAGAGGACTCCAGGTCCTTGACGCGCTCCTCGGCGCAAGCCAGGTCGGCCTGAAGGGCCTGGTTGCTCCCTCGCAGCTCGACCCCCTTCTCCATGAGGTCTTTCACGTCGGCAGCGAGCTTGCCGAGCTTCTCCTTCTTCTCGGCATCCTTCTTCGCATACCCTGCGAGGAAGTTCCTCAGCAGGAGCACGTCTTTCCAATCTGCACAGCAAGGAAAACAGGTTAGTAGAAAGGCCAACCGAAGTAGCAAAGAAGAGAAGGCTCTGAGTTCGGACTCACCGTGAAAAGCTGCGGGAGGATCCCGAGCAAGGCGTCGGCATAGTCCCGGCCACCTCGAGATCGGCAGTCCCGGGAGGTGGAGGCGTACTCCATCACTTTCTCCGCGAGCCCCTTGTTGCGGATCACAAAACACCGGTTGGTGATCACCGGCGGCAGAGCCGTCAGGTCGGCTGTGACGGTGACTGACCCCCCAGGAGGAACCGCCATCGCTGGAGTGGCTGAAGTCACGGGCGGCGCCGTCGGCTCTGCGGTAATGATGGGGCTGGCGCGGGGCGGAACTGCTGCCGGTAGACCTCCCTCGTCGGCAGCACCACCAGGTCTGATGGCTGGAGCATCAGCGGCCCCAGCCCGAGGTGGCCTGGGCGGGGGAGCAGCAACCACCGGACTAGGCAGGGGCGCCTGTGCGACCTCCTGGCTCACCTCGGTGCGAGCCCTCTTCGCCGCAGGCTCATCCACCTCGGCGGCATCCCTCTGGGCCGCGCCCTCCAGAAGGTTCTCCAACGAAAACTTCATACCTGCAATAGAAGAAGAGTCGGTCAGCTCGGCTAAAAGAAAAAGAACGGGAAGGCAGAATAAGAGAAGAGCTGAGCCTCACCCAGCTCGCGGATGGGGCTGATCCTCGCCTCGAACAAGTTCTGCTCCGAGAGCAGAACCTCGAGCGCTGGGACCACGTCGCTCAGAAGCTGGGAGTAGGCCTCTTGGTCCGCCACCTCGACTTGGGAGTTCCGGTTCGGGAACCGATCCGGCTCACTCCAGGCCCAGTCGACATCCTCGACCGAGGCGAAAAAGAACCGGTTCTTCCAGCCCTTGATGGAAGAAGGGAGGTCGAACCGGAGACACCTGGGCCGGGGCGAAATGTACCACCAGCCATCATCAGTGGAGTACCGCTTCAGGGTAAACAGAGCCCTGAAGAGGGAGAAACGGGCAACAAACCCATGGAAGTGACAAAAGACAATGAAGGAAAAGATGACCCGGATGGCATTGGGAGCCAACTGGGCCGGAACTAGATGGAAATGGCTGAGGAAGGAAAGGAAGAAGGGGTGCAGAGGGAACCGAAGACCCCCGAGAAGGAAGTCCTCGTAGAAAGCTATGCGGCCGGGGCCACTCATGGTGATGCAATCCCCGGGCCACAGAACAGAGAGACGGATTAACCCCGGGATGCCATAGACCTCCCGGAGCAAAGAAAGGTCACCTTCGGTCATCGTGGAAGTATGACCGGAGGGACCGGCAGAAAGAAGGGTCGGAGGAGGAAGAGAAGAAATGGGAAGTGTAGACACGACGGGAGAAGACCTGACACCCCTAGGGATGCCAATGGTGATACCCCAGGCTGAAGTCGCCTGCGGGTCTCCTCCGGGATTACTTCCCCTCCGAGGAGGAAGACGATGGAGTCCTCGGCCGGGATGGACCGGCCTCGTCCGGGTTAGAAGAAACATGGTGATGGCACGCCATGGCAGAGAAGGGGGTGAGAAAAAAGCACACTAGAAGAAAGGAGAAGAGCGAAGAAGAGGACAGGGGGCACTCACCGAAATGCACTGTGCAACACGGGGCAGAGAGAGATAGCCTGCAGCGAACCGCCCACGGAGCAAGGGAAAGGACCTCATTCCGGAAAGTCCCCTCCTTTTCAAACTCAATCGACAGTAGCCATACCCGTCATTTCGCTCTGGGCCATCGGATGATCGTCGCGTGGACGCACGCCCGACATCGACGCCTCGTTAGCAGGGAAACGGCCTCTGCTTTGAAGTGACGCATTAATTATGGGCGAATAGGCGACGCGTGGCGGCCTCCTATAGGGCTTTGGGTGCATCGAGGAACGGCGACGAGGATCGTGGCAATTATGATGCAAGATCTTCGCCCCCCAGCATCATCTCCGCATTTAATCCCAACGTCCCGTTCCACGATGCCCTAACGGAACGGTGGGTTGGGGGGCAACTATTACGGCCGTAACGATGACATGGCGTGCCTCAGATTTCGTTGGGCGTGATTCGAGCCACGTGGAGTCCTTTTTCGGCTGAGTCAGATGCAGCCCATCCCGATCGAGGTCGAGCTCGGCTGAAGCCAATCATCCTCCTGCCACTCCACCAGGTGTCCACCCAGGAGGGGTCCACCTCGGCCGAGTTCGGCGGCTCCCCCGCTCCCTCACCAGGTGGCACCCAAAGATGGTCCCGCCTTGGTCGAGGTCGAGCCGGGCCCTTCGCTCCTTCGCCAGGCGACGCCCGGAGACGGGACCACCTTAGCCGAAGCCGGGCGTCCTTCTGCCACTCTGCCAGGTGTCCACCCAGGAGGGGGCCACCTCGGCCGAGTTCGGCGGCTCTCCCGCACCCTCGCCAGGTGGCACCCTGAGACGGTCCCACCTCGACCGAGGTCGAGCCGGGCCCCTTCGCTCCTTCGCCAGGTGGCGCCCGGAGACGGGACCACCTCGACTGAAGCCGGGCGCCCTTCTACCACTCCGTCAGGTGTCCACCCAGGAGGGGTCCACCTCGACCGAGTTCGGCGGCTCCCCGGCTCCCTCGCCAGGTGGCACCATGAGACGGTCCCACCCCGACCAAGGTCGAGCCGGGCCCCTTCGCTCCTTCGCCAAGTGGCGCCCGGAGACGAGACCACCTTGGACGAAGCCGGGCGTCCTTCTGCCACTCCGCCAGGTGTCCACCTAGGAGGGGTCCACCTCGGCCGAGTTCGGTGGCTCTCCCGCTCCCTCGCCAGGTGGCACCCAGAGATGGTCCCACCTCGATTGAGGTCGAGCCGGGCCCCTTCGCTCCTTCGCCAGGTGGCGCCCGGAGACGGGACCACCTCAGCCGAAGCTGGGCGTCCTTCTGCCACTTCGCCAGGTTTCCACCCAGGAGGGGTCCACCTCGGTCGAGTTCGGCGGCTCCCCCGCTCCCTCGCCAGGTGGCACCCAGAGACGGTCCCGCCTCGACCGAGGTCGAGCCGGGCCACTTCGCTCCTTCGCCAAGTGGCGCACGGAGACGGGACCACCTCGGCCGAAGCCGGGCATCCTTTTGCCACTCCGCCAGGTGTCCACCCAGGAGGGGTCCACCTCGGCCGAGTTCGGCGGCTCCCCCGCTCCCTCGCTAGGTGGCACCCAGAGACAGTCCCGCCTCGGCCGAGGTCGAGCCGGGCCCCTTCGCTCCTTCGCCAGGTGGCGCCCGGAGACGGGACCACCTCGGCCGAAGCCGGGCATCCTTCTGCCACCCCGCCAGGTGTCCACCCAGGAGGGGTCCACCTCGACCGACGTAGGCCAGCTCGTACGGAGAAGATCCGTAATGGAGGCACGGGCTCCGAGGTTGCCCCTCGAGCCTTGTGCGCCGCACCCCGAGAAAGGTGCCCCGTACGGACGGCGACAACACGCGAAACATCACTTACGTCGGCCCGACATGTTCCGCAGTCGAGAGACGAGGCCCTGATAAAACAGGACCCGATAACGGACAGCGTCGGTGCCTGGGAAGGAGAGCGCTCACGCTCGGCCCGAGGTCTGGTCGGCAGTCTGACCAGCACCCCCTCCCCTTCTCTTTCCCCACTAGGCTCGGCAAACGAGGCCGGAAAGCCGCCCAGCCCTCTAAACCAGAAGGGGAAAGAGAAAGGGGCGGAGGGGAGGAGATGAAAGCAACAAGGGAGCCTCTCAGGAGCGAAGAACGAGGGGGCGACGGGAGGAGATAAAAGGAAGAAGAGAATAGACGACAAGGTAAGTGAAAGTGAAGCGAGCGAGAAACAAAGGCTGGAAACTCCGCTTCAAGAGCAGGATCCAAGGTCCCAAGAGAAGGTCGCTTGGCGTAAGCTCGGCAAAGGAACCCAGCCGAGTTTCTGGTTTCTCTAGCACCTTTCTTGCTAGCACATTCTCTGAGTCTGGAACTCCTTCGGGGACCCGTCCCAGAGAATCTGTTCCCTCTCGCCGTCTACTAACTTGATCGTCGGAGCTCCCTCGCCGGAATCCCCGGCCAGGGTTTTCTGACCTTGCTTTGCAGGTTCGGTCCAGCCAGGAGGCCCCAGGGTTAGGACGGTCAAGTTGGATCGGCAGTTTCGAGGCCACGTGCGCGGCGGCGAGATCGGCAATAACGCCATTAAAAAAATGGTTAAATCGATTAGGCCATTAAGAGGTCGGTTAGCAAAATATTTTGTTGAGTGATCTGTTATATTTCTTGATAATTACTTTACCAACCTTGTCGAAACAGTTCTAATAATTTTAAGGTGTATGCCTCATATTAAACAAAGTTATAGAACTTTGTAGCTAGCTAGGTATGTGATCGGCACTTGTCCAATGAGCTACACATCTATTTGATGAGTGAAGTAGTTGTTCTCTCTTGGTAATCTAGAATAAGAGGTCAATAGCCTGTACTTGCTATAAGAGATCGATACTTTATGCCTTATATAAGAGAACAGCATCTTGTACCTTATATAAAAGATCGGCATCCCAGCCAAGCACCTTCTATTTCGAGATTGATTCACTTAACTTAGCTCAAAAGCACACTGAAAAGATTCTACAAGCTTTTTATAGAAAAAAAGGATAAATGATGTCTTTCCAGATGGCCGTCACACTGCGTATTATTTAATAAGGTGTGAATTTTTCACAGAAACAATTATGAAGCTCTATAGTGGGCAGTTTTTTGAAATGATAGTGACATGTTGATTTGTGGGGTATGCCCCTAGCTAATAGAGGTGGTCCATGCATCATAAGAAGACTGGCCCATACCTCGAGCTAAGGATCATGCATCATGGATGCCATTGATGGGATTGATTTGATCTGAACCATCAAAAATTATTATAAATAGCCTTCCTTCTTTTCAATTTAGATCTTTCGTCTTTTGCTCTTCTACCTTCATCTTCCAACAGATTACCCAGTGACTCAGAACAAAAATCTGCATGCAGAGATCCGTCTCAAAAGCACGCTCTCTGCCCCTCTCTAATACATGCTCTGTTCCTCTCTTTCACCGCAAGCCCAGTTTTCTTCCCTCTCTCTCGCACAAGCCCTGTTCCAAGTCTCCACCGCTCGGCTCCTCGTCCCAGCCGATGTTGGAGTCGTCCCTTGCAGCAAACCGGAAGAGCACCTCTCTCAGTCTCCACGGTCTTCAACCAGGAATTAGAGATGGACAAAACACGTAAAGGCTTGGAAGATGCGTGAAGGCCGTGTAAAACACCGAGAAAAAAGTGCTACCAAGAGAAAAGAAATCCGTGCGGGAGGAAATCACCGGGAGAACATATCCAGACCGCGATGCAAGGGAATATTACAATCAGATAACCCAAGCTTCAAACAATCAAAATCTGTACTTCATTCAAGCATTCAAACTTCAAGCTGAACTTATCCCAAGCTGCATCCTATCCGATCAACATGTGATACTTATCCCATTCAAGCGGTAAAACCAAGAGCAGAACCGAGAGCAGAGGAAGCCAAAGCAAGTCTTCGAGCCGGAGAGGAAATTTCTTTGAAATGCTGGGAGAAAAATACCGTGAAACCTTCCTACTTTATAAACCGGTTCATCAAAAACCAAAATAAATCAGTCCGACCAAACCGATCAAACCCGATCAGAAAGAAAATTGGATCCAGTCCTGGTCTATCAGGATAGTTCCTGGTTGATCCAAATCAATCCTGATCGATCCAAATCAGACCAGATTGATCAGAAAAAATCTAATGTGTGCTCAATCAGATCGTTTAACCTTAATACCGAGACGATTCCCAATCGTTGATCGGTTCCCGGATCAGGAAAAAATCCTTCATGACGTGTGACCTCATAGGTTCGAACATAAACGGCAGTACTAGAACACTTCCAGTACCAGTACATGATACCATCTAGCAATGGATCCCGGCATCCGGATAGGTCGAAGATACGAGAGCAATCTATCGAACATGTGGTATATGGTTACCGTATAATTTATCCCTTTGACCTTAGTGCTCAAGATGACCTAGGATTAGACTGCCAACCCTAACTGAGTCAATCCACAACATGTCTCAACCTCGCAAGTCCAGTGACTCCTCACTAGGACTACCCTGGTCGAGGATTTGCTAAATTGAGACACTACGAGAAATTCAATCCAAATAATTTGGACAGGTCAATTCCATCATGATCCACTACTACTCCATAAGTACTTACCTGTACCCAAAAATCTTCCATCACTGGATTAGAAATCCGAGTAGTCCGGCACCAAAGCACAGGAAGTTGCTTGCAATCTACCATGGTATCTCAGGTCGGAGGGATACATATACCCATATCCAATCGCGAGCAATCTACCATGGTACCTCAGGTCGGAGGGACACATATACCCATATCCAATCGCGAGCAATCCTTTGGTAGAAAGGAGCTCCATGGAGTCACGTTCAATAAGATGTCACACATCCCACTTGCAGATCACATCAGTGTCACCACACTCCTTTGGTCAAGAGGACAACCAAATGATATGAACCACAACAACCTATACTTGATACATTGTCGTCCTATACAATGTATCCTTTGGTTGTGAACATTTTTAAAGGACCACTCGATATATCCTCTCTATATCGAAGTCAGTGAAGTCCTAAGAACTTCATCACATAAATAGAGTTCATTACAGGAAAATGTATAATGTGATGAGCTGCCAAAATAAAGTTTTATTAATTCATATACAAATTATAATACTGAGCACAACTGCTTACAGCCTAAGTGATTGGCTTTGGGACATAATTCCCAACAACTCCCACTTGTACTAAAGACAATTAGAACAGTATCTAATACTCATTTCCCTTTTACAATAGTTGAACACTTTGATTCCAAGGGCTTTAGTAAAGGGGTCAGCCAGATTCTCCTTTCCATCGATCTTCATAAGATTGATGTCGCCTCGTTCCATGATCTCTTGCATGAGATGATAGCACCGCAGAATGTGTATGGTGTGGTGATGAGACTTTGGCTCCTTAGCTTAAGCAATGACTCCTGTGCTGTCATAATACACTGGAATAGGATCATCTAGGGAAGGTGCCACCCCTAGCTCTCCAAGGAACTTCCGCAACCACATGGCTTCCTTTGCTGCATCTAATGTTGCAAAGTACTCTACTTCGCATACTGAGTCTGCAACTGTTGCCTGCTTGGAACTCTTCCAGCAGATCGCTCCTCCATTCAGGGTAAACATAAACCCTAACACACTCTTGCTATCATCTCTATCTGACTGGAAACTGGAGTTAGTATACCCCATAAGTTTTAAGTCAGGTTTTCCATAAATCAGCCATTGGTCCTTAGTATTTCTCAAATACTTCAGGATGGTTTTAACCACCTTCCAATGTGTCTCACCTGGGTCAGACTGGTATCTGCTCACCACCCCTAGTGAGTATGCCACGTCTGGTCTAGTACATATCATAGCATACATGATAAAGCCCATTGCAGAAGCATAAGGAACTCTACTCATGCGCTCTCTTTCCTGAGGAGTTGTCGCACAATCCTTCTTGGAAAAAGTAATTCCAGAACATATCGGGAGAGTCTTTCTTGGAATTTTCCATGCTAAATTGTTTCAGTACAGTATCAATGTACGTAGACTGGGACAATCCTAGAAGCCTCTTAGATCATCTCTATAGATCTTCATACCCAGTTTGTAAGAAGCTTCACCCAAGTCCTTCATGGAGAACTGAGATGACAATCAGACCTTTATTCCTTGCAATGCTGCGATGTCATTCCCAATTAAGAGAATGTCATCAACATACAGTACCAGGAATACAATCACAGAACCATTAACCCACTTATAGATACATGATTCCTCTCCATTCCTAACGAAGCTATACGATTTGATACTCCTATCAAATCACATATTCCAACTTCGAGATGCTTGCTTGAGTTCATAAATGGACCTTTGTAATTTGTACCCTTTTGACTCGTCTGTGGATGTGAACCCTTCAGGCTGTATCATATACACCTCCTCATCCAGCTCCCCATTCAGAAAAGCGGTTCGGACATCCATCTGCCATATCTCATAGTCAAAATGTGTTGCCAAAGCAAGCATGATCCGAATGGACTTGAGCATTGCCACAGGGTAGAACGTCTCGTTATAATCGATACCATATCACTGACGATATCTCTTGGCAACCAGATGGGCTTTATAGGTCTCAAACTTCCCATCTACGTCCCTTTTTCTCTAGAAAATCCACTTGCACCTGATGGATTTTATCCCTTCAGGTGGATCAACCAATGTTCATACATTATTGATCTCCATGGACTCCATCTCGGATCGCATGGCTCCAAGCCATGCCTCAGAGTCAGATCTCTGAAGTGCATCCATATAGGTGATCGGATCCTCATCATTCTCATCGTGCTCAATGGGATCACTGTCTCGGACCAAGAAACCGTAGTATCTGTCCAGCTGACATGGTACTCTACTAGATCTCCTAGTAATGGGTTCCCGGTGTGATCCAATCACAGTCGGTTCTATGATGTTCTTAAATTGTGCAGGTTCTTCAACTGTTTGAACTTCACCAAGTTCAATCTTAGAGGCTACAGTTCCTTCTCCAAGGAACTCCTTTTCCAAAAAGATAGCCCTAAGAGCAACGAATACTTTCTGTTCATCCTCCAAGTAGAAGAAATATCCTTTTGTTTCCTTAGGATACCCAATAAACAGACAGCACCGATCAGACCTAGGACCAAGTTTATTTGAGTTTAAATGCTTTACATAAGCCGGACAACCCCAGACCCGAAGGTGTGAAATCGAGGGCTTACGTCCAGTCCATAACTCATATGGAGTGGAGATAATAGACTTACTCGGAACATCATTCAGCAAGTAACAAGCTGTCTCAAGTGCATATCCCCAAAAGGATAACGATAGAGTTGTAAAGCCCATCATGGATCGAACCATGTCCAACAGGGTTCGATTCCTCCTTTCGGACACACCATTCAACTGGGGTGTTCCTGGAGGAGTCCACTAAGAGAGAATCCCATTCTTCTCAAGATATGTCATGAACTCACCGGATATGTATTCACCACCTCGGTCAGATCGAAGGGTTTAAATACTCTTTCCAATTTGTTTCTCCACTTCATTACGATATTGTTTGAACATTTCAAATGACTCAGATTTATGTCTCATTAAGAAGACATAACCAAACCTGGAAAGGTCGTCTGTAAATGTAATGAAATATCTATATCCATCTTTGGCACTATCATGAGTCCGCATACATCAGTATGTACGAGACTCAGAAGTTCTATAGCTCATTCACCTTTTCTAGTAAAAGGTGACTTGGTCATTTTACCAAGCAAACAGGATTCACAAGTGAGCAGTGAGTCAGAATCACTGACCTCGAGGAGCCCTTCTCATCGCAACTTGTTTATCCTATTCTGGTTAACATGACCTAGCCTACAGTGCCATAGATACAAGTCACTGACATTTTCTATCCTTGGGCTGTTCGGGTCTAAGGACGCCTGATAAAGAGGACAGTTCCTCTTCCAGTGTCCTTGCTTCTTACAATAGAAGCACTCTGCACCAGTTAGATCAGCTTTCACTTTCTTGGCCTGACTTGGGCCAGGAGCACTCTACACCTTCTTTCCCTTACCTTTCTTCTTCTCTTTCTTAAAGGGACGACGACCTCTATAACCTCCCACTAAATTCACCACCGCCTTATTCAGTTGGTAGTCCTTCTCGTAAGTCTGCAGCAACCCCATCAAATCATGGTAATTGACTGCAGGCTTATTCATTCTATAATGATCGAGAAAGTCAATATAGAAAAAGGGTAGAGAATTCAGGATCGCATCCTTGCCGAGTTGCTCGTGCAAGGGACATCCGAGCTTGTCCAATCATTCGATCATCTTGATCATGTACAATACATGATCAATGACTGAAGTGCCATTCCGTATTTTGGCATTGTAGATGGTACAAGATACTTTGTACCGCTCCACATCATCTGGCGTGCCGAAATATTCCTTCAACTTTTGAAAAATCTCATTTGGCTGGGTCTCCTCGAATTTGCGACTGAACTCGTCGTTCATCGCCGCCAACATTATGCATCGGACAGTAGTCCGATCAGAAACTCATTTCAAATAAGTATCCCTAATCGAACTCTGAGCATTGGCAAGAGGGATTTTGGGTGCTGGATCCGTTATTACATAAAGGATCCGTTCATGCTCCAGAACTATCCTCAATTTTTGATACCAGCTATCGAAATTGGGACCCTTTAACTTCTCACTATTGAGAAGTGACCAGAGCGAAAGGTTTGAAGACATCTGAAGAGAAATTAAGACCAAATTAGTATATGAATTATTAAATTAAACCAAAAGACTTGGACTTTAGTCTAAAGGTCCCTCCTACTAATTTTTCATATTGGGAGCCTCTAACTCCAATCCGTGCAATCATCATTTCATAGTGGGTACTGAAATCCAATATACCACGTATGAGCCCGACTATGGCCAGCTCACCCATACGCGCCTAAAGGTAGCTTCCCTAACCAATTTCTTCCCTGAGCAACTTTTAGTAATAAATTTTATCTCGCAGAATCCCCAATCAGCCTAGAGGCCTCCTATTGCAGGTCTCTGGTTAGGTCCAACCATCAATATGACAAATCCGATACTTCCAGCTAATGAATGACCAAGCTCGACTATGGCCGGCCCACTTGATCACCGTTAAGAAGGTTATACTGAACCATCATCTATGGGAGAGTAATCCCAGTAACTGGATGCACACCCGTTCTATGGAACTGTCGATGTACACCAAGCTAAAGGACTCATTACTAACCCACTTAATGGGAGGCTAAGATACCATCAACTTATTGACTTAGTCTTTTTCAGGACCTAATAATTTTAGAGGATTTTAATTAAATTATGACAGAAGAATAGAGAGAAAAGCATGGATCAACCTCCCACTGATCAAATCAATTCTCATGAAGGTTGAATTAAATTCAACAAGTTGGTCCATGGGCACCTAAAGATCAGAAAGGCTGATCAACTTGGGTGACAGGGTTAACTTGAATCAATAAGCTCTTCTAATCATTTCTGGTTCACCGGATTGGCCAGGTAGGTGAGATCATAGGTAAGTATCCGTCATTAACCATCTTTCCTAGACACCAACCAAGTTAGCCAGGAAAGAGGTAGCCTCATACAGCCATGATCAAAAATGCCAAACCTGCCTAGACACCAATCGGTTTACCAGACTTGATTAGACCAGCCTAAGAACTCGGGCTTACCACAGAGCCACTAATTAGATCCATTTTAAAAGAATGGACTAACCCATCTAACTATTAGATAGATACTAAAGAGAAGGTCCTTAACCAACATTTGATTAGTTCTCTTAAGTCCAATTCAACTAACCTTAGGTCTAACCCAATAAATGGACCCAATCAGACAGCTAATCCAATTAACCCATATGGCTTATTCAAATGATATTAGGTTTCATAAACCCTAATCTAGCTTGTCATTTAATTAATCTTTCAATTCATAATTGTTAGATTATAAGCCAACTTTTAATTAAAACATTTTTAATTAAATTTATGTAAAACTCTTTTACATCTTTCATGCATCATATCTAGTCCTATCATATCATTTATAATATTGCAACGCTAAACAATTAAAGACATGCTAATGTATAATCATGTATCAGGATTAAAACATTTTTAATACGGTAGGCTTCCTTTAAGGATTCTTGTAAAAAGGCCAACACAGACAAATCGCCTCGTGCCACAGAAACTTAAGGATTTTAAACCCTAATTAATCTCTACAGACACACAGCCATGGTGAAGGTCTCAACTAGGTTCCTAAAAGTAATTCCTAATCTAGATACAGATCTAAAACATGCAATCATGATATGTTACACAGGAACCTGTTACTCTGATACCACTGAAAGGAAACTAGTGCAAGGACGCCTACCCTAGGCATGCTACACTAGGGAGTAGATATTGCATAATTAAAATTTTAACATGCATACGGAAAAACCTACTCATGCACAGGATCTAACATAAACATGAAGCATGAAATATATACACAGGCATGTAAAGATAAGTGCAATAATTATAAATAACATGATAATTTCTAGATCTAAGTATGCATGATAACAAAAGTAAATAATATACCTGATCGAAGCAGGAAGAAGCCGACTCCCTCAGTCTTCAGAACAGATCAGCAGCAAATCAAGACAGCTGGTTGAACTCCAACAGCAAATCAGATCTGGAAGAGATCGATTCAATCTCTCGAGGTATTTAAATGTCCATCCTTTAGAGTATCCATGCACGGGCTCTCACTGATCCAACCCCTGGAAGGATACTGGTCCTCCAAGAATCAAACAAACTGGTCACCAAAATATGGAGCAGGGAAAACAGAATAAATCCTCACGGACGGTCTTCTCCAAGACCGCCCAAACTCCACGAAGAGCACACACAGGAGCATTTAAAACCAGGGAAGGCTTACACGGACTCGGAACAAAAATCTGCACGCAGAGATCCATCTCAAAAGCACGCTCTCTGCCCCTCTCTAATACATGCTCTGTTCCTCTCTTTCACCACAAGCCCAGTTTTCTTCCCTCTCTCTCGCACAAGCCCTGTTCCAAGTCTCCACCGCTCGGCTCCTCATCCCAGCCGATGTTGGAGTCGTCCCCTGCAGCAAACTGGAAGAGCGCCTCTCTCAGTCTCTCATGGTCTTCAACTAGGAATTATAGATGGACAAAACACGTAAAGGCTTGGAAGACGCGTGAAGGCCATGTAAAACTCCGAGAAAAAATTGTGATCGAGAGAAAAGAAATCCATGCTGGAGGAAATCACTGGGAGAACATATCCAGACTGTGATGCAAAGGAATATTACAATCACATAACCCAAGCTTCAAACGATCAAAATTTGTACTTCATTCAAGCATTCAAACTTCAAGCTGAACTTATCCCATGCTGCATCCTATCCGATCAACATGTGATACTTATCTCAAGAGGTAAAACCAAGAGCAGAACTGAGAGCAGAGGAAGCCAAAGCAACTATTCAAGACGGAGAGGAAATTTCTTTGAAACGCTGGGAGAAAAACACCATGAAACCTTCCTACTTTATAAACCGGTTCATCGAAAACCAAAATAAACCGATCCAACCAAACCCGGTCAAAAAGAAAATTGGGTCCAGTCCTGGTCTACCGGAAATAGTTCTTGGTTGACCCAAATCAATCATGGTCGATCCAAATCAGACCAGATTGATCAGAAAAAATCTAATATGTGCTCAATCAGACCGTTTGACCTTAATACCGAAACGATTCTCCATCGTTGATCGGTTCCCGGATCAGGAAGAAATCCTCTATGGCGTGTGACCTCATAGGTTCGAACATAAACGGTAGCACCGGAACACTTTCAGTACTAGCACAAGATACCATCTAGAAATGGATCCCTACATCCGGATAGGCCGAAGATGCGAGAACAATCTATCGAACCTCTGGCATATGATTACCGTATAATTCATCCCTTTGACCTCCGGTGCTCAAGATGACCTATGGTTAGAGTGCCAACCATAACTGAGTCAATCCACATGTCTCAACCTCGCAAGTCCAGTGACTCCTCACTAGGACTGCCTCGACCAAGGATTTGCTAAATTAAGACACTACGAGATATTCAATCTAAACAATTTGGACAGATCAATTCCATCTTAGTCCACCACTACTCCATAAGTACTTCCCTGTACCTAGAAACTTTCCATCACCGGATTAGAAATCCGGATAGTCCTGCACCAAAGCACAGGAAGTTGCTTGCAAGCTACCATGGTGACCTCAGGTCGGAAGGACACATATACCCATATCCAATCGCGAGCAATCCTTTGGCATAAAGGAGCTCTACGGAGTCACGTTCAATGAGATATCACACATCCCACTTGCAGATCACATCAGTGTCATCACACTCCTTTGATCAAGAGGACAACCAAACGATGTAAACCACAACAACCTACACTTGATACATTGTCATCCTATACAATATATCTTTTGGTTGTGAACATTTTTAAAGGACCACTCGATATATCCTCTCTATATCGAAGTCAGTGCAGTTCTAAGGACTTCATCACATAAATAGAGTTCATTACAGGGAAATGTATAATGTGATGAACTACCAAAATAAAGTTTTATTAATTCATATACAAATTATAATACTGAGCACAACCGCTTACAGCCTAAGTAATTGGCTTTGGGACATAATTTCCAATACCTTCCTGATGAGCACCTGGCCCTCATCTTTCACTCCCTCATCTCTGGCGACCATAAGCTTTACTCCCTCATCTACCAGCGATGGCTCATGGCCTCCTCCTAACTCCTAGTCCATGGTGCATCCCCTCTCCCTCCATTGATCCATCCTGAGCTCCTTCAAGCACTCCCCTCTACTAGCCCGTTACTTCCCCTCCATGGCCTGCTCATAGCATAGTAGTTGGTTTTTTTTAATTGGATTGGAAGCGGGTTAGATAACTGATTTTTTTGATCTGAAATGTAAATGGATTATAAATAGATCGAGTCAGATAATCGTTTATTAAATAGATTGGGTCCGGGTTTCAAAATATGACCCTTTAATAAATAGGTCGGGTTTGGGTTGAAGCTTTTCTAACTAGACCTGTATCTAACTTGACCAGTTTATACCTAACCCGATCTGATTGCCACCCCTAAACCTAGGTTGGTCTTCTCCCTCTTCCCCTATTTTTTCTTAGTAGCTATGGCTTCTAGGGAGAAGAGGGTTATTAGGAAGGTGAAGGTTAGGATAAATCCTGCCAAGACTATAATAGACACTAGTCCAGTTGAGGAGAGGCACCCAGCTCCTACTACTCCTCCTATTATTGTAAATTACCATAGGAGGGCTTCCTTAGGTCCTGAGTTAGAGAGGTCCATGTTCAAGAAGTAGATCTCGACAGACTTAGGAGTATGTATGCCATTCCAGACAACTTTAGAATGATTATCCCAAGTCCAAATGATGGAGTAGTATCTCCTCTACTCAAATGCATTGCCTATTATGAGGATGCATTCGAAAAGGGTATAAGGTTTTCTCTCCATCCTTTAATTCCCAACATCTAAGATTTTTGCATAGTGACTGTGACCCAATTCTCTCTAAATAATTTTAGGATCATTATAAGCTTCATGCTTATTTACAATTTGTGTAAGATAAATTCAAGGCCTTTTCTTTTTAGAGATATTTTTTGTGCTGAAAACCCATCCTTATGATAAGGCTTGGAATTATTTCATCCATAGGCAAAACTGTAATAGAGGCTGAAAGAGATGCTATAGTGGCCCAGAAAAAGATGGCTGAGGCCAAGAATACTGAATTAGAGGTTGTGACCTTCATTGAAATCAGTAAATTAAAAGCTAATCCCTCCAACTCCAATAAAGAGATCAAGAAGCTCTGGGAAGGAAAGAAAAATTGGAGAAGGACCTCACGAGGGCCGGGGAGAAGGCCATGAAGAAACATAAGTCATCCGATTAGTTTGTGAATGATGTAGCTAATGAGTCACTGGGAGTCTTCTTCAAAGGATTTGAGGATTGTAAGAAAAGAGTAAAGGAACTCCTTTCGGACTTTAGTATTGCTTTCCTCGTTTCAAGCATTGGCACCCTAGAGGAAACAACAATAGTACTAGCTGAGGACACTGCTAAAGAGGCCATGGATGTTCAAGTCATTGGTGCTTCTATTGATGATCCTCCTTTAACCTCTTTCAAGGTTGTAGCAGTAGGTGAGGTGCCCGAAGCACCCGTAGAGGTCTAATTAGAGGCCCAAGTTGAGTAGGTAGCAGAAGTATCAGGGCTTATCCCTTTGCCTGTATCTTGTTTCTCTTCCTTTTTTTTCTTTTTAACTTGTATTTCTTCCATTAGGAGTTCAAGATTTCTTATGTTTTGTAAAAACATATTTAAAGCAATGAAACTCCTTTTTATCAATCAATCTTTTTTCTTCTTTCTTTTTTTGATATATCGAATACTTGTAGCTATTTGAGATCACTTACAAGACATGTGGTAATTGATGGCACTAGTGGTAGACAGAACACTCAATATCTTGTCTACAACTAAGGAGCGACTAGAAGTTTTTCCTGAGGAGCTTGAGAAAGTGGTCAGTGGTCCTTCATTGGTAATTGACTTAGCACAAGAGGAACCTATAAAAAAGATTGGCAAGCCTTCATCATCGGTCGACTTAGAAGGATTGCCTAGAAAAGAGGTTGGTAATATTGTAGAAAGAGAGATAATTGATACCAAAGCCACAAAAGTGATAGCTAGAAGATTCATTGCTATTGCTAAGAACACTGGATTCTCTTTTCACCTTTGAACTGGGTTTCAGCAGATGTATCCAGAAGGCAAAAGTGTTCTACAAAATATAGATATAAGTTTTCTTACTCTAACAGACTTAGATATTCAATATTTGATAGAGGAGGTGATGGGAAGAGACCCAACCTCTTTTGTAGAAATCGCTCATGCTGTTTTGGATATGGGAGGAAAAATAGTTGATGTTGACTTTATAATTGAAGATGATTCTCTCGTGAAAGCTCTGGATATTATAAGAAAATTGATTATTTTTTGCTATCATTAATAGCAAGTTTGTCATTACTAATATTATTAGCAATGGCTTACTGATAAGTCTATTAAATATCCCAACTTAAATAATAAAATAAATATTAATTGCTCTATATTTCTTAAGAATTGATATTTTTATTAGTATTTTGCAGAAAAGAAGTTCATAGATGGAAAGAGCTCATTTTTGGAATCCAAATGGCTTAAACAATATTTAAATCAGTGTTCAAACAGGCCTATAATCAAGAAAAAGAATCAAAATAATTAAGTCTAGCATGGATTTTAAAGTAGCCGGTTCATGGTGGATCGGCTGCTTGGTTTATAGAAAGGGAGAGCGGTCCATAGTAGCCATGATCTTTGGTTCACTCCCCTGCTTCGTGGGCCATCTTCCTACCTGTGCCTTATTTTTGTCAGAGAAGCCATTTGAGAGATCGTCACTAGCCAGAGAAACTTCCAAGGCCCCAGAGCCATGGTTTTCCTTAGCCCATCTCGTCCAAGTGTCACCCTTGTTTATCATTCCAACTGATCCCCGCCACCGGTGCTGCCATCAGTCGAAGAATGGGATGAAGCTGCCAGCAGTCTTCATCACCATTTTATCCGTTCAGTCCATTGAAATGCCACCTCCACCTCACTATTCTGAACTGTTGAACCTCTTCCCATCATCACCATCATGATCTACCATTATTGCCTCCCTCCTCATTTAGCCACCATCATCGATGCCCATCACTGGCTAGAGAAATTGCTGAGTCCCTATTCAATGGTTATCTTCAAAACGAAGGAGTCCTTAGGCTTTCGGGATTCGGATTAAGATTTGGGCTGCAATTTATTCCACCTATGAGAAGGAAACATAATCAATGATCAATGGCCATACCCCATCAAGCAACGGATTGGATGGCCAAGAATATTTTTTGTGATATATGGTCAATTCTAATTCAGATTGACCCCAAATTTGCTTGCAAGAAAGCTCTTGATGAACTCTATAAAAGGAGGACCCAGGCGATAGTCTAAGTATCAATTTTATAGCAAAAATTTTATTAATTTATTTTATTACTCTCTTGTTTAGATCTTGTATTAGGCTTGAGAAAGAAGAAAATTACAGAGAAGATGCTAACGGCAGCGATGTGAGGCTAAGCTCCTTCAACCCAGGATGAAGATGAAGCTTGCAATTGAGTTATGTTTGTCTTTTTGTCTTAAATTTCATATAATAAATATTATGTTTTTATTATTCATATCTTTTAATCTATTTAGCTAGTTGAGGTTTTAATCTAACATATACGACCTATACCCTCTATCGATGTGCCGTGATCTCTGGATACGGTACGTGTCTAAGAAGAGATAGCTTATAGTATGGTAGACTAGATCCCTAATCTTGTAATTAAAATTAGATAGTTTATATTCTAAACGGCTGTGACATAATCTATAGATATAGTCTGTACCTAACAAGAGATAAATTATACTAATATTTAATTTACAAGTATTATTAATATTATAATATAAAGAAAAGAAAATAAAATCTATTTGCATGGTGGATTCAGATTTCTAGGTTACTTCTCTTATTTTCTTTGATCAATCAATTTAAAATCGCTTTCTTTTAAAAATCACTATTTTTATTCTAATATTTCTATAATCCATCTTTCTTTACTTTCTTCAAAAAATAATTGTCCTTAATCTCTGAGGATACAATCTCTACTCACCCTAACTATAGTGGTGAGTTAGGTTTATTTTTGACTATTCTAAGATAAGTAATCAAATTTTGGCACTATTACCGGTGATCCAGGCATAATTATTTTATGAAAAAAGTAAAAAAATATATTTTTTTTATTCTAGTTATTGCTCTCTTTAGTTTTATTGCCTTTTTTATTTTAGCTACCTTTTTTTTTTTTATTTCCTTCTATTTTTGTCAGTAGATTAAAAAAAATACTTTTCATTTTTTTTACAAGTCAACTCCTGACCTAATTAACTTTCTCTTTTAATCAAACTATTTTAAATAACCCAAAAGAAAATAAAAGACATCTTTCCATAATACTTAATTTAGTTAAGGAAATACATAACAAATCTTAAAAGCCTTCTAACTTTTTTAGACACCTTATTTTATTTGCATTGCATTTGCATAAAACATCGTAAGGGCATAAACCCCTAAATAGCATAAGGTAGAGATTTCATCACCCTTCCTTGGTTTACAAACTACCATCCTTCATACTGCATAACCTAAAGCTTTAATTTAAAATCAATTAGATATTGGCTCTAGGACATTCGAGCTCATTAGGACAAGGTTTCCAGAAGAGTTGGACTGAGTCAAGATTAGCTGGTCAGCTAGTATCTAGGAAAGGGGTTCAAGGATGATGCAGCCCTTAAGGAAGGTAGTTTTAATTGGTTTCATTGATCGACCTGGCCAATTTATTTGGTGTCTAAGAAAAGAGCAGGGGGACCCCCACTGACCTTACTCTTACCTGGCTTATCGGTTAGTTAGTCTTTAACTTGGAATGCTCCAAGATGATAACCCTAGGATAGAGAGTCTATTATTTGATAACTTTTTGCCAGTAAAATTTTAATCTAATTAAAACACTCTTCTCTATCATCTCTAGATTTAAGACTCCTTAGATCTCACCTTTAGAGTTCTTCTCTCTCTTTCTTTCTTCCTCTTCTCCCCCTCTTCTTCCTAAAAAAATTCAAAATTGCAACTTGGAAAAGGGAGTCTGGTCCACTAGCGAGAATAGATCTAAACCCTACCCTTAACCAAGAAAATCTAAAGTTAACCATGGAGGAATTAGGACATCCCCTAAGCTTGAGAGACTATTGCTGCTCAATTGGATCTGCCCAACTATTGTGCATTCGACTATCCTAAACTAATGTTACCAATTTTAAGATTAAGTCTCAAATTATCAATATGCTCCCCAAATTCACCCGAATTAAGGATGCTACATTTTCATTAGAGAATTTGAAGTGTGTGATACTATGAGAATACATGAACACTCAGAAGATGCTATTAAACTTAGGCTGATTAATTTTGTTCTCAAGAAAAATACCAAGAAATAGTTGTATCGTTTACCTACCCAAATCATCACATCCTGGAAAAGCTTTGTTAAAACATTCTTGAGAAAGTTTTCTCTATACCATAAAATAGTCAAGTTAAAAAATGAGATTATTCAATTTTATTAATTAGGGGGAGAGCCCTTCTAGAAATGATTAGACTGATTTAAGAACCTTTTGAGCCAGTGTTCACACCATGGGATAGAGACTGGGAGGTTATGCCAAACCTTTTATGAAGGTCTAAATCTAAATTCTATAACCATGCTTGAGTCAATGTGTCAAAGCAATTTTATACAAAAACCATCCAATGAAGCCTGGCAATTTCTAAAGAATTTAGTAGAAAAGAGCCTATAGTGAGAGGGAACTAGAAAATCTGAAAACATACCATTAAAAGGTGGTATGCACCAAATCTCAGCATCCCTAACCAAAGAGGCTAAGATGGCATCCTTCATTCGTAGGATAGAGCAAGTCTTGGAACTCAAAGGACAAGCCCTGTAAATCAAGTGAACAAAGTGTCCGCACTTGTATGCAATGATGCAATGATCTAAGATATGTAGTAGAAGAGTGTCCCCACTTTATCACCAAACTGAAAATGGTTGTGCTCAAGTAAATGCAACCTATCAAAGAATGACCAATAACCCCTATGCACCAACATATAACCCAGGGTAAAGGAACTATCCAAACTTTTCTTGATCATAAGATCCTAATGCAGGTGGTCCCAACTTCAACTAGCCTAACTTAAGGTCAATCCTACAAGAAATAATCCACCAGTCAATGATAACAAAAAAAATTAGTTCTCTAGAAAAAGTACTAGAAACTCTTGCTAAATCCTAAGCTGACACCTATGCTATCCTGAATAACTTTATGCAAAGCACAGGTCAATAGTTATCCTCTAATACCTAAGCTGTAGCTCGTTTGTAGATGTAAGTAGGTCAATTAGCCACAACTATAAGTGAGAGGGAATGGGATAAACTATCGAGTCAATCTGAGGCTAACCCTAGAAATCCAAATAATCAAGGATTGAAACAAGGAACCTAGATTAACCAATTAAATGCTATCCATACATTGAGATCTAGGTGGCAAATAGATAACTATGTGGGTATATCTGAAAAAGAAGAATTAGAAGTCTTACTCTCTGAACAACTGATTGAGTAGGGTCAACTCGAAGCATCGAAGGCATCAGAACCTGATGTAATACCCAACCCACCAGCTAAGCCTTTACTAGAGTCCAATGAACCAAATATCAGGGTTGTAGCACCATTCCCAAATAGAATTAAGCCCAACTAGAATTTAGTCCAAGTAGATAAGATTTTGGAGGTCTTTAAGCAAGTTAAAGTGAATATCTCTTTACTGGACATAATCCAATAGGTCTCAACTTATGCTAAATTCTTTAAGGACCTGTGTACCAAGAAAAAGACCACCAATGTATCCAAGAGAGCCTTCCTAGCAGCCTGTGTGAGCTCTTACTTGTCAAACCACATGCCAGTAAAATACAAAGATTGAAGATCATCCACTATTTCATGCATTGTAGGGAACACCCTCATCAATAGGGCTCTATTAGACTTAGGGGCAAGTGTTAATATATTGCCCTATTCAGCATACGAGCAATTAGAGTAGGGAGAACTAAAGTCCATGAGAATGACTCTACAACTAGTAGATCGGTCTTTAAAAGTATCAAGGAGAATATTAGAGGATGTGCTGATTAAAGTTAGTGACTTTATTTACTCGGTATATTTTTTGACTCTAGAAACTGAATCTGTAATGAATCCTAAAAGCCAAATCCTTGTAATACTAGGCAGACCATTTTTGGCAATGGCTGATGCCCAAATCAATTATCGAAATGGGCTAATGAAACTTTTCTTTGGAAACATGTTAATCAATCCGAATATTTTTAATCTCACCAATATAAATCAAATGAGTGACTTGATTTGTGTTCAAGATAATGTCTATGATCCGGTTGACCTTAGCTATGAAGAGCTTGACCTAGAACTCTGGATGAACCAAGATGGGGAGAAAGTTAATGAGGTTACTGCAATTAATGAAAAATCAAGATAGGAACCTCCAATTAAACTACTCAAGATAATGCCTGAACTAGTGCCTAAACCATCAGTAGAGGAAGAACCCAAATTGAAACTGAAACCTGATAAGTCTATTAAATTACCCAACTTAAGCCTTAAAATAAGTATTAATTAAATTATATTTATTAAGAATTGATATATTTTATTAGATTTTTATAGAAAAGGAGTCCATGATGGAAAGAGCCTAATTTTTGGAGTTTAATGGCACAGATGGCACTCAAATCAGAGTTCAAACAGGCCTGGAATTGAATTTTAAAAATTAATAAAGAAATTGCATGTATTTTAAAGTAGCCGGTCTACCATAGACCGATCGCTAGGTCTACAGGACATGAATTGGTCCATGATAGCCATTACTACCGGTCCACGGGGCTGCTCCATGGACCATCATATGTCTCGAGCTTTATCGATGCCCGAGAAGCTGCCGGAGTCCATTCTCTTGCCGCCGGGGGCTGTCCCTCACCGGAAAGATCATCGGGAAGCTACTTTTGAAGTCGGCCAACATCCTTCCTCTTCCTCCTAGTTGTGTGCTTGATTTATCATTACTACTATCAGATGAACGACCTCCCACTACCATTCATCTCCTTCCCCACCACCTCACGCTACCCATTGTCACTCCCACAGCCTTCGCTCACAACTCAATCCATGGCCATCACCTCCATCACCGTTAGCTCAAGCCAGGGCCATCTTCCCTAACCGCTCATCCTCCACCTGTTTCATCACCCAAGCTATCATGCCACCATCGATTAACCACCATCCGGGCATCGCCATTCACCCACCGGAGAAGTTGCAGCCATATTTCTACTGTTCGTCCTCAACTAGCCCATCATCGACCGCCGCCCCTTGCCACCGTTCGCCGCTGTCTGCCTACAATGATGGAACGGGGAGAAGCAATTCCTAATCAGGGAAGGATTCTAGGGAGCTATGGTTCTACGAGAGTCTGGTTTAGACTTTATGTGCCCAAGAAGGAAGGAACACTGTGATGGATCCATCACATGATAGATCAACGGTTGAGATTTCTCTTTACGATATTTAACCGATCTGGAGCCCAGTTGAGTCTAAATTTGATCGAGAGGAAGTCCTAGACTACCTCTATTTAAAAGACCCTATGCTACAAAAGAAAGGCATCTTGGAGAGAGAGTACAGTATAGGGTAGAGGGCAAAGCTTGGGTTACGGGTTGGTATCTAAGAATGAGGTTTCTTATAGAAGAGTTCTGCCCTTATACCATCTTCAAGCCTTTCCATCTCCAAGATCAAGATCCAAAGAAGAAGAAAAAGAAGAAGAAGAAGCCTAGTTCACTCCATGGAGTACGATGGAAGAAGGGGACATGACATTAACTGACTTCCCAACGAAGCTGTGCCAATCAACTTCAGATTTTTTGTTATTACTTTTCATAGTTTATTTAATTATTATTTTTAATTTCTTGTAATTAGATTTCAATTAATATAAAGTTTATTTTTAAGCCATTTAATTTTTTTAATTTATTTTTAATGCAAATAGATGCTAAGATTTGACTAGCAGATCAAACATACCAAGTTTTCATTCTCTATTATACTTTAATTCTCCATTTTATTGGCTTTGAACTATTTTTCTTTATTTTATAAAAATCAAAGATTTCAAACTATCCTAAGCATTACCTTCTTCGTGGATTCGACCCGACTCATCCTTTCTATGTATTTTCAATTTTCTTTAAAAGTTGGTTAATCGGTTAATTAAATTGATAGCCACGGTATCTTAACGACATCGCGATCCTATCAAGTTTTTGGTACCATTGCCAAGGAAGGCATGAATGCTAACTTTTTTTATCTCTTTGATTTCTTGTAAATTCAGTTTATTAATTTTTTATATTTTTTAAGATAAAAAAGTCAAAAAAATAAAAAAGAATAAAAAGAGGAGAAAGAAATTTCTACAATTTTGGTGAGATCAATCCTAACCCTAGATTAATTTTCTTTTTTAGTTGCTTCTAATTAATTTTTGCCTTTTCATATTAACCATTTTTTTTGTTTCCTTTGATTAGTCTTCTTTTTTAAAAAACCTACCTAATTTTTTAGATTTGTTTCCCTTTTTTGCTATCCTTTTTTACAAATTAACATAAAAAAAATCTTTTTAATTTCTTCCTTTTAACTGTTTCTTTCTTTTTAACTAACCAAAAAAAGCAAAAAAATTCTTTTTAGTTTCTTCCTTTTTAAATTAACCAAAAAGATTACTTAACTTTTTAATTAACTATCTTAAATTCTGATTTAATTTTTTGCCTTAATCATAAGACCTAAGTTTCTTTATTTGCTTAACCTAATTTTAGTTTTTTCTTACATCTAATTAACCAATATTAAAATCTACCTTTTATCTCTCTTGCTTTAAATAACATAACATAAAAAGAGAACAAAAATACCACATAATACTTAATTAAAATAGAGTAACTAGTTAAAACTTAAAAGATTTTTACTTGTTTGAGACATCTTCTTGTTTTGCATTGCATATTTCATAAAACATCTTAAGGGCATTACCCCATAAACAACATAAGGTAGGGAGTTGATAACCCTTCCTTGGCCTATAAACCACTACCCTACATCTTGTATTGATCCAAGCCTATTAATTAAAATTAACTAGACATTAGTCCCTATGAAACTCGAGCTAATAGGATAAGGCACTCGGAAGAGTTGGACCATATTAGGATTGGCTAATTAACTGGAGTCTAGGAAAGGGATTCAAGGATGATATAGTCTTGAAAAAAGATGATTTTTAATTGGTTCCGTTGACTGACCTGACCAATCTAATTGTGTCTAAGAAAAGTAATGGGGGACCCCCACCAATCTTACCCTTACCTGGCCAGTTGATTAGTCAATTTTTGACTTGGAGGGCTCCAAGGTTGTCTTGGTAGTTAGAAGCTATCTAGATTTAGGATAACCTTAGGATAGAGAGTTCATGTTATGTTAACTTGTTTATAAATAACACCAAACCTTAACTAATTCTTCTTCTCTCTCTTAGCTCCAGGACTCCTTAGGCCCTTTTCTTTAGAACTCTTCTCTTTCTTCATCTCACCACTCCTCTTAAAAAAATAGTAATAATAATAATAAATATATATATATATATAAATAAGGATTGCTCAGATCTAAAATCTTGATTGTATACCTGAATAATCAAAATAATCCAATAAACTACATCAATGCCAAGAGTATGAATCCTTATAGTAGAGAACCTTTTCTCTCGGCACACTAAGTTTATTCGGGCTCCACTTACTTTAAGAGTGAGTGCCCAACCATGTACCAATTTCTTGAGTTTATGTATGACCAAATTTATCAAGATCAAATCCAAAGGCCTATAGCTAAGGAAATGACCTATAGATAATTCAGGTTGGGGGACTCAATGATATTTTTCATAGCAATCACACCCAATGGTTACCCCGACAACCCAAGGATCCATGTTCATAGATATATCCTATTATGATCAGCCCTATCCCTATTATCAACCTTCTTTAACTAATTATGGCCCATTATTTGAACAGAAGGTTTAGCAAGCATCATACCCACCTCCCTTACAGACCAACCCAGATGTCGGTAGGTTTTCTCAACTTCAACAACTGATTATGGCCCAACAGTAATCTATCAATAAGCTAATGGATTAAACTGACTAATGATTAATTGAACTTAATAGAGAGGAGGGAGGTGAACTACTTAGTCAACCTTGGAGTAATCTAGAGTGACCAAACCTAGCTCAAGATTTTAATGACCATCTATCTTTTTCTAAACAATCAACTCTGACTTCCAGGAATGAATTGGTTTTAGAACAACTTTGCACAACTATAAAGATTAATATAGATAATTTATCTAAGGCAAAAAAATATATGAAGAAATTTAACTAATGGGATGAATCAATTCCATCATTACCCCACTTACCTATGGTCCTATTCCCTAATGCCCTAGAATCATCTATGCCTTTTAATGGGATGGGAGAACAAATAGATGTAATGATGGAATTAGTTGAGCTTTCCAAAGAACCATAAATGCCTAACATAATTGAGGAAGCCATCCCCATAGTTCTCCTCCAAGATTTGTTAGATCGCTACCTGGCCTAGCTCAGGGTCGATAATTTTAATGTAGATGGGTATAGCTCATGAGTAAATAATCAAATACAAATACCCTATATTGAAACCACCCCATTTTTGACTGATGAATAATAAGAGCCATCACCTAGTCCACCAATAGCCCCTTGTTAGAATCATCACCTAATCTAAAATTAAAATCATTTCCTGATGCACCCATTGTAACTTTCTCAATGAACTTTATCCAAGAAGCCCAACTTAGTGGTATTCTAAAAATACATAAAGGAGCTATCAGGTGGGATATTAATGAAATGAGGGATCATGATCTTAGAAATTTTATAATTGATTTCTCCATATTCAACACCAATTTTGAGAACTGACTCCAAAATCTTTCCATGATACTAAAATGATGTATGGAGACAGGTTTAACATTAATCTAAAAAAGGTACCTAGCTTTAAAATAGGAAGGGATATTTACCAAACATATCATGCCCGAGAAGGGGATTAGGGAAGACCAATCCAAAATTAAAAAAATTTAAACTACCACCTTCAATCTCAACCCAACAAACATAATCCCTTCCTAAGTATTGTATAAATTATAATAATATTTTTAAATCCTAGAATAATATGCTTGCTTAGTTTACTTTATTAATTCGAGCAAATCATCATAGAGCACTCTATGAACGATTTTCTACTATGATGATAAGGCTTCCTGATTGGCCTTATTCTTTTGATGTTATGAGGGACACATTAAAGTAATTATCTATTGGACTCCCTCATAATGTCTGGTTGAAGACGTTAAACTTAGTACTTGTTGAGAAGTAACCTAATATTTATTTTTATATCCTTATAAATAAAATAAAAATAAAAATAATAAAAACTTTAATCCAAGTTGACTATTATAGCCTTTATCTTATTGATAAGCTCCTCTTCTCAAGTAACCTCTATCTTTATATATTTCTTTTTATATTTATAGTTTAAATTTATTTTTTGAACTTATTTATACCATTAGGGATAATAGTATTTAAGTTGGAGGGTAGGGACAAATTGTTGAAAAATTTTTGAAAATTATTGAAAATTTTTAAAAAATCTTTTAAAAATATTGAAAATAGAAAAATTTTATCTTTTATAAATCATGTACCATGAAAGAAATTCTTGAGCTAAATAGACTAGAAAAAGGATAATGGAGTTAGAAAGTATTTACAAATGACTGTAGCAAGTCAAGAAGTAGATTAGTTGGTCAGGTTTTTAGTGGCCTACTTAGATCACCTAAAGGCTATTAGCACTTCCATCGCACATGCACGTTGATAACATAAAGTAGGAATTAGTTGTAAAGTCAATTAAAGATTCAATTATTACTAAAAAATTGGTAATTGATATACACCCCTCCCATTTAACTCGAATTTGAGGAAAGAGCTACCTACATGAAAAAAGAAGAAAAACAAGAGCAAGGTTAAATATTGATTTCTCACCGAGTAACCGGATACCTTTGTCTAAGTAAGCATGTTGTTCATGTCAAAAAGTGGTAGTGTAAAGACATTGCCAACCAAATTAAAAAAAAAAAGATAAAAATTCAGGTGGTGTGAAAGCTACCTCAATCATGTGCTTACTTTAGGAGGTGTATAAAAAATTGACTAGAAATAGGTGATAAGCAAAGATATAATTATTTTTTATACTCTAGAACTGAAATACTAAGTTAGCCATCATAAATACAAGTATGGTAGACCTTTGGATGAAGTCTAAGAAGGTTCCTAATAGTTCTGATTATGAAATTTACTTTGAAAACTTAATACCTAGTTAGTGATGCCAGCTAAATTCTTTTGACCTTAAGCCTAGATTCAAAAGAGAATCTTAATGACACATGGTTATAATTTAATACTTATATATCTATTTGCATTGCTAAGAGACTAGCAATGATTAAGTTGGGAGATGTGATAAGTCTATTAACTTACCCAACTTAAGTCTTAAAATAAATATTAATTAAATTATATTTATTAAGAATTGATATTTTTTATTAAAGTTTTATAGAAAAGGGTCCATGAATGGAAAGAGCCCAATTTTTGGAGTCAATGGCACAGACTGCACTCAAATTAGAGTTCAAACAGGTTTGAAATCGAATTTTGAAAGTTAATAAAGTAATTACATGCATTTTAAAGTAGCCAATCTACTATGGACCGGCTGCTAGATCTACAGAACGTGAATTGGTCCATGGTAGCCATTGTTGCTGGTCCACGAGGCTACTCCGTAAACCATCATCTGTCCCAAGCTTTGTCAACGTCGAGGAAGTTATTGGAGTCCATTCTCTCACCCCAGGGGTCGTCCCTCACTAGAAAGATCACCGGGAAGCTACTTTTGAAGCTGACCACCATCCTTCCTCTTCCTCCTAGTCATTTGCTCGATCTGCCATTGCTGTCGCTGGATGCATGATCTCCCACCACCAAGCATATCCTTCCTCACCGCCACATGCCACCCACCGTCACTCCCACAAACTCCGCTCACAGCTTAAGCCATGACCGTCACCCCCATCACCGTCGGCTCATGCCATTCCCATCTTCCCCAACCACTCATCCTTTACCTGTTTCACTACCCAAGTTGTCATGCCATCGCCGGTTGACTACCATCCAGGCATCGCCATTCACCTACTAGAGAAGCTGTAGCAATATTTCTGTTGTTTGTCCTCAACCAGCCCATCGCCGACCGCCACCCCTTGCTGCCGTCCACCACTGTCTGCCTACGGTGATGGAATGGGGAGAAGTAAGTCCTAATCAGTGAAGGATCCTAGGGAGCTGCAATTCTATGAGAGTCCTGTTCGGACTCTATGTGCCCAAGAAGGAAGGAATGCTATGATGGATTCATCACATGATAGATCAATGGTTGAGATTTCTCTTTATGATATTTAACCAATCTAGAGCCCGATTGAGTCCAAATTTGACCGGGAGGAAGTTCTAGTGAGCTCTATTTAAAGGACCCTATGCTATAAGAGAAAGGCATCCTAGAGAGAGGGTACAATATAAGATAGAGGGCATAGCTTGGGTTGTAGGTTGGCCTCTAAGAGTGAGGTTTATTATACTGGAGTTCTGCCCCTACACCATCTTCAAGCCTATTCCATCTCTAAGATCAAGATCCAAAAAGGAAGAAGAAAGGAAGTCCAGTTCACTCCATAGAGTACGATGGAAGAAGGGGACGTGACATCAATCAACTTTTCGATGAGGCTGCACCAATCAACTTCAGATTCTTTATTATTACTTTTCATAGTTTATTTAATTATTATTTTTAATTCTTTGTAATTAGATTTTAATTAATACAAAGTTTATTTTTATGCTATTTAAATTTTTGTTATTTATTTTTATTGCAAGTAGATGCTAAGATCTGACTAGCAGATTGAACGTACCTTTCATTCTTTGTTGCATATAATTCTCCATTTTATCGACTTCGAACTATTTTTTTATTTTATAAAAATTAAAGATTTCAAACTATCCTAAGCACTGCCTTCTTCATGGATTCAACCTAACTCATCATTTCTATATAATTTTAATTTTCTTTAAAAGTTGGTTAATTAAATTGATAGCCTCGGTGTCTTAACGACAACATCACGATCCTATCAAAATCACTTTCCAAGCATCTCAACTATGCATATCTAGGTCCTTCAGAAATCCTATCGGTGATCATTTAAGTAGACCTAGACTCCATGCAAGAGGAGAAATTATTAAATTTCCTTAGAAAAAATAGGGAAGCTTTAGGATGGACCATGGCTAGTACAAAGGGGATCAACCCCTCGATTGTTCAACATAGGATTCATTTAGGGAAGGAAACCAAGCCTATAAGAGACCCCCAAAGGAGACTCAACCCAGCCATGAAAGAGATAGTAAAGAAAGAAATTATAAAACTCTTTGACAATTATATAATTTATCCAATTTCAGATAGTTCTTTGATAAGTCCTATGCAAGTGGTGCCCAAGAAGTCAGGAGTCACTATAATCCAAAATGATAACAATGAATTAGTCCCAACCAGAATTCAAACTAGATGGAGGGTTTGCATCGACTATAGAATATTAAATGTAGCTACTAGGAAGGATCATTTCTCTCTGCCCTTTATAGACCAAATGCTAAAATGACTAGTCGGACATGACTTTTATTACTTTTTAGATGGATACTCTGGTTACAATCAGATCGCTATAGCCCCAGAAGATCAAAAGAAGACAATATTCACTTGTCCATATGGAACCTTCACCTATAGATGCATGCCATTTGGCTTATATAATGCACATCCACTTTTCAAATATTCATGATTAGTATTTTCTCAAACATGGTCGAACGATTTCTTAAGATTTTCATGGATGACTTTTTCATCTTTGGATCTACTTTTTTTGAATGTCTATATCACCTTAGACTAGTCTTGGAAAGATGTAAGGAAAAGCAAATAATGCTAAACTAGAAAAAGTATCAATTTATGGTGAAGGAAGGCATAATCTCTGGCCATGTGATTTTAAAAAGGGGTATAGAAGAGATAAAGCCAAGGTAGATCTGATTGCAATTTTTTTTCCCCCTAAATCAGTCAAAGAAATTAGATCATTCATTGAACATGCTGGATTTTATAGGAGATTTATCAAAAATTATAGTAAAGTGGCTCGACCATTAACTAACCTATTTGCCAAAAAAATCAAATTTGACTTTGCAACTAAATATCTCGAGTCTTTTAAATATTTAAAGAAAGAATTAACTTCAATTCCAATTATTCATTCACCTATATGGACTCAACTTTTTGAGCTCATGTATGATTCCTTTGATCATGCCATAGGAGAGATCATAGGACAAAGAATTGATAAGTTACCTCGAGTAATCAACTATGCTTGAAGACCTTAAATGATGCTTAACTCAACTACTTAACTACTGAGAAGAAATTTTTAGCTGTGATATTTGTATTAGAAAAATTTAGGTCTTATTTAGTAGGATCTCATGTAATTATCTATACTGATCATTTTACCATTAGGCATCTTCTTTCAAAGAAGGATGCCAAGGCATGCTTAATTAGATTGATCCTACTCTTACAAGAATTTGACCTAGAGATCAGGGATAAAAAAGGTACTAAAAATATAGTGGCTGATCATCTATCTAGGTTAGTAATCACATCCACTGAGAAATTACCTGTCAATGAGTCCTTTCTTGATGAACAACTTATGTCCATTACCACAGAATCATGGTACACTGACATAGTTAATTATTTAGCCACTAATAAAATTTTGATGCACTGGAATACTTAGAACAAAAATCAATTTTTTTTCAAGTGAAGTACTTTATTTGGGATGATCCGTATCTATTCAAACAATGTCCTAATTTAATTATTAGAATATGCATCTTGGATTAAGAAGTTAGGAGCATATTGTCCTTTTGTCTTGTGGTGGTCATTTTAGAGCTAAAAAGATAGCAACAAAAGTGTTCCAATGTGAGTTTTATTAGCCTAACCTATTTAAATATGCTTATGAATATTGCAAAAGTTGTGTTAGATGCTAGCGAATCGGCTGAATCATGAAGAGAGATATGATACCTATGAATCCAGTATTGATTATAGAAATTTTTGATGTATGGGAAATAGACTTTATGGGAGTGTTTCCAAAATCTCTTGGAAAGGAGTATATTTTAGTAGCCATAGATTACATCTCCAAGTGGGTAGAGGAAATACCTTATAAAACCAATACAGTAAAAATGTTATAAATTTTTTTAAGGAATGTATCCTCTACCACTTTGGTATTTTAAGGGTTATCATCAATGATCGTGGAACACACTTCTATAACCAATCCTTGGCATCACTGAAGAAAAAGTATAATATTACCTATAAGATGGCCACACCCTATTACTCGTAAACAAGTGGGCAATTAGAAGTTTCTAATCGATAGATCAAATAGATCCTAGAAAAGACCATG
Organism: Areca catechu; assembly: GCA_021397845.1. Lineage (NCBI taxonomy): Eukaryota > Viridiplantae > Streptophyta > Magnoliopsida > Arecales > Arecaceae > Areca > Areca catechu. The sequence goes on from CM038050.1 coordinate 39,666,356, forward strand.
AGCTCCAATAAAAAAGACTGGTCATTAAAGCTAGTGGATGCACTATGGGCATATCACACTGCCTTCAAGACCAACATAGAAATGTCTCCATATATGCTTATATTTGGTAAGGCATGTCACTTGCCAATAGAACTAGAACATAGGGTAATGGGCCACAAAATAACTGAACATGGATTTGGACACAGTCAGAAGCCAGAGAAAACTACAAGTAGATGAACTTGAGGAGATTAGGAATGATGCACATGAAAATTTAAAAATTTATAAGCATATGTCACTCTCTCCTGGTCAATGATGTATAGCAATAATGAGCGGATGGTGATAGACGATGGCAACGGTGGTGGTGGTCATCTTGGAACACAAGAAATTGACATGCACCTGAAAGTAAAAAGGCTAGATTGAGAGAGAGAGCTCTGGTGGTGGGGGTTGGGATCTCTGGAAGAAGGTCAACCATGATGATGGAGACTTTGGTGGTTCAAAGCAATGAGGCAGAGTTGACATTGGGCGGTGCTGATGGCCATGGCAGAGGTGGCACGAGATGGCTCAAGTAGTGATGGCCAACTCCTGGCATCTCAAGCTAGTAGCTAGGGGGATGATCGGCAATGACTCGAACTTCAAAGAAAGAAAAATAGACCGTGAGGAGCTCTCTGGCCATGACAGGTGCTCGACGGTGAGGGGGAGGCATTGATGGTGAGGGGTGGTCTCTGGTGACTTCTTCGGTGATGATAAGGCTCAGAAAGGAAGATGGTCCATGGAATGGGCTTGTGGACTGGGGTTAATGGCTACTATGGACTGCGCCTTGTTTTTATAAACCGAGCGATAGGTCCACCATAGACCGACTATAAAATTCATGTTATTTTTTTAATGAACTTCAAACTTCGATTTTGGGCTCATTTGAACTCGAATTTGAGTGACGTTTCTGCTGTTAGATTTAAAAAATCAAGCTCTTTCCATCCATGACTTTTTTCCTACAAAATACTAATAAAAATATCAATTTCTAAGAAATATGGATCAATTAATTTTTATTTTAATGCTTCAATTAGGATATTTAGTAGTCTTATCATGCAAAGACATCCTCATCTGAATCCTCATCCAGAAGATCCAAGTTGAGGTTGGAATACCTATTGAGAATTCTCTTATGGGTATCATCCATATCCTCAACAAAAGTTGACTAGGTAAAGTGCAGCTTCTTCTAGTGACACTCTTCGGAAGCCTTATAAGCTCCACTAGCTTCCATGCTGCTTCTTCCTTCTATGCTTTGAGATCCGTGATCTTCTATTGCATAGCCTCCAGAGCCCTTTCCTTCAAAGAGAGCTCCTCCCTCAACCAGTCCCTTTCAATCTCAATATGTTTGAGACCAACTTCGGTAATTTTCTGGCTAGCTTCCTTCTCCTTCAAGTGGGCCACCTGATCCTTCTTTTTCCTCAATTCAGTTGCCTATCAACCCCACAGATAGTAATAATCTTTAATGAAATGGGATACCTGCAAAGTATCAAATCAAAATATGAGTCACCGAATGATAAAAACCAAATGCAGAAGTAAAGAGAAAGACTCACCCTTATGATGCCTAAATTAGCATCCCTTCGACATTGTTGGTTGCCCTCCCCGACAACCCATTTAGCATCTATTGAGTGAATGAAGTTCTCAAAAATATCTTTGGCAACCCCCTAGTTATCAAAGATGCAAACCTCGAATCCTGAGGTCTGATCATCCGGTACCTCCTTAAATGTGACAAATCAAGAGGCGGAAGAGAAACTCCCGGCCTTGGAAGCCTGAGAAGCTTGGAAGTGGTAAGGAGAGAAACCTCCTAAGGTTCAGCCAGGGCTACCTCTAGCTCGAGGGTGGTGATAGCCTGAACCACTGATGGCTCTCCTATGGTGAAAGCCATGTCAGCCTTCCTCTTTTTCAATGTAGCCTTCAATGCACAAGCATCCGAAGGATTCATATCTAGAATTAGAGAAAAAGAATGTTTAGAAAAAATAAAGATCGAAGTAAATAATAGAAGGAATGGATCAGGATTCTTCTCACCTCTTGGCTAAACATGGCTAAACTCCATCTTGAAAAGGGTCACCTCAGATAGTAGAACTTTCAAGTTTGGAACTTTAAATTATTGAAGAACACTGACCCATTCCTCCTCTTTCCTGGATAAAAGGACAGGTTGAGTTAGTTGGTGAGATTAGGCACCCGAGCAAGGAAAACCCCACTTGTAAACATTTGAGTGTTTTACAAAGAAGAACTGCTTCTTCTAGTAATGAATGGAAGAATGATTTCTTGGAATCAAGGGATACTACCCTTTATAGGGACAGGCAAACCACCATCGACAGTAGCAGTGGTGTTTACCGAAGGAGAAGAAAGTCCTAAAATGAAAAACTGTAGGATAAATCCTAGCTAAGATATAGACTACTTAAAAACTGTAGATAAACTTTATGTATTTGTTGGACGGCATAGGGAGGCAAACTTATGGCCCTAAAAAATTCAATAAAGAAAGAAACCAAAGGCAATCTCAACCATGCTAGAAAATACTCTCTATATAAAGCCAACCAGCCCAGGGGAGAATTACATGCTCAATCTATCTTGAGCGGGATTTCTAATTCAAAACTCATAGAAATTAGGTACTTGGTTCATAGTTTTTCTAATTGAACTTCTCGAGTTTTAGACCGAATGAGACCAAGAAGGAAGTCTCCTTCAGGATCCCCTAGAAGTTTTTCTTCGGGATCTCCTTAGAGTTCTCCTTCGGGGTTCATGAAGGATTCTCCTTTGGGACCAACTAACCCCTGTGGCAAGGCAACAACTTCTGTTGCCTTACCACCCAGGATAATCTTCGCATCACCGGCAAAAATTTTTGATTCGGTAGGTTCTTGATCCAAAGACCATGAACCACCCACCTCAGAGGACTAATCATAATCTGACATTTCAAGATCAAATGAAAACACTCAAAATCAAGAAAAATTATCTTCAAAATAAAAGGGAAGAACTCTTAAGAATTCAAAACCAAAAACACACAGCAAAAACCACAAAAACCAAAACAGAAACTATCCTAAAGAAAGCAAAAAAACCCCTCCAAATGAGTCTAGATGAGGAATAAAAAAATCTTAGATGAAGAGAAAATCAGAGAAATAATAGTGAAAGCTGGTGGAACTCACCAAAAATGGTTATCGGACAAGAAGAAAGAAACTCGATGGAGGAGGAAGCGAGAAGAAGAAGAAAGGGTTATGAAAGCAAAGGATGCATTGAGCACCAAAGATTCCTTTATTTATAAAATCTTTCCAATGGTCTAGATTTAGTTAAAATAACACTAACTTGCCAAATAGTTGACAAGTGTCTCCTGGAGATAGACCGAATCGCATCCTGACAGATCACTAATGATAGGATGTTTTAGATATCCTTTGCCAACTCTTCATTTTCCATGCAAAGAAGGCATGACCCACCTTGAGCAATACACCTGCCTTAAACCATCATGGCACACTTAATACCTCTTGCTCACCATGCAACTAATGACAACATCATTTCAAGTATCATATTGAATCAAAGAAGATTTGAAAATTAATGCGATATAATCGATATAGAATTATGGCCATTCCACTAACTCCCAAAAAACTAATGAAGGAAAACCAGTGGGACCAAAAACACTAGAATAATAACAAAGTATCTCAAAAAGCACTGAGTCACGATACTTAGAAAAAAATTCACATTCCATTTACTCTAAAAATAATTATAGGGCTAAGATGAAAGGGAAGAAATAAAAAAATAAAAAAAGATCATAGTAGATAGGATCTTAATTCCACTACCCCCATTCTCGGTTCACTTGACTTGCATGAAGGGACTGTATAGCCCATGCCATGACACGAATCCAAAATAAATGTGCCCCAGCATAGAGAAGAATCTAGGTTGTTAGAAGCCTACAATCCTCAAATCCAACATTGTATGAGTTACTTTTGGCATGGCGAAGTTGGGTCTCAGCAGCCCTCGCACGTGTCTCGGCTAGCAATGCTTTATTTTGCAATCTCAAATTTTCATTACTATACTTATCATTACTCTTCTCAACCCATAGATAGTAATCTTAGCCATCTCTAGTTGGGTATGCAGAGATTTATTTTCTCATATCTATGTGTTTCAATGAGTTTGGACCCACCAAAAAGCATTTGCATTCTTGTTCCTTTCTTCTAGTTCCTGTTGAAGGAACTAAACTTTTACCATGGCTTCATCCCTAACTCGCTCGGCTTATTGAATCCTATTACCTTGTTTTGAGGGTCTCTCACCTACACCGGACTTCGAGCAAGGTAAAGTTCTTTCCATAACCACTCATTCTAGTTCTTGGCCAAGTTAAGCTCCTCACCAAACCATTGAATTTGACTATCTACTTCAACCTTCAGGTCCTTGACTTCGTCTTAGAAATTCTTTCTGAACTTGGCAATCTTTGCTTTAGTATTTGAAATTGCCTGGGCCTCATCCTAGCACGTAACCTCTACCTTCTAGTGTATTGAAGCTAGATGACTGCCTGCCTCTTCCTATTTTATGATCGAATGGACAATGCTCTTGGAGAGACCATCCACATGGTTCTTTTGCTCTTGGAACTCTTCTTCTACTTCAGAAGCCTAAATCAAAACTTCACTAAGTTTTTTCTCGATGTCGGCCACCTTTTCCTCCATTGCTATAACTTTCTTCTCCATTACTTCGACCGATTCTATGAAGAAATTAAGATAATGGGTTAACTACACCAAATCTCATCATAAATGATAAGTGTTGCCGCCAAGATCGCCATGGCCCGTAGCTGCTGCCGGTGCCGGAGTGCGCTCCCTTCGCTGCCTAGCGGTCCTCTGCTCCTAGATCTACAAAACAATTAATGACCCGGGCTGGGATTTCCGATGGGGGCACTCCGACTTGTCAAGTCAGTGACGATCCAGGAGAACAGATCCTCCTGGTCAAGCCCCTCTTGATGGACTCCATACAAGGAGGAGTGTGTTGTGTGAGTGTGAGTAGTAGGTGTGTCGAGGGAAGTGTAGCCTGGCTAGGGGGAGTCCCTGTGTGGCCCTTCCTTTCAACCGTGCTCTGGAATGCTGGTGGTGCCATGCCCCTCTTCCTGGTGGGGGTTGCACTCTCCTCTCTCTTTTTTTTCTCTTGTGTTATGGCCCGTGTTTTTGTTGTGTTTGTATTATTGTGTTACCTCCGGGTTTGTTGCAAACTTGGTACCGTTGGGCATCCACCTCGGGATCTCCATCGAGCTGTCAGGCGCGTGCGGTGGTATCCCAAGAAGTCTTTCCTGATTCGTGATAAGGGGAGCTTCATGCGCTCCGACACTCTCTTGGTCACCTCATTTCGAGTAACATGGCAGTACCTCGAATGGTGTGCCGCCGCCCTTGGGATTCGAATCTCCTTGTTGGCTTCCTCTCTTGGGTGGTCCAGATGGTTGGTGAGGAGCGTGGCATCTCGATCGGCGTGCTTCTCCCCTTTCTACTATAACTGGCAGCTACAGGCGGTCAGTACGGCCTAGGGGGCGCTCCAGTGTAGTCCTCGGGTGGTTCGCCGGCATCCTAGGCTGGTGGGGTCCACATCCGAGCTAGGGTCGAGGTAGAATGGCAGGGGTCGCTTCGACCTAGATGCTCCGAGCTTGCGGGGTCATCCCGGCGGAGTGCGGGCCCGGTCTAGAGGGCGCGCTCTCGAGAGGCTCTACGTTGGTGGAGGAGTGCTGAGCTCGACTCTGACCACAGGGCTCAAACCTCTGAGGGTCTAGCTCCAGAGGGCAGAAGGTGGGCCCGTTCCAGAGGGTGCGCGCTCGGAGAGGCTCCACGTTGGCAGAGGAGTGCTGAGCTCGACTCCGACCACAGGGCTCAAACCTCCGAGGGTCTCGCTTTGGAGGGCAGAGGGCGACACGGATCCGGAGGGCGCGCGCTCGGAGAGGCTCCACATTGGCGGAAGAAGTACTGAGCTCGACTCCGACCACAGGGCTCAACCTCCAAGGGTCTCGTCCGGAGGGCAGAAGGCAGGCCCGGTCCAAAGGGCGCACTCTCGGAGAGGCTCCCGTTGGTGGAGTGCTGAGCTCGACTCTGACCACAGGGCTCAATCCTCCGAGGGTCTCGCTCTGGAGGGTAGAGAGGGCGGGCCCGGTCCGGAGGGTGCACGCTCAGGAGAGGCTCCACGTTGGCGGAGGAGTGCTGAGCTCGACTCTGACCACGGGGCTCAAACCTCTGAGTGTCTCGCTCTGGAGGGCAGAAGGCAGGCCTAGTCCAGAGGGCACACGCTCGGAGAGGCTCCATGTTGGCGGAGGAGTGCTGAGCTCGACTCCGACGACCACAAAACTCAAACCTCCGAGGGACTCGCTCTGGAGGGCAAAGGGCGGGCCCGGTCTGGAGGGCACGCGCTCGGAGAGGCTTCACATTGGCGAAGGAGTGCTGAGCTCGACTCTGACCATAGGGTTCAACCTTCGAGGGTCTCGCTCTGGAGGGCAGAAGGCGGGCCCGGTCCAGAGGGCACATGCTCGGAGAGGCTCCAAGTTGGTGGAGGAGTGCTGAGCTCGACTCTGACCACAGGGCTCAAACCTCCGAGGGTCTCGCTCTGGAGGGCAGAGGGCGGGCCCAGTCCGAGGACACGTGCTCAGAGAGGCTCCACGTTCGTGGAGGAGTGCTGAGCTCGACTTCGACCACAGGGCTCAAACCTCTGAGGGTCTCGCTCCGGAGGGTAGAAGGTGGGCCCGGTCCAGAGGGCGCGCACTCGTAGAGGCTCCACGTTGGCAGAGGAGTTCTTAGCTCGACTCTAACCACAGGGCTCAAACCTCTGAGGGTCTCGCTCTGGAGGGCAGAGGCAGCTCCGGCCTAGGCATCCCGAGCTCGCGAGCCTGACCTGACAGAGAATGAAGCTTGGCTCACCGTTTCGAGAGAGCTCAGCTCAGCTCGGCAGTGGAGTCTGGGCTGAAGAATTGACGCGGCATCTGACACGGCGTCTTTCCTTGATGTGGCGCCTGTCGGTTCCCCCATGTCAGCGATCCCGCCACATCATTTGCCCCCCACTCCCGAGGCTCGTTAGTATGCGGCGCTTGGGCCGAAGGGAGTAATTGCAGTGCTGATGTGAAAAGGCAAAATCTGGCATGATGATGGCCATGATTGCTGGCGCTTCGAGAGATGGGCCCGTGGACCAATGCGGGGGTGCTGCGTGGCCACGTCCGAGGAGTAGTTAATGTTGGCATAGAATCCAGAGCGGCCGGGATGCCATTTTTGCCGATGGACAGCACGTGGTGTGGATCCGTTGGCAGAGGGGTTGGATCGGTATGAATCCATCGAGTCATTTTGAAATGAAAGGAGGGCCTTACCTCAAATATCTATTCTTTTGAATTCTTCGTGCCTGCTGCTGCTGCGCTCAAGCTTTCTTCTTCTTCACAGTTGCCTCAGGTTTTCTAAGGAATCAAGTCAGTCTCTTCTTCCTTCTCCCCTCTCTAGAGTAGGGTTCTTTCTCTGGGTCTGGGGTCTTCTTTGAGTTGAGTCTGTTCTTCCGTCCCTCACTTCAAGTCCTTCATTCCCCTTATTCTTGAGGATGTCCCATTTTGGTCCGGGCTTCCGCCCTTCCACTGATCAGGGCGAGGCCAGTCCCTCCGAGTGGAGGCCGGCATCTTCTTCTTCTTCTTCTGGTGGGGAGGAAGATGTAACTCGCTTCGAGCTCAGTTGGAGGCATCCTCCCGATCCGGTACTCATCAGGGAACCAAGATCCGGTCCTTCTCTCCCTCCTCATTCTTCTATTCCTGTTTTTGAATCCACTCGGTCCACGGGCCCTGGCAGGGTCGCCTCGACGATCACCATCGAGGAACTAAGGACCGTTCGGGATGTCTATGGCATCCCTCCTTCTGTTCGGCTCATGATCACCCATCCAGGGGAACGGGTCATTTCCAGTGGCTCAGGCCATCTTGCTTTTTATGAGGAGACCTTCGCCGGGGGTCTCCGATTTCCTTTTCATCCTTTCTTTCTGTCCGTCTTGGACAACTACTGTTTGGTCCTGCACAGTTAGTGCCAAATGCCATTAGGATTATTTTTTCCTTCATTGTGCTCTGCCACCTCCATGGGTTTGTTGCCCGATTTTCCTTGTTCAGGGCCTTCTTCACCCTGAAGTGCCACCCAACTGAGAATGGGTGGTGGTCCTTGTCCTCCCATCCAAAGGGCATCAGATTCGAGCTTCCCTCTTCCATCAGGGGATGGAAGAGTAAGTTTTTCTTTGTTGAGGTTGAGGGGGTCAATTGGGTCTGGAACGATCTAGACAAGTCCACCAAACAAAATTCTGTGGTTGATGCGGCTGACCGGAATGACTACGAACAGCTCCGCACCACCCAGATTTCTCCTCTCGAGGTCCTGTTATCTGAGCAAAACCTCATCGACTCTGGGGTCGACCCAACGAATGGGTTGGGTGAGTTAGACCTGAACTTTCCTCTTTCTTTTTCTTGCATTTCTTGCACTGTTTCCCACGGACTCTGACTGTTATGTAACTTACATACAGGATGATTTTCTCCGAGAGCGATCTACTGGCGATCACTCAGAAGAGGCCGCCAACTGGGTTGGCCGGGGAGCCTTCATCGAGCGAGTTCGGGGTGAGAGCGCTCCTGCGGCTGCCCCCGCTGCGGTGGTTGGTTCGAGCTCGGCTACCCCAGCTGGTTCGAGCTCGGAGGCGACTCGAGCTACTCCTGCACTGGTGGAGAGGGTGGCATCCACGGCACCGAGGCCGGCCCAACAGGAGGCTCGACAGGTTCCCGAGTAGAGCGGCCGTCAAAGGGCGGCCCCCACTGCGGAGCCTGAAGTAGTGGTCTGGGCAAGGGCTGCAGCTGCTGTCGCTGCACCTTGCCATCCTCCAAGTTTGCCTGTCATCGAGATCAGGGATAAGGAGGTCCGGGCCATGACCGGGGCCACGACCGAGGTGCCGCCTGCGCCGGTGCCAGCTTTTCAACCTACCCCCCAGGGCCCTTCAACCAGCAGGGCAAGGCCGCCCACTCCTGGAGAGGGTAGGAGGGAGGAGGCACGACGCCGACTTCCTTCAGGATGGGGCTAGAAAGCTCGTTCCTCCGGAGCCTCGAACTAGCCGAGTGCATGATGGACTTCTCGGTCCAGACATGCGATCGGCAAGAGATGGCCGGAATGCAGCTGGGTGATGTTATCAGCGCCATCTTCCCCCAGCTATACTCGGTGAGCTGTCCCTTTCTCTCTTTTTTTTCTTTTCTCTTTTTTTTTTTGAGCTGACCTCTTCTCGTGGTGCAGATCGGTGCCGAGGCCCTCTTCATCAAGGGCTACTATCAGAATTGGGAGCATCTCGAGTGACAACGAGCGGTCGAGATTGAATCCCTAAAAGCCGACCTGAAGGAGAAGGTCGGGGCAAATGGGGCACTTGAACTGAAGGTCAAGGACCTGGAGCAATAGCTCACCGATGCCGAGGGGTGAGCGAAGAGACTCCTGGAGGCCCGTGACCTGGAGCGAAGTCGCTCGAAGAAAGCCATCGATGATCTCTCCACCATCGAGAAAAAGTTGAATTGGTATAGTGCCGAGAATGATCGGCATAAGGAGGCCTCCCAGGCTGCCCAGGCGGAGCTGGCAGCAGGGAGGAAGAAACTGGTCGTAGCTGAGAAAGTGGCAGAGGTAGTGGCCAAGTCGGTGGAGGCTACCAGGATGGAGGCCACCGAGGCGAGGAAGGTGGCTGCTGAGGCCAAGAAGGGCGCCGAGGATGCCATGGCGAAGTTCAAGGCTTCGGAGAAGTTCGTCACCGAGATTCATCAGATGGCATCGGACTCCTTCTACAAGGACTTTATGCTCTTGCACGGCCGAGTCGAGGCACTCGTTCCCAAGGAGAGCCGTAGCTACCTCAGGTATCCTTCGGCTTCAGACATGGAGCCCGACGAGGAGGTTGCCGCAGAAGCTGTGGCCTCAAAGCCTCCGATGCCAATCGAGGCTGAACCATCCGAGACTAAAGCTGCCCAACCGGAGATTCTTGAAGGCGGGAACTCTCAGCCTTAGGGCTCAGTAGGGAGGCCGGCTGGTGTGGAGTAGCCCCTTTTCTTTTTCTGTTTTGTATTTTTGTTTTCATACTTAGTCAGGGTCGCCCGGCATGTCAGGGGCCCGCAGAATACTTGTAACTTGTATTTGATCAATGAAACTTGAGTTTCCTTGCCATCTATCTCTTGCATGGCTCTTCCCTGCTTTCTCTCTTTCTTTCACTCCCCTTTCTTCTTTTTCGGTGAGTGGGGAGATCAGAAGAGCGCCTCACCTCACCTGGGGTTGAGTTATTAGACTTCAACATCGGCAAGTTGGGCACAGGGTCATGACACTTGAGTGCTGCTGTGCTCGAAGGTATTGTTGACTGAGAGCCGTGTGGCTCGAAGGTCCCTTGGCTAGAGATCTGAGCTCCGGTCTTGGGCCAGTGTCCTAGAATTGGGCTCGAGGATGTTGATGACTGAGAGCTGCATGGCTCGAAGGTCCCTTGGCCAGAGATCTGAGCTCCATTCTTAGGCTGGCATCCTGGAGCTGGGCTCGAGGACATGGATGACTGAGAGTTGCATGGCTCGAAGGTCCCTTGGCCGGAGATCTGAGCTCCGGCCTTGGGCTGGCATCCTGGAGCTGGGCTTGGGGATGTTGATGACTGAGAGCTGCATGGCTCGAAGGTCCCTTGGCCGGAGATCTGAGCTCCGGTCTTGGGCTGGTATCCTGGAGCTGAGCTCGGGGACGTTGATAACTGAGAGCTGCATGGCTCGAAGGTCCCTGGCCGGAGATCTGAGCTTCGGTCTTGGGCTAGTGTCCTGGAGCTGGGCTCGGGGACGTTGATGACTAAGAGCTGCATGGCTCGAAGGTCCCTTGGCTGGAGATCTGAGCTCCGGTCTTGGACTGGCATCCTGGAGCTGGGCTCGGGGATGTTGATGACTGAGAGCTGCATGGCTTGAAGGTCCATTGGCCGGAGATCTGAGCTCCGGTCTTGGGCTAAATGATGATAACTTTATTGTTATGTTTCCCTTTCGTTCTCTTTCCTTCCCCTCTCTTCTTCTTTTTTTCTTTTTTTTTTGATGAGCGGGGAGATCAGAGAAGAGGGTTCTTGCCGTGTTTCCCTCTCGTTCTCTTTCTTTCCTTCCCCTCTCTCCTTCTTTTTGAGTGGGGAGATTAGAGAAGAGGGTCACAGGACTTGATTGCCTTGAAGCTAGGCTCGAGGCCTTCCTGGATGGGGAGCTAGGCTCGGGCCCAAGGGTTGCCTGAGGGCTTGGCTCAGGTCTTTGGCACCTTGGAGCTGGGCTCGAGGCATTGATAGGAGCTGCTTGGCCCCAGGATCCCTTGGCATCTCGGAGTTGGGCTCGGAGACATTTGAGATTGAGAGCGGCTTGGCTTGAAGATCCCTTGGCCAGAGAACTGAGCTCCGTTCTTGGGCCGACATCCTGGAGCTAGGCTTAGGGACGTTGTTGATTGAGAGCTACATGGCTCGAAGATCCCTTGTGATGGGGAACTAATATGCATGCAATTTTTTTTGTATGTTTTACATGTTGAGTTAGGTGATTAATTCCCAAATTTCAGGTCAAAATTATTTGTAGGGAATTTTGTATGAATTTTTGAAGATCAGCATGCAGATTAGGACCAAGAAAAGTAGCAAAGAAGGACCGCCGGGGCTGAGAAGCCTCGGTTAGGGCAAGTTCTCCTACAATAAAACTACTGGAGGTAGAGGGGTGTACCTGACAACGTCTGTGAAGATCGCAACGAAGGGGTCTCTCGTTCCTCGACGGATGCGGCCTGGAAAACCGAGCCAAAGACCCGCGGATACCCGGCTTTCTGCTCGGTGATCCGATTGAGGCTTGGCTGGAGTCGTTGGATTCGTAGGAACTCAGGGACCTGCAAACGACCTGTCAGGGTTAGAAAGCTCACAAAGGAACAAGAAAACAAAGTAAAAACAGCAAGGGAAGGCTTCTTTTGGAGTGGGCGTCCAGGGATCTGGAGGGTTTGTTGGCAGCAGGAAGATGATTGCAATCACCGGGAAGAAGAACTCTCACAAACCCCTTTATGCACACAGCAGGGTATCACACCACTCAATAGAAGAACTCAAGGTTTTCATTCATCAAAAATTCCCCTCATACAAGAGGCTAGGGTCCCTTAAATAGACCCTTAACCTTGGGCTCCAAGTAAGGGTACATAAGTCTTTACATAAGAATCCTTTTCCCTCTCAAACCCTAGCTAGAAAATAAGGAAATATTAGGTAGAAAAATCCCTAAAATTTTTCTTGACTTGGTCAAGACTCCAAGGATGCCTAGGGGGGCGTGTTGGGCTTCTAGGAGCAGCAAAAGGCCGGCCCAAAGGGGCCCGGGTGCATGGGTTTGGGCCTCTGGAAGCTGGGGTGGCCTGGTAGCCAGGTAGCAGGAATATTCCCTGGTATCTTGCTTCTTAGGGGCTTGGGCTTGGCACCTGGGCTTGATTTCATTGGGCTAGGATGCAGATGGACCTCTGGAATCATGGATGCCCTTATTTATGAATATACTTTGGCATCTGGAAGGGAATCTGGGCATCTGGAGGGCATCTGCAAGGAATCAGGGTTTCTGATTTTTCTCCTGGGGTCTTCAAATCTTCAAGCTGGGTTGGACTTGGGCTAAACTTCCATGTCTTCAATCTGGTTGGACTTGGTCTTCACTTGTATAATATAGTCTTGAGTCTTCAGTATGCTTGGACAGGACTCAAAAAAATAAAATTAGCTCAACATGAGCTAACTAGCATTGGACTGAACTAGCTCAACATGAGCTGACTAGTACAGAACTGAAATAACAACTAAAATGGACTCAGATGAGCTAAGCCCTTATTACAGATAGATTCATAAATTATTGATCAATTTACAGAGGGTTGAAAAAGCCTCTGTCTTATTCTGGTGCCTCAGGTGTCCCCACCAATTCTCCCGGGGTGGGAGGAACTCGACCCTGTCGAGTGAAGGTTAGACTGGCTCACATATCTCTCGAGAAGGTCTGGGTTGAGGAGTTGCAAGTCCTCTCGAGAAATCCATGAATCGTCCGACTCTGGCCAGCCTTGCCATCGGACCAGGAAGCATTGATAGTCATGGCCCTGGGTCGTGATGGCTTGATTATCCAGGATACGCTCGATCCGTTCTCCTCTCTCAGGCCAAATTTGTTTGTGGACACTCTAGGTTAGGGTCACTCACAATGAAAAGGAATAGGTCCAAAGGCCTCACTAGGTAGCGCTGCCGGTTCCCTATACTCAACCAGGTCTGTAATATTGAAGGTAGAACTAATGCCCAAATCCGAAGGCAAGTCTAACACCTAGGCATTTGATCCAACCTTCTCTATCACTTTAAAAGGTCCGGCTCTGCGAGCATGAAGCTTCTTTTAGGCCTAAGCCTAACCAAGATAAAATCCACTACATCAAATTCTTTGACCCTTCTTCGGGAATTAGCCAGTTGTTTTAAGATTAGTGCAGGTGGTGAACATGCTAGGCACATGCAGACAAATGATGCAAAGGACTCATACTGATACCTAACAGACTCGACTATGCATTCCTATCGAAGGAAATTTTATTGAACTCTTTGGATCTAAACCTAATAGATTATAGGTTCTCTAGGTTTGATCCTAGCTTGACATGCACATGAAAATTTACAGTGAACTCCTAGCAAATTCCAAAGAGTATGCCAGAAGTAAGATGCAAACCTAACATGCGTGATGAATGCATGCAGTATGCTAATCTCAGCTAAATGCAATCTAATGATCCTAGAAATGCTGGAGGTGTCAGGAAAGGGCAGAAAATAGGAAGTGGGTTCAGAATTAGTTTGGTAAGGTAGAGAAAAAGGTTCATGGTTAGTTGGATAAAGTAGGATAAAAGACGGGGTGTCAGGAACTAATCCTATACTAATGAGGTTAACCTTATGAGGTTGAGCTATATCTACAGGATTTGCATAATGGAAGGATGGGTCACTAATTTCGGGGAAGAGGTCCTTAATGGGAACTATAGGAGGGGACTCATCTTGAAGGTATTGATTCAAAGAGATCAGGTCCTTAATAAATTCTTCTGGTTCTTGTATTTTAGGACTAGACTCTATAATTTGGCTCTCCTCTATGGTTTTCTCAGGTAAGGCTCTAGTAGCAGTACCTAGGTTCTCTTCCTCTATTTGTTCTTCCATTATAGCTTTAGGTTGGATATGGTCAAGGTCAACTAGCTCTGGGTTGGTTTCTACCTGGGCATCTACTGGGTCAGCTAATTCTAGGTCTACTAAAGGTGTCTCCTCTTCTCCCTCATACTCATCCACTAGGCTCACATCAGCTTCATACACTTTCGCGTTAATGTAAGCCTTGTGAATCTCAGGAATGGTTGGAGAAGGTCGGCTAGCAAGAAATTGGTTAGGTTCTGGTCTCTGATTATGGGTACTACTCCTAGTAGGTTCAGGTTGTATAAGGGGTAGTGGCTCACTACTGGGTTCATATTTAGGGATACTAATCCTATGGGGTTCAAGTTGACTAGGGGAAGCATGACTAGTACTAGGTTGATACTTAGGGGTTATGGGTTCTCTAGGCTCATAGGACAAGGGTGCAGATCTATGGGTCATGGGATTATAGGATCTGGGGTCATATGATTTTGGGTCAGCTTTATGATCAGGTTCTAAGGATGGATCAAGGTATGGGGTCCTCCTAAGGTTGGGCTCTCTATATGGGTCAGGATATTGGGTCCTCCTAGGATTGGACTCCCTATATGGGTCAGAATACTGGGTTCTCCTAGGGTTGGACTCCCTATATAGGTCAGAATATTGGGTCCTCCTAGGGTTGGACTCCCTATATGGGTCAGAATATTGGGTGTTGGGTCTACTAGGCTCATAGGGTGTGGGTGCATAGGATCTATGATCATGGGATCTAGAGTCATAAGATCTATAGGTTGTAGGTATACTAGGCTTGTAGGGAGAGGGTAAATAGGATCTATCTTCCTGGTCTATAAAATCCTGATTGAGTCTTCTAGGACTAACCTTAGGGATTGGGTCATGATGATAGGTTCTCCTAGGTTCAGCCTCAAGGTATGGATCAGGGTTTGGGGTCCTCCTAGGTTGAGGATTGTAGTACGGGTCAGGATAAGGGGCTCTCCTAGGTTCGACCTCATGGTATAGATCAGGGTTTGGGGTCCTCCTAGGTTGAGGGGAGTCAGGATCTGGCTCAGACTGTGACCCATGGGTTTTTCTTGGGGTCCCTACCCGGACTTTTAACTGATCAAACCTATTGGCACGATGGTCAATTCTATCATTGGTTTGAATACGAGACTGAGTTAACTGGGTCATCTGGATAGTTATCTGGGCAATTTGATCAGCTAGGGCTTTTATTTGGGCTTGTAAATTTTCCATGGGTTCAGACATTTATGAAGGAGGTGGGTGATATGAAACTCCTGATCTAGTGCTCATGCAAGACTCAATCAGACCGACTATAGCTGACTAGACCTAAAGTCCAAACTAGATGCTCAATCAGGGTGGCAAACTAGCCTATAGTAACCCTGTACTCAGCCAGGCAGGTGTAAGGGGAGTGTTAGGTCCCTGATTGCCAATCCTAGACACCAATCAGAGATTGGCCAGGTAGGCGGACCAGCACACAAGCCCTTCGGGATTGAATCCCTAAACCACCGTTCTAGACACTAAGCACAAGGCACACACAGGTTAACTTGACACAGTGATCTAACACTAGCCCGGACCCGACCAGTTGGTGTCCCTAGCCCACTAGGGCAAATTAAGTCTAATTAATTTTAGGTTAAGGCTTGGGACTGAATGCAAGGGATGTGGTTTTGGGCTAAGGAGAGGTGATCAAATCCTCCCCCCATCTGATATATCAAGAGTGCCCTTAAAAGTAAATTATGCAATGATGGCAGGCAGATGAGGATGCAAATTAGGGTTTAGGTATTTTTTTTTTTTGGTATTTTTGGAAAATATGTATATATTTTTTTTTTTTGGTATTTTTTTAAATAGAAGAAAACTTGCAAATCATGGCCTAATATACTGGAAATATACTAAAATTAAGAAATATGCAAAAACTCCTAAACAAAACCCTAAAACTTCCAAACTTGTCTTGCTAAAAAAAACAGAGCCAAAAATTTGCAGGCCCTATTTCGGCTCGCAGAAAATTCACAGGCCATAATAAAATATGAAAAAATTTTAAAATTACTGTGAATTATGATAAATCCAGGAAAATAAATTTCATAATTTTTTGAGTTTTTAACAGGGAGAAATAATTAAAATGATAGAGTATATACGGACTGAAAAATTACAGAAAACAAGCCCTAATCTAAGCCCTGATACCAAATGATGGGGAACTAATATGCATGCAATTTTTTTTGTATGTTTTACATGTTGAGTTAGGTGATTAATTTCCAAATTTCAGGTCAAAATTATTTGTAGGGAATTTTGTATGAATTTTGAAGATCAGCATGCAGATTAGGACCAAGAAAAGTAGCAAAGAAGGACCGCCGGGGCTGAGAAGCCTCGGTTAGGGCAAGTTCTCCTACAATAAAACTACTGGAGGTAGAGGGGTGTACCTGACAATGTCTGTGAAGATCGCAGCGAAGGGGTCTCTCGTTCCTCGACGGATGCGGCCTGGAAAACCGAGCCAAAGACCCGCGGATACCCGGCTTTCTGCTCGGTGATCCGATTGAGGCTTGGCTGGAGTCGTTGGATTCGTAGGAACTCAGGGACCTGCAAACGACCTGTCAGGAGTTAGAAAGCTCACAAAGGAACAAGAAAACAAAGTAAAAACAACAAGGGAAGGCTTCTTTTGGAGTGGGCGTCCAGGGATCTGGAGGGTTTGTTGGCAGCAGGAAGATGATTGCAATCACCGGGAAGAAGAACTCTCACAAACCCCTTTATGCACACAGCAGGGTATCACACCACTCAATAGAAGAACTCAAGGTTTTCATTCATCAAAAATTCCCCTCATACAAGAGGCTAGGGTCCCTTAAATAGACCCTTAACCTTGGGCTCCAAGTAAGGGTACATAAGTCTTTACATAAGAATCATTTTCCCTCTCAAACCCTAGCTAGAAAATAAGGAAATATTAGGTAGAAAAATCCCTAAAATTTTTCTTGACTTGGTCAAGACTCCAAGGACGCCTAGGGCCCGTGTTGGGCTTCTAGGAGCAGCAAAAGGCCGGCCCAAAGGGGCCCGGGTGCATGGGTTTGGGCCTCTGGAAGCTGGGGTGGCCTGGTAGCCAGGTAGCAGGAATATTCCCTGGTATCTTGCTTCTTAGGGGCTTGGGCTTGGCACCTGGGCTTGATTTCATTGGGCTAGGATGCAGATGGACCTCTGGAATCATGGATGCCCTTATTTATGAATATACTTTGGCATCTGGAAGGGAATCTGGGCATCTGGAGGGCATCTGCAAGGAATCAGGGTTTCTGATTTTTCTCCTGGGGTCTTCAAATCTTCAAGCTAGGTTGGACTTGGGCTAAACTTCCATGTCTTCAATCTGGTTGGACTTGGTCTTCACTTGTATAATATAGTCTTGAGTCTTCAGTATGCTTGGACAGGACTCAAAAAAATAAAATTAGCTCAACATGAGCTAACTAGCATTGGACTGAACTAGCTCAACATGAGTTGACTAGTACAGAACTGAAATAACAACTAAAATGGACTCAGATGAGCTAAGCCCTTATTACAGATAGATTCATAAATTATTGATCAATTTACAGAGGGTTGAAAAAGCCTCTGTCTTATTCTGGTGCCTCAGGTGTCCCCACCACCTTGACATCCTGGAGCTGGGCTCGAGGATATTGTTGATTGAGAGCTACATGGCTCGAAGATCCTTTGACGTCCTGGAGCTGGGCTCGGGGATGCTTTGAGACTGGGAGCAACATGGCTCGAAGATCCTTTGACATCCTGGAGCTGGGCTCGGGGATGCTTTGAGACTGGGAGCGACGTGGCTCAAAGATCCTTTGATGTCCTGGTGCTAGGCTCAGGGATGCTTTGAGACTGGGAGCTACATGGCTCGAAAATCCATTGATGTCCTGGAGCTAGGCTTGGGGATGCTTTAAGATTGAGAGCGGCGTGGCTCGAAGATCCTTTGATGTCCTGGAGCTAGGCTCAGGGATGCTTTGAGAATGGGAGCGGCGTGGCTCGAAGATCCTTTGACATCCTGGAGCTGGGCTCGGGGATGCTTTGAGACTGGGAGCTGTATGGCTTGAATATCCCTTGACGTCCTGGAGCTAGGCTCGGGGATACTTTGAGATTGAGAGTGGCGTGGCTCGAAGATCCTTTGATGTCCTGGAGCTGAGCTTGGGGATGCTTTGAGACTGGGAGCAGCGTGGCTTGAAAATCCTTTGACATCCTGGAGCTAGGCTCGGGGGTGCCTGATATTGTTCCCTGCAAGACATATAGATACTCGTGCAAGGAAAAAGTCGTTATCATTATTATCGATAAGAAACCTTACATCATAGGTGGTGTCTTCATGGACTGCGAACACTCCATGTCCGGGGGAGCCTGATGCCATCGAGATCTTCGAGGTAATAAGTCCCTCGTGATGGGGCTCTGGCCACCTTGTAGGGACCATCCCAGTTTGGTGGGAGCTTGCCATGTTCTCGGGACTGATTTGCCTCTACCCGGTGCAGCACCAGATTTTCGAGCCCAAAGGTTCTTGGCCAAACTCGAGCGCTGTAACGCCGGGGTTGCTCATTGCCGGCGAGTTTTATTGGTGCCGGCATTGAGCGGGTTGGGCCTAAGTCAATCTCAGGACGACGTTGTGAGCCGTAGGAAGCCCGTCGACAACAAAAGTCATCATAGTGGCACTCTTGGAGGGGGGCGTCATAAGGAAGCATGTCCGCGAAGCTTCCGTTATTGACCGTGGTGTACTTTTCCAGGGTGGTTCGTGATCGTCATCCGGATGATCGCGGCATCTTTATTTACCTTTCTTCCTTGCTTTCTCCTTCCCGCACAGTGGGGAGTACATTCTCAGGGTCCCCTGCCCTCCGGGTCCTTTTGGATGCACGCGCAGCTCCCTAGGTGATCACGCCCACCGGCTTCATGGTGGGGTGGCTGTCGATGGTTGGAGCTGGCGAGAGAGCGGCGAGCGCCTGGGGCCCCGCTTGAGGTCTGCCCCCCTCTGCAAACCTTTGGAGGTAGCCTCTCTTGATGAGTTTCTCGATTTCTTACTTGAGGATATGACATTCTTTGATGTCATGGCCGTGATCACGGTGAAGGCGACAATACTTCGTCTCGCCATGATCGGTGAAGGGCTTCAATGGTAGCGGGTGTTGTAGTCCACTGGCTCACTGGTTGAGCCTTGCATACTGGCAAACCGGCGGGAGAACTCCGCTAGCCCATGCTCATGTTTCTCCAAGCACCTTTTCGCTACGTGCCTGATGGCTTCATCAATGGACCCCTCCACCGGAGGAGACGGAGAAGGTGACGTGGGTGCCCTTGGGAAGGGGAGCCCCTTGCGCGGCTGGTGGAGGCCTCTTGAGCTTGTGTCATCACCATTCTTCCATGGAGTGTCAATCTGTAAAGAGGTGGAGGGCTTGATCCATCCCTTACCTGGCGCGCCAATCTGTTGCCGCCAAGATCGTTGTGGCCCGTAGCTACTGTCGGTGCCGAAGTGCGCTCCCTTCACTACCTGGCGGTCCTCTGCTCCTGGACCTCCAAGACAGGGATTAGTGACCCGAGCCGGGGTTTCCGGCGGGGGCACTCCGATGGTCAAGTCAGTGAAGATCCAGGGGAACAGATCCTCCTGGTCGAGCCCCTCTTGATGGACTCCACACAAGGAGGAGTGTGTTGTGTGAGTGTGAGTAGTAGGTGTGTCAGGGGAAGTGTGGCCTAGCTAGGGGGAGTCCCTGTGTGGCCCTTCCTCCCGACCTTGCTATGGAATGCTGGTGGTGCCATGCCCCTCTTCCTGGTGGGGGTTGCACTCTCCTCTCTCTTTTTTTTCTCTTGTGTTTTGGCCTGTGTTTTTGTTGTGTTTGTGTTGTTGTGTTACCTCCAGGTTTGTTGCAAACTTGGTTACTGTTGGGCGTCCACCTCGAAATCTCCGCCGAGCTGTCAGGCACGTGCGGCGGTGTTCCAAGAAGTCTTTCCTGATTTGTGATAAGGGGAGCTGTCATGCGCTCCGACACTCCTCTTGGTCGCCTCATTCCGGGAAATCTGGCAGTACCACGAATGGTGTGCCTCCACTCCTGGGATTTGAATCTCCCGGTTGGCTTCCTCTCTTGGGTGGTCCAGATGGTTGGTGAGGAGCGTGGCATCTCAATCGGCATGCTTCTCCCCTTTCTAGTATAACTGACGGCTGTAGGCGGTCAATACGGCTGGGGGGCGCTCCAGTGTAGTCCTCGGGCAGTTCGCCGGCATCCCAGGCTAGTGGGGTCCATGTCCGAGTTGGGGCCGAGCTAGAATGGCATGGGTCACTTCGACCTAGATGCCCCAAGCTTGCAGGGTCGTCCCGGCGGAGTGTGGGCCCGGTCTAGAGGGCGCGCGCTCGGAGAGGCTCCACGTTGGTGGAGAAGTGCTGAGCTCGACTCTGACCACAGGGCTCAAACCTCCGAGGGTCTCACTCTGGAGGGCAGAGGGCTGGCCCGGTCCGGAAGGCACGTGCTCGGAGAGGCTCCATGTTGGCGGAGGAGTGCTGAGCTCGACTCCGACCACAGGGCTCAAATCTCTGGGGGTCTCACTTCGGAGGGCAGAAGGCGGGCCCGGTCCAGAGGGTGCGTGCTCGGAGAGGCTCCACGTTGGCGGAGGAGTGCTGAGCTCGACACCGACCACAGGGCTCAAACCTCCAAGGGTCTCGCTCTGGAGGGCAGAGGGTGGGCCCGATCCGGAGGGCGCGCGCTCGGAGAGGCTCCACGTTGGCGGAAGAGTGCTGAGCTCGACTCTGACCACAGGGCTCAAACCTCCGAGGGTCTCGCTCTGGAGGGCAGAGGGCGGGCCCGATCCAGAGGGCGCGCGCTCGGAGAGGCTCCATGTTGGCGGAGGAGTGCTGAGCTCGACTCCAACCACGGGGCTCAAACCTCCGAGGGTCTCGCTTTGGAGAGCAGAGGGCGGGCTCGGTCTGGAGGGTGCGCGCTCGAAGAGGCTCCACGTTGGCGGAGGAGTGCTGAGCTCGACTCCAACCACAGGGCTCAAACCTCCGAGGGTCTCGCTTCGGAGAGCAGAAGGCAGGCCCGGTCCAAAGGGTGCGCGCTTGAAGAGGCTCCACGTTGGCGGAGGAGTGCTGAGCTCGACTTCGACCATAGGGCTCAAACCTCCGAGGGTCTCGCTCTGGAAGGTAGAGGGCGGGCCCGGTCCGGAGGGCGCGCACTCGGAGAGGCTCCATGTTGGCAAAGGAGTGCTGAGCTCGACTCCGGCCACAGGGCTCAAACCTCCGAGGGTCTCGCTCCGGAGGGCAGAAGGCGGGCCCGGTCCAGAGGGCGCGTGCTTGGAGAGGGTCCACGTTGGCAGAGGAGTGCTGAGCTCGACTCCGACCACAGGGCTCACACCTCCGAGGGTCTCGCTCTGGAGGGCAGATGGCGGCTCCGGCCTAGGCATCCCGAGATCGCGGGCCCTACCTGGCGGAGGACGAAGCTCGACTCGCCATCTCGAGAGCACTCAGCTCAGCTCGGCAGTGGAGTCCGGGCTGAAGAACAAACGCGGCGTCCGATATGGCATCTTTCCTTGACGTTGCACCTGTCGGTTCCCCCACGTCAGCGATCCCGCCACGTCAATAAGAAAAGAGCATGATAAAGGGATAATGGCATAAAAATTACATGACATGTTTTCCATATACCTAAATAATAGACTTAAAGGCCTCTATCCATGATCCTTGGATGATATTTCACAAGCTTGGGAATCCCCTACCACCTAGAGAAAAGCCCGAACTTGTTCTTCAGCAGAATGTAGACCCTCAAGATCCTCTGGGGGCTTGGGGGTGCCCCTCGAAGCTTCGACCCTAACCGCCTTGCCAGATTGACCAGGACCCTCATTAACCAAAGCACTCACCCTTTGGTGCTTTAAAACTGCCCTTCCCAAATCTTGAACATCGCATGGATCCATTGAACACCCAAACCACCAAAAAATTTATCAAAAAACCCATCGAAAATCACCCTTCCCATCAAAAATCACTGCTTCAAGAATAAAAGTCTCTCCAAAAAAGAAAGTGGTAACAACAAGCCACTTTTAAGACTTTTTTATAAAGGGAATAAGCTACATTAATTTCTCACACTCTTCGAAGAAGATATCATAAAAATGGGGTACAAAAACTATTTCTCAAACGGGCCCTCTTCTCGAGAATGTGAAACCCAGTATGCCTTTCAGGATCCCTTGCATATGGTATTGGAACTACTCCTTAACCTGAATACTTCTTATTCAAACTAAGGAGTCGAGAGGAATTAGTGTGGGGGAAAGCCCACCCTTGGGGTTTAGAAGGTCAAAGGAGAGCAAATTGATCGAATCTAATTTAGGATCGGCAAGAACTATACTTAACCATTTATGTTCCTAGTAGTGGGGCAACATTATCCTGGACATATACTAACCCAACACCTACCCGATTTGAAGGTAACCAAATCTATATAATCGGATTATCATGTTACCGAACTAATAAAGAGATAAGCCCTATTTTTGGACATTCCCTCCTGAAAGTATTCCATCGATCATCTAGTTTTGTCCTCCAAGAGTAAAAGATAAGAACAATACCTCTACCCTCAATTTTGTTGATCAATATTTGATCCCCAAGACCCTACTGAACCTAATATCTGGCCTTGGGGCCTATCACCGATGCAAACTTGCAATATTACTAGACTTCAACCATGCTTAGCCTTTAGCCTTTTGGATCCCTTTCAAATGGGCACTCGGCCATTCGGGCTACTGTCTCATGGATCTTCATCAAGATGCCCTTGTTTACCTACCTTTGGTATATTTAACACTCGACCTTTTCAACCCCCAGGTCTTAGAGAATCCCTATCCAGAAAAGTCCCATGGTCTACCGAACCATGGTACTCAGAGTTTGGGATTGGCTAGTCATGCCCATGAAAGCATCCACCGAAATGATTGAAGGAAGAATCTATCAATGCTCACTCTCATAAGGCTCTCGTAATAGACAAATAGTCATGTCTTGTAATCATGAGCGGATCTTAGCTATTAAAGGTGCATGGCCCTTCGTTAAGCCATAATTTCTAGAGCCATTAAGATAAATGACGAGAAGGCATATGAGACAAAACTATTGATTAATAGGTAGGAGATATCCTAGATAATCAATGATGATTTTCTCCTGAAAAACTTGATAGAGGATAAAGTCCAATCATCATCTAGCTACCTTCTAACAAATGAAGATGTCTCTAGGCTACCCTATCTGACTGAGTATAAAAGGGAGTTCTTAGCAAACTCCCCAAAAGTATGCTCCACCCATGCATGCATATACTCACTCTCACTCTCATTTATTCTATTATTCTATCCTATGGTCTAAGATACTGACTTGATCATGAGAGGGCCTTTGCTAGAGCCACCTCTAGCTAGGATTTCTTTTATAGATATAGCCACTAGCATATCCTCTCTATCCACTTCATTATTCAAGCAGATTTTAGTACCATTATCTTGTATTTGTATATACAGAATCCATAGATAATGTGCCATAGACCGTTGTAGTTGATGGGATGATTTTTACTAAATATATGGAGGGTGTAGAGTACTATTATGATTATGTTTTTAGAAATGTAGCACTCTTACATCAAGGATAGGCTTATTGCCCTTATAAGAGATATGTTAATAGATCTAGAACAATGTTTAATGGGGATACGATCACCATCCATTTATATAGGAGTGGATTTATGGTAAACTACAAGCATTCATAGCTATATGGGGAGACAAGGAAGATGGTTGCAAGGTTTAGAGGTGAGTAGGACAAGGACATAGATAAAATGATAGACATGGTTATGGATGCAGCTGGTCCTAAATTTAACTAAAACTTAAAAGACGATCTAGAAGCTGGCAGTCATGATTTCTACCATATATTGAAAGATGCCAATGAACCACTATAGCGGGATGTGAAACATACACTATATTATTAGCTATGTCAAAGTTGTTGAACTTAAAGGTTGAGTTTCATATGATGGTCAATTGTTATAATAAGATGGTAGCAATAATAAAAAAAATATTATCGAAGGCTGAGAAACTTGTTGAGAGCTTCCATGCTTCAAAGAAAATGGTGAAAGGGTTAGACATGTGATATATAAAGATAGATGCATGTCATAATGATTGCATACTTTTCTATAAGGGGGATCAACTAAAGAGCTCATGTGATATATGTTGTAAAAGTCAATTTAAGCTAAGGCAAGAGGATAAGAATTAGAAGGATATAATATATAAAGTTGTTCAGTACATTCCCCTTACTCTTAGGCTTTAGAGACTCTACATGTCCAAGAATACTATCGAGCAGATGAGATGGCATAAAGAAGGGATTTGTAAGCACACTGACATGATGAGTCATCCATTAGATAGTGAAGCATGGAAGAAATTTGATGATTGCCATCCTTTATTTGCTCAAGAATCTTGCAATATCTGACTGGGCTATCTACACATGGGTTTACACCATTCAATTTTTTATTCATATTAAACAGTCTTTATTACTCCATATAATCTACTACCTGGGATGTATATGAAAGAACATAACATCTTTCTTACATTAGTCATTCCTAGATCGCAACATCTTGGTAAAAATATTGATGTATATCTAAGGTCTCCTCTTGATGAGCTGAAACTTTTATGATCCAATGGCACATGTACTTTTAATGCATCAAAGAAGCAAAATTTTGTAATGAAGGTTACATTGATATGGACCATTAGCAATTTTCTAGCTTATAGGATGCTATTAGGATGGAGCACTCATTGAAAGCTAGCATGTCCCTATTATATAGAGAATATAAAATTATTTCAAATTGAGCATGGTCATAAGCCTTGCTAATTTGATTGTAATCATTAATTTCTCCTCGATTATCTTTCTTTTCAAAAGTAGCGGGATAGTTTCAGGAGGAATAAAAAGAGAATGATCATGCACCACCATGCCTTAGTGGTATAGAAGTCTTTTAAAGGGTGTTCCAACTAGACAAAGTCTAGTTTGGCATAGTATTTGACAAATAAAAATATCGAGGATTTAATAGAACTCATAACTGGATGAAGCACAGTATCTTTTGGAAATTACCATATTGATCCATCAATTTAATCTATCATAACCTTGATATCATGTATATTAAGAAGAATGTATTTGATAATATTTTATGTACTATTATGGATGCCAAGGGTAATATGAAGGACAATCCTAAGGATCGAGCAGATATGAAGAATATATGCAAGCATCCTCTATTAGAGCTAGTTGAAGTGTCACCTAGAAATTTCTAAAATCGAAAGCATTATATACCTTAACAAGTGAGCAGTTGAAGGATATATGTGAATGGTATAAAAATCTTAAATTTTTTTATGGTTATACAAGTTATCTAGCTTAGTGCATCAATGTCAAACATTATATATTCTATGGGCTAAAAAGCCATGACTACCATGTCTTCATACAATGATTACTCCATTAGCTTAGTATCATCTCTTTTCTAACTTCATATAAAGTTCTTTGATCAAGCTTAGTCTTTTCTTCAATGATATTTGTACTATTAAACTATCTACCAACCATATCAATAGTCTTGAGGCTAGCAATGTAGAGAACATATACAAGTTGGAGAAGATATTCTCTCTTAGCTTCTTTGACTCTATGAAGCGCCTCATGATTCATCTAGCATATAAAGCTAGGATGGAGAGACTAGTGCAGTACAGGTAGATGTATCCATTTGAAAGATACATACACAGTCTCAAGAAGAAAGTAAAAAATAAGGCTAGAGTAAAAGGTTTTATTGTGGAGGCTTACATAATAGAAAAAAATTTAAATTTTAGTCAATACTACTTAAATCCCAATATGCAGACAAAGTTGACTCAAGTGGACTGAAATGATGATAGTGGTGGTGAGGGATCAGAGTGAAAAATCTTAATATTTGCCTATCCTGCTCATGAATTTGGGCATGAGGTTCACCGAGTTTTAATTGATATTGATTTTGATAGGTAGACATATATTTTGATAAACTACGAGAAGGTTAATCCATATGTTGAGTAGGTATTTATCACAATCCTAACTCTCAATTACTTATTTTAGTATATTTATCTTATGAATGTTTAGACAATATGATGGAATGTTCAGATGGGACAACTCGAGGATAAATGAGCAAGAAATTTTTGTACAATGCTTATAAAACTTTGTAGATTGGTTCTATCAATTGATAAGCATCTATTATTATTTCATATATTTTATTTTTTTAATTTATTATTTTTATAATATGCAGGTCATGCAAGGAGGCAAATCTATACCTAAAAGACTAAGACCATTAGGTTGCGGGCTAACAAAATACATGACATATTATAATGGCTATAACATAAATGATTTTAAATTACACATCCAGTGATATAGATATCATAAAAGTATAATAAATAGTAGTTTGTATAAAGGGCAGCTAGTGGGAAGAGATAGAGAGTGACTATTATGGAATCCTCAAAGAAGTGATCAAGTTGATATACATTTAAAGTAATAGTGACATTCTATTTAAGTATCAATGGTTTGATAATGATAATGGTATGAAGATTGATCCATAGAATGGGTTTATTGAAATCAAATATGATCAAAAGCATATATCAACGAGCCATTTATGCTAGCTCAACAAACTATTTAAGTATATTATACTCCTTTTCCATCAAGGAAGATATGAAGAAAAGATTGGTAGGCTATATACAAAATTAAATCTTGAATCGTTTATTGTATGCTCGAAGAAGAAGAAGAGCCCGGTTACCAAAATACTTTTAAGAGGATGAAACATTGAAGTTCATCGATCTTTCATAGATACAGAGTTGGATGCTCTAGGAATACTCCTTCATGATGACCAACATGAGGAGGTAGATCATATCGAGTTTATTATAAAGGATAATCCTATTTAGGAAAGGAAAGAAAAGGAAGAAGATCAAGAAATGGAAGAAGAGAAAGAAGATCAAGAAATAGAAAAATATTAAGAATTAGAAGAAGAATTCGAATAGTACCAAATATCTGAAGAGGCCGACGAGTAGTGCTAAGTATATAATTCTTGAATCATTTAAAATACTTATCTTGCATCATTTTAAATCTTGCATTGCCATATATAATTGTATAATTAATTCAATGCATTTATTTATTTTTATTTTTAAAGAATATATATCATGTCTTCCAAATGTTAGAGTCATTCTAGCTAAGGAGAAAGCTCTAAAGGATAGAGCTCTCGAGGAGAGAGCGATCATACTACAACTCGCATGATTCTGCACCACTCATATCATGTGATAAACTCTAATACTTTAGATATTCTCTTTTATATTATTTTATTCTTTATTATCTGATATAATATTCTTTATATTAGATATTTTGCTTTCAGGTTCGAATGATGTGGGGTCACCATTGACCTTGTAGTCACACAGAGTAGTGACCGACTCTTAGACTTAGCATCATGGTCAAGGACCCACCCAACCTTGTGGTACTTCTGACTCAATCGAAAGATAGAGAGCTCATCTACATTTAGAGCCATTAGTAAGTACTATATCTTCAATTGATATATTTAAAACTTAGTTATTTTAGAATTAATATTTGTTATTCAAAATCAATTTTGCAACATATTCAAAGAGCTTGGAGTGTCTTGGATGGTTACCGAGGTCATTCACTAACTCATGTCGGGGCTGGTGAACGAGTTCTCCAATTGGCCATCAAGGGTTTGTGATATAGCCTGGAAGATATTCCTGGTAAGTCGAAGTATTTGATTTTTAAATTCATTGTATATTTATATTTTATTTATTTAATACAAGCTTGCTTCTACTTATAGGAGTATTATTAATTTGAGACTCCTCAGGATGAGGAGGTAAGCCATCCAACCTTTGAGGAGGTGGCTATATGTAGGCTCCAGGATGGGTTGTACAGTCTCAAGTAGTCTGCTATAAAGCAATCCAGTTTCAAGTCACCATCAAACTGAAAGTCTTTCAAAGATCACTAGATACAAGCAGATATATGGGAGGCCATCTGTGACTAGTGAAGCATGAGGAGTACTTTGATAGGTGGTAGAGGGCACGACAGAATTGTATTACCCAGTAGGATCAATCAAGCACACCGATAGCTCCATTGGCAAACATATAGTGGCAGATAAATTGGTAAGAGTTTTACACTTATATTAATTTCATATTAAATTGATCATATATATATTAATTAAATTATTTTTAATATTTATTTATTATAGACATGAAAACTGGATTGTGCATCAGGATAGCTGCAATTATAGGAGGCCATACCAGTTCAGGAGGATTGGTGATTATTTAGATTCTAGATCTTGATGTATCATGGTAATAACTTAAAATATTATTTATAAATTTTTATATATACTGATATATAATTGGATTAATATTTTTGTAAACTATATAGGTGGATTACGCGGAGTATATCATGTTGCGACATAGTGAGGACGCATCCTCTTAGCCCCTCCTTGACCTTGAGGGATGGCTTAGGGCCACCATAGGAGTGAGTCCATGTCATAGGATTTGAGCATAGCTTCGACCCTCTGGCTGCTCCTAGTCTTCGATGTCCTCCTCTCACACCTTAATGACCCAAATGTGTGGTGATGCACATGTCAAGGACATTATGACACATCTTTTTGCCCAGCAATCTCAGAGTTTCTAGAACACTATCCATGATACAGTCATAAAGATTCTTCGGGACCTACATCAACACGATCAACTGACCTTATTGTCATAGCTATTATAGTAGGTAAGTCTATTAATAAATTTCTTTACTTGTTTTAATTTTTTATATTTAAAAGCTTTATATATTTAGGCTTGAGTCAAGGAAAAGAAAAACTAGGGGATAAAAATTCAATCTAACCATCCAATCGATGGACACCATCATAGAATAGAATTGTACGAACAATCTATTCAAAAATTAGAGGAGTATGTTAAAATATACACCTTTGTATCAATATATACGCTTCTATATCATAACTTATTAATCATATTTCATTTTTTTCATTTCAGGATGCTAGGATATCCAATTGTCATCTACTAGCTACTGGAAAGGAGTACAGGAGTAGCAGCAGCAAGAGGATGACAATGACGAGCATCTCATGTGTTTTTTTATAATTTATGTATTTAATTTTGATATTTGTAAAGTAGAATTAATTTATAAAATTATATAATTTATACTTTTAATGTAATATAATTAATTTTGAATTTATGACTATGGCATTTGATTGTGGCATTTATGATTGTGTCATTCTATTTTTAATTTACTATAATTGCTTGTTATTATAATTTAAAAAATAATTTTTTTAAAAAATAATTATGGTTTTTTTTAAAAAAGTAAAAATAAATTATTACTAATGGCTTTAGTGATTGCAAAAGCCATTGATAATAATTTATCAATGATGGCAGTTATTAGTGATGACAAAATTTTGTTACAAATATATTTTAACTTTAAATAAAGAATTTTTAAAAAAGTATTAGTATGCATTATTCATGATGGTATTTTTATCATCACTAATAATGGATATTAGCAATAACCTTTTTTCCAACCTATTATTAGAGATGGAATTCCATTGCTAAGGTTATTAGCAATGTCATTTGCATTATTAACAATGTCAATTAGTCATTGCTAAAAATGTAATTTCTTGTAGTGGAGGAGGTATCACATGATGAGAAGCGAAAAAAAGCTATGGTTGAGGAGAATAAATCTATTAAGAAAAATGAAACTTAGGAGTTTTGAATCTATTGAAAAAAATGAAACTTAGGAGTTGATTGATCTCCCTCTTAGGCACAAAGCTGTTGATTTGAAGTAGATCCATAGAACCAAATTGAAATTAGATGGTAGAGTAGATAAATATAAAGCAAAAGTAGTTTGCAAAAGGTTTCAAGCAAAAAAAGGAGTTGATTATAATGATGTGTTCGCACTAGTGTCCTAGCAAGAAACTGTTAGACTTGTTCTATCTCCTACTACTCAAAATTCATGGTATGTTTATTAATTAGATATGAAATCCATCTTTCTATTTGGAGATTTGAAAGAAGTATATGTTAAGTAACCACCTTGATTTGTTAAAAATGGACAAGAATATAAAGTTTTTAGATACAAAAAGGCTATTTATGGTCTAAAGCAAGAACTCTGAGCTTGGTCTAGCCATATAGGATCATATTTTGATTCACAAGGTTTTGCAAAGTATCCTTATAAGCATATTTTATTTAGTAAATATGGTGATGGAGAAAATATTTTGATTTTTTCTGTATGTGGATGATCTTATTTACACTAGTAATGATGTAGAAATGATTCATGAGTTTCAATTCTCCATGAAAGAAAAGTTTGACATGGCTTATTCGGGCTTGATGAAGTATTATCTTAGCATTGAGATTGATCAGATGGAGAGTGGCATTTTTATCTCTTAGAAGAAGTATACAAAGAAGATTCTAAAAAATTCAAAATGAATAAAAGTAAACAAGTTAGTACTCCTGTTTAGCCTAACCTAAAGTTAACAAGAGCTGAAAGTAGTAGAAAAGTTGATAGTAATTACTATAGATAGATTGTTGGCAACTTGATGTATTTGATAGCAACAAGGTCAAATATCATGTATGGTGTTAGCTTTCTTAGTATATACATGGAGAGCCTAGCTGAAGTACACCTACGAGTTACAAAGAGAATTTTGTGCTACCTAAATGGCATTAGGAGTATGGTACGTATTTTTATATATGGCAGAGAAAAATTATATTTAACTAGTTTACTAATGGTACAATGTAGGTGATTTAGATACTATAAAGAGTACATTTGGATATGTTTTCTTTTTAGTCACTAGAGCTTTTTCATGATCTTCAAAAAAGTGAAATATTATGGTCTTCTCTTCAACTAAAGCAGAGTACAAAGCAGTGGCAGCATGTGTATCTTAGGTAGTTTGGATCAAAAACTTACTAGAAGGCTTGGAATTTGAGCAAGATATGCCCATAAATTTTTTTTATAATGACTCATCTTCCATCTAGTTATCAAAGAATCCAGTGAAACATGAAAAAAGCAAGCATATTCTTATGCGATATCACTTTCTTCGTGATCAAGGAAAAAAGAAGGTGATTGAATTGGTGCATTGCAGGAGTAAAGACCAAGTGATGGATATATTTACCAAGTCTTTGAAGATAGATGCTTTTGTATATCTACATCATTTTCTAAAATGGGTATAGTGGATCATAATAAGTTAGTTATCTTATATTTATGTAAGTTAGTTAGTTGATTATTTATTTCAAGATTGGTTGTAATTGATATCATTCTTCCCAAATTTAAAGAAAAAAAATTAATATTCTTCCTCTCATTCTCGTGAAATTTTCTCTAGCAAATATTTTTTATTTTTATTTCTCACACAAGTTGACAAACGTCTTCCTTCTTCAGGCCCTTCAACAATAATCCACAATGGGCCCATTTCATGAATTCCATGTTGTCTCCCCTAGTTCATGATTCTTGGGAGCAATCCATCAGTTTTCTTTTTGAATATGCTCAAAAAGCCAAACCAAAAAACCTAGTGAACAACAAGAAAAGTAAGCAAATTGAGTTATCAATTTCATTCATGAGTTATCAAATTCATTCATAAGTAATAATTAAAAATGACACTTACCATCAAGGAACTAACATAGCCTTGGCACCTCTATCCCTCCATTTCACTTTATTTGCAATCCCAAGGATGTATTCCATTAAGTAATCATGGACTGCTCTTACCCATGCATGCTGACCAATCTCATCCAAGGTGTCAATTTAGAAGTGTTTGGATGTGCGCAGCGGATTAAACCAGTTTAGGCCTCCAAATAATTCCTATTTACTTACTTAGGCAATTAACCAATCACAACACAGGCAGATATCAAATCAAAAGAAGATGAGATTTACGTGGTTCGGCAAAATATTGCCTACGTCCATCAAGAGGAAAGGAGTAATCCACTATAATCTGATCCAAATCTGGGTACAAAAGGAATACAAATATCCAGATAACAAATGCCAGATTAAAAACAAAGAGACATAATAAATAAACAAAAGAGGATGAAAGAAGTACGAGAAAAATCCCAAATACTAGGCCTCTAGCTTTTCCTGGTGCCTGGATCGAAGAAGAAATTTCTCTGAAATTTCTCTGGATTTTTTTTCTCTCTCTGTCTCTCTCTGTCTGTGTGTATCAAAGACCGCAGGCTCTCTGTGGTTAAATAACCATCTGAAATGGCATCCAAAACAGACCTAAAATGAGTCCAGAAAGTTCAAAACACTTCCAAGCCGTCAGATTAAAGAACAAAGGCTCAGATCGTGCCAAAATCCATGCAAGATACAAGTCCAAAAGAGGTCGGATCCATCTCAGCCATCCGATCGTGCCATCGAACGGTCAGGATCAAAAGAAATCCCGTGGACCACTCAAACACCACGCGAAATGCATGAGAAATCGTGTGGGAAACATGGGGAAATGCCCCAAAGGGGCACCGCAAGCGGCTGGGCCGAGCCCACGCGCGTGCCCGCGCGCTGCATGTGGGCCTGGGCCGCGCGCGCGCCTGCGCACTGGGCTGGGCGAGCGCCCGCCTGCAGCGGGTCGCGCGTGGGGGTCGGGGGCTTCGTGGGAACGGGAGCAAATGTAACAAGAAGAAGATCCATAGTGTAATACTTCGATTTTATATGTAAAGTATACGGTATGTAAAAAGGATATGATAAGCAATTGCATCATAAACCGGACTCCATTGGAAGATGCATCATTTAGCAATATTATCATCCTATCTTTCAGCTCATCGCTCCTCACTACCAACTCCTGAAAGTGATTTATCCTCAACACATTTGGATTGGTCTTCTTAAGATCTAAGGCTACCCCATTGAGGGATAGACCAAGAATGAGGGCAACATCATTGGAAAAAAAGACTAATGTTTGGCCTCCCGATATTTCAAGCTCTCGTACTCTCATCTTAGTGAAGCAGCAGGTCTATCCTTGCCCTCACCTATGTTATCACCAAGATATCGAGCATATAATCAAAACATGTTTGCTTTAGCATGCTCTCATGGGCATCCATCAATCTCTCATGGATACCCTTTATAAACTTCATGTAGCACTTCAAGCAACATCGAAAATTGATCAATCAAGGGAAAGCCATTTTCTTCATCTTTTAGGAGCTATGCCCTTGTTGGGCTTTCTTCTATGAGTTCCCACAAGCCATTTGGATACAACAATGGAAAATTTATTAGACTGCTGTAAGAACATACTAATAATTAAAACATAATAAAATATGTATATCATAGCTTTGCATAAAAAATCATAAAAATTATCCACACATCAAATAGCATAGTAAACAATTATTAGTTCAATAATCACAAAGAGCAATTTAGCCAAAAGTGTAGTTTGAAACATTTTGATAATAATTAATTTACATTGGATTTGAAAAATGGCAATCATCTAGAGAGTTTCATGCACTACATTGCCTCCTATTATTTAGTTCCTCTTTGTTAGAAGCAACAACTGTTGATAGTTCTAAAGAATTTAGTTTCACATGTCTTGCTTGTGTTAATATGTTGGAACATGATACAATATCATTATCGTATTAAGAAGAGATAGTGATACCACCATCATTAGAATAATAACCATCATTAGAATAATAGCCATCATCTTGAGACAAGATAGCACCAGCACCTCAAGATAAGACAACTCCATCTCCACCATCAAAAAGGAGCAGCTAAATTAAAATGAAAAAATACCCCCACCACCTAAAAATAATACAACTATCAAATAATGATGAAATAAACTACAACCATTTCAAGATGAGATAACACTTCTACCACCAACAAGAGGACAACCATCAC
Source organism: Areca catechu (assembly GCA_021397845.1). Lineage (NCBI taxonomy): Eukaryota > Viridiplantae > Streptophyta > Magnoliopsida > Arecales > Arecaceae > Areca > Areca catechu. The sequence continues at coordinate 39,700,185 of CM038050.1, forward strand.
TTCAAGAGGAGATAGCACTAGCACAACCATCACTCCATAACTAGTACCAATGCCACCATCTTTGTAGGTGATGCAACATGATCACCATCATACTTTGCATTATATTGTTATATAATTTTATTTGTAGTTTAATAATGGTTATGTGCAAGTAAAAATACCATTACTTTTATCTCTTTAATCTATCCATAATTAAAAATATTGATCTTTTACCTCCAAGTTCTTAAAATAGAATGAACACATAATATAATTCATGTCATAACATGAGAAGGCCAACTTCTTATAACAAAGATCCGATCTAAAAACCTAGGTGTTTTAGTTAGAGAGGCCTAAGAGGAATCCTTAACCTATCTGATATGGGACTATCATTTCTCAACACCCCTTCACTATATGGGACTATATAAACACCAAAACCTTGATAAAAAACAACATCACCTCCACTTTCACAAAAAACGTGAGCCACCTAAAAATGAAAAAATACCATCACAAGATGAGATATTACTATCATGACAACCTCCACAACAAAATGATATAACATGCCTTAAGATGAGACAATACCATCCATACTATCATAATGAGAGCCACCAAATAAAAATGAGACAAAATTATAACCACTTCAAGATAAGTATTAACAAAAGAACAACAATCACTTCAAGATGAGATGGCACAAACACAACTAGTACCAATGCCACCATCTTGTAGGCAATGCAACATGATCACTAGCATATATTTACATGCTAGAAAATTTGTTCTAATATTATATTGTTATGTAATTTTATTTATAGTTTAATAATGGTTATGAGCCTCTATGAATGGGCACATTTTGTGTGCATGCAATTATATTGCTTCTATCTCTCTAATCTATCTATAATTAAACATGTTGATCTTTAAACTCCAAATTCTCAAAATAGAAGGAACACATAATATAATTCATGTCATATAATGAGAAAGCCAATGTTCATAACAAAGATCCTATCTAAAATCTAAGTGTTGTAGATGGAGGGGCCTATGGGAGTATATAAATACTACAAGAAACTTTAATATATCGATTTGATATGTGACTATTATTCCTCAATACCCATTCACTAAGTGGGACTATATAAGCACCAACACCTTAAAATAAGACAAGACCACTTCCACTATCACAAAAAGGAGAGCCACCATGGGAAAACACCACCATCACCTAAAGATAAGATAGTACTATCATTACTATCAAAAAGACAACCTTTACATCAAAGATGAGATGACACTCTCACCTTAAGATGAGACAATACCAACTCTACTATCACAAGAAGATCCAATAAATAAAGTTGAGACTAAATGATAACCATTTCAAAATAAGATAACACTATCACCACCAATAAATTAAAGGATAATTATCATTTCAAGATGAGATGGCACCGGCACAACCATCAACCCATAGTTAATACCAATGCTCTCATTTCTATAGGTAATGCAACTTGATCACCATCATATCCTAGAAACCTTGTTTTGATATTCTATTTCTATGTAATTTGATTTGCAGTTTCATAATGGTTATGAGCCTTATGGATGGGCACATTTTGTGTGCATGCAATAATACCATTGCTTCTACCTCTTTTATCTATCTATAATTTAAAGTGTTAGTCTTTTACCTCCAAGTTCTCAAAATAGAAGGAATACATACTAATTCATGTCATGACATGAGAATTAGGCCAATCTTCTCAACAAAAATCCTATCTAAAAACTCAAGTATTTTAGATGGAGAGGTCCAAGAGTATATAAGTACCATAAGAATCCTTATCCGAAATAAGATTATATATTTTTTCTCGACACCCCCTCTCATATGTAGATTTAAGGAATAGAACTCAAAAGAGGAATGACATGTGGATTAGTAAGTGGAGGCATGAAGGTTTTAGTAGGTAAGAAGGATTGGTTGGCTCGGTTACCAAGTTAAAATCTTATCTAAAAATCTTGGCATTTTAGATGGATGGCCCATGACTATACAAGCATGACAAGAATTTTTAATGTTGGGTGGGGCTAGTTCACACCCTCGAGGTCGGGGGTCTGGGCCTACGGAATGTGAGTGCCACTGTTAAGGTGAGGCTGGGGCCCATGCCAACATCCTCAGCCCTCAGGTGGGAGCCGGCTCGAGGTAGTACACTGGGGGTGCTACGGTGCTGGTCAGGTCGACTCATGCATCCCGGGGTTGCTGCGCTATCGTCTTAACATTGATTGCTTCCGTCCTTTCAACGGGTCCGAGCTTTTTAAAAAGTTGGTTAGGGGCGTCGATCCAACAGTGGTATCAGAGTCGAGGTCGTGAGTTCGAGCCCGTAGGCGGAACTCTCGGACGATTTCACTGGAAGGGATTGTTGTGTGGGGCCAGCTCATACCCTTGAGGTCGGGGGTCTGGGCCCACGGAATATGGGTACCACTGTTAAGGTAAAGCTGGAGCCCATGCCAACATCCTCAGCCCTCAAGCGGGAGCCAGCTCGGGATAGTATGCTGGGGGTGCTGCGGTGCTGGTCGGGTCGACTCGTGCGCCCCGCGGTTACTGCGCTACCGCCTTAAGATTGATTGCTTCCGCTCTTTCAACGGGTCCGGGCCTTTTGAAAAGTTGGTTAGGGGACATCGATCCAACATTTAACTTATCCAATATGAGATCTTTATTACCCAACATTCGTAATCAATGATAAAATAATTGATTTTTCTTTTTAGATAGTTATAATTCTTGAAACAAGTAAAAAAAAATCTCATCAATTAAGAATATGATGGATAGAAGTGAATTTCATTTTCATAGTGATGGTACAATAATTCATGAAAAAATTAAAAAATTGATACAAGGGCTTCCAACTTTGTGTAATTAAATCGATTGGCATGAGCAACACATAATTTACTATATAGTAGTCTGTAAAGTGTAATACCTTGCTCCAAGTAGCACATACGTATCCAAGAGCCAAATAGAAATAAAGAAAACTTTGGAGTCAATATATATATAATCAAATAGAAATAAAGAAAATTGCCCATGTTTTCAAACTACAGCTATATATCCTAAATCAAATGGTGAATTAAAATGGCATGATGGTTTTGAATTAGAACGACAACAAATCAATTGGCAAGTTAAATGACTGTGAGCTGGCTGCATATTTCACATATATATATACAAAGAGAGAGAGATATGTATATTCTTTTTATAAATGCTTTCTATATTAAGATCTTCCAAAAGCAGAACCTCTGGCATGCCACTACCTATTAAATTTCAAGCACTTAAAAAAGCTTTTGCATTTCTACTCCTTGCCTAGCCTATGCCTCGAGCAGAACAAGTTCCCCTCCAAGACCAAAGATGGATCGTTTTAGAGAGCATCGCCCTACAGCCAAATTGCCCGATGATCTTCTAATTAAGATCCTATCTCGGTTGCCAACCAAATGCATCCCCTATTTCAAATTTGTCTCCAAATCATGACTTGCCCTCATATCCAATGAGGGATGAAAATGGACAGGATGATATTCTTCTGGCTCGATTTTCATATCTGAATCTATTCAGATATAGATAGAAATTTAGGCATCCAATCATGGCAATGGGAGGGGAAAAATGAGGATACACTACAAAAAAAAAAAAGGAAACGCCGATACTTTTTTTGAATTTTACCGATGCTAAAAAGCGTCGGTAAAAACTTTCGACGCGTTGGCGTTGACCAAGATTTTCCCGACGCTTTTTAAAAGCATCGAAAATAAGCCTGGGATAAGATTATTCTTCCAATTTTTTTAAAAAAAATAAATTAATTATATTTAAAGGTTGGTGCAATATGTTATTTTTATTCAAAGTTAATATTCTGAACAAGGATGAGTCAATATTGATTTTTTTTTTATTGGACCCACAAGTTTATTTACACAGACAGATAAACGAAATATTTAGACACATCACAACAATGGCCCCATTAGAAAGATGGTGCCTCAGCCACCGAATCGATAAGTCTTTCATCAAATGGATTAAAAATACCAGAAAACATCTTAAAGACTATATGACATATTGCAGCTACAGTAGTGGTAGCAACCAAGCCGGTTTTGCAGGAATAAAAATATGTATCCTTCTAAATGACGACCATCATATGATAACAAACTAACAAGATTTTAGAGTCACCATGGAGGTGAACAGCTTTGTTAAGTACTGATAGGCATGTCTAATTTTTTCACCTGTCACATTCCAAAAGTACAAGTCAAGCAGTTATACTGAAAATTTATGGATCTATGAATGGTGAATTCAGCTTAGTTGCAACTAAGAAAAACTTGATGGGGAAATTGATAGAAAGCAACACCCCAGCACATGTAACATCAATCATAATAGAAAGTCAAACAACAAGGTTTACCTTGTTGTAATCACGAATTATATTTGCTGCTTTGTAAATTTCATATTCCATTGTCTGTCACCATAGGAAGTTCAACCATGACCTTAAGGTGCTGAGATCTATCAGATAATGGGTCGGCAACTGTGAGGCATGACTAACTTGATCCATCAAATAGGGCCGAACAGACTCGAGCCGCACATAGCACACATCACAGACCCTCTGTAGGCCCGCTGTTCGAAATTTTGAAGGCAATAAGCTCCTGCCTTTGGAACACTCATCACAGAAAATCCCACCACAAAACCGGCAGTGGTGCGGAGAGCAAATGATCGGATGAAAACGAACGTTACAGAGCCTGCAAGCAGATGCTGCACTATCAGGCAACCATTTGGGTGGCTCCACATCAAGAATATACTTCACGTGCCCAATATTAGCATCTGTGAGTGTATGTGCCATCTCCAACCAAGCTTGCTCAAATTGATCTTATCACAATACCTATTTAGACATTACAAAGGCAGCTTTCACTATGTCTTCTCTAACTTCTAATTTTCCATATACATCTTTTTTTTCTTTTTTTTCTTTTTTTTTTTTTTTTTTTGAGTTTTTTTCTTCTCCATCTAGAGTATTTTTTTTCTCCCTGAAATTACACATAATAAAGAATACAAAAATACATGGTAAGATGGGGCCCAATCACAACAGGCCTGCTAGAGATTATGACAACTATGCATTCGACCCCACCTTGGATCTCTACAGACCTGAACATCTCAAACAAATCCCAAACAGAAACTATATAAGTGGCACTCTTGTATGCACAGAAGATGACAGGGAATACATATTTCTAGAGGCGATAAAAATCAAACATATGCCGTTAATGAAATGATGACAGGTTCCAGAAAGAGTCAGCTTAGTGCTTTGAATTATGAAGAAATGAACAAGAGATATAAATTAAGCTGAGCCATTGATGAGAATAAACAAGATAACAGATGTACAAAGTAGCAAAATGCTTTGGATTTCTATGAGATGATATGATGATAGCAATAAGTATAAATTCTCATTTCCTCCTGATAAGTAAGTAAAATAAGATAGAAGACCATATACCCAATTGGTCAGCAAATGAGAAGTCTTGGATGTTGATAATATAGAGTGACGTTGAATAGCAAATATAAATATCATAAGACACCATATATAAAGCACAAGTGGTTGTAGTTAATTAAAACAGCAAATTCCTTATAGAAAAGTGTATAGTCCAAGCCTCAAACTGTATACATTTGATCAATGCTTTGGATCACATTTGCAAAAAATGAAACAATGCCATAATAGAAACTCACCTGGCATCCTCTAAATACTGCATATATTCATAATACCTTCAATACTACACAACTGATGAGTAATACTACACAATGCCATAATAGAAACTCCACTTTTGATCAGATTTGCAAATATTATAACAATTCTATAATACACATCTCACTTTGCATCCTCCATATGTTACATATGTTCATAATACTTTCAATATTACACAATTGATGACTAGAAAAAAACAATCTTGATGAAGGATTCAAAGAATTTAAGGCTAGCCAATTACCCAAAAAGCAATATTTCAGAAGAATTCAAAGAAAACCTACAATATATTACATGAGTCCAGCATAAAGCCTTACAATTCAAAGAAAACCAGCATAAAGCCACCACAAGGTCCGATGAACAGAATCCACAGACATGCTCAAGGCCTGTTTTTGAATGGAATGGCTCTGATGACTACCTCATGGTAGATGGCAGCAAGGGCAGCTCCACAGAAGGGACTAACCCAGAAGATCCACTGAGAACAAAAACACCAAATTTGCAAAATTTATTAGCATTGGATCCCAATTCATCAGTTTCTAAAGAACCCAATGGCTACAGAAACATGTATGAAGAAGGCTTACCATGTCATCCCAAGATTGGCGCCGGTTGTAGATGACAGTAGTTCCAAGACTTCTGGCAGGGTTGATGCCAGTGCCGGTGATGGGGATGGTGGCCAAGTGGACAAGGAAAACAGCGGACCCAATAGGCAAGGGAGCAAGAATTTGCACCAAACCACAATAATTATCTTCAGCCAAACTATGAAGAAAAGAAAAAGTTTCTAAGATGGCAAATATTTTCTTGCATCATCCATATGTTACATATATTCATAATACTTCAATATTACACAAGTGATGACTAGAAAAAAATAATCTTGATGAAGGATTCAAAGAATTTAAGGCTAGCCAATTGCCCAAAAAGCAATATTTCAGAAGAATTCAAAGAACTTACCTGCAGCAGCAGTTGTAGGAGCAGTAGATGAAATTGCCTTCCTCATAAAACCAAAACCAGAAAACCTGAATGAAGAGGAACCATATATATCTCATTAACTTAACATCAAAATATGAAGTAATGCCATCATCACATAATCATTTTTAACAACTACAATATGAAAGGACATCAGCATCACCCTGGCTTTCAGAACCAGGAAGCCAAGCAGCCACAAGTGCATCCATCATGGTAAGATAGGGCCCAATCACAACAGGCCTGCCAGAGATTATGACAACTACGCATTTGACAGCAAGCATTACCACTGACAATTGGGACTAGAAAAGCATCAAATCAACATCTTGCAAGTTTACAAGTAATAAATACTTCTGGAAAGGGTTGCAATATTGAGTGACAGAATTTTGAAAAGGAGGGGCAAGCGGAACTAGGATATAAAATAGATACCACACTGTTAACACAGGAGGCTATACAATATAAACCAAGGGGTTCTCAAAGAGACCCATGGTGAGTTTTGAAGAATTAGGTGTGATCAAATAACACAGAAACAGCAGGTTAAAAAGCAAGTGACCTTTTTCCCAAGATGATCAACAAAGCTAAGATCAGCCAGGGGGTTCTCAAAGAGACCCATGGTGAATTTCACCCACAAAATCCTTCTAACAGCATCATCAATTCTGCTCATGGGGATGAACTTGTTGTTCACAAGGGATGTCAAGGTGTCAATAAACTGAGTTACACAATATGGGATTCCTTATAATGTGCATTTAAATAGCTCAGGTGTTTCACCTTATAAAAAACCGTATTCAACATTCCAAACAAGAAGGCCCTAATTTATAGATCTGGATCTCCATCATTGGTTAACTGATTAAAGGTACCAAGGAAGTATGTAGCAGTAGCCTACCAAAAAAATGTAGATGTCCCTTAACAGCAATGTAGTCTCTTCAGAATAAGATATGCATTGTCAAAAGATATACTAGGATTAATTGCATCATTCTATCAAAAAGATATACTTGTCAAAAAACAAGTAGACCCCTGCACAGGAAACTTGGATATATGATATACAGAGGACTTCGTATGAGGATGAAAACCAACATTGCAGCACCTGAGAGTTGAAATAAGTTGAAGTACCAATAATGCAGCAACATAGAAGTTGGAGATGTATCAACTTGAATCCAATAGAAGCAGTAGAATCCAATCATCATGATATCTGGAACAAACTCAAACTGCCAAACATGTTAGAACATAAGAGCAGCAGAGGACCACAATCGCAGAAGCCAAGTACGTACCAAAGTCAGACACATCTCGTAATAGATCTTTAGAAAACAACTTGAGATGAACAAAGTACAACATGAAAATATGTTGAGTGCATGGATATATGCATGAAGATATCATCCAGAAACAGTGAAACAATGAGAAGCCGTTGTAGAGCAGCACCAAATTAGTGTAGACATACGATTAAGATGGAAGAGGATAACTGAAACCCACAGGACCCAGCTTGAACCACAGTTCCATGAAGAAAATAGCCATAGGAATTGAATCAGGCAAATACACTGAACATCGACCAGGTGACACAGCAAAGATATATAGGTGAAGCAAAATCCATGGCATAGAAATATCGAACAAGAACATAAAGAATCCAGATAAGTGGAATAGCTGCAGAAGGAGTACTGAAGGACAGGTAAAAATAATTCATAGAAGTCAAATGATCGATGCAAACACCTACACGGATAAACAAAAAAAATTAAGTTGGACAGGTGAAAGTAATTCATAGAAGTTGTTGTTCAAGTGAGAAAAAAGACATCAGGAGGAAAAAAGAAAGTAAAACCCATGAATCGATCCAAATCAATCGAAATAACAAGGATTCAAAACCTTATTTCCAAATTTTTGGTGAATAGAGCAACCAATAACCGAAGATCCGAAGCATTACCTTCAGATCCAACAGTAATTAACAAAATTTGCGACCAAAATAAAGGGGGTGATTGGATTGTTTACCGATTTTTGAGATATTCGCTACGTCAGGGGAGGGGGATCGGTCACCGCGGGGGAGTGGAGGGGCAGCGTGATCCAAAACCCTCACCAGAGATCAGAAAATCTCGCCGACAACCGACGTTTGCTCTCCTCTTCCGGCCAAAAGCCTAAAATGACAAAACCAAAGCCGATAAGAACAACAACTAAAACAAGAATGGCAGAGAGTCGAATTGCCGGAATCCCAGAAAAGCCAAGCCGGATCCATCATAATTTTTTAAGGAAAAGACTTTTTCCCTAGTCTAACCCCAGATTCAAGGTGCGATTTGGATGCAACAGAATCCCAGACGAGAAATCTGAAATCGACAACAGAACAGACAAAGAGAGGTCAGATCGATCACCTGGAAGACGGCGGAGGAGGGGGAGACCATGGTGAAGGAGTTAACCCCGCCGGAGGAGTCGGCGTTGAGCGCGGCGTGGACCAGCTTCCGCTGGAGCTCGTAGGTCGAGGATGCCGATGCCTCGAGATCGCCAGAGAGCTGCTTTGCACTCCACTCGGTGCCGGAGCTCCTGCACACGAACGTGAACACGCCCATTCGATCCGAGATGACGGACACTTTAACCAAAGAAAAAAGTAAATGGGATTAGGGCTCGGAGGAGATGAACGAGGAGGCGGTGCACAAAGAAGAGAGGAAATGAGATTACGGCTCGGGCTGTGGAATAAAACGTGAGCTTTTGGAGAAGAAAGTAAATGGGATTAGGGCTCGGAGGAGATGAACGAGAAGGCGGCGCACAAAGAAGAGAGGAAATGAGATTACAGCTCGAGGTGGGGAATAAAATGTGAGCTTTTGCCGACACTATTGTAAAGCATCGCGACGCCATCGATGGTTGCCGATGCTTCAAACTAGCATCGGGAAAAACCAGTCGGGATATCACCCATTTGTTGTAGTGATAATACAAATTAAAAAAAGTGCATGGAGGCATACTTAACTCGACAAGGCTAATCCTTAAATCAACTACTCATAAAGGCATGAACAAATAAAAGAACTACTTACCAAAGTCATAATCAAATTTGCAGTGCCTCACCTCGCAAGAACATAGAGATCCAGTGATACCACACCTGACCAGATTTAAGCCCGGTAACTTTCAAGATAACCCCTAGCATGCATCATGTAGAATCCAAGCACATCCAACTAATAAATAGGGGTGCGCATTGGGCCAGGCCATCCACAACATGGCCCAGCCCAATATGACTTGGGTCGAGCCTGGCATGGCCCGTGTACTACAGTAACAGACCATGACTGGCATGGCCCTATGAGGGGGCTGTGCTGGGTGGGGGATTTTCGGCCCGTGGCTCAAGTCCAGCATAGCCCATAAGGGCCAAGGCTAGTATAACCTATGGACCAAGCACGGCACAACCCATATGCTAGCCCGCCCCCCTTGAAATGAACCATGCCAAGGCCAAGACATGGCCCATTTAGGCACGACCCATAATGAAATTTTATAAAATTTAAAAAAATATTTTTTTAATAATTTTAAAAAAAAGTTGGGGGATAGAGACTTATTAATATAATATATCAATTATTAATATAAAATTATCTTGTAATGATGGAGGTTTAGACCCCTACCAGTTTATTAATTAAAACAAAATGATACAAGAAGGGAGGGGGCAAGGCCTGACCTCCAAAATATAATGAGAAAGAGAAAAGAAATAGAGATGACTCACCTTAATAATTAAAAAATAAAAAATATAATTATAAAAATTAAGAATTAAAAATAATATATAAAATATAAAAAATTTACTAATTGTTAATGTTGGGTTATGACAGATTTGACAGATTTATGTTGATTTGGTAAGGGGTAAAATTAGTTGATCAAGTAATGGATAGGCGCCAAAGGAGCGCCAGGCCGATCGATGAGCCATATGGCTGATCAACGCTGAAGGAGTGCAAGGCCGATCGATGAGCCATAAGGCTGATCAACGCCGAAGGAGCGCCAAGCCGATCGATGAGCCATAAGGCTAATCAATACCAAAGGAGTGCAAGGCCGATCGAAGCCGAAGGAGCGCAAGGCCGATCAACACCCATGGGGCACGAAGCCGACCAATGCTCAAGAGGCACCAGGCTAATCAATGCCCAAGTCGATCTTGATGATATGTCAACCAATCTGACAGATTGGTCGAAGAAGATAAACCATAAAAGTTATAAAGGATAACGATTGCTGCATGAGCCAGTCCACTAACAGACTAACCATTTTTGGTTTTCTTAACTGGATTCAGTTAGGACTGTGGCCTATAAATACCAGTGGGTGATAGGGAAAAGGGGATTCGAAACAGAGAAACTCTAGCACACCCTTTGCTCAACTTTTCCCTCGGACCTAATCTGTCTAGTCTAGACTTCTGTGGTGAACTTGGGCATCAGAATATCTCCCCACCAAAAGCTACAAGAAGATGAAGAAAAGCTAGATCAACTAGCTAAATTCAACTCCAACAAGTTCGATCCAAGCTCAAGCATCACAATAATCTGGACACAACAGATTGGCACACCAGGAAGGGGACTCAACGAAAGAGTTTTTCAAGAATCTGAAGGGAAACATGGTAAAGGGTAGAATGCAAAATTTTCCTGTGGAAGAAATGCATCATTCTCCAAGAGAGAATGATCCAGTTCTAGATGGAATGAATGTCACTCCTACTAGTAATCTGGATCAAGAGCAACTAGGTATCCTTCTGAATAAAATGGGGGTGCTCATTGTAGCAGTTCAGAATCTCTAAGAAATAGCTGCAAGTGGACCGCCAAGGCCTGCCGCTTCAAGGAGTAGCCGACAATCTTCTCTCCATGTAAGCAAACGCTTTGGTCCAAGTTGACGTTCACCTTGTCAACACTCTTCAGGACAGCACTCTCCTTTGAAGCAATGCCCTTGGTCTTGCCATCATGATAAGAGGCGAGAAAAAGGAAAGCATCCTCGATCTTACCGACATCTTTCGGCGAATCAACTCCTAACAGTACTCAGACTCCAGATCTTGGAAGGGTTGATAACTTTGAGAGAAAATTTAGAAAGTTGGAACTACAGATCGCTAGACTCGTTGAACAGAGGAAGACGGAAGATGTAATTCAAACTTGTGACATTTTGCCCCCTTTTTCCAAGAAAATAATGGAGGAAAGGATTCATCATCATTTTAAAATCCCTCAAGTAGAGCCGTATGATGGATCGGCTGATCCACTTGACCATTTAAGTAGTTTTAAGGCACACATGCTGATTCAAGGAGAGTCAGATGCGCTTCACTGCCTTGATTTCCCAGCAACTTTAAAAAAAGCTGCAAGAATGTGGTACTCTAGCCTCCAGCCAGGCACCATTCATTCTTTCGGATAGTTAGAAAGGTTATTCATCTCCCACTTCAGAATAAGTAGAAGAATGCCAAGAAACTCTGATAGTTTATTCTTCATTCAGCAACAAGAAGGAGAAACTTTAAGAGACTATGTTGCAAGGTTCAATTCTGCCATGTTGGAGATCCCAGATCTCAACGAACATATGGCGATGTCAGCCATTAAAAAAGGATTGCGAGCTTCCAGGTTTACATTTTTCTTAGACAAGAAACTTCCGACCAGTTATTCTGAACTGTTGGCCCGTGCCCAAAAATATGCTCAGGCTGAAGAACAAGCCCTGAGTCGACGCCAAGTAGAAAAAAAATCAGCACCAAGTAAGAGGAATTCCAAAGAAGATGGGTTTCGATCTCCTAAAATCCGACCAATTCAACAGCAAGTTTAGAAGCCGAAGAACTTGGTCGGCAGGAATTATGTCAACAAATTTGATGCTTACACCCCCTTGACTCTTTCGAGAGAAAAAAATTTGATGAAAATAGAGAAAGAAAATTTTCTTCAAAGGCTTAGGCTAATGCGAGCTTCACCTGCTGTGCGTAACAAAGCCAAATATTATCAATTCCACCGTGATCATGGATACACTACAGAAGAGTGTATCCAATTGAAGAACGAGATTGAAGATCTAATCAAGCATGATTACCTGGACAAATATGTCCGTAACCAAACTCAGAATCGACCAATTGAAGCAGTAGCACCAAGGCCGACGGCCCCAAGAATGATTACTGACGGGACAGAGCTCCCAAATCAACAGCCAACCGATGAATTAGTCAGAATGATTCATTACCAAGCATGTCATAAAGATGACAGGACTGCCAAAAGACTTCGAAGGAGCATTAGCTTTTCTGACGATGATCTACAAGGTGTTCAGATGCCGCATGATAACCCTGTAATAATTTCTACAATAATTGCAAATTATGCTGTACGCGGAATTTTGATTGATAATAAAAGTTCTACTGAGATTTTGCTTTGTGATGCTTTTGTTAAGATGAACTTGCCAATTGATAAGCTACGAAGAACTCGTATGCCGTTGACTGGATTTGGCAAAAATTCTGTGGAAGTAGAGGGAGAAATTATACTTTCTATAACCCTCGAAATGATGCCAAAATAAAGAACTCTTCCTCTTACCTTTATGATTGTTTAGACCTCTTTTGTATATAATGCAATTCTAGGAAGGCTAGCCTTGAACAAATTTCAGGCCATCGTGTCTACATATCACTTGCTAATAAGATTCCTGACTCAAAATAGGATTGGAGAAGTAAGAGGAGATCAACCAATGGCTTGTCAATGTTTAATGATTCAAAATCAATAACCGGTTGGCAGCTCGACCTCAGAGTAAATAGATCCACATGATCAGACTGAAGGAGCAAACATATCGGTAGAAAGAACTATCCATGCCCCTTTGGATAGAGATGATCCGACCAAAACTATTCATATTGGAAGTTCACTCGGTGAAGATCAAAGGAAAGGATTGATCGATTTCTTATAAAAGAATGCTGATATATTTGCATGGACAGCCGTCGATATACTGGGGATTCCTCCCGAAGTGATCATGCATGAACTTAAAGTGGATCCACTTAGTCGGCCTATCCGCTAAAAGAAATGGAACTTTGCCCCAGAAAGGCAAAAAGTCATTAATGAAGAGGTAGCCAAATTGCTTGATGCTGAATTTATCAGAGAGGTTCATTACCCTGACTGGCTTGCCAATGTAGTAATGGTAAGGAAAGCTAACGAAAAATGGAAAATATGCATAGATTATACTGATCTTAACAAGGCATGTCCTAAAGACAGTTATTCTTTACCTAAAATCGATCAACTTGTTGATGCTACGGCAGGACATAAATTCTTAAATTTTATGGATGTTTTTTCTGGGTATAATTAGATACGAATAAGTCTAGAAGATAAGGAAAAAATATCTTTTGTTACAGACCGAGGAATATATTGCTACAAAGTAATGCCTTTTGGTATTAAAAATGCCGGAGCTACATATCAGAGGTTAGTAAATAAGATCTTTGAAGATCAAATTGGTAAGACCATAGAAGTATATGTAGACGACATGATCGTCATAAGTAATCAGTTCAATGATCACATTGAAGATCTACGAAGGGCCTTTGATATTCTATAAAAAAATCAAATGAAGTTAAATCCGACTAAGTGTGTTTTTGACGTAACTTCTAAAAAGTTTTTAGGCTTCATGGTTACAAAATGAGGAATTGAGGCTAATTCAGAAAACATTCGAGTCATATTAGACATGAGGCATCCTATAAATAAGAAGGAAATTCGATAGTTGGCTGGATGGATCACTTCATTGAGCTGATTTATTTCTCGTTTAGCCGAAAGATGCTTGCCATTCTTTAAAGCCTTACGACAATCTAAGGAGTTTAACTGGTCAGATGATTATCGACTGGCATTTGAGAAACTTAAGAGATTTAATGAATCTGATTCTATTGTTTAAACCTGAAGAAGGTGAAAATCTATATCTCTATTTGGTTGCATCTGATGAAGCCGTTAGTTCAGTGTTGGTAAGAAAAGAATCCGATGGGTCATACAAACCCATCTATTACATCAGCAAAGTCCTTCATGATACTGAAACAAGATATCCAAAACTTTAGAAATTTGTTTATACCTTGGTAATATTAGCAAAGCGCCTCAGGCCATATTTTCAGTCTCATCCCATCATTGTATTGACCGATCAACCTCTAAGAACTATTTTGCAGTGTCCTAATACTTCTGGTCGGATGGCAAAGTGGGCAATAAAACTAAGTGAATATGATATTACTTATCAACCTCGCTTTACGATGAAGGCTCAAGTGTTGGCTAATTTTATAGTTGAATGTACTTGGAGTAACAATGAAGATGAAACTCAGGTGTCCGATGAAATAGAAAAGATTGATTTACCTTGGGTTCTACATGTGGATGGAGCTTCAATTCTTCTGGTTATGGGGCTGGATTGATTTTATCTAGTCTAAATGGAGATGTCATGGAATATGCTCTCCAATTCTCATTTAAAAATTCTAATAATCAAGCCGAATATGAGGCTCTTCTGGCTGGATTAAGAATTACAAAAGAACTAAATGTTCAAAGATTGAAGGTACTCTCTGATTCTCAATTAGTTATTAATCAAGTAAAAGGAGACTTTGAAGTTCGTGACACTACTTTGGCTCTATATTTGAGAAAAGTTCAAGAACTTAGGGCTTTATTTGATTCTTGGGACATCAGTCATGTTCCTAGAGCTGAGAATTCTTAAGCCAATTCATTATCTTAATTGGCTACTTCGGCACCCAATTTAATGGGTCAGACTTTTGTAGAGCATTTGAAAACTCCAAGTATTTATATAAATGACCAAGAAAAAGTCCTTCAAATAGAACCAGAATTGAACTGGATGAGTCCTATAATCAAATATCTGACCGAGGGAATATTGCCTGAAAGCAATGTAAAAGCCAAACAATTATGGAGGGTTGCTTCTCAATATATCATTTTAGATGGACTATTATATAAAAAATTATTCTCCCAACTATTATTGAAATGTTTATCTCCTTTGGATGCTGAATATGCTCTCAAAAAAGTTCATGAAGGCATATATGGTGACCATCTAGGAGGCAGGTCACTAGCTTATAAAATCATAAGACGAGGATATTATTGGCCGACTATACAAAAGGATGCAGCGGATTTTGTAAGAAAATGTGATTCCTATCAAAGGTATGCAAATATACAAAGGCGTCCCACCAGTCAGCTAACATAATTAACTGCTCCATGGCCATTTGCTCAGTGGGGGATGGATATTCTTAGTCCGTTTCCCCCAACTTCTGGACAACGGAAATTCTTAATTATTGCCATTGATTATTTTACCAAATGGGTGGAAGCTGAACCTTTGGCCCAAATCTCAGAAAGTAAGATCGAGGCGTTCGTTAGAAATGCCATTATATATAGGTTTGAAATTCCTCATGCCATCATTACTGACAATCAAAGGCAATTTGACAATAAAAAATTTAGTGATTTCTGCATTCAATACAACATCCTTCACAAATTAACTTCCGTCGGACAAGCACAAGCTAATGGAGAGGCAGAGGAGACCAATCGGACTATCCTTCATGGGTTGAAGACCGGATTGAATGAAGTTAAAGGATCTTGGGCCGATGAACATAATTTCGTTCTATGGGCTTATTGTACAACTCCTTGATCAATAACAGGAAAATCTCCATTTAACCTTGCTTATGGGAGTGAAGCCATGTTACTTATAAAAATTGTTCTTTATTCTAGAAGAACATATTACCTTGAAGAATCGAGTAATGCTGATCAAAGAAGACTTGACCTGGATCTACTTGAGAACTCCAGATTGCAAGTTTCATAATTGAGAATGGCAGCATATCGACAAAAGGTGGCTCGATATTATAACTCAAGAGTTAAGGCTCAAACCTTTCAGTCTGGAGATCTTGTCTTGCACTGAACAACGATATCCTGACCAACTGATCAAGGCAAACTTGCCTTGAATTGGGAAAGTCCTTATCGCATTACTGAAGTTGTGCCACCTAGAACCTATCGACTTGAAAGCCTTGATGGCTATCCGATGCTAGACATGGAATGTAGAGAATCTTCATAAATACCATCAATAAAAAGATTCCCTCTCTTCCTTTTTTTTATATAAAGGAAAAGTACTGAATTGATATATTCTTAAAAGGTCGGCCTGATACGCTGACCACATTTCGATAAACTGAGTTGGTCTGACACACTAACTCATCGATATATTAATATCAGAATAACCGATCAATAAGAAGGTTAGCCTGATTCGCTTACCACAATCCGACAAACTGAGTTGGTCTGATCCACTAACTAATCGGTATAATAATATCAGAATAACCGATCAATAAGAAGGTTGACCTGATACGTCAACCACAATTTGTGTAACTAGAGTTGGCCAATTCTACCACTCTATCAGCGTTATTACTTTAAAATATCAAAGATCTTGGAAATATGGTCTAATATATTAAGCTGATTGATACATGTTGGCTTGATATGCTAACTATGAAGTATCAGAAGGAAAGAAAGGATTTCATTGATAGTCAACTAAAAGGAAAACATTGATTCATTAGAAATTTATAAGTACAGATATCATTCAACTTTTTCTTGATCGATTTGGGTACAAGTAGCTTTCTCTTGTACAGGTGTTCCTTCAGTTGGAGAAATTATCAAATCATTGGTTGGCTTTTTCACTTCGTCTTCTTCCGTATTTTCATCTATGGAAATGGAGGAAACGTCAAGGTCAAGATATAACTTTTTGACCTTTTTGATGCATTCTTCAAAGCTGATTTTATAACCCTCTGCCCTAGCTTCGTCTATTTCATCATTAAAAGCTTCGGAGTTTTTGAATTCATCAACTACATGATGACTATGTTGAATCGCCGAAGCAGCTTCTCGTTTGGTTTGTTCAAATTTTTGTTTAAGAGAAGTTTTTTTTTCTTCCATTCTAGATTTCTGATTCATTGCCTCTTCATAAGCCCAAGTTTTTTTTTCTATGGCTGCGTCCGCCTGTCAGAGTATTTTCCTCCTTTTCTCTACATCGGCTAAAAGCTTCATAGCTTGGTCTTCAACCACTCCTAATTATCTTTTTAATGACAAATTTTTTCATGTTGCTCGGATTAGTTTCAACTCTAAGGTTGTTCAACAAGCATCAGCCTTATCTTTTTCTTCTTTGATTGATATCAACTGATTTTGGATATTTATTTAAGATTTGGACGATCGAAGCCATTCTTCTTCGATCATGGAAATATCATTGATAAAGTAAAAGAAAAAGAAAAATCAGAATGCTGTTGAAATGGAAACAGAAGATTTTCTAAAGAAATGATTGATACCTACCTTCAGTATTCCTGGATAAATAGAGAAAAAGATATCTTCTACTCCATGCCTGTGTGTCACCTCCTAATCTTTTCGAAGAATAGTAGATTGTAACACAGTTTTTGCTAGCTTCGGATTATCAAAACTCACATCTGCAACGATTATTTGAACTCCCTTGTTGTCATCCGGATCGGATAACTCTTCATCAATTAGAGCTTTACCTTTCTCCGTTGAAGTAGGTTTGATGGATGGGCCAATTTCTGGTTCTTTTAAGGAAGGACCAGATAGTTGTAATTTTTCTTCATTAGACGAAGATGCGATATATTCGGGTGATTCTTACTTATTGGAAGTGCCTTTCGATAAGTGACTTCTTTTTATACATGACCTTTGTTTTCTAAACCGTATGGATCCAATTCTTTTCTTGAGTGCCCGACGAAGTCTCTCGTTGTCTGATTTCATCTTCAAGATATGATGAAAACTTTTTGAAGTCTTTCGAAACAAAGAAGTTTGAAGAAGAAAATACTTGGAATACTTGAAGTAGAGTTGGGTTAAGAGGCAAACTTGAAATCTCTTTATATAGGAAATGTCAATGATCAGGATTTATAATTCAAAGCCCGAGATATCTGGAGATTGTGACACATTATAACCTTGATTTGGTGGAAATTCATATGCCATTACTGATTCTCAGAAAGTCGGTTCTAAAAATAGAAAAGATAGTATATGATTTGAATTTGAATCATGTATGGTTTTTGGAATACTGATCGACGCGGTTTTACAACTTGCAGAATAACTGCCCTTCCAATGAGAAGGCGACGTTTGGTAGGAATGATATGCCCATTTTATTATAGGTTATCAGAGTTAAAAATATCTTATTAAAATTCTTCTTTTCAGAAGACAAAAAAATATATTTGATGAGTCCAATCGAAATATCGGATTATCATAGGCCTTGATAAGCCTGGAAAGTTAAATGACCCTTTCATTATGATTGACTTGAGGGCCAACTAATTAAAAGATCAGCTTCCTTAAGTGTTCGATGACTGATAATCTTCTTGGAAGGAATGGGTAATTAAATTTTTTTTGATAGACCATTTTTATCATTAACTTTGGATTATCGGACTTGTTCAAAATTAATTCAGTTGGATCTTTCTGAATGTTTTGTCAATGTCTATCATTTGACAATATTGAGTGACCATTTGAGTTGTTTGGATGACTTTACACTTAGATTAATCTTTTTCAAAAAATTTTTGTACGATCCAATGGTTCCATACTTAAAAAAATTTTTATTTATGAAATATTTACTTACCCCTTTTTTACTTATCAAGTGATTTATCGCATCTTCTTTTGAAAAAGATGTTTACCTTGTTTAAAGTCTGACAATCTTTGTTAAAGAAAAGAAAGTTTTCATTTCATATCGAGGATTAAACAAGTTCATACATCAATTATACAGATTGATTTTCTACGTTTTGTTCAATTACATTTTCTTCTTCAATTTGTTCTGGAATGGGGGCTGTTTCGTTTCTTCTTCTTGAGTCTGGATGTCCAACATTGGCTCTTGCTGTTGATCTTCAATTTGTTTTTCGATGTGATCTTCGATTTGTTTTTCAGCCTGATATTCTTCATCATATTCTTCTTCAATTTTGGAGGTGTCCAGATCAGGATAATATTTTTTCACTTTGTTCAGGCAATCTGCAAGGCCATAATCGTAGCTTTCGACGCTAGCCTCATGAAGTTTGTCTTGGAAAGCTGATGATCTCACATAATTTTTTTACAACTTCATTGACAGCCTCTTTTACGGTTTGCTCTACTTCTTTTCTTGCTGTTGTGACCTTTTCTTCGATTTTTTCCAGTTTAACTATAGCCAATCGAAGTTTCTTCTTCTTTTTCTTTAGTTTTGATTCCATATTGGCTATCTTTGATTGAGCCACCTTAAGTTCTACTTCCATAACTGATGTTTGGGTTGCCTACTCTTCTAACTTTTTCTCCATAGCATTCTTCAATTCTTTGGCAACCTCTTTTTATGCATTAGCTATGTTTATTTCATTGCGCATAACTTGGTGGAGTTGATCGAAACTTTTTAAGCTTTCTTCTTTTATGGAGATTCCATGGATAAGCTGCATATTTTCATAAATTGATTTGATCAGATTTGAAAGAATAAAGAAACAATCCTTCACTTAATTGTTTGAAACAAAGTTTAGTTTTATACCTTGAGCATAGTTGGGTGGAGTGACAAGACTGTGTTATATATTTGCTGGAATTTAGTGATATCCCAATCTTTCGGAATTATGGTCGCCCTTAGAAGGCGATGAGCCAATGTTGGGTCATTCAAACCCGATTCGTCTACGTGGACATGATAATCGGTCGTAATGTCTTCAGCATAGAATCTCTCCTCTTCTTCTGTCATTGGGGCTTTTCTTTTGTTGGCTTGATTAGTGGGAGGTGATGATGGACCTGCCATAGATATTCTAATTGATTGCCTCATTTGTATGGGAGGCTGAAGAGACATGGAGAGAGGCACTTCATCTTCATCTGATATGCTGGCTATTATTATCGGAGATTCTGGAGTCGATGAAGTGGCTAGCTTTATCTTCTTTGATTTTTTGGCCTCTCTTTCCTTTTGATTGGATGGAGTGGCCTCAGTCTTCCTTTTCTTCGATATCTGTCAAAGCCTTTGAACATCCAACATGACTGATATATCTGCATAAGCCAAAGAATCAGATGTTAGAATTAATCATCAAAAAATGAGTAAAAGAATGACATCGACGGTAAGATACCTAAAGAAGGGTTGGGGCTGATTTCAGCAAAAAATAGTCCTCTTTCATTGAGAAGCTCTTTTATTGGGAGAATCTCCATTTTCGTAAGCTTTTCATAGTCTTCTTTATCTGCTGCCAAAATCTTTTTGCCATCGTTCGGAGTTGTTCGGGGTTCCTTATGGCTAATGCTAAAATTCCAAGGGATTTTAGAGACTATATAAAAGAAGCAAGGCTTCCAGCCATGAATGGCTGAAAGAAGCCCGACGATGAATTTTCGACCTTGGCGTGGGTTGATCACCCACCATTCTTGGCCATGAAAATCTCGTTTCAGTATGAACAAAGCTATAAAGAGAGAAGTTCTAGGGATTATATATGCATCCTTGCAAAGAATCAGAAAGGTGCAGATTATTCAGATACTATTGGGAGTCAATTGGCTCGGTAGTACACAATATAGCTTGAAAATCTTGAAAAAGTAAGGATGGAGTAGAAACCTAAGTCCTTCCCTTAAATGTTCTTCATAGACCGTTATATTGCCTGGAGGAGCCCGATCTATTTGTTCTTCAGAATTTGGGACAACTACTGCAAAATCATCTAAAATATTATAGTACTTTTTCAATGCGAGGATCCTATATTCTATTAAAGAAGTCCTTATGGCATCTATCCTAACTGATTCGGCCTGGTTCTTCTTCTTCTGAGAAGTAGAACCTTCCAGTTTATTGGTACGACTAATTTCTAAGATTCTAGCCATGGAAAAAGGAAGAAGAAAAGAAATATTAACTTAAAGAAGAGGTTGAAGAGAAGAGGAGGACGACCTAAAGAAATTCTTTTGCTCCTAAGGTGAAGAAGTCGTAATGGCAAAAAACTTATTTTCTTAAAAGAGATGATGCTTATATAGTGATGTTTGGCGGTTAAGATTTTCTCCTCGAATATCGAGATTGGCTCTGATCATGCCACATGTCCATAATATCTGATGAAAAGATATGGCTCTTCGCGAAACTGAAGTGACTATTCATGATCCGATGCCAGACATATCGGTGATGAGACGTTTACATTTAATCAATGATGATCCTTCATAAATTTCAAAAATGGTAATGATGACAGCAGGCTATGACAGTCAGTTTTTATAACTACTCATCCTATCGAAGGTCGACACGTCATTAAGGCGCACTACTCGAGAATGGAAGCGTTGGTTTAAAAAAAAAAGGAAGAGAAAAGAAGAGAAAAGAAAAGGAAGAAGAAGGAAAGGAACTTCTGACAGCTTCTGACATTCAATTAATGAATTCAGAAGCTAAGGAGACTAGTATTGGGTTATGACAGATTTGACAGATTTATGTTTATTTGGTAAGGGATAAAATTGGTTGATCAAGTAATGGATCGGTGCCAAAGG
Organism: Areca catechu; assembly: GCA_021397845.1. NCBI lineage: Eukaryota > Viridiplantae > Streptophyta > Magnoliopsida > Arecales > Arecaceae > Areca > Areca catechu. Next base: position 39,722,095 of record CM038050.1, read on the forward strand.
AGTGCCAGGCGGATCGATGAGCCATAAGGCTGATCAACGCTGAAGGAGCGCAAGACCAATCGATGAGCCATAAGGCCGATCAACACAGAAGGAGCGCAAGGCCGATCGATGAGCCATAAGGCTGATCAACACCGAAGGAGCGCAAGGCCGATCGATCAGCCCCATGGGGCACGAAGCCGACCAATGCTCAAGAGGCACCAGGCCGATCAATGCCCATGGGGCACGAAGCCGACCAATGCTCAAGAGGCACCAGGCTGATCAATGCCCAAGTCGATCTTGATGATATGTCGACCAATCTGACAGATTGGTCGAAGAAGATAAACCATAAGAGTTATAAAGGATAATGATTGCTGCATGTGCCAGTCCACTAACAGACTAACCATTTTTGATTTTCTTAACTGGATTCGGTTAGGACTGTGGCCTATAAATACCAATGGGTGAGAGAAAAAAGGGGATTCGAAACAGAGAAATTCTAGCGCACCCTTTGCTCGACTTTTCCCTCAAACCTAATATGTCTAGGCTAGACTTCTGTGGCGAACTTGGGCATCGTAACATCTTCCCACCAAAAGCTACAAGAAGATGAAGAAAAGCTAGATCAGCTAGCTGAATTTAACTTTAGCAAGTTCGATCCTAGCTCAAGCATCACAATAATCTGAATACAACGGTTAGTATTGTTTGTATTGTCATCTTCAAAGGATGTATCATGTTCATCTTTAACTGAAATCTCATCCCGACATCTAACCAATCTTTAAAGTAAATAAACATTTCAACTGCCACCAATCATTCTACTTCTCTTTTCATCGTAAATACATCAACCTACACTAAAAGCAGATTCTGATGCTATTATGGATATTGGCATAGCTAAAATATCGCATGCAATGATGGATATAACAAGATATTAATTTTTAATACTCTTCTACCAAGCTAACACATTTAGATATGCAGACGGAAAATCATTTCATAAATAAAATTCAAGTTCTCTACTTAAAGATGATGAAGATATATATGAACTTGAAGCATGTTTATATTTTCCATGTACAATAAATGAGAAGAGATATTTTGTGTTGATGCAAGTAATCTAGATCCATAAATTATTTTATCATATAAAGCATAAATATCATAAAGAAGTTATGTTACCTCAATTTTAACGAGCTTAAGATCCTAAGCATATTTTTACTATATGCATCAAGTAAAATTAGCACACTTTTCAATTGAACTCGTGGATCAAATATAGTAGCTAAGTTATACATAGAACATGCCTTGTCCTAATATTCATTCCATTTAGATTTCATTTATTCAATAATAGGCATTAAAAATCATCAAATTTATATTCTACAAATTTTTGACCAATAATATATACTTCTTGTAAATATTAACACGAAGTTGGATAATAAATACCAAAAAGAATATTAGTAGTATTATAAAAACTAACCAAAAAATCTTTTAAAATTTTACCTTTATTTCAATTATATTCAATCAATGTAAAGCCAAATCTACAATCATTAATATATGCATTTAATAAATTTCTATATGGATATGAATCATGTATCATACTATATATTGAGTTTCAACAAGTAATTACATCATATTTAAATTTTAAAAAATGTTTAACATAATCCATATACAGTTGCTAAAATTCTTGAAATCTTTATCTTGAAGAATGAATAAAAAAATTATATTTTTAATTTTTGAAACTACATCTTGAACCATACCTATGCTAGCTTGAATAAATTTTTTTTTTTTGGTGAACAAAAGGGAGAGGGGGGTATAAATCCCAGCATAGCTACCCCCGCAAGCCCCAACCTTGCAAGATAATGTTCGATGCGAGACTTTTAAATTTTCACAGTCTCTCCCCACCTAATGGTGGTAGAATGGGGACAAGGGAAGACCCTGACCTCTGACTTACACCAACTGTCGCAAGCTCCATAATTAATTTTGGATTTAATTGAGTCACCCATAAGATTATTACTCAAACCCGCGACTGGTTGGTAGTGAGGCAAGGCCTCTACCAACCGGGCTACCACCTTAGCGATGAATAGAAATATTTAAGATATGACATATACATCTAATATGCAATAAATTTCTATTTAAAATGGGATGTAATGAGTCATTTAATAATACAACAATAGAATTATTATTAGATACATTATCAAAAGTAATAGACATAATTTTATTATTAATGCAATATGAACATGCAGTTTGGTAAATAGCATTTGAAATTTGTTGTCTAGAATGTGCAAAAATAAAAGTATTAAAAGCAAAAATACATTTATTTAATTACCAATCATTATCAATATAATGAGTAGTAATAGTAATAAAATAATTACTACCAATAGATACTAACCAAATATCAAAAGTAAACTTTTATATTTAAGATAAAAAAGGTTCCAATTAAACTTTGTTTCATTGCTAAAAAGTCAGTCATAGCCATTTTTTAAAATGTACACCTACTAGTTCTTTTATAAGTAGGTTATAGGGTTAATCAAACATATTCTTGAAAATTAAAAAAATTACATAAACTAAAAGATAATTCATTCTTAATAATCCATTTTATAAATACTTTTCTTTGATTTTTGTAATTATATGCAAAATTACCTATAAGAGATCCTCCTTATATATTAAGTGTACTTTGATGATGAGAATCATTCATCTTATGACTCTCTTGATATCTTCTCAAATGACCAGTTCCCCCACTACTAGCATAATTATAAAGTTTGGTACAATTTTTAATTTTTGCTTTCCAAACTCCATAATCATAACTCTATTAAAATCATCTAATACAACACTAGTCCTCTTACGAGAAAAGGTTTAACCTTCACTGGTTCTAGAAAGATTAGGAATATTAGTTTCTTCTCTCTTAGAAACTAGGAGAATGCCAGAATAACTCTTATCAAAAGATGCCATATCTAAATTGATAAATGCAAATAATAAAAACTAACCACAATGATGAATTAAGTAAAGGTGGAGGAATTAACTGGAGGTAGAGCCAAGATTTATGAGCTTTTTCTTGTACTCCTCAACAAAGACCTCTTCTTATGTAGCGCTTGAATACTTGTTAAATATAAACTAAAATTTTAATTACTAGAACACTTGCTAAATATTGTTAGAAGAGTGAAATAGTAATAATAGATAAATAGAGAAGAATTAGTTTAGTATGATGAGAATGGGAGGGGGTACTTATAGGAATTCAAATATTTTCATTTTTCTAAATTATCCCTTAAACTAACTGTTTTATGGCTATTCGGAGGGCTAGACCAATAAAAAGCTAAAAATTAGCTATCTATGGCTGTCATGAACCAACGGATCATGCCAGGCCCTGCCTGTAATGGCTCCAAATGGGCCATGCCTACCTGGCACTAAGGCTATAAATGGATCTAGTTGACCCATGACTCGATCCAACTCAACCCGTTTAGACCAAATTCAATATATTTTTAAAGACTCGTGGATCCAAGTCGAATTTTAAAATTGAATCTATTTTTTTTCCAAGTCGGATCTAGGTTCAATGAATTTGGACCTGACCCGATTTTAACCTACTAATACTATTAGGATACAAACTTATTTAGACCATTAAATTGTAATTTAAGACTTATATGAAACTTATTTTTAACATAAAGATAGATTTATAATTATTTTTATATCTTAATTTATTTTAAAAATAATGTTATTTATTATATGTTTTATAGTTAATAATAATTTGCTATATAATAATTGAAATATAGTTGTTTATATTTAATCTAGACTCAATCTAGACTGAATTTTTTTAGATTGGAACCGGGTTATTCATGGACCCGATCCAATCCAAATGATCCATTGGATCGAAAACTTTAGCGATGGACCCAATCCAACCCGACTTGATTTTCTATTGTGTTGGGTCTGGATCTAATATTAGAATCCAATCAAAAAACCGGATTTGATCAGGGTCACTCATGATCTGGTATGATCTGATCCATTTTCATCCATACTTGGCATAGCCCATAATGGCCCTAAATGGGCCATGCTTGGCATGCCCATAATGGCTCCAAATGGATGGGGTCATGCCAAGCCAATTCCTAAAAAAATTTAAAAAGTCCACGGACTTAATGGGTCAACGAGCCATGCCAAGCACAGCCCGCCACCCTCGACCTAAAGGCCATGCTGGGCTAAGGGTTCATATTAAATGGGTCATGCCTAGCATAGCCCATTTAAAAGCCCAACCTGGTGGGCTGGGCCCGTGCCTTGGTCTGCTGATAAAATCCCGGCCCGACTCGTGCCTTTGTCTGCTGATAAAAACCTGCTTGAGAGCCTGATGAGGTGGCTTGGTGACCTTTGCTTAATGTCATTTCTTTTCATTTGGATACGATAAATCTTTGAGAAATGCGATAATAACCTTTGCCAGATAGAGGCGATCCCAACTAGTTGATATAAATTGCCCTTAATTAAAGCTCATGATTTCATGTTTTTAACTAGAATTTAGTTGTACCAAGCTCTTATAAAAAGCTCCTGGAATCCATGCATGTCTCAAGGACTTTGAAAATGATAGTACCATTATTGCCAAACTAATTAGAGTAGGAAAGGTTTCTTCTATTGATAATAAGACATCCGGAATCAATACCCTCTCCCTCTAATTTTTGGCTGGCCTTCAACCTGTACTAGTTCTTGAAAAGATTGCACCATTCTTTCCTGGCCTTCAACAAAGCTGGAATATTTTGATCAATTAGACTGCTAATTTAGGTATGTAGATATGTAAAACTCCTCTCAGTAATCAAGCAATTTTTGATAGACATGCAATCTGATCAAACAAATGTGAAACCATCTAAATGTCAGAATCATGCAGAAAAATGAAAGGAATTTATTTTTGATTCTTGTGCAGACTCAAACTAATAAAACTCAGTCATAAATCACAGCTTGCTTGCAGATACACCAACAAATTAAGATGTCAAATGTTGAACCTTCCCATGTTGTGAAAACACTCTCCAAATGGAAGGTTGGAGTATCTTTAATAACGTGACATTAGACTATCTATATGATAGTAGAACATAGCTAAGCATTCCAGGATGAGAAATAACCCAAAAAAAAAAAAAAAAAAGCTGCGGCCCAGAAAGGAAAAAGAATGCAACATGGCTCTAAGCATGTCACGCCCCGAATCCAGTACCGGAATCGGCTACATGACCGGCCGCACAAACCCTAAGTTTTACCCTAGAAATTATGCAAGACCTAGGAACACAACAATTCAAACATATCCAAGTTAAATTAATATTATATTAATAATCCATTAACAATGTACAATTCAGTATTTAACTCGATGATCATAAATTGGTCTACTGACTAACAAATGTCAGTAACCGAACTAACTAACTAATCAGCTCAACAAACATGAAGCTCCGTCTCATGCCCAGCCCAGATCCTCTTTAAGTATCCCGAGTCTCTGAAAGAAAATAGATTGTAGGGAGTGAGCTACATAGCCCAGTAAGGGTTCCAAATAATCACCAATAATAATTTACATGTATATGAAAACAGCAAAACATTAGCATAACATATGACGAAATCAACAATTCAGATTTCATGTTTAATCAAAAACTTTGGAATTTTTACTTTTTTTTTCTTTTAGAATTTCCAATTATTTAACCATTATCTTTAGGGTTCTGGACTAACCACGGTCACACTCCAGCCTGTGACTGGCATACTATTGTCACACTCCAGCCTGTGACGGGCACACTGTTGTCACACTCCAGCCTGTGACGGGCACACTGAGAAACCATGGTACCGCCGTGGCATGGCTAGTCCAAACACCAGTTCACTTAACACTTTATCATTTCTTCTCACATAGTCAGATCATGTCACTTTCCAACGATCGATATCACGATCAAACACATTTCAAGATCACTTGGCAAATGCAAACAACATTAACAACAAACTCGTTCCGTAACCCGGAAATCAAATCATGTTATCCAAAAACTACCATGCATAAAAAATATTTAATATATGCTCGGATCAAATCAGGTCATGTAAAATATTAATATTACGGGTGATCAAGTTTAGAAGTCCTTACCTCTCAAAACCAACTATCCATACCTGAACTACTCCGTACCCGAAATCGGCGTGACGCCTCCCCGCTCAGGAGACTGATTCTCTACATAAATAAATAATTTTAATTAAAGCTAAATTCTCAATTTTTTCTCGAATCTTGAAAAAATCCTTGATTTTCTCTCTCTTCCTTCTCTCCCTTCCTTCTCTCTCCTCTTTCTCTCTCCTCCTTCTCTCTCCTCCTTCTCTCTCCTCTTTCTCTCTCCTCCTATCATATATTTATATATATTTTATTTATATTTATATTTTTTATTTTTTTTTCTGGCCGTACAGAACCCTCCTTTTCTTTTCTTTTCTTTTCTTTTTTTTTTCCTTCTTATTTCTTTCTCTTTTCTTTTCTTCTCCCGAACCACCCCCGTGTTTTTTTTTTTTTTTCTTCAGCCGTTTCCTTCTTCAGCCGACCCGACCTCTCACCCCCCCACCTGCCGGCAACCATCCCGTGGTTGTCGCAGGGCCCTCACGGACCAATGGCAGGCGGCGACGATGGCGGCGGCGGCGACAGCGGCGAACAAATCCAAAACGAACCGAAAAAATCCAAACAACCAAAATTTTCCAAAAAAACTGAAAATAATTGGAAGAGACTCACCGGGCAACGTAGGAGAGCTTCCAGTCGTTCGTCGGAGAGGAAGAGAGAGTGTGAGGGTGGCTCGAGAGGCGGCGGTGAGGGATTTTTAAAAAAAAACTACGAGAGTCCCTCGCCGTGTAAAACTCTACCACCGAGTCCCAATCCATCCAAAACCCATCACCGATCTACTCTCACTCCCCTCACGATTCTCCCACCGAGTTTTTCGGCGAAAACTCCGGCCGGCGAGGGCAAACTTGGCTCCCCTGTTCCGGTTTCTTCATCCCGTCCGACTCTTTTTTTTTTTCTCAGTCTGGGTTGAAGTCGGCTGGGTCTGCCGACTTCAGCCCAGGCCCAGAGTTTACATTCTCCCCCCGTTAAAATAAATTTCGTCCTCGAAATTTACGTACCTGGTATTTCGAAAAGCTGTGGATATTTTGTTTGCATCTCTGCTTCAAGTTCCCATGTAGTTTCTCTTTCACTGTGATTGCTCCATTGCACCTTCACATAGGGTATGATTCGGTGTCTCAATTCTTGTTCCTTACTGTCAACAATTCGTAAAGGCACATCCTCATAGGTCAAATCCTCTTGAAGTTTCAATGGCTCATAATCTATTGCATGATTAGGATCAGGAATGTATTTTCGTAACATAGATACATGAAACACGTTGTGCACTCCAGATATAACTGGTGGCAGAGCTAATCGGTAAGCCACCTCACCAACCTTATCCAAAATCTCAAATGGTCCCACAAATCTCGGGCTCAACTTCCCTCGTACACCAAATCTCATCACACCCTTTGTGGGAGACACTTTCAAAAAAACATGATCACCAACATTGAATTCCAGCTCTCTTCGTCTCTTATCAGCATAACTTTTCTGTCGGCTCTGAGCAGTACGTAAACGTTCTCTGATCATTTGTACCTTCTCCACTGTTTGTTGCACTATTTCTGGACCCAACAATTTTCTTTCTCCGACATCATCCCAACAGATAGGAGATCTACACTTCCTACCATATAAAGCCTCAAAAGGCGCCATTTGAATGCTGGCTTGAAAACTATTATTGTAGGCAAATTCTATTAACGATAGATGACAGTCCCAAGCACCACCCAAGTCCATAACACAAGCTCTCAACATGTCTTCCAGAATCTGGATGGTTCGCTCAGACTGTCCATCGGTTTGGGGATGAAAAGCTGTACTAAAACTTAATTTGGTCCCCAATGCTTTATGAAAACTCTTCCAAAATTTTGAAAACTCTTCCAAAATTTTGAAACAAACCTACTGTCTCGACCGATACTATAGAAATTGGAATCCCATGTAGTCTCATAATTTGTTCTATATACAAGTTTGCAAATTTTTCCATAAAGAGTCCGATACGAAAAGATAAGAAATGAGCTGACTTCGTTAGTCGATCCACAATCACCCATATCACATTATTTTCCTTAGAGATTTTAGGTAAACCTGTCACAAAGTCCATGGTAATGTGCTCCCATTTCCACTAAGGAATCGCAAGAGACTGCAATGGTCCAGCAGGTCTTTGATGCTCAGCTTTTACTTGTTGACACACCAAACATTGAGCCACATACTGAGCTATATCTTTCTTCATACCAGACCACCAAAAGTTTTCACGTAGATCTCGATACATTTTTGTACTACCCGGATGCATCGTATATACTGAACTATGTGCTTCTTCCATAATTTCATTCTTTAATTCTGGAAGTTTAGGAACACATAATCTGTTACAAAATTTCAAGGTACCATCTTCAAATATAGTAAATTCAGATTGTACACCAGACTCAACTGTCTCTCTAATTTTCTGAAGCTCTAAATCTTCCTTCTGAGCTGATTTAATTTTGTCAATCAGGATAGGTTGTACCATAATATTTGCTAATTACATCCCTGAATTATGAATTCGTACCTCGATCTCTGTTCTTTCCAGATCCATTAAGATGTGCTTTTGATTAGTAATTAAAGTTGCCAACATACTCGGGGTTTTCCTACTCAGGGCATCTGCTACAACATTTGCCTTTCCTGGATGGTAGTTGATAGTCATATCATAATCCTTTAATAGTTCCAACCATCTTCTCTGTCTCAAGTTCAATTCCTTCTGAGTAAATATATATTTTAAACTTTTATGGTCTGTAAAGATTTCACAACGACTACCATACAGGTCATGCCTCCATATTTTTAAGGCAAAAACTATAGCTGCTAACTCCAAGTCATGAGTGGGATAATTTGACTCATATGATTTCAGCTGTCTAAAAGCATAGGCTATCACCTTTCCATTTTGCATTAGCACACAATCGAGATCCTTTCGGAATGCATCACTATATATGCAAAACTCCCTTGTCTCCGCAAGAACAGTTAATACTGGGGCAGTGATTAACCGTTTCTTCAATTCTTGAAAACTCTGCTCACAATCATTTGTCCATTCAAATTTTGTTCGTTTCTGGATCAGGCGAGTTAAGGGTATAGCAATAAGAGAAAATCCTTCTACAAACCTTCGATAATATCCTGCCATTCCCAGGAAAATACGAACTTCGGACATATTAGTGGGTCTCTCCCACTCTACCACTGCTTCCACTTTCTTTGGATCCACAGAAATACCATCCTTAGAAATAACATGGCCAAGGAAAGAAATTCTGTCCAACCAAAAGTCACATTTTTTTAGCTTGGCAAATAATTTCTCCTCTTTGAGTATTTGTAATACTATCTTTAAGTGCTCCTCATATGCCTATAGACTTTTTGAATATATCAGTATATCATCAATGAATACTACTACAAATTGATCCAGATATGGTCTAAACACTCGGTTCATGAGATCCATGAAAACTGCAGGTGCATTTGTCAGACCAAAAGGTAGAACCAAAAATTCATAGTGTCCATATCTGGTTCTAAAAGCTGTCTTTGGTACATCCTCTGTCTTTATCTTCAATTGATGATAACCAGAACGAAGATCAATTTTTGAGAATACCTGTGCCCCCTGTAATTGATCAAATAGATCATCAATCCTTGGTAAGGGATATTTGTTCCTTATAATCACTTTGTTCAATTCTCGATAATCAATGCAAAGCCAAAAACTTCCATCTTTCTTCTTACAAATAAGACTGGAGCACCCCAGGGAGACACGCTAGGTCTGCTAAATCCTTTATCCAACAGTTCTTGCAATTGCTCCTTAAGTTCTTTTAATTCTGCCGGAGCCATTTTATAAGGAGCTTTGGAGATTGCACCTGTACCTGATATAAGATCGATAGAGAACTCAATCTCTCTATCAGGAGGTAATCCTGGCAGATCATCGGGAAAGACCTCCGGAAATTCTTTCACAACGGGTATGTCTTCCAGCTTTAGCTCCTGCTGTTGAGTATCTATCACCGTTGCCAGAAATCCTTCACAACCTTGTCTGAGGAGTCGCTTGGCAATAAAAGCCGAAATTACCCTCCTTATAAGGGTTAACTTGTTACCCTTAAAACAGAACTCTGACTGATCAGGAATTTGAAATTTCACAATTTTCTCAAAACAGTTGATGGAAGCATGGTTTGCTGTCAGCCAATCCATTCCAAGGATTATATCGAAATCTTTCATATCCATGACTATCAAATCGGCTTCCATTGTTCTACCTTCGATATTCAATCTACATTTCTTGCAGATTTGATTAACCACAAAAACATCCCCACTAGGAGTGGAAATACAGAGTTCAAATTCTAAAGATGTCGGGGTTAACTCATTATTCTCCCTAACCAATCTAACAGATACGAAAGAGTGTGTAGCACCAGTATCAAAAAGAACATAAACATTATTGGAAAATAATTTGATCATACCTGTCACTACAGAATTTGATGCATTAGCATCCTGCTGGGTGAGTGAATAAACTCATCCCTGAGTTACTGTTTTCTGTTGTCCTTCAAGTTGCTGTTTTCCACGAGGCAATTGATGCTATGACCCCTGACAAGATGGACATACAACTGCCTTATGTCCCGGTTTACCATAGTTATGGCACTTCCACTCATCTGGCCACGTACAATCCCGCTTGTAATGGGAACCACCACACTTAAAGCACTTGACATCATTCTTTGGTTGAGTCTTGTCATCTGAAATAACATTGTCAAGCTTCCTTGTTTTTGCATTGATACCTTTATAGAATTGGCCTTGATTCCCTCTTGTTCCAGATCTATTCTTTAATGCTTTTTCTCTTTCAGCTTGAGCCACATCCAATCCCCTTTCTATAATTAATGCTTTATTAACAACCTCTTTATAAGTTGGTAGCTCAAAAGCAATCACTTGATGCTAGATCCGACTTCTATGTCCATTTTCAAATTTTCTGGCCCGGATTCCTTCATCAGCTAAGAGTGATGGAGCGTATATCGATAATTCCTCAAACTTTGAGGCATACTGAGAAACAGTTAAAGTACCTTGCTCCAAACGATCAAATTCTCGAAATTTTTGTACCCGAACACTTTGAGAAAAATATCTCTCATAGAAAACCTTTCTAAAATCTGTCAAGGTAAAAGGTGTATCATTTGGTCCTTGTTTTCCAAGCTCCAGTTCCCACCAAGCAGCTGCCTCATCTTGCAATAAAAAGGTAGCGAATGTAACTTTCTCCTCTTCTGGACACCGCAAGGCTTGGAAAACTTTCTCAACAGCTTTAAGCCATCCCTCTGCCTCCATGGGATCAGAAGTCCCCTTGAATACCGGCGGCGCATACTTCTTGAAATCTATTAGTGTAATTGGCCATTCTTGAGGAATTCTGATTTCTGGCTGTTGTCGTTGTAATAATAACTGTTGCATAAATTGCTGCTGTTGCTGTTGGGCTTCCATAAATCTTAATGTATCAGCTCTTGCAGTAGCTTGTTGCTGCACTAAAATTTGTAATAGCTGAGGAAGACCCATCTGGTCCCCAGGCTGAACTCCAGATCCACCCGGTGTTCCTGTTTCAGCAGTTCCAGTCTCCGGGGTGTTATCCAAAAGATTGGGCACTGGCTCATGGTGATGCTCCTCATTACCAGTGTTGTCCACCAGATTCGACATTGGGTCCTGTGGACGTTCTTCATTATCAAATAAGGCTCCAGCATTCTCATGCTGCTCAATAGGATCCCAAGCATTTGCTCCATCTGCAAATCTTGTGGGCCTCCTAACACGTCCACGTCCACTACCACGTGCCATGGAAAACCTACACCAATGTTGTTAGTATACAACTAACACTCAGATGGTCAAAACAATCATGACATAATATCTACCCCACATATGGATCAACCCACACTCTCTCTTGTTGAGCTTATATCCTAAGATCCTAGAACCTGGCTTGCTCTGATACCACTCTGTCACGCCCTGAATCCAGTACCGGAATCGGCTACGTGACTGGCCGCACAAACCCTAAGTTTTATCCTAGAGATTATGCAAGGCCTAGGTACACAACAATTCAAACATATCCAAGTTAAATTAATATTATATTAATAATTCATTAACAATGTACAATTCAGTATTTAACTCGATGATCATAAATTGGTCTACTGACTCACAAACGTCAGTAACCGAACTAACTAACTAATCAGCTCAACAAACATGAAGCTCTGTCTCACGCCCAGCTCAGATCCTCTTTAAGTATCCTGAGTCTCTGAAAGAAAACAGATTGAAGGGAGTGAGCTACATAGCCCAGTAAGAGTTCCAAATAATCACCAATAATAATTTACATGTATATGAAAACAACAAAACATTAGCATAACATATGACGAAATCAACAATTCAGATTTCATGTTTAATCAAAAACTTTGAAATTTTTACTTTTTTTTCTTTTAGAATTTCCAATTATTTAACCATTATCTTTAGGGTTCTGGACTAACCACGGTCACACTCCAGCCTGTGACTGGCACACTATTGTCACACTCCAGCCTGTGACGGGCACACAAATTGTCACACTCCAGCCTGTGACGGGCACATTGAGAAACCACCATACCGCCGTGGATGGCTAGTCCAAACACCAGTTCACTTAACACTTTATCATTTCTTCTCATATAGTCAGATCATGTCACTTTCCAATGATCGATATCACGATCAAACACATTTCAACATCACTTGGCAAATGCAAACAACATTAACAACAAACTCGTTCCGTAACCCGGAAATCAAATCATGTTATCCGAAAACTACCATGCATAAAAAATATTTAATATATGCTCGGATCAAATCAGGTCATGTAAAATATTAATATTACGGGTGATCAAGTTTAGAAGTCCTTACCTCTCAAAACCAACTATCCACACTTGAACTACTCCGTACCCGAAATCGGCGCGACGCCTCCCCGCTCAGGAGACTGATTCTCTACATAAATAAATAATTTTAATTAAAGCTAAATTCTCAATTTTTTCTCGAATCTTGAAAAATCCTTGATTTTCTCTCTCTTTCTTCTCTCCCTTCCTTCTCTCTCCTCTTTCTCTCTCTTCCTTCTCTCTCCTCTTTCTCTCTCCTCCTTCTCTCTCCTCCTTCTATCTCCTCCTTCTCTCTCCTCTTTCTCTCTCCTTCTTCTCTTTCCTCTTTTTCTCTCCTCCTATCATATATTTATATATATTTTATTTTTATTTTTATTTTTATTTTTTTTCTGGCCGTACAGAACCCTCTTTTTTTTTTCTTTTCTTTTCTTTTCTTTTTTTTTTTTTCCTTCTTCTTTCTTTCTCTTTTCTTTTCTTCTCCCGAACCACCCCTGTGTTTTTTTTTCCTTCAGCTGTTTCCTTCTTCGACCGACCCGACCTCTCACCCCCCCACCTGCCGGCAACCACCCCGTGGTTGTCGCAGGGCCCTCACGGACCAATGGCAGGCGGCGACGACGGCGGCGGCGGCGGCGACAGCAGCGAACAAATCCAAAACGAACCGGAAAAATCCAAACAACCAAAATTTTCCAAAAAAAAACTGAAAATAATTGGAAGAGACTCACCGGGCAACGTAGGAGAGCTTCCAGTCGTTCGTCGGAGAGGAAGAGAGAGCGTGAGGGTGACTCAAGAGGCGGCGGTGAGGGATTTTTAAAAAAAAACTACGAGAGTCCCTCGCCATGTAAAACTCTACCACCGAGTCCCAATCCATCCAAAACCCATCACCGATCCACTCCCACTCTCCTCACGATTCTCCCACCGAGTTTTCCGGCTAAAACTCCGGCCGGCGAGGGCAAACTCGGCTCCCCTGTTCCGGTTTCTTCATCCCGTTCGACTCTTTTTTTTTTCTCAGTCTGGGTTGAAGTCGGCTGGGTCTGTCGACTTCAGCCCAGGCCCAGAGTTTACAAAGCATCTCACAGTTCTCCACCTTCCCTGCCATCTTGTCACACTGCTTAGGGCGGTCCAGGTGGTCCAGGGGGCCCGGGGGGAACACGAGGCCCACCAAAACACGACCCACAACACTCTTGCAGCAAGCAACAACAGCAAAGGAAGTAAAAGCTGCCAAAAAGACAAATGGATTTTTTTTTTTTTAAAAAAAAAGAAGCAGCAGAGATATTTCAGAAATAACAATCCATAAAAATAACATTATGATATGAGATATATCTACACCACTGGCTGAGCCATTTCTTACATGTCAACAATCATATACACTGTTTTTGTAATTAGAGGTGTGCAAAAAAATTGGTTGAACCACAAACCCAATCCAAGCTGATCTTTTCAGTTTAGTTTATATCGATTTTTTTAAATTTTGATTTGGTTTCAGTTTAAGAAAATCGTTTTGAATCAAAGGGAATTAAATTCAACTTTCATTTGAGTTTTCAGAAAATTGATTCAAACCAACCTGACCCACACAGCTCGACCCATGGGTGTATATATTGAATGACCAGCCCCTATCTACGCGCGATTGAGCGTAGAGTTTATCTTTGTTTGGTCTCTTGGTTTGTTTATTTTGTTTGAACAATGAGTCTTTAGTTTTATCATTAATTAGTTTCAAGAGTCCATTTTTAGTTAAAGTTCTAGTGTTTTTATCATGTACGCTAGAGAAGGCTTTGATATAAAAAAAAATATGAAAAGCATCAACGTTGGTGTGGTTGCAGCAACATTTTTTTGTTCTTCCCATCTTCCAAAATTCGTATACGTGTGTTTTGGGTTCTACAATTTTAGTATCAGAGCCGGTGGTGCTCGTGGTCCACCGTGCGTCCGCCTCCAAACCTTGCTGTTGTTTGGAGAGCCTTGGAGAACGTGAGCTGCTCCTTGGACGGCATGTACTGTTGATAGGAGAAAGGAGTGGCTTGGAGTGGCTTGCATGTGAGAAAGGAGAGCCTTGGAGAGCGTGAGCTCTTTCTTGGACGACGTGATGCTTTGATTGAAGAAAGAAAACCCGTGTGCGGTTTGGTTGTGAGAGAGGAAGGCCGTGTGCAACGAAGAAGATCAAAGGAATTCCATAACCAGCGATCATGGCTGATCTTCATGTTGTTGGTGGCATCAAGAAGCTCAACAATCAGAACTATAACTCCTGGTCAACCTGCATGATTTCGTATATGCAAGGCCAGGATTTGTGGGAGGTTGTAAACGTCAACGAAACACGGCAACCTGATGAAGATACGAACGGGACGCTGCAGAAGTGGAAGATCAAGGCGGGCAAGGCGATGTTTGTCCTGAAGACGACAGTCGAAGAAGACGTGCTGGACCATATCCGTGAGTTGAAGACCCCCAACGAAGTTTGGAATACTCTTGCTGCATTGTTCTCCAAGAAGAATGATACCAGGCTTCAACTTCTGGAGAGCGAACTACTGTCGATGGCGCAGCGAGATCAGACGATTGCCCAGTATTTCCATAAGGTGAAATTCTTGTGCCGAGAGATTTCCGAGTTGGATCCAGAAGCTCCAATTGGCGATACCAGGATGAAGCGAATCATCATCCACGGTTTGAAGCCTAAATTTAGGAGCTTTGTTGCTGCTATACAGGGATGGCAAAATCAGCCATCGCTTGTGGAGTTTGAAAATCTGTTAGCCGGCCAAGAAGCCTTAGCCAAGCAGATGGGAGGAGTCTCGTTAAAAGGTGAAGAAGAGGCACTCTATGCCAATAAAGGCAAGAAGAACTCTAAGCAGCATGTTGTTAAAGGATCTAAGAAGAAGGATGATGAGGTGGAGAATCATCAGGACGAAGGGAACTCTCGTGCAGGGGGCAGATCAAGAAACTCTGGCAATGGTAAAAGGTTTGAAAGAAAATGCTACAATTGCAAGAAGAAAGGTCATATGGCAAAGGATTGCTGGTTCAAGAAGAAGGAGGTAGAAAGCAATGTTGCAACCTCAAAAATCGAAGATGAATGGGATACTGAGGCACTTTTCGCTACAGCCGAGGTTGAGCAAGCCTTCACGGTAACAACTGTCATTGAAGTTGATTATGAAAATAACTGGATTGTTGATTCAGGGTTTTCAAATCACATGACCAGTGACAAGAAGAAGCTACAGAATCTGTCTTAATATAAGGGAAGCCGGGTGGTGGTGACAGTAAATAATTCAAAGCTACCGATTGCTCACACTGGCAATACAGCAGTTGCTCTTCCTTGCAATAACAGTGAGGTGCCGCTCCATAATGTCTACCATGTTCTAGGGATGAAAAAGAATCTTCTCTCTGTGGCACAGTTGACATCTTCTGGCCATATTGTTGTGTTTGGCCCACAAGATGTCAAGGTGTATCGAGATCTTCAGATTGTCCAAGAATCAGTGATGAAGGGACGGAAATTGGATTCAGTTTATGTGATGTCTGTCCAAACCGCCTATGTAGACAAAACCCGAAAAAATGAAATAACTGATCTTTGGCATATGCGACTGGGACATGTCAGTTACTCCAAGCTCAATATGATGATGAAGAAGGCGATGCTGAGGGGCCTTCCACAGCTTGAAGTAAGGACTGATACGGTTTGTGCTGGATGCCAATATGGGAAAGCACATCAGCTGCCTTATGAGGTGTCCAACTTTCAAGCAAAGGAGCCCCTACAACTGATTCATTCGGATGTGTTTGGACCAGTCAAGCAGGCTTCCATCAGTGAAATGAAATACTTGGTGACCTTTATTGATGACTTCTCGAGGTATGTTTGGATTTATTGCATGAAGGAGAAGTCTGAAACCTTCTCAAAATTTCGAGAGTTCAAGGAAACTGCAGAAGCGAAAACTGGAAGAACTGTCCACTGTTTACGGACAGATAACGGGGGAGAGTACACCTCAAAGGAGTTCCTGGATTTTCTTCAGAAGTGCAGAATTCGCCATCAGTTCACTTGCACCAATACTTCACAACAAAACGGCGTATCAGAAAGGAAGAACTGGCATCTAGCTGAAATCTGTCAGAGCTTGCTTCATGCGAAGAATGTACCGGGTCGATTTTGGGCTGAAGCAATGAAGACAACAGTCTTTGTGATCAACCGGTTGCCTCAAAAAAGGTTATCCTTTCTTTCACCCTTTGAAAAATTATGGAATTCAAAACCTGCAGTAGGACATTTTCGCATTTTTGGATCTGTGTGCTATGTGTTTGTACCTGACCATCTACGCAGCAAAATGGAGAAGAAGGCTGTCAGATATATTTTTGTAGATTATGATAGTCAAAGAAAAGGGTGGCGGTGCTGTGATCCAGTTACAGGAAGATGCTACACATCGCGGAACGTGGTATTTGATGAGGCATCTTCATGGTGGTCTGCGAACAAGAAGGAACTGCCAAGTTCGAATGTCTACAAAGAAGATCTGGAACCCTCACATATTCAACTTAGTTCACAGCAATTTGAAGTTGCAGAAAGCAGCGGTAATGGGGAGGAAAGAGCTGTTCAACATCCATTGCAGACAGGTATTTATCAAAGAGTAGAAGAGGAGGATGAGCCATTACAGCAAAATATGCCGACTGTACTTAGAAGATCAACCAGGATTAGAAAAACAAATCCTAAATATGCTAATGCTGCATTAGTGGAGGATCTGGATACAAGGAAACCAAAGACATTTGAAGAGGCTTCACAGCACTCGGAATGGTTCAACGCAATGAAGGAAAAGATTGCTGCACTTGACCGAAATCATACCTGGGAGCTGATGGCCAAGCCAAAGGATGTGATGCCCATCTCATGCAAGTGGGTGTACAAAATCAAGCACCGTGCTGATGGATCGATTGAGAGATACAAAGCTCGTCTTGTAGTTCGAGGGTTCTCCCAACAGTACGGATTAGATTATGATGAGACCTTTAGTCATGTTGCAAAGCTCACAACAGTGAGAGTTCTCCTGGCTTTGGCAGCAAGCAGAGGGTGGAATTTATGGCAGATGGATGTAAGAAATGCTTTCTTACATGGAGAGCTAGACCGGGAAATTTACATGGAACAACCGCTGGGATTTCAGAGTTCTGAGCATCCTGAATATGTGTGCAAACTTCGGAAGGCACTCTATGGTTTAAAGCAGGCGCCGAGGGCCTGGTACGGGAAGATTGCTGAATTTCTTATTCACTCTGGATACTAGGTAACTTCTGCAGACTCAAGCCTGTTTGTTAAAGCTAGTGAAGGGAAAATAGTTGCCGTATTAGTGTATGTGGATGATCTAATTATCACCGGAGATTTTAAAGAGGAAATTATTCGAACCAAGGAAAACCTGTCGATCCGTTTTTAGATGAAAGAACTAGGACGACTGAAGCGTTTCTTGGGTTTAGAAGTTGATCACTCTGATGAAGGGCTGTTTCTATATCAAAGGAAGTACTCCGAGGATTTGTTGAAGAAATTTGGGATGCTCAGTTGCAAACCGAGCACAACACCAATGGAACCTAATGCAAAAATCTACTTTCAGGAAGGCAAAAGTCTGACAGATATCACTATGTATCGGCAACTGATGGGCAGTCTTATTTACCTCAGTGTTACAAGGCCGGATATTTTGTTTGTTGTTGGGGTGATGAGCCGATTCATGCACAATCCAACGAACCTTCATCTGGAAGCAACTCGGCGAATCTTAAGGTACGTGAAATGAACGCTCGGTTATGGCATCATGTACACAAAGAATAGCAGTTACAAATTGGAAGGTTATTGTGACGCTGACTACGCAGGTGATCTTGATACTCGGCGGTCAACTACTGGGTATGTATTTAAGCTTGGATCTGGAGCAGTTTTATGGTGCAGTAAGAGACAGCCCACCGTCTCTTTATCAACCCTCCAGTTTTTCATGTTACGACAAAGCATGTGGAGGTTCATTATCACTTCATAAGAGAAAAGGTGCTGCAGGGGGAGGTTGAGTTGAAATATGTTCGAACGGAAGACCAAGCTGCAGACTTGTTTACCAAGAGCTTGTGTGGCAACAAAGTTGATCATTGTCGTCAACTCGGTGCAGTAAAGAGATAGAAGTGCTGGCGTTGAGGGGGAGTATTGAATGACCAACACCAGGCCCTATCTACGCGCGATTGAGCGTAGAGTTTATCTTTGTTTGGTCTCTTGGTTTATTTTTTTTGTTTGAACAATGAGTCTTTAGTTTTATCATTAATTAGTTTCAAGAGTCCATTTTTAGTTAAAGTTCTAGTGTTTTTATCATGTATGCTAGAGAAGACTTTGATATAAAAAAAAATATGAAAAGCATCAACGTTGGTGTGGTTGCAGCAACGTTTTTTTTATTTTTCCCGTCTTCCAAAATTCGTGTGCGTGGGTTTTGGGTTCTACAGTATAATATATATATATATATATATATATATATATATATATATATATGTCTATTATTTTTTAAATTTTTTTTATATTTTTTAGAGATAAAATAGAATTTTATGTTTAGATTCGGCCAATCCATTTGGTTCATCCCAGTAAATATTTACCGGAAAAATGAATCAAACTAAACCGAATATTACGGATCAGTTTCAAGCAGTAGTTTTTTTAAGATGAAACGTTTGGTTTCTAGGAAATTTGTTTAAATTGGTTCCGGTTTATATCTAAACCGATCCATGCACCCCCTATATGTACTGCCACATGAAATTTTTTTTTGGAAAAGAGATGCTTTAATGTTTCTAAATGCAGTAGAAGATTTGAGAGGAGGAATAACACAGACAAGAAATATGAAGAGCCCAAAGCGATTTTTTTCCCTGACTGGCCTTCCATGAACAAGCCCTGCACAATCAAAATATACCTCAGGTCATAACACAACTCACCATGAGCCTAGGCAACCACCAAAGCCAGGTCCCCCCGTCACCTCCTCGTGGTCCTGGTCCCAAGAAGGGGCCTCCAGGGTCGGGTTCTCCAGGGCCCGAGCCCCGATCTAGAGGACCCCCAAGGAAGAGGAACCCATCGATCGGGGCCCGGGCCCCAATCTGGAGGACCCCGAGGAGGATGAGCCCATCCAGGACCAGGGCCACCAGGTCCTCCAAGGCCAGGAGGTCCACCTGGACCACCAGGTCCCATCTTGGTCTCCTAACACAAAAACCACAAAGAGAGAAGGCAAACAGGGAGCAAAGATGATGGATTTGTTATAGTGCATTAGAGGCTGCACCGAGCGAATTTATAAAGCCAGGGATGCATCAACCTACCATTCTACACCAACTAAATCCCAATTGCTGATCTCCAACTACCCTTCAACAAGGCATATATCATTGGCTCGTGACATGATTGAAACAACTCAACAAGTATGGAACAGTAGAATTGCGGAGATAGATGTCGATCAGACTCGAATTACTGTGGTTCGAACTTAAAGATACCTACCACCTTACAAGTACTGTCACAAGAAGAAGTCTAAAATCTCAAATTATTTGTATTTTCCCATATCATTGCAATTGACCTTCCTACCTAACTCCAATAAATATGCAAGTGCTCTCAGTTTTCTTTTGCTTTATCAAGGTTATAATTAATTATAAATCAGTTGTGATAAACTACCAGTCCAGCAAGACAAAATGCTAACCTCCCAGAACTTCGTAAAATAATGTAGAATTGAAGTAGTAGTCGAAGCCAAAGTCTCTCCAAACCCAAAGTAGAAGATGATAACTGAAAGCCCTGGATACTTCCAAATCTCTTCCAACTTTACATAGAAATCGTGTAGATTAGTGCAAGATTTCTTTCTTTTAATGGTTTCAAAGTGATTAAATAATCATCTAATAAGGTTCGTCAAAGCACAATGATGCCGCATGCTTCCTGGAAAACTGCAATTTCCAGGTGGAGACATGATGCATCATTTTTGACTGAACAATAAGCTGAAAATTACATGGTTTAAAAAAACAAAGGTCAGGCCATAACACGTCAGCAAACCTATGGAAGCCATAACACTTCAGCAAATCATGGTTTAAAAGCTTCAGTATCGTCCATAACACGTCAACAAAGGTCAGTGGATGGCTGCAAGTCATTTCCTCCCTAGATAGAGTGCAAGAGTAGGTACAGTCTCCAGCAACCTCTTTGCCACTTGATGGAAGCATTTTGGTGATGAGATGTTATCCAATTAGTAAAGCAAGACAAATACTAAACAACCAACCTACTGTTGAATTTATGGAGACGATGAGGTGCAGGTATGAGCCATGTCACCCTTCTTAATTGGCTATCAGACCCAAAGAGTTTCAATGCAAAAGCATCTGCAATTCCACTCAAAACTTAAAAATTAAATGGCTTCAGTATGCAGTTCAAATATTTGGATTGCAGGAGCTGCAAATCTATGAGCAGCTTTGTAGAACAAGCAGCCTCTCAAAATTGAAGTATAACTTTCATTTTTCAGCATACCAACAACTGATAGCAGGACTAGCAAGGAAATTAACGAGGAAGATGCTTGCACAGCTCAGACAAGACGTCCTTCTTCACCAAGTAAACCAAAAACCGC